>JAPVLO010000090.1:4637500-5837500 GCA_027257055.1 Cephalopachus bancanus
ACCACACAAAGAGCTCCCCACCCCCGCTGGTTTGGGTAGGGGTTCCAAATGACTGGAAATCTCAATTTCTTTGGCCAAAAACTGTTTATCGGGCCCATTGTAAAAGCCATTGTAACCAGCAATTAAACTATTTCACTTGGCAATGCTGCCTCTCCTGGCTGGGTTTGAGGGAAAGACCCCAGAGGAGAGACCAGCAAAATACCCCTCTTCCCCATATCCCAAGATGAGCTTCTTGCCATCATCTGGGGAGAGGAGGCCCACAGACTTTCAAAGAGCAGCTATGTAACGTAGATTTCTACCTCCTCTTATCTTACACACAAGGTGGATAAATACACATTTGAGCAACAATTAAATACACCAGAAGTGAGTGGAAACTGAAGATAAAGTTTGCAAACGTTCTTGGAGGAAAAAAAAATTACAATAGACTGCAAAATACCAGAAAGAAAATCAATATAGTGGTAAACATTGATTATGGGTGGTAGAAGCCCATATCACAATTCTTTTAAGCAATCCAATGTGCTCCAAAAAATGACTCTTCACGTATACACGAAAACCATGATTCAAACAGTTATTTGTTATTGAGTTATGCTATCAAGAATCCAAGAGCTCCCATGTTTCAAGACTGTGACAGTGGTATGCATTGAATTTGACATAGTCTTCTAGCAGAAAGGAATCATTAGAGATTGTCTAATTCAGGCCCTCTGATTCGAGGATGAGAAATATTTGAAGCACCCCTCCAACAGATGGGGATCTATTGCTCGCTGTTTCAGAGTCTCCAGGGATATGGAGTCTCTCACCTGTTTTTATTACCTATTCATATAGTTTTAACACATTGGTTGCTAGATGATTCAATTGAGCTATCTTGAGGAGAAAGAAAGATTCAGGGGTTATGGGGTCCATAAGAACGGTGCAGTAGGAGAGGGGTCATGGTGGGACAGAAGAGAAAGAAGGAATGACAGAGCTAGAAAGGTTGAAAACATTCAGGAGTAAGTCAGACTGAGAGTTCACTGTCTGAGAAAAGAACAGAAAAGGCACCTCACCAGGGGAGTGAGACAGTTCGCTGGAGTAAATCAATTCTTCAATTTTAATACTCAAAGGAGAAATACTCCTGCATTTGACTCGGCTGGCAGGGTGCGGAACAGTCACACAGGAGTGAAGGAGGGTCCAGGTTTCATCACCGACAGCCACATCACTACTGCCATGTTCACAGGAATTGGACAGGGCACAGCCGGGTGGCTCTTCTGTTCCATGTGGCATTAGCAGAGGCCACTGGGGTGTTCAGGGGCAGACCACATGTTCTGGATGACGGAAGAAGATCCGTTCTCACAGGGGCCCCGTGGTGGGGTGGGTGGAGAGGAGGCCTGGGCCCGTGGATGGGAACACCTGCGTGGACTCTTCAGCTGAGGTCTCGGGGAGGTGGGCTCTTCCATGACAGATCAAGGCCCCAGAGTGTTCCAAGCGGGACACGAGGAAGCCCCAGAGCAAGACACAGCCTCATTGTCCCAGCCTGCCACCTCCTCCATACTCTACTGATCAGAAAGGATGCCGAGGCCCACCTGGAGTCAAAAGGAGAAGAGTGAACCACCCCATCAGCAGGGAAGGAGGGCAAAGGCCCTATGGCCTTTTCAGACCCACAGTTGATGAAAGTCTTGTTGGGCGAGCTTTTGGGGAATAGCATGGCCAAAGCAGGTAGGGTTTAGAGTTCAGTAGCCACAGTTGCAGCTGTGTTTGTGTCCACATGGAATCACAACAAGCTTGTGTGAGAAGCTTGGGTCCACGTGTGACATTGGCTTCCCCAGGATGACTCAGAGCAGGAAGGGGACGAATGAATCCAGCCCCTCCATGCAGCTGAGCGTAACTGTGGAGGCCTCTGTGAGCTGGCTCGCTGTTGAAGCCAGAAGCCAAGTGGCCCTGCCTCCAAGGAGCTGACGCTCTGCAGGAGCAAAAAACTGTGACAGTGGGTGGGTTGTAAGCACACACGACAGCTCGTGGAATTTCAGACACTCATGCTTTTGGACAGGCATGGTTAGTCTTGCCAGATCATGTTCACAGACAAAACCTACAGTCTCCACGGAGGATGGGGAGTTTGTCAAGTGGACAGGGCAGAGCTGGCAGAGGGGCCTGGAGAGCCACAGCATCTCTGTGTGTGTGTGGGGGGGGTGTCTGGGTGTATCTATGTGTTTGTGTGTGTCGGTGTGTTTATGTGTGGCTGTGTGTGAATTTGTGTGTGTCTCTGTATCTGCTTTGTGTTTATGCATCTATGTCTAAGTGGCTATCTGCGTGTCGGTGAGTATCTCTGGGTATATCTGTGTGTCTGTGTATCTGTGTGTGTCTGTGTGTGTATCTCTGGGTGTCTGTGTGTTATCTGTCTGTATCTCTGTGTGTCTCTCTGTGTGTGCCTGTGTCTGTGTGTGCCTCTCTGTGTGTGCCTGTGTTTGTCTGCGTATACAGCAAAAAGTCTAGTGTGTTGAAGAAGGAGTGCGAGAGACCGTGTTTTTGCTTCCGGAATCTCAGTCCTATTCCATTGGTCTATGTGTCCATTCTTGTTCCAACACCAGGCTGCTTTGGTTACTGTAGCCTTGCAGTAAAATTTAAAGCCTGGAAGTGTGATACCTCCCACTTGGTTCCTTTTGCTGAGGATTGTTTTGGCTGTTCCTGCTCCTTTTTGTTCCCATACGAATTTCTGTAGTGTCATTTCCAGGTCTGAGAAAATATTGTTGGTAATCTGATGGGTTGCACTGAGTCAGTAGATTGCCTTGATTAGGATGTCCATCTTAGCAATACTGCTTCTTCCAGTTCACGAGTATGGCATGCTTTTCCATTCGTTTATGTCCTCTTTGATTTATTTGCTCAGTGTTTTGTAGTTTTCGCCGTAAAGGTCTTTCAATTCTCTGGTTAGATGGAAGCCAAGGTGTTTCATTTGTGTGTGTGTTTGTGTGTGTGTCTACTGTGAATAGGAGTATGCTTTTCATTTGGCTGTTTGCTGTTGGTGTATAGAAATGTAAATGTCTTTTGCACGTTCATTTTTGTGCCCTGAAACTTAACCAAAGTTGTTTATCAGTGCAAGGACGCTTTTGACAGACACCCCTGGATTTGCAAGTTATAGATTCATATGACTACCACTAGCAATCACTGGGAAAAGGAGACCATATTTAGCAAATGGTGCTGGGAAAACTAGCTGACCACATGCAGAAGAATGAAACTAGACCCCTACTTGTCATCATATATGAAAATCAATGCAAAATGGATCAAAGATCTAAACACACAACCTCCAACTATAAGAATCCTCAAAAAAAAAACCCATGGGAAACACCCTTATGCACATTGAAGTAGACAACAGATTCTTGAACAAGTCCCCAAAAGTGAATGCCACAAAAGCTAAGACAGACAAGTGGGACCTCATCAAACTGAAAAGCTTTTGCCCAGCAAACAAAGCATCAAGAGAGTAAAGATACAACCCACAGAAGGTGAAAAAAAATGTGCAAATGATGCATCAGACGAAGGCCTAACATCTGGGATCTACAAGGGACTCAGATGAAGTGAAAGAAGAACAAACAGACCCATTAAAAAGTGGACAAAGCACATGAAGAGACACTTCTCAAAAGAAGACACACAAGCAGCCAATGGGCACATGAAAAAATGCTCAGCCTCACGAATCATCAGAGAAATGCAAATCAAAACTACAATGAGATACCATCTAACTCCAGTAAGGAAGGCTATCATTAATAAGTCATAAAACAACAGGTGCTGGCACAGCTGTGGAGAAAAAGGGACACTTCTACACTGTTGATGTAAAACTAGTTCGTCCTCTAAGGAAAGCAGTGTGGTGATTCCTAAAAAAAATGAAAATCGACTTGTATTATCCAGCAATCCCTCTCCTGGGAATATACCCAGAGGAACATAAATCATTCTAACAAAAAGACACCTGCACGGGCATGTTTACTGCCACACTATTCGCAATAGTGAAGACATGGAACCAACCTACTGCCTATCAAAAGTGGACTGGATTAAAAAAATGTGGTACATGTACACAACGGAGCATGCTGCAGCCATAAAGAAGAACAAAATCACGGAATTCTTAGCAAATTGGATGGGGTTGGAGACCATTATACTTGGTGATCAGTAAGAGAAACAAAGAACTGAATGCTGCATGTTCTCCCTCTTAAGTGGATCCGGAAGATTATTCATGTGAACACAAGAAATATGGGCAATCACTGAACACTGTTAGGGGAAAAAGGGAGGAAGGAGTGGGAGGGGCATGTGACAACACAATGGGCACCAGGTTCACCATCAGAGGAATTAAGGCCAGGTGGAAGCCCAGACTTTACCCACATGCAGCTTGCTTATGTCGCTAATCCTCACTGGTACTCACATCTCTATAACAAAAATTTTAAAATAAGCTACAAAAAGGAGCGAGAGAAAAGAAACTAGGAGATGAGGGCAGAGGGCATGCATTTTAAAGACACTCTGGCATTCCATACACTTGATTCTGCAGTCTGAGCAGAAGCCCAGCACGATGAGGGTTTGTGTTTCAGGAAGATTCTCCGGGTCAGGATGGATGGAGACTCTGACCCGACCGGGCCACCTCCAGCCCTAAGTACCAGCACGTTACAGGTGATTCAATGTTATCCATTCTTTCTTACGACCAGCAGAAATGCCTCTTGCTCTGCCTCGAGCCCACTTGCTCTTGGTGGCTACTTGGAATACTTGCTTGTGAGAGGTCGAGTTGCCCTTCTGACTTCGTCTCTCCCAGGGGAGGAGGTTTTCCTCTTGGTAGGTGAAGGATACACCTGGCAGCCCCTGGCCTGCTCTGCAGATCTGATGGGAGGTGCTGGCGATATAGCTTTGAGACCTGCGGGCCCAGTGAATTTTGAGAGATCAAAACAGAAGGAACACTTTGGCTCTGGCCTAGAGTGGGCTCAAGCGCTTATTTTGTTTGTATTTTATTTTTTTAAGAATTTCAGTTTGCACGCTTTTTGTTGTTGTTTCCTTCTACCATTTTGTACATCTTTCTTGGGCCACAAGCCACGTCCCCACCTCTCAGTACCTGAGCTGCTCAGCAGGTACACTTCGAGACCAGGCCATCATGGGCCAGTTTCACACCTGAGGTTTAAGTCAGACCAGGATTATGCCTCAGGGTTAGAAAGGACTATGCACATATGCTGTATAGTCATTGCTCAGTGACCCTCACACACCAAAGTCTGTAGTTGCACAAGTCCTTGTTATAAATGGTATAATATTTGCATAGAAGCTACCCACCTTCTCCCAGATACTTTAAATCATCACTTGATTACTTATAACACCCAGAACAAGGCCAATGTTATGTAAATAGTTGCTATACTACATTGATC
The DNA here is from genome assembly GCA_027257055.1 of Cephalopachus bancanus. NCBI lineage: Eukaryota > Metazoa > Chordata > Mammalia > Primates > Tarsiidae > Cephalopachus > Cephalopachus bancanus. The sequence goes on from JAPVLO010000090.1 coordinate 4,642,852, forward strand.
GGGAATAATGACAGGAAAAATGTCTGTACATCTTCAGTGTAGATGCAGATATACTTTTTTCTTTTTTTAATATTCCGATCCATGGTTGGTTGATTCCATGTATGCTTTTATTGATAAACATAAGAGGACTGATTGAAATAGCTATGAAAGGACTGTGGAATTTTCTCAGTTTTAAAAAATTATATGAAAAGACCAAGTCGCAGACATCAAATAAATATCGAAGTATTCAATATATCATAAAAGTTTTTAATTCTAATTGTCTTTCATCATTATTAAAAACCTAAGAATGAATTCTCCAAATAAGCCACTGTAGGCGTAGCAAGAGCGATACGCTGAATGTGGACGGCCGGAGCAGGCAGGAATTAGTCCACTCTGCAAGAGACAGGCAGCAGCGGGCAGTCAGCGGCTCTGCCGGCCTGATTGGCACCTGAGCTGCTGGAAAGAGCGTGGGTGTCGGGTTAGCTGGGACAGTCACCATGAGGGACCCTGCCTGCCTGAAATACCCTTGGAGCTGATCCCTGCAAGCCACCCTCATTCCATGAACAAAATTTCATCGGCCTTCAAGTACAACAGAGGATGCTTTGTAGAAAGTTGATTTCTGATTAGGAGCTGTTCACATTGTCTGGCTCCTGTTTCGCCCTGTCAGCACACCACAGTGCTGCATTCTGCGCAAGCAGGGATGTTGACCTGGGTAGCTCCTCCCGGCAGAGACACACTTTCCACGGCACCCACTATGCTGTGCACATGCAGCATATTCCTGAACCTCATGAGTCCAAAGAGAACTAAACTTATGTTTGGCATTTAGGCAAAAAAGAGAAAGTAAGGAATGGCAATCATTAGAAGAGTAGATATCGATTTCCGACTGAATAGCAGAATCACCCGGAGAGCTTTACAAACATGGCATCACATGTCACACCCGCATGCCACACTCACATGTCACACCTGCATGTCACACCCATGCCACTTCTGCATGCCACACTCACGTCACACCCATGCCACACGCACACGTCACACACACATGTCACATCCACCTGTCACACACGCCTGCCGCATGTCTTGATATTTTTTGGTGACTCCAGGGATCCGGTGTGTGAAGCCGTCGCTTCAAGAGATTCTTCAGAGGCATGTGAGTTATGCAGAGAGGTTTGACTCACAGCACTTGAAAAATACTTTCTTCGTGGCTTATTTTATTTGAAGCTCTTAAACATGTGCAACGCTATATAAGATGTTCCCAAAGAAGCCGTCCGGCACTGAAGTCAATGTCATCGACGAGCAAGAGACTGGTGTGAGCAGGACACTCCACCCGATGCTGCGAGTCTGGGTGTCTGGGTGAGGTGGAGAAAGGTCGCCTCCGGATGGCAGGGCCTGCCCGAGGGCCATGAGGTCCAAGCCCTCCCTGGCCAGCACGCACCCCCTCCGTGGCCACAGCAGGGACCCCAGCAGCATGCCGAGGTATCTGGATGTTTTTGCAAAATCGGCACGAATTACATAGCTGGTCCTCTGCCGTCTCCCCCCACAACGATCCCCGTACCTGGTGGTCTCAGAGCCCTCAGAAACTCCCTGGGCTCCAGCAGAGGGAACGGAGCTGAGGATGCACTCCGTGTTGCCCCTGTGTTGGTCACAGAGTACATTTTGCAAGCTCTCGGGTCGTTTGTGTGTATGACTGAGCGGTCACTCGTCGTCCTGGCCTAGGATTGGTGTGCAGAAATGTTCCTGCCACCCTCGGCGCTGACTCAGGCTGGTGACGTGAGATTCCAGGGCTGCCAAAACTCAGAATGACACTGAGGAGATGGACAGCACGCATTGTCAACTCGCTGAATCTGTGCTGAACCACCGCACACGGACACCCAAAACGAGGCCCGAGGCCTTGCGGCTCAGCCAAAAAGGAAACTCAATAAGTGCCTTCTCCAAATCAACAATAACTCCAGTAACATACGTGGCATGACTAGTAACAAACTTGTAAAACAAGAGAAACTTGCAAATTTTTGAAGAATGAATGCAACCAGCCATGCTGGAGGAGAGATGGAATTATCTTTTTTTCTGCATAGAAAATAACTTTCTAGCATAGTTGTTAGATAAAGAGAGAGGGAATGCAGAAAATAGCATGTGAGGAAAGTATTGTAGGTGTACCTCAGGAAGTTTTTTTTACATTGTTTTCTATTTTTTCTTTAATATTCAATGTAGAGATAAACACCTTTGTATAAACATCTGTAGGCATAATAACTTAGATTTTGATAGGATCATTTCTTAGAAGTTGAATTGTTAGATCAAAGTTATGTGCTTTAAAATTGAAATAACCCAAATTACCCTAAAATTAATATTTCCCAGACTGATCCTTACATATCTCTTTATCGTTTTCAACACATGTTCATTTTGTTTTCACCATTCTGAGTATTTTATTTTTGTTTTATAATGCAAATATTATAAAATATGTCATATTTAATATATTTTTCTGCTAGTTTCCTGTTTTTGTTTTTTTAACTTTTAAATCTTTTAAAGATATGGGGTACTATTCAGGGTTAGGTATAAAATGCACGCTATGCAGGGACCCTTGTTGATGAGGCGTGCCCTACCTCCCCTGTCAGTTTCCTACTGCTGCCAATTCAGGAAGTTATTTTTTAATCAAGATGTTTCTCTTCTGGGATATTATGATATTTATAGTCTTTGGCAGATTTAATATGCTGTGACTTCTTTTCTCATTCTAAACCAATATTCACTTTTGTATTTTTTTTTGTATTTGTAATTTTGGGCATTTTTTAATAGAGTCTCTCAAAGCTGCCTAAGCTCCAGCCTGGTCTGAATCCACCCCACTTGGGACACCCTTCTGCTCAGCTCATGATGACTTGCCCTGGAAGCCAGCACATGTGTACAATCCAGCTTCCTCCCAAACACACACATGGTTCCTAAGAAAAAGAAGGGAAAGAGTAGGAAGTAGCACTGAAGTAGGCTGGACAGATCGGTGGAATCAGAAAACAGATGGGGATGTGGAAAGGTCTCACACAGAGAGGCGCTTCGTGGTTAAAATGGTGTTCATCACGTTAGGTGGGCACAGTGGTAAACAGTCTTCAAACCAGTCATACTGAAGCTGCACCACTGCACTGGCACGTCAAGAAGCCCTGGTAGAGTCAATGGCACCAGCTAACAAAGCAAATGGTGGAGAGGGGAATTGGTGATTTGCATAGAAGAGTCCTTCCACCCAGGGCATCCACCCGCCATGGCGTGGAACACGCTGGTGGGACTTGGGACGCTTGGGCCTGCCGGTCCCTGGTTCTCCGCTCCCCAAGTGCCACAGGCCGCCTCAGCCTCTTCCTAGGCTGGATGTACTTCTGTCACTCAGAGACACGTGTTTCTTCGTATAACGTGGAGTCCAAACAGAAACCAGCTTCCTCCGGGCAATGCTGGGGGGACTTTGTTCATGCTCCCCTTTGGTCTTTTCTAGGAGCGATTGGCAAGTACATCAGAGAGTTGAGAGAATAGGACCATGAAAACCCACTGACCAAGTGTGCAGAGCAAGCATTCACATGTTGCCATGTTTGTTTCATCCCTTCTTTCTAGCTCTGTATCCATCCGCATTTTATTAAACAGTTGCAAAGGTATAGAGCCGTGGTGATTCACCCCAAAACCTCAAAATGTAGCTCCTAAAATCAGGGCAGACTCCTGTGCAACCATGGCACTGTCATCAGGCCTTACAGAGCAGCAGTAACCTGGGTAGGGTCCACATGATCCCCAACCATGACAGGGTCATCAGGGCCTTACAGAGAAGCAGTAACCCCAGCAGGGCCCACTCTATCCACCTTCAAATTTCTCCAACTTTCCCAGACGTAACTCCGGGAGCCAGCTTTCTCCTAGCCAAGATCGATCCAAGTTTGTGCACTGCGTTTAGTCAATGTCTCTTCACTCTTTCGTGATGTTGATTGTTTCGGAGACCAGGTTCCATGTCTAACAGAGTATCCCGAATTTGTGTGATTGTCTCTTAACATGAGTTAATTTGAGGCACTGTTCCCTGACTTTCTTGGAACCAGGGGAGCATGAGCTTGGTCAAGAGACCATTTCATAAGCGATTTCAAGTACTGACTTTGGAATAACTTCCTCCTAAGATACAACTCTGCCATGTGATCTCAATTCAGCCTAAATAGAGCCCTGTCATTTCTATCCAGGAATTTCTATCTTTACAGATGATTAACTGAGGCAGGGGTGACTCAGTGACTTGCCTAAGATCACACAACAATGAAACAACTTAAGATTACAAAGTAACGGCACCCCGTGACTCAAGGATTGTTTTACACAGACTGAGACAAACCAAGCAGGGCCTGAGACTTGAGAGAGAGCACAATTTGAGGTTCTAAACTTGTCTACATGTGGCCATTGTAGGTCTGCATTTTTTCAGATCTTTCCAAATTAGATCTGCAGTAGAAAATCATTTGTTTGAACTGTGACTCTGAAAGCTCTCATGTCATGTAAAACTTTCCTGAGCAAACATAAAGGCAGGAGACCCGTCTCTTGTTCATCTCTTGACTGAACCCGGTGATGGGTAAGGAATGATGCCTCATTCCTTCCTCTCTGCACTCAAGAGCTGTTGCTGTTGTCAGTTTTCACATTCAATAGCTGTCTGGTTGAATTCTGTGAGCCAGGCACTGTCCTGAGTCCTAAATGCTGGTCAGTCAGCTTCCTCTGGGAGGAAGTGTCACCAGAAGTGCAGGTGACCCAGAGTCCCAGACTCCTCAGCGAAGCCCTGATGGGCCTGGGTTCTTGCCAGGTGTCCTTCTTTGTCCCGCCACCCAGAAAAGGGACCATGCCGACAACTTCATCGTGCCTGTTGCTTTGGTCAACGGAGACTGGGATGTCCTTCTAGTGGCCACAGCAGCAGCCATCATGAGTCTACACTTTTTTGTCTGTATTCATTGTGAGTCTGTGTGTCTCCGCCTGTGGCCATTGTGGGTCTCTGTGTCTCCACTGGTGACCATTGTGGGTCTGCGCTTCTCTACCTATGTCCATCAAGGGTCTACAATTCTCGGCCTGTGGCCATGGTGGGTATCCATGTGTCCAGCTCTGGCCATTGGGGGTCTCTACTTCTTTGTCTATATCCGTCATGGGTCTACATGTAGAGCTACAGTTCTTGACCCACGGCCATTGCAGGTCTACACTCTTCGCTGTGACCATTGTGGGTCTGCGCTTCTCTACCTATGTCCATCAAGGGTCTACAATTCTCGGCCTGCGGCCATGGTGGGTATACCCTGTGTCCAGCTCTGGCCATTGGGGTCTCACGTCTCCACCTGTGGGCCATTGAGAGTTCTTACCACTTGGGCTACATGTGGCCATCGTAGGTCTGGGATTTTTTTCCCCAAGGGGCTACAACTCGGTTCTGTGGCCATGGGGGGTATCATGTGTAGCTTTTAGGCCCTTCGGGCCATTTTTAGCAACCGTAATGAGGCACATGTGAGCTACGTTCTTGACCCATGGCCCGAAGGAGCACACAACATACGCTGGACCCAAATTTCTGCACTTCTCACCAGATGGGTTCAATTTGGGTGGAGGGGGGTATCCATGGGGTTTGCAGGGGTCAGGCCCGGCCCACCCTTCATGGCGCCTTACCGTATTCTAAGTGAAAAAGTTCTGGGAAAACCACGGATTGCAGGACACTCTTCCCCTGACCTTCTGGGCTGCCCTTCTCCCAGCATCAAGGGTCACAAGACCTTCCCTGGGGAAATTTTCCCTATGGCCAGGGGGATTTGTCCCTTTTCTCTGGGACACCCAAAACACCGAAGGCCTTGGGGTAACTCCCTGTCCCGGGGCTGCGCTTCTCTACCTATGTCCATCAAGGTCTACAATTCTCGGCCTGTGGCCATGGTGGGTATCCATGTGTCCAGCTCTGGCCATTGGGGGTCTCTACTTCTTTGTCTATATCCGTCATGGGTCTACATGTAGAGCTACAGTTCTTGACCCATGGCCATTGCAGGTCTACACTCTTCGCTGTGACCATTGTGGGTCTGCACTTCTCTACCTATGTCCATCAAGGGTCTACAATTCTCGGCCTGTGGCCATGGTGGGTATCCATGTGTCCAGCTCTGGCCATTGGGGGTCTCTACTTCTTTGTCTATATCCGTCATGGGTCTACATGTAGAGCTACAGTTCTTGACCCATGGCCATTGCAGGTCTACACTCTTCGCTGTGACCATTGTGGGTCTGCACTTCTCTACCTATGTCCATCAAGGGTCTACAATTCTCGGCCTGTGGCCATGGTGGGTATCCATGTGTCCAGCTCTGGCCATTGGGGGTCTCTACTTCTTTGTCTATATCTGTCATGGGTCTACATGTAGAGCTACAGTTCTTGACCCACGGCCATTGCAGGTCTACACTCTTCGCTGTGACCATTGTGGGTCTGCACTTCTCTACCTATGTCCATCAAGGGTCTACAATTCTCGGCCTGTGGCCATGGTGGGTATCCATGTGTCCAGCTCTGGCCATTGGGGGTCTCTACTTCTTTGTCTATATCTGTCATGGGTCTACATGTAGAGCTACAGTTCTTGACCCACGGCCATTGCAGGTCTACACTCTTCGCTGTGACCATTGTGGGTCTGCACTTCTCTACCTATGTCCATCAAGGGTCTACAATTCTCGGCCTGTGGCCATGGTGGGTATACATGTGTCCAGCTCTGGCCATTGGGGGGTCTCTACTTCTTTGTCTATATCTGTCATGGGTCTACATGTAGAGCTACAGTTCTTGACCCACGGCCATTGCAGGTCTACACTCTTCGCTGTGACCATTGTGGGTCTGCGCTTCTCTACCTATGTCCATCAAGGGTCTACAATTCTCGGCCTGTGGCCATGGTGGGTATCCATGTGTCCAGCTCTGGCCATTGGGGGTCTCTACTTCTTTGTCTATATCCGTCATGGGTCTACATGTAGAGCTACAGTTCTTGACCCATGGCCATTGCAGGTCTACACTCTTCGCTGTGACCATTGTGGGTCTGCACTTCTCTACCTATGTCCATCAAGGGTCTACAATTCTCGGCCTGTGGCCATGGTGGGTATCCATGTGTCCAGCTCTGGCCATTGGGGGTCTCTACTTCTTTGTCTATATCTGTCATGGGTCTACATGTAGAGCTACAGTTCTTGACCCACGGCCATTGCAGGTCTACACTCTTCGCTGTGACCATTGTGGGTCTGCGCTTCTCTACCTATGTCCATCAAGGGTCTACAATTCTCGGCCTGTGGCCATGGTGGGTATCCATGTGTCCAGCTCTGGCCATTGGGGGTCTCTACTTCTTTGTCTATATCTGTCATGGGTCTACATGTAGAGCTACAGTTCTTGACCCACGGCCATTGCAGGTCTACACTCTTCGCTGTGACCATTGTGGGTCTGCACTTCTCTACCTATGTCCATCAAGGGTCTACAATTCTCGGCCTGTGGCCATGGTGGGTATCCATGTGTCCAGCTCTGGCCATTGAGGGTCTGCACGTCTCCACCTGTGGCCATTGAGGGTCTATACTTGTCTGCATGTGGCTATCGTAGGTCTGCATTTTTTCACACAGACCCACCGGTTCTGATGAGACCATGTGTATTTGTGTAGACGTTTCAGAGCATTCGCTGCCATGTTTCCTAAGCAACCTAAGTAATGAGCCCTGGGGGACGGAAAAGAAGGCAGAAGGAGCACACAAACATACATGGACAATTTCGGACTTACACAGATGGTCATGGTGGAGTCGGGTTCATCCACTCGAGTTTGGCAGGGCTCAGAGCAGGCTACCTTAAAACATGGCGCCTTGACACAGTATTCTAAGCTGAAGAAACCTGGGAAAACCACGGAAGCAGGAGGTCTCTCTGACCTTCTCCTGCCCTTCTCCCAGAAGTAGGGGCACAAGACCTCATGGGAGAAATGCCCTATGTCCAGAGGAAAGGAATGTCCTTATCTCTGGAGACACCAAGACACCGAGGCCTTGCTAAGCTCCCCTCAGGTGGTTATCACTAGATCACACCCTTGTAGAGGCCCAGGGTGTCCTGAAGATTCACTAGAAGCTTAGCTGGCAAAAGGCAGATAAAGAAAACAGGCACACACATTGATGCAACAAGTGTCCACGGGAGCCTTCAGAATGAAGACCCAAAATAGGGAAAATTGCTCACGTGTGTGCTTAGGTTCAGCAACGTGTGGGCAGCTGAATAGAAACCGGATTGAATGAGCAACCGTTGGATCCGCTGCTGGGGAACCCAGTGAAGCCTGCCTGTTAGATTCTTCTCAACCTCGCTGAGCAGGGCTCCTTCCTTCTGCATGCGGGGTAGAACCCTCTCTGGAATAGGGGATCTCGTGGCCTGCAATCGAACAAGGCAGGTAAGATCATTTCGTATGACCGGTTTCTACCTAGAGTATGTTTAGGTTTTATGACTGACTTTTGAGAAAAGGGTCCAGGTTTCTGTGACCCTTTCTGGGGAGGAGGGCTTCCAGTTTTGATGGTGCCTGGGTGGAGAAGGGAACGGAGGAACAGGAGCTCGGAGAAAAGCTTTTACTTCTGAGGCTGTTTCCGAGGCTTAACTTGGGGTTATTTTCTGAGACCCGACACCCCTCATCCTCCAGTCACATTTCTCCATGCCAGCCACCTCTTCATCAAACCTAAGCATCAAAACATTCCAGATCATTTGTTTCTTGGAGTCTTTGTTTCTTTACAAAGACTCCATGTCACATAAGACTTATTAAATGCAGGTGAATGTCTTTCTTCCGCTAATCTGTTTTTGTCAGTTGTATTTTCAGACCCAACCAGGGACCCCAAGAGAGATGAGAAAATCTGTCCTCCCCTACAATTTCTGGTGACTACCGATACCTCACTTGCCTTGGAGCTTACAGACAAAATAGCAGATGAAAGCTGGTGAAAGATAAGGATTCTCTTCAAGGCCAGCTCTGAGGAATGCTGCCTGTGGTGCCTGGTCAGGAGAGGAAGGTAAACCTTTCCCTTCATCCCCTCCTTTCCAAATTAGATCTGCAGGAGAAAATCATTTGTTTGAACTGTGACTCTGAAAGCTCTCGTGTCATGTAAAACTTTACTGAGCAAACGTGTCTGCCTGTCTCTTGTTGATCTGTTTTGACTGCCAGGACCCTAGCCATGAAGCCGGTGATGGGTAAGGAATGATGCCTCATTCCTTCCTCTCTGCACTCAACAGCTGTTGATGTCGTCAATTTTCACATTCAGCAGCTGTTAGGTTTGAGCTTATACTGTGAGCCAGGCGCGGTCCTGGGTCCTAAATCCCATGAGACCTCTGTGCCAAGGGAGTGGAAATTATGTCATTTGGTGCAGATTGCTCATGTAGACACACAGCCTGCATTGCCACGACGGTCAGGGAAAAGAAAATGGAGACCACCCTCTGGTTTCCAGAGAACACAGACACATGCGGCATGAAGAACCTATGGGTGCCCAGGCCGTAGTGTCAAAGACTGTGCCAGAAATTCCTTCCGTGAACATCCTGCCGCCTGTGCAGGGGGGCCTCCTTCATGGAGAGTGGCTTCCTACACACCTGTGTGAGGAGTCTCAGAGAAGAGATGCCCGCCATCATGACTCGGGCGTGGAGCAAAGGTGGTACAATGACGCGGCCTGTCCTGAGGCCATGTGGTCCATCCCCATATCCGGACAGCTGCCTGGCTATATCTGCCCACACAAGTGCTGCAGGTGTTGTGAGAATCTTCCATGTGAGGACACATACCCTCCTCTGTTCTCCTACATCCCAGTGTCCACACCTTCTCTTCTGGCCTGGGGACCTGGACCATGAGACGGCCGTCTTTTGATATAGGGGGAGATGTCCCCCAAGCTGGAGAACATGTGAGCACCGTCCTCATGAACCCCTGGAGATGCAGAGCAGCCACGCTCCCGCAGGTCCTCCTCTGGGTTTCCACCAGCAGAAGCCAAAGGTGTCAGTGGCATTTGGATCCTATAAAGAAGCCACTTTGAACTGCTTGTGTGGAGTGAGATCATAAAGGGAGCAGTACGGGCTCAGCCGAGTGATATCAGGGACGTGAGGGTGTCTGCATGCAATAAGCCCATGACCTAAGTAACTCTCTCCTTCCCCAGAACTGCTAGAAACCGGTGGCTCCATCAGTGGAAAGGCTTGGAGAGATAACCTGTGCAAATCCCTGTTCAGCTGTCACTGGCGCCAACCCGCTGTTGTCTTCTTCACCCAAACAGTGCGGGCTCCAGCCAGCCACAGGCCGCCACGCACATCGCCCCTGTGCTGTGTGTTCACCTGCCTCTGCATGCAGTGCTGGGTTCTTCTTGAAGACCTAACGTAAAAGGAGAGGGCTACTCTCTTTAAAACTGCACTGAAGCATCATCTGAGCACAAGTAGCTGGAGAGTCTCTCTCCCCTTTCTGACCTCACCAGAGAACAAGGTGCTTTTCCTCTGCAGAGAGAGGAAAGAACTCAGTGGCTCAGGGGAGTGGGTCAAACACAGACACAGGGACAGCATATCTGGAACTTGCCAGGAACAGTCTCATGCTCGCTTCAATCAGGCCTGGCTTTTGCTATTTGTTTGCTTTTGGGAACTGAACTGAAAGCCTTTAAAAAGGAAAAAAGAGGAAAACTCAAAAGCAAAGACTTAGGTTTGGGGAGTGAATAAGCCAGTCTTTTACGAAAAGCATGTGAAACCAACTCTGTGACTGAAGATGAAAACCCAAGCAAACCAAGGAGGGCGGCCACCTGCCTCCGGGCCATGGCACCCTCCTGGAGGCAGCCTCCTGCCTCGAAGCCATAGAATCTCCAAGAAAGCAGCCTCCTGCTTCCTGGCCATGGCACCCTCCTGGAGGCAGCCTCCTGCCTCGTAGCCATAGAACCTCCAAGAAAGCAGCCTCCTGCCTCCTGGCCATGGCACCCTCCTGGAGGCAGCCTCCTGCCTCGTAGCCATAGAACCTCCAAGAAAGCAGCCTCCTGCCTCCTGGCCACGGCATCCCTGTGGAGGCAGCCTCCCACCTCTTGGCCATGGCATACCCATGGAGGCAGTCTGGGAGCAGGCTTGCACTTTAATAAGAATCAGGACTGCAGTCGTGTGACTTGTACTTTCAGTCATGTCTAAATATGCAATCAGCTGGAGCAGTTGAAATACTTCTTCAGCTACTATCTGAATTTCATGTTAGCTACTAAAGAAGAGAAAACATTGCAACAGCACATTAATGTCTCTTTAAAAGAAAATCTGAATATGCAGTGGTTTTTCCTACAAATCAACAGGAGGCATCGCTTGCAGAGTGGCGTGAGCTTCAGGACATAAGTGCACTCGTTCTCAAATTCAATGAGATGTAATTCTCCATGGAAGCACTGCGCAAGAACTAATAAGAAGACATCCAGAACAAAGATATCCTCGCATCGTGCATGCACACTCGCACACACAAACACACACACTCACTCTACCTTGACTAAAAACTATTCTATTGCAGATGCTGAGGTATTTGTTACAAAACCAAACCAAAGACTGTATGGAGAAAGGATTTTTTTGAGCAGAGCACATAAAAGAATAGACTGTAAAACTAGGAAAAGGGACACAAAGGCACACAGCTCATCCCTAACAAGGGCTCGGTAGCCAAGAGAGCAAGGAAAGGCACAGGAAGGGGGGACAAGGAGGATGGGGAAGAAAATCTGAATGTCTGAATGACGATAGCTATTGTATCTTAAGTGGTTACTGGAACGATTTCATAATGGATGCACATTTCAAAATCCTGGTGTCCTCTCACCTTTCACACAGATTTCTGGGTTTATCAACAGTGGCATTCCATTGGTGACAGCCCTATTCATCCGGGGGCTTTCCAGTCCCAGGGGTGGTAAGATGGGGATATCTGTGGCCCCCAGACGCTCAGCCTTGGATGTGAGTGGGGAGATGGGCCGTGGAGGGCCAGATGTGTGAAAAGAGTCTCACATCAGGGAAAGTATGAGGGAGTCAATTCCAGATCAGAGAACAGGGAAAGCCAGGTGCAGCAGGAGTGGGGACAGAAGAAGGGTGATTATAAAATAGCTGTAAAGTGATGATTTTCCATGAGAAGGAAGGAATGGCAGCTGTTAATCTAACTAGACCCTGGCCACATTTGTAGATGGTCTAGGGAGATAATGCCAACAACACAATGAGTACCCCGAGAGATGTATCTCTCTGCATGTTTTGCTTGGCCTGAACAATCAGTTTAGCTTAAAGTTCTTCAGACTATGATTTAGGCTGGGCTTGGTTGGGGATTCCCTAGACTTGGCTGGGCTTCCTTCTGTGTCAGCTGCAGGGTGGGTGGGTGACTTTGAGGTTCCTGTCTAGGCTCTGTCACATCTGTAGACTAAGACGGGGATGATGAGACTCTGGTTCATATGGTTTCCCATTCACCCGTGGACCAGTCAAGGGCTTGTTCATATGGCACTTGGTCGGAGTGCCAGGAGAGGAAGAGGAAACACATAAGAACATTACCGAGCCAGGTGGGCCATGCCACTTCCAAGGGAACAAGTGAACCTGCCACTTCCAAGTGGTCAGCTGAACCCTTCCACTTCCAAGTGGACAACTGAACCCTCCTACTTCCCAGCGATCAATTGAACCCTGTCACTTCCAAGTGGACAATTGAACCCTGCCACTTTCAGGTGAACAAGTGAACCTGCCACTTCCATATGGACAACCGAACCCTGCCACTTCCACGTGCACCCTGACACTTTCAAGTGACTCACTGAACCCTCCCACTTCCAAGTGGACAACTGAACCCTACCAGTTTCAAGTGATCAACTGAACCCTGCCTCTTCCAAATGATCAATTGAACACTGCCACTTCCGAGTGGACAACCGAACCCTGCCACTTTCAAGTGAGCAAGTGAACTCTGCCACTTCCATATGGACCACTGAACCCTGCCACTTTAGAGTGAGTGAGTGAACTCTTCCACTTCCAAGTGGACAACTGAACCCTCCCACTTCCCAGCGATCAGTCGAGCCCTGTCACTTCCAAGGGGACAGTCGAACCCTGCCGCCCTCAGGTGAACACGTGAACCCTGCCACTTCCATATGGACAACTGAACTCTGCCATTTCAGAGTGAACTAGTGAACCCTGCCACTTCTAAGGGATCAATTGAACCCTGTCACTTCCACGTGAACAAGTGTACCCTGCCACTGCCAAGTGAAAAAGCGAAGCCTGCCACTTCCAAGTGAACCAACTAAACCCGGCCATTTCCAAGTGAACGAGTGAACCTTGTCACTTCCGAGTGGGCACCTGAACCCTGCTACTTCCAAGTGGACAGCTGATCCCTGCCACTTCCACTTCATTATGTCTTCAGAGTAATTAAGAAGGCCAGTCTGATTTTAAAGAATGGAGACATCGATTTCACCTCTTGATGAGAAGAACTGCAAGATTCCACTGCAAAGTGGAGTGGCTATTGGAAGGCAGGCACAGTCGCAATCCCTTTTGCAAGCTCTTCCTCACATCAGGTAACTAAACATTCTGAGTTGCAGTAGTCATCTGGACCCGAGTTACAGCAGCACCCTCTGGACGATGGTGCCCGTGGGAAGTCCTGGTGCCCCTGCCACCTCCCGACGGTTATAACCAGCTAGCCTGACACCTTCACGTATTCTGCTTGTCCCATCATCATCTCATTTCCACACCCTCTTATGAAGGCAGTGGATGGGGCAGGAAGTGGGCTGGTAAGAATTGTTTTCCTTTCCGTGTAACTTCAGTGAAGCTATTCCCTCTTAACAGAAGACCCAACGCCCACGCTGATCTGTGTGGGTGTAGTACTGCTTCCAAGCAGCAGAGGTCACTAATAACAGATACACTAGACTACCACATTTTAATAAATGCAAAAGGACTGGAGAAGGAAGCAGTTTTGCTCACACATATTCTCTGTGGTTATTGTACAAACTGACCACTGGCCACTCTGAGATGCTCTTCACATCCTCTCCATACACATACTGGGGAAAATGTTCTCAGAACATCGGTGTCTACTGACATTCCTCTTGATCTCCACAGGCAAAAAATAGAAACTGTCACACCAAGGGAGAGCCTATTAATTGCCTAGTCAATAACCCATGAGTAACCAACAGGTAATAACCCATTGGTCCTAAGCTTTCTTGAAGCGGCATTTCTGTGTCAGTCATCTGGAAGGTTGTAAAACACAGACTGCAGGTCCCCTCTGAGGTTCTGACTCAGGAGGCTTGAAGCAGGCCCAATCATCTGCTGTCCAACTGACTCTCATGGCGCTGGGACCAGACTCCGAGATCACCTCTTCCCGCCACAGCCTGAGCTGTGCAGGCCACCCACACTCGACCACCATCAGAGAAAGAAAGCCGCCTTCTAGGGCACAGCAGGTCGCATTCCAGGTGGCTGATTCTAACAGGACGATGTCATCCCGTTCATGTTTTAGCCATGCCCGGCATCATCCCCTTTGTTCCTGGTTCCTTATCTCCAGGTTGTTAAACGTTTAACTGTCCACCCATGTGCACCCCACCGTCTATGCTGAATCCTTCAATTCAGGCTCAAACTTCAGAACATAGTTAGATTTTCTGGAACACGCATCTATAGGCCATGACAAGAATCATAAACAGACCAAGAGAGGAGCTAGAACAACGATCCATTGAGAAGCGTTTTGTCGAGAACAACCAGAAGATACCTCGCCCACCCCAGCCTGATCTTGTAAACACAGAGCCAATCCACTGTCCCAGGCTGGTTATGTTAGCCAGTCATCAGCAGGGTGGCCAGCTCGGAGCAGGCATTCAGCAGGTGGCTGTGAGACATGGTTGCAAGTCGTCCCCTTAAGTCTCACCTCAAAATGTCCCCAGCGTTGGAGGTGAGGAGTGCTGGAAGGTGCTTGCGTGGGGAGGCAGCTCCCTCCTGAAAGGCTTGGTGCTGTCCTCGTCTTCCTGGTAACGAGTGAGTGCCAGTAGTTCACACGAGAGCTGGCATTTAAAAGGGCCCACCCCGCCGCCTGCAGCTCTTGCTCTCGCCATGGGTCACGCCTGCTGTCCTTCCCCTTCCGCCATGATTGTAGCTTTCTAAGGCCTCACCAGAAGCAGATGCTGGTGCCATGCAGAATCAAGAGCCACATGAACTTTTCTTTATAAGTCACCCAGCTTCACTTGTCCCTTTGTAGCAATGCAAAATGGACCAACACAGCGTGCTGGGACACACACTCCCCGCACTAGAGAGAGAACCATCTGCAGTAAAAATACTACGAGTGAACAAAATGCAAGAACCATGGCAAAGCATCACCAACACACGAATTCATCTCCGTCTTTCAGAAATACATATTCCTGTCTTTATAGTTACATTCTGTGGGTCAAATGGAACTAGGGAAACAGGCACAGTGCAACAAAGGTCTGTCAAACCCTCATAAGCGAATTCACCTTGTTTCCCAGGGCTGTGAGTGGATGAAATAAGAAATGACAATAGAAATCTCACTGCAGTCTTCCCTTGGGGCCAGGTTATAATGTGGGCTAGGATAATGCAGGACAAGCAGGCAGCAATCGGGCCTGTTAGGTGAGATGGTCCTCTGCCAGCGTGTGACGCTTACCCAACACTTTGTGTGTGGGGGGCACATCTCCAAGGGGCACACCCACTCCTGGATATGCAACAGGCCATAGTTCCACAGGCACACTCACCTCTGTGTGCAACAGGCCATGGCTCCATAGGGCACACCCGTCACTTGTGAGCCCGGGCCACCACTCCGTGAGGCATGCTCACCACTGCACATACAACAGGCCATGGCTCCACTGCATATGCCTGTCACTGCATGTGCCTGGGCACAGAGACAGGGCATTACTGGCAGTAATTACAGACAGGGGAGTTTCCTATGAACAGAAAAGGATGTAAACGTGCCTCTAACAACACACGCCCCAGACACTTTCTTTGCATGCGGAAGCGTCCTGTTCCGACACCGCCTCCCTTGCCTCTTGCAATGAATATTAATAAAGAAGTTCCTGGAACAACTTCATTTTGTACACAGTCAGGTTAGGTGCAAAGGACCATGATTTCAGAACAAGGATAAGATCTGCAGGGTCATGATGGCAAGACAGATTCTCACTATACCTGCAATGCAGCACCGTAAAAACAGTATCTTCTTGGTGCAGTCCACATGCAGACCTCTCTGGCAGAGAGGATTTGCATGTGAATGAATTCATTTTGTGATAAATGCTAGCACTGGGGCCAAACCCTGTGAATGACATGAAAGCCCTGCCAGGCCCCTGCCCCAGTCCGGGCGGCCCAGGTCTGGGACTGTGCTGTCAGCAGCACACTGTGGAACACACAGCATATGGCTTCCTCCATGGACCTGTGTTCGTCCCTCCTGCTGTGTCCTCAGCCGGTCACTGTTGCTCCTCTGGGAGGTAACCCCAGCAGCTGGTCCCAGCCAATCCAAAGGAGGGGAGGTGCTTTGTCCTGCTCCTGCCTGATGGGCTAGGGAGGGCAACGTGTGCCTACGGTTCACTTACCAGCCTTGGCCAATTGGCATCTCCACCTGGAATAAAGAACAGAACCACGGGTTCCGTCCACAGGGCACCTGAACCAAGTAAGTAGAGTCACAGTTTTGTGGAACCAAAAGTTTTCAGATAGCGTGTTCAATGAAAATAATTTGTATTTTATTCCATTAACACAGAAACAGAAATGCCATCGAGCCAAGACCACTTTTGCTTAGGAAAAAAATAGAAAAATCTAAGACTTTTAAATAGTTTTAATTGTAGTCAAAGTCTTGTAAACCCAATTATAAGATAATCTTTTCCTTCCATCTCTTTTCTGTTTTGTTTTGTTTTAATCAAAACAGGATGACGGCTGTAATTTTGCTAATGATGACATGGTGGCCACTTGACACAGAGCAAGGCCATGAATCTCAGACGTCACGGAGCTCTTATCTTTCATGGTTCACAGAGCTCATCTCTTCTTTGATCACCAGGGTAGCTCCCAAATTGAATCTGTTTTTTTCTCGCTTCTCTCTCTATAGCCAACTGTGTCATTCTGGACCACAAGATTAATGAAATCATGGCCAGAGTGAAAAAGAACCTAGTGAACCAAAGAATGATAAATGAGTAAATAAATTTCAAAGAAAAAAATAGAAAAATATGTCTAAGAAGAAAGGTAAGTAGAAATATAGACCAAGTGATTAAATTTCAGCATTATCCACATCTATGGATAAGAAAAACCATTTAAAATATTTCCAAAGAGATGGTATGATTCCAAAGGGAGTCTTTCAAATAGGAAAGATGTTTTCACAACAATTTATTGACACAATTTTCAAGTTTCACATTTACTTGCCATTAAAATGCCAACTTAGGTTCTAGGTTAAACTGAACTTACATCTCCTGGGATGTCTACGGCTGACCTCATAACCTAACAAGTGCCAGGATGTCTAAGGCTGACCTTGTGACCTCACAGCGTCCCAGAATGTCTAAGGCTGATCTCATCACCTGACATTCCCCCAGGAAGCTTAAGGCTGACCTTGTGAACTCAGAGGCTCCAGATATCTAAGGCTGACCTTGTGACCTCACAGTGTCCCAGGATATCTAAGGCTGATTCTGTCACCTTATAGCACCCAGGATGTCTAAGGTTGACTTTGTCACATGGCAGGGTGTCTGGAGTGGACCTCATAACCTCCCAGTACCCAGGATGTCTAAGGCTGACCTTCTCAATTCACAGCCTTCATAATGTCTAAGACTACCTCGTTACTTCACACCCCAGAATGTCTAAGGTTGACTTTGCAACATGAGAGGGTGTCTGGAGTGGACCTCGTAACCTCACAGATTACGAGGTCTAAGGCTGACCTTGTTATGAGGTCCACTTCAGACACCCTGTCTTGTGACAAAGTCAACCTTAAACATTCTGGGTGCTGTGAGGTGACAAAATCAGCTTTAGACATCCTGGGACACTGTGAGGTCACAAGGTCAGCCTTAGATATCCTGGAGCCTCTGAGTTCACAAGGTCAGTCTTAAGCTTCCTGGGGGAATGTTAGGTGATGAGATCAGCCTTAGACATCCTGGGATGCTGTGAGGTCACAAGGTCTGCCTTAGACCATCACAGTCTAACCTCACTGAGACTCAGGATGTCTAGGGCTGACTCTCTCAATTCACAGCTCCAATAATTTCTACGGCTGACCTCATCATCTCACACCCCAGAATGTCTAAGTTTGCCTTTGTCACATGCCGGTGTCTGAAGTAGACCTCGTAACCTCAAGTACCCAGAATGTTTAAGACCGAACTTCTCAAGACACTGCCCCAATAATGTCTAAGTCTGACCTCATCACCTTACACCCCAGAATGTCTAAGATGGACTTCATCAACTAACAAGTTTCAGGATGTCTGAAGCTGACCTTGTCATCTAACAACCTTCAGGTTATCTAAGGCTAACTTCGTCACCTCACAACCTCCCAGATGTCCAAGGCTGACCTTGTCACCTCACAGCCTCTAGGACGTCAAGGTCTAATCTCGTCATCTCACAGCCTCAAGGACATCCAAGGTTGAACTTGTCATATCCCAGTCCTCAGGATGTCAAAGAATGACCTTGTCACATCACAGTCTACCAGATTTCCAAGGCTGACCTCGTCACATAACAGTTCTCAGGATGCCTATGGCTGACCTTGTCACCTCACCACCCCCTGGATATCAAAAGCTGATCTGATCATCTCACAGCCCCCCATAAAGTCGAAGACTGACCTTGTCACCTCACAGCCCCAGGATGCCAAAGGCTGGCACTGTCGCCTGACAAACTCCAGGGTATCTAAGGCCGAACTTCCCACCTCACAGTCCCCTGGATTTCAAAGACTGACCTTGACCCGTTACACTCTTTGGGATGTCTAAGACTGACCTCGTCACCTCACAACCTCCAGAACGTCTAAGGCTGACACTGTCAGCTCACAATCACCAGGATGTCTAAGGCTGATCTTGTCACTTCGCAACCTCCAGAAGTCAAAGCCTAGGCTTGTCGCCTCACAATCTCCAGGATTTCTAGGGCTGATTTTGTCACCTCACAACCTTCAGGGTGTCTCATCACCTATCAACCTCCAAGATGTCCTAGGCTGACCTCATCACTTCATAATCTCCAGGATGTCCTAGACTGATCTTGTCACCTCACAACCTCCAAGACACCTAATGCTGATCCTGTCGCCTCACAGACTCCAGGATGACTAAGGCTGACCTTGTCACCAGAAAAACCTCCAGGATGTCTAAGGCTGGCCTCGTCACCTCACAACCCACAGGATGTCCTAGGCTGACCTTGTCACTTCACAACCTCCAGGACATCTAAGGTTGATCTTGACACCTCACAATCCCCAGAATAGCTAAAGCTGATCTCATCACCTCACAATCCCCAGACTGTCTACGGCTGACCGATTCTCTTCACAACCTCCAAATGTCTAAGGCTGGCCTCATCACCTCACAACTCCTAGCATGGCAAAGGCTCACTTTGTCACCTCACAAACTCCAGGAAGTCTAAGGTTTAATTTGTCACCTCATTACCTCTGGGATGTCTAAGCTTTCATTCGTCACCTCACAGCTTCCAGGATGTCTGAGGCCAACCTCTTCACTCCACAACCTCCAGGATGTCTAAGGTTGACCACAACCTTACAACCTCCAAGACATGGAACACTGATCCTGACACCACACAGACTCCGGGATGTCTTAGGCTGTCCCCATCACCTGCCAACTTCCAGTATGTCTAAGGTTGACCTTGTCACCTCACAACTTCCAGGATTTCTAAGATTTAACTTATCACCTTACAGCCTCCAGAAGCCTTAGCCTGATCTTGTCACTTCACCAACTCCAGGATGTCTAAGGTTGCCCTCGTCACTTCACAGCCTCCAGGAAAGCTAAGACTGATCTCTTCGCCTCACAAACTCCAGGATGTCTGAGGCTGGCCTTGCCACCTCATAGCTTCCAGAATGTCTAAGGCTGACCTTGGCACCTCTCAACCTCAGGGTGTCTAAGGCCGACAATGTCACTTCACAAGCTTCAGGATGTCTAAAGCTGACCTCATCACCTCACAACCTCCAGGATGTCAAAGGCTGACCTTGTCACCCCCAACCTCTGGAATGTCTAAGGCTGACTTCGTCACCTCACAATATCCAGGATGTCTAAGTCTGACCTGGTCACTTCACAACCTCCAGGTTATCTAATGCTGACCTCGTCACCTCAAAACTTCCAGGATGTCTATGGCTGATCTCGTCCCCTCACAACCTCCAGGATGTAAGGTTTAGTTTGTCATCTCACAACTTCCAGATTGTCTAGGGACAGCCTCTTCACTTCACACATTCCAAGATGTCCAAGATTGACCTCATGACCTCATGACCTCCATGATATCTAACACTGATCCAGTCATCTCGCACCCTCCAGGATGTCTAAGGCCGACCTCATCACCTCACAACTTCCAGTTTTTCTAAGATACAATTTACTACCTTAAAACCACCGGGAAATCTAAGCCTGACTTTGTCATCTCATAACCTCCAATGTCTAAGGGTTGACTTCACTTCACAACCTCTAGGATGTCTAAGGTTGACCTCATCATCTCCCAAGCTCAAGGATGTCAAAGGCTGACTTTGTCACTTCACAAACTCCAGGATGTCTAAGGCTGAACTCGTCACCTCACAT
The DNA here is from genome assembly GCA_027257055.1 of Cephalopachus bancanus. NCBI lineage: Eukaryota > Metazoa > Chordata > Mammalia > Primates > Tarsiidae > Cephalopachus > Cephalopachus bancanus. The sequence continues at coordinate 4,663,396 of JAPVLO010000090.1, forward strand.
CTTCCAGAATGTCTAAGGCTGACTTTGTCACCTCTCAACTTCTAAGATGTCTAAGACTGACATCATCACCTCACAACCTCCAGGATGTCTAAGACTAAACTCATCACCTCACAGTCTCCAAGATTTCTAAGCCTGACACGGTCGCCTCACTGCCTCCAGAATGTGTAAGCCTGACCTCATTACCTCAGAACCTCCAAGATGTCTAAGGCTGACCTAGTCACTTCACAACCTCCAGGTTGTCAAAGTCTTACTTTGTCATCTAACAACCTCTAGGATGTGTAAGGCAGACATAGACACATCACAACCTCCAGGATGTCTAAGACTGATGATGTCACCTCACAGCCTCCTGGAGGTTTAATGCTGGCCTTGTCACTCTGCAACTTCCAGAGTCTAAGCTTGGTCTTGTTGCCTCACAACCTCCAGGATTTCTGAGACTGACATTGTCACTTCACAAACTTCAGGGTGTCTAAGGCTGACCTCGTCACTTCACTAGCTCTACGAAATCTAAGGCTGACGTCATCGCCTCACTAACTCCAGGATGTCTGAGGCTCTCCTTTCCACCTCACAGCTTCCAGAATGTCTCAGCCCCTCTCAACCTCCAGGATATCTAAGGCCAACTTCGTCACCTCGCAACCTTCAGGATGTCAATGGCTGACCTCGCCACCTCACAAACTCCAGGAAGTCCTAGGCTGATCTCGTCACCCACAGCCCCCAGGATGTCAAAGGCTGATCTTGTCACCTCACAACTTTCGGGAAGTCTAAGGTTGACTTCGTTGCCTCACAATCTCCAGGATCTTATGCTGACCTTTTCACGTCGCAACCTCCAGGATGTCTAAAGCTGACATTGTCACCTCACAACCTCCTGGATGTCTGATGTGTCATTTTGCAACCTCCAGAAGTTGAAGCCTAGTCTTGTCGCCTCACAAGCTCCAGGATGTCTAAGTTTGACATTGTCACCTCACAACCTCCAGGGTGTCCAAGACTGACCTCAGCACTTCACCACCTCCAGAATGTCTATGGCTGACTTCCTCACCTCGCAGCCTCAAGGATATCTAACACTGATTCCATCCCCTCACCAGCTCCAGGATGGCTAAGGCTGATCTGGCCACCTGAAAAACCTCCAGGATGTCTAATGCTGACTTTGTCACTTCACAGTCTTTAAGATGTCTGAGGCTGGCCTCGTCACCTTACAGCTTCCAGGATGTGTAAGGCTGACATCATCACCTCACAACCCCCAGGATAACCCAGGCTGACTTGTCGCCTCATACCTCCTAGGGTGTCTAAGGCTGGTCTCATCACCTCATGACCCCCAGGATGTCTAGGGCTGACCTTGTCTGACCCTCACAATCTCCAGGATGTCTGAGGCTGACCTTGTCACCTCACAACCTCCAGGATGTCAAAGGCTGACCTTGTCACCTCACAACCTCCAGGATATCTCAGTCTGACCTCATCAACTCTCAAACTCCAGGATGTCTAAGGCTGTCCATGCCACCTCACAGCTTCCAGAATGCCTAGGCTGGCCTCATCACCTCCCATCCGCCTGGATGTCCAAGGCTGGCCTATTCACTTCACAATCTCCAAGACGCCCAACGCTGATTTCGTTACCTCACCACCCCCAGGATGTCTACGGCTGACATTGCCTCCCCTCATTCTCCAGGATGTCTAAGACTGACTTTGTCACCTCACAATCTCAGGTTGTCTAATGCTGACCTTGTCACTTTACAGCCTCCAGGGATTCTAAGGCTGACCTCGTCACCTCAAAAACCCCAGGATGTCTAAGGTTGACCCTGTCACCTCACAGCTTCCAGAATGTCTGAGGCTGACCTTGTCACCTCCCAATCTACAAGATGTCTAAGGTTGACCTCATCACCTCACAACTTTCAGAATTTCTAAGATTTAATTCATCACCTTACCACCTCCAGGATTTCTGAGGCAGACCTCGACACCTCACAACCTCCAGAATGTCTAAGTTAATTGATCACCTCACAACCTCTGGGATATCTAAGGCTGACTTTGTCTCCTCACAACCTCCAAGATGTCTAAGGCTTATCTCATCATTTCACAAACTCCAGGATGTGTAAGGCTGAACTCATAACCTCACCACCTCAGGATTTCTAAGAATGACCTCACCACCTCACCACCTCCATGATGTCTAAGGCTGACCTCGTAACGTCACAATCTTCAGGATGTCAAAATCTGACTTTTCCACCTCACAGCCACCAGGATATCTAGGGCTGACCTCAACATCTCACAGCTTCTAGGATTTCTAATATCTCATTCATCACCTTACAACCTCCAGGATTTCTAGGGCTGATCCCGTCACCTCACAGTCTCCAGGATGTCTAGGGATGACCTCATCACCTCACAATCTCTAGGATGTCTAAGGCTACCTCGCAACCTCACAGCCTCCAGGATGTCAAAGACTGACCTCATCACTTCACAACCTCTAGGATGTCAAAGTCTGACTTTGTCACCTCACAACCTCCAGAATGTCTAAGCCTGACCTCATCACCTCAGAACCTCCCAGATGTCTAATGCTGACCTTGACACATCACAACCTCCAGGATGTCTAAGACTGACATTGTCACCTCACAACCTCCAGGATGTCTAAAGCTGACATGATCACTTCACAACCTCCAGAAGTCTGAGCCTGGTCTCATCACCTAACAGCCTACAGGATTCCAAGGCTGACATTGTCACCTCGCAACCTCCAGGGTACCTAAGACAGACCCCGTCAATTCACAATCTCTAGGATATCTAAGGCTAACCTCATCACCTCACAAACTCCAAGACATCTAACACTGATACTATCACCTCACAAGCTTCAGGACGGCTAAGGCTGATCTGGTCACGTGAAAAACCTCAGGATGTTTAATGCTAACTTCATCACCTCACAGTCTCCAAGATGTCTAATGCTAACCTCATCACCTCAAAGCCTCCAGGATATCCTAGGCTGATCATCCCCCCACAATCCTCTGGATGCCAATGGCTGACCTTGTCACCTCACAACCTTCAGGATGTCCAAGGCTGATTCTGTAACCTCACCATCTCCAAGATGTCTGAGGCTGACCTTGTCACTTCACAACCTCCAGGATGTCTAAGACTGACCTTATCACCTCACAACATCCAAGCTATCTAATGCCAATCCCATCACCTCACTAAGGCTAAGGCTGACCTGGTCACCTAAAAACCTCCAGGATGTCTATGGCTGATCTCGTCATTTCTCTGCCTCCAGGACTCTGAGGTTTAATTCATCACCTCACTGCCTCCAGGGTGTCTAAGGCTGACCTCGTCACTTCACAACCTCCAGGACGTTTAAGGCTGACCTCATCACCTCACAACTTCTAAGATACCTAACACTAATCCCGTCACCTCACAACCCTCGGGATGTCTTAGCCTGACCTCGTCATCTGACAATCCCCAGGATGTCTTAAGGCTGACCTTGTCACCTCACAACTATCAGGATTTCTAAGGTTTAATTTACCACCTTACAACCTCCAGGAAGCCTAAGCCTGCCCTTATCGCCTCACAACTTCCAGGATGTCTAAGGCTGACTTCTTCACTTCACAGCCTCCAAGATGTCTAATGTTGATCCTCACCTGACCACCTCCAGGATGTCTCAAGCTGACCTTGTCACCTCACAAACTCCATGATGTCTAAGGCTGACCTCGTCTTGTCATAACCTCCAGAATGTCTAAGGCTGACCTCATCACCACACAACCTCCAGGATGTCTAAGGCTGATTTCATCACCTCATAACCTCCAGCATGTCAAAGACTGACCTCGTCACCTCACATTGCCCAGGATGTCAAAGACTGACCTTGTCACCTGATAACCTCAGGATGTCTAAGTCTGTCTTTGTCACCTCACAACCTCCAGAATGTCTAAGGTGTCATCCGTCACCTCACAACCTTCTGGTTGTCTATGGTTTAATCAGCTCACACCCTCCAGGATGTCTAAGGTTGACCTGGTCACCTCACAGCCTCCATGATATCTAAAGCTGACCTTGTCATCTGACAACCTACAGGATGTCTAAGGTTGACTTCGTCACCTCAGAACCTTCAAGATGTCTAAAGCTGACCTCGTCACCTCACAGCCTCCACTATACCTAAGGTTTAATTCATCACCTCACTACCTCCAGGATGTCTAAGGTTTTATTCATCAACTCACAGCTCCTAGAATGTCTAAGACTGACCTCGTCACCTCACAGCCTCCAGGAAGTCTAAAACTGACCTTGTCACTCCACAAACTGCAGACTGCCTCAGTCTGACCTCTTCACCTCACAACTTCCAGGATGTGTAAGGCTGACATTGTCACCTCACAACCTTTATGATGCCTAAGGTTTCATTCATTGCCATCCTGCTTCCAGGATGTCTAAGGCTGACCTCATTACTTCACAGACTCCAGGATATCTAAGGCTGACCTTGTCACCTGGCAGACTCCAGATGTCTAAGGTTTAATTCGTCACCTCAGAAACTCCAGAAATTCTATGGCTGACCTCATCACTTCACATCCTCGCAGATGTCTCAGGCTGGGAGATTGTTAACTCACAGCCCCCAGAATGTCGAAGGCTGACCTTGTCACCTCACAAGCTCTAGTATGTCGAAGGCTGACCTTGCCACCTCTCGACCTCCAGGATGTCAAAGGATGCCCTTGTCACTTCAAAGTCCCAAAGATATCTAAGAGTGACCTTAGCCTGACTTTATCACATACAGCCCACTCGATGTCTAAGCCTGACCTCATTACATAACAGTCCTCGGGATGTCTAACACGGACCCTGTCACCTCACAACCCCCGAATGCCAAGGGTTGACCTCAATACCTCACAGTCTTCCTTCATGTCTCAGATTGAACTCGATACCTTACAACCCCCAGGATGCAAAAGGCTGATTTTGTCACCTCACAATCTCCAGGATCACTAAGGCTGACCTCATGGCCCCCTTGATGTCAAAGACTGACCTCATCCCATCACAGTCCTCAAAAAGTCTAAGGGCGTCCTCGTCACCTCACACCTTCCAGGATGTCTAAGGCTGAACTTGTTGCATCATAACCCCCAGATGTCCTAGGCTGACCTCATCACCTCACCACCTCCAGGATTCCTAAGCCTTAATTCTTCATGTCACAACCCCCAGGATGTCTAGGGCTGACATTTTCACATCAAATTCCGCTGTGATGTGAGGCTAACCTTGTCACTTCACAGCCCTAAGGTGGTCTAAGGCTAACCTCATCATTTCACAGCCTCCAGGACATCTAAGGTTGACCTCGTCACCTCACAAACTCCAGGATGTCCTAGGCTGACCCTCTCTCCTTACAACCTCCAGGATGTCAAAGGCTGACCCTTTCACATCCCCTATGATGTTAAGGCTAACCTTGTCACCCTACAGCCCCAAGGATGTCTAATGCTGACCTTGTCACCTCACAGGTGGTTTGCCCTTGCTTCTGGGCGTTTCTCAGCTGTCTCACTGCTCCCTACTTCCTATTTCCCTTGGACTCACTGTGCAGCTCCGATTCCCCTATCCTCCAGTCTATCGCCATGCCACGCCAAGACCAAAGCCCCCACTACTTCAATCATTTCTTCAAAACGTCCCTGGCCTTCTGTGAGGCAAGCGACATGCAGTCCCTGACTGCATGAAACGTACCACGGGCAGGGCTCCACCCTCCAGGAGCTCAGGGTCCAGGGTACCCCAGACCAGATGTGGACATGCTATATAACCGCAGGTCACACCCATGTGAGGGAGCCTGGATGAGCTGTCTGGTGGTGAGAGTCACGCCGGGCCCTCCGCCGTCTGCTTCCTCCAACCCTCTGGACTCATTTGTTTAGGCTGACCCTGTGCCCGACTCCACCCCCCACCCTCAAGTGCTGCACCATCTTAGAGAGCCTGCCAGCTTCTGGGAGCGTCATCTTCCTCATCAGCAAATTGAGACAAGCAGCAACAGTCCGTGAGGAGTCCCGATGTAGCTGTAACCCAGTTCCCACATTCCCACATTTCCGCCTCAGCTGGGCTGACCAACACCCATGGCTGGGGGTAGAGGGAGGGAGGAATGACCAGTGTCCCCAGGAGGGACAGGGGAGACAGGAAGGGGTGTTTGGACAAAGCACGTCCCGTGTCTGTCATTTCGGGTAGGATTACTTGGACGTGATTTTCAGGTTCTTAGTAGGAGCCACAGACTGCCTTTCTGGTGGCTTATCTCTTGCGTCAGGAGCTGTGATTTTGTTATTCTCACCACTACTCCTCATGATCACCAAGAATGACTTCTGAGCAGACGTGCTTCAGACGCACGTCTGAACACTCACCGTGTTCAGCCACTCACCGTGGCTGTGTCTGTGCCACTTCCAGTGGTGCTAGGAATCGTGGAAGTGAACATGTCTCACAGCACCCTTCTGGCCTTTGAAGATTGCATCTGATGATATCCACTGTGATGAACAGAACACCCACAGATAACACCAATAAGAGCCTTTCTTGTAGTTTCAGGGGGCCTTCTAATACGGGGAATATAAGCTAGGCTGAAAATTCACACCAGCTGGTCTCACCTTTGAGTCTGCGTTGGATGTTCTGTGGCCTTGGGTGTTTATGAAAGCTCTTTGGCACTGAGCAGTGTCTGTAAAAGGGCTGGGGGCGGTGTTGGTGTGGCATAGCGTTGGCTCAGAGTTCGGCCACGTTTCCATTACAATCCAGTGAGCTCAACAGCGGCAGAGGCGCACTGAATGCAGAGCAAATCTTGGCTGATAATTCTAGCTGGGACACAGGACCCAACCAGAGGAAAGCTGGGAACAACCTTGATGGAATGACCACAGACGACAAAGGATTTTACAGAGATCATTTCAGACAGACTGGGACGACGATCATGATGACAGGACACGGCACAGTGTGCCCACATCAAGTGGAGGCCAGAGACTGGGAGCACAGCTCAACTCCATTTTGGCGTTCAGAGCCACAGGGATGGCCTTGTGGCTAGACAGCACAGCCAGGTCATTTGTATTTCCCTGTCCTATTGGTCAAATTCAAGTTTTGACCCTTGACTTTGGGATCCACTGGTGGGTGCAACCCACACTATGAAGACAAGTCCCAGATGCAAACGACCGTCAGCCCTAGCTCCTATCGGACGGTTGATCAGAGGAACAGCAGTCGTGTGTATATGTATTCATTCGGGGCCCAGAGCCCAGAGAAATATGGGGACACTTTAGTGCCACCACAACTGCTTCCCGACCAGCAGAAGAGGGACTGTGGGGTTGAAAGGAGCCAAGGTCACAGCACGAGGCAGGACAGACCACGGAGGCCACTCTGGGGGGAGCATGTGGCTGCAGGAGTTGCATGGGCCCCATGGCCCCGAGGTCACTTCTGCGTGACAGCACGACCATCTCCGCAGGATGGCAAAGCCACTTCCACAGGCCAACAGGGTCACTCCCACGTGAGGCAAGGTCAGTTTGCCGTGACAGCAAGACCACGGCCACGTGATAGCAAGGCGCATCCACATGACAGTAAGGTCACTTCCGCATAGCAGCAAGGCCACTTTTGGATGACTTCAAGGTCACTTCCACACGCCCACAAGACCACTTCCACACGAGGGCAAAGTCACTTCCACGTGACAGCGAGGCCACTTCACGTGCCAGCAAGGTCACTTTCACATGATGTCAAGGTCATTTCCACAAGACAACATGACAACTTCCACTTGAGGACAAGGCACCTCCACACGATAGCAAAGCCGTGTCCACGTGAAGGCAGGGCCACTTCTGCACAACGACCTTTCCCCATGGTGACAAGGTCACGTCCTATGAAGGCTCCATGGCCCCTCAAGGAACATAAGGGACTATGCCACATCCCCACTCGGAGGAGCTCTTTACTCCCGGAGAGTGGCCCAGGGGTGTGCATGCCCTTCCTGGGCAGGACCACACTGGACGTGTCACCATGCTGCTCCAATGCAATGTAAAAGCCGCTGTGGACAATACACAAAGAGGTGCGTCTGTCCCAGGTCCGCTCACACAGACAGGCAGAGCCCATGTCTGTCCTGGCAGCTGCAGCATGCGGGCCACCCTTCTACGCCACCAGGGCATGGGGCAGTCCCAGAGCAACGTGCAATGTGATGATCAGCCATGCTCATTCACAGTAACACAGCATGTGGCATGTCGCGTCCCATCACCAGGGCCCTAGACTGACTGTGTCTGTTAGACCCGGTCATGCTCCCCACCATTGCCTGTTGTCTCACCCCCATCTAAAGATTCCCAAGGAGGGAAGAAGGTGTGAGGAAAGTCATGAAGGCAGAGGTCATCAAAGCGTGTGGGGAGGTGTACACACCATGGGTATGGCCCCACCAGAAGGCAGAGGCGGGGCTAGGGAGATAGTGACTGCATTGTCCAGAGCAGGACGGAGGGGTTTTGTGGAGTCTGGAGTAAAAGAAGGACAGTGACATCCATGACAGACTCCGGAGAGAGGAGGCCACCAAGAAGAGCCGCAGCAGGAGTGAGGGGGGAGAGTGACCCGGCTTTCATTCCTACAGGAAATAAAGGCCCAGAAATGGCAAAAACCTCCCAAGTTGAACAAGAGGACTGAACTCTCCATGCCCTGGACTCACGTGGCCCAGCGGTTGCTTTTCACCCCAGCTGGGGTCCAGGAGGCTGGCTGGAGCTTCCTGGGCACGAATCTTCTGTGGTGGCAGCCCTGACACCAGGAACCCCTGCATTCACTCCTCCTTTTGTTTTGCAAGAGGTGGAAAGCTTGTAAGGGATTTTTAGAGCCTGACGGCAGGTGCCACACTGCCCTAAAGTGCTGGTACCCATGGGACCATAGGTGGGAAGGGCATCCACCCTCTTAGGGATGGCCGCCTCGAGAAGAGATTCTCGCTGGGGAGGGGGACTGCAGCCTAGACAGCCGCACTGGATGTTTCCGAATTCCTCGCACAGCACCGGCATGAGTTAGGACCCGTTGATGCTGCAAGAATAAGCAGACGGTCCCCAGCACAGAACTGGGAGCCCTGGCCTCAGGCAGAAGCAAGTACATCTGACCGTGGAAGGAAGAAGGTGACGGAGCACGAAGAACACAGCCAGCGGCGAGGCAGGCCCAGGGGAGGCTAGCTCTTCCCGGACCCAGAGACAACACAGGGTGGGCTTCTGTCTGGGCGGGGGAAGGGGCTCAGACGCGGGAGACTGACCTGGTGAAACACGCACGTGCATGCACACGCATGCTCATAAACACTCACACATGCACCCTCAGGTATGCGTGCACACATTCACACACGGGCACACGCATCTTCTGCCAGCTTTGGAAAGTGCTTCTTAGTCTTACCTCTCCAGGATAAAAGTAAGTAAATAAGTACAAGCTCAACCTTGCTGACCTAGACTAGATTTTAAATGTTAGGAAGGCCATTTTCTTCAGGAGTTCTGAAAATACTGAATATCAAATTACCCAAAGCCGTTCAATTGTTTCAAATTATGTTTCACACCAAAGCATAAGCAACTAAGAACGGTTCTAGGGCATCAGACCTGGGAGTAAAATAATAATAATAATAAAGAAATCGCTGAAAGTAGCTTTCAGTCATCATCAGTTAATTCCTTTCACCTCTAGAATGGCGGGGAGTTCTAGAAGCCAAGAGCCAGGACTCCGTGGAAGACATCTACTTCATGCCCTCTCGTGAAGCGCAGACGGAGACCCGGCACGAGTTGGTGAGCGGACTCCATCAGGCTTATCAGCCTGGGCAGACTTAGGCTTCAGGTAATAAGCTGAATTGAGAACTACCCAGAGACCAGTGCTTGCAAATCTGCACCGTCGCCTGAAGAGGGACATGCCAATTTTGGATTAATTAAAAAGGCTATTAAATTGTTCAGATGGCACGTTAATGAGCGGTCTGCAGGGTGCTCAGTCAGCAGCCACGCCTCCCAGCCTTAATTACAGGAGCCTCGTTGAAAAGGCTCTGAGCGGCCCACAGGAGCAGAAAGAACCTCCCTCCTGTACACAGCTGAACATGGCCAACCCAGGACAAGCCCACAGGGGCAGGTAATGGCTGCACCTGTCATGTAGATTCTCCCAAGAAGGCAATGCTGAGTCCAGCCAGGCTGAGACACCGCGATACTGGAATTAATTAGAGCTACAACAGATAATGTGCCTTTATAATATATTTGAGCTCGAGTGGTCCATGTGCCTTGGTATCTTTAACCAACTCATATTTTTTCCCAGTGCCTGGTGATAAAATTAGAAGGCTTAAATTGTTGTTTCTGTTTCACAAGGTTCACATCAATTTGAAGATTAACATACTGTAATGCCCACCACCCACTTCATGTACGCTGAAGGAGCCACACTGCCTCTCAGATGAGTGATTCTCAAGTGTGGGCCTCATGGGTCCACCTAGGGACCCTCAGACTGATCTGCAACTGCAACTCTCCGCCGTGGTCATTTTGGGTGAATTTCCTGTAAATCCATAGGCTTGAGTTTATATAAACAACCCAGGTTTATTTTCTAGAAAGTTCCTACACCAGTTGTTAAAGATCAGTAAAATTCAGCAGTTGTGAACTAAAACTAGGCAGCTCAGCCGGGCTCGGTGGCTCAGCCTGTAATCCCGCACTTTGGGAGGCTGAGGTGAGTGGATTGCCTGAGCCCGCGGGTTCAAGAACCGTCTGGGCAACTTGGCGAGGCCTCATCTCTACAATCAATCAAAAATTAGCCGGGCGTGGTAGCGCGCGCCTATGGTTCCAGCTACTTGGAAGGCTGAGGTGGAAAGATCGCTGGAGCCCAGCAGGTCGAGGCTGCGGTGACTGGGAGCGGCCACTGCACTCCAGTCTGGGTGACAGAGTGAGACTCCAACCCAAAAAAAAAGGAGGGGTAGGGAATAAAACTAGGCAGCTCCTAGAATTTATCAGGGAATGGAAGTCAATGTTCTTCGTGCTTGGTAGCGATGAAGAACTTCTGCATGTGAGCACAAGCAGATTACTGTAGACCCCCAAATTCTGGAAGGTTGATTTGTTCTCATTATATCTGAAATTTACTCGAGTTGGCCATAATTTGAATAGCTGCAGTTATTCCGTTGAGTTTCAAGTAATTGTTATTTTTTCTCTTTCTCAAGGTAATTTGTTGTGAGTTGGTTCTTCTTGTACACGGACAGAACATCATAAGGGTGCTGTGGGCTTTTGTGACCTTGTTACTTCGATAAATTCCCTCAATTAGGGTTACCAGGCTTAGTAAACAACTAGTTAATTATGATTTCAACTTTCCAGAAAATACTTTTTTAGTGTATGTTCCAAATATTACATGAGACATATTTATACACAAAAAAGATGTGTTCATTTGAAATTCAAATTTAATCAGGTGCCCTGAATTCAGCCTGGCAGCCTCAAATAATCTCGTATTTTATTGAGAAAAGCAAAATACCTGAGTGACATGGAGTTTGTTTAGGTGACGAGGTTGATTACCATTGGTTCTGAAGTGTTCTGAGACTGCCAAGTCAGGTTCAGTCAGAAAACAAATTGCCATGATTGACTAGCGATGTCGGCCTTGGATGAGGCACAAGGACTCTCGGGCATGGGTGCTGAAGTTTTACTGTCTGTGCCTTAGTAGCAGTGGTAGAACTGGTCCTTTGCAAGGTCCTGCTCGAAGTTGTCTGTTGGTTTGCCACTCCCTGGATCAGAACCTTAAAATCCTTCAGTACCTCCTGCTACTCTCCCATTGGAGAAAGGCCATAGTGAGTTCTTCACGTGTTTGTCATGGCGCTGGTTCCTGTGTTTCTCCTGCGTTGCGTTTGCCCCTTTCCCTGTCACCTCCTGTGGTGAGGGTCCTCACCTGGGTTTTTACCACTTCCTGGAAGTCCCTTCCTCATCTTCTTCACTCCAGCGCCTTCTGCTTGTTCTTTGTGTCTCAGCACACGCACCTTCCTCAGTAACTTCCTGACATTCCAGAGGAGGTCGAGAGTCATTTAGCACATACTGGTCATACCATCACCGTTTGTGAGAATTGTTTGTGTCAATATTTTTCATGTATTTACCCATGACTACGTCATAAAACTATTGAAGACAGGGTCAGTTTTTGTCTTATCCACCATTTTATCCTCAGAATCTGGCACAGCATACTATGCTTCAAAGATACATTTGTTGAATGAATGAGTTCATTCAAATAAGCCTAAACAAATGCTTGTTTTGGCTTAATGAGTTCAATAGTATGGAAAATTCTTAGTTGTCCATTTAAAACGGAAATTGACCCCATTTTGTTTCTTCCTCCGACTATAATTACAGCTCATGTAGAACTGTCCAAATGCGATAAGTAAAATGAACTTCATTTCTCTCCATGCAAATCAAAGCAGCCCTTTCATTAATACACCTGTGTCAGTAACTTTAGATGTCTCCTTCAGCAAATGCTTTGGTGGAGTACTCACTGTAGTGGGGAGGGAGTTCCTGGGCATGTAGAATATCAAAAATTGGGCTGAAATGCACTCTAAGTATCCTTTGGTAAAAACTCTATTCAGCTCACCTATCTGCAATGGGTGTTGTGACACTTGAACTTGGCTGGGCTGTAGCTCCCTGCTACTCAATCAAATGCTAATCTGAGTTTTTCTGGGATGACATTAGGCCCGATGTAATTCAAGGAAGTCTAGGAAAATCTAGGGTTCATTTCTAGATATTACGGGTGGGCTTGTCTCCACCCATGGAAAGACTTTAAAAGCAGAGGTAAGGCCTCTTCCCCAAAGGAGAAGAAGCAGCGTCCGTGGGCAGCTCCTTGGGCCTCTGCCTGTGAGCTCAGCTTCCCCTCCAGCCACACGGGTTTCATACGTGCCCAGCCAGCCCCCACTGGCACGCAGGCTCATTCCTTGTACTAAACCTCCCGATTCGGATACAGTATCGCTCCTGCGGGATCTGCTTCTCTGGCTGAGGTTGGACTGCCACATCCTCCCCTGACACTCACACATGGTTCCGCCAAGAATATGAACAAAAAATGATGCCTCAGTGGCATGACAGAGCTCACAGCAAGGCAGATGATATAACTTTTGTGGTCCAGGTTCCTCCCCACCTCAGGCCCACCCCAGGACACCTGTAGGTGCAACAAAGTCCAAGCGATCACGGACAATACCTTTTAAACTAGACTCACACAAACTCATATCTAAAGTGTTACAGAAATAACACTGGTGGAAAAAATGTAGCTGCTGGTTCTAGAATTCATTTTGAGAAAAGCCTTACAAACTCTGATGAGAGGACACTTTGCTAAGCTGCCACAGAGGAGGCATAAGCCCTCGATGTTGATAGGACTTTTCTTACGAGGGAAAGGCGGAACCCTACTATCTTGGGGATGTGGTGGAGGGAGGGAGACATGGGCCAGGGATGTGACAGAAGGCAGATATTCATATTCTGCCGTGGTCTGAATGTTCGTGTCATCCAAAATCCACATGCCAAAATCCTCCCCCCCCAGAGTGATGAGATTAGGAGGCGGGGTCTTAGGAAGGAGATGAGGCCACGACAGCAGAGCCCTCTGACTGGAGTGAGGCCCCAAGAAGCCACCCTATGAGGACACGGCAGAAAGTGCTGTCCGTGAACCAGAAAGCAGCCTCACCCGATGCTGAATCTGCCCATGCCTTGATCTGGGACTTTAGCCTTCAGGACTGTGAGAACTAAACCTCTGTTTGCAAGCTGCCCGGTCTCTGGCACTTTGCCCAAAGGTTCTGGGACATCCTCTGGGACCACACCTTGAACTCAGCCCCTACTGTGATAAAGTGACTAACCTCGGATACTCGTGAGCCTTTTAAAAAACCAAGGAAGGACCTGGGCTTCAGGCATCTGATGTGGCAACGTGGTGGTGGCAGGGGAGAAATGCAGAGAGAAGGAAGCTCCCCCTTTCTCCCCCAGGACATGGGGAGGCTGTGCATGTTGGTGGCCATGGAACTGTGGTTCTCAGAAGCTTGTTCAGATCTCCCTGGCGTGGGCAGAGACAGGTCAGACCTCGCTGCCCTAGTGTGATGTCCTGTCGCTTTCCCTCACACGTGGGCACTTTCAGGACCCAAAGGCCAAAACTAATTGGACTAGTGTGTGGTTGTTCATCGGTCACTGTAAATTCCTCAGGCAGCAGCCAAATCTCAAACTGGCTAGTTAGCAACACAATATTTCCAATGCTGTCAAACAGAGTAGCAGGTTGTCAGGAGGGCACATTCTGCATTTCCTCAGCATGCACGTTCGGATTCAATTCTTCACAGGCTTAAAAGGAGAATAGTTACAAGCCACCAGGTATACCAAATATGTCCTCTCTTCGTTGTGAACCCTTGGAAACTGCTGCCTGTTATGGAGTTCTCATAAGCATTTACCAAATGAAGTGAGAAAACGGCTGCAGTCACACTCTCTGGCCCTTCCTTCATGGGCTTCCCCTGACCTGGTCCCGTCCCCAGCTGTGTCGATGTCTTGGAGACAAGGGGACGGCTGAGCAGAAATACATTCCCACCCGTGGCTCCTGGCAGGGCCTGCTCAGCCCAATTCCACGAATATTTACCATGCAGACTCCATGCTGGGTGGCAGTACCCGGGGTGATCAATATAGGGCCCTGTGCTCTGTGGGTTCAGCGTCCACATGAGGAAGGGCCATCGTGTGACAGGAGTGTGGCAGAGCTGGAAGACAGCCGAGAGACGGCTGTGTCTGCAGGGTGGAAGGTGAGGGAAGGATAACAGAGGCGACTTCATAAGACAGCAGAATTGGCCTCGATGAGAAATCCAAAAGCAAAGGTCCAGTTGGGAGGAATTGGGAGGTGAAAGGGCAGTTCAACAGAGGAGAAAGGAGCACACCATGGCCCTTGGGTGGGCTGTCATCAGAGAACTCTCAATGCCACAGGACACGCACAGATCCAGCACTAGGTCCTGGCGGCTGAATGTGGAACACATGCAGCTAGAGATGAGTGCACCTCGGGTTTGAGTGCTCCTGTTCTCAGACCCAGGCCGGTGTCCCTGCATCCAGTCCACCACTGTGTTCTCACTATAGCAGGTGCTCTGTGAATAATGGCCAGGAGCAGCATTCATGGAGCTCAGCTTGGGTGTGTGGACTGCTCTCTCTCAGGTGGTAACACACCCAGGTAGGTGGAAAGTCCTGAGCTGGATGTCTCCCCGGAAAAGCACACCTAACATGTGAGCACACATTCTGCCTGAGCAGCCTCATCCCTGTCTTGGCTTCAGCTACCATGTGTCAGTCACCTCGAGATGCTTACAGCCCAGACCAACACCACCAATGGTTCTGCTTTTCAAAGATCTGTGGAGCATCCAAATGATGAAAATACATTAATCCCAGTGACTGCAGTGGCCCACGTTAAGTGGGCTTTGCAGGAAGCATCTTGTAGATCTTGTTACACAGACCTCACCAAGGTGTTTTTAGGATCACAGAGATTAGGACTTAAGTCATTGCTATGACAGGGAATGCAAAAGCATGGAGTTTTTATTTTTAAAACTGTGCATTTATTCTTGCATGTTTAAAACGCGGTCACCTTCAAAGTACTCTCCATTTGATGCAATAGCCTCTCCAGACACTTTTTCCACTGCTCCAAACAGTCTTTGAACTCATCGATTTTGATGCCTCTTCATGTTTCTACTGTTTTTTGTTTCACCTCTTCCATGTCGGCAAAACGTTTCCCCTGAGGATTTTTTCATGCAGGGAGACAAAAAAATTGGTCAGGGCAAGATCAGGTAAATAGGGAAGGTAAGGCATGGGGGCCATGCTGGTTTTGGTCAAAACTGCTGAGCACTCAGTGCAGTGTGGCCAGGAACACACAGGTAAATCACCCATCATGAAATGCACAAATGCTTTGAAAGAAGTGCAGGAAAAAAAAATTCACTGAAGCGGAACACAGCCTCTCACAACAGTCCTAGCTGGTACACAGATGCTGATGGGTTCCTAGAATACCTACGTAGCAGGATAGCCTGCACTACAAAAGGCCCACCCTCCAAAAAATAATTCTGGTTTTCTGGGGTCTCCCCTTGTATCTTAGTAGCCCAAGAACAGTCTCTGTGTGTAACAAGACACACAAGAAGTTCAATGACCTAAATCATGTTAGGAACCTTGCCAATCTTGCAAACGAAGCACAGGCATGGCAGGACATGGGAATAAAAAGCATGTTTTGCTACAACACTGACCTTGTTAAATGCAATCACACATGTTGAATGAGAAGAGCTGTGGAGAACATGTTTAAAGAAGTTGGTTCTCAGGCCAACCCCAGGGCGCGGATGAGCCACCACTTTTTTTTTGAGCCACCACTTCTTATACGTGTTACAACTTAGTGTCCTACAACTAATACGATCTTCTGGTATCCAGATTTAATAATGGACAACTCAGTTTTTAAAAACTTTAAGTACATTCCAAAGTATGTGTTTCCAGGGTTATCTGGCTTCCTACAAAACCTCTTCTAAGAAACAAAGTTCACAGAGTAGAAAAATAAAAATGAATGGGGAGAAAAATCAGAAGAGGAAGGAGCAAGCCGAGAGGTGGAACACCTTATCCCAGTGCCTTTGTTGGAGAATGATCAAGACGGCGTGAGGCCCAGCTGTGCTCGGGACATCGCGGAGTGCAGGTTGACAAGCGCCCTTTGAAGGCTAGACAACGGAATACCCCGGCAGGTGGCAGCATGGTTGGAATGATTCCCTTCCTGGGCCTTTTTCTCAAAACACAAGAAACATTAAGCAAAAGTGTTGGTTTGGGTCTCTAGTTTTGTTTTTGTTTTCTTGCCCAATTTCTGACAGTACCACTGAGAAAGAAACAGTTTTAAAATGCAGTTATAGGCAGGACGCAGTGCCTTACGCCTATAATCTCAGCACTTTGGGAGGCTGAGGTGGGAGGATTGCTTAAGGCCAGGAATTCAAGACTAGCCTGGGCAGCATAGCGAGACATCATCTCTACAAAAAGTTTTTTTTAAGTGCAGTTATAGGGAAAATCAAAGTCCTGACAAGAAGAAACCTGATGGTTGACAAGCCACAAATGAATTCCTGAGATGCCAATGACATCAATGGAAACTTGACTGCACTGGCATTTGCCTGAAAACGTTGGGGAAACACCAGTCCTAAAGATGTTGTACACAAACACACACACACACAGTTCCATCATTGAAGAAGTTTGGGAAACACTTAGGATTGTAGGTCCTCCCATGTTTCTCCTGGTGGTCCATTAACAATGGAACTTTTGAGCCTTTTACACTTTAGCCCAGGGTTTCCCAACCTTATTGGACCAAAGACCTTTCTACAGCATACCTGGGATTTTGGCTTTCTGCTTGGAGAGAACCAACCAAATATGATGGAACTACTGTCTTGTGGCATGCCTGAGAAAGCGCTGTGGCAGCCTATGTGTGGTCGCATACCCAGGCAATTTGCATGAGGCATAAGAGCCCTTGTGACCCAGTTATAAAACCTGAAATGTCAACAGCTCTTGGAGATTGTTGGACTTTTTAAGCCTTTAAGGCCTCTACCATAAGGAGCAAAATTAAGTCATTCTCTTCCATAATTCATTGGCTGCTTTCCCCCAACAAACACCATCTTCTCTAAGAAGCCAGTGAAGAACTTGACATAACTCTTGTGTTTCATGTCCCCAACATATAGAGGGTGTAGTGCAAAGGCCCTAAGGGACCCCTGTCGCACCTGCCTCTTGAAGGATACGCCTTTGTGTCCCCCCTCCCCAAGTGTAGCAGAGCCTGGAATCTGCCTGTAAAAATAGACTATGGCCTGGGAAGGACTCCATTCTCATGACCCCTTGCATGAAGCTGTAGCTCTATCTTGCTAGCTGACCCTGCTGTCTTCACAGTGTGCAGGCTTGGGTAAAGCAAGTGGCCATTAAGACAGACACATGTGGCAAACGATTGGGGTGGCCTCAGCCAACGGTGAGCTACAGCTGCAACCATCAGGCCAGTGGCTGCACAGACGTGGAGTTCTACTCACACATGTGTGCTTGAAACAGATGCTTTCACTTCAGATGAGACCAGCCCTGGCCACTGCCTGAGAGCAGCCCTGCAAGACAGCCTGGGGCAGGGGGCCAGGAAGCCAGGCCCGTGTCCCGACCCCGCAGAAACTGTGAGATGACACATATGTGCTAGGTTCAGTCACTAAAGGTGTAACCGCTCCCTAGCAACAGACAACAAATACAGAATGTTAAGGGAGTGTCTTTATTATGCCCTCAATGACTGACGTTAAGATGCGCCTGCCAAATTAGCCTAATTCATTACTTGGTCGGGCTCTCTCCCCTCATGGAAGCTCATGCAATGATGCTGGAGATGCAAAGATCATCTCGTGTGACATCTAGTAGAAGCTTGACATATATGCAATGGAATATTACACAGCCATAAAGAAGAACAAAATCATGAACTTCGCAGTAACATAAATGGAGTTAGAGCTTATAATACTGAATGATCACTCACAGAAACAGAGAGCTGAGTATCAAAGGTTCTCACTCATAAGTGGACCTTGAACAATGACCATATTACTACAGAAAAGGGATTAAAAGTAGCAAGAAACTGCAGGGAGGGGGATGGTGGGTGGGTAGCTGGGATTGACAGTAGTCGATATCCACCTGGGGAAGGGGGGCACACCTCATCAACAAGGATACCTGCACAATGAACATTTGCATACCTAACCCTGAATTGTACCCCACAATTTCAAAATAAAAATTAAAAGAGAAAAAAGAAATCTTGAATGTATAGACAGTCATCTTAAGAAACTGCACGAGAACTTTAAAGCCTTGGGCCCAGTGCTCAAAGATTAAACTTTAAAGCAAGACAGGTATAGGTCACTTGTTAAAAGCGTCTATGTCAGATGTCTCTGTGGAAGGCCACGGATTTCAAAAACTGCTACAGCTACATGTAACGTTATGGTGAGCGTTTCATGACTGAGTGTGAGAGTTGTGTTTGATGTTCATTAATTGGTAAACCTCTACCAGCTAGATACTTAATAGGAAAGGAGGCTGAAGGGATTAAGACACCAGTGAGTAGAGATTTGCTAATTAGGAAAAAAACTGACTTTCTTACAGGTTTATATCTTGCATCGCTACCTAATTGGCTCTTTGTTCTGTTTTGTTTTTCTTTGGCAGTTGAAAGAGCCCATAGACATTTCAAGTCTCCGAAGAATTCACGATTCGTTTGATGAAACAGTAACTCCCAGATTTCTGGATTTCAAGAACCACGAAAAAAAATTTAAAAGCTAACATAGTTAGTTGAAGGGATGGATTGAATATACTGCACAGACAGTAAACTTCATTTTGCCAAGTTCAGACATTTAAAAAAATTACCATGTGCTATCACCATTTCATAGAGAAAGGACAGTTTGGCATCAAGTAGTAAAGTCAAACCAGGTGATGTCGGGATCTAAGTGAGGCCCCAAATTCACCTGTGCAATGACCATTTGTATGCCTACCCCTGAATTGTACCCATTTTAAAAATAAAAATTAAGCAAAATACCCAGAGCTTTAATTTCAATAATCTAGTGTTAAGAATGTTCTCTCTGTTGTCCATATCAGCTTATTTTCCTTGTAGAACATTAGCGCATTTGACTAAAGGGACACCCCACAGAGCTAGAGCTAGAAGACTCTTCATGTTGGGCTGCCTTGACTACTCCCCGGAGGCACTACCTCACGGAGTGAGCTTTTCATCAGCAAGTCTCGATGTCCAAGTGACACCGGCGAGGTTCCTTGACCCAGGCGTGTGTGCTTCTTTTGCCTTGTTTGAAGTACACAGGCTGGTTGAAACGCGAGGACTGTCAGGCTCAGACGCGTTCTTGCACCCCTTCCCCATCTCCCACAGCACAGACGCAGCTCGGAGAGACGTGCTGCGTGGCCACTGCCTGCGTCGTCCTTCCCCCAGGAAGACAGGACGCAGGACCCAGAGGTGGCACCGTGGCCCTCGACAGGGACATCCTGGTCGAGGCATGAGCCTCTGCGGAAATGGCTGGCCTGGAGGGACCCCACGCCCAAGCCTGGATGCCAAGTGGCGGGCGTGTCCCATCCCCACGGAACCACTCTCCACGGGCAAAACTAAGTCTCTGTGGGAACTGAACGTCCCCAGGGACTGACAGACCACCTTGTAGGGCTTCTCTCAGGCAGTGGCCATGGCTGAAGTTCATCGTGGCTGGAAGGGTGTCTCGGCCCCGGGTCTCCAGACACGTCAAGGGTGTCCGATCATTCACTGCCAACATCGACGGCACGTGGAAACACACCATGGAGCACAGCCAGAGAAAGTGCCGCCCTCCTGAAGCCAGCTCTCCTCTCTGTCCCCTTGAAGGTGGCCTCTCATGGTGCCCATTCATACTGAGAAACTTCTGGAATTGTGACTGAAGGCATCTGTCCTAGGAAAGAGCAGCACCTGAGACATGTGCGGACACGCAACACAATAGCATGCTGGTGGTGAGGACCTCTCTCGTGGCCGGCTCGAGAGGGGTCATGGTAGCCCGTGATGGCTGGCCCACACAGGCAGCAGCCATCGTGCTGATGGTCTGAGGAAGCCCTGTCGTGGCCGCCTGTGGCTGCACACAGCACCATTCACGAACTCCGGCGGGGCGCCAGAAGGCAGAGCCACGGCCGTGCACAACAGTGGCCCTTTGGAAAGACTTGAGCAAAGCATCCTCTGCCACAGTTCCCACGGTCACTCTGGGCCCACTGCTGAGGAGTGGGCTATACACCGATGCTCCAGAAGCCTCAACCACACACTCAGGGCGGAACTTCCAGGGTCAGGATTACCCAGCTTCCCCGAGGCAGGCACGCCGTGGCCGCATGGCCACCTGCCTCGTCCTGGGAAGGAGCTTTGCTGCGGAAATCATGGATGCGAGCGGCGTTTTCTCCAGCCTCGCTCGGTACACAGCGGGCTTCCCTAGGCAGGAGGGCAGCTTAGCTTCACAGGTGCCGCTGAAAGGACTCCTGCTCACAGGCAAGGTCCGTCTGAGCAGACGTCATCCCCAAGAGGGAGATTCAGCTCGAAAACGTTCAGCCCAAGTCGAGACAGATCATCCATCTGGTTTTCGAGCCTGGCACAGACCGTTGGCTTTGTTTCCACATTTCAGCTTAGGGTCCCTGCCTCTCTTCCCTCTCCCGCTGTGTCTACACACACGCAGCGGCACACGTTTATTTGTACCTCCTCCTGTGCTGTGTCAGCATAAAGACGATCGCTGTTGAGTGGGGAAAGGTGTGCCCCCCAACAAGGGCAGGGAGACCTCAGGTTGCTGAACGCGACTTGCCCGAGAGGCTGCACTCGGGCTGTGGAAGGAAAGGGAGAAGGAATATGAGCGGGACTGAGAGAGAGGCTGTGGGCGGCCACTGCTGGAATCCGTCCCGAGGGGTGGAAGGCCAGACTCGGTGCAGGACTGCCACGTGGAATCCAGGCTCAAAAGTCCAAGAGCAGACGGAGGGGGCAGTGCTGTGGCACCCTAGGCGGGGACTTTTGCCCAGTCGAGGGGAGGACGGGGGCGATGAAGGCGGACTGCTGGGAGGAGGAGGTGGGCACCTGGGTCGACGCCAGAGGACAGAACACACCATCCATCAGGGCACAACCTGCGCAAGACTAGACAGCACGGGGCTCGGTCCTCCTTGTTCTTTCGTTGGGTTTCCCAGGTTGGTTGCCGCCTGGTACCCACCACGGGAGTTGAGCTTCTGGGAGCAGAAATCCCACGGCCCTCCAAGGCCACATGCCAGTGCCCCTGCGTCTCCACGCTGGTCCCCCGGCGCCATGGAGAGCAGGTCGCTGTCAGCTCCATCTCTAGCAGTTGCCTGGGAACAACTCGCCGGTCATTCAGTGATCAGAAGTCCGGCACCATGGCTGGTGAGTGCCGTGGGTCCTGTCCCGGGAGCACCTGCACGGGCCTCTGTGCACCTGCACAGGCCGCGGGCGTGCGGCAGCCTTCCCAGCCAGCTGCCAGCGGAATCCTCTGGCCAAGTGTTAAAGCCTTCCACTCCAAGGCTTCAGCCCAGCCAACTACATGAAAATCCCCACAGGTGAGAAACAAGCACTTCGATTTTTAAGTTCAGGAAACCACTGGCGCTGAGAAAGCCCTGCGGTGCCGTTGACTCTGGTCAGCCCCACACCAGATGGCTCCCCCTGCCCCAACCTGTCCAGCCCCTCAAATACTGGCCGGGAGCCTTAAGGAAGTGCCACCATCGGTGTAGACAGACTGGCCTCGCCTGGCAGAGTCCTAGCTCCGTGCTGAGGAGGCAGACTCTCCCTGGGACAAACGGGCGCTCTGTGCCCTCTCCCCACACTCTGGCGGACGTCCTGCCAACACTGTTGCAGCTGTCACCTGAGGGCCAATGTGGGGCATCGCTTCAGTTTTATGGACTGGCAAGCAGGAGACGGATACGACTGTGCCGCTCTGCCCTCGGGGACGTTGGCTGTGGGCTCTGGCAGCCTCCTTCAGTGAGAAGCAGCCTCCAACACCAGGGCTGGCACTGACCCCCGGGCTGTTCTTTTCCCCTTGGAGACCAGAGTGAGACTGTCTTCCTCCCAGACGCATCGTCCTTTATGGCCGCACACAAGACTCTGCTAACTGTGCAGGGGAAGGTCATCCCAAAACTGTCCTATTTTTTTTTTTATATCAACCCAAACTGGAAATGTTGACTGAGCTCTTTGTCCAATCACACAAATGATTCCAGCACATAAGCTTTCTATATCATCATGTGTGTGTTCCAGCACCCTTTTCTACAGTAAGCATATATGCCTCCACTCTCTTCTATGGCGAACTTGTGAGCCCTGATTTTAAAACTGATGTCTGAGCTAAAACTGCAGCCCGTAAAGTTCCCAAACATAGCTCCCTCTGCGCCCGTCTCCCTGTTTCTTAATTCTTATAATTCTCCCGAATTATTTCAGCATCTCCGTGTGTTATCCCTGTTTCAGAAGAAAACTTGCCATGGCTCCCCAGTGCCTACTGAGTGAAGTTCAAGCACACAGCCTGCGTTAAAATATTATGGAATTCAATTCAGCCTTCACTGCTAGTCCCTTAGATGACTGATCTCCCCGTCCCGGGAGCACTAACTTGGGCCCTCGTGCACCTGTGTGCACAGTTCCCTTTACAGATGACCGAGCACCCCGTCCCGGGAGCAGCTGCTCAGGCCCTTGTGCACCTGCGGGTGCGGCTCCCTTTACAGAGAGTGTTTCCCCGCTTGGGGACCTTGGGGGCTAAAGGGACACTAGACCTTGGGGGCTGAAGGGACCCCTGGCTTCATCCTCAGCTGTGAAGTTTTAAGCTGAAGTTTCTGCCTCCCTTGGGATCCGTGATGGACTCAGCGGGCACGGGCACCTCTTAAGGGTCTGGTGCGCAGGCGTGTGTGGACGTGGGAGGAGGTGCCTTTGCTGACCTGTGACGAGCTTGCCGCCCCCACTTTGTTCCTGCCCTTGTGGAGTTTCTGCCCCCGGCTCTGAGTTCCGAGGACGCAACTCCTCCGGCTCTGGCTAGAGCCTCAGAACCTGATGCCCACAGGGAAGTCAGCCGCCATGTGGAAATCCCGGCGTGTGGGCCCAGGCGGCGTGGGAGAGGCCATGAGGAGGACAGTGACGCCCTGGGCCAGGACCCAGAGCCCACCCCGACCTCCAGCCGCACAGTGAGGCCACTTGGGTCATTAAGAAAAAGTGACACAAGCCTTGTTGTTGTTTTGAGTTTGGGTTTGGGTTTGGTGATTTGTTTCAGCCAGAGAGAACAAAGCTGTGGTTGCACGGGGCTCTGAGAACTCATTTCTCCCGGAGTAGAATTTCACAGGATTCCAGCCCAGATTCCACAGGAGCTGGCGGGGCCGGGTAGGGCAAGGGCTTTGCGCAAGGTGCGTCCTTGAGCACTCAGCGAAGAGCTCGCCATGCAATGAGCTCCTGGCAGCGGTGGGTGCCATCGTGTGGCACATTCCATTCCATTCAAGGAGAATTTCTGGAAGGTAAGCCATCACTATGATGAGAAGAGATGTTGAATCATAACAAAAAACAAATACCTGCGCATCAAACCTGAGGGGTGAGCAGAAAATAAAGAGCCATGCGTCACGAAATTAATAAACCAGGTAGGCGACGTTTGAAAGGATCATGCTGGAAAGCTCAAGACGTAGCCCGAACGGGAAGATGCCTGAGAATCCCCTCACCCCCAGAGCAAACCCTGTCTGTGTCCCGGGTGGCCCTGAGCTGCCCAGCAAGGAGTAAAGGCCTTGCATCACTGAGGGGTGCCAGGAAGGGTGATGGCTGCAGTTCGGATGGCTCTGGGACGGGAGGAGGTGAAGAGTGCGTGTCTTCCGGCTCCTGCATGATCAGAGAGGCTGTCAACGAACTCGTTGTCCCTGAGTGGCCAGGGATGGCGGGACCTTGGGGAGCATGGAGAAGCTGCATGTAGCCACCCAGGGACTCGGGAAAGCCACCAGCCAGGACGAGTGTCACGGTGGCCAGGTAGTATGGCGGCCAACTGCAGCGGGAGGACTTCGAGCGAAATGTAGGTCACGGCTCACAGACTTCACGGCACAGTCCTCTTGGATTTGCAAAAATGATATGGGCCATAACCAGCCTCTGGGGATGTGGGGAAAAGCCGACGGGCTGTCCTTCAAGGCTGCTGGCTAGAGGACTCAGCACCAGGTCCCAGGGCAACCAGCCACTGGCAGAGCCCCTTCTTACCCAAGAACGTCCACGCTTGCTGCCTTTGACCTTGGGCAAGGTACACGGCTATTCTGTGACTCGGCCTAATCCTCTGTGAGAATGCCTTTCTGGAGATCATGACCTCCATTCCCGGAAAACACGTAGCACCTGGTAGCCATGGTCGCTGTCGTTATTTCTTCACGCATCAGGGGCAGTGGCGCCCTTTCCTTTTGGAGACTCAAGTCCCATGCTTCGGAGCGTCTTGTGACTTTCACTACTCTTCATGATTACGCACACTGGAGATTATTCCACTGAAAAGGAAATGCGTACTGCATGCTCCGTATGTATACGGTAGTTTCCGCAGATAAGGTCAGCCAAGGCTGCTGGAATCTTGGTCAGAAGCCGTGTCCTGCTCCACATCTTCCCTTGTGGGGTTGCAGGAGCACGTAAGCCTCAAGTTCTGTTACTGGCTCCTCTTGACAGCAGTGAGGTCTCTCCTCCTGTTGGGGTAAAGTGATGTCACACACACACACACACACACACACACACACACACACACACACACACCTTGCAGAGCTGATACAGAATTCAGCCAGTGGGAAAATCAGATATAATGATAATGTCTCATCAGCTGCTGTGAGGACTGGCTCTGCTTGTCAGTTTGACGGGGGTGCCACGGTGCCCGGACACTTGGCTTCTTTGAAGGTTGTTTGATGAGACGTATAGAGTCAGTGGACTCCGAGTCAAGCAGGACGGGCACCCACCCATGGGTGTGCCCCCGTCAGGTGAGGGACCCTGCAGCTGACAGCCTGACTTTGCCTGCAAGCTCGGCTCTCCCTGGGTCCCACCTACCAGCCCATCCTGCACATGGGGCCCTCCAGGCTCCGTGATCAATGAGCTGCTTCCCTAAAATAAACCTCTGTGATACGCACGTCCTGCTGGCTCCACTTCTCTGGAGAACCCTCCCTAATGAGGTGTTCTTCCTGGTACTCTTATACCCCGAGGCCACAGAAGGGCATTGAATGGAGATCTCACAGGTAGCAGTGCAGCACAGACCTCAGGTACAAGCTGTACTGTGCGTTTATGAAAACATTGCTCAGGAAAGCACTGGCGGCAGAAAAGGTGTTCAGTCAAGCCGGAGGCCCTCTGAATCGTGGCTTCTGTGCCGACATGGCGGCGGCATTTTGCCTCATCGAATTGGGGGATGCGTCACCTTCAGAACGACAGTTGTTCTTGTTCACTCTCGTTTCGGCCAGGTCTTCTTACGGGCATGGCGGAATCCGTTGTTTCAGAGACAATATTCGCTCGACACCCAGGTCTGAGGGCCGTGGGCTCCACGGCCCCCGGTGTCTCTCCCACGTCTCAAGGGAGGTCTCTGTGTCCCTTGTCACAAAGGCTCGGCATCCATATTCAGGACATGTCTGCAGGGGACAGATGCCGAGGACAGGGTGCTGTGGGCTGGAAGCCTCTGTCCCTCTCTCTGTTTCGGACACTGACGGCCTGCTGCCTGATCTTTAAACGCATGTTCTGGACTGCTGGAGCATTTCTAAAAATCACTAAAGTCCAAACCGATGACTCATCGGATCCCAGAACCCGTCTCGCCTTGGTTTGAGGACAGACTTAGGTGCGTTCGCTGGTTATTTTCCACTCTCTCTGTCCTTCCTCGGCTGTTCCTTGTCACTGTCCTTTGCCGGGTTTTGTTCTGAAGCCTGCTCTTACGTCTTCTTTCTCTCGAACCTTTTCTCCTCTGGACCCCAAAGCATACACCAGCGGTTTGGATTCCGCGTTCACCCACGGCATCTCTTTGTCCTCACTGTGAAAATATAACCTCTCTGAATGTACTCTCTCATCACCAAGACCTATATTACTTTTATTCCCTGCCCCTAAAACAACACTTTTCCATTATCTCCAGTCTTGATGGTCTTTTTCTTAGTAGTTGAGAACCTTAGGAAAATCGGGCTAGGCAGTGATCATTCTGGCGGTTAATTGCCATTTCTTATCAGTATTAATCACAGGAGATGAAAGTGCCAAGTCATGCACTGCGTTTCTCGGCGCAGGGTGTGCAAGTCTCACTGCAGCGCCTCTGCTTCCGTTCGCTGGCATCTAAAGGGAGCCTTATAATAACAAGAATTGTGTGGGCCTCGGTCGCCTGGTGCTAGGATCGCATCAGATTAGCATCTGACACCATGAAGGTGATCGCGCAACGGCTGGTACCCTGCCTTCCAGGTGTGTTCTCACAGGGACACTTCCTGTGGATTAAAAATTAAATTAAAAACTCCGCCACCACAAGTCAATGAAGAAACGAAACCACACACAATCACCAAACTTAGTCTCCATTGTGCACCCTTCTTTCTGTCACCTAGAAACTAATTAGTACGACATAATCACACACTTCCTGCCCAGTAAACATACAAGTCCCGGAGGTACAGATGATTTGTATCATGAATCGCTGGCCACCGCTTACTGGTAATTATCATATAAATGAGACGCTTCAAGTTGACCTCTGATTCCCTAGCCCTTTTCTGAGACAGCAAAGATACACTAGTTATGCAAAAACTTGATAAAATTCAAATTACTTTTCTAGCCGTTGTCTGCTGGAGATTCTTTGTGTGTGGGAGGAAAAGAAAGATCACAGTCACAATAACAACCAAAACAGGCCTGTCCAAACAGATGCGAAAGTGCTGCCTTCGTGTATAGTGGTATGCTCAGAAAGAGTTCCCAGAGGTATGAGAGAAAATTCAGGAACAATCTGTCATGGGCTCCAAGAGCAGCCTTCGCGGGGATCAGGAGGGCCCTCACTCCAGCTCTTGCCAGGGAGTCAAAGGGCGTTATCGGGTCTCCCAGCGGGTATCCCGGCGGCCTATGTGAATGCCACAATCAGTGCCTGACCCTGCAGAGTCTTCCTGTGCACAATCAAGCACTCCGACGGGATGCTGTGGGCTCCCTCCTGCCCCAATGCCCTTGCCTCTGGATACCTCTGGTCTTCCACCCTCGGCATCGTCCAAGCAGCAAGGTTCAGCGGGAGCGGCCCAGCAGAACCGCCAGGCGGCCTAGAAATCCTAAGGGTGGAAGCCTACCCTAGAGTCTGAGTGGATCACCGGGGCCACCAGGGACACGCGGCCAGGTCAGGAGGCTTTGCTCGTCCTGCAGGCCTTCGTGGACACGGCAGACCCTCCTCTTTCCCCTCTGAAGACGCGTGTCATGGACATGCGTGGCGCATCTGGCCTGCCCCGGGTGACCATGGTGCCCGAGAGGAAGACGAAAAAGGGCCTGACACGGGGGCTGACGCAGAGGAGCCTGTACTCAGGAGGAGGTCTGGCACGGAGGGGTCTGCACCGGAGGGGGAGCCTTCTCTGGGAGGGACAGAGCAGTCACTGGGGAGGGGCGCGTTAGGGGTCCTTTATTTCCTCCCCTTCCCTGGCCCCAAGACCTGCAGGACCGCCACCCCTTATCAAGCAGCGAAATGTCCCTGAAGAACCCAGATGCCTGCTCTGCCGCAATCATCCACACTGTGCTGTCAGTGCAGAGAAGTCCAGGCTAGCGCAGAGGCAGCTGTCCGTGTCCTCGCATCCAGGCATCCACATATTTATTCCGTGAAGAGATACGTGAGTCAGTGTTCCTGCAGGGCTCTGGGCTCCATCCCTCCTTCCCCATTCCTGACCCACACGCGCGTGCACGCACACACACACGCAGGAGTCACCATGTCTCTGTAACTCTTCTCAGTGACATGAAGGATCTGGGTCTGGTGAACTATGGGTTTTTCTTTCCCCCTCAATCAGCGCAGACCTTGTCGTACTGATGGGGCCACACATACCACGTCAGGCAGCGGTCCCCGTAAGACATGCGCCTTATGCATGAACGAACGGGCTTGCAATCCCTCACACAGGAGTGGGATACGGTCAGGGAACCATCAAGTGTCAAAAGACAAAATAGCATGAGATTTCGCCTAAAGATCTTGACTGGCTTTTATCTGAGAGTTAAGAATTGGGCCAAACCTCGCTTTATCAGATAGAATGCATGTTCTGACGCACGGAGCAGAAGAGTTAGGTTTTACAGACAGAAAATGTCTGAGGAAAGTGGAGACAGGAAACACAGAGGGGCTGGCTGTCCCAGAGTTTCTCTTCTTGTAGAGGTTAAAGCAGCAGGTCTCATTGTCACATAGCTGAACCTTTGGGACGTGGCTGTCCTCTCTCCTCTCTCTCTTCTCTCTTCCCCCCCTATTTCTGTGTCTCTCTTCTCTGTCTCTTCTCTCTCTCCTTAGCCTCCCCCTCCTGATTTGCTGGGAAGTTCAGATGAACACGTCCGTTTGGGTGTGGTGATGCAGAAACTTAGTACAAAACAGAGTGACTCTGTTTTGGTCTGGCCTCTTGGGCACAGGGCGAGAGCCCAGCCCAAACCAATGGCATCCTGCCCGTTTTACTCAACCTGAGCAGCGATAAGATTAGGACAAGCCCACCTGGGAGGCTGTCTCTGTGGGTGGCAAAGCGTCCTGGTGGGTTTTGTGCAACTCCAGCCACGCAGGAGGGCTCCCAAGTCAGGGAGAGGATCTGGCCAAGATGCTTCCCAGTGAAAGCTTCACTGGAGGACTCATGCCTCGTGGGGGCTGAGCCCCGGCCTTGATTTCAGAGATCGCTATGTGATGGACTGGCAGAAAGAGGAGAGAGAGCAATAATCTATCAGCCCGCATTCCCAGTCAATCAGAATAATTTATGTGTTTTCTCTTTTAAGAAGCGGCTGCAGAGTGGAGTGTGGTTGAGGCCTGAAGTGATCAGGGAACGGGGCAGACAGACCAAGGTGAACGTCCCGGGCCTTCCCTCCGTCCACTCCAACACAATCACAGCTTCTCCATCAAGGCGTCTGAGCCCCCCCGACGCCCACGAGGACCCTGCCAGGCGTCTTCAGCCTGCCTGATTACTGAAGGAGCACTCTGCTCGCAGCCTCGCTGATGACTGGGTGTCGAGAGGCTGTAAAATTCCTAGCAGTAGGGGCTGTTAGGGTGAGGCTGTTGGCCGTCCGGCAAGCCACTCAATGTGCCTCTGTAAAATGCGCTTAGCACAAGACGGTGTTCACCCGCCTGAGCCTCTCTGAGTCATCACTCCTGACTAGGGAGCGTCCGGGGCTCGTCTTCCTGCAGTGCTGCGTGGGCCCGTTTCTAAACCCCGCGCTCATAACTTCAGAAAGAACTGGAAGAAAATACTCAGAGCGAGCCAGATGGCTTCAGAGATGCCAGGCTCTTTTTAAAGACTGGGTAAGTAGAGCAGGGTTCTTCCTGAGAAAACCAAACTTTTGGCCCCCGAACCCGGTCAGAAGTGAGGCGGAAGGAAAGGAACGCTCCCCAGGGGAGACAGGGTGACTCATCACCTCCAGGGGGCGCCCTTGAGCCCACCGGGGAGGCGGCCAGGAACTTGACCGGTAATTTTCTAATAAGTGACAGTTTCCTTAATGAGTCTGCCCCCAAACCCTTTGCGAGGACAATTGCATGTGATTTCGGAGGCAGACACAAGCCTGGGGGCTGGAAATGGCTGGGTCACAGCCACACTGCGTGTGGTAGAGCCCTCTGCTTCCTGTACCCTGAGGCTGTACAGGTGGCCACGAGGAGGAGATGAAGGAGCCAAGCTGTGCCCAGGTGAAGGGCCGGGGCACCTGCCACAGGTGGCTCTCAGAGCCCAGGTGCTCATGCTGCTCTTGAGACCACGACTTCCTCCTGCCCTTCCCGACTGAAGGTCGGTCATCCACCCGCGTTGGAAAATCTAGAGAAGAAGCACTGTTGATTTCTCAGAATGAGCGGCTCGATTAATCATATTCTACTTAAAAGAGAATTTACTGAATATGTAGATTTCAAAGGAATATTAGAAATACTTCTCTGCTGTATTTTTAGCTGGCACGCAGGTTACAGCGCGGTGGAAACAGTATTTCTCTGGTGGTGCTTTTTTGTTTCTCCGGGGGTAGGGTCAGATTTCCCCAACTGCCCCCTCTCTTTACCTTACCTCTCCTGATCACCTTGGTTTACGGGAGTGCTGGGCATGGATAGGAAAGGACACTCTACGCACGGGAAACCGAGCGGTGCAGGGGAAGGAGGAAGCCGTCAGGCGTGAGAAACTCTTGGGTCAGTTCTTGTAGAGCATGCACCGCCATCTCCTCTTCCTTCCCAGAACCTCACACGGGTGCTGTGCACTGTCGAAACGCTGCGTGACCTGTGGGGCCTGGTGTCCAGGAGCATCCTCAGTCTAGAGCCCTCTCTTCCCCTCAGCATGTAACCGGTCCCAAGCCTGGACTAGTCCCACTGGTTTAACCTTTGTGGAGATGTTAGTAAACGTGACCAGCCACGCCACAAAAGCACTGTGCACGACAGGGCCCAGCCAGGCGAGAAGCGCAGGTGGTCATCAGGGACAGCAAAGCCCGGACGGCCCCGGCCCCGCCCACCACGTGCCCTGGACCTGAGGCAGTTCCCTCATCTGTGAAAAACAGCCTAAGTAGCCCTTGTGATTCTGCCTTCACACATCTGTTGGGAGAACAAAATCGTGTGCTTAGTAAGTGGTGAAGTGTCAAGTATCATTTTTAAATATCATAAAGTAACAGGAGCATGGGTAAGGTCGGCACACCTTCTCTCAACATGCACTCCAGATGTGTTCCTTGGAATAAAAATGTCACGCTGCTCGCAGTTTCTTCAGCAAAGACCCCATGATGACTATCTTTTAGCCTGGCTCTTCAAAAATAACGCATGTCTGCAGGTGTTACATACATATGTGTGTCTCTGTGTAAGGAACCTTAGTCAAGAGATGGCTTTGAAATGGGAGGCACTTGCAATTTAACTTTGGAGTTTTTCTGTGTTTTCTAACCATGGAAGAAATGGGGATCTGAAGGGTCCCTTGGCAGTCTCGAATGCTGGACGAAAGCCCGTTGGCCACGGGGCTTGCTTAGCTTTGACCAGTGTTCCTTGAGCGGCCCCATGGCAGGCACAGTTCTCGTGGTTTCATGACTACAGACACATCTCCCACCTGCTCGGCCTCAGCTGTTCCTTCCTGCAGAGCGGGAGAAGCATCAGCCATGTCTGTCGCCTACAGGGATCTGAAACCCATCCTGCTTCTTGATGGCTTCATGCACACCATCAGAGCAGGTACAGAGACACACCATTCGAAGACTCCTTTTACGCATGTGCAAGGATTTCATGGCATGGTCACTGTTCCCTTCCTCGGTCCCCCGTAACCGGCTCTGCAGACTCAGGCAGGTGTGTGCTCCCCTCTGAATGTTTTTCAAATGTCTGGCCTTTCTTCCATGCTTCTGGGATGCTCACAGGTCAAGCATATGAAAGTGCCTTGAAGACCACGCATTATGAAAACGCAGAAGCTGGAATAGGCGTCCAGCCAGCACATCGAGTGCACCCTGATCTCTCCATGGTGTGGCTAAAGAGCCTCCTTTCTTTCCCGACTCATAAAACAGTGAAACACATGAAAAATGATTCTGCCCTTTAGAAACGGCTCCTGCTTCAACCTCGCAACCAAGAGTGTGTGTTTTCTTTTTCCTCCCACAGAACGCATAATAAAACAATACTGCAGCCTCTGGAGAATAGGCAGTTCTCAAAAATCAAAATGAAAACTCAGGGGATGGAAAGAAGCCCACCACTTCTCCTGAGCGGGCACCGTGTCCCCGACAGATGGGATGGAGCGTGCCAGCGGGGCCCTATTCCTGGGAGACAGGAAGGCAGAGGCCCCTGCGCCCTGGAATTGTCAATGACTCCACACCCAGACTTCTGAGGGGCAGCCTGGTGCCTCCTGCCCCTGCCCCTGAGGTGCCCACATGCACCAAGCTCGCCTCCCCAGCAAGCCAGCGTCCAGGGTGGGAGGAGGGAAAGGTGGAACTGGCTCACCCAGAGGGGCTGCATGGAATCCCCCCAGCCGCAAGCCGCTTGGCTCATGTCACAGCTGTGTGCACGACAGTGTCGCCGGGCGTGCTTCATCTTACTAAGATTTAAAATCAGAACACAATCCGCGGAACTGGATTGACAACGGAAATCCCTGCCGACAGCGGGTGGAAGTCACAGTTGCCAAACAGCCACTTACTCAGAACCACCAAGCGCCTTGGGGTGCGGGCGACGCGTCGTGCCTGCCCCTCTCGGGGGTCTCAGCCTCGAGTGAGTGAGTGAGTCGCACCCAGTGCCGGCAGACAGGGCCGTGCAGGGACAGTGAGCCCCTTCCGCTGAGGAAGCCGCCAATGGGGAGGGTGGAAAGGCTGGAGTTCAGACTCTGAGACTGTGTCCCAGCAGCGGCAATGGCCCTGCAAGGCTCAGAGGCGTCACCCACGCAGGGTGTCATACATGAGACAAATGTTGCATGGGGAGGGGTAACAAGAGGCTGCACTGCAGGTGGGGCCCGCGCTCTGACTGTAGGTCACATGGGGAAGTGGAAACCCAGTCCCCTGGGCCCAGAGAGGCCAGTGATGACACTGTGCATGGCTTGACGCACCCAAACCCCACTTGGTCCCCACAGCTGCATGGCGGTGCTGCTGCAGAGACCACAGCCTGCGGTCTGAAGTGCTCACCCTCTGACCCTCTGCACAAGCACCTTGCCAGCCCCTGCACTGGGAAATGGGAACCATCGATTCCGTGGCAGGTCTGTGGACACAGAGGAGGAAGCCAGAGGGGAGAAATGGAGGACCACGTCACAGCCCAGACAAGACACCTGCGGCCTGAGCTCTTGCCCGCCAAAGAGATATCCTCGGGGTGGTCGCCTCAGCCCCACTTGAGAGCTTGTTAGAAACGTGGACCCTAGCTGGGCTCGGTGGCTCAGCCTGTAATCCTGCGCCTTTGGGAGGCTGAGGTGAGTGGATTGCCTGAGCCCACGGGTTCGAGACCTGCCTGGGCAGCGAGACCTCATCTCTACAATAAACCAAAAAATCAGCCGGGCGTAGTAGCGCGTGCCTGTAATTCCAGCTACTCGGAAGGCTGAGGCGGAAGGATCGCCGGAGCCCAGCAGGTCGAGGCTGCGGTGGCCGGGAGTGGCCACTGCACTCCAGTCTGGGCGACAGAGTGAGACTCCAACTCAAAAAAAAAAAGAAAAAAGAAACATGGATCCTTAGTCCACCTCGACCTACAGAATCATGATGTGCACTTTAACACGCTTTGCGGGAGGTTCCGGTGCACGTCAAAGTCTGAGGAGCCCGGTCTAAACTGCAGGCACAGCTGTGGGCGCAGGGAGGAAGAAGGATGCCAGAGAAACTCAGGAGGTAGAGGCCTGGAGGGCGGAGACCACTCGGACGCGGCACCAGTACGAATGAGATCAACGCCAAAGACAAGGCCAGCATCTTCCCCAGGACCGCTGGGCCGATGGCGATGACGCCGCCCGTGCCGCTGGAGCTGGGCTTGGGGACATGCGGAGCTGAAGGCCCTGGGAGGCCGTCGGGCGAGAGCTGGGAATGCAGGCTGCGGCTTTGGAGCAGCCAGAGAAGTGGAAATGTGTGCTGGGGACCCCTGAGCCCGGTTTGGGCGCTGAGGCCAGGTGGGTACGCCCGTTCACCCCGAGCAAACTGGAAGAAGAGAAGGGGCGGTTTGAGGACAGCGTCTGGGAGACCCCCCCGGGGAAGGGCCACGCGTGAGGAGCTGAGAGGAAGCAGCCTCAGGCCAGGGCGAGTGAGGAGAAGCGGCAGGTGCTGTGCTTCACAGAGGTCGGCGCCACCTGACTCTGGCATCCTGCTCCAGAGAGTGCACAGGACCACATTCCAAGGCCCCTTCCTGACGAGGCGTTCCCCAAACCATGTCGTCTACAAAGCCACAAGGTGGGGGTGCTGGAAGCTCTCTGGCAGAGCCCCACAGCCCCACAGTCACCTCTCCGCGTCCCCTGTGTCACCCACTGCAAGATCCACCGACACAGTCTGCACCTCCTGTCTCTCCCTTCCTTCCTGTCAAGGCTTCACCTTTCCACAGGCACTGCTCACCTACTCCCTCCTGCAGGAAGCCTTCCTGGATTCCCCTTCCCTGATTGTCGGCCACCTCTTCTCGGTCTTTCGGCCTCACATAACTCATGCCCTTGACCAAGCTCTCACTTCAGTCTGGCTTGTCTAGATAAGTTCTGGGACACTTGTCTCCAGAACAGGGGGACCGTGTCTCTCTAGGGCCTGGGGCCGTGTCTTACTAGCCTGTGTTGATCCTCTCTCAAAGCCTGTCTAGTCGAGAAGAAACTTTACAGGGGACACAGGGAGGTGAGCTAGTTCAGCAGGACACATGGCTCCCCAAACTACCACCCTATTTAGAGAGAGAGCCATGATGTGTTAATTCATGGAGTCGCACTGACTCCTTGGGCTGCTTGTGCTGCTTGGTTTTATTTCTGGGAAAGCATTCAGCGGGGCCGGCAGACCTCCCCACCACACCGGGAGCCTGCAGAAGAGCTGTCCTGTGGGAACCGGTCCGTTGGGGCGTCTGCCCAGCCGTCGTCTCCAGGCGTGGGAGCACCCCTCTCTTCCCACCAGCCCCCACTCGTTCCCAGCTCCAGAACCCTCCATGGTCAGAAACCTCCCTGCTCCAAGGTTCTCACTCTCGAGATCTTTTCACCTTGTCAGGACAGATGTTTGTTCATCGAAGCCGGTGGAGACGTTCGCCCGGTTTTTCACGTCTGGAGTGCCCTCTTCCCTGGGGCAACAAGAGGCTGGGGGGGGGTCACACCCTCAAGAGGGCGCGTACCCAGCATGTCCGCTGAGGATGTGAGCTGTGTGCTTTAAGAAAAGTCTCCACAACAAGAGGAGAAGGGAGAACATTCGCCAGTGCCAAGGCACCCTGGATGCTGGATGTGTCCCCCAGCCAGCCGCCGGGGATTGACTCCACGAACAGGCACATGGAGACTGTGAGGGGGAGATGCAGAGACTGAGCACGGAAGCAGCCAAGGCTGGAGTGCCTGCAGGACGCGTCTTCCCCACACAAACCCCCGCGGGGCGAGAATTGAACCTCGACCTCAAGGAAGCGCCCTCCGCTATCTGTTTTTATTCACCTGATAACCTGCATCTTCCAGCGGGCTGGCCCCATGATTCAGCAGAAGATGTTAAACGACAACAAAGCTGCGTCCACTGTCATCATAGACACAAGGTCGCCAGGCCAGGAGGGGTGGACGATGGTCCAAACGGCTGAAACTTCCGAGAATTTACTGACAGGAAATTGCGTTGCCTAGAAACCGGTCTCCAAACCAACGAGATAGGCATATGCATGCGCACACGCTTATTGTAAAGAAAGGGAGAAACTGAAGGACTTCCATCAGCTATTTAGTCACTGGTTTAAAGTATACATCCCTATTTAAGATGATGAGTGTTTCTTAGCAAAACGTCATGTTTTAGTATTGTAGTAGGTGACATCAATTCTCAAATTAATCCATAAGGGTCCTCTCTAGCAAATCCACCGGTTATTATAACTAAGAATTGACTCAGTCACAATGCACTATTTTTTAAAGTCATGCTGGGAAAAAACCAGACACTTCCTAGTCCAGTCTTGGGTTCCCTTCCACTGTTGCTTCACGCCCTGGACTTCTGGGTGTCCATAGCAGCTGCGTGACTTTGGGCAAGTTGCCTGGCCTCTCTGTGTCTGTCTTCTCTTATGGGAAATGAAGGCAGCATACGCCCCGTTAAGTTGCCATGAAGACTGAAACCGGTAACACGCAAGAACTGAGTGGCCAAAGGCCAGAGACACGATGTGCGCTCCGTAATGTGGCCTGACGTCATAGGAAGGGTGAGGACAGAGTGACGGGCTCCATGAACGCTTTGCCAGTGTGGTTCCTGTGCCCATCCTAAGAAGAGTCTGAATAGGGGCCTGCGCCTGCAGTTCTCTTGCTGTCCTCTCCCGCTACGGATGGCAGCCCATGCTGTGTTTCAACCCTAGTTTGCACACCAAAGTGTTCACTTGTACTTTTCTTTCTTTTTTTTATTAATCAACATTTTTTATTTTGATATTGTGGGGTACAGTTAAGGGTAGGTATACAAATATGTTTCGTTCAGGCACCCTTGTTGATAAGGGGGGTCTCCCCGTCCCCAGACAGATATTGACTACTGTTAATCCCATCTCCTTTGCCCTCCCCCCCATAGTTTCCCACCACTGTCAATCCTTTTCTTATAGTATTACGATAGATGTTCAAGGTCCACTTATGAGTGAGAACATGTGATACTCAGATCTTTGTTACTGTGAGAGATCACTCAGTGTTAGTATTATAGACGCTAGTTCCATCCAGGTTGCTGTGAAACTCATGCTTTTGTTCTTTTTTATGGCTGCGTAGTATTCCATTGTGTATATGTACCACATTTTTTTAATCCAGTCCTCTTTTGATGGACTTTTCAAGAAAAGAAAACGATTGTATCATTATCCTCAAAATGTAACAAAGAAAGAAAATCAAGTCGCACCCTCAACAACTTCTTGAGTCTCGAGACACCGAAGCCAGCCACAACGCAGAGATCGTGAAAGATTCGGGAAGGACCCCTAACCCTTGAGGTGACATCACGGAAGACAGCCACGCCCTTTCCTCAGCGGGCCCCTGGGCAGCTTCCCACAGAGGTCGTGGGCCACCAGGGCGGCTCTGAGGCCCTGACTGCCGGTCCTCAGACACCAACCCTGGAGTAAGCCTTATGACATCACCCTTCGATCACGGTGTCAGCAGCAGAAGCACACGTGCCAGACACACACAGAAGAAGTACACGCAGACACGCACATTGTCATACCTCCAGTTTCATGGTAAACGGGAGCAAAACCTTCAATGAAAAGGAAACACACCCGACTGCCCCTCCTGGACTCCCACTAAGCCAGGGGTGAGCCTCCGTGAGACTCGGGAGACGCTGGACATGACATAGGCCCTGGAGAGCAACACAGACTTTTCTCAAGGTTTTCTTTCTTGCGTTGTTTGTGACCAACAAGGGCCATCCTCCTACTGTAAAGAGTGAACTTGGAAGTGGAAAAGGACACGGAGAAAGAGAGAAATTAAGACTGCCTGCCATCTCCACCCCCACCCTTCCAAATGAGGCAAACACATCACACCTGCGAATGCCTCCCACGTGTTCGTTAAAAATATGCAGGAGTATAGACGCGTGCGTGTAGAAGAGGATGCTGGTTGTTTGACAAAAAGGAGCTCAGAATACGCATGCTACTATGAAAGGGAGTTTCTTACCCAATAAACTGTCATAGACACTCTACATAGTCATCAGCTGTGGCTCTGACTCTGAATGCGATGACGGCATAAGGCTCTGTTTTATCCATGCCCACCAACTCTTCCCCAATTTATCAAACTTCAAGCTCTTTCCGGTGTTCTATTAAAGCGCAAGGAAAAAAGCTCAAACTGTGTATGCTTATATTTTCCAGTGGGAGATTGTCGCATGAAAGGAAAGTTCTGTTTTTAATAGATACTGCAAATTACTGCCATCTGAGCCAGAACAGAGTGTTATCACTTTCTTTGATTTTTGCTTCTCTGCTGAGTGAAAAATAGCATCTCATTATTTTAATCTTTTTCCCCAAATGAAGTTTTAGTGCTGAGTCCCAATTATCATCAAGCAACATTTTATCAGATTTCTCTAAACGAGGGCTTCTCAAGCCCTGTGCTCTTACCATCCGAGGGCAGATGATTCCTCGTGTTGGGGAAGGTCTCGGGCATCTAGGACGCTTGGCAGCACCTCCGTCCTGCCTGTGCCGTGCCAGGGGCACCCTCTCCCCATCTGTGACAACCACCACGTCTCTGGACTCTGCAGGATTATCCCCGTTTGAGGCGCTCTACTCTAAATGCTTCATTTAGAAATCATTCGAAT
Organism: Cephalopachus bancanus; assembly: GCA_027257055.1. Lineage (NCBI taxonomy): Eukaryota > Metazoa > Chordata > Mammalia > Primates > Tarsiidae > Cephalopachus > Cephalopachus bancanus. The sequence goes on from JAPVLO010000090.1 coordinate 4,701,649, forward strand.
TTTAAATTTTTTATTAAATGTCATAAACGAGATTCCAGAAATGACTCCCAGATCGTTCTTCAGGGTTGGTAGAGCTCAAAGTCTGACCACGAACTTGAACATATGAGCACATGCAGCATCCAAGTAGCCTAATGCACACCGCCTCAGGCATGCGACGCCTGAAACCCCAGGAAGCCCAAAGGCAGAGCCTTCTGACAGGCAGGGAAGCTATTCAAAACCTGGCATAACACCCACTTCAATTTCAAAGTCAACAGGCAGCTTTTTCGTTTCATTCCAACTCCCAGTTTACGAACAGGTAGAGATAAAAAGAGTTGTTAAATATTTAAATATCTGTTCACTGTGCCAAAATCTCAAATGAGGCTGGCTCTTTGATTATTTCTTTTGATTGCTGCAGTATTTTGATTTACTCTGAGCTTCCTAATCCAAGCTAGACCAGGGCTTTTTCTAGAACTTCCTATGATCGGTGAAAGCCTTTCTCTATTGTTAGGAAATAGGATTCTAAAGTATTTTTGCCATTTCAATTCTCTTAGGCCAAAAACATACAAATTACTTTTCTTCAGGAAAAAAAGATACATTCTAATTGTTTTTAATACAGAGCAGTCTTTCCAGCCACAGAAGAGAAAAATACCAAGATGACCAAAAGCAATAGACGTGTTTAATTGAAATTCAATACCAAAAGCAAGAACGTGTACAACAATTAGTTATCTCCACCTATTCTCACAGACAGTGGAACACTGCCTTATTTATAACAGTGATAACACAGGACACACAGAGACAGAGAGAAGTTCTTTGCAAAGAAACTGACCTTTATCAATTTATTCCAGGAGTAATTTTCTGGCTTTAATTAGAAGTCAGTATTTCTTTCTGATGAATTCATAAATAATAATGAAAAGGCTACTCGCCATCTCCAGCTGGCTTCGCGGTTTCAATTCTCTATAATGGCAGCGGGGATGGTTTTAAAAAGGCAAAATGCCAGTCATGGGATCTCTCTGGCCATTGATAAAACACTGACACCAGCAGTACCGGGAACCATGCAACAATGCAAAGAGCTGACCCAAAGACGGTGGGCCCGGAGCCTGCCCTCCCAGCCAGCTGCAGCCTTTGTGACAAAGTTGCAGGCCTGACAGAATCTCTGCACGGTGCCTCCCAGCACACACCACCTCACCGTGGTCTGTGTTTAAATTTTGGACTGTTTGAGCTTAAGATGGTTCTCAGAGTTTGTGCTGAAAGAGAAAATTAAAGTTTCTTGCCTGTGGTACTGGCCCATGTCTGCCCTCTTCTTGCAAGGAGATTTTTTTTTAATTCCCCGAAATATGTTAACCGAACAGTTTGTGTCCGATGAGTTGATGAGTCAGTTAATAGCTTATGTTTCCGTCAAATCACCATGTGACGACTTTCAGCTCGTTAACAGCTATTTCAGGTAGCTGTGTTTAATTATTGGAGTCCAAAAATGAGTTGAGAAATAACTCTCCCAACCAATGCTAATTGGTTTCCTATTATAACACTTAAAAAATCTGTATAAATCACTCAATTAAATAACAAGCAATTGGTGGTGTTCTTCCAATTACAGCCCCCTCTGGCAAAATCTCCATCATACAGAAGCGAGCTGAATGGTGGCTAATTTATTAATGGGTTTGGTGTAGCGCGATGAGGTAGCAGATATTGAAGCCACTTAAATTCACTGAAGTCATCAGCGTTCAGAGACTTAAAAAAAAAAAATGAAGCCAGCTTTTAGCTAAAACGACCCCAAGTAAAAGATGTGAAGAAGGAAGGAAACAGATGAGCCGCTCGCTGGGCAGCCCACGGAGCCTCCAGACAATGATGTGATCTGGAAAGGCCTGTCCGCTGCTGCCTCCTGCGAGGACCCAGTGCTGCTCTGGCCCGATGCAATTAGAGGCCGGATGCAATCACTCTAGAGCAGCCTCCCCGAGACGGAAACCCTTCCGTAAGTTGCAAGAACTGACATTCTGTGGCCCAAGTCTGTTTTTTTCCATCTCTGATATCTATAATCCAGCCCTGAAGAACACAGAAGTGTCTGTTCCTGGGACGAAACAGAGTTGAGATGCGTTCGCATGATTTGCTTCTAAGAAAAGTTATCGTTATTGGCTTATCCATTGTGGTCTATTTCTGAACATTTAAATGGCTCCTTAATGTATTTTATTCATAAAGAGAAATGGTGATTTGTCAAAAAACTATGTGCGCGTGTGCATCAAGTAGGCTCATGGAGAGAGAGGAGCACTGACGCTATGTGCGTTGTGTCAGTTCCAGATTTAGATATTTAATTAGGGCGTCAAGTCTGACATTAATCTTACCCATGTCATTCCGAGTGTCATTCTCATAGAGATCGTCCTTTGTAGGATGTCTGCAATTGTGAGAAATTAATTGTGCCGTTACTTTTAATGTCTGTGTACCTCCAAGAGCACACACGCTTCCTGAGGTCACAGACTGTCCCTATCTTATTTATGACTTTGTTGCCAGAACCGAGCTCTGTGCCTGGCACAGTGGTAAGGACGAAGAGAGCATTTTCTTACATTTTCGTGACATGCGAGCACACACGCACACACACACAACATCTATAACACAGGTGTGGAGTTTAACAAGCAGTTGTAAATCATCCTAAAGCAAACCCCGGCACTGCCCCACCAGACCCCACTGCCCAGAGGAGCCCTGGCCCCGCCCAAGGTGGCCCCTTGCTGGCCCTTCCTCCAGGGCTTCACTGCCAGCATGAGCACCTCTGTCAGTAGTGATGGGGCAATGACAACAGAGCAAACAAACTACTAGGATACTTTTTCTCTTATATTTGCATGTGGCCATTCGTTGAATCATTTCCTGATACTTAAATTCCTTTAAGTATCATAGCTATTGTCAACCAGAAAGCTCATCTCTGTGCCACACCATGTCCTTGGTGCTGGTTTAATTCCGTATGCAAAGCGATCTCCCAAATGCTGGTACCATTTTCTCCGTCCTGTGCATGTGGACCCTGAGCACGGAGAAAGAAAGCGTGTCAGGAACTGCATGGTTCTGATGTATCGAGTCGCAGAACAAGGCCAATGCTCAGCACCACGTGGAGGTGGACAGGCAAGACTGGGCTTGAACAGGCCCCAAGGCGTGAGAAAGTCACTCGAACATGGATCAAGCCCACGCGAAGCTCCCTTGTATCGTCCCCTCTCCCCCAGCCTGTGCTGTGGCCTCACAGCAGCTACCACCTCAGCGGACCAGGAAGGGAGGACCAGGCCTGGTTGAACCAGGGCTGTGTGATATGCAGTCACCACCCAGAGCAGGCAGCTGCAGCACGATGGCCTGTTCTGGGGATGTCCCTGGGGACCGCAAGGACGGGGACATCCTTCCAGGGCAGAGCCTCCCTCCGGCACCTGCGTTCGTTTGCCCAAGGAGAAACGGCCCGATGTGTGATCGATGCCTACTCACGATGTGGTCAATGGTGTGGCTGAGTGATCGGGGCCCCAGAGCAGCAGGACTGGGAAATTCGTGGTGGAGATGTGGGCGGGGTGTGGACAGAGGCCTCTGGACGGGTGAGAAACACGAAGTCTGTTCGCACATGCCCCGTGTGAATGGTCGTCCAAGGGTACCCTCAGGAAAGAATTCTTTTTTTTTTTTTTTGAGCTGGAGTCTCACTCTGTCACCCAGACTGGAGTGCAGTGGACGTTTCCGGCCGCCGCAGCCTCGACCCACTCCAGCGATCATTCCGCCTCAATCTTCCGAGTAGCCAGAATTACAAGCACCCGCTACCATGCCCAGCTGATTTTTTGATTTATTGTAGAGATGAGGTCCCGCTAAGTTGCCCGGGCAGGTCTCGAACCCGCGGGCGCAGGAATCCACTCACCTCAGCCTCCCAAAGCACGGGATTACAGGCTGAGCCGCCGAGCCCGGCTGGAAGAGGATTCTAACAATAACCAGATAATTAAGGAGGAGAGGGTGACCATTCTGAATATACTAGGCAGCCCATTTCTCCAGACACCTGGCCGCTGCCTGGTGGACTGGTAAACAGAGTCACGGGAAGAAAGGAAGAAGCAGAACTGGCACCCAGGCCCCTGGCTTCCCAGGCCGTGCTCATGCCTGCTACCTGGGCCACCAGGTGTAATGCAGGGCACCCAGTTCAGTGTGAGCTTCAGATAAATCACGGATTTGTTTTCACTGTGAATATATCCCACATATTGCATGGGGGCATAGTTCTACTAAAAAATATTCTTTGTTTTTCATGTTCAAATGGACTTTGAGCTCTTGAGATTCAATAAATCTGGCAACCCTGCCATCACCCTACCCTGTCTTCCTTCCCTGTCAGTGTGTTTTCAGGTCTGCGCTGGCCACTGCTCTCAAATCCCACAGCACTGCAGACTTCTCCATTGAATGAGCTACCAAAGAGCAATAAACTAGCTATCAATAAAGCCATTTCATATAGTTTGGCTTCTTCAACTAGGCAAAGTCAGCTCAGAGATCAGAGAAGCTGTCAGCCTCTGTTCACCTACAAACATATGGTCCAGCACTGTAAGTTTGATTTATGGCTGTGTGTGTGTGTGTGTGTGTGTGTGTGTGTGTGTGTGTGTGTGTGTGTGTCTGTACGCACAGTTGCAGTCACTGAAAAGTTATTTATAATGGCAACAGCGTAAACAGTGACAATTACCTATTCACAGCCATCTTGTTTCATCTAAATGCCTACCCGCTTCCTCCTCAGCCCCAGATTATTTTTAAACAAATCCCAGAAAGCCTTTTATTGCTCCTGTAAATATTTCAGCATGTGTTACTAAAATAGAAAGACTATTTTTTAAAAAACACATTGCTATCTTGCCTAAAATAGTTAACAATAATTCCAATAAGTAGCCATTTGGGCTCAGTGCTTTTTGATTCTTCATTAACTTTTTTTTACAGTTTATTTATTCTATAAATATTTTGGAACACAGGTTTATTGAGGAGCCATACAATGTGTTTACAATGAAAAGACTCTCAGCAACATATTAGCAGAATTCGCATATCACTCATTTACCATTTAAGGGACTATTTTAAAAAGTGGATTCAAATCTGATTCCACTTATCGTTTTTATCAAAAGATACTAAAACGCAAGGGTGAAAATAGAGGGACCGGGGTGATGCTATCCGTTCACGAACACGGGGGTCATGGATTTTCCTCCTGGGCTCTGTGGGGTTCTAGAGCCCTTATGGCAGGGTCTCCAGCAAGAGTGCTCCTGGGACGTCTGCATCCACACACAGCAGCACGACGGGCACCCAGAAGTCCTCTGCCATCCACAGCTCTAGTATTCTAGTGGTCATGTGTGTTTGTGTGTGTGTGTGTGAAAGAGAGAGAGAGAAAGAGAGAGAGCGAGAGAGCAGTTTTCCGGCACTGAACGCCTGACCTGTGACCCTGCCCAGGAAGGACACAGAGAAGGACAGAGAGTCCCGCAGGGACCTGCACACCTGCCGGGCCCCTTTGCTCCAAGACGCCTGGTGAAGTGCTCCCACAGAGGCACCACATTCATGCTCGGCTGAGGACACAGGGATCTGAGCCAGAGCTCCAGGCAGTCATGCGTGCCGGCTAGGGGAGTGGAGAGACTGGACCGGTGCTGGGGGAGGCTCCAGAAGTTCCAGTGAGAGCCCTGTGGGTCTCCAGCCAACGGGGCCGTGCACCTGCGGGCCCCAGAGGACTGGCAGGCGTTGACCAGGAGAGCAGGTGCCCTGCATCCCTATATCAACTAAAGAGCTGAATTTGTCATTGGAAATCTTTTCTCAAAATCTAAGCCCAGATGGATGGATTCTATGAAATGTTTAAGAAAGAACTAGGCCAGGTGTCATGGCGCACACCTGGAGTCCCAGCCACTCTGGAAGCGGAGGCAGGAGGATCACTTGAGGCCATGAGCTGGAGGCTACCGTGAACTATAATCACACTACTGCTCTCCAGCCTGGGCAACAGAGCAAGATCCTACCTCTAAAAATTAATTAATCAATAAGCATTTTAAAATAAGGAAAAAATAAAGTCAATCAACAAAAGCCAATCAGAAGTTAGAGGAAAAGGAACTTCACCCCACCTCATTTGGAGGCCAATGTTCTCTGACGCCAAAACCAAAGACATCATAAGAAAGAGCCCTACAGATCAATTTCCCTCTTGAACCCGGAAGAAAGAATCATTAACAAAGTATTAGCAGTTTTAATCCAGCAATAAATTAAAATTTTAAAATAATAAATGAATTAAAATTAATGAACTCACGGATAATACACAAGAATTAAAGGGAGTTTGTCACCAGGCAACATAATTGGTTTAGATCAGAAAGTCAATCTATAGAATGTACCACATTACCAGAATAAAATAAAAAATCATAATCACCTAAATAAATCAAGAAACACATCGGATAAAACTTGGCACCCATTTGTATTAAAAACTTTCAGTGTACTAGCAGTAGAAGGAAATGTTTCCAACCTAATAAAGAGGGTCTACAGAAAAGCTACAGCTAAGGTCATAGTGAGTGGTGACAGTCTGGTTTCAATCTATTATCTAGAAGAAAGTAAGTTCGCCACTTTTATTCAATAGAGCACTGGCAATGAGACCAGAAAAAGAAAAGCCATTTAGACTGAACAATAAGATTTTGTTTTTGCAGTTTGCAGTTGGCTTGGCTTTTCATGTAACAAATTTCAAGGAATCTGCAAAAAATAAACAATTAGAACGAATAAGTGAATTTAGCAAGGTTTCAAGATTCAAAGCCAATTTGAAATATATGTACTAGTAACTAAATACTTGTTTAAGTACCAACCACAATAGTAACAGCATAACATAAAACACAAAGGAAAAATTTCACAAAATTAGTGTAAGATACTACAAAATATTGCTGGAAAAGATTTTAGAAAGAGCAAAATGAAAGAGAGCATTACCACAGGCATGATTAGAAAGCTCAGTATTCCTCAATGACAAGTTCCAATTAAAATCCCAACAGGTCTTTCTGCAGATACTGACAATGGACTCTAAAATTTATATGGAAATGCAAAGAATCTAGGATAGCCAAAACAATCTTTAAAAAAGGAGCCAAGTTGAAAGACTTACATTCTTTGATATTAAAACTGACTCTAAAGCTATGAGTGTACAGAAGGATGAATAGATCAATAGGACAGAATATAGACTCCAGAAATAGACCCACATTACACATCCAACTGATTTTCAATCAAGGCAATAAAGCAATTTAATGGAAAAAGGGTCTTTTCTACAAGTGATGCTGGAAAAGCTGGCGGTCTATATGGAATAAAATGAGTCTTGATTCACACCTCGTACCATCAAAAAATATACATTCTAATGAATACATGAGCTAAAGGTATAAAGCTTACAAAAGAATAGACAGGAGAATAGCTTTGTGATATTGGAAGAGGCAAAGATTTCTCACACACAACACCAAAAAAAAAGCACTAACTATAGAAATTTTTAAAATTTAAATGTGTATGTAATATATATACATATATGTATACTGCGTGTGTCATATATTATATGTATATATGTGTATAATATATTATATATAGGACATTATCAAAATTAATGTCTTCAATACATCAAAGGATACATTATGAAAATAATGAGCAAATTATAAGCCAACATGACCCTAACACCAAAACCAGACAAAGACAAGAAGACTGCAGAGTCACTTTCCTCGTGGTCACAGAAGCAAAAAGTCATTAATAAACATCGCAAAAATAAACAGCCCAATGATAACGGGCAAACATCATAAACAATAACCTTGTAAAGGAAAATACGTCAATATGCGTTGAGCACTCGAAACACACTCCACACCATTAGCAGACAGGAAAATACAAACAAAAGTCACAAGGGACACCTACACACTCCCTACAATGACTACCCTGAAACTCTTGAACGAGGCTAATCCTGGAGCAGCTGTGGGGTGCACGCACGACCATGTGGGAAGCTGCTTTGGGATTTCTCATAATATTCAACACATACCCAGTCCACATCCCAGCCATTACACTTCTCGGTCTTACTCACGAGAAATAAAAATAAACCTGGGGTGCCAAGAAAAGCATGCACTTGTTAAGAGATGTTATCGACATATGACTTCTCGAAGCTGAATTGAATGACGGTAGCAATGTGTAGCATGACGTTTGCTCAAAAGACAACGTTCATCAAGTGAATCAGCATCACCGTGAAACAGGTAGGACAGTCAAAGAAAATGGCAGAAGCACGGTTGTCATTCGAGGAGTACAAGACCATTTTGAAATTCGAGAACATTGTGGAAGTACAATGACAATAGTGAGTATGCACCACAACCTCCAATACATCTAACAATGCATGCATTCATGATATGTTTGAGACACAGGGTCCTATGTGTCATGTGCACAAGGGAAGACCTGGCCTCACACAGCAACAAGCCCTGAGGTCATTCACTGTCATTAGAAGTGTCTGGACACCGATGTAACCAGTCTGAGACCCTCTCGTAATTGCAGAAGTCAAACGTGACTTGTATTCATCTATTATCATTGTATGTTGAGTATTACAATTTGGATACCGATTTTTCTTTTCTTAAAACGTGTATACAAGCCGGGCTCGGTGGCTCAGCCTGTAATCCCACGCCTTTGGGAGGCTGAGGTGAGTGGATTGCCTGAGCCCGCGGGTTCGAGACCTGCCTGGGCAACTTGGCAAGACCTCATCTCTACAATAAATCAAAAAAATTATCCGGGCGTGGTAGCGCGCGCCTGTAATTCCGGCTACTCGGAAGGCTGAGGCGGAAGGATCGCCGGAGCCCAGCAGGTCGAGGCTGCAGTGGCCGGGAGCGGCCACCGCACTCCAGTCTGGGCGACAGAGTGAGACTCCAACTCAAAAAAAAAAATGTGTATACATTTTGGGGGGCACCCTCTGTATGTACACAAAAGGAATTGTACAAGCCTTATGCATAATAGTCCCAAACGGAAGCAACTCAAAATCTAACCACAGGAGAACAGATGAGCCAGCTGTGTGATATTCAAGCCATGGACTCCTGCTCTGGCGTAAGGAGGAACAGAAGACCAGCACAGGCACTGCAGGATGCATGGACCTCGGGAACGTGATCATGGGTGAAGAAGGAACAGACGCAAGGGGTGCATGCTGGGTAACTTCGTTTCTGTGAATGGCTAGAGCAGGGAAGCCTGATCTACTGGTCAAAGAGCACAGAAGAGCAGTTGCCTTCTGGAGAGCAGGGCCCTGACTAGAAAGGGGATCTTGGGGGGTGGGGAGTTGTTGGTCTTGGCACAGGTGTGGGGTTCACAGGTGTGTGCGCTTATCCAACGTCTTCTGGCTCTAGTCGTAAGACCTGAGAACATCACTCGTTAACAACTCGGCTTTCACAAGGGCTCTTGAGTTTCCATCCATTGCATTCTACTGTTACCCAAGAATTAGTCCAATACATTTCACCAGTAACAGTTGCTGATATACTGGTGCGGGTGTTCGGGCCTGGCGCTGTCACCCTCTTCAAAGTCTAAGCCACACCTCCTTCCTTTATCAAGTGGCTCCCAGCATCCCTTGGAGGCGGCTGACCTGTGTCCACACTCACAACGAGGCTGTGTCTCACTTTTTTGCATCCTATGTTGTCACATGGTATCCAGTGGACCTCCCGCAAGGGTTTGCTTCTCATGAATGCGATGTTTTTGTCTCACCTGCCCTTGTTTGCACTTTCTGGAAAGCATGTCTGCACCGCAGCTCAGTGGGGTGCCTGTCCCCTCAGGCTCTGTTTCCTACTGTCCTCAGGTGCGTACACATGCTTTCTCACTTGGTAGATTCATCCAATATCTAATAAGCACCTCGAGCTTACTAAGTCCACAGGGTCCAGCCTCTCTCCTGAAAAGGATTCTTCCTTGGGGCCTCCCAAGTCTAGCTGGCATCTCCAAGTCCTGGCTGCTCCAACCACTCCACCATTCAAGCCAAAACATGGAGGAGTCCCCATAATTCTCCATCCTCCAACCCCTCCTCCCCAGCCAAATCGTTGGCAAGTCCTGTTGGTTTTGCCTCCACCGTCTATCCCAACGCTCCACCCACTCTCATCCCCCAGATCTTGCCAAGCCACTGTTCTCCAGAATAGGCCAACTCTCTTGCCAGCATCGCTGCTATAAAACGCCCAACTGACTCTTGGCAAGGATGTGGTCTCCCACCATGATCCCATGATGGAGTCAAGACACATTTCGTCCTCTCCCCAAGACTCGTCAGTGCTCTTGGTGACACCGAGAATAACATCCCAATTCCTTCACCATGACTACAAGAGCCACACCAGCTGTCCTATGCCCACTGCGTCACCTAACACAAGTCTCTCCCACCCCCGGGGGACCCCTGCCTCAGACTCTGGCCACCCTCCTACTCTGCTTCTATGACCTACGCAACAAAGGCTTTCTCCCTGGCCTCTGCCCTGGAGATAGCTCTCTCTGGAGCACGCCTACGCCTCTTCGGCTCTTCTAGAAAACCTTCACATTTCAGCCCCCTCGTCATCTCCCAGCTTACCTGAGATTCTTGGCCGGGACACCTCTTTGCATCAGCTCCGCTGGAATATGGACTCAGAGAGTCGGAGCCTTGGCTGTCTTGCTCACCTCAGTAGCCCAGGGCATAGCACCGAGCCAGGCGCCTGGTAGGCACAGTAAGTACCTGCTAAGTGAGTAGACAGGAGATTTAAAAGCAGTAGGCATTTATGTCCAGGCTTCCTGGCCCTGGAAATGCTCACGACTGGATGTTTTATCTGACATTCTTCCGTTTGCCTTACTCCTGATTTCCTTCATGTTTTCAATGTCTCCAATGCAACAGCAGTGCCCTTGCTGGTGTCCTGGCATCTCTTGATTTAGCCTCATCTGCAGATTTTGTTAATTTACTGTTTACTGCCTTTGCAGATTATTAATGAAGATGTTAAACAAGAAAGCAGCACCCTCCCCTTCCTTGTGTGCTGTGGTGGAATTATTAATCGCTCAGCAAATGCTGAAAAGAGCATTTTAGCAAAAGTTTTCCTGCGTATATTGAGCCTGCATTGAAAAGCTTAAGCCAAATATATTTCATTAAATTCATTCGTTCATTTACACAAGCATTCAAGGCCTTCATTTGGGCTCGAAGGTTATGGAGATGCAAGAGATTCACTGGCTCACAAGGGCCCGGCTGCCCAGTGTCGGCTGTCACAGGAGAGAGGCCGTCTCAGCGCCTGTGACTCCCCCCACCCCTCCGACTCCCACTGCTCCCCACCCCTGTGCTGAAACACCGCTGCCGCCCAGGATCAGTCCTCACGCTCTGGAGGCCACCGCTGGTGCGGGCACAGTGAAACTCGACCCCAGCCGAGGCTCGTCTCCGTCTCAGCCCGCAGACAAGCGTCCTTTCCGCCACGACTTCGCGCCACACTTTTCCGCATGCTTGTGTTATGCTGGCAGTCTCGGCACCCGCGTGGGCCCCGAGTGCGGTGCTGGAGAGCCGTCGGCTGTTCTCCAGCACAGAGGCTGTGCCTGCCTGCCAGAGACAGCACGGGTGGTACGCGCACATCTTCAGGCAGGAGGCAGGGGTGGCGCCAAGCATTCCAGGCTCATGAACCAACGGTATACCGTGAACGGGGCGTGTCTGGGCAGAGAGGCATGTGAGATGGGGCTGTGCACTGGTCAGCTGGCAAACGGTGTGACGGGAGGCTCCCAGGCCCCAACTCCACTTCTCCCTGGGGAGCCCAGTCCAGTGTCCCCGTGACTTCACTGACCACCATGACCATGAGTCACGAGGAAAGACCGTGCATGTTGTGTGACCTGGAGGGGCGTCCCTCGAGGGCTGCTTCACAGGGAGGACGCGCATGAGGAAGCGTCTGAGAACCTGGACTTCGAAATGGGAGTGGGGTGTCGATGAGGGGGCGGTGAGGAGGGAAGGGCGTCCAGGCTGAGGGAAGGACATGCAGGGACCCCCAGGCAAGCAGACGGCAGCCGGCCTCACGCCGCCCTCCGGCCTTCACAGACAAAGCCCGCGTGCCTGTCCCTTGCCTGGGTTGTTTCCAGCCCCAGCAGAGAGGCCTCAGAGCCCCGTGGGTCTGGAGAAGGGAGCAGCACACTCCCGTACCCGGGTGGTGGCAGCCCATCCGCGTGGGAGGGGGCGGTCCACCAAGACAGCCGGCAGGAGTCAGAGGCTGACGGCCGCGTGGGCAGGCAGGGGGCTCCCGGGGCGTGCTGGGTCACCATGTCACAGCAGAGCACACACCAAGAGGGGCGGCAGTGCTGTGAGACCAGCAGAGGCCATGGGAGTGGTCCAGGTAGGGAAGATGGTGCCTGGCTCCCACGGTGGTTAAAGATGGGGCTGCTTGAAAAAGGTTCAAGGAGACACGGCTGGCGTAGCTTCGTGCGTAGCTTGGTTCAGAAGAGCAAGAGAGGAGAAGAACAGGCCACGGCTCCTGGGCCTCTGGAAGGGATGACTTGGCCCCTGAGGGTCCCCTCCTTCATGCTGAGCGTCCAGAGAAAGAGGTACGAGAGCGCGAGGGAGAGGACTCTGGTGCTGAACGTTTTGAACGCGAGAGGACAGAGACATCCAGATGAGGCTGCCTCGCGAGCTTTGGAAAAGGTCTGCAGACGCAGGCAGAGAGGTCTGGACCAAGTAGCTGGATTAGGGAGCCGTCGAAGGAGACACGGCGCCTGTGGTTAGCTTGCCTGAGGAAAGCTCCGGAGGTGAAAACGACCGGAGAAGAGGTGGGGTGGCGGGAGAAAGGTGGAAGGCCCGGCCCACGGGGGACACCGGCCGGGCCGTGGCAAGTGGGGACACCCTGCCCGGGGCCGTCATGGGGGACGCGCCTGGAAGGAGCCGCTGGCTGCTCAGGGTCGCGTACATTTGAGTCCACTCCTGACACGGGTGAGTTGGACTCCACCCTCGTCTTCTGAGTCCTTAATCGGAATGAAAGCCAGTTTGGCCCCTCCCACCCCTTCAGGCCGAACTCCGTGCATGTGCCCAAATGTCAGGGCCAGTTGGAAGGACACAGAGTGCGATCATGGGACCACAGTAGGCGGATTGCAGGACCACAGTAGGCAGAGTGAAACATGGCTTGCGTAACTGCTAAGGCTTTGCTCTCAGCGATGCGGAGACATCGAAGCTTTCATGGGGCTCTTGCTACATGCTAAGCTCGGTGTGTGGTACAGTGTGTGGTACAGTGACAGTGGCTGAGGGGGCTCCTGGGGACCACCTGCTTCCGGGACTGCAACCTGGCTCTTCAAGTTCCCAGGCAAGCCTTCGTGGTGTCAGACCCTGTTCCTCACGGCAGAGCCCAGCTGTCTGCTTGCCAAGCCCACTTCCTGCTGTTTGGAGAAAGACCACGTTTCTCAGCCTCTCTTGCAGCCAGGCATGATGGGACTGTTGCGTGCACCTCCGGATCAGAGCCACCCAACCCTCACGTGGGCATCCTCTCTCTCTTATCTCGTTTTCTAGCTGGGGTGGCAGAGACCTCGTCTGCCAGGGTCTCTGAATCAGCATCTGGAGAGAGGCCCAGCTCCCAACCCACTCCTGGCTGTAGGTTGACTATGTGAGCAAGAAACAGAGTGTTTTCTGTACTGTGAAGAGTCAGAGATACTTGTTGCAGTATTAAGGTAAATATCTTAGCTCATACATCCCCATATCAGTCTAAACAGCCCTGCGTGCTCCCTCTTACGTAAAAGATTCCCAAAAGTGGGTGCCTGAAAACAGTGCCTCTTAATGATCTTAGAAGGCGACGGATGCAACTTAACCCGTTCACTTCAGAAAAGGTGTGCCGAGGTTCAGAAGGGCTAAATATTTTGCCAAGGTGGCCCACTAAACACCCGAAGAGTCACGGCTTAGGGAGAAGTTCTCCCATGATGTCAACGGGACACATGGCGTCACCCGCTCCGAACGGAGGAAGACTGAAGGGAAGCTCAGTGGGTGCCTGACCCACCTCCCCGTCCCCGCTGGAAACGGAGGCGAGAAGAAGCCGCTCTGGCAGCTCCGTAGCTCGGTCTCCTCCCCTCACTTGACACAGTGGAGCTGCCAGGGGTTCCCCTGGTTCTCCTAGCTTCTTTTACAAGCTTCGTCGTGCACTTTGCAGAAGGATTTTCGACTCTGGAGCTTTAGTTGCAAAAATCAAGCAGTGATCTAAAAACAGTTGAGCTCATTTGATTCTCCAGAGCCATCCGATCGATGCCAACTGGACGTGTGCCCGTCTGCCTCCCAGGAGTGCAGAGGTGAATGGTGCACGCCCTCAAAGAAGAGGTGAGACAGACATCATGGAGAACACACAAAATATGAGGTCAGTGCTAACAAGTGTGTGGAGAACTACGGGAGGCCGGAGATAGAGTCACCGCGACTTGATCTTCTGTGAGTTTTGTATGCTTTAATATCCTAGAGGATCGTGTGTGTCTTAGAGGTTATTCATCACGGGCTAGGAGTCAGGCCCATGAGAACAGTAATGAGTGCATCCTTTACAGCCACCAGAGCTGGGGTTTGGATATCTGTCTCCTCCAAGGTTCCTGTTGAAATCTCATCCAAGGACAGCGTGGAGAGGTGGGCCTTGCAGAGGCAAAATCCTCCTGGACAGGCTCATCCACACACAAGCTCATGGGTTAAGGGGTCACCTGGGGAGTGGGATGGGTGGCTGCATACGAACAGGAAGAGAGGCCCAGCCCCCTCACCACGTGATGCCCCGGGCTATCTCGGGCTCTGCAAGACCCCCACCAGCAGGGAGGCCTCACCAGAGGCAGCCCCTCGGCCTTGGACTTCTCAGCCCCCACAACCATAAGAAATAAATTCCTTTTCTTCATGAATTATCCAGTTTTGGGCGTTCTATCATAAGCCACAGAAAAGCCCACCAGTCAACGCCTTCATACTGATCACTACCACTAACAGCGACACATCGCTACTTTTGAGTGATAAAAAAGGTTCATGTCGCATGAGGTACCTCTCCAGTGAAAGATAAGAAAAAAGCAGGACTGTGGGGTCACAATGCTTGAGCGATGGTGATGGATTTCCATGCTTTGTCCATCGTGGGGACGGAAAAGAATCATGGGACCCCAGCCCTGGAAAGGACCTCAGAGATCCGCCAAGCCAGCAAGAGGAATGTGCTTTCTTCCTCATCTCTAGCAGGTGGGTGGAATGTGGGGACTGCAGCTCTTCTGAGCTACAAGTGGCCTGATGAGTCAAGTCAGGCTGAGTTGCTGGCGTTACCCCTCAGCACCCAAAGTAAGCCTTTTCACAAATACAGTCAGTTTAAGTAGGTGGCCTTTATTACTACTATGAATATGCTGTCAATATGGAAACAAAAAAGAATGCGCCCCGAAAGAGAAACAGAGGAACTTGTATTTGGCTTCCCTTTGAGATTTGAACAGAAAACGTGGCAATTCCCTACTGAGTCTCTTTTTCAAAAGAAATTATGTTTGAAGATGACTGCTGCATATTTTCAAGAAGCAATTGCGAAATGCATTTAAGGAGCAAGCGTTTCTCAGTGGCTGGCGATCCTTAATAACAATCAGACGCGAATCAGATTGTTTTGCGTTCCCGCCTTCATCACTGACTTGGAGGCCACGTCAGAAGAGAAGGTTATGACTGAGATGGTCTCACCCCCGCACCTGCCACCCTGCCAGAGTGCTTGGTTCTCCTCAGAGTGGGAAGTTATCCTGGTCGCCACCATGCGTTTATCCAGGATTGTTTGAAAACATGTAACTCTTTAGAAAACCCGTCATATAAAAGCTGTGTGGAGTTCCTCAGATGCGTCGAGCCTGGCTCACATCCCGTCCCCAGAGAAGCCTCTGAAAAATACCAAATACAAAATCTTACCCCCAGCCACTGGCGAGGCAGCTCATACCTGGGTCCAGGAGCCGGAAGATAGGGAGAGATATTTTACCTTTAAGTTTCCCAGGTGAATCACAACATAGAGTTGGGTTTGGGATCCAGTCATGCAAATTACCAAATGTTTTGATAACAAAACAGTTATTTGCATTCTTATCTACTGGATGCAAAGCTTATGACGACAGAATGTGTAAAAGAGCATTTTTCTTTATTTTGTGCAAAACAATTAAGAGAGCTTAGCACTCAGTTGTCTCCTAAGAAGCGCTATCTCCAGGACAGCTGATCCAAAAGCTGACACTTTGTACCCCAAAACACCCCCTGAAGCTATTGCTGTAGTTTGGCAGTCGGCAATATTCTGCAAAACTCAGAGTGGAGAGTATTTATCTATATTGCATTTTGGTTGTGTCAGTAACCATTCTCTTTTTTCCTTTTTCTGATTTTAAGACTGCAGGTGACAGAGCAGCCATGAGCTTTCAATGGCAGGCGTGGTGGTTTGCTTTCTACCTGTCCTGGGAAGGCTAGTGTTTATTTTATTTGGGGGGCATCGCACGGTTTTTCCAGCCACAGGCACAATTACAAGCCACCCTATAAATTGCTTGCAGAACTAGAACTCCAAGGGGGATTCAGTAAGGTTTTTCCGTATGCAATTACCCAACTGGAAGCCAGCCAGATTCCCAGGACGGCAGCCCTCACCCCTGGGAACAGGACTACTTGATGGCTGGTAATCACTCCCACTCAGCATCCTGGTATTTAGAAATCTTTAGAAAGTGACTTAATGCTCCATGAGAAAAACGGTGGCAGATCACAAGAGAAGCACGATTTCCACGGAGCTGCCCCCTGGGTAGGGCCCCCCAGCCGACAACACAGCCGACTTGTGTTCAAAGTCAGCTGCTTTGTGCATTCAGGGTGTTTAATAATTGAACGCTGGAGCAGATGTGCATTTCTCTGAGTTTCCAAATTCACGTTTCTGAGAAACACCACACCTTTTGCACAGCTTTATTTTTGCCTGTTATGTGTGTCATTTTTCTCCCTTTGCAATGACAGTGTTGTTAACAGCACAGCTATCTGAGGGCACAAGACTGGTCCGCAGCGTCAAAATGGACTCTGACGCTTTTTCACGTTGAATGTACTTGATTGGCTGCCAGGGGCATCTAATGACACAGCTTGCTGCCATTTGTCATTCCAATTTTTTAAATTTTATTCACAGAACGACCCTCCCCTCTTTATACATGGGTCACGTTCTTGAGCCTGGGTTTCAGTAGGGCCTGGTGATGCTCCGCCAGAGTGACTGTGGATCAGTTGACATTCAGGGTTATGACTACAGCGTGGTGCTGTCATGACCCTCTTCCTGCTCTTATAATTCAAAGTAAAGATCCTTCAGCAAAACTCGTTTCCATGTTGCCCCAAATGGCCTGAACATTCCTGCACTGACCAGCCGTCTTTCCTTCTCTCTCCCTACCTAGAAGCGTTTCAGGAGAGCCGGGCACAAAGTTCAACTCCTGGCTCAGCCACTTACAAGCTGTGTGTCCTTGTGTTGGTGGGAGGGGCGCGGTGCAATGCTTGTGAGTGTCTTGACTCTTGAAAAGAATTTCAGATCAGCCGGCATGGTTTTAAAACAGAATTTGTTAGCAAAATAGAGAGAGACATGCCAGAGAGCTGGCATGGGCAGGTCTCCTGAAAGAAAAGCCATGCTTTTGCTCTTGAATAAATTCTTGATTTGTTTCCACAATAATTATCCTACTAAAGAGGGTGGGCTGCAGTATCTGTGCCGAGAGAGTATCGTCTCTCTGCCTTGACGGGTGAGAAGGCAGACTTTTCCCGGAACGTGTGTTTTGCCTTGGACAGGAGACTTGCCAGGCTTTTAGTGATTCATCTGTTAATTCATGAGCCAAAAGGTGGTCTGATGGTCATTTCTGCACCTTTGAAGGGCTTTTCTTTGAGGAGCTGAAGGGCTGAGGTGGCCGGGCAAGTCCACATTCAGACCCACCAGGCAGTCCAGTCTGATATGGTAAGGAAACATGTCCGAACACTTCCTCTAATCTAAAACTGCTGACAAGAAATGTACCCTCCTATGTCTCAGCTGCACTGGGTACTCTGCCTCCCTGGGACAACCCGCTTGGTCTCTCTGTGCCTTTATTATCTTCCCTGAAACATGAGGACACCCTGAGAACCCGACCTCCCAGGTGGTGGCTCACCTGCCTGTGATGGCCGTCAAGGTCCCTTCTGTTCTGGTGAAAAATCCTCCTCCTGCTCTGGCCACATCGACCCCCAAGCCGATCCCCCCAGATGCGGCACGTTGACACGCTGGCCAAGGAAACAGCTTGAGGTCTTTCTGACCTGCCCCTCGACGTGTCTCTCCCAGAGCTCAGGGGGAGGCTGTTCTCAGAGTTCTCCATCTGCTTCAAGTCCAGACCCACCAGAAAGACGGCATGTCCGCCGGCCCTTCCCCAGGTGTTCACTCACAGAACTCATGTCGTGGGAAGGAAGACGGACGTCTGTTGACACTCCCGGATAGACGTTTGTCACAAAATGCTGCCTGCTCTGCAGGCCCAGCAGACTCTGTCCCAGGCTTTGAATGTCCTTAAGCCTATTGAATTCTCCTAGAAACCACTCACTGTCCCCGATCACCCCGGTTCCCTGTTCCCTGGAAGGACACAGCAGAGCCTGTCCCCACATGCGGTGGGCGATTCCTTTCTCCCCCGGGCACACGGGCGCAAGTCGGCATGCTGTTTCTCTTATTACCCAGCTGTCAGGGAGCCTTCGGGACTGGAGGGGAGGCTGACTTCGTCCCGCGGAGCCTGGCACTCGACACAGGTCCATGGATGAGACTTCTTGGGGTTGGTGATGCTGAGACTGTGCGGAAAAGGAGGCTACTTAAGAAACGGGAGCTTCCTATGAAGAACGGTCATCTGACATGTAATTCCAAATAAATCCTTTGGGAAGAAACGAGGTGCTGAGAAGCCAATTCCCAAGGAGCCTGGGTTTTAAATGGAAACATTGGCAAGATGGAGGAAGCACCCAAGCAGAGGAAGGAGGCCTGGGCCGGGGAGCTCGGGAGGGAAGGCCGCGTAGGCTGCAGCTCGGCCGAAGAGTGTGGGAACCATGCGGTCTGCTCGGAGGTGTCCGTAACGTGACCTGATGGGAACAGCTGGGCTTCTACATGGGCTGCTCATCTGGCTTTCAGGTACCCAGGCAAGAGGAGGAACAGGGCTATGGAAAGAAGGCGATCTCCACACCAAACAGGGGAGCAGGGGCTTGGGCTGTCAGGAAGGGACATGTGCCTTGGCGGGGGGTGTCCTCCAGTTCTGAGGTCGATGACCGGCGGAGGCAGGAGCCTGGTGGAGAGGGCTGGAGCCGTGGGCTTGAACTTGGATCTGCCAGTGTTTGCCCATGGCTTCCTCATGTGTCAAGCAAAGATAATTTGGCTTCCTGGGAGAAATGTGTGAGGGTTTTACAAAATAGTGAGATTTGCTAGTCGTGGCCCAGTGGAGTTGCTGGGTAGGTTACAGCCGTTGCTGTTATCATCCAAGGTGACGATACTTATAACAGAGATGTAGCAAGGAGACACCGGGCTCTCTGTCTCACGTGAATCGTGCCCCAAGATCAGGAGAAATGTCCAAGGGGATTGCCCCAACCCCGCAGGCAGAATCTGAGGAGTCGCAGACGCTGTGTGCACATCCCGAAGCAAGAGGCCAGCCAGTGTGCTTCCCATTGCACACACGATGGAAAGACAGGGGCAGCTCAAGGCAGCCCGCCAGGGGACAGTGGGAGCCCAGTGAGGAAGCAGGGACATCTGGGACTTGCTCAGAAGGTCACGACTGGGCTGCCTTTGCTCCAGCCCCTACACCGACATCAAGCGTCTCGGCCAGGCAACACGTGTCCTCGGGCTCCCCCAGCAGAGTTCCCCACGCTCCTCAGGGCCCAACACTCGGAGGGCCCACAGACTCCTGGCTGGATGCCTGGTGAAGCCCACAGGTGGATCCGTGACATGGGAAAGCTGGCTTCTCTGTGTTTCTATGGAAACCACGTCCCTGCAGACGACACAGAGGAGGAGGATGGGCGTCACTGCATGAGACTGGCTGGAGGAGGCCGGTGCCCGAGGGGGCGGGTGTTCGGTTTCTGCCCTTGCACGCTGCCAGCAGCACAGGGTGCCTCACGTCGCTGCTTTGCTCAACGTGTCTCCTGGATCTGTGACCCCAGTGGACGTGCAGAAGACAGCTTCGGCAGGTTCACCAACGACGTGGAGTCAGGTAGCCTGGCGAACACCCTGCAAGCCAGCATTCACATTAAAAGCACGTCAGAGCTGGAGCAGGGGCCAGAGGAGAGAGGATGGGGTGCGTCCACAGCATGACACCCATCTGGAGAGGCGTGAAGTTGCCAGGAGCTCCCATGAACCGCACTCGGCACAAGCCTCACATGGCATCACAGGGGGCTGAGGGTGACCCCGAGATCTGTTCACCCAGAACCTGTGAATGGGACTCCACCTGGACAGCAAGGGTCTTTGCAGATATAGTGACATTGAGGATCTCAGACCAAGGTCATTCTGCATCAGAAAGGACCCGAAATCAACTGACAAGTGTCCTGTGAGGGAAGTGGGAAGGGAGAAGGTGCTGGGAGCTCGGGTACCCAGGTGAGGAGCACCCCGACAAGCCCAGGGACGCAGGCACCCCTGAGCTGGAGGGCGTGTGCCAGACTCTCCCTCAGAGACTCCTGAGAGTCCAGACCCGCCAGGCCTTGAGTGTGGACTTACTGAGAGAGGGTGCGTTTGTGTCATTGCAAATCACCGAGTTTATGCCACTTTGCCACCTTGCCAGGAAACTGATTTCTGGGAGACGAATACAAATGACTTTTCTCTTTACAGACAAGAAAACCAAAGCAGGAAAAGCAGTGACTTTCCCAAAATTCTTCTCTCTGACAACCCTTGGTGTGGTTCTGGGTGCTGGATCCAGCAGTGACTGGAGCAGACCCGGCCATGCGGACCTTCTCTTCTGATCGGGAGGCCGGACGCCCAGTGACGGAGCCCAGTGGGCCGGCACAGGCAGGAGGGCGGGGACTGTGGGGGAGGGAGACCCAGATGGACCAGGAAGGGACTTGACAAGGAGCGCCTGGGCAGAGACGGACAGCAGCCAAGGGAGGGGCCCTCCAGGAACCTGGGAGATGATGGTTTCGTGCAGGGGCAGCTCACCGTCAAGCTCAGCTTCAGGAAAAGGCAGTTTTAATTGCAGCAACTCCAAGTCGGAGAAATGGATGAAAAGAATCAGAAACCGTAGTGTGAAGACTTGTAGCCAGGAAAGAATTCAGGATTCAGTTCAGATTATAGGCAAACAACAACACCTTTAAACACAAAGGCCCCGAAGAAGGGGGTGACTTCATGAGTCTAAGGAGAAGAGGACCCTGGAGTGGCCGGACTGGAGACAACTAGGGAGGCTGTGGAGGAGGGGGAGGTGGAGTCTGAGGCACCCACATATGACACCTTCTGCGTGAGCAAGTGGAGGTGCCGGCAGGTCTGAGTGAGGAGAGACGCGCCACGGCACGACTTTGAGGCTTGTGCAGGTGTGTGAGAGCAGCCTTCAGTGGGCAGAGGTGGGGAAACCCAGAGGGGGCAAAAGCGGACGGACTCCCACCCAAGGGGTGGAGGTGGGGAGGCCCAACCAGCCTCTAGACACGTGTGCGGGTGAAACCAGCAGGATTTCAAGCAAGGAGTCAAGGTTCTGGGCTGAGCCACTGGAAGGACGGGGCCGCTGTTTATGGAGATGGAAAGATCCATGCTCATGGCACCTCAGGAACCTGTCTGGCCATCAGTTGGCGGCCCCAGACCCCAGGCATGAGCCATGCTGTTCCAGAATTACACAGGCACAGGCCGGCGGGAGCTGCACATACTGCATGATGAAGAAAGACACAGGTGGGCACGGCCCGCACTGCCACGGACTGGCTGGGTGTGGGCCCCATTCCCATGGCCACAGGTGGGCCAGCAGATGGCCAATTCACCTCCTACAGCTCCCGGGCAGTGCCCAGTGTGGATGCCAGTGCTCCACACCTGGTCCATGGCTGCAGCCTGACCTGCCTGCCTGTGTAGACCAAGCCATTCTACTTGGTTCTGAGAAGCCAGAAAATGCCCGCTGTCTCCCTCTCAGCCAGCCTGGACTGGTCACCACTCGTCCCTTCAGCATGTGTCTCCCATCTGCCCCTGGCATCCACCTCTGTGTTTGGTTCTGGCATGTCACTGGTGGACGAAATGAATGTAACTCCTGCCCATGAGACACAATAATAGAAAACATACAAACACGCAGGTATTTTTTTTAAAAAAAAAATACTTCACAGATTTGGGGTGGAAGAAGTGACTTAGCAGGAAGATGACTGGGCAGATGCACTTTTAAAACTCTTTCAAGTTGACTAGATGTGTTGACTTACTTCTGTAGCCAACTATGCAAGAGGCTGAGGCAGGAGGATCCCTTGAAGCCAGGAGTTCAGGACCAACCTGGGCCATATAGCAAGAAACCATCTCAAATGTTTGAAATTAATGAATAAGTAAACTGAGGGGCAGTCCAGACCTGTTCTCGACAGGGTGGCGCTGCTGCACACACAAGTGCAATCTCACATCTCCCGTGAGAAATCCTTGGAGGACAGAAGGTTTGGCCGGCCCAGACACCAGCAGCACATTCCATCCTGAGTTACACCTCTAGAACAAAGAAACAGACACGAGAGAAGCCATTCAGAGGACAGCAGCCAGAGCAGAAGGTGTTTCAAGACCGGAAGGCTGAATGGGACAGTTGTGAGGAAGGTTCAGGCAGCAGCGTGAGGCCCACATTCTGTGGGATGGAGAACAGGACTTCCAGGGATTGTGTTCGAGAAGGCCTTCTTCAGCTAGCAAGATTCGGACCAAAGGCCTGAGGCATAGAAGAGGCCTCGGTGTGACCTGGTGGCCTCGAGAGATGGAGACAGGACCGGGCTGGGAGCATCTCTGCTCAGAGCAGAGGGTTGCTAGGTTATCTGATGCCCTCAAGCCCGGAGATGCCCCAGGCTGGCCAGCTGAGGACAGGACTGCAGGGCCCAAGATGCCTTCCCCTGCGGTGGGCTGGGGGGGTGGTGAATGGTGGCCTCCCCTGCAGTGGCCTGGGGGCGGGATACATGGTGCCCTCCCCTGAAGTGTCCTGGGGATATGGCCTGCTTTCTTTAGCAACTCTGGGGTCACAGGAGAAGTAACTTTTCTCTTATTGTTTCTGCATCAGATTCTTGGCCACGTCCACCCCACAAAAATACTGTAATTCAATTTCCTTAATTAATGAGTAAAGCCACAAGTGGCCTTCCCACAGAGGCCTGGTGATGCTTTCGCCACTAACTCTAGTCTCCTGGTAGAACTTATCACAGAGGCATTTAGAGTTCATTCTCTCTAACTTGTCAAAGGCCTGTGATCAAACAAAAGTCCATATGGTGTCATATCATTTTATATCCCAGCAAGCCAGGGCCATATGTTTAAAGGAGTACAGCTTTTCTTTTACGAAAGTGGAAATAACGTAAATTATTATTAGATAACTGATAAACACCACAATGACGAAATGCTCTTGCTGGGGTAAAATAATCGAGATGATAATTAGGTATAATTAGCATTATTATAAGTCAAACAAATTTCAATGAAAAGAAGACATATTTGCCTAAAAGGGTAGAATCCTGTGGTTGGTCCTGTACAAATCCTTTCCAGTTCAGCCAGGTCACTGATTGTGTTTGCCAATGGATTATTTTAGAGACGACTGGAGATTTCCACGCTAACGAGAGCCTGTTTTTGCAAACAGCAGTGCTCAGAAGCTTCTCTCCTGGATGAGTGGGGTCTTTTCACCTGCTCTGGTCGCTCTCTCCCATCCACATGGCATGACTGTTTGCCAGTGTCACAGTCAAGCCCACAGCTTCCATGGCAAAAGCAGGGTGACGGTGCTAGAAGACAGAATCACGCTCTGCTCCCTGTTTTATCATACGACGCTCACAGGTTTGGCGGGGGATGGAGGGGAGGGACAATGTCTTATCACAGGAAGCATTATATTTTCACTTTTCCACATTATTCATCGTTTTCATAGTTGCGTTTTTTTCATTAGATCAAGTCCCTGTTACACGAAGTCCCCAGAAGACATTTTTTTTTTTTTTTTTTTTTTTTGGTGTCTTTTTAGAAATAACTCTTAAGATCTTGGTAGAAAAAGAAGAGGAAAACATTTATTTACAAATAAGGGAAGGCTGATCAGAAATAAAAGAAGGCACACATACACCGTTGGGCAGGTTCAGGCAGCGGTTTGTTGACATAAGAAAAGAAGATTAATTAGGATTTGCGAATCGGTGGTTTCAGTCCTAGGGACTTGGAAAGCCACAGACACAAAAGCCAAGCAGAGGCTGGGTGGCTGGGATTAGATGCAGGCTAGACCATGGCTTTCTTCAGGGACACAGGGTGCTTCCTCAGAAGTATTCTCAGGTGTGCATAAGAGAAGAAAGTCCCCAGAAGGGGAGTTGCTAGCAGTAGTCATAACAGTGACGATGGTGCAGGTCACAGAATAACAGTGATCCCAAGATTCCAGCAATCGGAACGAAACATTATTACATTTTCGGGTCTCTGGTATCATCCTTACCCTGGGGTGAGGAGTAAGGGTTCTCTAGAAAGTTTTGCTGAGAAAATAAAAAATTTGCATTCATTAAAAAGCCTGAATTCCTCCTTGGCGATCAGTGCTTTCCACAGAAGCCCAAAGATCCCCTCAGATATAAATTCTAATGAAGACGGAGAATTTTCCATTTAAATGACCTGAAAAATGCAATCATGGTTGTCATAAAAAATGAGCTGCAGTATGCTTAAAGGCAGATAATCGTCGTTACACAGCTCTTCACACCTCTCAATGAATGTATCAATAATTTATTAGGAAAATGTCAAAATGTCCTTGTCAGGAAGGTACACAGGATAATGGTACTTGTTTGTAAAAACAGTTTGTGCAAGAGGCTGCAGAATGATTGTCAGGTGTTGGAGGCGCACTCCCAGCTCTTCCACCCAAGCACCTACTTAAATCTGGGCACACACATCGAGGGCGCCGCGGGCAGGGAGCCCTCTAAACCCGCAGACTCCGCCAGGGACCACAGATGCGGCCTGGGCTTGCGTGGGCGTGCCCCCTCCTTGTGCGGGCACTGAGGACTCTGCGAACACGCTGACACTCTTGTTTCGCCATCGAGTCCCCAGCTGATCACCCCATTAGCTCATTAGTTCAATGAAGTTAATGTTTTTACCTCTGTCAGCCCTTGTTTATCCAGATGTCATCTCTTCACCTTAATGAAATATGAGCGTGTAACTGCCACATAATGGGAATGACTTTTAACAAGCCCGCCGGAGTGCGTGTAGGAAGAGTGATAGCGCTCCTTTATGGCCGCTGCAGAATCTTCTGGGCAGGGGCAGCCAGGGGGCTGAAGCCAGGGCCTGCCCACCCGTGTTGGCAGGCAATCTTCGTTGGAGGAACGCTGGGTGACCCGCGTGGCCTGGGTGACGTGGGTGGCTGAAGACAACTCTGCTGCGGTGCCTTGAATTTTTGATGTGCGGTGTCATGATTGTTGCTGCCGGTTTTGGTGAGGACCTTCGAGTTTCAGCTGCCCTAGGCAATTGCATAAACAATCTCTCCTTGGGGGCAGAGGGCACTAATATACCTTATCAAAATTGTACTTTCACTTCCTGATGCCCATCCACCCATCTTTTCATTGCTAACTTCTGGGCACTGGCCACCACATGAGGTGCGGGTGGTGTGTCGATCAATAAGAAACAAAAGTTACCTTCAAGAAACTTACAATAAATCAAAAATCAGCCGGGTGTGGTAGCGCGTGCCTGTAGTTCCGGCTACTTGGAAGGCTGAGGCAAAAGGATCGCCGGAGCCCAGCAGGTCGAGGCTGCGGTGGCCGGGAGCGGCCACTGCACTCCAGTCTGTGTGACAGAGTGAGACTCCAACTCAAAACAAAAAAAAAGAAACTTGCAATCTAATGGTTGGTGTTTGTCTCAAAGTCCGATGTCAACATTCATGCAAATATGATGTCAAAGAAATGCAGCCAAGTCTGCTGTGTCATATTTCTGATCATTATTAAGCTTATAAGAGGACCAAACATACGACCTGTTTACTCGAAGCCACCCAAGTTCCCTTTCAGCTCTGGGGGCATTTGGGACTTCTAGTGTGGCTTCTTACCGAATGTGCATGGGCTGCAACCCAAGTTCCTGTCCCATACAGTAATGCCGCTGTGAGCAGAAATAAGAAAAAGCCAAGAAATAAAACACCAGAGAGGTTCAAGGAAGAGACCACAATTTTTTTTTAACATGATTTTTCTTTAATTCAAGCTTTCTGATTTTATAAATTAATACATATGTTAATTTCAATGTGACCTTTTGTTAAAGCATTTCAAAATGCCAGTTGAATTGTACTTCAAATAAATATATTACTTTCCTCAACATAGACTTAATGTTCACTGTTATTCATAATTTTTTCAGGTTAACCCAGAATTGCTTAAATGGTAATTAATAAGTAACAAAACCATGCTTTAACTCTGGTTTTTATTGACTCAAACTTCCATACTCCTAAAAAATAGACTAAGAGACCACATTTAATTGCTGGGATCCAGAAAGCCTTCCTGGAGGAAAGCGCTTCCCACTGTTGATACCTCATGTTTTAGAAGAACCCACTATGGCTAGAGATTTGATGTCTAATTTTTTTAAGTGAATAGTTAATTAAAGAACTCTCATTTCTAGACCAACGCCTGTTTTTTC
Organism: Cephalopachus bancanus; assembly: GCA_027257055.1. Taxonomy (NCBI): domain Eukaryota; kingdom Metazoa; phylum Chordata; class Mammalia; order Primates; family Tarsiidae; genus Cephalopachus; species Cephalopachus bancanus. Next base: position 4,728,165 of record JAPVLO010000090.1, read on the forward strand.
TTGCATGAAACAGACAAGCTCCATACGTGCCCACCTTCCCCACTCAAATCTGCATTCGTGGAGCTCTGTGGACTCAGCTCCGACAGCCAACTGGCATCACGGATGGCTTCAGGACTGTGATTCGAAGGGAAGGAGGAAACCCATTTACCCACAAAAATTGCACAGAAAAGTGTGAGTCGAGATTAAGCCAGTGTCAGGGAAGCACAGCAAACAAGACCATACGTGAACTAGAGATCAGAATAATGACTTTTTAATTTAATTTAATTCTATTTTATTTAATTTTATTTTAAGATGTGGGGTGCAATTCAGGGTTAGATATACAAACATTGATTATGCAGATGCCCTTGTTGGTGAGGTGTGCCCCTCCCTCCCCTGGCAGTTTCCCTCAACTGCCCATCCCCTCCCCTGACAGTTTCCCACTACTGCCATACCTTTCTTATAGTATTATGATAATTTTTCAAGGTCCAATTATGAGTGAGGACATATGGTACTCTGTTTTTTGTTCTGTGATAGGTCAATGAATATGATCAACTCTAAATCCATCCAAGTTACTGAGAAGTCCATATGTTTGTTCTTCTTTATGGCTGTATAATATTCCATTGTGTATATGTACCACATTTTTTTTACCCAGTCCAACTTCGATGGGCAGCATGGTTGGTTCCATGTTTTTGCTATTGTGAATAGAGTTGCAACAAACATATGTATGCAGGTATCTTTTTTGTAAAATGATTTGAGTTCCTCCGGGAATATATTCCCCATAGAGGAATTGCTGGGTCATCTGGAAGGTCAATTTCTAGTTCTTTCAGAAATCACCACACTGTCTTCCAAAGAGGTTGCACTAATTTGCATTCCCACCAGCAGTGTAGAAGTATTCTTTTATCTCTGCACCCTCACCAGCATCTGTTGTTGTTTGTTTTATTAATGATGGCCACTCTTACTGGGGTTAGGTGGTAGCTCAATGTGTCTGTTGACTGCCCATATATCTTCTTTTGAGAAGTGTCTATTCGTGTCTTTTGCCCACTTTTTAATTGGGCTATTTGTTTTTTTTCCTTTCAGCACGTTTGAGTTCCTTGTAGATCCTAGTTGTTAGGTCTTTGTCAGATATACAGTTGGCAAATACTTTCCCATTCTCTGGACTGTCTCCCTGCTCTCTTGATGGTTTCTTTTGCTTTGCAGAAGCTCCTTCGTTTGATGAGGTCCCACTTATCTATCATATTTCTTATGGTATGGGCACTTAGGGTTCTGATCAAGAATTGGTTGCCAGTTCCAATTTCCATAAGGGTGTCTCCCGCTTTTTCTAAGATTTTTATAGTTTGAGCTTTTATGTTTGGGTCTTTGATCCATTTAGAGTTAATTTTTCTATATGGTAATAGGTAGGGATCTTGTTTCAATCTTCTGCATGTGATCAGACAGTTTTCCCAGCACCATTTCCTGGGTAGGTTCTCCTCTCTCCAGTGGCTGTTGGTGGAGGCTTTTTCAAAGATGAGTTGGTTGGGATATTGAGACTTTGCTTCTGGAATCTCCATCCTGTTCCATTGGTCTGTATGCCTATTCTTGTACCAAACTCAGGCTCTTTTGATTACAGTAGCCTTATATTAAAGTTTGAACTCTGGAAGTGTGATACTTCCTGCTTTGGTTCTTTTGCTAGGGATTGTTTTGGCTATTTGTGATCATTTATGTTTCTGTATGAATTTCTATATTGTCATTTCCAGGTCTGAGAAGAATGACGTTGGTAATTTAATGGGTATTGCGTTGAATCTATAGATTGCTTTTGGTAGGATGGACATTTTAACAATGTTGATTCTTCCTTTCCATGAACATGAATTTTTTTTCCATTTGCTTGTATCTTTTTGGATTTCTTTGAGCAGTGTTTTGTAGTTCTAATTGTAAAGGTCTTTCACTTCTCTGATCAGGAAGATGCTGAGATATTTCATTTTTTGAGGGGGCTGTTGTGAATGGTATTGTGTTTTTTTATTTGGGTCTCTGCTTGCTTGCTGTTGGTGTATAGGAATGCAACTGTCTTTTGCACATTTATTTTGTACCCTGAGACTTTGTCCAAATCCTTTATCAGTACAAGCAGGTTTTTGACAGATTCTCTTGGATTTTCAAGGTATAGGATCTTATCATTAGCAAAGAGGGATAACTTGAATTCCTCCTTTCCTATTTGGATACCCCTGATTTCCTTCTCTTGTCTAATTGTCCTAGCTAGGACTTCCAACACAATGTTGAACAAGAGGGGTGAGAGTGGGCAGCCTTGTCTTGTTCCAGTTTTCAGGGGAAATGTTTCCAGTTTCTGTCTATTTACCAATATGCTAGCTGTGGGTTTATTGTAGTTGGCACTTACTATTTTGAGGTATGTTCCTTCTATTCCTAGGTGTTTGAGGGTTTTTTAATCAAGAAGGGATGCTGGATTTTATCAAAAGCTTTTTTTGCATCTAATAAGATAATTATGTGGTTCTTGTTTTTACATCTGTTGACGTATTTAATTACATTTATGGTCTTGCAAATATTGAACCAGCCCTGCATCCTGGGGATGAAGCCTACTGGGTCATGGTTGATGATTTTTGAGATGTGTTTTGGATATTTGCTAGAATATTGCTCAGAATTTTTGCATCTATGTTCATATGGGATATTGGCCTGTAGTTCTCTTTTTTTGTTGGATCTTTACCCAATTTGGGTATCAGTGTAATGTTAGCTTCATAAAATGATTTGGGGAGAATTACATCCTTCTCAATTGTCTGGAATACTTTTAATAGGATTGGTATCAACTCTTCCTTGTACGTTTTGTAGAATTCTGCTGGAAAGTCATGTGGTCCAGGGCTTTTTTTGTACTTAGTTTTCGTATGACAGAGTCGATTTCCTGGGTTGTTCTTAGTCTATTAGTGTCTCAATGTCTTCTTGTTTCAACCGGGGAGTTTGTGTGATGTTAGAAAGTTCTCTATTTAATTTAGGTTATTAAGTTTGTTTCCACATAGGTATACATAGTAATCTCTGTTGATCTTTTGCATTTCTGTGGAGTCAGTTGTGATTTGGTCTTTTGTATTTCTGATTCTGTTTATTTGGGCTTTTCTCTCTTTTGCTTAGTCATTCTAGCTAGGGGTCCATCAGTCTTGTTCTTTCAAAGAACCAGCTTTTTGTTTTGTTGATATTTTCTATATTTTTGTCTTCTATGTCCCGTACTTGGGCTTTTATTTTGGTGATTTCGATTCTTCTGCTAAAGTGGGGATTTGGTGGTCTTTTCTTTCCAGCTCCCTTAAGTGATTTGTTAGGCTCTCTACTTGTGATCTTTCTGTTTTCTTGGTGTGTGCTCATAGAGATATAAATTCCCCTCTTAGAACTGTTTTCATGGCATCCCAGAGATTTTGGTAAGATGTTTCTTCATTTTCATTTGTTTCCAGGAATCTTTTAATTTCTGCTTTGATTTCAATGTTGACCCAGTAGTTGCTCAGCATCATGCTGTTTAGTGTCCATGTCTTTGTGGGCTTTGGGGAAATTTGGGGAAATTTCTGTTGGTGTTATTTATTTTTATTCCTCTGTGATCGAAGAAGGTGCATGGCAAGATTTCAACCTTATGGAATTTGTTTATGCTTGATTTATGGCCAAGGATGTGATCGATCTTGGATTACGTTCCCTGTGGTGATGAATAGAGTTCTGTGGTTGTTGGGTGGAATAATCCCTAGGTATCTATTAAGTCCATTTGGTCAAGTGTCAAGTTTAGGTTCTGGATCTCCTTGTTGATTTTTTGCCTTAATTATCTATCTAGGACTGTTAGCGGGGTATTCAGGTGCTCTGCTATAATAGTGTTAGAGTCAATATCTTTTTTAGTTTACTTAGTAGTTGCTTTATAAGTGCTGGTGCTCCTGTGTTGGGTGTATATATGCTTAGGATGGATATTTTTTGCTGGTGGATTGAAACTTTTATCATTATGTCATGTCCTCTTTTATCTTTTTTAATTTTTGATAGCTTAAAGGTTGTTTTGTCTGGTATTAAGATTGTGACTCCTGCCTTCCTTTTTGATCCATTTGCCTGGAAACTCACTTTCCACCCTTTAACTTCTAGTCTATGTGCATCCCTTGGGGTAAGATGAGTTTCCTGGATGCAGTAAATAATTGGGTCATGGTTTCTTATCGAGTTTGTCATTCAATATCTTTTCAGTGGTTCATGTAGTCCATTCACATTCAGACTGATTATTTGAAATGTGATTTTTTATCCCTGTCATGAAATTCTTAGAAAGTTTTTTCTTTGTTTGCTTATTTTCTTTTGACTTTGGGGTTGATGCATGTGTTTGCTTTCAAGTTTCTTGCTGCACTGTATTCTCTGTTGATTCTGTGCTCTGCTGTTCTCTTGGGAAATGTGTGGTCATTCTTTTTTCTCTCTTCTGTGCTTAATACCTTTTTAAGTGTCTCCTGGAGCTGATCTGGAAGCTGTATAATCTCTTACGGATTGGATATATGGGAAGGATTTTAATTCTCTATCTCTGATGAAGCTGAGCGTGGCTAGGTAGTAAATTCTTGGTTGAAATGGTTTATCTTTAGGACTTTGAATATTGAATGCCAGTCCCTTTTTGTTTGTAGAGTTTCTGCCAATAGGTCTGCTGAGATTCTGATTGCTTTTCCCCAGTCGAATCTTTCTCTCTTGCTGCCTTTGGGATTTCTTCTTTTGTGCCGACTTTGTGTAGGTGAATTACTATGTGTCTAGGGGTTAGTCTTCTCATTTGATTCTTGTGAGAGTTCTCATATCCCTTGTGCTTGGTTGGTGAGACGGGGAAAGTTTTCTTGGATTGACTCCTGGTATACTTGTTCTAAGTTGTTCTCCATTTCCCTTTCTTCTTCTGGAATACCAATGAGACATAGGTTCAGTCTCTTGATATAATCACACATCTCTTGTAGGCTTTGTTCTTTCTTTCTGAGTCTTCTTTCTATGTTTTTTACAGATAGGGTTAATTCCGTGTTCTGGTCTTCAATTTCTGAGATTCTTTCTTCAGCTGGATTAATTCTGCTTTCCATGCTTGTCATCTTGTTATTTCCTGGATGAAATTTTTTTTTGCCAAAATCTCTGTTACAAGTTCTTTCAGTGTTACATCTCATCTTTCTTGAGTCTTATTTATTCTTTTCATCCATTTCCTGATCCTTGCTGCATTCTGGGGCCAGTTGTAGGTGACTTTCATTGTTTGAGCCCCAAGGTCTGATTTTTTGGGAGTTTTCTCTTTGTTGCATTTGCTATTATCCAAGGTTTTCCTTTGGTTTTTCCTCATTTGGGACAGAGCTCTTGTTTTTCTCTTTAGTTCTGTTATTCAGTGTCAGTGGGAAAGACTTTTCATTCTGATGTTTGCTCAGCTCTCTATTCTTCCCCGATCCAGGTTCTGTATTTGTTCTGGTTTGAAATAAGACTGTGGGTGGGAAGCTTTGCTGTCTCTTGTAGTTTTGAAAGTTGAATAAGGTAAGAGATGGGGCACTAAGATTCAGAAACTCCTTGGAAATTTCAAGGTTCACTTACTGTGGCATGTGTTCTCTGGGACCCACTCCCCACCACCACTCTATATGATGATGCAATGGGTACGTGTATGTACCCCCTGAGTCTGAGATACAGTGACAGCAATGAGGAGCAGAGAAAAATAGAATGGACAAGAATTTTTTAAAAAGAAAAGAAAAAAAAAACCACAGAACAATGAAAGCAGAAACCAACACAAAAAACAATTTAACACGCACACAGGCATACACACACACTCCAAAACAAACTTGAATAACAATGAAGTGAAACAAAACAGAAAACCAAGAAAACTAAACACACACACATGCCTAGCACAAAGTGAATGGAGAAGAAAAACAGAAAGACCAGGAAATAAAAATAAATTCAGCTCGAACCCTTACATATATATTGACACACACCTTAAACTAAAAAATAAAAAACAGAAGAACAAAAGAGCAAAAACAAACCAACAGCAGCAACAAAGTTGAAATATGATCACTCAATCATTCACATACACACACAAACAGCAAACAAAAGAAGAAAGAAACAGAGAAAGAAAAGAAAAAAGGGGGGGATGCAGATCAAACCCTCACATACATATTCATGCACAAAGGAAAAATATTTTAAAAGTAGATGAACAAACAGGCAAAAAAATTTTTTTTTAAGTTTTTTAATTAAAAATTTAAAAAACCTGCCCTCCTGTGGCAGGCTTTGCAATTTTTCCTCTCGTCTGGTCTCTCCTGCAGAGCTTCCACCTCTCCCACTTTCTTCCCAGTGTCTGGAGCAGGGAAGAAGGAGAGGCAGTGGAGGTGGGTGGGACTCCAGTCCTCCCCTCCCACTCTCATATGGTCAGGGAGATCTCCTCTGGTAGGGAGGTATGGGATTGTCTCTTCCTCAGGGATGTGCTCATGAGGGGTACCCCAGTCAGGCCTGTCCAGGAGTGGAGTTCTCCTACTGCGACTGATGTCCAGGCTCTGACTGGGTTTGTCCCTCTCAGTCATGACCCAGTAGTGTGAGTCAGACGTTCAGAGGATTGCTAGGGAGGGTAGGAGAGGGTTTGGATCAGTCCCAGACTCACCACTGATCTCTTTGGAGTTCTTCCTCATCCTTTTCTGGCCACATCCTTTGATCTGCAGCTGAATCAAGGTAGGGGGTGGGTCGTCTGGGACTCAGCACTCATCAGGTCCCTCCAAAGTTTGTGCTTTCAGGATATTTCCTCTGGGTCAGGATTAACCCTGAGTTGTTCATCTGCCAGTTACAGAGGCTGGATTTGTTGCTCCATGATGAGCAGGTCGGAGCACTTTCCTGCTCCACCTTTAAGATAGTGGCAGGGTGCCTCTCTTGTCCTCTTCAGTGGACTCTGCATCTGGGCTTCCTCCACACCCCTGCTGCCAGTGCCCAGCTAGGTGCTGAAGTGGTGAGGTAAAGCCAGAAGCCAGCAGTCACTCCTGCTGCGGTTGTGAGGCAGAGCCTGGGGCGGTAGTCTCTCCCTGCGGCTTCTTCACAGGAAAACTTTTGTCCATTTAAAAAAATGGCACTCGACTTCTGTGACCTGAGAAGAGCCAGGACCAAGCAGAGAAGCTGCAGCACCAACTGTGCCAGGACCAAGCAGAGAAGCTGCAGCACCAGGACCCTGGCCACTTGCTCACGAGCCCCCACTTAGTTAGTCTGTCCCAGTATTTTCTTTCCAGGAAGGGTTTTGTTGATTTAAAAAAAAAAAGAGCCTGGCTTGGTGGCTGTAATCTCAGCACCTTGGGAGGCCAAGGCGAGTGGATTGCCTGAGCCTGTGGGTTTGAGACTCACCCGGCAACTTGGGGAGACCTTATCTCTATAATAAAAAATAAAAATAAAAATAGCCAGGCGTGGTAGTGCACGTCTGCAGTTCTGGCTACTCGGAAGACTGAGGCGGAAGGATTGCTGGAGTCCAGGAGGTCAGCACTGGGGTGGCCATGAGCATGCATGCCACTGCACTCCAGCCTGGGTGAAGGAGTGAGACTCCAAAAAAAAGAAGAGTAAAGAAAAATGGCGCTCGACTTCTGCGACCTGGGAAGAGCCAGGGACCAACAGGGACGTGCAGCGCCAGCTGTGGCACCGGGGCCCTGGCCACTTGCTCCCGAGCCCCACTTAGTCAGTCTCTCCCAACGTTTTCTTCCCAGGAAGGGTTTTGTTGGTAAAAGAAAAGAAAAGAATGGCACTTGGCTTCTGCGGCCTGGGAATCCCTAGGGTCCAAGCCCAGCAGCTGTAGCACCAGCCGCTGCACCAGGAGAGCCCTGGGCACTAGCTCCCTAGCCCTCATCAGCCAGCCACTCACGTGCCCACTCACTCACCAGCAGTACACAAAATTTTCCACACGCTTACTCACACCAGGGTTCACGGAGACCGACTGGGTCGGCTGCCCTCTTCCCGACATGACTTGTTTTAATGGCGGCAGAATGTATCTCTGGACCAAATAACCATCAATGCCCTTCGCTGACTATTTACCGCACACAGACATTGTGCCAGGCTTAGGCACACAACACCGATAAAACCATCCCTAGCTAGCCTCTAGGAATTCACAACCCAGAAAGACAATAACGTGAATTGAAAAGTACAGTGCCATGAGGGAGCTCCCAACATTTTAGCATATCAGATCACTAACTCTAAAACCAGACCGCGTCTGACTCCCAGATCTGCCATCGCCAGGCATCTGACTGTCATTCTCAGCGTCCTCGGATGTACAAGGGGATGACAACGGTGTGCGGCTGGGTTGTGGTGAGGTAGGCTGAGGTCATGCGCGGCGAGAGCTCTGCAGCTCTGTGCCTGCGCTGGCCACGATGGTCGTTACTCACTCACTCAGTGGAACGTCCACGTCCAAACTGAAGGAGGAAGATGAAAGTTCCAGGCTTTTGCTACCTGTGCCTTGTCCAGCAAACCATATGTCATGTGTGCATGCGTGGAGGGGCAGCGCTCTTAAACACACACGCACACGCATCTGTTTTTACAAAGACATGGTTGGTTTTTACAATCATTAAATCAATAGTGTGTGCAGGTAAGATACACATTTTAAATCTAGAGTCTCCATTAATTCACATCTAAGCAGATCGGCTTCTACCAAGCATCATTCAAAGTTAAATCTTGCTTCTTCACTTAAAGGAAAGAACAAAACCACAAATGTGTGTGTAGATCAGCTCGCTCACTCTGGGTTTCAGATGTGCCATGGCAGGTGCAGCAACTCTCTATGTAGTTTTGCCACCCATGTCTGGCTTTTTGTAGCTTTACAGGTAACAGTGAGTCCTGGTGCTTGAGCTGTGACTACAGTTAGCTGGAGATGGGCCCGTCCTGAGGCTGCAGCCCCTCCCCGCTACAGTCCTCCCTAAGGAGGTCAAGTGCATCCCCTGACCTCTTGGCCTTGGGCTTGGCCACGTGATTTGCTCAGCCAGTAGAAGGAGGGATGTGATGTCATACAGTCACGAGCCTAGGCCTGTTCCTGCCTGCCCTCCTGTGCCTCCGCCCCAAGTGACAGGAGTCACACCTGCCGTCCCCTGCTGGTCCCTGGGAAGGAGACATGGGACCACCAGTTCACACTCAGCAGCACACAGCCACTGCCCGCAGAGGGCTCACAAGCTGGGAGAGTGGCAGGGCAGCCCCTAGAGCCGGTCCACATCAGCCGCACACACCTGCCCATGGCAGCTGTGCTTGTTAATAAAGCACTTCACCCTCTTAGCAAGTCACTGAGTTTGGGATAGTTCTGTTATGCAATAAAAGCTAACTCACACCGTGTCCGTGCTTTCTGTTTTAAGTCACACAAAATCCACCCCTCACGGGTCTCAACATTTCAAAAATACACTGTGTCACCAAGCAGAAAGCCCAGCCTAGGCTGGAGCCCCGGTGCGGCTGGTCCCAGCACTTCCGCATGACCCTGGGCATGCTGCCCCGTCCTCCTGGGTCTCTGGCCTTCGAACTGCTCCACCTGTCAGCTCCGTCCTCAGCAAGAACACCGGTGGGTGCCAGGGTGCTGCAGAACATGCTGGGCTGGCCACCTGCACATCCCTGTGCACGTCCCAACGGGGAGGGGGGAGAGTCTACTCCTCCTCCCGCACGGAAGGACAGTCCTAGCTCACTCTGACCTCAGAGCCCTGTGACACCCCCAAGGCCTCTGTCCACAGGACGGAGGCACAGAGTGCACCAGGCCCGGGAGAAGGGTCTGCTGAGCCCTCAGGACCACGGCAGGAGGGTCCCGGCGAGATGCAGCGGGGGAGGGCGGGAGACCACAGGGCTGCTCGGCTCTGCGAGGGTTTTGCTCCGCCTTCCGATTCCACCTCACCAACCGGGGAGGACTCTGGACCCCACTGTCTCCTTTCAAAAGCTGGGTTTCAAAAACACGACGAGTTCTCCTTCTGCCACCTAATTCTCAGCTGCAAACCCAGGCTTTGGCATGTGCACGCCTCATAAAAGGCAACAGGCTTTAATTGAATTTCGCAACCCGCCTCTGAGTGGATTGCTGGGTAGACCAGGATTAATTAGTTTCATGCTATTAATTCAATTCAAAGGTTGGTGATAAACTAAGACCATCAGACTCCATCAGGGGAGACAAAACCTTTTTAACTATGACAGCATCTTTGGGGCTGCGGGTGCGTTTCATCAGCATGTCCACGTTCCGTCCCAGTGTTCCAGATCTGTGGGAGCCCGCAGTGGACGGAGGGACAGCAGTGGTCCGCCCACTTTCCACCGCATGCTCACCTTCAAACTTGGCACCTTTAAATCCAATCAACCCTCGCTCTCAATGGCTTTTTCTGCTCTCTTGCATGTGAAATTCTATTTTCAGAACACTAGCCCTCAGGAGAATGACTCCAGCCTTTCTGTACATGTGCATGCAACATGCACACACGCACACACACGTGTGTCACATGCGTGTAGCACGTGTGTGTAACATATGCAAGGGGACAATTTGGTCTCACTCATCTCCAAGCCGCAACCCTGCATGGTGCTGTCACTGTCGCCATTCCGCGACCCCTCATGCCTACAAAAATTGTCACCAAAGTATGTTATCTTGCGGCGAGAACGAATGTTGGAATGTGAAGGTCTGTGTGGTCTTGTGAGTCCCTGTGTCTCTCTCCCTCCTCTGGCTGAGCCCGCCGCCCGATGACGGCACAGGCGAGCACACAGACACGCACGGGGCTCGCTGGTGCGTGTGGCTTGGGTGAATGTGTGTCCCATGGCGCAGGGTCGCAACTGTCTCTGGACTAAATGGGCGCTCTCCCCTTCTCGTCAAAGAAGATTGCCTCAGCTGAGGACACAGAGGTGAGGCAGGGCTGGGAAGCGGTCCCCGTGCTCCCAGTCAACTGGCCATGTGAGTAAGTTACGGACACCGAGACATAATAAATGCTACGTGCAACTTCTGGGAAGACTTCTAAAAGGGAAACGTGCATGCCCTTCTGCACTCCTTCCTCCCTCTTGACACTGGAGATACGGATGTGATGGCTGGTTCTCGACCGCCATCTTGGACCATGAGGCAACATGCTAAGGATAAAACTGTCTGTGCCCTGACAGTTTCTGGAGTCGCTACACTAGCCACACCACACCATGACTTGCTGCCAGATATCTTTAATAGGTCAGAGAAAATAGATCTCAGTTCTTTAAAGTCAATCAATCTCTCTGTCTCTCTCTCTCTCTGTGTGTGTGTGTAATGTCACATATTTATATCCGTGTCTACCTACCATCAACCTATCCATCTATCTACTGCTCTGTCACTATTTATCTCTGTATCCATCTATCCATTCACCTCTTTCTTCATCTCTATCTACCAATCACCATCTATAGACCCATAAATCTCTATCCGCCATCTACCATCTGTCTATCCTCAATCTGTATATGCATCTCTCTCTCTATCACTGTCTATCTCTGTATCCATCCACCCAATCTATCTGTCTAATCTCTTGTTAGCTCCGTTTCTGTGGAGCGCTCTGATTAATACAATGTCACAAAACGAAGCCGTGCGTTTTTCATATCACATTCTTCCATCTTCCATATTACCCATGGAATAATCCCAAACTCCTTAGCATGACATTTGAGGTCTCACACACTGCTCATTCCTCCCATCAGGTTGCTCTGTTTTCCAGGCCAGCCTCAGGCCTCTGCTTGTTCCATCCCCTCCCGAAGTCCATCTTGTCCTGATGTTCAGCTCCTGTGACCCACTCTCACCCCTTGAGTACAAACACGCACGTGTCTATTGAATGTTATGGAACAAAGCTTTCCTCTCCCTCCCGGCTCTCGCCAGTGTCAGCCATGGTGCTCTGAGAGACCTGTGAGCAATGATGTCCTTATGAGATGGGCTGTGGTTAATTAAACTGTGTCCTATCTCTTCCTAGGCTCCAAGCTCCTTGAGGGTGGGGATTGCTTTTGTTACGTGGCTCAGTGCTGGCTTGCACTTTCCTCAGCATCTAGTCAGCACATGTATGGAATTACGGCAACATTGCTGTATGTTTGGTATATGTTTTATTATTGAGATTACTAGATAAGCTCTGTTCCTCTTTCTCGTGGAAGTCTAGCCAGCGTGTTGAGTGCACTCCTTTGCCTCTGTCATGAGCACGTGGCCAGGCAGGAGTGCCGTCCGCTGAACAGCACCAGTGTTCACGCACTCCGGTGGGAGAGCTGGACATGAGTCTGGCCTGGCCACGGAGTGCTAAAAGGTCAGTCTTGTCTCTTTCAGCTTCTGTCGTGGATAACATAAGAGACTAGCCTAGGGCAGAAGTCGTCCAGCTTAATTTCTAGTAGCAGAGCTCAGTTTTCCGAATCCAATGTTGTGCGAAGCCCTGTGGCAGGACTGTGTGTGCCCAGGGAAGGGTGCGCGTGAATAGAGACGCCCGCGGACCAGCGATGGCCATCAGAGAGCACACAGGGCAGGTGAACGCTGCATTGCTCTGCAGAAGCAGGGACAGGTCACTCCCTTGTGGCCCAGGAGGCATCTTTGGGGAAACAAGGCTTCACTGAAAGCACCTTGGGAACCTTGTTACTCAATGCCTTTATTTTTTCTTTTAATTATGATAACTGAATGATTTTATGCCAAAAAACCCCAATTTAGTTAATTAACAACAACCCCAAAAAAGCACAATAAAGTGCAAACTGTGTATAGTCTACACTTGTAGTTCCAGCTGCTTGGGAGGTTGAGGTGGAATGATGACTTTTGCCAAGAAGTTTGAGACCAGCCTGGACAACAGAGTGAGAATCTCCATCTCTTTTTTTTTTAAATAAAACTTTCAAAAACTATGAACCATGTTAATGCTATTCTATCCAATAACGAAATAACAAAAATAAATTAGTTTGAAGAAAAAGCAACCCAATGCCTTTAGAGAGACTTCAGGCCCAGCAGCTATGAATCAGGGGGGACTTCCAGCCCTAAACCACCGAGGCCTCAGGGGTGTCAGGTTTGGAGAGCGGCTGAGGTGGCGCTGGTTTCCAGAGAAGCGGGATGGGCGGTTGACAGGTCTTCGAGCACTTAGATGTACTAGAACCAGAGGCCATGAGAAGTCTGCATTTTGAGATTGAATCAAGCTGGGAAAACCTAATTGCTTTTTTTTCTTTTTTAAAAGGGAGTGAGAATTGCATGATTAATAAAAGAGAGAGAAAATGAAGATGTAACATAACCTAATTTTGGTAAAGCACTTAATGCAGTATCTCATAAAGTCTTACTCGCAAAATGAATTCAAATTGGATTGGATTTGGACTCCAGATTCCATACGGGCTGACGCTGAGGGTGGTGACACAGAAACCAGGGCAGACGTGACGTGCCACACTGCGGAGGCGTCTGGTGGCCCTGCCTCAGGAATCAATGACGCTCTGGTTAGTTAACAGCTTCATTAACGAGCTACAGGATGAGACAAAAGAGTGGCTTAATGAACGTTATCGAAGAAGCTGTGGGAAAAGTTGCCGAGCCCAGACTCAGAGAGGTTTGCAAGGAGAAAGTCAAGATGCAGAAACGACGACAGGGAGGCAACAGATGAAGAGCTGACATTTCCGGGGGGGGAAAAGGACTCGCAAGGGTTGGAGAAGATGCATTTCTTAAGTCCTGTGAAGCAGCATGCTTGGAGATTTGAATAAAATAAACCTTTAACCCAGCCACGAAACCCAATGCTTGCCTAGATGCCCAGGGCAATTCCTTCCACAACCAAGCAAACATACAAGTAAATGACCACGGGGGTGTGGTACAGTAGCAGCTAGACAGAAGCCATCTTTTCCCATCTTCAGGTGGCCTTTTCTCGTGGCGGTTCACGGGAGACTCCAGGCTCAGGATTGCTACAAGGAACAATAGAGAGAGATTTTAATCTTTGAAGGTGTGAGGACATGGCATCAGCCATAGAGGAAGCATTCGCAGATCTCCCTCTCCACCTCCACCCCAAGAAAAGAACTCCAGGGGTTTCTTGATTGTTTTCTGATTGAGAACAAAAAGGCTCTGGCAACTCACAGGATCTCAAAGGTGAGTAGTTCCCTCCATCGCCGCCCAAACCCCGTCCTATAGACATGCAGAGAAAGCCATCCTGCGTGCCATGGCTGCGCCATTTGTCTTTTTTTGTCAATTCCACGGAACAGGATGAAAAGCAGAGCCCTTGACCTTAGGAAGCACGTCGTCTCACAAGGAGAGGGCCAGAAACACAATGTGAAAGATGCTTGAAATCTCCCTCTGGGAGGGGGGCACGGGAGAAAACAAGGCATCTTTGTGGAGGGGGAAGCCACTTGAACTGTGGCTTGAGAGCTCAGTGGGCATTTCCAAGGCCGTCCATCAGACAACAGGAGGGTGGGGCGGGTGGCTGAGGAGGAAGACATGGGACCAAAGTGGTGGAAGGTCCAGGTCACCACCGGCCCTAGAAGCTGCACAAGGGGTTCTCTCCTGTCCTTGCTGGGGCATCATCATCAATCTGAGTGGAGGATGGCGCAGATGGTTCGCTCCTCTGGCTGCATCGCCCACAGTCCAGGCTCAGGTCGGCAGCAAGACCCCCTGGTGAAATGAGACTAGGACCGGGACGTCTGTGACTTGCAGAAAGCAACCAAGCACCAAAGCACCAGTCAAGGAAAAACTGCGTTTCCACACTCACCACACTTCTGACACCAAACCTGTGGGTTCTCCACCCGAGAAACTCTCCAGGTCTCTGAGGACACCAGCTGGGGTTTCTATAGCTTAACTCCGTTCTGACACTACCTGGAGATAAGGCAGACTCCACAAGCCAAGGGCTCATCCTCCCTTGAGACACCAGCTGCAAGTCCCAGGGTGACACTTGGGCTTCTGACCAACTGGCTCCAAACCTGTAAATCAGGAGTTCCCGTAACCTCTCCTCATATTTGATAATTTACCACAGTGGCTCACAAAACTCAGGGACACGTTACTCACAGTGACTGGCTTATGATAAGGGACCTTGCAAAGGAAACAGACAAACGACCAGACGGACGGGGTGCCCAGCGTGATGTATGGAAGAGGCACCACCCTCCGAGCACCTCAGTGTGTTCACCAACCTGGGAGCTTGCTATACCCCATTGTTTAGGGTTTTCGTGGACGGTCCATTATGCAGGCATGCTTGATCGAATCGCTGGCCATTGGGGAACTCCATCTCCAGCCCCTTCTCTCCCTGGAGGTTGGGGGTCGAGCTGAAAATTTCAGCCCTCTAATCACATGGTTGGTTTCTCTGGCTACCATCCCCCTCCTTCAAAATCAGTCATTAGTGTAAACTTATTCTATAAACAAAAAAACTTATTCTGGCTGACAAAAAAAATGCTCCCTCACCCCTTTTACTTGGGAAATTTCAAAGGTTTGGGAGGTACGAACCAAGAACCAGGGGTAGAGACCAAATACCATAGATATTTCTTTCTTTCTTTTTTTTTTTTTTTTTGAGTTGGAGTCTCACTCTGTCGCCCAGACTGGAGGGCAGTGACAGCTCCCGGCCACCGCAGCCTAGACCTGCTGGGCTCCAGCGATCCTTCCGCCTCAGCCTTCCAAGTAGCCGCAATTACAGGCATGTGCTATCCACACCCAGCTGATTTATTTATTTTTTATTTATTGTAGAGATGAAGTCTCACTGCCCAGGCGGGTCTTGAACCCGCGGGCTCAGACAATCCACCACCTCAGCCTCCAAAAGGTGCGGGACTACAGGCTGAACCACCGAGCCTGGCTACCATAGATATTTCTTTTCTTTTTTTTGAGTTGGTGTCTTACTCTGTCATCCAGGCTGGAGTGCAGTGGCATGCTCACAGCACCCAGCCTTGACCTACTGGGCTCCGGTTATCCTTTCGCCTCAGCCTTCCAAGCAGCCAGAACTACAGGTGGCTAATTTTTGATTTATTGTAGAGACAAAGTCTCGCTAAGTTGCCTGGGCTGGTCTCAAACCCATGGGCTTAAGCAATCCACTCGCCTTGGCCTCCCAAAGTGCTGGGATGACAGGCTGAGCCACCAAGCCCGGCCAGATATTTCTTATCATGTCCCAACCAGACAGGAGGCCCAGGTGGTGAAGAGTAGGAAAAGCAGTTGAGACGGTCAGGCATGTGGGTACCAGGTCTAAGAGCCATGGCCTACCCTCAGTTAATCATTCAACAAGCTGGGAGGAGGCAGTGGGGAGGAGGAAGCTCGGCTGTATCACAGGTGCTCAGGCAGCCAGTGGAGAAGCCAGAGGACTGACATCCGTGTTGAAAGGGTTTAGTCTTTTTGCCTCAGCACAGTCATTAGAACACATTCAGACATTCTACTGCAGGACAAGCAGTGGCCTATCCCATGCCCCCTCGGCAAATTTCCATCAGATGAAAGACCAGGACAATCCAACCTTTTGATTCATGGTTTAGCATCATAATCTCCACTAAATTTTTAGGTTCCTTGTCAAGGTTGAAGATCAAGGATCACCCTTTGGCTGGCCAAAGTCATAAAAGTAATAATATGACCACCTTTGGTCAAGGAATTTGTGAGTTGCAAATGTCTGAGTTTGTGAATTGCAAATGTCTAGCAAGTCTCTTGCAGGAACCCCCTCCCCGACCAGGGTTAACCTAATCAGCCCTTTGTGACCTAGGTGACACGAACAAACCCCACCATGGCAGCAATCATGTGACTACCCCGCCCATCTGCCTGCTGTCCATCACCTGACATCAGTGCCTGCGCTTGCCTGCCCTTTGTGATGACGTGGAGCAGACCGTCGCCCAGTCACCTTAATGAACTTCCCCCATCTAGGGGAACGGTTAAAGGACTCAACCACAAGCAACCAGCGGCCATTGCCTCGATAGACTCTGGTGTGGCCACGTGCTCTTTGAGCTATGGCTGCCGCACGCTTCCTGGCTTTGGTCCCCTCCCTAACCTCAGGGAGGTGAATCTTCTCTCTCCCTTCTTTTTCTCTCTCTCTCTCACTTATTTTTATATAGATTTTTCTTTTTTTAAAACCTTTTTGTGTGCTGCAATTCTTTGCATTTACTCGGATCTCGGGGTTACTGGTGCTATGTTCCCCCTTATCTCTCCACCTCTCCAGCCGGCCTCACTCTGTCTGTACCCGAACACACGTCTTGCTCTGGGAACTTAACAGTCTGGTCATGGAACTCTGTTGGCTTCACTCATACTGGCATTCACTAAGGTAAAGGAAACTCGGGCCTTGTGGTCAAGATAAATGGCTAGATAGAGACACTTCTAAGATATGGTCTCAATCTTACAAGAGAACTAAAAAATGTTAACATGATCCTCTCAGTTGATGGGATTGAGAAATGCTACCACTCTGTGGGAGACCGGAATATTCCTTTTTGGAATAGAGATTATTTTGAGATGATTATTTTGAGAAACTGCAGACATACACGCAAGACAGACTTGAAAACAAGAGTAGAAGCTACTCTTTTGTAAGAGAAATTTACATCTAGCAAGGAAATCTCCACATGTAAGGATGTCTCCCTCTGCACCAGGAAGAAAAGGAGGATCAAATCACTAGAAAATTTCGTCAGTGGAAAAAGCGTGGACCTAAATCTGCACAAAATTTGTGCCCTTGTTCACACTGATTTCCTGACCCCCCCCTTAATGAGGCCTTCCTCCCACTCTTCAAGGTATTTAACCCTGAAGTCTAAAATGACTCATTGAGATCGACTCAGAGAATTTGCTCTTTGAGACTTCCCTGAGTGTCTCCCTGTGTACAGAAGATATACATGTTGCTAAACTTAGTTTGTTTTTCTCTTGCTAATCTGTCTTTTGTTACAGTGAGCCTCAAATAAAAACTATGAAGGGTAGAGAGAATATTCTATTTCCTCTCTGACAGAGTCCATTAAAAATGAGTTGAACAAACTCTAAGAAACTTTCACTAGGGTGGCACGCACCTGTATATAGTCAAATGTTGAATAACAACAAGAATGCATTCTGAGAAACACATGGGTAGGTGGCTTTATCATTGTGTGAGCATCACGGGGCATATCTATACATACCTAGATGGCAGAGCCTAGGCTATATGGTGTATCCTGTTGATCAGAATTCTTTTTTTTTTGAGTCAGAGTCTCACTCTGTCACCCAGACTGGAGTGCAGTGGCATGCTCCCGGCCACGGCAGCCTTGACCTTTTGGGCTCCAGCAATCCTTCTACCTCAGCCTTCCAAGTAGCTGGAACTACAGGCGCGCGCTACCACACCTGGCTAATTTTTTATTTATTGTAGAAAAGAGGTCTCGCCAAGTTGCCCGGGCGGGTCTCAAACCCACGGGCTCAGGCAATCCACTCATCTCGGCCTCCCGAAGCACTGGGATTACAGACTGAGCCACCGAGCCCGGCAGATCAGAATTCTTGTTAATCCTGTGAGGACAGCTGCACTACACCAAGTGAGGGATGCAACAGTACTGTCTTAGTATCTTAGTACCAGCTGAGTATCTCAGCCTCAAAATGTATTTGAAAGGTTTTTTCCTCTCTCTTTCTTAATCTTAAGACTTGAACCATGTTTTGGAAACATGTTTTCCCATATCTGCTTATCTGGACTTACGCTGCTTAGAAATCCCAGGGGCTCATCTTAAAGCACCCTGACTACAGTACCCTCACACCTGGGGGGAGTCACAAGACAGTTGAGCCATAACCTGACTGCAGCTTAAATAACAGCAACCAGACTTTCAGGAGGACAACCACCCAAGGCAAACCATCAAGACACAGCCTGTGCCACGCCTGCATGTTTCCCATGCCAAGTTTCCATTTTTAAACCCTTACCCTCAGTCTAAAATGAAGAAATGATTTCTTTGAGGCGTGAGCCTGGCCGTTTTCCCATCATCCAGCTTTTGGAATAAAATCATCTTCCTTTCACTACATCTCAGGCTTGTTTATCTCGGTGTTCAAGTGTCTCAAGAGAATTTTCAGTCCTCTCAAGACCTTGTACTGGGGCAGAGCTTGCACTGGTTACTTGCTACAACTGTCCACGGTGCTGTACGTTGTCTCTGTGTGGTTTAGAGCTCCCTCATGTCCAGACTTGGCTTGGCTCTAAAGTCTACGAGCCACATTTCTATGTGCAGTTTAGGGCACGATGACTGCGGCCCCAGGGAGGTGTCTGCTGGAAGCTGCTCACCTGCACCCCCGTCCTTCCAGACTCTCCCTCCCTTCCCTGGTCTCCGTTGTGGGGGTAGTATCCACCAGCCCAATAAACTTCATTGCATCACCTGTTCTATATCAATGGTATTCGTGTATGTCGAATTGTTTCAGTCACAGAAATTTGTCTACGTTGCTCAGTTAATAGTATTTTTCTACCTGTCAGGATTGCTTACGTATTTTGGGTTAACTGGAAGATGTCACAACTTTTTCCAGTTGAAACATACGGGGAAAATTGTTTTTGCTTAATGACTTTTTACTTGGCAACAGGGTTTTCTGAAGCAAAATTGTTAAATGGGGTTAGAAGTTGCTGATGACTCCTTCTAGTGTTTCTTCTTTTTCCAAATTCAAGCAAATAATCATTTTCCTTAAATACCATGAGAGCAGCGACCTGGTATCTGCTTTGGGTTTTCAGTGGAGATGAGCACTTGCCTCCTCACCTCGGCCCCTTTGGTCGCGTGGGGAGGAGTCACGCGAAGCCGCCTTCCCATGGGCCCCGGGGGTTCCTGCTCTAGGAGGTTTTCCCTGGCCGGGGCCAGAGCCTCGGGGCAGCAGCGACAGGGACAAACACAGTCCTCTGGGCCCTCAGCAGGTTTCTCGGCACTGAGTGGCTGGACAGCCAGGCCGGGACAGGGACCCAGGGCTCCAGAAGGCTGCAGTGGCTAATGAGCGACAGCGGGAGCCCAGCTGTGCAGAGGGACGCGGCACAGAGAGGGGTGGCGGGGAGGGAGAAGCTTCTGCGGTGAGGGTGGGAGCAGCATAGGAAGGGGATGCATACATCAACGCATGCACCCTCATGCTCATGCACACACACGCATTCACACACTCACACGTACTCACATGAACTCACACGCACTCACACACTCACATGCACACATACATTCACACACATACTCACACACGCATTCATACATATTCTCTCACACACACACACTCATACACACATGCACTCACAGAGACCACGAGCAGGAAATGAGCCAGTGCACGGCGTTCCAAGTGCTGATGCGGGCGGAATCAGTGTCAGGCTCACATCAAGGCCTGTGAGGCCGTGTGAAGCTAAACCCTGATCTGCCTCATTTCTGGGGTCTATTTTCATAGGTGTTTTCCCTCCTGTTGGATCCCTTAGCCGGTCACTCTAGTCATAAACCCCTTAAACAAGGGAGGGGCATCTCTACCTGCTCAAACCCCAAAGGAGCAGAGCAATGCAGCGTTAATTTTGCAAACAAGCTTTCATTTACATGGAATCCACTTACCCAGCAGATCAGGGAGAAGGAAGCTGATCAGAGGAAACAGGCTGCAGAGGGCCTTCTGCAGGGAGCCGAGACTACAGTCCAGCGGAACGGCACAGACAGCGTGCCTAGGGACAGACTCTCTCACAGCTCATCCGACCTGGAATTCAAAAGCTCAGAAATACATTCTGTGCCAGAGAGACACAGAATCCAGGAAATCTGCCCTGACCGTGGTGCCGGCGATGTGATTTACACCTGACTGGAACCCGACAGAAGAGCTTGTCGACGCCACAGGCGTTTCACAGTCACTCGAAACAGCTACGGAGAATTCCTTCTTGCCCCAACTTGGTGTCGTGAAAAATTTCGAACACAGCGAATAACCGAAAGCGTTAGGCGTAATGCACATCCACCTGCCCCCGCCTGGGCTCGACGAGGACCACCGTTCTCCCACACTGGCTTGGCCGACAACCACACCAGCACACGCACGGGCTTCCGACTCGCGAGGGTTCCACTTGCTTCGAACTCGAGGACGCTTTGGCGTCACGACAGTGCTCGAGCAAGACGAGCCAGCTGGCCCCCGGCAGGCTCCTCCACGTGCCCTGAGTCCACACGAGCCCATCGTACGCTGGAAAAGTCCTGGATCGGAAACGCACTCTCAGCTCACAGTATTTTCACCCGACCAGGGGGTTGATCCGGACGTGACCCCTCATAAGCCGGGAGCATCTGTATGCAGTTGCTCTTTTGATCAAGTAAGTTGTAAATGACACAACACGTCATTCCTAGATACTACTCCAGGGAAGAATCCCTAAAAATAAAGGCTTTCTCCTTTACTTCTATATCATTTAAAATGGTATGTAGAAAATTAATACTCCCATTATGATATCTCTCATTCAGCGCATATATAATTCTCTAATTGCCCTAGGGGGCTCGAATCGTCTCTTAGAGCTGGTTTTCATGAGTAAATAAATAAATAAACAATAACAACCAGGGCCCTCACACTGCCTCTGTTCCGTCTCTTCAGTCTCTTTTCGCTGAAACACTTCGCCACCTTTATGTTTTCCTCACGTCACAGACCTTTGGAAACTATCCGGCCACCTTTTTGGTCGAATGTTTCATCTGATATTTCCTCACAGTGGCAACTGTTTTACTCTAAGCTGGAAGTCGGTTTGAAAGGTCTGATTGGGTGCAGGTTAAATGTTTTGGACAAGAATGCTGACCGGGGAGGTGAAGTCTTTACGTTGCCTCGCTGTGGACACACGTAACGCTAAGCTGCCCCCACACTCATGATACGTGTTTCTCGTCCTTGTGTCTCCTGATCATGAAGGCGTGTTCTCCCTCTGCAATTAGCAGCTAACCCGGGGGCTGACTCTTGGGCGCCATTCAAATATGCCCCAACAACCTCTCCCCTAATGGTAGTCACATCCGTTTATGACTCTCGTCTAACCGAGAGTTTCACTGGGGACTGCAGATGGTGGTTTTCTAATATCACTATTTTTCTACATTTACTTTGGGGGAATTTTTGTGTTTCGTTGTTGTTGTTGTTTTGATAGAGAAGAGTAGTTTCTCAACAAAGGATGAAGCATAGTTCTTCCTAAAATCAGAGAGCTTTTTGCTTTGCTTTTAGGTACCACATTTTAGAGTTAAGAGTAAATGCAGCAGCCACCTCCAATGTTGTCTAATGACTCTCTCTCTCTCTGTGGATTTTTGGTTTTCATGTATTCAGAGTTTAAAACTCAATTATAAATACCATCCCTGTGATGCTCAAGTTGCCACAGACATGTGACAGAGGGGAAGCCCCACATCTTTCCAGCACATCTGTTGGTCTTGGCGTGTTGCTTTGTCTTCTGGCACCAAGTGTCCCTTGCATGCATGACCCCACCCCAGGTCTGACATTAGCCATTTCCCTAGTGAGTTCTGGTTCCTCTGAGTGGGGCATGGTATTTAGGTGACAAAACCCATGGCTAGATGTCCTCACGCTATGGGAGCATGGTGTTTCTACACTGTTAGGGCTTTAGAAACCCAAATTCATATGATATTTTTCAGTTTAAGTTTAAATTGCAGTTCTTATTGTCTTTCATTTTGTATTTTGTTATAACACCTTTGTTTCCAACAGCATTAACATTTTAATTTGTTTTATACAACTATACACATAAAATAGTTTCAAAACTAAAGCAGCAATATTAATACTAACAACAAAACTACCGAATGAATACATTTCCTCAGAATCCTGAGAAGAACAGATCCAGCAGCACGCCCTATGAGTCTCCAAAGGAGTGCTTTAAGTGACACTTAAAGCAAAGAATAAGAAGAAAATTCTACCACTTGGGCTGAAACTGGCCGGACTCTTGCCTACACCAGCATAGCCCACCACACCCTCCAGACGCAGTGGGGAAGGTGAGTGATGGGTGGGAAAGGACCAGAAAAGTAATTCTGGTCATGAAAAAGCAGAGCTCTCCACCACCCCCAAAAGACCACACCAGCTCTTCGGCAATGAACCCTACCCAAAATGAAATTGTGGGAATTCCAGACCTAGAATTCAAAAGGATGATGATAAGATTTGTCAATGAAATTCAGGAGAAAATTAAAAATCAAAATAAAAAAAATTTTTAAAAACAACTCAGGACACAAATGAAAAATTTTCCAAAGAAATGACATCTTTTTTTTAAAAAGAGCTGAAATTCTGGAAATGAAAGAAGCATTTAAGGAAGTGCAAAATGCAGTGGAAAGTTTTAACAGTAGACTAGAACAGGCAGAAGAAAGGATCTCAGACTTGAAGACAAGGCATTTGTATTAACCCAATCAGACAACAATAAAGAAAAAAGAATAAAGAAAATGGAAAAAAGTCTCCAAAAGTGTGGGATTATGTAAAATTTCCAAACCTAAGAATCATAGGTGCTCCTGAAGAAGAAGAGAAAGCAACAGGTTTGGAAAACCTATTTGAGGACACAATAAAGGAAAAATTTCCTGGCTTTTCCAGAGATCTAAACATCCAGATATAAGAAGCCCAAAGAATTCCCAGAGGATTCACTATAAAAAGTCATCTGCAAGCATATAATCATCTGGCTATGCAAAATCAATGTGAAGGGAAGAATTGGAAGAGCAGTGAGACAAAACCATCAAATAACTTACAAAGCTAAACTTCTCAGACTAACAGCAGACTTCTCAGAAGAAACCATGCAAGCCACAAGAAATTCGGTCCCCATCTTCAACCTCCTCAAACAGAATAACTAAGGATAAGAAAAACCAAGGATTTTGTATCATGCAAAACTAAGTTTCATAAATGAAGGATAAATGAAGTCTTTCACAGAAAAGCAAATGCTGAGGGAATTTGTCACCACTAGACCAGCTATTATGAATATTTTTAATAGAAATGTCAAAGGAGTTTTAAATACTGAAACAAAAATTTGAAATACACCAGTAGAAAAACACTGGAAATCACAGAGTTCACAGGCTTTGTGGAGCACCAACACAATAGAAAGAAGAAATAATCAAAGCAACCAGATAAATGCCAGTATGATGAATAGAATAGCGCCTTATATATCATCTAAATGTCAATGTAAATTTACCGTTAATGTAAATAGTCTCAATGCCCCACCAAAAAATATAGACTGGCAGTATGGATTTAAAAAGCAACTCAAGTATTCTCTGCCGTTAAATATATCCACTTAACACACAAAGACTCCTATAGGTTCAAGGTAAAGGGGTGGGGCAAAATATTACACAAAAATGGGAACCAAAAATGAGCAGGAGTAGTCATTCTTGTATTACATAAGACAGACCATAAATTAACAATATTAAAAAGAGAGAGACAAAATGACTATTATATAATGATAAAGGGATCAATTCAAAGAGAAGAAATAGCAATTTTGAATATATAAGTGCCTAAAACCAGAGCCTCCAGCTTTATAAAACAAATTCTACGAGACCTAAAAAGGAGATAGACAGTAATGTAATGATAGTGGGAGACTTCAACACTCCACTGGTGGCAATGGACAGATCCTCAAGGCAAACAGTCAACAAAGAAACGTGGAAGGTAGCAGGGCTCTAGAGCAAACGGAACTAACAGACAGCTACAGAACATTCCACCCCCAAAACACAGAATAACGTTTTTCTCGTTACCACATGGAACATTCTTTAAGATATACCATATGATAGGGCACAAATCATCTCAATAAATTCAAAAAAATCAAAATCATATCAAGCACCATCTCACACCACAGTGGAATAAAATGTGAAATTAACTCCAAGAGCTCATGAAACCAAACAAAGACACGGAAGTTAAACAATTTGCTCCTGAATGATCCTTGGGTCAACAATTAAATTCATGTGGAAATTTAATAATTCCTTGAGATGAATGACAACAATGAAAGAAGTTATCAAAACTTTTAGGACACAGCAAATCTGTACTCAGAGAAAAATTTATAGCGCTTAAGCCATACATTAATAAGATTGAACGATCACATATTGACAACCCAACATCACACCTCCAGGAACTAGAAAAACACAAATAAACCAAACCCAAAGCTAACAGAAGAAAGCAAATAACAAAGATCAGAACTAAGATAAATTGAAATAAAAAACAATACAAAGGATCAATGAAATAAAAAGTTGGTTCTCTGGAAAGATAAACAAAATTGACGGACAACTAACTAGATTAATTAAGTAATGAAGACAGAAGACTCAAATGAGCTCAATCAGAAATGAAAAAGAAGACATTGGCCGGGCTCGGTGGCTCAGCCTGTCATCCCGCGCCTTTGGGAGGCTGAGGTGAGTGGATTGCCTGAGCCCGCGGGTTCGAGACCCGCCTGGGCAGCGAGACCTCATCTCTACAATAAATCAAGAAATCAGCCGGGCGTGGTAGCGCATGCCTGTAATTCCGGCTACTCGGAAGGCTGAGGCGGAAGGATTGCCAGAGCCCAGCAGGCGAGGCTGCGGTGGCTGGAAGCGGCCACTGCACTCCAGTCTGGGTGACCGAGTGAGACTCCAACTCAAAAAAAAAGAAAAAAGAAAAAGGAGACATTGTAACTGCTACAGTGGGAATTCAAAAGATAGTTCAAGACCACTATGAACATCTCTACACAATCAAAGTAGACAATCTAGAGGAAATGGATAAATTACTGGAAACATACGACCCACATGCAACCCCTCAACTTTGAATCAGGGAGAAGTAGAAATCCTGAACAGATCAATAGTGAGAAACAGGATTGAAGCAGTAATTAGAAGTCTCCCAACAAAAAAAAGTCCAAGACCTGATGGACTCACTGCTAAATTCCAGCAGACCTTCAAAGAAGACCTGGTACCCATTTTACTGAGGGTTGAAAAGGAGGGACTCCTCCCTGACTCATTTTGTGAGTCCCGCATCACTCTGATACCAAAGCCAGGAAAAGAGACCAAAAACCCCGAAAAACCTCAGACCAATAATCCTTGTGAACATAGACACAGAAATCCTCAACAAAATATTGGCAAACCAGACTGAATAGCACATAAAAAAAAATAACACATCATGAACAAGTGAGTTTTATCCCAGGGATGCAAGTCAGTACATATATTCCACGACATAAACAGAATTAAAAGCAAAAATCGTATGATCATTTCCATAGGTGCAGAAAAAGCATTTGATAAAATCCTGCATCCCTTCATGATAAAAGCGCCAAGCACAATAGGCATCAAGGGGACATTCCTCAAAATATTATTGAAATTTATATACATCAAACCCACTGCCAATGTCATCGTGAATAGAGAAAAGTTGAACACAACCCCCCTCAGGACTGGAGCAAGCCAAGGATGCCCACTTTTGCCGCGACTATTCAACACAGCGCTCGAAGTTCAAGACAGAACAGTCAGGCTAGAAAAAGAAATAGAGGGTACCGATAATGCAAAAAAGAAATCAAACTCTCTCTGAATGCTGTCAATACGATCCTCTACCTATCGAACCCTGAAAGACTCCTCCAAAAGACTCCTGTACTTGATAAATGACTTCTGCAAAGCTTCAGGATACAGAATCAACACACACAAATCAGTAGCACTGCTGTAAACCAGTAGCGGCCAAGTTGAGACTCAAATTGAGAACTCAATTCCATTTACAACAGCGGCCAAAAAGCTTAAGTACCTAGGAATATACTTAACAAAGGAGGTGAAAGACTTCTTCAAGGAGAGCAACAAAACTCTGATGAGAGAAAGTGCAGAGGACACACCAAAAAATGAAGACATATCCCATGCTCATAGATTGGAAGAATCAGCATTGTTAAAATGACCGTGTTACCCAAAGTACTCTACAGAAACAATGCAATCCCCATCAAACTACCAATGTCATTTATCACAAAATTAGAAAAAAAAAATCCTGAAATTCATGTGGAACCAAAACAGTGCCACAGTATCCAAAGCAATCCTAAGCAAAAGGAACAAAGCTGGAGGTATCACATTTCCTGACTTCAAATGATGCTCCAAAGCTGAGGTAACCAAAACAGTGTGGTACTGGTACAAGAGCAAACACATGAAGCAGTGGAATAGAATTGAGAATTCAGAAATAAACCCAAATTCCGACAGCCAGCTGATCTTTGACAAAGCACTCAAAAATATGTGAGAGCCAACCGGTCACAAAGATGGAATTAAGGGACACTGGGGACACTGATGAGGAAGAAGGGGAGTTAGGGTTCAGAAACTGCCTACAGGGCGCGAGGCTCACCATCTGGGGAATAGGCCATCTGAGACCCAATCCTACCCCTACACAGTATGTCCGTGTCACGCATGTGTACCCCTGAACCTAGTGCTTTACAAAAAGCACTACTGAATGAAGTGTAAGATTTCTTTGTAGTGTTTGTAACCCTATATCTCACCAATAAACAGAGAGAACCTTGTACTCAAGGTCACTTGAATAAGTCTTTTTTCTGTAAGGTCCTGTTATTCTCATTTAGAATTCAACCAATTTCTTTCCATGTGTTCCATCTGGGGGTTTGTCTTTTTTGAATCTTTTGAAATGATATTGTCTTTTGAATATGTAAAACGTTTGTAGTGCATAAAAATTGTCCTCATAGGAGTGTAGGTTTCATCCCCCAAAATGTACAGGTATTATTTTAATTAAAACTGATTTATTTTTCTAGTGTTTTGGTTTTTTTTAATCTCAACAAACAGGCAAATAGCCATATGGATTTTTGTTTAACCTCTTTTCTTACTAAAGGTATCATACCAGACATTTGGGTCTGCAGCGGCCTGTTTTTCACCTGACGACCACCCCATACAAGACCCCAGAGCTCCTTCACACTCTCTCCTGCAGCTGCAGAAAGCTCAGCGTGGATGGTGCCAGTCGTTGGCTCAGCCAGTCTCGTGACAGCAGGTCCTGTTAACGCGGTGCAGAAAAATCTCACTCTATGCGGAAATGCCAAGGACTCACCAATATTTATATTTTCCCTTCTGATATATACGATTGCCTGCTGTTATTCAAATTTTTACAGATAACGAATAGAGCCTTTCCCAATTAGACTCTAAGTTCCTTGAACACCAAGTCTCTTCTGGTGTCAAATGAGATCGGGTGCCCTTGCGTATCTGAAAGACAACCCTTATTTGCTAACCTTTGACTGTGTTCCAAGTACTACGCTAAGTATCTTCTTGTGCAAAGGATGTGCAGTAACTCATTTAATTCCCCCAAACAACCCTAGAGTGCAGAGACTGCTACCGCCTCTGCGTTACGGCCGAGTTGCAGCTGGTCTGTGGATGGGCTTCACCTGACGGTGGGGACAGAGCCGGGAGCAAGACCCCGCAGCCTCATTTCTGAGCCTGTGGTCTCAACCCCCAGGGCACATGCTGGTAGACGGCCCCTACCTAGAGCCCTCCCTGCTCCAGGCATGGGGCTTGACACGGTCCATTTCCAGCCCTCACAGTAGATTTGGTGGGACATCGCCTCCTGGCCTTCCCTTCCCCCACTCGTCCAGGCGGGTGGTCAGCAATCGGGTCAATCAGCTCGTGACCTCTTGAGGAGCCTCCCATCCTGGTCTGCCTGAATCTCACCACGATGTCCACCTCAACAGCGGAACACTAACTTAGTTTAGTGTCAGCTATGACTGTAGCTCGACAAGGACTGACGTCCTGCCTTCTGCATGATCCAGACCTGACCATAGAAGGCGGCGTTGCGGAAAGGCTTGGAGGAGGTAGGTCCTTATCCACCTAGAAATCAGAGGCACGTGGTGACTCTCTGGAACTGAGTCTTTAAAGTGAACATAAGGGAGACAGACGAGCTTACTTAAAAGTATTCCCCAGCGACAAAAAGGAAGAACAATGCTGATCAGAAGAGGAGTGAGTCAGCCATCGCGACAAGGAAAAGGCAGTGTGTAGCGGAAGTGCCCGTTCAGGAGAGGGCAGGCCAAAGACACACCGTGTGCACCAGGCAGGATGAGCAGCTGCAGAGGAGACGGATGCCAGACCACCGTGTTCAGAGTCTGGCCAGCGGGATGTCCATCCCGGTGTGCAGTGCTCAACGTTCCTGTCGAGTTCAGACACGTGCCACCTCTGCGCCCACCGTCATGAGAGATGAACTCACCTAGCATCCTTCTAACTGGAGAGCAGTGCTGCTACTCTCTGAAGTAGGGAGGCCCTGGACTTGGATTTGAACCATCCCCATCTGTGTCCTGATTCTACCAAGTGTCAGCTTTGTGATCCGAACGAGTCATTCACTTTCCCTTATCCAAGGGTGATGCATGCTTCCTTACTTACCGCACCAGTGAGAATCAAAATCAAACTGGCTTAAGAGGCTCCAGAGAAATCAAAGAAACTGCTCTCGAAGTTGGGGCTCAGAAAGCCACACCTCAAAGGGCAGCGCTTCGGCGAGCTGGGTGCTTTGAACAGAAGGACCCAGGAAGGGCCTCAGGAGGAAAGTCTCTTGGTGACCGTCCTCCTGCTCCGCCTTCTCTCGAAGGCAGGCTGCAGGAACTGGAATCCCTTTTCCCCAAGGTGAGTCACAGAAACGAGCCCCTCTCCCCAAAAGCCAGACATCCAGCCTGGAGATGGACTCTAACTCCCTTGCCTTTCTGTGTAGGAGCTGGTCATAAGAAACCCTCAGACCTACACTGGCTGATAGCAGAGAGGTTCCCGAGGGAAGACGGGAAGAGATGAGAAGGACCAGGACACACAGGCTGTGCTGGCTTTCCCACTCTGACCATGGCCGTCAGACCACACCCTTTCGTCCAATCACATTTCTTCTACATAGCTGTCATTTTCCATGGAATGTAAGCGTGAAAATGGGCAGTTTCCTGCCGGCTCGGTGGCTCAGCCTGTAATCCCAGCACTTTGGGAGGCCGATGTGTGTGGATTGCCTGAGCCCATGGGTTCGAGACCTGCCTGGGCAACTTGGTGAGACCTCATCTCTACACTAAACAAAAAGTTAGCCGGGTGTGGTAGCACACGCCTGTGGTTCCAGCTACTTGGAAGGCTGAGGTGGAAGGATTGCCTGAGCGCAGCAGGTCGAGGCTGCGGTGGCCGGGAGGGGCCGCTGCACTCCAGTCTGGGTGACAGAGTGAGACTCCAACTCAAAAAAAATAAAAATTTAAAAATTAAAAATTTTTTTTTAAATGGGCAATTTTCCCGGGACTTCGGAATCTTCGTTTCTGAAGGCTCCTGTGGTACGGAACACTCTGATTAAATTCGTTGGCTCTGCCTTTCTCCTGTGAGCCAGTCTGGTTACAGGAGTGTCAACCATGCCCCTTGGGATTGGCAAAGAAAAGCCCCTCACGCCTTTCTGCCTAGAGAGAGGACACCCTCTTCTGTCACCTATTGTGCCCAACCGCCTCCGCTGGCACTCTCACCCAGACACCTGCGTCCCCCTCCCTGACCGGTTCAGGTCTGAGGCAGCCGGTCTCTATCGCAGGACATTCGGTACGCTCACGCTACGGAATCAGGCCATGGATCATCTTAGTATGCACGGGCTGTTCCTGGTGGATGGCAGCTGTGCGCCGCTAATGGCCTCCCAAGCATCAGAGCTGCTTTAGTGCAGCAATTATTTGCATTAATCAAAGGCTTCGAGCAAATCGCCCACTTTCGGCTGAATAGTGAGAGTGTATATTCATGCTGTGCCCAAAGGAGAGATTTCCCAGGAAGAGGGATTCTCTGGGCACATGGTGCTGCCATGGTGCTCAGTGTCTGGCCTGCCTCTCCCTCACGGAAGGTCAGTCTTGCTGGAGAACGCCATCCGTGTACAAGCTCATCTAACAAAAGAGAACGTGACGCTGTGAGTGCACAGACGATTGCTAATTAATCCACATTTGAATGGGTGAATACCACCATTGTGCCCATGCCAATTCCAGTGACCCTCAAAGTGTAGAAACGAGTCAGTTCGCACACACACCTGCTTGAACAGCTCCAGGTGGATCTTAAATGAATCCCCCAGGCTTGCCTCTGAAGGTGACATCATGGATAGCGGTGTGAACCCCCTGGGGAAAGCCACCTTCACCCTGAAGCCATGGCAGTGTCCACTTCGGGAGGCACCAGAGGTTCCCAAATGTGCTTTCAGACAACATGGCCCTGTGGCTTCCTCCTGCCATCCTCAGTGGAAGGAGACATGAAAACACTCCTGCCCAACGGGAACAGACGTGGGAGCCTGAAAGACACTGCAAGAGCGGGTGTTGGGAGCTGGAAGACGCCTGTAGAGCTGTCTGGGGAAGGTCAACCACACTTAAGCTTCTTTCAACTCTTTAACCCAGAGAGAAAAGAGAGACCGAACGTTCCTCAGTCAGTGAGCAGGGACTTGTTCTCTCTGTGCTGCAGGAATATTAGAATAATGAGAAGGAAATTTTTCAGCAATCACATGCTAAGAAGCCCACTACACAGAAGCGATATTCACTGAGGAACCCGGCGGGTGAGCTGTGAGAAGGAGAAACTCTGCCGCCCCTGAGGAAGCCCCTCTCTACAGGGTGCCCTGCCTGTGTCCAAGTTCCGCAGCCTGTAGGTGGCTGGCTCAAGTTATTGCTTTAAAATTTCACCCCGTAATTCTTTTTCTAAAATAAGAGGAAACTACATTTTAATGCAAGGATCATTATCATATTCAAGCACACTCTTTCCCATAGGACTTCAAGCATTCTGTGCATATTTATGGTTCTGCTGGGCAAAAGCTGAAAGAAATTCTCACAAGTGAACAAAGGAAAGGAAGACACTGACTTCTAGAAGGCTGCACACAAGTCACGGTGGTCTGCTGCTGGCACTGCCCTCATCCACCCAGCTCTCACCAGTGAGCGTGCCTGTCTGATGACTCAGTCTCGCCCCACGCCCAGTGTCTCTGCTGGAGCTGATCAGACTTTGGCTCCAAGGGAGGGCCAGGGAGTCAGGCCCATCCCCAGGCCACGATGATGAGTTTAGAAATGGGTACATGGCCCAACCGAGCCAGGAAGTACTAGTTCAAATGGCTGGGGAAGAGAGGGCTTCTCTTTTTGTCCTGGATTTGAACCTGAGAGGATTTTGTTCTGGCACTCTGAGCAGTCACCAATGACGCCATGAGGGAGACAGTCAGAGTCCAGAAATTAAGACAGACTTGGGTCTGTGTGAAGCCCTCGACTTTGTGGCTTCAGGAGCCACTGAATTGTATCCTTCTGCTTAAGCCCATCTGAGCTGGGCTTTTGTGCACTCTGACCTGAATAGAGCATCTCAAAGATACTCCAAAGGGTTGAATATGTCACCCTCCAAGCAAAAAAATCCCATGTCTTAGCCTGTTCGGGCTGCTGTAATGAAAGACCATCAACCAAGTAGCTTCTAGACAGCAAAGATGCACTTCCCAGGGTTCTAGAGGCTGGGAAGTCCAAGTCCAAGATCAAGGCGCTGGCAGAAACGGTGCCTGGTGAGGACTCAATTTCTCATAGACAGCATCTTGTAGCTGTGTCCTGAAATGGAGAAAGGGTACGGGGCCTCTCTCCGATCTCTTCTATAAGGACACTAATCCCATTCAGGAAGATTCCTAGTCACTTCTTAAGACCATCACATTGTGGGTTAGGGTTTCAATATCTGAATGTTGGTAGGGCACGATCATTGTCTGTAGCCATAACCTTTTCCATGCTGAGCTTACTCCGTAGAGCAGAGGAAGGCTCTGGTGAGGATGGAAGACCTTTTTTCTGGCTGCGTCGGTGTCCCTCACTGTCTGAGACAGTGGTCAGGTCACTGCATCCATGTGGGTGCCTCCGTGTTCCCGTCTAGGGAATGAGGGGTCTGAGGTGGAGGATTTTCGAGAGTTCTCCAGCTCTGGAATTCCTTGCTAATACTTGCCCAACAACTTGACTGGGAGAATGTTTGAGAAACCGAAACCGTCAAAAAGAAAGACACATCCTGCTCGGTGGGTGCTTACTCAAACGGTCAGACCTTGTGTGTTCTTTAATCATCCCTGTCTGGCCCCTCAGTGTCATGGCCCAAGGCATGGTTTAGAAACAAATACATTAAAAAAGCATACACCTTGACACACATGCTTTACCTGCGTGAGAGGTCTCGCATGTGAGTCAGATTTAGCTGTTTTCCAGTTTTCAAACCAGGCCAACTGGGCAAAGCTACATTGGCTTTGATGAACAAGAAGGAAGGGCTCATTAAAGAGACCCTCACGAGCTCCTTCTTTTTTCTTTTCTCCCCTTGTTTTTTCTTTTTTGTTGTTGTTTTTGCTCGAGAATCCCTGCAAGCTGCAGTTAACGATTGGAACCGTCTGCCGGCTGCTGCTAACGAGCCGAGCCGCGTGGTGTTTGTGTCTCTGCCGAACTCGTTTATTTGCATTTAAAAGAGATTTGGGGGCAGCTGTAAACACTTTGATGGGATTTATGGCAGAGACAAAGGTCGGCTCGCATTTGATCCTGCGAGTAGAGAGCCGCCAAGCCAACCTGAGCTGGTGCCCCATGGTCTTGAAGTTACCTTTTGAAACCACCGATGGGATGTTTGGATCATCAGGAATCAAAACAGAAGACTCAGCTGAAAGGAAAAAGGTGGGAACACTAGTCTTGTTTTTTGAATTTGGATGCTTTTATTTTGCAATCATGAAATGAGGACAAAAAGTACAAAGTATCTTATAGATCCACCAGTTGATACACACCTGAAGGTAAAAAACTAGAAAAGTGTTGGCCAGTACGTGGACGATTTGGAATTGAGATATGAGAATGCTGTGCCTTCCGGAACACCACCTGAAATCAAAGCCGAGAGTGAGCACGGACACGCTCGGGCAGCTGAGACACCACACTGCAATCCCACTTCTGTTTCAAACGACTCACACCCACACAACTCCCAGCCATCTCCCTGGGAAAGACTTTCTGAGGAAGAGGCAGAGTGAACGACTGGGAGGCAGACTCCGGGTTCCAAGACGCACAGTCGGGTCCGTCAGCCCTCCGTGTCCACAGATGCGAGCAACTGTGGATTGAAAATGCCATATGTGCAGGATGTGGAACTGTGGGCACAGGAGAGGACTCTTGAACCTGAGCATCTGTAGAGTGTGGCATCTGTGGAGGGTCCTGGAGCCACTCGCCCCATGCATCTGAGGGGCGACTGTGAGATCCCTGAGTCTGAGAGTATGTGAAGCCCCATTTTCCTCATCTGTGTGAGTGAACGGAATGGCACCGATGTCAAAGTTTTTCAAGGACTTCATTCTTTCTCCACGAACCCATCCCCGATCTCACCAAGCTGGAGTCCACGCCGCTCCTTGGTGCTTCCCCGAACTCTGCATAATGCCTTGGACAGTGTGGACCACAAGCCATCAATGCCACCTGTGGGGTTTCTGTGCCTGTGGGATGCCGCAGGCTCCTTTGCAGCCTGCTTCCAGGCCCAGAGGGCTGTTGACTGAAGACCCACCACGCGCGGCAGGCATTCTCCTGGGTCCCCGGGGTTCACCAGCGAGTGAGAAAGATGAAGAGCCAGCCCTCAAGGGACTTTAGTCTGGAGGTCGCAAGAGAGGGTCGGCAGGAAACAGACACCACCACCGCGGGAGAATTGTGTGAGATGAGGAAACAGGCACCTCCCAAAACAAAAGGCGTCTTAGACTCACTTATTTGTTGAAGGAGTGGCGCAGTGAAGACATGCATGACAAAGCCACTGTTTGCTCCCTGCCTTCTAGAGGCAAGAACTCCTGAGGCAGACAGACCTAAAGATGGCGGGCCAGGCAGGCCCAGGGATGCGAAGACATTCTCAGCCGACGGTTGCTCTGCACAAAGCTTTCTACCACTCTGCGCAGCATATTTGGAATCCTGAGAACGTGCCTACTTACAATTCAGTGTCAGCTTAGAAGGAAAGCTCTCCCCTTTCCAGACTTCCTGGTGTACGTGGTGTGAACCTGGCGTCCACGGTCCGGAAGACGACAGTCCTGTCAGGAGTCAGACGGCACACAGGTAGACCGTCTACTGTGAGATGTTAGTCCCTTCTTTTGATTTTCATTTAAACTTGCTTCAAAGCTTTGGACTTTCCGTAGCATCTGGGTGATAATCGTATCTCTCAAGAGGTACAACTCGTGTTTAAGAAGAATCGTTAGCTGGGCTCCGTGGCTCAGCCTGTAACCCCACGCCTTTGGGAGGCTGAGGTGAGTGGATTGCCTGAGCCCGCGGGTTCGAGACCCGCCCGGGCAGGTGAGACCTCATCTCTACAATAAATCAAAAAAAAAAATCAGCCGGGCGTGGTAGCGCGCGCCTATAATTCCGGCTACTCGGAAGGCTGAGGCGGAAGGATCGCCGGAGCCCAGCAGGTCGAGGCTGTGGTGGCCGGGAGCGGCCACTGCACTCCAGTCTGGGCGACAGAGTGAGACTCCAACTCAAAAAAAAAAACCAAAAAAAAAAAAAGAAGAATCGTTGACTTCTAAGATGACGAAGGAGCTATTTACATCTGCTACAGAGGCTAAACCTATTCATCGATAGCTTGTGTCCTGATTGAGTTAATATAACAACTCATAGGGACACGAATATTGATGGGTAGTCACGATGGGCCTTTTGAGCATCCACAGAAGAGATCTTCCCCTCACACTGGAACAGGCAACACTGTCGCGGAAAGTGTGCTGGTCTCTCCCGGCTGTCCAAACATCATCAACTCTCCCGACTGTCTTTTATTTTCCTATCACAGCTCGCTTAGCCGCTCTGTTCCTCAGTTTTCTCAATTATAAAATGAGAAAAAAGACTGGAAAACCTCATCGAGTCTGGTGCACTTCTGATATTCCAAGGTTCTAATGTTGACATTGCAT
Organism: Cephalopachus bancanus; assembly: GCA_027257055.1. Lineage (NCBI taxonomy): Eukaryota > Metazoa > Chordata > Mammalia > Primates > Tarsiidae > Cephalopachus > Cephalopachus bancanus. Next base: position 4,763,560 of record JAPVLO010000090.1, read on the forward strand.
CCACGGGAGAGGCACATAGCACAGTTCTTCAGACCCAGAGCAGGATTTCTCTGGGGCCGGGGGAAGTTCAACTGACTCCCAAATGACTGGACTGTGTGTGGTCCGGCTTGGAGGGGCACCGGATGCCTTCCTCCACAATCTCCACCAGCTCTCCTCCGGTATTCAGAGACAGCCTAAGTAAAAGGAGTGTGCTTGCTACATCAATGCAACTTCAAGAAAAGTGTTTGGGCACTCTACCACATGCCTGTGTGCCCGTGTCCACCCCGCAGTACACACACAGTCACAGAGATATCAGCCAGACTGTCCTCAACCCACCAACGTAGACACCTAGGCTCCAGGTGGGGAGAAAAATGAGACAGACTGTCTCGTGCACGTGTGCCTGAGCACTTCTGATACGACCTGAAGTATGACGCGTGTGCACTTGAGAATGAGCTTTAGAAGTCTTGCTCTGCCCTGTCAACAACAGCACCTAGTAAATAAGGAAGAAGAAGCCAGGCTCGGTGGTTCAGCCTGTAATCCCGCGCCTTTGGGACGCTGAGGTGAGTGGATTGCCTGAGCCCGTGGGTTGGAGACCCGCCTGGGCAGTGAGACCTTATCTCTACAATAAATTAAAAAATCAGCCGGGCGTGGTAGCGCATGCCTGTAATTCCGGCTACTTGGAAGGCTGAGGCAGAAGGATCGCCGGAGCCCAGCAGGTCAAGGCTGTGGTGGCCGGGAGCGGCCACTGCACTCCAGTCTGGGCAACAGAGTGAGACTCCAACTCAAAAAAATAAAAAATAAGGAAGAAGAGGCAACAGAGGCACAAATGCAATTTTGTTGTAGGGGCTGAGACCCTTTCCTTTGGGTTCTAAACTCCCCAATGCAAATGACACCAGACCCAGAAGCAAAGTGAGTTGAGGCAGGACTCTGCTTGAGGGGAGATGAGAGCATCATTGATGGAGCGGTTGGCCACTCCAAGCATGTACTCCTGGGTTTATTTGCTGAAGGGTTACTTTTGTAACATTATTGTAATTAACAAGGTTCCCACTGGGAAGGGGCCGGTGGAGCGGGATGGACGGATGATTGTCTTCCTCTCCTCCAAAGGGTCTTCTGCTACATGGAAAAAACTATGGAAAAGATGCATAAGTGGAAAAACAGGCAAAAGCTTTTGTTGTTAAAAAAAGACACGAAGAGCCCGTTAGAACCAATTCAGGGTCGTGAAATTTCAGAGTGCGGGATAATAGCACCCAACAAGAGAACTCTTCAGTCAGATTGACCCAGATAGCTGATTGCCACGCCGTTCCGAGAAGAGAGAACTGGAAATTGGTCTCTTTACTGCACAGCCCTCCCTGGGCCACCCTGCAGGGTTCCGGTGTCTGCCCTGGTCCGCCCGTGGGGGGGCTCTGTGCCTTAGAGCTCTCTCCAGTCTCTGTGCCCACCAACAAGAAGACCCGGGCTGCCTGGAGACCCAGCAGAAGCTCTTGGCCCTTCATCCGCACATCTGTGTTGAGATCCCAGTGAGCAGAAACCCCAGGTGATATGCTGGCAGTGTCGAGGGGCAAATACCAGACAGGGCCTTACCTTCACAGATCTTGCAGTTAGTGAGTGGGCAGGGGCCCTCACAATCACTGGCGGCCATTGAGAGGACCAGAACACCTCCAGAAGGAATGGGGGGCATGATGGCAGAAGTGACCCCCAGGATGGCACCCCGGCATTTGAGGAAACCACAGGTGCAGGAAGGTCTCTCTCCTCTTCCCCTCATTGGTCTCCTCTGAAGCAGTCATAACAACCCATTGGAAAGGTCCTCCCTACACCAGAGAAGAGGAGTGTCCTTATCGCTGAAGACTTCAGGACACAGAGAAGCGTCTGAACTGAGGCCTCACTGAGTCCCCCAGTTTAAACCATCAGCTCACAGCCCCTGTGTCCAGTCACACCTCTACACCACTACTCACCTCACCCAACCGGGCACAAAAATACCCAGAGCATCTTTGTGTCTTTCTCAAGGCTTGGAGTCATGAGAGCTCATGCTAAGCAAATGTGTATGCATGTGTCTTGTGGATCTGCGTTTTGTTGTAGGGGCTGAGCCTTGAGCCTAGCAATGGATGAGGAAAAAATCCTTCCTGCAGAAGTAAAGTGCCCAGGGTCACTGCCATAAAAAAATAGCTGTGGCACGATAACAGTGGGGAAGCCACGTGGGAAAAACTGATACCTCCCGTCTAAGTCCGCCTCAGCACACCGGCCATGGACTGAGCCATCTGGAAAGCAGACTTCTAGTCCCGTTAAGACGTAGGATAAGCCGTCATGCCAACTTCTTGGCTGCAACTTCCAGAACGAGCCTACTGTGGGCTGAACGGTGTCTCATCCCCGAAAGAGTCCTCACACCTGTGAATGGGACTTCCTTTGGAAATAGGATCTTGGCAGGTGTGATCAGGTTAGGGAGAGGTCATTAGGGCAGCCCTAGTCCAATGTGCCTGGTGTCCTTATAAAAGGGGACATTTGGACACACAAGCTGTGTCTACACAAGTAAGAAGGCCAAGCGACAGGGAGGCAGAGGTTGGAGTGATGCCTCTTGGAAGGCCACAGATGTTCAGTACCACCAGGAGCTAGAAGAGACAAGAAAACTGTCTCCCCAGGACCATGGTCCTGGTGGATTTGGGCCTCTATCTCAAGAAGTGTGAGACTATACATATATGTTGCTTCAAGCTCCTCTGTGGTTTATTGTCTATGAGAGCAGCCCTAGAAGACAAACACAGGGCTGAGCCATCCACATAAGCCATTCCTGACCTCTGGCCTGCAAAGACCATGTAAAATAATATACTGGGGTACCAAAAACACATATACACATTTCAAGAGATTTTATCTATGTATTAATTTTAGTTCACTGTATCAGACGTGTCTGGATGCTGATGGTAACCACTTTGAGCACCTCTCATAATTACTGAGATGGAATTATGTCAAACATAATTTGTATTCATCTTCTGTTATCAGGGTGTCTTGAATATTACAATTTTAATACAGTTTTTCTTTTCTTAAAATGTGCATACATTTTTCTGGCACCCTCTGTGTGTTTATCACTTCTTTAAGCCATGAAGCTTTGGCACGATGTGTTCTACAGCAAGTGTTAACTGATATCCAGAGCAAGACACAAAGCCAGTAATTCTTCTACTATGCTGCTCATTATTTTCCAGGATGAGAGAAAGGTCATGAACACCTAGCTCAAAATGCTAATACTGTTTCTGGAAACACTGAAACAACTTTCCACCACAAGGCAACAAAGTTGTCTTCATGGAAGACAAGCACCACCCAACAGTGAATCTAATCTCACCTCGGTTTGCAGTTGCCCCTGCACCCTACAGAGGAGAAATCAGAAGTGAACTCAGTGATACAGAAAGCATTATCTGTAACTGTCAACCACTCTCCCAGGAGAGAGGCTAGGTAGGTAGGTAGGTAGATGATAGAGATGACAGATGGTAAGTAGGCAGGTAGATAGGTGATAGCTAGGTAGATAGAGATGACAGAGATAACGGAGGGTAGACAGATAGAAAGGTAGACGGTTGATAGATATAGATACAGATAGATAGTAGGTAGGTAGGTAAGTTGAAAGATAACTAGAGGACAGATTGTAGGTAGGTAGCTAGACATAGATAAATGATCGATGATAGAAATAGATGATAGATGGTAGGTAGGCAGAAAGAGAGAGGATAGACAGTAGGTAGGCAGCTAGACAGACAGAAGATGATAGAGAGAGAGAGAGAGAGAGAGGATAGGGAGTGTGGGGAGAGAGAGAGAGATAATATATGGCAGGTAGGTAGGTAGAAAGATAGATGTAGACAGATATAGATAGACGGTAGAGAGACAGACAGACAGACAGACGACAGATGGCAGGTAGCTAGCTCGATAGACAGTAGATAGAGAACTAGACGTACAGACAGAGAGAGAGACGACAGATGGGAGGCACGAAGAAAAAAGGAAGGGTGTGAGGCAGAGAGTTTGGATGAGGCGAAAAGACTCACCAGGAGAAAACACACAACAATAAACAGAGGTCCACATGCAGGAAGATGGGGTTATGGCTTTTCACTGTCTATTTTTCCAACCAAAGCATGGCAGTATTTACTGACAATTGTTTTCTCTAGCCTATGAAAAGATCTTTGTTTTCTCCCTATCTCCACCCTTAATTTTTTTTAAAAAATTTAATGCATCGTATTTTTTTGATAGAGGGAAGAAAAATATATATCCACATCTTAATTGGTTACCGAGTTCTGGACAGGCACAGTGGCTCAGGCCTGTAATCCCAGTGCTTTGGGAGACTAAGGCAGAAAGATCACTTGAGGCTAGGAGTTTAAGACCAGCCTGGGCAACATAGCAAGACCTTGTCTCCACAAAAACTTTTTAAATAGCTGTGTGTGGTGGCTGTAATCCCAGCTACACGGGAGGCTGAGGTGGAAGGACCACTTGAGGTCAGGAGTTGGAGGCTGTGGTGAGCTGTGATTATACCACTCCACTCCAGCCTGGGCAACACAGCAAGATCTTGTCTTGGAGAATAAGAAATAAAAATAAAATACAAAATAATTTACTGCGTCTCAGTTGTAATTTTGGAGATCTTTTTAGTATTGACAATTTGTTAATTACAACTTAATCTAGAAGAGATCGCGTCAGAATCTTCGAAGGTTGAAGAAGAAGAGGAAGAAGAATGTGTTGTGCTCTTAGAAGCAGAGTTCCAGGTAGCCCCACCCAGGGTATCCTGTGAGGACCCTGGGGGACCAGTACGACACAGCCTCCCTCGGTGGTGACAGGGATGCCAGCTTCCATCGAGCCATTGGGAGTGTCACATCCAACTCCCGTCACCATGGGATTCCCTGTTGTATCATTTTCCCTTGTTGTTGGTGTGACAACACCATCTACAGCCATGCACCTCAAATGACATTTCAGTTAACACACCACATCTACAGCGGTGGCCCTGTAAGATGATGACACTGTTTTCACCAGATCTTTCCTATGTTTAGATACGCAAACACCCTTGCGCCACAATTGCCTGCAGCACTTGGAACCTAGCACTCACTACCATGGAGCCTCGGTGTGTCACAGGCTGCACCACCTGGGCTTGTGTGCGCACACACCGAGGTGTCCACATGGCGACAATATAGCCTGACATCACATTTCTCGTGACGTACTGCCGTTGTTAAGCAATGTGTGACTGGATTTACAAGACAGAAAAATCTCCCCCTTTGCAAATAATAGTAACTGAGGAAAATGCTGGTACTTTCTTTATCATTGAATTTCAACTCCAAGGGCACTGGGCGAGTAAAGGGTGTTATTGCAATTGTGTTCTTTGGGGTGTAGTTGCCTTCCACGACACTACACAGAAACAGAGCACCCTGAGTTTATGCATTCAGGCCATCAGCATGTCCACAAAGACACCAATTTCACGAATTCATTCCACTCTGACACAGTTAAAGTTAATATTTTTCTTGCAGGTTTGTTTGCTTTTTAATCAAAACACAGCAAACAGCTAGTGGAAATGATCATTTTCTTTGGACGTGCCGTATTTTCTGAAAAGCAAGTACATATTGGCTGTGATTAAGTGAAGACAAAACGGTATGCTGCGGAAGCCGAGATACTTCTGGAATGCATAAACTTCAGCATCCATGCTAGGGCCAAATGAGCTTCTTTAATTTCCATAATGAAATTGTTTTTGTAAAGTTAAAAATACTGTAATGAGGCCAAAACGGTGTGCTTTCAGGGGGCTCCCATGGTGAAACAAATGAGATTTTAGCTGCTCTAATTGGGCATACTGCAAGCTGGCTTGATGCTGTACTCAACACAGGGTGTTTGTTATCCTCACAAAAAGGGGTCTGCAGCTGTCGGTGGCACAAGGCTGTATGGCTTTTCAGAAGCCAAGCGTCCAGGAGGGAGACCGCTGCTCTCCGACTGGGACCACCCAAAGGGAGAGGTGGAGTGGAGAGCAGCGCTCCTCTTCCCTGATTAAGAAGTTATTCGGAAGGTAATTTGTTTACAGCTATCAAAGGAAAGCTTTGGAAGCAACTGGGGAGAGTTCCCAGAATCCTCTGAAAGAATTTTATTTGATTAAGCAATGAATATGGATATTTTCTCTCCTTTTCTCCCCCCTCTTATGAATTAAATCTCATTACCTGTCAGCACAGGCCTTTGGAGTCTCACTGTTCCTGCGGAAAACAAAAGTCAGGCCCGTCCTGCCGAGGCGGCCATGCCAGCACGATGGGTGAGCCGCCACGGTCGGCGCCATGGAAACAGCCTCCAAGCTTCTTTGAGCTTTGGAATGGTTTTGATGTCATATTGTCTTCATTTATTTTTAACCATTACTTTCAACTACAAAGGAAAGCGAAATCGAAGGCTACGGTCAAATTAATTTTTAGCCACCAGAAGTCAGTCAGTAAGTGAATGTGCCCAGTTTGCAACGGGTATTTTATTTTGGATGTGAACATTTCACAGGATCCGGAAAGATGAAGAGTTTTGCTGTAAATTTCCACATGATTCAGTTACATTTGCTTGGTGCTAGGCAAGTGAACGATTGGTATACTCTCAAAATATATGAAAAATTAATAGCATATTCACCAAATGAATTCAAATCTCCTAAATCCAATTACTCAAAGGGATAAATATTTAAAGGATAATGTAAGCACTATAGTGTGCTATAATTACACACTACAGTAGTAAAACGTGCGTTTCCAACTGCGTAGTGCTAAATGTTCTTTTTGCCTTGTTCCGGAGGAGAGCATTATACACCGTCACGCGGGAATTAGACAAAACAGATTTTGTTAGAGTAAAACTTTCTCCCCTTCCCCCAACTAATAGCTTCTACTTTACACTCATTTGATTGCTGTCTCTAATTTGTTCGAAACATAAAACAATCCCACCTTAATAAAACGAAAAGGTGTACTTACTCTTTTTCTTTTCATTGGTCTTATTTTGTATTCCTACTTTTTCAATAAGCTTTTAAATTCCAGTCATTCCAAGGACTCTAAACAATATTTTCAAGATAAGTTTAAACAGAAAAGACACTATTTGGTAGAGAAATCTGTCATTGTAAAGTTTATCGACACAAAAACTAAGTAACAATGAACAAGTTCGTTATGTGCATATAGCTTGCAAATAAAAGGAACAAAATAAAAGTGACTATCCAGCGTGAAGAAGACACCAAAAATCATTTGTGGTCCAGCTATTCCTGATTGCATTTAGTTACAAAAAGTCCACATTCTGACATTTCGAGATAACAGCAAAGCTCAGTGGCTACAAGTATAGACTGAAGCCTAGGAGATGCTGGCTGCAGCCCGAGGCACTGCAGACAGCTGTCTGGCCTTGGGCTGAGCGTTGGTTTCCTCATCTGAAAAGCAGAACCGTCGATGACCTGAGCTGCTGTCTCAAACGTGATCATGCATTGACCTCATGCCTGCACACTAAAAGCTGTTGGTCAACTTACGTGATACGGATGAAGGGACGAAGAAGAAGATGAAGGGGATGACATCACACCCAACACTTTGCACCACAGACAACTAAGTAAGTCTGGAGGTGCTGGTGATCGGAGACAGGTGCGCATGCACATGGAAAATCTGTCTGGTCATTACATTGCTCGGTGAAAAACGCAGTTTTGGATGGGAGGAATGAAAAATGCTTCCGTGAAGCATCAGAGGAATGTGGAGTTGGGAGACTTCTTAACTGGAAGGAAGAGACGAGAGGATGAGATGGCGGTGCAACTCAAGACGCCGCAGACAGCCCTGGAGGTTCTCTGCTGCCAACAATGACTGGAAGCACAGCACTCATTCAACAGAAGACTTCAAGAGCAGGAACCACCATCCTTGGGACCGTCTGAGCCAGAGCCATCTGTATGAACAGTTCTCGGAGAAAACCAACCAGTAGAAAAGAAGATGGCAGCATGATATGTTGATCAAATTCCACCAAACAAAAGGAGTCTTCGTGCCAATCATGCCAAAAGCATTCCAGGCTTTGAGAGGTCTCATGTTCCCAGCTAGAGAACTTGTTCATCTCACCCATACCACAATATTCACATGTCCTCTGGTCTTCTGCTTTTCATAAGACTTGCCTAAAAGTCCTACTTTATGATGAATATTGCACGAGAGCAAGAATTGTTGCATGTGAAGACAAAAACAAGAAAAATGTGGTGAGGTTAAGCTGAATTATTTAGCTTAAATGTGTTACAAGATTCAGTGAACAATACTCCTTAGTAACATTGATCCATGTAGGGTCTAGCACTGAAAATCATTCTTCAGATGTAGATCAGAATATCTATTTTGCAGTAATTGAAATGGTTTTCTAAACCATTTATATCAATAGATAATAATAACAATAAATCAATTTTATAGTCTCAAATCCCTAATGGTATATGGACATCTCAATTCATTAGCAGACCTTATTCTTTTAAAATACAAATATGTGTATGCATGTAACATACACACACACACACACACACACACACAGACACACACACACACACACCTGTATTTAGATTTCAATATATATAAGCATCCTAAGAAAGAGCATTTATCCATCTGTATTTTCAGAATGAATTTTCAATTGTGCCAAGGCTTCTGCAACATCCACTCATCTCAGACATGAAGACTGTAGCATGTATGGGCATAGCTGAGGCAAATTTGTCATGACAGCAACCAAATAATAAATCTGTGTCTCTATAACCAGTTCCATTTCCGAATAATTTTTCTGTCGCCCATTATTTTAGTCTGGCAGATTGCTTCATTCTTTTTTTTTTCTTCCCTTACTTTGGGGTTAAACTGCACTTTCAAATTCACATTATTTTGCAGACAGCGTGTCACCTCCACTTCGGTTGCTGTGGCCAGCGTTTCCCTTCCATCAGCTGCAGCAGTTAATTTACTGGCATTGACCACCCAACACTGTAATCTACCGCTTGATAATTGTGTTCTCGGGTCACCAAAGTCTTACAGGACAAAGAAGAAGACTTAATTTTTGCACATCTATAGTTTGAATTCTTATGATGTGATTTTAAATTATTTGATTTGCTGAGGAACTCCATGACTGGGTGAAGTGTGTGTGTGTGTGTGTGTGTGTGTGTGTGTGTGTGTGTGTGTGTTTAAAGCAATCACATGTACCCGTCTGCATTGTGTTTAATATGAAAGGTCAGAGCATACTGTAGCTGATGCAACAATACTGAGATTTCAAACCCAGTGGGATCGACGTGCTGTGTGTGTTCACGGGCTGCTGGATAAATCACTTATTCACATACAGGCAGGTTATTCCAAGTAAAATAATTTTTGTCACTGACACGGTTAAAAGAGCAAAGAACTTTGTAGGAGGAGTCAAAAAGAAATATTATGCAACACCAAAACAGATGTATTCAAAGTGCTCAAACGCCAGCCGTTTAAAATTATAAAGCTAAAATGGAAAAGCTTTTTAAACCCACTAAGTCATACCAAAAGTAAATGTTTCTGTTAATCCACAAAATGCCAGACAATTTAAACCTGCTAAAGTTGAATTTCACAGCTATTTTTGTCTTCTGTAAATAATTACTATTTCCTCCTTTCTCTAGACAATTATAAAACCAGGAAATGCTAATTCATGCTTATCAAGATGAGACAGTAGAAGAACCAGGGGCAGGTTCCCAGTCTGTTCCTTTATTTAGGACTGAGAGACTGCAGCTTTGACAGTGGGGCCATCTGCTTCCAACTCTTCTCCTCATCATCATGCCAGACCAGTCAAAAGCAATTAAACCTGTATTGCCATTATAATATGTAGATAATGATGATAAATTATAGCTTTAAAATGAGCCTCAAATTATGCATACACTAGGTATTTTCCTTAAAGCTACTGATGTAAAAGATATTCCTGTACTTGTGGACTTTTTCGGCTCTGTTATTAATGATGTTAGCTCCGTAATGAGATACCTACTAGGATATTTTGCAGGCACGGAGCCTAGCAGTCATTATAAATCTATTTATAGCCTAGCAAGATGCTTCAAGCAGGGAGCAGAGCCCTAACATTCTGCATCGCTGTGGAACAAAATATAGAGCACACACGGCTCCAGCTCGCCATGTTTTATTGTGTCACATAATCAATAAAACACATAAATACCACAAATAAAAAGGAGCGGGAAGAACATTCCACGGCACAACACAACACGGTGCTGTGGAGTGGAGAGAGGACGGGGCTTGATGATTTCCCGGGCAGATGCAAACCTGTCATTCTCGGGGCGAGCCATACATTACCTCTGATTTTCATCAGAAATGTCTGGACTTTGCTCATTGCAGAAACTATGAGCAAGCCAGTGCTCCAACATGAAAACGGATACCAGTCTTTTCTGGGATTGAGGGTTGCCGTGTTGGACCGCTGTGCTGTGTGCATTGGCTGTTCTCATTTGCAGCCAGTATCATTACTGTTTCAGAAAACCGGTCACGAATTTTCCCACGTTTAATTATGCCAAAAACAAAACAGGAAACACACTAAAAGCCTTGGCTACCCTGGGAGACCCCGTGCCGTGCACTGCGCCGCGGGTCCCGTGCCACAGGCAGCCGTCGGGGGCACCTTCCCATGTGGGCGACGCGTGAGTACACAGGTCAACGCTCGCCTTGTCCTGCTTCTTGCCTTTATTTTCTCTAGCAGAAGCCATTTGGCATAGCAAACACATATTAATTATGGATAGCCAACTTTCTAATTCTGTTTTATCATCAAAACACAGACTAATGTTTATGGGAAGAAAGAAAGGAGGAATTTTGTCAGAAAGAAAATAAACGTCTAGCAGCCCAGCAAAATGTTCTGCCCGGCGGTCGTGTGTTAGTGCAGGGCCTTCTCGTCATAGACCCGGGAGGCTCACAGACCCGTCAGGGAGGAGGAGCGTGGTGAGCCAGACCTTGCCAGCCACACCGGCCACGAGTCCACGCAGTGGATGCAGTCCATGGCGCGTGAGCAGGGTTTCTCCGCCCAGTGCCAGAGCAGGAGTCTCAACTGCGGCTGGCCCCGTCTGCAGACAAGGCGTCATCCACCCTGACCACACAGCCCCTGCCTGGACGCCACACCTTCCTAGATGGCCACGTAGGTGCCACGGGCCCCAGGGGGCCAGACAAGCACACACGGGCGCTTCCTGCCAAGTAGGAAGCCAGCAGCACACCCGTGTGTGGTCCCTGTGGCTCTCTAGTGTGTGTGCAGTGGGAGCCTGCCAGTGACCGCGGGTGGCCGCACAGGAGGCTTATGACCAGATGCTCATGAGGGAAGATAATTCCCGTCTTAGAAAACCAGCGAGACTGCCTTACTCAGTTTCCCTGGTTGTTTAATGAAACGTGTGTTGTGAGATGAATAATGCACACGATGGTTTAAAAAAGTATTCATTGTACCCCAAACAGTTTTTGCCATGAATCTTCGTCTTTTTTTTTGGAATTGGAGAAAGATGTGCTTTCTCCCGTAGTTAGGTTACCCTCTGCACGGAGAAGACCTCTCTCACCTTTCCCAGGCAGAGGAGTTCGTGCTCTGCAGACCTGTGGGCCTGATCCTGGCATGCACGTTGGCCTCACCTGCAGGAGCCCTGACTGGCCCATCATGGCACATACTGGGCGTAGGGACTTCACTAGCTCCCGGGCGGTTCCACTGTGCAGGACAGGGCTGAGCCGGGCCGTCCCTGCACAGGTGGACAGACTGCAGGCAGCCGAGTTCAGGCGCTGAACTTGCAGTGAGCACGGAGCCCTCAGCACCAGCTCCACTTTGAGCACTCCATGGAGTGAAAACACATCCTACTCCGTCTGGGTGGGCGAGTGGCATTTGGTGCTCAGCATCTTCTGCAAACAGTGCCAAGCCTCTAACTCTACATGCATCTGTGTATCCACTCGGCGGCCCCTTCTCGTGGGAGGCCCCTTCTGCCAGCAGGGTGTCGTGTCTTCACCCCTTGGCAGGGAAGGCATTCCACTCCCTAAAGGGCACGGGCCCACTTGGAGGGCGTGCGGTCGGCACGTGGCCCTGGCATCCTCGCCCTCGTCCCCCCAGGACCTGCAGCCCAGTTTCCAGGCCCCATATCTGTCCCCACGTCAAGCCCTTCAGCTTCAGCCTCAGGCCGCCCTGACTCTCCGTAATGGCCTGCATCTCTCAACATCCTGGGAACGCCACGTGGTTATTTTAGTGTTGAATTATAAATACTGGGCACTCCCTCAGAACCGTGTTTTTTAAATGCTTCCTTCCCAAATATTTTAGCCAAATCCTTTTCTAGAAATTAAAGGGTGACTTCACTAAAATTAGACTCAGCCTGACTTACGTGAAAGCTATAGTGTTCCAGAAACCCTGTGAAGTGTTCTGATACGCCTTTTGGGGACAAGGTAAACCACCACCCACCCTCCACCAAGTTCATGAGCGCTGCATCGTGTAGCCTCCTCGGCACAGAAGCTCGGCTCACCCAGCACAGCCGGCACGAGTCAGTTACACCCGTGCCCAACAAAGAAGAGTTAGCAGGAGAATCGCACTGGGTGAGCACTATTATGTCCAAACAGCCACATTGATTTCAACTCCATTTTTACCAAGAAAGGCAGAAAAGGGCTTCTTAGGCAGAGAGCAAGAGAGAGAGAAGTAAGGGAGTATTTCCTGGTGATTAAAAAAAAAATTAGCCTTGGAGCACACTAATTTAGAAGTGGTGGCGGGATCTTACCCTGCTCTCAATACAGCTTTAAAAAAAAAGCTGTGGAACCAATTGACACAGGTAGGGGCCGTCGGTGGGCCTGTTGCCATGGCAACAGTCTTCCCCAAGACGCAGCATAACTAATGAGTTAACTAGGTGCACCTCGTCCCAACCAGCCAGCCTAAGCCATCAACTGCCGAGGTTCGCTGGCAACTTTGCTGAGGGAGGAATGATGCCAACCGTCCACCAGGGAAGCCGATAATCCGATTTAGAAGTGCAGGTTCTCATTTCGGTTTCATCGGCGTGTTCATTTTGAGCTAAGGGGATCTGAGCAGTAATTCTATAAAAACCAGCACTTAGAACTCAGAAACAACAAGGTTCTCTGGAGGTGTGATTGCATTTAAACCAGGCAACCTGAAATGGCACCAGCCTGGGTAGCCGGGAGGAGGGGCCCCTCGCCTGGCAACGTAGGTAACCGAGCAGAGAACCCCACAGACCAGGCCCAGCAGCCGAACTCAGGTCGACTGAATGCCACAAGTATTCAGTGGAGTTCACAATCATGCTAGGCGCCATTCATTTTCCGTAAGCGACGTGTTGTCCTTCAAGCCGTAGCTTATGCTATCAGGAGAACCAGTTATATACACCACAAAGACTTGGTTCAAGTCCCAGCTCTGCCAACTGGCCATCTGCAGCCGTGCAGATGCCCGTGGGATACACGACCCCTCCACCCTGGTTGCACCGCCTCTGCGGTGGCGAGAGTGGCTGCATCTACCAAGCAGGCTGTGAGAGCCACAGGGGCCCGGTCTGTGGGCTCCCCAGGGGCTCAGCCAGTGGCAGCCCTCCATAGGGCAACCTTGAACGTACCTATCCTTTCTGCTTGTATTCTGAATATCAAAGAAAGACTGTTTTGACCACAACAGCATACACAGGCTTTGTCACCAAAAGAAAAACACTCCCACAAAAGAAGGGGAAAAAAGCCGGGCTCGGTGGCTCAGCCTGTCATCCCGTGCCTTTGGGAGGCTGAGGTGAGTGGATTGCCTGAGCCCGCGGGTTCGAGACCCGCCTGGGCAGCGAGACCTCATCTCTACAATAAATCAAAAAATCAGCCGGGCGTGGTAGCGCATGCCTGTAATTCCTGCTACTGGGAAGGCTGAGGCGGAAGGATCGCCAGAGCCCAGCAGGCGAGGCTGCGGTGGCCGGAAGTGGCCACTGCACTCCAGTCTGGGCGACCGAGTGAGACTCCAACTCAAAAAAAAAAAAAAAGAAGGGGAAAAAAACCACACACACAGAGGGGTCATTCCTGGCCATGATAGAAAACTACAAGGAATTAGCAAACACTCACAGACCTGCACACCTCAAGGAACACCTGGAGCGAGAAGGGCTTTCTGTATGATCCAAACTACAACAGCATCAATCAGAGCAAAACACTCCGGCTGGGCCTTTGCCCCTCTGCCCCCCTTGGCAAGGTCCCCAGGCCACTGCGGGCAGCCTGGGGTGTGAGTGTCACACCCTGCTCTGAGCAACCCTTTCTGCCCTCAGCGTCAGCCATGCTCTCCTAGTGTCCCTCTGTCCCCGCCACACCTTGGTCGGTTTCCTGTCGCCTTCTTGGTCTAACAAGTCGGAGGGCTGTGGGGCTCAGGCCCTGGTCCTCTTCTCCGTCGGCCCCTCCCCTTGGGTCTTCTCCAGTCTCGTGGATTTTTTCAACTCGTGTCCTTCCCTGCTTCCCCCTAGAGGAGTCCTCAGTGCCTAGGGCCCCATCTTTATGCTCCCAGTGTTCAAGTCCCTCTTAGGGGTGAGAACTGCAGCACTGGGGTTTCTCCTGCATTCGTGGACTTAGGGTAGTGGCTTCCAGTCCGTTCCCGTTGCTGGAAAGGACAAGATCTGCTCTTCATCATGGCTGCCCAGTCCCTTGATATCAGCATCGTGCATATGGAAATCCCTCTCCCGTGGATAACTGAACCTTGACCCCCAAACAACAGGCTGCGAGCACCGTGGTTCCACCAGGCATCTGCAGACACCTCAAACTCAGCACGTCTGCAGGCAGCCAGGCTGCTCCCAGGACCACAGAGATGACCTAGCGATGTCGCCCACAGCAGCCATGTCAGCCCACCTTACACAGGAGACACTCCAGCCCTTCTGTCTCGGTCATGACAGCCCACCCTTACGTGAGAGACACCCCAGCCCCTCTCTCTCACACTCTACAGACACTGCTTCCCCAGATCCTGTGAGCTCCACGTTCAAAATACACCCAGAATCCATTTGCTCTTTCCAGCCCTCACTGCAACCTTCAAGCGGACCTCAGCCCTGTTGCCTGGGGACTGCAGTTGCTCCGGTGGGCCTCCCTGCCTCCACCCCTGCTGTCCTCCCATCTGGTCTGATCACAGCAGTCAGGTCCTCTTCAGATATCAGTAAGTCAGTCCGTCCTGCTCAAAAGCACACCATTTCATCCAGATGACAAGGCCCTGTGTGCCCTCTGACCCCTGTTGCTCCAACCCGATCTCCTACTCACCTTCTGATTCATTTCTCTTCAGCCACACGGGCCGCCTTGTCGTTTCTAGAATGCTCCAGGCATGCTTTTTAGGACCTTTGCTTTAACTGACCCCACTGCCTGTCTCGCAAGCAACAGAGGACGATGGTTCCATCTCTAGTTTCGGAGGTGGGTCTTGACTAACATACGCCAATCCTGGTGGTGAGATTCTCCAAACTGAGGGGAAGGACTTCCATGCACGCTGGAGGATGAGTTTCTCTCTTACCTGACAAGAAAGTGTGATGCTCAGACTGCCACTGCCCACAGTCTGGCAACCACAAAGTGAAATACCTTATTCGGGCTCAATGCTGAGGACCAGGTTAGGGGGGCAGAAAGAACTGAGTTTTCAGTGACATCGTTGAACCCTGATCATACTGTGACTGGAACAAGCCTGTCTTGGTTTATGCAGGGGCAGTTAAAAAAAAATCATGGCCTGGGTGGCTTAGAAACATCAGGCATTCACCTCTCACAGTCCTGGAGTCTGGTAAGTCCACGGTCAAGGTGAGCAGATTTGCTGTCTGGTGAGAACTTGCCTTCCAGTTCATAGATGGTGGCTTCTAGCTGTGTCCTCACATAGCGGAAGGGTTACAGGTGCTTTCTCCATCCCCTTTTATGAAGGCACTAAACCCATTCTGAGGGCTCTGCCCCCATGACCTAATCACCCCCCAACGATCCCCCTCCCAGTACCATCTCCTTGGGGGTGAGGATTTCCACATGTGAATTTAAGGGAACAGAAATACTCAGAGCTCTGGACTTGTGGTTCTGTGGCAAAAAGAATGCCTTTAATGTTTAGGCTAGTTTGGGTCATGTTTCTATGGCTGTCACCCAAAGCATTCTAAAGACACAGAGGTTAGTAGAATGAAGATGTCACCCATGACAAGTGAGACATAGGCTTGCACCGATCATGCCTGGTAAGTTTCTCACACTGAACCTTGACCCCTGGCATGATTAGACATCTCCATAGTGAGAATACGAATTCCTATGTCCTGACAATTGAATAAGATGGCCACGATGCGCAAAGTGCCACCAGGCAGGCGGCCCCTGGTCTCAGGGTCCTGCCGGCGTGCACCTGCACGACAGCCCTCGGGTGCCTGACCTCAGCTCCACACCCTCAGAGGACACCCTGAGGCGGGCGGGCAGGCAGGGCGCGGGCCACAGAGCAGGCCTCTCCCGCAAGCCACACCGGCAGCACGCCCCTGGCCTGGCCATTAGATGGGAAACTCTGGGTCTCGGCGAAGTCATCTCGGATCCCTTCCCTCTCCCCTTCACGTTGCTGACGGCCCCATCGGGAAACCCTGCAGCTCCAGCTTAGAGATGATTAAGTTCACAGTCCCCTCCAGCCCCCGCTGCCCCCACTGCCTTGCCCAAGCCACCGCCTGTCGCCGGATGACCCTCGAAAGCCTGTCTCCCTTGCAGAAGCCAGAGCAGCCCTCAGAAAGCACAGCTCAGACCCTATCACCCATCACCCTCCAGCACCTTCTTGTCTCCTGGAGGGAGAGCCCAGACCTCCCCACTGCGCGGCCTCACCCCTCCTGTCTTCCTCCTCGCCGTCCGGCCCACGGGGCTCCTTGTCCTCCCTTGAGCACCAAGCGAGCTCCCACCCTTACACCCGTGGTTTCTCAGGCAGGACACCCTCTCCCGGACGGCCACGAGGTTGCCTCTCCCTTCTCCTCACGCCCCCAAACATCACCTCCTCCGTATCTCCTCTGTGGGACATCATCCCCACAGCATCCCCTAGCGGCTTTGCCTCTGGCCTTCACTCCCACTCCCTCTTCCTGGCTTGCTTTCCTCCGTCTTATCTGGGGTGTGCTTGCTGGGAATGCTTTCGTTCATCTTCTTCTTCCCCAGCTAGAGAGGAAGCTCCCAGCAGCGTGGACTGCTCAGAACACAGCTCTACACAGGACCTGGGACAGGCCGGGCATGCGGCAGACACTCGAGCGATTGAAGAAGCAGCAGCAGAACTCAGTGTTATGCTGTGGTGTGCTGTGTGTCTGTCTGCATAACCAGACTTCCAGGTTCTCGGGAGAAAGAGACCTGTGTGCGGCAAAGGGTTAACCCGGCAGACTTGGGGTACTGAAACTCTGGACAAACCAAAGGAGCGGCCGTGACCAGCCCAGGGAGAGCAGCTGGTGCCCTGAAGCCTCGGACCAGGCAGGGGTGTGTGCTGCCGACCTGGCCTGTGGAAAAAGTCTGTGTGTGGCCTGAGCCCCAGGCCCCTGCACTGACGTGTCCTCTGAGGGCGCTCACCCGAGGGTGAGGACCTGAAGCCGGCCGTGTGGGTGTTCCACGCCTGGCTGGAACTATGCCCCTGGCTGGCAGTGCCTCGCAGGGCAGGGAGGGCCCAGCTCTGCGTGTGATGCCGCCAGGGAAGGACAGTCTGTGCACTGCCCACGGGCCTGCGTCCTTTGCTGACTCCAACCCGCATCCTTCCGCTGCCTTCAGCCACAGACATTCCCGAAATGGCCATTCTAAGGCTTGAGGCCTGCTGGCCACTCACCAGACCCGATGGCCCTGGGGCCACCACACATCCGGCACTCGGTTCTGGAACAGCCTCTGTGTGCTGGTGATCAGTGAGCGAGTCAGCGAGTGCAGAACGAGCATAAACATGGGCCGATACCGCGTGCCCTCGGAGTCCTCCCCCCCGATCTGCCCACTCTGCCCCCAACACACAGTCCCCTCTTCCTCCCCCTCCAACCCACATCCTGGGTCCGATCGCGGCCTCGTCAAGCAGCAGCCGCAGAACTGTCACTAGGTGTGAGGACGCCTGACAGGAGGCGAGATGGAGACCAAGCCATGTGGGCAGGTGGACATTGGCTCCATGAAGGCCTCCAGACTGCTGTTCTGGGCTGGGCTGCTCAAGACCTGATCCTGTCCGGCAGGGCGGCGGCCACCAGCCTGGTCCATCCAGAGCCAAGAGGGCCTTCTGTCTGCTTGTCTGCTTGGGGTTTGACAGCCCCCCGACAGGCAGGATGGAAGAGCGGCTTTGACTTCATGTGGTGACACGGCGCCCACGGATAATGACTCGTGTGTGAGAGGTGTAATGGCGGATGGTGCCGCTCAAGGTCTCGGGGGGCTTGCTCTCGCCCCCCTGCTCCGGCATCTGTCATTTTAACAGCCACCAAGGAAGAAAAAACATGGTTCTCATGAGTGCCCTGAGTGTGACCTGCTGCTTGTCTCAAATTGAGGCTCAGGCCTAGCTGGGAATGCAACAGGGCCTGTGAGGAGCGTGAAGTCCCCTGACATGATTTTATTTTTCCCACAGAGAGCAACATGGAAAGGCCCTGGGGCAGGGTTGGGTGGACAGGGTTACGGGGAGAGACCCACTTTTCTCTGAGGTGCTTGGATTAAGGGAATTGTGAGGTCTCCTGCTAGATAGAAATTAAGGCAACTTTCTGGTGAAGTCACTTCTCTGAAGGAAAAAATATATATGAAACCAACCTACAGTCAGAATTTTCCAGAACGAGGAACATTAGACCTATTTATTCTTGGTGAGTTGCCCAGGCTGGGGTGCAGCAGTTTGATCGGAGCTCAATGCAGCTTCAACCTCCTGGGCTCAAGTGATCCTCCCGTCTCAGTCTCCCAGGAAGCTGGGACTACAAGTGCTTGCCACCATGCCTAGCTAATTGCTTTTATTTTTTGTAGAGATGGGGTCTCATTATGTTTCCCAGGCTAGTCTCAAATTCCTGGCCTCAAGTGATCCTCCTGCCTCAGCCTCCCAAAGTGCCCCCTGCCTGGTTGAGCCCACTGAGTCTATGAGCTACCTGACAAGCTAAGAAAATGTGGGCAGAGTCAGCTGCTGTCTCTTGCAAACAAAGACTCAAAAGAACTTTTTACAAGAGGCATCCGCAGCAGGATCTGTCACAGGATGGCCCATCCGGGGCTCCGGAGATCGCCCTCAAAGCCTCACGGAAGCCGTCATCCCTGCAGCAGGGCCACCGCACGCCGTGAGATGTGCCCTGCTGTACACGTGGGTAGAAGGCAGGACAGTGTTCGCTATCGAGCAAATGGACGGTGCCTTGGAGGGGAGCTTCTGCCCGCTCTAGGACGAAAGCCAGCATCCTCTCCCACGCCCGTACAACAATTCTGGGCCGTGTCGATGTCTGATTCAAAGAGCGTGGTTGCTTCATGTACTTGAATGCAACAAGAATTTCCTTCAAGGCCTATAATCCTGGTTGTATACTTTAAAATATATTGAACTAGCCTTCCCCTCAGCTGAGGACAATAAGCCCCGTTTAATGGTCCTGAGAGTTAATTTAGTTTAAAGAGAAGCCACAGCACAGCACCAGCCTTATGTAACGTCTTCATTACTCTTTTCCAAAAGGCATTGGCTCTGGTGCAGTCGTCCAGACATGTTTAAGGATGCTAATTAAACACAGGCCGGGGGGAGCAAGGGTCTGAGGTCTCAGGAGCCGGCTGTCCTCACCCGAATGGGTTTCCAGGTTAATTGCGCAACAAAGGCACGTACAGGCCTGTGGAAAATTAAGTTTAAAAAAGACATAAGCGATTCCTCCAGAAGAAAGTCCAACCCGGTCCCTGCGTCTGAGCGTTTCATAACAGCTGGAGGAGCTGGCAGTTAAAGATAGATCTGAGTTAGAACAGAGCCCGTGTGTATCGGGGATACGAGGGGTCTGGGAGGACGGAGGGCGTCGCTCGCTTCATCTCCCATGTCTGCGGAGGCTTCACAGAGGAGGTGCAGCTCATAGAGAGCCTCAGGATAAGTGAGAAGTCACGGGGCAGGGACGAGGGCGTGTGCCAGCCCTAGGGTGGTGTGAGAGCAAATGAGGGTGTGGGATGCGAGTGGGCGGACGTGCGGGCGTGAAGCAGGTGGAGGGAGAGGCTGGGAGATTGTGCTGCGGTCCGTGACGAACTCCAAGGGAGACGGTGCACCCCAGAGCTGTGTTTCAGCGGGGACAATAAGACGTGTTTTATGCTTTATCCAGGTCATTCTGGCAACTGCATAGATGACAGACGGAAGGCAGAGGAAACCAGAAGCAGAAAGACCCAAATGATCGATAGTCATGCACCTGTCCCTACCCTCTGGACTCAGGGCAAGCTACGAGGCCAGAGCTCCGTGTGCAGGGCGGAGGCTGCACACTCAGGCACTTTTCACGACTCTGAGCTCCTGTGCACTGGGCGCAGCAGTGTTTTGTTGTCACTTGACCCAAACTTTAAAACGAAGGGTCTTCCATCAAAATCCAGATGCTCCCCCTTTCACTGAAATCCAATCTGGCAACACCAGGCCCAGCTGAAGATGAGCAGTGGAAGCCCTAGCTTGGGGTGTCGGCCACCGGTTTCCCTAGTCCCCGCCATTCCCGGAGTGTCCTTGGCAACGAAGCCTCTTTGGTGCCCCCCAGTGTGGCACACTGCTTTCCTTACAGATGCAGACACCCTCTCTGTTCTTGTGTGACCACCAAAAAACGAGAAAGCGAGAGAAATGGAAGTCTTCTCACTTCAAGAAAACAGAGAGAGTGTATTTCTTTGTGGAACTGTCAGCTGTTCCAGGTTCCCAGTGCAACTATTCCGTCGGTGTTGGGAGAATATTGCATAAGGTGGTCATCTGCACATGTCCTTCCACCATACTTACCTATGTTGCCTGCTTTGCAATTAAATTTCCAGCCTTGAAGAAAAGAGAAGGGAAGGGTAGGCCGTCCTGAGAAAAGGGCGTTGGACTGAACTGAAGCACGAGCAGAAGCTGGATGACCTTCTAGACCACACTGCTTGATACGGTCATCCCAGACGCCCACCATGTCTCGAGTTAGTCAATTCTCATGCACTGAGGGGCTGGCTGCGAGGCACTGGGGTCTGCCCCAAGTCACACCTCGCATCTGTCAGGTCCGGGAGGCCTGGTGGAACTCAAGGTGGATGTGTGTGGAAGTCTACATTATGGCCAAGGAGATACACAAGCAAGGAATGAAGTATAATAAAATACAAACTGCATGCGAGGAGAGGTTAACATCCACATCTGAGCACATAGTAGGGGTGCAGCATCAGTGAGAAATGCTTCCAGCTGGATGATAGTGGCTTAAATAAATTGGGGGGAGTTTTCTCCTGTAACAAGAGAAGTAAACACATCTGCTCTTCCCACTGTTTACTGGGAAGTAAACAGTGCCAGCATTTGTAGAGTGCTTCATGCCGGGCTGAAGTTCCTGTGGCCTTGTGGGCTCCACTTTCGTGGTCCTATGTGGCATTTATGATGTATGATGGATAGGAGTTGGTTGTGGACATGGGGGGATAGATGCTGCCAGAACAACTGCATGGATATGGAGACACTCCCAAGACCGTGGTCATAGGGGAAGAGCAGGTATGTGGACAAGGGTGAGCAGGGCTCAGCCTGGGATGTCCAGACAGAGGCATCGAGTCCAGGGAGAGGTACTGAGTCCAAGAGGAGGTATTGAGTCCAGGAAGAGGCACTGAATCTAGAGAAAGATTTTGGGAGGCGTCAAGTCCAGAGAGAGGTATTGAGTCCAAGAAGAGGAATCAAGTCCAGGGACAGGGATTGAGTCCAAAAAGAGATATTGAGTCCACAAAGAAGTAGCAAGTCCAAGAGGAGGTATTTAGTCCAAGAGGAGGTGTAAAGACCAGGGAAAGAGATACTGAGTTCAGGAAGAAGTATCAAGTCCAAGAAGAGGTATTGAGCCCAAGAGGGGGTATAGAGACCAAGAAGAGGTATCAAATTCAGAGAAAGGTATCAAGCCCAAAAAAAGATATGGAGTCCAGGAAGAAGTATCAAGCCCAAGGAGAGATACTGAGTCCAAGAAGTATCAAATCCATGAAGAGATATTGAGTCCAAATGCAGGCATTAAGTCCAGGGAAAGGTATTGAATCCAGGAAGTGGTACCAAGTCCAGGAAGAGATATCCAGTCCAGGAAGAGGTACGAGTCCAATAAGATTGTTGAGTCCAGAAAGTGGTATTAGGTTCAGAAAGAGATTTCAAGACCAAAAGAAGTATCGAGTCAAAGAGGAGTTATCAAGTCCAGGGAGAGGTATGTAGACCAAAAAGAGATATCAAGTCCAGGAAGAAGTATTGAGTCCAAGAAGAGATATCAAGTCTTAGAAGAGGTATCAAGTCTATGGAGGATTATCAAGTCTTAGCAGAAATATCAAGTACATGGACAGTGATTGAATCCAGGAAGAGGTATTGAGTCTGAGAAGTAATGAGTCAAAGAAAGTTTTTGAGTCCAAAAATAGGTATCAAGTCCAAAAAGCCCATTGAATCCAGGAAGAGGTATTGAGTCCAAAATGTGGTACCAAGTCCAGGAAGAGGTATTGATTCCAAGAAGAGGTATCAAGTTCAAATAGAAGTTTCAAGTCCAAGAAGAGGTATTAGGTTTAAGAAGAGATATCAAGTCCAGGAAGAGGTATTGAGTTCAAGAAGAAGTATCAAGTCCAAGAAGAGATATCGAACTCAAGAAGAAATAGCAAGTCCAGGAAGAGGTATTGAATCTAAGAAGAGGTAGAGTTCCAAGAAGAGGTATTGAGTTTAAGAAGAGGGGCCAAGTCCAGAACAGGGATTGAGTCTAGGAAGAGGTATCGAGTCCAGGAAGCGGTATCAAGTCCAGCCAGAGTTACTGAGTCTAAGAAAGTGTTATTGAGTCCAAGAAGAAGGATCAAGTCCAGGAAGAGGTATCAAGTCCAAAAACAAGTAGTCAGTCGAGGAAGAGGCATTGAGTCCAAGAAAAGGTATCTAGTTCAGGAAGAGTTACCCCGTTCAATTAGAGGCATTGCATCCAGAAGAGGTATTGAGTTCGAAAAGAGATATCAAGTCCAGGAAGCATTATCAAGTCCAAGCAGAGGTATCGAGTCCAAGAAACAGGTATTGAGTCCAAAAAGTGCGATCAAGTCCAGGAAGAAGCATCAAGTCCTAGAAGAGATATTGGGCCCTGGAAGAGGTATCAAATCCAAGAAGAGGTATCAAATCCAGAAAGGAAGTAATGAGTCCAAGAAAGAGTTACTGAGTCCAGAAAGGGATATTGAGTCCAATACAAATCATTGAGTCCAGGAAGAGGTATCAAGTCCGAGTCCAATAAGAATTACTGAGTCCAGGAAGGGTATCAAGTTCAAGAAAAAGTATTGAGTCCTGGAAAAGGTATCAAGTCCAGGAAGAGATATCAAGTCCAGGAAGAACTACTGAGTCCAAGCAGAGGTAATGAGTCCAAGAAAGAGGTTTTGAGTCCAAGAAGAGGGTCAAGTCAAGGAAACAGTATCAAGTCCAGGAAGTGGTATCAAGTCCTAGCAGAGGTATTGAGTCCAGGAAGAGGTATTGAGCCCAGTAAGAATTATTGAGTCCAGGAAGAGGGATCAAGTTTAGGTAGAAGTATTGAGTCCAAGAAGAAATATCAAGCCAAGGAAGAGTTACAGAGTCTAGGAAAAAAGTATCGAGTCCAAGAAATGGGATCGAGCCCAGGGAGAGGTATTGAGTCGAGGAAGAGGTATCGAGGCCAAGAAGGATAGAATCGGCGGCTGTTTTTCAGAACTCCTGCCTAGAGACCGGGGAAGAGGATTCGAGAACACCCCGTGCAGCAGGCAGAGCTTTTGCAGCAATGGGTGGACGGGCGGGAGGGCTGCGGCAGGAGGAGAGACACCTGGTAGCCTCCGCGCTTCCCACGGTGAGGGTGCGGCCCCGCCCTGAGGGGTCTGAAGAGGGAGGAAGTCCAAGGCCGGCAGTTTCAACGTCCTGGATCCGAGACCCTTTCGGGAGACTCCCCTCCTCACTCTCTGTGGTACTGGGGAGACACTGTGGGAGCCTTGAGGAGCACGTAGGGGTGGGGTGGCATCCGGGGAGGTGGCCGTAAGAATCAAGGGGATGAAATGAGGCTGCAGCCTTCGGGGCATGGGCAGCGTCCGGAGCAACTTGCTGTGGCTGCGTTGGAATAGCCACGGTGTATCGCTCCTGTGCAAATGGTCACTGAATCCTGGCAATCGTGACTCAAAACGGAAACGAATGCCTAAACCCTGGGTCACTAGTCAGGATTTTTAAACATCTTTTTACTTTTTTCTTTTGAGTCGGAGTCTCACTCTGTCGCCCAGACTGGAGGGCAGTGGCCGCTTCTGGCCACCGCAGCCTCGAGCCACTGGGCTCCGGCGATCCTTCCGCCTCAGCCTTCCGAGTAGGCGGAATTACAGGCGCGCGCTACCACACCCGGCTGATTTTTTGATTTATTGTAGAGATGAGGTCTCGCTGCCCAGGAGGGTCTCGAACCCGCAGGCTCAGGCCATCCACTCACCTCAGCCTCCCAAAGGCACGGGATGACAGGCTGAGCCACCGAGCCTGGCTCTTTTTACTTTTATTAACAATTTTTTTCCTTGAACTGGGGGGAATCTCATTATTTTGTCCATCTGGCCTTGACCTCCTGGGCTTAGAAAGTCCTTCTGCCTCAGCCTCCCAAGTAGCTAGGATGACAGGTGCACACCTCCGGGCCTGGTTAATTTTTAAAATTTTTTTCTAGAGATGAGGTCTGGCTATGTTGCCCACGCTGGCCTCAAACCCTTGGCCTCAAGTTATCCTTTCACCTTGGCCTCCCAAAGAACTGGAATTACAGACGTGAGCCACCGCACCTGGCCCCACTGGCACAGAATTTCGTGAAAATAACATGAGAAGTGTTTCTTGTTCAGTAAAGAAAGCTGAGCCTTCTCCATTCCGTGAGAAGCATAACGGGGAGGCCAGCTCTTGAACAAGCCCTCACCGCAGTGTCCGTGTGCAAAGGAAGGAGAAAAGTGAAAACAACGGCAACCAAAAATGCCACACTCTGCCCTGCCAGACTTTCCTGTGGTTCCAAAACTGACTGATTGCAGGAACACACTGACCTGGGGGGAGAGGCACTCAGGGGAAGTCCTGACGTCAAGTGTATCAGAAGCGTGTGACACCAGAGCTCCTCGCGGGAGCCATCCCAGGATCCCACAGCCCTTGCCACACAGAATGTGATGGATAATGTTATAAATCCTGCTGATTGGAAAGCCTGCGTACATGTGCCAGGCTGACCTGACTCCTGGAGGTAAGCCAATATCGTTGGAATAAACTTTCAGACCCTGAGAGAGAATAGTGCCGTGCCTGCAGGACCAAGCACAACGTAAGAAAATGCGGTTGTCTCCAAGGCTTGTTTCCTGCCTGGATCACCTGAAACATTCTCACCTGCGGCCTCACATCCCGACGTCAGCTCCAGGCCCAGAACGGCCGCAAGTCCCCTGACGTTTCTGAACCCACGTGGCCGTGGATGCAAATTTAAAAAATGAGGGGAGGAGGTATGCCGAGATGCCGATTGTGAAAGTCTTCAGGTGATGAGTTTCCATGGCTTTGTTCTCACTATTTTATAGCATCTTCCAAGTTTTCCACAGAGACAAGTGACAGAAGCAGGGGAAAAGCAAATGTTCACGTAAAAATAAAGGTGTTAAAAGCAAAAGCATGGCTAAAATAGCAATGGCGAAAGTACTTTCCATTATTTCTGGATAAAAATGCTGCACGCAAATGGCTGTGGTCACTGAGCGTGCCAAGGCGTGCCCAAGACGTGCCAGAGGTGTGCCCGTGGCATGCCCAAGGTGGGCCTGAGGTGTGCCAGAGGCGTGCCCAAGGCGGGCCAGAGGCATGCCCACACTTCTGTTCTCTATTTTGGCTCTTACACACCTAAGAGAGGAATGGAAATGGAATACTTTTTCCATATTTTTTCAAAGTACTTTGTATTAAATGTATAATTTTGCTCCACGTTAATGGTGAAAAATGTTTTATCTGATATCACCCCAAAATTGTGGGAGATAGAGATTATTTTCTCAATTTTTGCAATGAGGAAACCAAGGCTGAGAGAGGCTGCATAATGTATCATATTGCTAATCAATAGACCAGAGATTCAAATCCTGACATGCTTGATTCTAAAACTCATTCATTTATTAGAGCTTACTGTATTTCAGGCACTGTTCTAAGCATGTGTAAGCGGTCATGCATTTGATCTTTATGTCAAGTCTTTAAGGTAGATGCATCTGATATCCCCAGTTTACAGATGAGATCACTGAGGCAACGAGAAATTAACTCACTTACCCAAAGTCAGGAAACTAGCAAGTGGCAACAGTGGGGCTGGAATGTCAGTTGTTTGGCTTCCCTTTTGTTTTCAACACAACAGCAGCCTCTTTTAAACTATCTTGGCAAGAACTTAAATGTAAAACCTCAAACTATAGATTCTTTGAAGAAAATGTAGGGAACACCTTTCGGGATATCCGAGCAGGCAACGAATTCGTGGCCAAGCCCTCAAAAGTAAATGCAACAGAAGCTAAGCTAGACAGGTGGACATCATCAAACTGAAAAGCTTTTGCACAGTAAAAGAAGCCATCAATAGAGTAGAGAGACAATCTATGGAAAGGGGAAAACAATTTACAAGGTATGCATCTGACAAAGGTCTAACATCCAGGGTCTACAAGGAACTCAAACAAACTGAAAGGAAAAAAACCAAACAGCCCCATTAAAAGGCAGGCAAAGGACATGAACAGACACTTCTCAAATGATGGCATACAAGCAGTGACAGACACGTGAAAAGATTCTCAGTCTCACAAATCAGCAGAGAAATGCCAATTAAAACTTCAGTGAGAAATCATCTAACTCTGGTAAGGATGGCTGTCATTAAGAAGTCAAAAAACAACAGGTGCTGGTATGGCTGTGGAGGAAAGAGGAAGCTTCTACACTGTTGGTGGGAGTGCGGGCTAGTTCAGCCTCTATGGAAAGCAGTGTGGCGATTCCTCAAAGAACTAAAAATCGATCTTCCATACAATCCAGCAATTCCTCTCCTGGGAATATACTCGGAGGAACATAAATTGTGCTACAAAAAAGACACCTGCGCACGTGTATTCATTGCAGCAGTGTTCACAATGGCAAAAACACGGAACTACATCAGATGCCCATCAGAAGTGGACTGGCTAAAGAACACATAGTACATAAACATGATGGAATGTTACACAGCCGTCGCGGAGAATAAAATCACGGCCTTTGCAGCAACCAGTTAACTGGAGACCATAACGCGAAGTGAACTATCACAGAAACAAAGAGCTGAACACTGACCACTCCCAAGCACTGGTCACACTAGCACAAGGGTGAGGGCAGCAGACACTGAGCATGGCCAGGGAGACAGGGGGCGAGGAGGGCGGGGCCTCGTGGATACCCTGATCTCAGGGGGAGTGATGGCCAGCCAGAAGCCCAACTACACCTGCATGCAGCCTACTTAGGTAGCAAACTCCCACTTGCTCCCCACAGCTCCAAAATAAAAAATAATAGTACTAATAAAGTAAAAAAATAGCCAGCATGGTGGCTCAAGCCTGTAATCTCACACTTTGGGAGGCTGAAGCGAGAGGACTGCCTGAGCTCAGGGGTTCAAGACCAGCCTGGCAACTTGGTGAGACCTCATCTCTATAATAAATAAAAAAATAAGCCAGGTGTGGCAGCACACACCTGTAGTTCCAGCTGCTTGGAAGGCTGAGGTGGAAAGGTTGCCTGAGCCCAGCAGGTCGAGGCCACGGTGGCCGTGAGGGTCCCACTGCATTCCAGCCTGGATGACAGTGAGACTCTGACTCATAAAAATAAACCAAAACACTATTTTTGTTTTGCAAAGAGAAAACATCACCCCTGCAGAGGCACTGGCTCTTCATGTCAATGTTGACAAAAGCCTTGGAAGGAAGGAAGTGTGGACTTGAGGAGACCACCTTGCTGGGCTTTGAATGGCAACATATTCTGGCCTCCACGCATGAGCACGGCCTGTCCGCCCCACATCCTGACAGTGACACTGTCTCTCGGGACTTGCAATGGCCATCAGCTTCTCTGTGCAGAGCGCCACAGCTGCCACACATATCGTGGTCGAGATCCCATCACTTAGGTGAGGGCATAAATCCATTTTACCCAGGGCTGCACTGGACATGATGGACAGGGGTACATCTGCTTAGCATTGGTTGGTGATGATTTGAGTGAGAAACTTAGAAAAATGAAAGAACAATACTCTTCCCACAGCTGTTTTTAATCAATCCATCTTACCATAGTTTTTTATATCGTTGTATTCTCAAAACAGTAAAACCAGCATTCTAAATAAAGGGAAAAATTCTGGCCTGCCAGGGCAAAAGACCTCTAAATTATCACTTTATAAAGGAAAGTAAAATGATCTTCCAAAAATGCCGTATGCCCAAACAATGATTTTACAAGTTAAAGACAAAAACTACTGCTATGACTGCACAAACTGAAGATCACCTAATAATACTTCTACGTCTGACAAACCATTTTACTAGATTTATCATCTTTGAGGATATTTCATATCCACATAAGGTAAATACATCAGTGTGCTTCTGTAAAAATTAAGGTAAAAGGCAACCAGTTTACAAGCACGATTGTTTCACCAAAGCATTTTCAGCTAGAAACTCAGGTGGCGTCGGGGTTTCTTGGGCTGAGGCACAGGGGCCAGCGTGGGTCATTCTTATTTCGATGTCTCACTGTCTTGTGTATGTGCCCGTGTTAGAGAGCCCTCGCCACAGCATCATCCACACTGACCCAGGGCACCATGACTTTGCTCTAAGGTGCCAGGTGGTGCCGGGTGCTCTAACGGGCTCTCAGGAGTGGCCTACTCTTTGGGGTCACATTCTGGTCACTATTATTCACGGGGAATATTGATACAGCATCCTCCGGTCCATCAGGGATGCCAACAGATGTTTAGGAAAGACCTCATGTTTGTTCTTTCCCACGAGGTCCCACCTTGACGTGATGATTTAACAAATATCCTCCAGGACTCGGACACTGCGTGGTCTTCACATCGGAATGAGCTTCAGACGTGGTGAACGGTCACTCGAGCTGGCCCACCTCACCCAAGTGTGGGGGCTGCAGCCCTGCCGTCCAGCCCTTTCCCAACCTCTGCCCAGCTGTTCCTTCAGGCGTCTACGAGGGGGAGTCTGACCACTGGCTCAGAAAGCTGACGGAGCCATGGGACAAGAAAGTGTGCCTGTCTAGAGCAACAGGCCCGACCCTCAGGAAACAAACCAATCCCACTGAAGGCTGCGCTTTCTCGGTGGGGCAGGCCTGGCCGAATTCTGCCATGTTCTTGTAAAACTCTATTAAACCATATGATTAAGCCTATGACAGAAACACGCAGTCCTGTTGAAAAGCAGGTTAGTCAAGATGAACCTTGCATCTCAGTATTCCTTCCTTCCTTTGGGAGACCTTCAGAAGCAGCTCTCAGCTAAGTTCCAGGGAGCTGCAGGCCAGACAAGTGCTCTTAGGCACTCCCTGTCTCCAGGGAAGATGCACATCCGCATGCAAATGTTGACACAAGGATGTCGCAGGTCACATAGGGGCTGGTGCCCTTGTGCACCCTGGCAGACCCTCATGGGCCTAGCTTGGCACAGGGAGTCCCTGTGTGTCAGCTGGTTTTCAGGTTCCTCATCACGGCCTACCCAGGCCTTTGAGCCTGAGCTGGTGGCACCAGCGGGCCACGTCCAGGGTCAGTGTTCTCTGCAGGGCATCCCTGGGCCTTTGAGCTTGAGCTGGTGGTGGGTGCCAGCAGGCCACGTCCACAAGGCCCGTGTCTTTTTCTCCTGGACGTCCCTGGACCTTTGAGCCTGAGCTGGCAGTGGGCACCAGCGGGCCACATCTACAGGGCCGGTATCTTTTTCTGGGCGTCCCTGGGCCTTTGAGCCTGAGCTGGTGGTGGGCGCCAGCGGGCCACATCCTCCGCATGGGTCCAGGCACCCAGATGGAGGGCAGGGCCCGGTCTGGCTTGGGGAGGGCCTGCTGTCCGACCACCCTCCTCTCGCTGCCCTCGTCCCCGCAGTGTCCCCTGGACCCAGAGCTGCCTCTCCAAGTCTCTTTCATCCTTGGTCACGGCTCTTCAGCTCATAAACTCACAAGTTTTGGAAAAGTTATTTTAACCAGACTTCCGTGTGAGCCTCGCTCAGACTGACTTTTAAAACAGCTTCCATTTGACTTTCACGTCGGCCACGACATAAAAGTGATTTGTTGGGTGTCACCGCTGACCTTTCCCTGGAAAGCCCGAGTCAGATCCCTGGCGATGGCGAGCCCCGTCTGCCAGAACGTGTCTGCAGCAACACTGAAGCCAGCACTGGGGTCTGCGTCTCCCGGGTGTGCTAGACCACCCACATGCACACGTTCGCACGCACACACACACAGGGAGCCAGCACTGGGATCTGCATCTCCTGGGTCCTGCTAGGCCACCTGCACACACACACACAGCACACACGCACACACAGACACACACTTCACCAACACCACACACAGGGAGCAGCAACAGGGTCTGGGTCTCCTGGGTCCCACTAGGCCACCCGCACACACATGCACAGCACACATGGACTCACAGCACACGCACCACACACACAGCACATACACGGACACACTCACACACATCCCAAACACCACACAGACACACACCACACACATACCACACACACTGCACGCACATGCCACATGCCACGTACGCCACACACACAGAGACACACCGCACACACTGCATATACGCAGATACACCACTACACACACCGACATATATCACGTGCACCACACACATGGACTCATGCCACATACACCACACACACACACCATACACTGCATACACAGACTCGCACATCACACACAACACACACACAGACACACACATATGCACACACACCACACATACACAGAGATATACCACACCACTGCAGACACACAAACACACAGACACACACATCAAATAGACCACACACATGCACACACACTCTATACACATCACAGACATGTATATATACACACATCATATATACTACACACAGACATCATATATACTACACACAGACACATACCATGCACACACCACACACACTGCATACACATGGGTACTCACAGATACACACACATTGAATTAACCACACATGCACACACATTGCATCCACATACACATCATATACACTTAGACACACATGTCACATACACACAGACACACATATACATGTACATGCACACACACATCAACACACATCATACACTCAGGTGCACACATGTGCCACAAACACATGCACACACATTGCCTTCACCACACACACACACACACCACGCACATCTGCACACACACTGCATACACCACACAGGCCCATGCCTGCCTCACAGATTCACACGTGTGTATTTGGCACTGTTAGTTGATGCTGATGAAAACTGGTCCTTCCAGACAAAGAGGAGACGCATCTTACCTAAAGCCCCGTGAGACATCATGGATCCTCAGTTTCCCTTTGGTGCTCTCGTTTGCAGAATGAGGGTTTTAGAGACGTAGACAGGAGAGTCACTGTCTGTCGGAGGCGCCGACAGGTTGGGCCACCACAAGCACTGCGTCTTCTCCCAGAAGATGGAGGAGGGCATGGCCATGGGCCGAGCACGCCAGAAGAGTCCTGGGCAGAACAAGAACAAGATCGTCTCACGCCCTCTTTTGGAGAAGAATTTGCTCCTGAAAAGACATCTGCAGGGCTGTTTCTCAAAACCGTCATCACCGTCAGTTTCAGTGGGAAAAGGCTTTGTGTCCCAACCTCCAAACCGACAGACATTTGTGTTCAAACAGCATCAGTCCCACTGAAATAAATGGCCTTAACTGCCTCCGTAGTTAGCGTTCATCACCATAACACGCGCTAACGAGGTGTTTTCCCTTTGTAATTAATTCACAAGATGGCCGTTTGCTCCTTTTTAGGCCTTTTTCGGAGCTCTTTTCTGTTCTGGCATTAAGGCAACATGCACAAAAGATACAGCACCAGAGATTCTCCGTGTTATGTAAGCCGGCCTTTAATGAAGAAGGAAAATAAATCACAGCAAAGACCAACAGTGACAGAGATGCAGTTAATCTTGCCCCACTGACCAGCAGAAATCAGAAGGGCCATGCTGAATAAAATATCCCTGGCAGAAAGGAGACAACCACCAAGACTGCAGAGGAGAAGTTTGCATAAGAACCTAGAACTGTGAGATGGCTGTGAGGTCATCCTTCAAGGCGCTCAGATGCTACGAGGTGCACCATTCAAATCGGCTCCTATAGAAACAGATAGAAGTGCCCCCAAAGGCAAAATCCTAAAGAAAATGCCCGATGAGATTCAGCACAATGTCAGTTTCTCAGATCCAAGGAGTCAAGTGTTTGTGAGAAAGTAGAGGGGCGCGTGGAGGGGGGAAATAAAGGGATGAGGGTGTGGACACCCAGCCGGATTTGTCCAGGGACATCCGGCTTGCAAGGTTGTGACACTCGTCAAGGGAGCTCGGGGGACATCCTGAACCTCACTCGGAGGAATACAGCAGGTACTTTGGGGTCCTGGGGGTCCTTCTGAAGAATCTCATCAGAGCAATGGGTCCTTACCCCCACACAAAAAAGCACCCAAACTTAGCTTATGATTTCCAGGGTTGAGAATTCCCTAAAACTCGTTCATGATTGGAGAATCCCATTTAAGAACTGTTGCTCTAGAAATAGAGACCACCTTAATTCTCAAACCTTTCCTTTCTATTGGATCAAATGTACCGTCTGCAGTGATGCAGTGTTCATAAATAAAGCCATAGATGGGTAGAGAGCCGCACACATGACTTTGGGCAGTCCATTATCTTTGGACATGCTCTGCGAACACCTCTATCAAACTTAAATTCAGACTACTTCCTGAGTATGAATTAAGGAGATTAAGGAGCTGCATTAACTTACGGCACTTCAGGCTATTTGGTAATTATAAGTTTGTCTCGGTTTTAGCAATGGCTATCTATCTGTCTTGAAATCCTGTGCAAACAAAACCATTTTGTGAATCAAATCATATTTTAATCTCTTTAGCAAGTAAGCTTGGCATCTTCTAAGAGATTTTATGGTGAGTCTTTTGGTGGAACTAATCATGACCTAAAATGTTTTGTAAATCCTGCTTTGTACATATCAGTTTTGCTGGAAATGGGAATCTTCTGAACCTAGTACACCTAGTATACCTAGTATCCTGAACAGGTACACAGGCTTATCCCAGAATTCTGCTTTGAGGGTGAAAGGATTTGGCCAGTTCCACAAGTGTTGATTTAGAATTCTAACTGGTCATTTGAATTTGACTGTGCCTTTCAGACACTTCTGCAGCAATTGTGATTTTTTTTAATCCTACGATGTAATGGTTCTATGAAGTTTTCCCTACTTTGTCTAGTGGTCTAGTTTATTCTCTACATCTGTTAGTTTCTCTACTATGTCTGTTGGTCTTGTCTGTTCTCTATTTCCATTTTTCTACTTCCCTATTGTGTCTAGTCGTCTTGTTTATTCTCTAATTCTGTTAGTTTCTCTACTTTATCTAGTGGTCTTGTGTGTTCTCTATTTTTATTTTTATTTCTATTTGACTACTTCTCTATTGTGTCTAGTGGTCTTTCCTGTTTTCTCTTTCTCTTTATGTGTTTCTCTACTGTGTCTAGTGGTCTTATCTATTCTTGTTTTCCGTTTTTCTACTTCGCTATTGTATCTAGTGGTCTTGTTTATTATCTGTTTCTGTCATTTCCCTACTGTGTCCAATGATGCTGTCTGTTCTCAATTTCCATTTTTCTTCTTCTCTATTGTATCTAGAAGTCTTGTTTATGCTATTTCTGTTAATTTCTCTTCTGTGTCTAGTGATCTTGTCTGTTCTCTATTTCTATTTGTTTACTTCTCTACTGTCTCTAGTGGTCTTGTCTGTTTTTTCTTTCTATTTGTCTATTTCTCTACTGTGTCTAGTGGTCTTGTCTATTCTCAATTTCCATTTTTCTACTTCTCTATTGTATCTGGTGGTCTTGTTTATTCTCTATTTTTGTTAGTTTCTCTACTGTGTCTAGTGGTCTTGTGTGTTCTCTGTTTCTATTTGTCTATTTCTCTACTGTGTCTAGTGGTTTTGTCTATTCTCTATTTCTATTTGTCTATTTCTCCACTGTGTCTAGTGGTCTTGTCTGTTCTGTATTTCTGTTTCCATTTGTCCACATCTCTACTATATCTAGTAGTCTTGTCTGGTATCTATTTCTATTTCTCTCTGTTGATTTCTCCACTGTGTCTAGTGATCTTGCCTGTTCTCGATTTCTATTTCTAATTGTCTACTTCTTCACTGTGTCTGGCAGTCTTTCCTGTTCTTTCTTGCTATTTCCATTTGTCTACTTCTCTTCTGTTTTCAGCTGTCTTGTCTCCTTAGCGATCTTCTTGGTGACAGGATCCCTTTCTTCTGCTTCACTTCCTTTTCCCACATCTGACCAAAAGTGGAGCCATGTCTTTTAGAGGACTCAGGGGAATGTTAGAGATGGCCATGAGACGGGGGTGGTAGAGATGAATGAATGGACAAGAAGGAGGAGGGAACCCAGATAAGAGGAATCACAGAAAAAGAGACCCAGAGGTGGGAAGGCCTATCTAGAGTCAAGGAGTAAACAGGTATCTGCAGCAGAAGGTCTGTGGAAGCGGAGCCAGAGCCGAGTTGGAACAGGGGGTGGTGACCACAGGTCAGAAGAGCTTGATAAATGGTAGTAGTGCTTGTCATTCAAACCACTTCTGAGACAAAGAATATTTCAATAATTTAACTAGTGTCTCTATGTTTGTGTACACATGTGTGAGCATGAGTGTGCATGTACATACATGCGCATGTGCTCTCATGGGTATGTGTGTATGTGTGTGCATGCACAAGCACCCACATGTTTTTAGGGGCAGGTGTTTCTTCAATTATACTCTGATATTTTCTCCATTCAAACCAAACAATGAAGCTTCAAACTCAGGAAGAGTCAACAGAACAAAACAAGGAGAAGCAGCTTTGTTTGAAGCCTGGCCTTTTCGGGCTCTGAATCTCCGAGACCTGGTGGCAGGAAAGCTGGGTGGCATGAGGAAGGCATATCCCTCACAAGAGCAGGTGAGCTGCCCTGGACTTGAGGGCCATGGGTCACTCGTGGGCACTGGGAAGATGAAGAAGGGGAGGCAGGGCAGGGGTCAGCCATCATATAAGAGGGCCATGCGGACAGAGGCGGAGGGGACATCTATGTGGGTCAATGCATCCGTGTTGCTAATGGTCCTCTTGCGGATACCTGCACACATTGTTGAGGGCTTGCTGCGTGCCCATGTATGAACCTTACACGTGCTGACTTCATTTTATCCTCGGGACACCCCTGGAGGTAGATGCTGGGTATTAGCGTTGTTCTGTCAGAGTCTCATAGAGAGGTTAACTAATTTTGCAAGGTTACACAGCTAGTAAGTATTGAAATGAGGATTCATCATTTGCAAAACTGGCATTTCAGAAAGGCTCCTCTGGCTGGGGTGTGCAGGATGGGTGAGAAAGGTAAAAGACTGGACTCAGAGCGAGTGATTAGAAGCCATGGCAATCATCAGGGAAGCCACGTGTCCCAGGAGCCAGGGCCCTGGGATGTCAAAAATGACACCAAAAGTTCCAGTCTGTGTGGGAAGACGTCAGAAATTCAAAGCAACCGCCTGTTGGGAACAAGGGAGTAAGTCACGTTGAAAACAAGTTCAGGTCCGATCCTGTCTCAAAGTCAGTATAAAGACCCAGGGCAGCAGAGACAATCATGTCACAGCCCATGTGATCAATAAGTAATTCTCCAGCAGCTCCTCATCTCATGAGCTGGTTGGTTGATAATCAATGCCTGCATCTAATTGCTTAAGTTGCAAAATTGAGAATATCGTGACACGAGCCTGAGCTGAGACCGGGTGAAGACCCCGGGGAGCTCCAACTTCAAAAGTTCCTCTTAGGAATTTTGCGGATGAAAATCTGCCACACACCTCAGGCCCTGGAATGAGCAGCCACGTTTTTAAAGGCTGGAAAAGTCTCCCTCATCTCCGCAGTAGGCCAAATCATGGCTCCTCAAAGATGTTGTCTTAGTTCAAGTTGTGAAAACAGATGATCATAGACCAGATGGCTTAAACAACATGCATGTGTTTCTCATGGCTCTGCAGGCTGCAGTGCCCAAGATTGAGGCCTGGTAGATTTGGGGTCCGGTGAGAGCTGCTTCCTGGCTTGTGGATGGCATCTTCTCACTGTTCTCACATGGAGGACAGGGTCCTGAGAGCCCGCTGGAGTCTCTTTTCTGAGGGCCTCGATCTCATTCATGAGACTCCACCCTCCAAAGGCCCCACCTTTTAACACCGTCACCTCAGGTGTTAGGAGTTCGGCGTAAAACTTTTGGGGAAACACAAACATCCAGTCCACAACAGGTGCCCACAATCTGATCTCCAGACCCTGTTGATGTTTAGACTTGGAAAAGGGGAATTTAGGTTGCAGATGACGTCAAAGTTCAAGACCAGCCTGGGCAGCATAACAAGACCTCATCTCTACAAAAATTAAAAAAATTAGACGGGTGTAGAGGCATACATATGTAGTCACAGCTACTTAGGGAGCCAAGGGAGGAGGCCTGGCAGATTCAGGGTCCGGTGAAAGCTGCTTCCTGGTTTGCTTGAGCCCAGACAGTAGAGGCTGCCGAGAGCCTGGATGGTGCAACTGTACCCCAGTCTGGGCAACAGGGTGAGACACTGGCAAAAAATAAAAGGCTGCCCATCACTGGCTTCGGCGAGGGAGTTTACCCTTAGTTTACCCAAGTAGACCAATGAGATTGCAAGGGCCCTAAGCAAGGGAAGAGGGGGAGCCAGAGGAGAACCAGAGAGCTGGGCCATGAGGAGCGTGGTCCAGTGCTGTTGGCTTTGGAGAAGGAGACAGCGGCCATCAGTCAAGGGGTGCAGGTGCCTCTAGAATCCAGAAGAGGCCAGAGGCTTCCCTTAGAGCCTCTGGAAATGGATGCACAAACGGCTCCTTGATTTTAGCCCAGTGAGACCCATTTGGGAATTCTGATATCCAGACACCAGACAGCAAATACATTTCTGTTGTTCCACACCACTGAATCTCAGTCATTGTTCTGGCTGTCCTAGGGAAGGAAGGCCGCAGGTTCCTCCAGGTCGTGCAGATTTCTATTTCAGCCGCCCACCTGTGGGCTGGTGCTGCTTGCGTGAGACAAACAACATGAACAAAGAATGGATCACAGATTTCCTGTGCGCTGGACAGCAGGGACCATCAACTACGCTCTGGGAATAAAACGCCTAATGGGGTCACGTTGTTGACCTCATTTACGTAAAAACAGGCTGGCAGCAGTGTTCCACAGCCAGGGAGGCTCTCGCTTCCTTTTTCGGGACGTGCCCCTTGAGAGCGAAGGTGGCCAAATGCAGTGCTCTGGCTGCACAGAAAAGAAACGTTTGTCTCAGCAGCACAAGCCACAGGGAAGCTGGCCTGCTCACGGAGGAGCCTCTCGAGGATGCTTAATGGAGACGAAAGGAGCAGGGCTGGGGTTATCACCTTGCTTTCTTCCTGCTGCTTCCTCCTTCCCAGGGTGCACCGTGAGCCACTCTCTCAGCCAAAAGGCTCAGCTCTCTCCGCCAAGAGGTCAGTATTTTTCTCAACAGGTTGCTGGGTTTGAGGCCACAGGGTCACTTGCAGATCAGTGCAGCTCTTCACCTTACTAAGTAACTAGTCAGGGTAATTCCAGGCAGTCTGCGAAGGCTCAGTCCAATAAGGATTCCTTTAACCAGGTCCCGAGTATGATCATGCAAATGGTGTCATCTTGGAATATAAGATGAGATCTGCTTCCTTCTGGGGCCAGGAACAGGGGGAGGCTGGAGCTGGTTGCAGGAGCCCTTGGGGTTACTTCAGATGAGTGACTGCCCGAGGGTCTCTGAGATGGGTCAGTACCACCCCCATGTCAGAATGGCGCTTCACTCCCTTTGATTGCAGAGCAGAGCGCCTCTGACTTCAGCCTAACCCTTAGAATTTCACCGATGAGCATAGATTCTCCACAGAATAAATTAACCTCTGACCACACCATAAGCCAACCTCTAAAATGCAAGCACCTTCCTAAGTGGTAAAACAGAAAAAGTTGGAGCCAAGGAGGACTCTATGTCAGCTTCTGAGAACTCCTTCTGCCAAGAAGTGCCCAAGCCTGGAGATGCTTCTCCTGTCCAGATGGTCATGTAATTAATCATCAACCATGAGCCACTGGGGGCTTAACACAGCATGGTGGGAGGACCCAACACTCACCAGACATGCCCGGTGCCTTCAAGAAATTGGCAGTTAAGTAGGGGAGGTCAACACAGGAAGGTCACCATGCGTGATTGTGAACTTCTCTGTGTGCTCACTCCATGGAGGAAGGGATCCAGTGTCCTGCATTGCTGCAACACAGAAAGGAGCCCCGAGAATGTCCCCGCAACTGTGTATGGACTTGTTCAAGGGTGGAGTGACGCCCCAAATGTGTGGGTGGTTGTACCAGGATTTCTAGAAGGGGTGGTCTAAGAGCGACAGTCTGCTGGGAGATGACATTAAAAGTCATATGTGTCTACATAAGATTGTGAACTTGTCAGTCATACATAGCCAAGCGGGGTATGTGTGTGTGTGTGTGTGTGTGTGTGTGTGTGTGTGTGTGTGTGTAAGTGTGCAAGTGTGCAGGCACGTGTGTGAGGGGCAGAGAGGCCCATAGGCATGATGGGATGATGGAAGTGAACCTCCCCTCAATGTCTTCTTGTTGCAGTGCAGCCCAAGTGCAACGAGGTTCGGCACCAGGAGAGATCAGTTTTGCTAGTTAAGAAAGATTGCAAGGACAGTCATCTGTTGTCTTCATTTTCCAAAAAGGTGTGTGAAAGATGTGCTCCACTCAACAGTGACCGGCATCTTACTTCAGGAAACTGAAGCATAAAGAGATTCCCACCGTGCAGAGCAGTGGGAGGGCACCGGGAAGGTCAAGATTCAACAGCAGAGTGTCCAGCCTCTCCTTTCCACACACTACAGCACGACCTGTGAACCCAAGTCGTCTGGGTTGAGACCTGGCTCTGCAGTTCACTAGCTGTGTGTCCTCGGGGAGATTATCTTACTTCTCTGTACCTCAAATGACTCCCTCTGTAAACTGGGGAGAGTAGCAGTAACTGCTTTACGTATAATAAGGCCCGCTGAAATGTCCTAAGTGTCTCCTCATGGTCTCAATTTCTGCATAGCTCAGTGAGTCAGGTGACTAGTACCGGCCAATGGGCTGTGAGCAAGAGTAACAGGCATCACTTAAAGGCATCAAGAGTTCAGGAACTGGCACATGTTCTCCACGCCTTCCTCTCGCCTGTGACAATCCCAGCAGTGAGTCCTCCGGCATCCTGAGTACCTGAATGACCATGTGGAACAGAGATGCTCCCATTCTATCCACACTAGACTCTGCATGAGAAATAAACAAGCCTTTATTATACTTTGAGATTTTAGGGCCAATTTATTATTGTGCTTCACCTAGCCTGTCTTGACTAATAAAGTTGGTATTACGCTTGAGAAAATAACTGGGAAAAAGTCATCCCCTGAAGCATGACTCCAGAATATAGCTAATATGGAATACATGCTACAAATCAAGTAAGTGAACACATGAGTAATCCGTATGTCATGGCCCTTGGGTTCGAGGTGAAACATCTTAAAAACAATCTTCCCTCACTGCTTCTGAGGAAAATTTCTAGAGCCAGTAGAATTCAGAATTCTCCTTGTGACTCCTGTGGTGCCAGGGGCATAGAAGTTTCAGGGGTTGCCCGCCCTCTGACACCCACGTATGTCAACTTGGTTTTGTCCCACAGTTACATGGGCATTGTTCACAAGCCCTTCTTGGATTGCTTCAAAAAATCTGACATATAAGTTAAGCAATGTCACGAGGATGCACCAAAGATGCAGAAGATGAAAAACATTAATAAAAACACAAAGTACTTTGTCAAGCCACTGTCTCTGACTTGCTGTGTTTCCGCCCTCAAATCCCTTTCCTTCTCTATTTTTCCACAGGAATTCCTAATTATTCTTGCTCTCTCCCTCACAATCGCTTCTCTGACTTCTAAAGG
The DNA here is from genome assembly GCA_027257055.1 of Cephalopachus bancanus. Lineage (NCBI taxonomy): Eukaryota > Metazoa > Chordata > Mammalia > Primates > Tarsiidae > Cephalopachus > Cephalopachus bancanus. Next base: position 4,803,509 of record JAPVLO010000090.1, read on the forward strand.
CAAGGGACCTACGCTAGTTTTCTACAGCTGCCATAACAAAGTATCACAACTGAGTGACTTTAAACAATAAAAATGTATTATCTCACGGTTCTGGAGGCTACAAGTCCAAAAGAAAGGTGACAGCAGGTCCCCCTGAAACCTTTGGGGAGAACCCTTTTTTGCCTCTTCCTAGCTTGTGGTGGTGACCTCCAGCCCTGGGCAATCGTTGGCTTGTGGACGCCTCACTCCAATTTGCCTCCGTTCTCACACGGCATACTCTCTCCATCTCTGACTTCCCATGGCCGCCTTCTTGAAAGTCGAGCACTCATGTTGGATGTGGCCTACTTCAGTATGGCCACATCTTAACTATTATACCCATGACTGCAGTGGGTATTTCCAAATACAGTCCCATTCTGAGGCACTGGGGGTTAGGACTTCCAATGTATATTATGGGGAGTACACAGTGAAACCTATAACAGGACCACATTTCTGTGGAAACAGAATCTGTCACAAAAATGTAGCAACTCTATTTGTTTTTCACTCCTCAATCATCAGACAGGACCTAATGCTCCTTAGACACTGATGTGAACAGTTCTTCACCGCTAAAGAAATCCTGATAACACAGACAACATTTCCACCAAGAGTAACTTGAAATACAGGATTTTAAAAAGCATGTATAAAGGCACCAGGAAGCTGCTGAAACAACCACACTAGAGGAGACAAGATTTTGGAAAGGGAAAAACTAGAAAAAAAGCCAGTGATGTTGTGCCACGGTTTTGATAATTCTGGGTTCAGCACAAGAGCTTGTAAGCCTGGATTCTGCCCAGGAGGAAGGCCACTGCTGGGGACAGATCAAGGAGTGGTGCTTTTGGTGTTTCGTGAGGCCAGGAAGACCGAATCTGAGACTTAAAGAGCTGAGATGCTGGCAACAGGAAGGGAATGGAGAGTTAAGCCTGGTAATACAGCCAGCTCTTCCCATGAGATGTATTCCACATTCTGAAGCCAGGCAGGGAGGCTTAGAGGGCAGAGCAGAGGTGAAGGGAGAAGGGCAAGAGTCTGGGACCTGCAGGGGAGGAACTAAGGGTCTCTTTGAGACCCTGGGAAGGCTGGGCCTTGGGAGAGCAGGCGACCCAGGAGGAGTCTCAATCTTGCTGAAACGGAGACATGGGCATTACGTGGACCAAGAAACAGCCCAACTCTATCTGCTTAGAAGAGTAGAGGACAAACTCTGACTGGAAGAAGATGGAACTTTCCAGAGCCACTGCAATTTTTTTTCATATATGACGTCTGGAAAATAGTAAAAGGTATTACTAGGCACGCCAAGGAACTGAGCAACATGTTCAGGCACTTAAAGAGAAACTATATATGGAAATAGGCCCATTGTTGATCCAGATGTTAGAGTTAACAGATGAAAAAAACTTAAAAATTAACTATGAGTTATCAGTTCAAAAAAATAAAAGAGAAATTAGGTTTTTTAAAAGAGATAAAAAGTGGAGAATTTCTAAATATTGAACTATGTAAAAAGGAATCAAATCAAAATCATGGAACTAAAATTAAATGGATTAAATGCTGCAGAAGACAAAATTATTGAACCATAAGACAAATCAATAAAAATATCCAAAGTGAAGAATAAAGATTAAAAGGATAAAAACACAGAAAAGGGCATAGAAACATGTGGGACAAAAGAAAAGTCTAAAATATCTGTAATTGGCATCACAAGACAGAAGAGATGAAATGGAAGAAGCGAGACCTGAAGAGATAGTGACTAAAGATTGTCCAGAACACACGAAGACAAAGCTCACAGTTTCCAGCATTCTAAACAAGGTTAATACAAAGAAAACAGTATCTTTGCCTATGCATTGAACTATTGAAATCAGACAACAAAAACATCTTAAAAGTAGACAGGCAGGCTGTATAGGAGGAGACATCCTCCAAAGGGGCTACAGGAAGATCATCAACCAACTTCTTCTCAGAAATAATGAAAGTCAGAAGACAATGGAGTCACACCTTTGAAGCACTGAAAGAAAATAACTGTCAACCAAGATTTCCATACTCAAAAATGGAGGAAAAACCAAGAAACTTAAAAGACAAACCCCCCACAAGCAACAATAATATATTGCTAGTGTATCTGAACTAAAATGCAGAATTTCTAAAGTAATTTTTTTCAGGCAGTTGGAAAACGGTCCCCAATAGCAACATTGACATGCAGAAAGCAATGGAAAGTAACATTTCTAGAAATCTGTCAGGAATCTCCCCAGCAGTAAAGATGAACAGTATATACACAGTCCCTGCAAACTGCATCCCAGTAAGGGCTGAACTGTAAAAATAATGGTGTTCCCTCCCAGTGGACAGTTCCCTTCCTCTCATCTTCACTCGACTCAGATGGATTTCAGATTTCTGGTGTCCCCTAACATTAGGGAAAAAAGGGCAAGCCAGGGTTCTAGTTCTGGGTCTGAAAACATAACTTGGGGAAAAAAGTCTTAAAGAGATGGCACCCTCCAAACTAGTTCTTCCACTTGACATGTTCTCTTTTTCAAAGAGAGATTACCTCAAGTAATCTTCACAGTTGAGGAATAATCTCCTTAAGCAAAGAGCCTCACAGAGCCACTGACTTTCATGAGGAACAATCCTAACCCTCTTAGGACATTTGGGTTTATCTGCACAGCAGGAATTGGGAAGGAGGGTGGTGAGGCCAAGGAGAAGCCCTGTGGGTGCTTCTGGGACCCCTTGCAAGCCCCTCATCATGCAATGGCCGTGTTGTATCCAACAACAGCCAATTCAAGGATTTAAAAGCTACTGCAAGGTTGAATAGACATACAAGTCTCTCCTTAACTCCTCCGAGGAATTTCTGAGATCAGGTGATGATGAAAAGGGAAAACTGGCCTTACCCACAGAACAGCAGTGCCGTCATGCCTTCTTATTCTGGACACTGGATGTGCAGTCGCTTCCCGGCCACGCTCGTCTGTGCATGGGGCATGGGTGCAGCGGTCTCTGGCACGGGAGCTTTCTGCAGTGAGGTTTCCTTCCGAACAGCACTTTGGGCACAGACAGCCCCCTGCATCTTACTTGTGGCTGTCTGTGATCAGCCCTCTCCCACACAAATAGACATTTCATTGCCTTATTTTTAGAGCTATAGCTTGAGGAGGAGAAAGCGTGACTTGGCATTGCAGTTATGGGTCCTTCCGTCTGAGCCTGCTGGGCGGGTGTGTGGGCCGGTGGCGGGGGGTGAACTCTGGCCCGAGCGGAGGGTCCTAGCCCTGCGCCTTGGTCTGGGGCCCGACTGCACTTAAGTGCTGACCATGTCTGAGCCTGCCAGTGTGTGTGGGCAGGACAGATGGAACGATTTGCCTCTGGGTTGTGGGCGCGAGGACAGACAACCCGCCAAGGAGACCACAGGTAGGGTCTGCGTCAGCATGCCAACAGCAAGTATGCATTGTGCTCCTACGGTGATGGATGCTCCAAGGGATATGGTGAGCCCGTGTGGTCTTGGGCCCCGTGGTGCAGGAGAGAACCCTGGTCCTCTCCTGCAGGGCCTGGGCTGGAATGTGGAGTGTGAGCCACAGGCAGGTGCTGGAGATGTCCTGGGAGACTTGAGGACAGGGAAGCACGGGCAGGCCATGCTGGCCTGCGTGGCAAGACCCGAAGGAGAAAGAGAGGGCCTCCTCCCTGCACAGAAGTTCGTGCTTTGGGACTTCAAGAGCTGGGCCTGCTCAGAGGACCACTGGCACGGAGAGCCATGTCAGCGGGGTTCCCCAAGGAAGCAGAACCAATGGGAACAGAACACAGATGGGACTTATTAAAGGGACTGGCTCACGCCATTGCAGGTGGCTGGCACATCTAGAGTCCCAGGAAGGCTCCCGGGCCTGAAACTGAGTCTGACTCTCTCCATCACAATCCGAAGCTGGAGCTACCTCTTCCCCGGGAAGCCTCAGCTCCCACCCGTAAGGCCTCGACAGGTGGGCTGAGACCACCCCCATCAGGAAGGGCAGTCTGCCCTGCTTGAAGTCCAGTTGTCAATGTCGATCACCCTGACAACATCCATCCCAGCAACATATGGACTCGCATGGGAGCAAGACACTGGACACCATCGCGGGCCAGGGTGGCACCTAAAATTGGCATCCAGCATCACGTCGGGGATCCCTGAGGACCCACAGTACAGACGCAAGAGGCCGGTGGAAGCAGCGGGGGCATGGCAAACATGCATGCTCCCAGCACAGGCCTCGCACCTCCAGGCACTCCTGGAAACCCTGGGGCGGGGAGGATTCCGCAGGGAAGGCAGAGCCACGAGCTGCTGTGCTGTTTTACTTGCAACCCCACCAACGGGGGAAGAGACTACCGCTCTGAGGAACACGACCTGGAAATGGCAAGGGGCGGTCTGTGAGGAGGCCGGGGGGCACAGGCTTCGGGGGGGTATTTTGCAGAAGGGCCGTGTTCTCATGTTTTCTGTTGCTCTAACGGACACCTGAGACTGGTAGTCTGTGAGGGAAGGGGATTCATCCCGGCTAAGGTTCCTGGAGCTGAGATGGTCCCGAGTCCACGGCCACCCCTGGTGAGGCTTGTGCCGCCTCTGGCCTGGCAGAAAATGGATGGCAGAAGCAACTCGGGTGATAACAGGACAGAGACTGGGCTGCCCATTCCATGACCACCACTCTCATGATAGTGGACACAGGGGCCTCGTGAGGGTGGAACTTAGGCCCCTCCCAAGGACTGCACCGGCTCTCCACGGGCCATCCTGGGAACACAGGCTCCAGCCTGTGACTTCTGCCGGACACACTCAACAGAGCAGGCTGTACGGTAGCCACAAGGCTGCACGTGTGTCGCCCACCAACATGGAAGCTCTGCGGAGTGCGGCCGGGGGCACACCACCCTGACTGGGAGACTGGCATGAGCCTCCCCTTGAGGGCCAGGGATTTGCTCTCTCCCGGGGTAACTGGGTTGTACCTCTTGTCCACTCCCCAAGGGGCCAGCCAGCCAATCAGTTCCGGGCCCATTTCTAAGGCCCAAGCCTTGGGGAGGACAGACCTCTAATGGGTCATCCTCAAGCTCCTGTGGTCTTGGGATGACTCCCAGGGGTATTGGTCGTGGTCCTCTTCGCAGCCAGTGGAAGCTGAGGACAGCCACCCTGGGAACATGTGGTGAGTGGGCCTGGTTAGCGGCCGGGGCCTGCCCCGAGTCAGCTCTGCAGACGCCCCACATGCCATTTCTCCTGCCGGCGATTTCTGCTTCGGCCTGGTCCTTCTGGGAAGTCAGGGCTACCGTCCTGCCGCCGCCCGCCTGCAGGGCGTCCCTCTCAGCTCCACTCGGGCTCCGTCACTCAAAAGTTCCCTCGTTTTCAGCCCCTGAAGCCTCTCACACCCAGGCCCCGCCATCTGACAGACTCCTGAGCCTGGTCTTCCTGTCTCCAGCCCTCTGTCACCTCCCACCCACCTTCACATCTCTGTTCCAAATGGCGGCTCTGACGTGGAACCCAACACAGTCGTAGCCCCACCCCAGGCTCCTAGGATAAAGGAAAGCCTCAAGCTGGGAGGTCTGGCCTCTGTGGTCGGCTCGCATGCCTGCCCCTTTAAGTCTCCGGCATTCCTCGCCCTGGAATGCTCTGTGGAGCATTCACCTTCTGCTGGAGTTGCCTGCACCATTTGTTCGTGTGCCCGTTTGTTTTAGAGACAGGGCTTCACTTTGTCACCAGGCAGCAGTGCAGTGGCACCATCGCAGCTCACTGCAGCCCCGGCCTTCTGGGCTCCAGGGGTCCTCCCACCTCAGCCTCCCATGTAGCCGGGACTGCAGCCGTGCCCACCATGCCAAGCTAAGTTTTTGCTTTCTATTTTGTGGAGCTGGGTTATCGCTATGTCACCCAGACTGCTCTTCAACTCCTGGGCTCATGCAGTCCTCCCGCTTCAGCCTCCCAAAGTGTGGGACTGCAGGCGACAGCCACTGCACGGGCCCTGATGCCTTTAGGATTTGGATCAAGGGTCGCTTCTTCCACCCCCACCCGGTCTGAGTTGGACGTTTCTCCCCAAGCACAGAATGGTTTGATTCACCCCAGGCCTGGAGAAGGAGAGACTTCTCCTTCCTTTCTGTGGTGATAAGGATGAACTCCCAGCCCCCGCCCCGTCCCCTTCCCACCGGCCTGGCTCTGGCTCTGCCTGGCACCCACATCAGCCCAGGAGTGGGTCGGCCCCACCTCTAAGCCACGGGGTTTTCTGCAAACCAGGTGGGAGGGTGGCCTGGTATTTGCCATCGCAGGCCTGGGAAGACTAGACCCAGTGCGAATTAGAAGGATTCGTTTTGTCATACGCAGCATGACTTAAACGGAGGGCAAGGCTTTACTCAGAAAGAAGGTCAATGGCCACCTCCACGCCCTCGGGGTGACAGGCCTCCCTCCAGTGTCCACGGCAGGGTCACACTCAGCCATGAGTCGCCAGGTCCCAGGGCAGCGGCCTTTTTCTCTGTGGCTTCACACCAAGGAGCTCTTCCAAAAATAGGTAAAGAAGCACAACTAAAAAGAGCGATCATTCTGTTATTCTCGAGTCGGGTGCAGGAGCAGGACATAAGACGGGCTCCGTGTTTGTGAGATTTGCCTTGGGATTCCGTTCTTAAAATTAAGACCAAAACAAAGTTCACATCTTCCCCGACAACACGGCGGGCAGCAGGGAAGGTCACTCGCTTGCCGGTGACATTTGGTGTACCAAGACAGCCGCTGACAGAGCCACCGTGGATTAAGGGACTCCTCCGGAAAGACACGGGTGACAAGGACAGCGGAGGGGCCGACGGGAGTCGCCTGGCCTCGAGAGGCGGGTGCGGGAAGCAGGCCGGGAAGTGGATGCAGCAGCGGCCGCCTCTCTGGCTGTTGCCGCATTTTCCAGAAGCACTGTCTACACTGGTCAGGCAGATCATTATCTCCTGTGATCAGCAAGTCTCAGTTACTCATAGCAACTGAGTTACGAGAAGCCACATTCGCCAAACACTGATTAGACCGCACGATCGTGTGCAGAGCCCAGAGTTTGTTAGAATGGCTTGAGCTATCATGTCATGTCTTAGGTAAAGCTGAAAATGAAGCTGAATTCATGTTTTCTGAGTATGGCATGGGAGCATGCCCAGTAAAGGCAGCTGCAGAGCCTGCAATTCCTCCCTTCCTTCTTTCTTTCCCTCCTTCCTTCCTTCCTTCCACAGACATCTGTGAAGCAGCCTGCAGGCACCACATGCCTCAAAGAGAATCACAGTCTTCATCCGGCCGTTGGGAGAAGGAAGCCATGCCGCCCACATTCGATTCCGATCGTGCCCCTTACTTGCTACGGGCCTTGGCCACGTGCTTGAATACCTGCCCCTCAGCGGCAGCATCTGAAAGTGTGGAGATGGGAGTCTCCCGACCTCCTGAGTCTGTTGTAAGGACTCAGCAAGGGTGTCCAGACACTCACAGCAATGCCACCAGGCTGTGCAACCACACTGACACAAATAACCCACAGTCACAACCACCCATGACCAGTCACTCGCTCCGTGCCATGGCCTAGGCATAATAAGCATTCAACGAAGGTGAGCTACTATCAGTATTATGATTACAACTTGAATCCTCCCGTTTTGTTATTTGACTACAAAATCAGGATATTTTCTAATTTTTTATCTTATCGTTTGTAGAGACAAGGTCTTGCTATGTTGTCCAGGCTAGTCTTGAAATGCTGAGCTCAAACGACCCTCCCGTGTCGGCCTCCCAAAGTGCTGGGCAGACAGATGCATGATACCACGCCCAGCAGGCTGATTCCGCAGTGTCATTACCACTGGGCTGTGAGCTTCAGCAAGTGGCCACCACACCATCAGGGTGAAGCCAGAGGACCTAGACTGGCCAGGTGCACCAGGTGGAGCACAGGGGTCACCTGACCACATGTGAGCTTAGACCATAAGCCCAGGAGGTCAGAGAGTTGTTCCCTAAAGCTTTTTCTGCCCATCGCCCAGCATGTTCCACAAGCCTCATGACTGTGCCCAAAACCAAGGACAGAGCCTGTCTTCCTGGATCTCGTTTAACAACACAAAGTGAGGGTGTGGGCCTGGGTCAGAACAGGGATCAGGAAGAAGTACTGACACTGGTGAGGGTTTTCAGTCGAACAGACAGGCGGTTGTGGGCAGAAAAGTCAACAGACGCAGAGGGTGGAGGAGTCCTGCAGGCCCAAGTACACCCGAGGGTCAGTGCTGTCCCAAGATGGGCCGAAAACAGAAACCCGTGGGGGGGACTCAGAGAGGTCAGGGGGGGACTCGGTGGGAAGGCCATGAGCTCTGGCCAGAGCGCCATGCCAGGACAGGTGTGTCCAGAGACATCTGGTGGTCTTTACCTTCTCTTTGCTGTCCGGGCTGTGCGAGCCCAGCACACTCTGGATGCTCCAACCCGGCTCTCTGGCTGACGGCACCCTCCTCTGAGGGCTGGTACATAGGTCGCCTCGCACACCTGCTGATATGTGGTGTCTCCCACCCTCCTGAAACTAACCACCCTGAGAGCATTGTGACTTTCTCCCCATTCCCAGAGAAACCTGAGATGGGGGGTATTCAAGAAGCATTTTCTGAATGAAAGGGCAACAACCCTGAACACATTAGTGACGCCCAGGAAGTCGGATCCGGGCCGGCTACCTCCTGAGAGGACCGATCCTGACATCCGCCCCACCGGAGCAAATGGCCTCAGGGCTGGGGACTTCTGTGGGTGCTGCCTGCCAGGAAGCAGAGGTGCTGTCGGCTGAGAAGAGCACACCAGCTTTCTATCACTGACCTGCCCAATCTCCACCCTCTCCTGGCTGAGGACAGGGCGGAGGCCTCGGCCAAGGCTCTGTCTCTTGCTGAAACTGAACCTTGAATGGGACTTCAGGGACAGAAAATGGCTAGAGCCGACCGGTCCCAGCGGTGACAAACTGGAGACTTGTCCATGCCACCTCGATGGCTACAGCTGTTATGACTTCTGTCCTCTCTGCAGCCTGGTAGCCTAACTTTTCCTTGCGCCAGTGGGCTTTCCTGGGTCCTTCCAATGGCCTCTTTTGTGCATAAGTTATTAAGAGTCCACGTACTTGGCTGCAGCCAAAACCACCCGCTACACGGTGGCGTCCTCCCCTGGGACAGGGGTCTCTGCCCTGGCTCCCTTCCGCAGCGTGTTGCAAAGCCCCAGCGCTCAGGTCCTGCCCCAAGTCCCCGGACCGAAACTCCCTGGGGGTCTGGTCAGCACGTCTGAAGCTCCCTGGGGAACCCTTTCGTGGGGCATGGTGGAGGGTCATGCTCTGGGGGCTATGGGGATCGTCCCACAGCTACTCCAGGAAGAGGGGAGCAAGACAGAATTTAGCCCTAGAGAAAGAACTTGCTCCCACCCAGAATCCACACTTTCACCAAGAATTCGAGCATGGGAATCAAGCTTTTCATCTTTAACTATGTCTCCACCATCAAGGGCACAGGGAAGCTCGCAAGCACAGCACTCTCGGGTTTTGTTCACACCGCAGTGAAGCGCCGAGTGGGAGAAGAGACCCCCGTGGGCTTGCCCTGGAGCGGGTCACAGTCGTCCCTTCCCAGACAGGAAACGCCTCTCCCAGAGAAGCCATGTCCAAAGCGGCGCTGTCCTCGGCGGCATCTGTGGCTAGGAGGTGATCAGGACGCCAGTGCTATGACACCTCTCTCTGCCCTTTCTGCCTCATGGAAGGCCATTTCTCTAAGTCATGGGAAATGCAGAGCAGAAGCTGGTGAGGAACAAAACTATGATGTCCCACAGAAAGCAGGAGTGCGCCTTTCCGTCGGAAGGGTCTCTGCACACAGAGGCGGCACGGTGACATCACCGAAGGCAATTCAGCCGCTGCATGTGCCCCATCGGCCAGCCACTCGTTCTCAGGAGGGATCGCCATGGGGACATGTCCTACCGCCTTTGCTGCCCTGGCCAGGTTGTCCATACTGCCTCCCCGACTGTGCCTCCCCCAGGGCGAGCCGCCCCAGACATGTGGCTGTTCTGAGCTCTGCAGGCACTTGGGGGACCACGTGGCTACTGTGGGCTCAGTTCTGTTCCCCAGGGTCCGTGTGTGGGGCTCAGACATCTCCAGAATCAGCCAGGGGTCGCCTCCCCAGCTCCACCAGGCCAGGCTCCTGCAAGTGTGTTTGGCGCAGGTGAGCTGGGTCCCCAGAGAACAGGTCTCAGCAGTGAGCATGTGGCACCCATATGGCAGCAGAACCAGGGTCACGGAAGGCCCTGGCCGGAGAGCGGAAGTCGAGTGTGGCCCCAGAGGGCGTGCCCGGGGAATCCCGCCATTCCCATGCTGTCCGGGTAGTTTTGTTTTGCTTCATTTGACTTCTGAACACAAACATCAAGTCACGATGCATTTCCCAGCACTAAAAAAATAAAAATCTGCCGAATTAGTGGAAACCAGACAGCACTACTGGCCGGCTTCCATCTGACCCGGAGGTGAGCCGTAGCTCCCTCCTGGAACTGACTGGTCACCTGCAGCGTAGAGACACGACCTGCGTGTCAAAACAAGTCAGACACTCCTCACATGAGTGGAACTCAAGGGGTCTGTGAGACTCTGGGCTGCTCTGAGCACAAGTAGGCGAGGAAGTTGCCACTGTGTGGATTCAAGGGGCAAACCCCGGTGCCATGCTGTCCATTCACGAGGTGTCAGCGCAGAGTTATTTCTAAGCAATGAGGTGACGCCACTTTTGGCAAGCATCATCTTTCCTGAGTCGAGTAGGGGATGTCATGGCTGAATGGGGGATGCCGTGGCCAAGTGGGGGATGTCTTGGCCAGATAGGGGATGCCACAGCTGGCTGGAGGAGGTCATGGCCAAGTGCGGGATGCAACATCTCTTTAAGGCACATGGGGGATGAGGACGCTGCTTGGAGCGGGTAGCAGCAGGTCTGCAAAGGAGCTGGTCCCTGGCAGTGCCTTCCTGCTGGCCACAAGACAACACCACTCACAGGGAAGAGGAGGCCAGGGCCACGAGCAGAGCCACCCTGGGGTCCCAAGACCCGAGTCCCAGTCCTGGCCTCTCCAGTTACAGGCCATAAGACCACACACGGCCACCTCGAGCCACATATGCACAGTGAAAGAGGCGGATGGCTGTCGCTGCCTCTCCAAGGGATAGTGAGTGCCTGTGTTCCGGCGCCAAGCATGGCCACTCGTGTTCAGGTCTTTGCTGAACTTGAGGCTCCGTGCCACCAGCTGCCAGGTCTCAGCCTCCGAGTCGGCACCAGGCATGGCTTTTCGTGCCACCACAGGAGGAGGGGCTGAAGCAGCACTGAGATCGGCACCTTCTTTATACTTTCCAGCATGTTCCAGGTTTTCTAAGCGACCGGGGTGCCTTTTGCAACCAGAAAACGTGTTTTATGAATGAAAAGCTGTGGGAATGCTTAGAGTTTGGTGTTAGACAGGAGGCACTGGGTCAGTCAACACACGTGGGCTAAGATTGCTTTCATATTGACTCAAGCTGACAGAGGCAAGCGTTTTAGCCTTTGGGACACTGAGGGGAGAGCCTGCCCCATGCTCACATTTCTTCTTTTATTTTACTTTATTATTATTTTTTATTATAAAGATGTGGGGTACGATTCAGGATTAGGCATACAAACGCTGTTATGCAGGTACCCTTGTTGATGAGGTGTGCCCCTCCCTCCCCTGGCAGTTTCCCTCAACTACCAGTCCCACCCCCCTTCCCCTGACAGTTTTCTGCTACTACCAATTGCTTTCTTATAGCATTATAATTATTCAAGGTCCGCTTATGAGTGAGAACATACGGCACTCTGTTCTTTGTCTCTGCGATAGGTCACTGAGTATGATCGACCCAATTCCATCCAAGTTGCTGCAAAATCCGTATGTTTATCTTCCTTTATGGCTGCATCATATTCCATTGTGTATATGTGCCACATTTTTTTTATCCAGTCCAGCTTCAATGGGCAGCATGATTGGCTCCATGTCTTTGCTATTGTGAATAGAGCTGCAACAAACATATGCGTGCGGGAATCTTTTGTGTAGAATGATTTTATTTCCTCTGGGTATAATCTCCAACTGTACATCTGACAAAGGCCTAACATCTAGGATCTACAAGGAACTCAATGCACCAAAAGGAAAAAAGCAAACAGTCCCATCAAAAAGTGGGCAAAAGACATGAATCGACACTTCTCAGAGAAGAAATATGGGCAGCCAGAAGACGCGTGAAAAAATCTTCAGCCTCACTCATCATCAGAGAAATGCAAATCAAAACCACACGGAGATACTGCCTACCCCCAGTCAGAATGGCCATCGTTAAGAAAACAGACAACAGATGTTGGCGAGGATGTGGAGAAAAAGGAACGCTGCTACACTGCTGGTGGGAATGCAAACTAGCGCAACCTCTCTGGAAGACAGGGTGGCGATTTCTGAAAGAACTAGAAATTGACTTTCCATATGAACCAGCAATTCCCCTACGGGGAATATACCCGGAGGAACGCAGATCACATTTCTGTATACTCTTCAGCATGAGGAAGCCTTCTCTACTGGGATCTCTGCACACTGACCTAGTTTGAGAGACTCCCTAAGTATCTGCCCCTAGTAACATAACAACAATTTATGAGCACATATTACTGGGTAGGTATATCACAAGTATCATCTACCACCAGGATGAAGAGCGTCTTTTTGTCCCCATTTTATTGGTAAGAACTCCCAGTGGCTCACCCGAGGCCGTGGTCCATCGTGGCCACAGCAGGTGCAGCCACCAGTCAACTCTCTTCCATCAGCACAGAGGCCGGGGTGGCAGATCTGATGCCTGGCAGCACTGGTTCTGCGGGGACCTAGGTTCCACCCAGTGGGTAGACCCCACGAGACAGACCAGCAGGCCATCGTGACCAGAAGCAGAGAGCCAGTCTCCCAGCTGGAGTAGGTGGAAGCTCGGGAGACGCTCTGTACTGGAGGTTTCTCCAGACTGCATGGCTGCTAGCCCTGCAGCAGCAACCTTGGTTCCCAGGCCTGGAATGACCATAAGCTGTCAAGACGCTGTGATGAAGCCTTTTCTGCCCAAACTACCTGGATAAACCCTGTCAACTACACTAAGGAACTGGGGTGGCCGGGTGTGGTGGTTCATGCCTGTAATTCCAACACTTTGGGAGGCTGAGGTGGGAGGACTGCCTAAGCCTGGGGTTTAAGACCAGGCTGGGAACTTGGCAAAACGTTGTCTCTACAATAAATAAAAAAAATTAGGTGAACGTGGGGGCACAGACCGGTAATCCCAGCTACTCTGGAGGCTGAGGCAGAAGGATCGCCCAAGCCCAGTAGATAGAACCTGCAGTGGCCGTGAGCATGCCACTGCACTGCAGCCTGGGCGACAGTGAGACCCTGACTCAAAAACAATAATAATAATAATCGGGGCTGAACTGATGGGTCTTTTAGACTCCACGCCATTCCCTCCACACCTGCGCTGCCCCCACCGTGACAAACTGCCTTTCGGATAGAAATTAACTGGAAAAACAGAAACCAGGCCCAGGTCCCCTGACCTCAGAGGTGGCTAGAAGTCAGCAGCACTGCAGCTGGAAAGGGCAAGGAAGCAGACAGGTAAGCCGACCGCCTTCCTCGGGGCACGGTCTCTGGGAGGCTGACTCCACAGAGAGCCAACAATGGCAGCTGGCGGGCATGCCCCGCAGGGCGAGACAGGGGTTCAAGTGCACATGCGAGGCTCTTGGGGGCGCTCAGGACGATGGTGAGAGCAACACAGAGCTTCGCACTCGTGGCCTCGCCCTCCTGGGTCAAAGGCCCGCAGCTTAAAATGTACCTGGGGTCTCCGTTGGGCTGGCCAAGCCAGGACCTCAGCCCCAGTCCCTCCACGGCCTCGTCACCAGGGACACCTCCCTGGACGCAGCCTCGCCTGTCACTGCACGTAGAGAGGCCCCGCGGCCCACACAGGTGGCGCCTTCGCCCTCTGGCCTTGCAGAAGAGCGTGCCGACGGAAGTCTGGCCTCCTGAGAGGACAGGGCCGTGCGGGTAGGAAGGGCCGGTCGCCGTGTCATCAGCCAGAGAGGGACGGGATGGGCAGACAGCAGGCAAGAGCCCCGTGAACCCCGTGGGGCAACACCAGGGCCAGCATGTGGAGGGGCTGGAGGAGGGCTTCACCGCGGAGGCAGCGAGGATGACAGGAGGCCGGGCGCAGACGGGCAGTCAGGAGAGAGGGGTCAAGCGAGACAATGGCTCTGGGTCGCTGGAGGAGGCCCCACCCAGTGAGAAGGAGGGAGGGAGGTCCGGCCAAGCTGCCAGGGCAGGGTCCGGTGTTGGGTGGGGCCCCAGGGTCTGCAGCCTCCTGGGTGCATGTGACAGTGGAGCTCTGAGCCCACGGTGCTGAGGACAGCAAGAATCGACCCCCAGGGCCTCGCGTCATTGTCATCGGGGGCCTCCAGGAATCTCCAGGACGAGGCAGCCACCGAGACAATGGAAGGGACAGAGGTGCCACCGGCCTCCATTGCTTTGGGGGGGGTGAGTGCAGGGCCTGAGTCCTCTCCATCATGCGGCGTCACAGGAGGCCCGCGTGGGACGGCCCTGCCCCACAGACGCTGGCATCCCCGCTCTGAGACCCAAGGAGGCTTCTCCACAGGTGCCGGGACCAGGAAGGGTCTGACTCGTCCACGAGTCGTTCTCAGGGTTCCTGCCTGGCAGCAGGCGGTGAGGGGACCCCAGGGTGAAGGCGGCCGCCGCCTCAGAGGGTGGGGAAGGGACCCCAGGGTGAAGGCACTGACCTCTCAGGAGGCAGAGAGGGAGCCTGGGGGGGGGCAGCCCGCCTCCTCGGGAGGTGATGAGGGACCGTGAGGCGAAGGCGCCTGGCCTCCTCAGGGGGCAGTGGGGGGACCGTGAGATCCTCCACACGGAGTGGCGGCTCTGTGGACGTCGTGACCCGGTGTGGCGCTTCCTGCAAAGCCAGTGTGTGGCCGCTGGGATGGACGCTGCCTGGGTGCCGGGATTCCAGAGCCAGGCCTTGGGTGGGCCCCGCGCCTCCACCCTCCTGTGTGACTTTGAGCAGCTCCTCCACCTCCCTGAGCTCCGGCGTCCTGCACTATGCGCCCGGCACCCTGGAAGCCACACAAAACGCGAGCTCCTGATACCCCGTGCCGACACACATAAAGGCTCAGCGCTTCCACCCTGGGAAAGAAGCCGCAGGGGCACGAATCTCACCCGAAACCGGGGAGTCGAGAAGCAGTGCTGGGAAATGCCCCAACAAATCTGGCACGTGTCCATGGCACGAACGACCGAAGCCATGGGCCCTTGCTTTCTCCCCTTCCTCCCGCACATTCCGGGAGGTCCCGAGGGCCACGGGCAGGGGCTCCAGCCGCTCCTGCTCTTCTGACTGTCTTCAGAGCCCAGAAACCCATGAGGATGGGCGGATGAGCAGCCCTGGTGGCCATGAGAGTGAACCTCGTGACAGTGGAGGATGTGACACGAGGCCTTGCGGCTTGGAGTGGCGCCCATAGTCCTGGGAGATGAGTGGCCCTCGTGGTCTTGGGAGACGAGGGACTCTCATGGCCGTGGGAGTGGCCCTCATGATCATGAAAGATTAATGGCCTTCGTGGCCAAGGGATGACCCCTGTGACCATGAGAGATGAGCGGCCTTTGTGGCCGTGGTAGTGGCCCTCGTGGCTATGGGAGAGGCCCTCGTGGACTTGAGAGTGACCCTCACGGCCGTGGGAGATGAGTGACCCCTCTGGCCATGGGAGTGGTCCTTGAGGTCATGGGCGAGGAGCAACCCTAAGGGCCATGGGGACAGCCCTCATGACCATGGAAGTGGCCTCAGGCGTCATGGGCGATGAGTGGCCCTCGTGGCCAGGAGAGTGGCTCTTGTGGCAGTGGCGGCAGCCCTCATGCTGTGGGAGCAGTATGCCTCGCTGTGGAGGTGGGAGGGGACAGTCACCCGTGGCCTGGGATCAAGCCACTGAGTATGGAGGCCTGGGGCCAGAGGGGCTGCGAGGGGCCAGGCCCACAGGGGCTGGGGCACGCCATCCAGGCTGGTGGTGGGAGGCTCTGGGTGGAGGACCAACGCTTGCCAGTCACCGGGGTGTCCGCGTCAGAAGCGGCTGTGTCCCGTAACCCCCAGTCTCACTGTGCAAGGGGCGAGACAGAAGGGAGCCGCTGGGGTAGATGATGCTCCTGGCATGAGCTGGACAGCCCGGAAGGAGTCCGGGAGTGGCTCTACCCAAGGGTCCTGGGCTTCTCAGCTGCGACACCTCCCAGGAGCGCGGTGATGCCGAGCAGCGGCGAAGCCAGGAAGACGCCCACGCGAGCAGTCGGCAACGGCTCCCGAGCTCTGTTTAAACAGCCTTCGTTTGCTGTTGCGGCTATTTGACAAAGTCAAATATCATTTTCAAGATGGTGAAAAAAGGAAAGCAATATTTGAAACCCTCCCAAAACTAGACTGCGTGGCCACTCTCGATGTGCAAGCATGACTCTCCCTTTATTGCAATCTAATATGAATGTGCGCTAATGTGACATGCCGGGTACTCAGATGAAGCTGTAAAGGAATAAGCTGTTATTGCTTTTCCAAAGACAAAGCAATAACTTAGAAAAACAGAAGCCAGACTTGGTGGCTCAGCCTGTAATCCCGCGCTTTGAGAGGCTGAAGTGAGTGGATTGCCTGAGGCCGCGGGTTCGACACCTGCCTGGGCAACTTGGTGAGACCTCATCTCTACAATAAATCAAAAAAAAAAATTAGCTGGATGTGGTAGCGCACGCCTGTAGTTCCAGCTACTTGGAAGGCTGAGGCGGAAGGATCGCCAGAGCCCAGCAAGGAGAGGCTGAAATGGCCAGGAGCGGCCACTGAACTCCAGTCTGGGTGACAGAGTGAGACTCCAACTCAAAAAAAAAAAAGAGTAACAGAAGGATGCCAAACTTTCTACCGTAGCCTGCCCTCAAATTTCCCCTGCGCTCTCTCCGTATCACGAGACACTTTCTTTAAAAAAAAACGGAAAGGAAAGGGCCTTTTATGAGTTTACAAAGGATTAAAAAGGCTGGAAATGTGATCACAAATAATGGCCCAGCCTTTGTGATGACATCCTCTGGAGGCAGGGAGGGCAGCCTTTGAAGTTAGCCCCAGATGTGGCTCTTGTCTCTTATTTTCAAGTCCATCGGGTTAATGCTACATCGACTACAACCTGGGACCTCGCCCTCTCCCTGCCCTCATCTAATTAGTCACAGATTCTTTTTTTCAACCCCCAGAATAGCTCCCAAATCCACCCTCTCCTTTCTGGTCTCCTCATATTTCATGCTGTCAGTCTCAACGCGTCCTTTCGGCCTTTGGCATAGACCTTTGCGACTGTGAGTCCAGTTTCCTGCCTCCTGTTTACAGAGCCTCAACACCTCTCTGTCACCTGCAGAATGATGTCTCCACGCTGGCGGGCGCCACCTAGAAGCCCACAACCCTCCCACCGGCTCCCCACCACCTCTCTTGTCCCTCCCCCCGCCCCTGGCGCCACCCACGCCCACTGGCACTAGGCTTTGTGAGCCTGGAAATGCCCCCGATCCGCACTGTCCAGGAAGGCAGCCGCCAGCCATGTGTGGCCATCGAGCACTTGGCCGGAGAGAGCGAGGAATGGTACTTCCCATTTTAGTTAATCTCGGTGATTTTGAATGTAAATATCCACAGAGAGCTGGGCTATCTGGCAGAGGGCAGAGGGGTGTAGGGCAGGGGGTGGAAGGTATGGGAGACACTCGGTGCGAGGGGCGCCAGCGTCTGGCGTACTGGATGGAGGCCATGCTGGGCCCCCAGGGCTGGAAACGCGACGGTCCCGGGCAGACTGGGACGTTGGCCACCTGCGACTCCAGGGCCGGAGGGAACTAAGAACAGACTCCGATAAGAACCGGAAGCAGGAACGAGAGTGGGAGAAAGATGGGGGTGGGGACAGGGTCAAGCAAGTCGCGGGTGGAGGACAACAGCGGTCTCGGGACCCATACTCCTCAGGCTGCCACGAACCTGCAGACCCTGCCAGGCAGGCTCCGGCGTGGAGACCCACACACGAGTGTGCGCCTTGCCTTGATGTCTCCTCACGTTCAAACACACGCGTTTCACTTCACTCATCCGTCTCTGCTGGGGAAGTTACCACGACAGCCTGCTCGGCGCTCTTTGATCTGCCATTTAAATTTCCACTCTCGTCCCGTAATCTGTTAATCTTTCCAGCATCTCAGCGCAGGGCTGAATTAAATTCCCATATTGAATCCCCACATGAAAGACATTTCTTTGTAAGCAGCTCAATATAATGTGCTTCGAGTTGACATTTAGAGAGTTCAGCTCCGCAATGGAAGGATAAGGCAGGACACCCGGTGTTAGTACACATTGGCCCAAAGAACATTTTTTTTTATTAGTCGGGAACCAAAAAGATAGAACAAGATAATTAAGGGGAAAAAGTTTATCCCTGCTAGACTGCCACTGGAGTATTATGACTCAGATGTAATAGTCATGAATTCCTGTAGGAATCGAACTTCTTAAGCAGACATCAGACATCAAAGTCTGAGTCACGCCACATTAACCACCAATGGCCAAAGTTTGAATGCCACCAGAAAAGTTAAATATTAGACTTCGCCCGAGACATCTGAACTCCGAGGCAGGCCCTGCCGCCGTCGCGCCGACTCGTGGCTTCTTCGTGGGCCTCCGGGGCCGTGGCTGCACCTCCCCACCCCCCCACCCTCTGCTGCCATGGAGACCCAAATGCGTCCTCTCCTGAGGTTTAGCTCCCAGACACTTGTCGGGTCGAGCAGGTGGGCCGCGCTGGCCCCGGCCTCCTCACCCTCCAGACAGCCCGCAGAGCTGCTCCCCGACGGCACACCCAAGGCAGCACGTCCACAGCCATTGTCCCCCCAGACGGAGCAAAAAAGAAATGAAGAATGGCTCCAAGTGCTGGTGTTTCTTTTATCTGGCCAGCCAACGAAGTGAACCCTGGCAGAAGGCAAAGAGGAAGAGGAGGTGGAATGCTGGGATTTCTCTTAGCGTCGACACACTTGGCCCCGTTTCACCCTAAGAACTGAATGATAGTGCTCGGTAGAATGCGCGTCAAGCAAGGACGCTCATAGCCTGACCCTCACATGGTGCTCCTAGACGTGGTAGTCCAGGCTTAGAATCAGAGACTGAGAAGATGGCTGTGGAAGAGACGGTCTTGCAGAAAAGACCATGAAGGAAAGCATTCTGACTCGTAGGAAACACACGCACATCGTTCTAGAGGAAAAAGTCTAAAGCCTTTGTCCTTAGAGATGCTACAGCTCGAAGCTTCTAGAGTGTGGATCCTGCCCCAACACACGTTGGACGCACATCGCATCCAGGACAAACTCTTCCGACAAGCAGCGTTCACAGTGACAGAAGCAAATAAATGCTACCTGCAGTCCCTAAAAACCCAAGTGCATTAACTTTACCCAAAGAGGTGCACTTGGCCCCAAGTTATGGCAAGGCCCTTCGTGAGGCAGGGTGAACGGACACCCTGCCCCAGGCTGCTAGCGCTGACTCTGCTCCCTAGTACTGCCTCAGCACAACCCTGGAAGGGCTGTGACCTCCACCTGCCAAATGGGGAAACAGAGTCACAGAGGAATAGCCAATTTGCCCAAGGTCATGCAGCCACACAGCGGTGCTGGCATTTGAGTCCCCGATGTATCGTCGTGGCTGGCGACAACGTCCCTGAGGGCCCCCGGTGCCCTTGGATGAGCCTTCCCTTGACTGGGGACTTCCTGCGCTCTCTCCACATGTCCGTCTCCCAGCGCCTTCCCTGAGTCCCTAGACCACAGTCTCAGTGTCAAAGGCTCTTGGGGAACTTGGCATTGCAGGAACAACCTCTACAGCTCTACCGGTTCAGAACTGTGGGACAGGACAGAGTTGAAACTCTCAGAACCCCTGGCCAGAGGAGGACCCCTGAGCCCGGGAGCAGCCAGGGACCGGAGAGAGACCAGCTCTGGTGATAGACACGCCACAGTGAAAAACTTTGTGCAAACAGATGACAAGCGTGGGGCCCAGAGCAATTCAAAGACAGGATGACCATGGACGCGAGAGCACCCTGGCCAAACATGACCAGTCGCACTGGCGCCCACCCTGATCCGGCCCCGTCATGGTCCGACCAGGGCCTGAAGTCCACCCTTGCCGTTCCCCAGGGCTGGGCTCTCTCCCTTCTTTCCACTACAAGATTAGCCAGAGTTTGGTCTGCTGAGGTCAGTCTGGGTGTTTTTTCTTGTGGTTTTAAAATGCTATCCACCTCTTCTTATAATCCAGTGTGTCTTCCTTATTATGATCTCAAGAATACACACGCTCAAGAGCCTCTGTTCTTGAAATGCAGGCTGGACCTCTCCATGGCTGTCAGTGCATGTGGGCTGAGGGAAGGTGTTTGCCTGGCAGGCGACTGGCCTTTGGAGGGGAGACACCCACTCCTTACGCCAGGGGACACCTGGTTTAGACATCAAAGGGTCTCGAACATTCATATTCCTCCCCCAGAGGACACGGGGAATCTCAGAAGCAGAGAGCCCTGGCATGACTCATTGGCAACGTTGCCGCCTGGGGCACAGGACATCTCATCAACAGGGCCTGGGGTTGGGGGTAACTGCTTCTTAAGTAGATTCAGAGTGGTTTTAGGTTCACAGCAAGACTAAGCAGAAGGGGCAGAGATTTCCCACATGCCCTCGCCCCCACCCCACCCCCCGCCCAGTTCTTAACCTGGATTTCATACTTTCCTCCTTCATCTTAAATGATTTAATCTCTCAAGAATTCAATTATTTTTTAGATCTCCTCTAAATTGAATGAAGAGTAAATAAAAAGACCTTAGACAAAAACTGAATAATTTTATTAGGATTATGATAAATGTGATAGGTTGCGGTAGCCTGAAAATCTCATTATATGCAATTAAGGAGCCACATTAATATAATTGTCGGCTTCCTAGCATTTTAGCCGAGCACATACAGCATTTACAGATAATTGCATCGTAAGGGGAAAGACACGCTGTGAGGCCGGTGTGCTCGTGACTAACACTGCCAAATTAAAACCTGGTTGGGTTTCTCCTTGAGTTATTCGCTTTTAAAAGCTTAATTTTTATCTTTTCAAGATGGGAAAACACGCAAGTATGCAAACAAAATGTTCCTGTGAAAAACCTTGCAAAGCACAGTGAAAGCAAGCATCGCTGAAACACAGTAATGTCATTGGGATAACGCTAATTCCAAATGTGTTAAGTCCTTGACCAGAGCTTTACTCAAACAAGGAATTCTAAAGCAAATGAATACTGTAAATACTGCTGCAATGGGGTGACTAACATTTATGCAGATATCTATGTATATATGATGCTTGTATAAAAACGGTGCAAAAATTACAAAGGAGACAAGGAGAGGCAGAAAGATACAGAAAAGGTCTTCAGTTAGGCTGGAAGAATTGGAGTTCATACTCTGTGGACGGTAAACTATGCAATCTTGAGGAAAGTAAGTTCCAGATCTCCGTTTCTCCAATGACAAAACTTGAGGACTGAATGAGATAAACCACAGAAGTCTCTTCCGTCTCCAGACATCCTCAAGAGGTTTTCCCGTCATCGAAGCAAGCCATGGACGACACATACTTTTCACGGTCAGGTTGGATTTTTCATCTAAATTTGAAAATAATTCTACATGTGTCTCATTTTTGACAGACTTCATTTTGCAGGGCGGTTTCAGGTTGCAGCAAGACTGAGCAGAAGAGGCAGAGATTTCCCACACGCCCCCCGCGCCCACCCAGGCACGGCCACCCCGCGGTCGGAGGGTGCGCTTGTTACAAACGGTGGCCCAGCGCTGACACGTCAGTGTCCCTACGGTGCACAGTGACATAGGGGTCCCTCCTGCACGTTCTGCGGGTTTGGACAATGTGTGAGGGTGCACGCTCGCCGTCACGGCGTCCTGTGAGGTGTCCGCTGTCTTAAGAGTCCTCTGTGCCTGCCACTCGCTGGCGACACTGGCCTCTCCACTGTCCCAGATGTCACCGATGTCACCGACTCGGAGTCCCACAGGGTGGAGCCTTCAGACGGGCTTCGGGCACTTCGCAACATGCGCGTGGGGCTCCTCCGTGTCTTCTCGCGACTCGGTCGTCCATCTCTTAGCACTGAGTGATCCTCTCCTGGACGTGCCGCAGTTTATTCACCCACCCACGAGCTGAAGGACAGCTCGCAGGTTCTGGCAGTTATGAAGGAGGCTGCCAGAAACAGCCGTGCACAGGCTTCTGCGTGGACATACGTTTTCAGCTCCTCTGGGAGAGCTCCAAGGAGCAGGACTGTGGACTCACGGCAAGAACACGTTAATTCTATGCGAATCTCCAACTGGCTTCCCCTCCACTTCTCACTAGGGTCAAATGAGCGCGCCTGATACCCTGTATCCCCGCCAGCAGCTCCAGACTCGGGCCTTTCTGAAGGCCTGTGGGGCTGCTGGCTATTGTCTGAATTTGCATTTTCCTGGTGACACGCCACAGAGAGCATCTTTCCATAGGCTTGCTTGATGTCTGCATATCTTTTTTAGTGAGGCATCTACTGAGGTTTTTCAGCCTGTTTTTTAATTGGGGAGTTTGTTTTCTTAGTATTTCTTAGTGTTCAATCTTAAGAGTTTTTTGTGTACTCCGGATAACATTCCTTTCTTGAACGTGTCTTTTGCAGGTGTTTTCTCCAAGGCTATGGCTTGATTTCTCACTGTCTTCACAGTGTCTTTCACTGAGCAGAATTTTTAGCTTGAATGAGGTTCAACTGATCGGTTCTTTCTTTCCTGGATCACGCCTTTGGTGTTGCGTGTGAGAGGTCATGGTCAAGACTGTGGTCATCTAGAAGTTCTTCTGTTATCTCCCAGGAGTTTCGTAGTTTTGTATTTTACATTTAGGTCTGCAATCCACTTCGAGTTAGTCTTATGAAGGGTCAGGTCTGTGTCTAGATTCATTTTTCGGCATGTGGATGTCCTGTTTTTCCAGCTCCATTCTTGATAGACGATCTTTTACTCATTGCATTACCTCTGCAGTTATTTGTAGACAGTCAAAGTTTTCATCAGTTTGGATTCACCTACCCTCAGATGCAGTAGGTGCTATCGACTGAATGCTGACATCCCTGTGCTGAAACTCGGTTTCCCATCGTGATGGCATTAGGAGGCGGGGCCCTCGCTCGTGGCTAGGTCTTCAGGGGACTGTCCTCCTCCCGAATGGGATCAGGACCCACATGAAGGAGACCTCCAGTGCTCCGTCATCCCTTCTGACGGGAAAGCGTTCTCACCAGACCCTCAATCTGTTGGCGCCTCGAACCTGGTCTTCCCAGCCTTCAGAACTGTGAGAAAGACATGTCTGTTGTTTGTAAGTCATCCAGTCCGTGGTATTAGGTTGTAGCAGTTCAAATGCACTACAAGAGCAGGAGAGTGATGTGGACCCATCGCCTTCCAGCGTTAGGGTCCATGCTGGCCACTCTCACGGACAGTGAGCATAGTTATAATCTGGGTATGTTCTATTGATAAAAAAATGCCAAGAGGATTTTGTGTGCTGCCAATTTTACATTAAAAGAGATCACAGGCCGGGCTCGGTGGCTCAGCCTGTAATCCCGGCACACTGGGAGGCCGAGGCGAGTGGAGTGACTGAACCCACGGGTTTGAGACCCACCCGGGCAACTTGGTGAGACCTTGTCTCTACAATAAATCAAAAGTTAGACAGGTGTGGTAGCGCGCGCCTGTAGTTCCGGCTACTTGGAAGGCTGAGGCGGAAGGATCGGCTGAGCCCAGCAGGTTGAGGCTGCGGGTGGCCAGGAGTGTGCCACTGCATTCCAGTCTGGGCAACAGAGTGAGACTTCAACTCAAAAAAAGAGAGCGATTACAGTCAGCTTAAAGGCAGTGTGTGGCAGGCATGGTATCACGTGTGCTGGCACCCTCCAGGGACGATGCCGTCATTACCCCATCTTACAGATGCACAGAGTGAGGCTTGGAGTCACCCAGCCTGCACATGCAGGGATCAGGGCTTGAACTCAGGTCGGCCTCTAAAGTCCTGGGAAAACCAGTGTGCACATGAATTCAAAAAAGAGGCTATTGCCTTTCCCCCACTCCCAATCATAAAAGAGGTCAGAGAAAAGTGAACACACAATAAACACCCTCCGTCTAATTTTTCCTGCTGAGCTCATGAAGAATGAGTAACCGAGCCCGCCACTTCCTCGCTCCTGCCCAGAATGATGGGAAACAAATGTTCTCGCTAAAGGGCTTCGACGGAAGCTATCGACAGGAGCAGAATCACAAACGATGGCTGCCTGGAACCACACGACAACACATTATCACTCTCAGTGTATGGAGCACTCGTCCATTGTTTTTTAACATCAAGTTTAACTTTGTGGGAGGCAAGTTGTGCTATAAAACTGCAAAGAAGAAAGAGAGTTAGGAAATGTTGATATGAGTGTCTACCTGGCGGAAGGGAGACAATTTGCAGTGAGATAATTGGTACATTGCCCACTGCATTATGTTTCTCCAAACATGCGACTGTGGGAGGAGATTAGCTTCCCCTCTCTCCGGGGAGAAAATGACTTGTCTCCTATCGTGAATAGAACTGTCATTCCGAGGGCTGACAAATGCTAACAACCCTTGGAGGTGCCGCGTGCTGGCATCTAGAAAGCAAATAAAATAAAATGAAGAAGCCAGTAACCAAAGAAAGAAAGGTCACGAGAGGAAATAGTGAGCTAAGGCCCTCGGATGTCATAAAAACAAACCCAAAAACGTTGGGATCTGCGTCGTGCCAGAAAGAACGGTCAGATGCCGAAGCGAAGGGAAGCAAAAATAAATCAGTCTGAATTAAAGTCACTTCAATTAGTTTACCCTTCCGTGCTAGGCTCCATAACACCAAATTAAACGCAATAGATTCTGTTTTCTTTTGCTCACGGTGCAGCGGCATGAGGAAGACGCTAAGAGAGCCGACCACTTACACCCACCGCAGATGTTTGAAACCATCGTGCTCAGAGCCGGAGCTGGGATCACTGGCTGAGGTGGGAGCGTCCGGCCGTGCAACCCCGCGTCCTTGGTCTTCATGGCCCTGAGGGGCTTCTAACAAGGCTGATGACAGAGAAAGGGAGAGGGAGACCAGGGGTCACTCTGAGTGAGCAAGGGTCCCGGGAGCAGTTAGGACAGCGTGGACGAAAGTTCAGCAGATGGAGGCAGTCAGGAGAAGACTCAGTTCTATCCTGGTCTCCTTTTTCCTGTCAGGCGAGGCTCTCAAATGATGACACTTGGCGGGCAGCATTTTATTTTTCACCAAACAAAAATCTGCCACCGACGAAGCTCAGACTGTTGTCTGTCAAGAAAGGGCATTTACGTTTCAGTTACCCTCGGTGTGTTCCCAACGACTGTGATCATAGACTGGGGAAGACGGGGTGCTGCTGAAAACCAGAGGCTGTTGGTCTTAGGGAAGGGTCTCGTCTTGAAACAATGGCCCGGGCTGTTCTGTGTTTCATGAAATAGAAGGATCTTCCCCAAATGCCCTCAAGGTCCGTGTGAGAAATGTGGCTCTTTACCAGTGATGCCCACAAATGTCGCATGTCGTCACTGCTTACAGTATGCCCTGCACTAGACTGGCGTTTGACACCAGTGATGCTCTTGACCTCCTGATTCTGTGAAGGGCTCTGTTATCGTCCTCACCTGAAGACGAAGAAAGAGAGGACCACAGAAGCTGAATCTTCACTCAAGATGCAGCTGGTAAGTGGTCAGATCTACACTTGGTTGCCTTTTTATTGGAAGTCAGACATGGCGAATTTCAAGTCACTGGATTTTTTTTGTCCTTGTCTTGATCTTTTTTCTGGAATGTAATTAAAGTACTGGGAACCGTGTGTTTCCTTTGGGTCTTACTTTTAAGCCTTGCTGGGCAGGACTGAGCAGGGTCACTCCAGGACTGCTTGTTCCTCACTACTGAGACACAGTCCTCAGGCAGCGAGGGGACAATTGGGGCACCACCTTGTCTGGTTTCCATCTCTCAGGGATCACAGTCTTTCGTAGTCTGATGTCCAGTGTCTTTCAAACTGTCCAGCGTCACCTGTGCCATCTAGTTTCCTGGTTGTTTCAGGAATAAAGGTGAATCTAGTCCCGGCCGTCCACCTCGGCCAGGACGATGGCCTCACAGCCAACTTGAAGCTAAGCAGTCGTGTCCCAGAGCTTGGGCCCATAACCGCACCCCGTCTTTCTCGAAGTGGTTGGGACCAGAAGGGTTAAATGACTTGCTGAGGCTAATTCTCCTTCCTTGCAATAGATCCATTGCCCACAAGTGTCATTATCTTACAATGACAGTGCAAGGGGGCAGGAGGACACCCACAGTCTCCCTTGAATCCTCCATCAAATGGTCTCTCCAGGCTCAACCTCCGGACCTGCCCCGGAGGGAGTGTGCACATCTCCAGTCCTGGGAGCTCGTCTGGATGCTTCAGGAAGAGGGCGGAAGTGCCGTTTGTTCAGGACTTTCACATCATGACCAGTGAAGAGAATGCTGAGTGGAGCTCACTGATGTCCCCACAATGGGAAGGCATCTGAGCAGTGCAGACACAGCTCACCTCACCCCTAGATCTTTTCCTCCAGAGCTGTACTCAAATCCAACTGGAGTAGACCGAATGATGTCAAAGGCACCAGTAGCGCTTACTGAATAAATGAGTTGTGATGTTCCGTTAATTAAACCAAAGCCTCCGTCGTCATCTTAGAGGCAGTGTAGCTTTGTGATTAAGTGCATAGGTTTTGGACACTGGTGGACCTGGGTTCAAATCCCAGCTTACTAGCTATGTGAACTTGGCCAAGTCACCTAGTCATCAAAGCCTCAGATTCTTCTTGTATAAAATGAGGTTGATAAGAAATCACCCTCAGGTTGGGAGGATTTAGTGAGTTAATCTCAATAAAAGTGCGAAGCACAAAGTCTGATGCTCAGCACTAAATAAAAGCTAACTATCATGGCTATGCCTATATTAAAACATTCATGGGGCTGAGTACGATGGCTCAAGCCTGTCATCTCAACACTTTGGGAGGCTGAGGCAAGAGGATTGCCTGAGCCCACGGGTTCGAGACCATCCTGGGCAACTTGGTGAGACCATGTCTCTGCAATAAATCAAAAAATTAGCCAGGCGTGGTAGCGCGCATTTGTAGTTCCAGCTACTTGGAAGGCTGAGGCGGAAGGATCACCTGAGCCCAGCAGATCGAGGTTGCGGTGGCCGTGCCACTGCATTGCAGCCTAGGCAAGAGTGAGACTCCAACTCAAAAAAAAAAGAGCAGGGCGTGGTGGCTTAAGCGTGTAATCCCAGCACTTGGGAGGCAGAGGTGAGAGGATTGCCTGAGCTCAGGGGCTCGAGACCAGCCTGGGCAACTTGGCAACACCTCGTCTCTACAATAAATCAAAAAATTAACCAGGCATGGTAGCGCGAGCCTGTAGTTCCAGCTACTCGGAAAGCTGAGGTGGAAGGATTGCCTGAGTCCAGCAGGTCAAGACTGCACTGGCCATGAGCATGCCACTGCACTCCATTCTCCATTCTGGGTGACAAAGTGAGACTCCAACTCAAACAAAAAACAAAAAAATTCACACAATCAGAGAATATGAGAAATACGAAGTTGTCATCTCTAGCTAAAAGTCCTTCTGAGCATCTGCTTGGCTTTAGTCTAATTTTAAATGCATTAAAAGTTAGACAACCCAACATTTTCTTAGGCAAGTTTTATAATTAAAATAGTTCACCCTGGTGTCAGTCTGTGTAAATTTTCATTTACCTAAAGCCATTTGTTAACACTTATGTACCATGGCAACTGATTCCACAGTGTTTCTATTTTCTAGATATTATTAGACAACCGTCTCAACACAGCCCACTCTTTTAGCTATCCCACCCTTCTGCACATATTTGTTTCTCTCCAGATTTCTAGTGTACACGAATCAAATCCTCCAGCATGCAACAAGTCTATCATTTTCCAAACATACTTGTTAGAAATGCAGTAATTCAGGTCATGCTTCCCTCAAAGTCACGGGACAAGGAACGGTTCCAAGTCCTTTTTTAATCCATTATTTCTAATTTGCAACCAAACATATCTGCTTGGAAGGCCGTGTCATTTTCAGACTAGTCACTTATGCCAACCCATGGAAGCAAGCAAGCGCTAGCAGAATTGGCCCAGCAAGCCTCGAAGACTAAATACAACTGTAGTCATGATGTTTTCTTAGAGTTTCCTGCTGTATCTGTGTTTGAGAATGAATTCTAATTGTGTTTAGGTCTGCCTGTATTTTTACTTGACAAATCTGGCAACTCTAAGTATGTTTGAAATAGGCATATGCTTGTATATCCACAAAGTCTAGAAAAGACTAAATACGAATGCAACTGCAAGTTGGTAGAATATCTAAGAACTCAAAGGTTGTCAATGGTATGAAATATGAATATTTATGACAACTGAGCATATCTTTGTATAGTTTCTCTTCCACTCATGATTTCAACAAGTGATCCTGCAGCACCAGTGTAAAATGCCATCAACTCATTTAAATGAAGTTTCCAAATCAAACACTAAAATGGTAAATGCAGGCACACTCTGTCCCCACGTCTGCAGGCACACTTTGTCCCCACATCCGAAGCATCTTGTCATCTCATGGATCCTTATTCCATCTTAGCAGCCTTTCTGGCATCTGGTAGACAATGAGCAGCTCACACCAAAGCCAATTTCAATTAATTCAAGATGGAAAATTCCATGTGACACTATCAAGCACTTTACCAGAATGGAGATAGATTGCATCTACAATTTCACATCACTTTTGTCTTCTGATTTTGCAGCTCTATCAAAAAAAGCAATCAAGTTTGTCTGGCATGATTTGCCCTCTTTAAATTCCTATCTCATAACGTCCAATATCATTATCCTTGTATGTTTCATCAATGCTTACAGATTTTCTATTAATATTCATTCCATTCTCTTGCCATAGATTTACCTTGCTTTCGTTAAATACTTGTTTCAGTGTCGCTCATTTCTTTTAAGAACAACAATAATCATTATCATTAGGATAACACTCTGGCAATTATTCCTCATATTTGAGCTGATAAGGGACTCAAATCAATTCTATAAATACTTACTGCACATTTACTAATTGCTTCTTACTCTGCCGGGCATGTGAGGAAAATGGACTGGGAAGGACACTTTTCCTCTGCAAAGCGCTGATCTCACCAAGGAGATAAAACACGGACTCGTGGGAATTCTGTTCTCATTAGTATCCAGTGTTCAGTAAACTCCAGCGGGCTAAGAGAAATCATTAAAATTCGGGCTTCCATGCCTCCTTTTAAGAGGTTCTGATTTTGCATTTGCCTTCTTAACAAGCACCCTCAGGTGATTTCAGCAGACGCATTTCTTAGGCCACCCTTGGAAAACACTGATCAGGGAGTCAAATATCATAGGGCCAGAAGAGAGTTCAGCCACACTATTGTGCCAGAGGACTTCCATGTCCACGTCGTGCCAGAGGACTTCCCACAGCATCTGGACTGAAGAGCAGCAGACTCACAGGGCTCCCATGGCCCAGGACCTGCCAAATCTGCTTTAAACGTGTTTGGTCTCAGAGACAGGCATGGTTCACAAGCCGTGATCGTCTGCTCTTTGGCCAGTTAGGCAATAACGGATTGATAGTGTTACTAAGTAACTAAATACAGCTAACAAAGGCAACACAGGGTTTTAAAGGGGCAATAACTTCCCCACACAAAAATAACATGTATCCTTATCAAAAGAGCCAAGCAAATATATCTCTGGGCTGCTTCATAATACATCCATCCATTGGGAACATTCCAGAACCTGGGCATTTATCAAGTTCCTAGTGATAATTCAGAAAGCGATACTTGGAGATGGCTCCCTGGGTCACCAGGAGGCTTCTGTCCCACGAGTGAGCCTCACAGTGCTCTGTGGAAGCCTGGAGCTGTGGAGATAATCACTCGTAGGTCAAGATGTATCAGAGGGAAGTGACTGGGACACCTAGAAAGGCCTTTCTCCTAGACTGCTCTGCTGTGCTCATTGTTCTATTCCTGCACCATCTCCTGAGGCCAGCGTGTGAGGCAGGGTCAAGCCAGACAGTGGTGTTTACAACAGAAGGGGTTTTGTCTGGAGGCAGCGAAGGATGAGTCACCCGAGAGGACGGGAGCCACCTGGAGACCTTAAGCACAGGCAGCCTCTTCCCCTGAGGGTGGGGACCCGAGCCAGGCAGGGTCACCTGGATGGAACCCAGCAGCCAGACTTTTCTGGAGGGACTAGAAGACTGGAGGAAAAGCAGCTGAGGCAGAGAAAGCGAAGAAATTCCAGCCTCTCCTTTCCTCCACACCCCAGCCTCCTGCAAGGGCCTCCCAGGGCTGAAACCATCACCCCGCAGGCCGATACCCTTCCCTAGCACGGCAGGCAGCACCCAGAGGTTGACCTCTGCTCTAGGAGCCCTTCCGGTAAAGCAGCAAGGAGGCATCTGGGAGGCGTCTGAGGGCAAATGCAGCGAGGGCCGTCTAGGATTGTTATTACTTTTATAGTGTTCCTTTAAAATGGAGAGATTCCGTTTGCATAAGGATCTTGAAACTTTTATAAATTCTCAATTCGATGCTTCAATTATTCAACAATTCATGCTGCCTCCAAATAAATTACATTTTATCCTTTTATTCCTCACCACTCTAGCATCACATGAATTAAAAATCAATGCTTGAATAAGCATCATTATTCTTTTTATAATATTACTAAATGCAAATCCTTTGTCCAATGCATCGCTCTTACCTATATATCAGGAGACAGTCGTATATCATTCCTGATATTTTTGAGTATCCAGATGTCTTTATTTCATCTTTTTGTAAAAAACAAAATGGACAATTCTAACGCACAATCTGGTATTGAAATCATTCAGCTACCGCATTTTGCTTCCATCTGCACTCATTCATGGAATGTCTGCATCTCGTCATTTCTCTTCCGCCAGCAGAAGGCTGGGTGTTCGTCGCTTTAGCCCGTGGATCTGTTGGGAAGGACGTGTTTGGACACCAGGCTCGGTAGCTCCCCCTTCCAAAACAATGGGTTCATACTCATCGAGCCCTACGCCAGACATGATGCTGTGCCAAGTGTTGTGTGTGGTGTGTGCGTGGGTGTGTGTCTCCACGGGAGTGTCTTCAGGAACGAGAGGCAGAGAGGCGCAACTGTGGAGCCCGGTGCTACCGCCCACGCGCTGACGCATACACACATCGGCGCCCCACACGAGGGCTTCGCGGTGACCCAGTCCTGTTCTCAGAACACCTCATGGCCCTTTGCCACAAATAGTTGCCCCAACCCCACAGCTGGGGCTCGGCTGGCCCTCGCTGCTCCTTCCTGACCGATTTCCAGTCTCCTCACACCATCGCTTCACCAACACTCCACGGCCCCCGCTCCGTGGGCCCGTGATTTCTCTCGTCTGCCTCCCTGCATGCGGCTCTCTGTGGCCTCTCGCTCCAGCGCTCCTGCCTGCATTCCTCCTCCCTCGTGGACGGGCCACCCTCCTCCGCCCAGAGCCGTCTCCTCTCCTGAGTTCCTCCGAGACTCGCTGCCTCTGGCCTCACGGTCTACTCGCCACTGCATCCTCAGATGTCCTGGGAAGCCTTGGGCGCGAGCATTCACACCCCACCAACAAGGAGGAGCATCGAGTGGAGGGCAGGCACCAGAGCGTGGTCACCAGCTGCGCCGAGGCTTGTCCTGGGGAGGGATCCTGAAGTCACCAGCAGACAGTGGGGAGACAGAAAGAGTGACGCCACGGGCAAAACCTAGGAGACCGGACGGGGTTGGGATGCAGCGACCTGGGCGAAAGTGGAACTAAGTCCACTTCAGGCCTGTGGGGGCAGATGTCCTACCAAGGAGCTTCTCGTTCATTTCGGGGAAGCCTCCAAGCCATCTTTCTCACCTTGGGAAAAAGAAATCCCATTTTTATCCTCACTGATTAGATTTCTTTTGTTTTAGCTAGCAATGTATTTTGGCTGCCTTGCTTGCCTTGAAAAATAACTCTGAGGAATTCCATCTCGGAGTCTCTCTTTGTTATCTGTCTTCTACCCTGTCTTAATTCCGTTTCATCAGGAGGATCAAATCCGGCGCCCACCTGTGGCCCTGACGAGGTGCTCCCTGGGTGCGATTTTAAAATCAAGTCTCATGAGAGCCTCGGCGCCTCTTGACGGTCAGTGGGGCTTACCCAGGGGCAGTTAAACAACGGGGGTGCTGCAGGCATCTCCCCCTTCAGCCTGGGCCTCATCATTCCGGTCTGTTTCCTCACTTAAGCCTCTCAACGCCAATACGTCTTCAACTTAAACATCCATTTTCTCCCTGTTTTAGGATTTTTTTCCTTTTCCCCCACAGTTGCTTCTTCATTTAATCTTCAGGGTCATCTGAGTCCCCATAAATCTAAACGCAGCCATCAGCTGCCTCGTCTCTTTAAAATGTCTTGCCACAGGTGGGCACAAATCCCCCTCCTGACAGAGAGAGCAATTTAAAAGAAAGATGGTGAACGGAGATTATATCTCCAGAGAAGCCATTTCATCAGAAACAGGGGGGTGGAGGGAGAGCTTTTTGTTTTTGTTATTGAAAGGGTTTATATTTTCATCTTTGCTCGAAGAATGCTATTTCTTGAAAGCATAATCTTGCCATTTGCGATTGAGGTGTGAAAATCAAAGTTTAGAGAACCTAATGCAGGTGTTTTGGGCACTAAAACAAGATGGTGCCCACTGACCTGGCTCAGCCTGAGTCTTTTTCCCCTGTGTACGTAGCTACGACGCCATTCGGATGTCTGCAGTAGGCTGCGTGCTAGAGTTTTCTGTCTCTGTACCCAATTATTTTTTTCCCAAACAAAACTTAGTGAGCATTTACAATCAGCAAGGCGTTGAACTAGGTGCCTGCATCGGTCCATTTGGGCTTTTGTAACAAAATAACTTGGGCTGAGTATAGTACTTTATAAGACAACAGAAACGCCTTGCTCACAGTCCTGGGAGCCAGGAAGCCCAATGTCACTGCCATAGCTGATCTGGTCTCTGGCGAGGGCTCCTTGTTGCTTTAAAGCTCACTCTGTCCCCACACATGGTGCAAGTGGCCAAGGAGCTCACTGTACTCTCTCATAGGGCGCGGGTCCTGGTCACGAGGGTGGAGCTTCATGGCTTAATCACCCCCCAAGGCACGCCCCCAATACTGTGGCCTTAAATCCAGAGGTTCCAGCATGTGAATTCTGGAGATGCCAACATCCAGATGGCAGTCGTCCCATAGGGCCCAGTGGGGTTAGTATGATACAGCCTTTATTCTCAGTGACACAGGTGACAGGCGTGGGTACAAACAGCCACAAGGAAAGGCGGCGTGTGGCACGCCATGCGCAGGCATATTTCATTTGCTGATGCTACATCTTTTACAAATTGAACGTTAGGGCCAACCCCGTGCCTAGCAAGTCTACCAGTGCCACCTTTCCAGTAACGTGTGCTCACTTCATGTCCCTGCCATGTCCTGGCAGTCCTCGCCACACTTCAGACTCTTGTATCGCTATTGCATCTGTATGACGATCTGTGATCAGTGATCTTTGACGTGACCATTGTCATTGCTTGGGTCACCATGAACTACACCCATACGAAGGTGAACTTAACAAGTGTGTGAACTGACTGCTCCCCGACATCTCTATGCCTCTCCTTGGGCCTCTCTGGAGATACAGAAGTATTACGATTAGGCCAAGTAATAAGCCCTACCGTGGCCTCCAATGTCCAAGGGACAGGGAAAGTCACCTGTGTCTCACTTTACATCAAAAGCTAGAAATGGTTGAGTTCAGGGAGGAACGCACGTCGAGAGCTGAGACAGGCCGAAAGCCAGGTCGCATGTTCCCAACAGGCAGCCCAGGCGTGCATGTGAAGGAACAGCTCTTGAGGGACACTGAAAATGCTTCTCCCAAGAGCACAGGAATGATAAGAAAGCAAAACAGGCTTATTGCTGATGTGGAGGGAGTCTGAGTGTTCTGGAGAGAAGATCAAACCAGCCACAATGCCCCCTAAGCCAAAGCCCCATCCAGAGCAAGCCTCCCACCCCAGGCCCTCTCCAGTCCCGAGTCATGTCGGGAGCCTTAAGAGTGGGTGAAAACACGAAGGGAGTGGGGGATGGGTGATGACAGCCTCGCGAGCCCGGTAGGCGTTCTGCAGGCAGTGTACACAGCAGGACTGGTGTAGACCCAGCTGTCGGGGACGTGAGTTGGGGCTGAAACTCAACGGGTGGATGGAAGTGACAAGGCTGAGAGCCTGGGGAGAAGGCTCTAGGCATGGGGCGAAGGGCGCCTCCTGGAGGGGGTGGACCACAGCTCTCCAGACTCCATCAGGCGGAGGCCAAGAGGAGGCCCAGGCAGGCCCAGAGCGTGCGGGTTCAGGGAGACCGACTCGAGCCCTGTGGGTGTGTGCAGGGCATGCGTGCAGGGGCTGGGAAGGGAAGGAGACCCCGCCACGAGGACCTGCCCACTGGACTAGGAGGGGAGGTGTTTTTCT
Organism: Cephalopachus bancanus; assembly: GCA_027257055.1. NCBI lineage: Eukaryota > Metazoa > Chordata > Mammalia > Primates > Tarsiidae > Cephalopachus > Cephalopachus bancanus. The sequence continues at coordinate 4,837,865 of JAPVLO010000090.1, forward strand.
GAACATGCAGGGGGAACTCACAGAGGGCTTCAGGGCAGGGCAGTCAGGACTGTGTTTGCTTCCAGGCTGTCAGTCTGAGCTGGGGTGGGAGAAGGAACGGAGAGGAAGATTCGGGTGCAAGAGATCGTCCCTGAAGTAGACAAACAAAATGAGTCTTTGGACGAAGGGTTCAGGTCTTCGGGGGCTGAAAATAGATTTAATTTTGAAGCAGAAGGAGCAAGAAACTAATAAGAAACCAATATATGTGGGGACTTATGTCCTAGATCCTATGCTGGGAGCAACTCATCAACTGCTTTATTTAATCCCCAGAAATCTTCCAAGTGGCTAATTGTATCTTTTTTATACGTCTATATCCTTAATGTTCTCATTTTACACATAAGAGAGAAACCGAGGCTCAGAAAAGTTGAATAACTTGCCCAAGAGCTAGCAGATAATTCAGAGCACCAGGTTAAATAAAGTTTGCTTTACTTTAAGACAAAAAGAACAGCCAGGCTTGGTGGCTCAGCCTGTAATCCCGTGCTTTGGGAGGCTGAGGTGAGTGGATTGCCTGAACCCCCAGGTTCGAGACCCGCCTGGGCAACTTGGCGAGACCTCATCTCTACAATAAATCAAAAAATCAGCCGCGCGTGGTAGCGCATGCCTGTAATTCCAGCTACTTGGAGGGCTGAGGCAGAAGGATCGCCGGAGCCCAGCGGGTCGAGGCCGCGGGGGCCGGGAGCGGCCACTGCACTCCAGTCTGGGCGACAGAGTGAGACTCCAACTCAAAAAAAAAAAAAGACAAAAAGAACTCTCCAAGGTCTTTCTTCTGTCCTAGTTCCCGATTCTTACCCCGTCCTCAGACTCTATTGACATTCACGAAGGATGCTCGGTGCTCGGCAAGTCTCTGATTGAGCATGGCAAATCCCAAAGGGTCCCCAGCCAATGTCACCGTATTTATCTGTGGGATAAGAGGGAGATCTCTGATAAAACATGCAATTGGAAGAGTATGGGAAAAGCCATTCATTCCGAGGCTCCTGGTCCATTCCCCCCTGACATTGTAGTGGCATTTGCAGGACGCAGAAGCCAGCCAGTGGATTCCGCGTACCAACACTCACTTTGTTGTCTTTGTTTTTCCTGTAGAGTTTGAAAGAAGGAGAACTCTTGCTGAAGCTCGTAATTCCCTAATTACTTAATTATTAGCGTGAAAATCTGATTTCCAACATCATTTAATGCTCGTGCAATAAACCAGTGGAGATGCTTGCATAGACAGTGACTTCCAGGCTCCAAAGAGTGGAGTGATGTCGGAGGAACAGTTATTTCTAAAAGGAAAGTTGAAAGCTGTACCTGCTGCACCACCCGGGCCTGCCTGCCACCCACTGGACAGGGACATGCCTCCCAGGCCTGGCGGGGCCACATGAAGGCTGTTACGTAGCACTCTTTCACCCAACCAGACTGTCATGGCGGGGACAAGCGGAGCTGACCATCAGGCAGAGGAAAGAAAGCTCAGCAGCTTTGGGGCTCGTTGCATGACGCTTGGAGCAGCGCTCCAGCTCTCCTTGCCACCGCTGGCTGTGAGTCCCACATTCAGCAAGTCAGGTGTCCGAAGTGTGTGGAGAGAATGGCTTGAAACCATTGCACCAAGCGCCTCCACCAAACAGGAAGGTGAGAGCAGCGCAGCCACAAAGAAGGAGGAAGGGCACGTGAATAAGAAGCAGGCTGCGTATTTCAGCCATGGACACGATGGGCGCCCATCCACAAAGGCACACAGACCACGGAGGCCCATCCACAGAGCAGAGGCCGGCAACAGGGTCACTTCCCGCCTGTCGTGGAAAGAGGTGTCTCGAGAGGCCTTGGCCCTGCCGAGCAGCATGGGGCGGTCCTCGGTGAGGATGGGGTGCTCACGGACCTGAGGAACGTGGCCCGAAGAGCTCAGTCCTGGCCCAGACTCCTCCTCTGTAGACAAAATGAGAGGCAGCGGGGAGGCTCCCGCAGCCGTGGCCCAGCCCTCATCTGCGGCAGCCGCCCTGCCCTCCCGTGGGCGCGCTGTGCCTGCTGTGCCCCCTGTTGCTGGAGGCTCACCTGGCCGTGGCCTCGCTTGTCTCGAGGGACGCTGCCTGGTGTCTCCTGTCTCTCGGCGGCATCCGCGAGCCTCGCCCATCAATCCTCACCCGACCTCGGCTGCTTCCTTAGCGTCTCTCTTCTGCCCTAAACAAGCCCTGCCATCGTCCTCATCTCCTCTTCACACTCTGTGTCCCTTTTTTAGGGACCACACCTTGGTCCTCCACCAAAACTGCTGAGGTCACTGCTGTCCCTCGTGAAATCCAGCAATCAACCGGGCTTGGTGGCTCAGCCTGGAATCCTGTGCCTTGGGAGGCTGAGGTGAGTGGATTGCCTGAGCCCGCGGGTTCGAGACCCACCTGGGCAGCAAGACTTCATCACTACAATAAATTTTTAAAAAATCAGCCGGGTGTGGCAGCACATGCCTGTAATTCTGGCTACTTGGAAGGCTGAGGCGGAAGGATCGCCGGAGCCCAGCAGGTTGAGGCTGCGGTGGCCGGGAGCGGTCACTGCACTCCAGTCTGGGTGACAGAGTGAGACTCCGACTCAAAAAAAAAAAATCCAGCAATCACTTCTTGGTTGGTATCTTCTGACTCTCGGTGGCATGCAACACTGCTGACCAGACCCTCCTCCTTGACGTGGTCTTGTTTCTTCGCGTAATTGCACCTAAGGTTCCTTCCGGCCATGCCGGCTGCTTCTCATTCCTGCTGGCCCCCTAATGTTGTGTCTCTGTGGGCTCCGAGGAAGGCCCTCCTCTCACTTGGGAGCTTAGACCTCACGGCTCCAAGCATCCTCCTCAGGCCAACGGGCCACAGCCGGTGTCTCCAGAGTGGAACTGAGTCCCCCGCCGCAGCTCATGTATCTGAGGGCCATTGGACATCGCCTCTCACGTCTGGAAAGTACCCTGAACTCACAATGTCTGAAATATAAGACTTAATGTTCCCTCAAAACTCACTCGTTTCTTGGCAAATGGCATAAGCAAGCATTCACTTGACTCAGACTAGAACTTGGAGTGACATGGGCACCTTCCTTCCTCTCCTTGTCTCTCACCACTCACATTAGATCAACCACCGGTCTGTGAATTCATTCCACAGATGTGCAATGAGGCCATCACCCGGGTTAGGTGCTGCAGAAGAAAAAGAGCCAAAATTCCTGCCTTCGTGGGACTTACGGATCAGCAAGGAAAGCAGCCGTCACTAAGCAAGTGAACAAACAAACAAGGAGGCACGAAGTATAAGAAAAAGTGGAGCAGGTTGAAGGCCAGCCCTGCTTGGACCAGAAAAAGAGAGGCTGCAGCCCCGAGCTGTTTCAGAAGGCAGAGCCGAAAGCTTTTCCTGGTAGACGAACGTAGACAGCAAAGAAAAGTACAGAAATAGCCACGACTTCAGCTTCTCAACTGATTATCTAGGCAGTGGCCGTGCTATTGACTCAGTGGTGGAGACGGGAAACCGACACGGCGGTTTCTGGTGAGTCGAGTTTAGAATGCCTGCTGGACTTCCACGGGGGCTTCTCGAGTGGGCATTCGGGGTCAAAACCTGGAACTTCAGGGAGCCTAGGCCCGAGACATGGACCTGTGAGATGGCAGCATAGAGACAAAAGAACCACCTGGAAAAGCAGTGTAGACGCTACACCCTGGAGGGAGCAAGTTAGCCATCCCGGGATCCGCCTGGTGAGTTTCATCATGCTCGGTTGAAAAATAATTTTAAAAGAACAGAAAGAAGTAGATTGAAAAGAGGAGAAATAAGTAAAAGAAAAATAGACCAGCCAGAAGAGAAGCAGGTAAAAGGAAAAAGAAAAGTGTGGTCACAAAAGTCAAGAGGGCGACGACTAGGACACCATCAAGGGAGGCCAGAAAAGTCTCCAGAGACTCAGCAACTCCAAGCGACCGTGGCCATGGCAGAGGCGGTGCCGGAGGAGTGGTGCCATCATAGACTGGAAGTCCTAGAACTCCGTTTTCTGGACCCTTCCCAAGGAGGCCTAATTCCTTCCCTCCTACTTCCAGTTTAAGCCACCACCATCACTCACGTGTGTTGCATCTGCATCTCCTTCCGCCGACTGCCATCCCACATCCAGAGCAATCCCACCCAGTACCACTCAGGGCCCGTCACCCCCCATTTCCTATGACGCCTCCGACAGCTCCACCGTCCGCCCAGCCCGTGCCTGGCTCTCAAGCCACCCTGCTCTCCCCTTCAAGTTCCGGGCACCAGCCATACTGAACCCTGAGAGTCCAGGCACACCAATCAGGGACGCCACAGGACGGGGGGCAGTCGGGGCAGATGACCTCCAGGGAGAAAGTCACATGCAGGTGTGTGAAGGTGGTGCGTGGGCCAGGTGGGGGTGCAAGCGAACAGACCCTTCTTTCCAGCTCTTGTTCTTTCCCCTGGCCTCTGCCCCACCTCAGAACACCACCCTTACCTCTGCTGACGTCTCGCGCGACGAAGAGGCGCCCTCGCGCCCCGTGTTTCATGCACGCCTGACCGCTCTGGGCCATTCTGGAAGAGCGCTACTTCTTGCGTTCCCAACTAGATCCTAAGCTCCTTAAAGTCAGGGGGCGCCGGCATGCCAAGAGTGTGAACGCCTGTGTTCGAATCCCGGTTTCTGAAGCCCTTAGGGCAAAGTTTTAAAAAGTCTCTTTGGATCTCAGTTTCTCCATCAGTGAAATGGACATAACGCCAGGAACCTACTTCTTGGGGTTGTTCTGAGGACTCTGTGAGATAGCTGTACGGCGCTTACTACTGCAATGCCTGGCACAGTGAGCGTTCCATTATTACTTTGACGGTCATTGCTTTCTGGACTCTAGAGAGCTGTACGCAGGGCTGAGCGCAGAGCCGGTGTTTAACAAACACTGCCGGGCCACCTGGTAAATGCTGTCCACCAGCCACTTCCACGTGACTGCAACAGCGTGTATCATTCAAGGACAAGGGCGGTGCGCCCATCCGTCCCTGTGATTAATCTCGCCTTCCCTTCTCGGTTGAGTTATGTAAATCGAGTTTGCACATTTCACCCTTCCGACAGGAATGGAGTGGCTCTAATTTGATCTAACCTAGGGTGGTGGGAGGGTGGGGGGTGGAAATGCAGAAGGCTGTAGAAGCTAAAACTTTCTGGTATAAAAGGAACAGCAGGCCGCCTTATGTTTTCTGCATTAGCATCTAAGTTCACTGCAGCTGAACTCAATTCGTATCAGTGGAGATTTATATCAAACAGTGGGTAGGCAAGTCATATCCTACTGCTGTCTTGCAGAATTATCATCAGGAAGGTAGCCAATTTTAGCACAAATAAATGGTAGTTAGGGAAGTAACTTGTATGATCAAGTCCTATAATGGTCATTCTTTGATTTAGAAATGTGTTCTAAGCCTGTCACTTTGCATGAACTTGATTTTCAAAGGAAAAGAGAAAAACACACTATGCTTTCTCCAGTGGGAATAGCACAATATACAAAAACAAAATAAAGTTTAAAAAAATTCTGCTGCCATTTTATCATTTTGTGTGTACAGAAGATAACTCTAAGTGGTAGATGCACGCCGAAGGATTAAATCACACAACACAGCTCCCCTCATTCCTGGCACGTCACTAGACCGAGACCTGCAAAACTTCGGCTTGTCAGCAGTTCGAAGACAGCTCAGACACCAGGCTGAGGTTCATCTCATTCCACTCTTTGATAAAGTCAGGGAAATGCTTTGGAAGAGTCACATTTGCAGAGTGGAGGAACGAACGGCCTCGGCCAATGAGACGCGGGCAGGTTTCGAGCAGGAAGGACCTTGAAGATCACCATTCCAAACCCCTCAGGTGGTCAGGGAAGAAACAGGCCCAGGAGAGGACTATGTCCGTGTCTCTCACGGCCCCCGAGTCATTCCCAAGCCCACCAAACCACAGTCACCTGGGAGCAAACGCAGGTTCCCATACACACACACCTGCAGACTCAGCATCTTTTTTTTTTTTTTTTTTGTGAGTTGGAGTCTCACTCTATCACCCAGACTGGAGGGTAGTGGCCACTCCCGGCCACCGCAGCCTCGACCTGCTGGGCTCTGGCGATCCTTCCGCCTCAGCCTTCCAAGTAGCTGGAACTACAGGCGCGCGCTACCCCGCCCGGCTAATTTTTTGATTTATTGTAGAGATGAGGTCTCGCCAAGATGCCCAGGCGGGTCTCGAATCCACGGGCTCAGGCAATCCACTCACCTCAGCCTCCCAAGGCGCGGGATTACAGGCTGAGCCACCAAGCCCGGCTAGACTCAACATCTTTAAGAGTGAGATCCAAAATTCTGTGGATTTACAAAGCTCCTGGGTGACTCAGATGCCAAACATCCAGGGACCTGGTGAAGTTCTGGACCACACTCCACGCGGGTGAAGCTCTGGCTACACTAACTGTGACCAGTAGCTAGACGTTCTGCTTGGAAACGGGGGCAGGAATAACCTGTATATTTTCCCCAATCTAGACAGTATCATTCAAGGTCAAGAGCAGTGTACCCATCCCTGTGATTCATCTGTGACTTTATTACAAAATACCAAGTTCATAAACAGCATTTTCTACCTGCCCGTCTGCTTATTCCATATCCGCCCTAAAAGTAGCTAGGCTCACCAGTCCTTCCAGCTTTATGAAAGCATTCGATGTATTACTGTGGCCCCACCCACATCAAGAAATCACAGGATGAGCTTTGTTTTTCCTGAGATGGAAAATCGATATCTTAATCACCTGATAGTTCCACTGTGGCGTTAATAGTTTTGTGCACACAGAAATCAGTAGGATGAAAAAGTCTATTTAGCCCAATAAACCCAGGGTATTTATTTGCTTGCCATGGGAGCAGCCTCGTCCAACAGAAAGAGAATTTTAAACTCAACAAGAACCTGATGGAGCCAAGCCTGTTTCTCTGGCTCTAATCTATCTCCTGTGTCTCAGACTCACGTATCCAAGCATCTACCAAACCTCCCCACAAGTACTCAGACTAGACCTGCTCCAAACCAGTGTCATCACTTTCTCCCAGATCTGCACCTCCTCTGTGCCTCACGTATCGGGCCTCCATCCAGTCATCCAAGGCAAAAATCTGGGCATCACCAGCATTCGCTGAAATGTATTAAAATTGTAGTTGCAAGTAGAAGAGATTCAACTGATGTTGGCTTGACTAGAACATGTAATTGATTGAGGCACTTACTCGCAGAGTCTACTAGGAGATTCCTCTCTAAGAATGACTGCACTGAGCTACATGATTTTTAAAAATTACCTTCCTGCTCTCTCTCTGTCATTGGCCTCCTTCTAGATTGGACACACCAAGCTTTTACCCTTCCAGCTTTAATTCCAGTGAAAGATGTTCTTGCTCCAAACGATTTCAGCAGGAGTCCTGGCCTGGTTGGATCAACCTAATCCAATGCCCACCCTGGCCCACTCACTGCCACCTGCACATCCCCTGGATGATTGGGATCAGAGAATGGACTGAGCACAGGGCAGGGGGTGGCTGCCCAAAGGAGAACTGAGACGCTATTTCAAAAAAGAAAAGATAAGAAAAAGCAGAGAGGAGCCCTGTGTAGACAGACGTCTTCTCCATCACTTTCTCCCTTCACCTCTTGAGCCAAGAACTGCGTAGTTCCAGGGTCTTCATCCTCCACCCGTCCCTTTTGTGTCCGCGTCTCCCTCTCAGTCTCCACCTTCACGCTGTCTGCAAGCCCTCAGTGTTTCCCCTGGAGTTTCAACGTCCTGGAGTCCTGTATCTGCACAGCCCTGCAAGCCAGATCATGGTGTTTTCTCGCTTAGAAATCTACCAAGGCCTGACTACACAGAGCCTGGAAGTCAGCTCTCCCGCAGGTGTGCGAGGCGCTTCGGGACCTGTCCCGTTCATCTCTCCACACTCCCCATCACGCGCCCGAAGGGGCTGAAAATCTTAGCAATACTAACAGAGGAAAATTATATTACTTGCCATCTTTCACAAAAAGCACTCTGGGCGTTCAGGGCAGCCTTATCACCATCTTCCTTTTACACACAAGGAAAGCCAGCCTTGGCCAGGCTAAGCAAATTACCCAAAGCCACAGCGCTAATAAGTGCCAAAGCCAGCACTAGAACTCAGACAGGGCTCTGACGCCTGAAAACAAAGTCCGATCTCTTAACAACTCCACACTACATTGCTGCACTAAACGACCTTCAGCTCTCCGGACCTGCCATGACTTTCTCCTCTGGTGGGTACGTTCTTCTCTTCCATATCCGACGGTCGACCCCTAGGCAGCCACAAGGCCGAGCCCACGTGTCTCCTCTTCAGTGAAGCCTTCCCTGACACACACGAGCTGGGCTTCTTACCCTCCCCTTTCTCAGTGGTAATTGATGGCTCGTGAACCCTGGAATATAAACATTCGAGATGATGGAACGATTGACTAAGAGAGGGTCCACGATAGAATGTCGACATCAAAAAAAAAGAACATTGGAAAGGCACAGATGACCTGAAACACTGGTCCCAATGCAAGGCCACTGGGGAGGGGAGGGGAGAGTCCGCAGTGCTAAATAACGCCTGCCACTTGGTAGAATAGCCTGTGTCCAAAACACTGCTCAAAGCCCAAGACAGTGATCGAGAACATGGACTTTAGGATGAGACAGAAATGAGCTCGACCCTCTCTTTGTCAGTACTGGCTCTGGCCCTCGGGGACGTCGTGTGCGAGCGCGTATGTGCGTCTGTGTCACGTCTGTGTCATGTCTATGCTCTCCTTCTGCTTACAGAGGCAAGGACGAGACCAAGGGACAGGAAGGAAGTAGAGATGCCGAAAGGTAGCAATGACTGCCGTGTGATAGATGCCGACTTCTTCTTTCTGTTTTTCTCCATTTCCTAAATATTCTGCAGTGTGCCTGGGCTTCCCTTATCTATATTCTGATCATTCTCTGCCCTAATATGCTGTGTCTAATTTAAACGTTGGGCCCCAGGAGCAGAACCGCATCTCATCATCTAATTATGCATCCTGCATCCCAGCCACATGGCATCGGTGCTCGGTGACCCGCTGGCTGGCACCGCCACGCCCACGGCAGATCTATCTGGTACACTCAGGAGGTCTTCTTTTGAAAGATAGTCGATTTCTGACAATTTAAGGGCTGATTATCTAGTCTTAAATTATCTATATCCTTATAGTCTACAACATTTCCCTCCTGCTGACCGAATGTGAAGGTTTCACGTCTCCTTAATATCTCTCCCATGATGAGAGAAGCGAGAACGAAAGTGCCGGGTATTGTAATCAGTCAAATGGCTTCGTGAAGCCATCGATCATTATGTTCACTCCAGACGCTCCCACACGAGAAACTCCTTTTCAAATGGAATGGCAGGGGGACAACTTTCTCCTAAGAAAATGCTCTATTTTCTTTTTTATTGAATAAACACCGGGGCTGGCGTTTCACCTCTTGTCTTTGGTGTGAGAAGGCTTCCTGTGGCTAGCTGCCCTGCTTTCCTCCTTTGCTTAAACTCGATTTTCCTACTAACCTTCCTTCAATGCCCCTTTTGGGTAGGGGGTCTCAAATGAGTTTTTGGAAGAGTTAGGGCAGAAATAAATTCACTACGTAACTTCCAACTTGGAAGACCTGTGTTAGTAAACATCGATCCCTTCTTAGTGTGTTCACGGCCGGGGTCTCCCCTCGCCCTGTGACAAGGCATCCGTTTTCCCCATTTTTCAGACGCGAAAACCAACACCACGCCTCTGGGAGAATCAGAAGGAAAGACCACCAATTCTGGAGCTAGATGAGGTTCCGTCCTGGTGCTGCCTGAGCCCTGGGAGAAGCTGTTGGACGTCCCATCCCCTGGTGCTTTTAACTGTGAAATGGCAAGGTGGTAGCAACAGCAGCCACCACCGGGATAACAAGGGTCAGTCGACTGGGTGTCACGCTTGAGGCACACAGGCCAGGGCCTGGTGCGCGACAAGGTCCCCGGTGCCGGGAGTTTCGCCGGTGAGTGCCAGCCACTCAGCTTCCTATGTCAGCCTTCCTCTGTCCCTCCGTTCATCTGAGCTTTGTCGGCATTCAGACCTGTGGGCCGAGACCTGTTTTTGCCTGGGCACTAAGAAATGCCTCCCAAGAGCAGCAAAAACGTGGTTAGAGGATGATTCGAAGCCTGGGGCCAGAGGGAGAAGCCCCAATCTGGGATCCTCTACGGTATCACTAAAAACACGGAAGTTCCACTGTGCTGTGCAGCGGTTCACGTAAGGGCCCAGGCAGACAGCTGTGGGCCTGGAGCACCCCGGCCACGCACCACGGGGAACCCTGGCAGCTCCAGGACGCCTGGGCCAGACCATCCTCGATCGCAGGATGGACATAGCCATGGCACTTCCTTGGGGTGGCCATTGCACAAGGCACACTGCAGTGCCAGGGCCACCGTGGGCCGTCAGCATGGCGGTGGCTACGGCTGCGTTTTGTTATCCGTGTACATTAGCCCAGCACACCAAAGCAATCCTGTTCTACCCCCTTCACAATATCTTGCCAGTCGGGCTTTAAAAACAGAATTCATCACTTTGTGCAAGTGAGTTGAAATGACTCAGGGTTTACTACAGAGAAAGAAATTGCCACCCCACCCCATACAAAGTTTTATTGCATTTTCTTCCCAGGTTTCTAGCAGACTCCAGAGCTCAATGCATCAATACTTTTTTTAAAAGCAATTTACCATATAATTAATCCCTCTTGTTACAGAGAGTCCCAGAATTACATGATAAGTATATCAGACTCTCACCCTGACTCTGACTCAGATGTTGGCAAGGTGGAAGGTTTAGATGTCTGCTTGGATGTGCTTTGTTTAAGGGGGTGAGGAGTATTTGAATGTTTGAATATTGGGAGGGATTAGGCCTAATTGTTTTCAGTAACTAAATTCAATGTAATTAAATTTATACTTGGCCAAGGAACTTTAATACAGAACAATAACCATTGTGTTCCAAGAACGATTCACTTTAAAAAAAAAAAATCATGCCAAGAACACAGGCTGGTTTTCCTTTAAGAAAATCTAAACTGCGAGCTCTAAGCCTATAAAATGGAGAGAGGTGGTCACTGGCTTTTCAAAAGAGACTCTGTTTTATGAAGAAGTAGTTGTCTTCTAAAATCTAGTATTATGTGTATTTTCAGTGATTCAGTGGAAAGAAATTCGATTTGCACAGACCACAAATATTGAATCACTTGTGAACATATACCTGTATCTGGAGTGAACACAAACGCGCATTTTTCACATGGATGCCACGATGTTTATGCGTCTTTCCAGCAGATGTTTACAGTTTGACAGTCAGCATGGAGGAGCTGGTCTCCAGCACTTGAAAGCGCGTCTGGTGAGCCGGGCTCTTCCCCCCAGCTGACGGGAAAAACGGAGCCCTGACAGCGCATGAAGCCTTGCGAAAAGTGTAATTAGCATTTCTGTGCTAATTAAAAGTGATGCTGGGTGAGTTCCAATACCATGCTTTTAAACAGCTGATGTCTCAAGAGGACACGTTGGAAAAAATGTGTTTCAAATGGAAAAACCCTGAGCAAACTTTCTTAAACGCCCTGGATTTGTGGCTGTCCTCATTGACATCCCATTACAGCTGCAACGGCGAGAGGTGACTTCTTCTTCGCGTGCTTCTCCCACTTTCCCTTCCCACTTCGCGAGCAGAGAGACATGCACGATGCTCTTCTGCTTCTCCAAGTCCTCTGACCGTCTGCTTTCACACACAATGAAGTGTGGATTTTCTAAATAAAGAGTCGCCGTGAGAGAAGGAAGACGGCGGGGCTTGGCTGTCCTGTACGGTGCGCGGGTCACAGGACGCCCAGGCGGCCCTGCAGAGACAAACGCCACCTCCCCCAGCCCGGTCGTTTTTCAAATAAGCAGATGACCGCCACTGGTCAAACACCTCTTTCGAACACAGCCCGGTTATTCACAACCACAAAGGTTCTACGTGGTGTTAAATCTGATTTTCCTTCCAAGGGACGCCTGGGGCTCCCCGGGGAGGGAGGGGGCGGCCTCTCTTGTCCCAGCACATTCCATTCCCCTTAAACCAACTCGATGTACAGGATAAGTTAAGTCTGCACTGCAGGTCAGGGAATTTCTATTAACTCCTATTACGGAAGAAAGGAAAACAGCCCAGTCAAGAACTCTTACACATCAGCCCAACGAGCTGTCACTCGGTTTAACTTTTGCAGTGGACGCCTCTGGGGTCCACACACATGAAAGGAAAGCACCGCTGGGCCTGGGAGCTCCTTGCCGAGAGCGGGAGGCGAGAGCCACCCTGGGCTGATGGCGAGACTAGGCCCCCTGGACCGGGAAGATGGTACTGATTTGTGACAGCCCTCTGAGATGGGATCTCAGAGCTCTGAGGACACAGCCGTCCTCCCGGGTTTGCAGGCTCCCAGCTCCGGTCCACCTGCTGCCACTGGCTCAGCCACCGTGTGTGAAAGTGAGGTCTCCCCCAAGCCAGGCCCCAGAAGAGGAGGTGGCTTGAGTTTTCTTCGCAGGAGCCAGGGAAGCAGGAGGCTACAGGAGCTCACCCTCAGGGAGGTCCCAGCACGAGGACCACAGCTCTGGAGGTAGGCTCCGAACTCCGTGGAGACTGATCCCATGGGCACCTGGGGCCCGAACTCTGGGAAGGCTGATCCCATGGACGTGTCTGGGCCCCAGGACCCATGGAGGCGGATCCTGTGGGCAATGTGGCCCCCAGAGCTCCGTGGAGGCTGATGCCATGGACATGCCTGGGGGACAGGAAGGGGTAGATGTGTGAATAAAAAGAAGCCAAGCAGGTGGGTGTGTCCTCCCTGTCCCCAGCCCTGCTGAGTATGAGAAAAACTGGGCAGGAGGTTTTCCCTGGGAAGGGACCTCTGGGGAGGTTGGGGCCTGCCCGTGTCCAGGCCACCCTCTCACAGCAGGGATATCACCTTCTGTCACCAACTCATATCTGTACCAGTCAGACCTGAGCACTGATAAGGATGCCAAAGAAGTGAAAGAATGAATTAATGAATACACAAAATATTCTGTAAAGTTATAACAAAGTCAGAGAGTAAGACCATTCAGAGCAAACAGAAAAACACATGCCTAGGAAAATAAAACTGTTAAGGAAAGGATGATGGTGAAAAGATATATATTACAATAAGAACAATCACAACTAACATGAAGAACAAAAAGTGTTTTCTGTAGGAAAAATCAAAACAAAGACCGTGATTTCTCAAATACCTAAGTAATAGATAAATTTTAAGAGTAAATAGTTACTCTTAAGATCCAAATTAGTGACTTGGGGGGAAAAAAGTGTAATAAACATCTCAAAACACAAACTAAAGTATGAAGAGATGGAAAATAGTGTATGCTACATAAAGAGAGAGAACTATGAAGAGATAAAAATACTGAAAGTTAGAAACATTCGAGAAAAAAAGATTTGGGGGACAAAGCTAAGAACTTAGCATTTTTTCCCCAGAAGGCAGGAAGAGATGACAAAGATACAATATTTAAACAAATATGTAATAGACAAAATGTTCTCTGAACTGAAGGATGCTCACTTCTTTCAGAAGTGCAAGACTTAAGCCTGCAGAATGAAAGAACAAAGTTGGCTCATAGACTTATCAGAAAGCACCTAGACCTAAGACTATCCTAATAAAATTCATGGATTCCAAGGAGAGAAGGAAAATTCAACAGACTTCAAGGCAGAAACAAGGAAGAGTTTCACCAAGGAAAAGCAGGAGATCCATCAGACTTTGCACCTGCCACGCCTGCCTCTGGAGCGAGATGCAGCAATGCCCGCTGCCCAGGAGAGGGCCGGACTGCGGGAATCTGGACAAGGAGGGGCTGAGGGCAGGAGGGCAGGAGGTGGCGATGCCGGTGTCGCAGCGTGGCTGTATTGGGTGGGGAAAACGGAGGGAAGCAGTGCCGCTTGGTATGAAAGCTACTCACGTCTTCTATTCACATGGCATTAGAGAAATGCTCATAAGGCGGGAAGGACAGGGAGGGGACAGGCAACCGCTGACAGACGGAGCAGAACGGCAGGCCTTCCCAACACAGAGCGGGAGAAAGGCGGGATCAAGCCAGCCAGGAGAAGCAGAATGACAACAGAACCACAGAGGAATGGGAACAAATAGAAGCAAGATGTTATACCAGCAACAGGCAGGCTGAACTATCCCACGGCATGAAAGAGGCTGTCACCTTGGACTAAATGACAAAAGCTTGGTTTATGGTTTATGCAGCTAAGCAAAAATACAATTGTACAACACGGTGATCAATAAAGGTTGAAAACAAATGTGTTGGTAAAGACAAGAGTAATATTAATATCAGACAAGGTGGATTTTATTTTATTTGTTATTTATTATATTTATTATTTTTTTGAATTGGAGTCTCACTCTGTCGCCCAGACTGGAGTGCAGTGGCCGCTCCCAGCCTGGGCTCCGGCGATCCTTCCGCCTCAGCCTTCCAAGTAGCTGGAATTACAGGCACGTGCTACCACACCCGGCTGATTTTTTTTTTTTTTTTTTTTTGTAGAGATGAGGTCTCGCCAAGTTGCCCAAGCGGGTCTCGAACAACCCACGGGCTCAGGCAGTCCACTCACCTCAGCCTCCCAAAGCGCAGGATTACAGGCTGAGCCACCAAGCCCGACCACATTTATTTTTATTTTTTTTATTTTTTTTAAATTTTTATCTATTTTTTGTTTTTGAGTTGGAGTCTCACTCTGTCACCCAGACTGGAGTGCAGTGGCCGCTCCCGGCCACCGCAGCCTCGACCTGCTGGGATCCTGCCATCCTTCTGCCTCAGCCTTCCAAGTAGCCGGAACTACAGGCGTGCGCTACCATGCCCGGCTAATTTTTTGATTTATTGTAGAGATGAGGTCTTGCCAAGTTGCCCAGGCAGGTCTCGAACCCGCGGGCTCAGGCAATCCACTCACCTCAGCCTCCCAAAGCACGGGATTACAGGCTGAGCCACCAAGCCTGGCTCACAAGGTGGATTTTAATGTTATAAGCCCTAGCGAGGAAATAGAGAATAGATTTTAACAAAAGTCATAGTTTAAGAAGATAATGTAGCTATACATATGATTACAATATATAATTCTATATGTTAACGGCTAAGTGTGAAAAATAAAAATTATGAGAAATGCAAGACTTTAATAAAATACAATTTTAGTTTGAAACATCTACATATCTTTTGGAACATTGCATAACTTAAGTTCACCAAAAATAAGTAAGAGAAATGACACAGTGCAATTTATAAACTTTACTTAATAAATCTGTTATTAGCTGAATTCTGTCCTTCCAAATTTATATGTCAAAGCCCTGACCCCAGTCCTTCAGAATATGACTATATTTGGAGACGGTATCTTGAAAGAGGTGGTTATGTTAAACCGAGGCCATCAGTGTGAGCCCTCATCCAATCTGACTGGTGTTCTTATAGGAAGAGGAAGTCTAGATGCAAAAAGAGACACCAAGAATGCTGGGCACAGAGGAAAGACCTTGTAAGGACCCAAGAAGGAGACATCTGCAAACCAATGAGAGAGGCCTCAGAAGGATCCAAACCTGTTGACACCTTGTCCTTGGACTCCTAGTTTCAATAACTGTGAGAAAATACATTTCTGTTGTTAAGAGCACCCATTCTATGGTATTTCACTATGGCTGTTTTAGCAAACTAATACCGACTATATTGAACCTTTTACTTCTCAAATAGAAAATGTATGCCCGTGTGTCCATGTGTGTGTGTGTGTGTGCGTGTGTGTGTGTGTGTGTTCAGTGAGAGATAAGTGGCCCATGAGTCATTGTAAAACTAATCACATACATAACCACAAATAAAACTACAATATACCTAAAAGTACATGCTACATTCTCCAATTACAACTTGATACAATTAGAAGC
The DNA here is from genome assembly GCA_027257055.1 of Cephalopachus bancanus. Taxonomy (NCBI): domain Eukaryota; kingdom Metazoa; phylum Chordata; class Mammalia; order Primates; family Tarsiidae; genus Cephalopachus; species Cephalopachus bancanus. Next base: position 4,853,685 of record JAPVLO010000090.1, read on the forward strand.
AAACAATAAAAAGTTTCATCCAAGAAAGTTTGCAATTAGGAAGTTAAAATATTTCCAGAAAAATTTTGGATTAAAATAGAAATCAAAATAGAAATGACAAACAATTTGGAAAGCAATGAAAAGAAGACTTTTAAACCTAAGGGAAATAGATTCATTAGTAAAGAGACTTAAAAGGGTAAAAAACAAAACCCCTACCACTGCAGAAGAAGCAATGAGATCTTATAGGTTCTCAGCTGAGTTCTTCAAAGCCTGTGTTTCTTAACTGGGTCAACTGGAAGTTTTGATGGGATAATAATTTGTTGTTCAGAAATGTCTTGTGCCATGTCGAATGTTAACCCAATCCCAGCTCCGAGGTAAAAAATAATCCACATCTCACCAGCACAGAGATAACCAAAACATCAGCACATTTAAGATGTTCTGATAAACAGATCATTCCAGTATTATTTAAACTACTCTTGACCATAGAAAATGAAGGAGTTATCACTTAATTGAATCTAGCTTGACGGTTATATTAAATCGTGATAAGACAGTAGAAAAAGAAAACACTAGTACAATCTCACGTAAAAATTGGCTCATATTATCAGATAGGAAAACGTGATACCATAACATAATGTTTACATTAACATACATTGATATACCCATATAATTTTTAATGCAACTTCAATTAGAGTTCCATTATAATACTTAAAACTTTTGGGCTACGATGTTTATATACATTATAAATATCTTAAGGATAAATACATAAAGACTGTGGAGAAAAGAATTTTTACAAAAGTAAAAGATCTGCTTTACCAGATATCAGAACATACTATAAAGACAATGTGGCATTAATTTAGAAACAGAAAATAAGATCCATGGAACATAATAGAAAATAGAAAATCAAAATCAAGAATTGGACACAGCAGGCCCTCAGCACTTCAAGACTCCACCTCCATGGATACAACCAACTTCAGATAAAAAATATTCACAAAAAAACAAAACACCAATACGACAACAAATAATACAATTTTTTTTAAAAAAACTGTACGTATGACAGCTATTTACATAGCACTTACATTGCATTGTGTTACAAGTAAACTGGAGATGATTTAAAGTATCCAGGAGGATGTGCATAGGTTATATGCAAATATGTAAGTAAGAGACTTGAGCATCACAGATTTTGGCATCTGGGAAGGGTCTTGCAACCATTCCTTTATGGACACTAAGGACCAACTATACTAGGATCTGAGAATTTAATATATGACAAGAGTAGAATTTCATTTTATTGGGTTAAAAAATAGATATTTAATAAGTTAATCTGGCTACGCATCTGGTAAAAAAATTTTTGGTCTACCAAATTGAACTATATAACAAGACAAATTTTGCATGTACTAAAATGTAAACATAAAAATATTAAACAAAAATGTTTCAAGAAAATCTTGGAGGTGTTGTATATCATTCAAACTGGAAAATCACCCTTTTTGAAATATAACTCTATAAAATATAATTCTTTTATAAAAGATAAGATAGACATACACGGCTAGGTAAAAACTAGATATTTTTGATGGCAAAAGTTAACCTAAACAAAGCCAGTAGACAAACAATAGATTCGAAAGAAATATTGCAAAACAGAAATATTGTAAAAACAGTTAGTACATAATGTATATACAAAAAGATTCTACAAATTAACAGGAAGACAATTTTTCCCCATAGGGAAAAGAATAGAAGGCGAAAACTCACAGAAGAGTTGATATAAATGCTCAGAAAATATTCAAAGATGTTCAATTTCACTAATGGTACAGGAAATAGAAAAGTAAGAAGCAAATGTAAAATGCCTTTTTGATTGAAGTATGAAAGAGTAATAATTATTACTGTGGTGGTCACATGTTCATCTCACATTTCCAAAAGAGGACAGAAATGGGCACAAGGGTCAACGTGTGTTTAAAAGGAAGCATGGATTGTAAAAGTCTTTTTTGATAAACAATCTGTCCACATTCATTAAAAATAAAAATGCAAGCCAGGCTCGGTGTCTCAGCCTGTAATCCCGTGTCTTTGAGAGGCCGAGGTGAGTGGATTGCCTGAGCCCACGGGTTCAAGACCCGCCTGGGCAACTTGGCAAGACTTCATCTCTACAATAAATCAAAAAATTAGCTGGGCGTGGTAGCGCGTGCCTGTAGTTCCAGCTACTTGAAAGGCTGAGGCGGAAGGATCGCGGGAGCCCAGCAGGTCGAGGCTGCGGTGGCCGGGAGCAGCCACTGCACTCCAGTCTGGGCGACAGAGTGAGACTCCGACTCAAAAAAATAAAAAATAAAAAATAAATAAAAATGCACATATTCTTGTCCCCCCAAAAATCCCCCTCCTGGGAATCTAGCCAAATAAATGAAAGCTCAATACAGAAGAATATGGCACAGAATATTTACTGCATGTAATTACCAAGTATGATGACAATAAAATGGAAACAACATGAATGATTACCAACTAGATCCATCGTGAAGTAATACACAGCCGTCAAAAAGAATGAATAAGGCTCTGCCAGTTGGAATAAAAGTTTCCACAAGGTGTTTTGAGTGAGAAAATCTATATATAGAAAAAAATGGCTTCTAAAAAATACATTATTATAAAACATTGATGAGCCTTCTTAAAATCTTACATTTAAGTGCATGTATGTACAGGTAGTCATATGACCACAGAGAAAAATATGGATTCTATGAAAAGACTTCAAAAGTTTATGAAAAATGTGTGTTATGAAAAACTATGAATGGATTGCAAAAATTTTTCATGCCAAAATACACTCAGATTAACTTGTCGAAACATGTCTGAGTAAGATCTAGTTTGAGTACTAGGAAAAATAAAACAACAGTTTGAAAACAGCTCCATCCAAGGCCAGGCCCAGTGGCTTACAGCTGCAATCCCAGCACTTTGGGAAGATCACTTGAGCCCAGAAGTTTGAGACCAACCTGAGCAACAAAGTGAAACCCCCATCTCTACAAAGAAATAGAAAAATTAGCCAGGTGTAGTGATGTGTGGTTGTATTCCCAGCTACTCAGAAGGCTGAGGTAGGAGGCTCACTCAAGCCTAGGAGTTTGAGGCTGCAGTGAGCCAAGATTGCACCATGGCACTCCAGCCTGGGCAACAGAGTAAAACCCTATCTCAAAAAAAAAGAAGAAGAAGAATTAGGAGGAGGAGGAGGCAAAGAAAGAGAGAAAGAAAGAAAGAAAGGAAGGAAGGAAAAGCAAGCCCTACTTAGAACAACATGAATTTTCCTAAAATTAAAGCAAGAACAAACATTCAATTTATGATGAAAGATTGGTGAAATTATTGATGATTTATGAAAACTTTGTGGGGACAATATTTAAAAGAAATCAACAGTACACAAGTGAATAACTCATTTTAAGAAGGGACAAGATGATGTTAAAGATGTAGCCCACAGAGGTAGACCATCCACATCAATTTGCAAAAATAAAAAAAAAATCTTGTTCATGCCCCAGCTGAATGGGGACATCAGTGAACAACTGAAACAACAGCCAGCAACATAGTAGCTGTCTAAACTGGTTCAGTTTATGCAATTCTGACTGAAAAATTAAAGCTGAGTGAACTTTCCACTGGATGGGTACCAAAACCGTTTTACCAGATCAGCTGCAGACAAGAACAGAATTTTCTATGGAAACTTTAAGCATATAGGGTCAAGATCCTGAAGTATGTTTTCTAAGAACCCTAACAGGAGATGAAATATGGCTTTTCCAGTACCATCCTGAAGACAAAGCACAGTCACAGCAACGGCTACCAAGAGATGGGCAAAGTCCAGTCAAGGCAAAAGTGAACAAGTCAAGAGCAAAAATCATGGCAGGAGAATTTGGGGATGCTCAAGGCATTTTGCTTGTTGACATTCTGGAGAGCCAAAGAATGATGACACCTGCTTGCTATGAGAGTGTTTGAGAATGTGGACCAAAGCTCGAGCAGGAAGGTGTCCACAAAAGAGTCCTTCTTCACTGTGGCAAGTCTGCTCACTCCTCTCATCAGTCAGAGACATTTGCAAGAGTTTCTATAAGCTTCCGCCTCACAGTCCTAATGTGGCTCCTTCTGCCTTCTGTTTCCTAATCTTAAAAAAAAATCTTCAAAAGGCACCCATTTTTCTTTAGTTAATGAAAGACTGCCGTGGTCAAATTCCCAGGATCTGCAATTCTTTAGAGATGAACTAAATTGCTGATATCCACTTGCTTAGCCACCATGGCCAACCTAAAGTTTGTATTTTTTTTTATTTTTTATCTTTTAATGTTATTTTTCCATGAACTTTTGAAATCTCCTCATATACAGTATACATTTTTATATATTATGCTATACAACTTAATTATATGACATAAAAATACAACTTAATTCTATGAGATAGGTAGATAGACAATGTATGATAATTATGGTGGGGAAAAAGAGATAAACAGTTCACCCTAAAATATTTTTTATATGAAGGGACCTCCAAAAAATGAGCATTTATTAAATAAGTGCATTTTAAAATGTGTATTTATTCTTACATGTTTGAACTCCAGCCACTTTCCAAGTTCACTTCATTTGATGCCATAAACCTATTGAACTTATCAATTTCGAAGTCTTTTAGTGTTTCTGCCCTTTTTTGTTTCATCTCTTCCACATCGGCAAAAAGTTTTCCTTTGAGGAATTTTTCATCAGGGAAACAAAAAAAAGCTGCTCAGGGTGAGATCAGGTGAATAGGGAGGGTGAGGCACAAGGGTCACGCCATTTTGGGTCCAAAACTGCTGAATGCTCAGCAGGGTGTGGGCAGATGTGCCTGTAAATCACCCATCACGAAATGGACAAACGCACTCCAAAAAAAATTCACTGAAGCCAAACGCAACCACTCCCAACAACACGAGCTGGTCCACCAACGCCAAGGGGTTCCTGGAACACTCACCTAGCAGGGAGGGGCCTGCCCGCCAAAAGGCAATTCCGTTTTTTGTGGGTCCCCCTCCTATAGTGGCTACAAAACCTCAACTATGTATACCTCATTGTATCGATTCTAAGATACACTTTTCTGCCTTCTAATATCTCTGGAATCAGAATGAATCCTACAACTGACGGCATCAGACACTTCACAGTTAAGCGGCAGGTTGTTGCTTTCATAATGGTACATTTGATAAGGGTGGCCTGAGTGGAGAAGACGTGGCATCGTCCTAATATCACACCCCTCAAAGTGCTTCTAACCCAGGGTGATAATGGTGTGCCCAACTCAGCAGAGAGGGGAACTTTAAAACCTAGTCTGATAATGGTGTGCCCAACTCAGCAGAGAGGGGAGCTTTAAAACCTAGTCTTTTACACGTTTCTTTAAGTGAATAAAAAAATAGTATGGAGGGGTAAAAAGTGTAGCTGTTGGGACAGAGTCACCTGGTGGCCGAGTGATCTGCCAGCATGCTACACTCTTTGAGTGGATCGGAGTGGGAGTGGCCGGTGCCAGAACCCCTGGGAAGGGCAGCAGTCCGGACACCTCGGTCCCCGCGCCAGCCCCCAGGCAGACGCCCCCAACCCTCGTGGCCACCCGAGACTTGAGCACCCAGTCTGCCTCCTGCTGCCTCTGGAGAGGACAGAGTGCAGGAAGGCAGGGCCTCGGCCGTGAGGCGACAGGGCACGCAGGGGGAGCTGGGACGTGGCCACAGGGCTCCCCGAGGCAGAATCCCCAGTGGGAATCCCAGGAGACCTGCTTAAGAGACCACAGAATGCTGGGTCTGTTTGAATCCACTGGATTTCTCCAAAAGTCAGCATGTAGGAACATGAAACGGGATCTGTGCAGATCTTTCGTGTGCTTTTAAAAAAGTCCCTAACGATTAATTTGGCATTAACAGAATAAACGTATTTAGACTCTCTCAACATTCAAAGCACACCGATGGCGTTACGAGTCGAGCCTTCCGCAGATTTTCGACAGTGTGAAGACAGTGCGCACACTTAGACCCCAAGTCACTTTGCTGCGTCCCCCCGCCACTGATCTAGGCCACCTGATCTAGAAAGGAGGGGAGGAGGACAAGGGAATGAAGCCAAACCCTGGCCTCCAGATTCGAACAGTCTGACTGGTTCAGGCTGCCATAACAAGAAACCACACCCTGGGAGGCTAAACCAACACACATTCACTCTCACGGGGGCCAGAAGTCAAGTCAGGGCGCCATGGTGGCTGTGGCTGCCAGCGTCCCCTTGTGTCCCCACGTGGGGGAAACTGGCTAGATCTCGCTGGCCTCTGAGGAGGGCACCCGTCCTGCTCGTGGGCTTCACCTCCTGACCCATCACCTCCCAAGGTCCCCTCCCCAAACACCATCTCTCTGGATCAGAAATCCACATATGAACTCTGGGGCCCGTTCAGTCCGTCGCCACCTTGCTGGACGGGTCTGGCTTTGGCTGGAAAGTGGAGTGTAGGAAGTGAGTTTCCGACTCAGCTCCAGAACTGGGCGGCATCATCAGGGAAGGCATGAGGGAGCAGCGCGGGCCCCAGCCCGCGAATCAGTCCCCTGTGTGTGTTTCTGCGTGTGCACGCACCATCTGTGCGACGGCCCTCCTTCCCCGGGAGGTCCCGACTTCCTGGTCCGTCGTGAAGCCTCCGGTCTGTCTGGCTGGCAGGGTCAGGTGGTGGCTGGTACAGGTGCCGCCCCCCCCCATTCTCTTCACCAGGCTCCCTCCCCTCCTCGGCAGGACCGTGGACGTGACAGACGGCCATCTTCCCAGTCCTCGCCGACCTACGGCTCGTCACTTTCAACTCAGCCTCCTTCCTCACAGCACCTGTGACCTTCCACTCACCGGGCCTGCAGTCTTCTAAGGGGCATTGCCTCAGGAAAGATCTGGGGAAAAGTTCACACAAATTATGTGGATAAACCAAAACCCCCCAAAATACTTCTCTGAATGATCAACCTTTAAAACGTGCACGTTTTTTAGAGACAGAGGATGGGACTTTTTTAAACATTTGCCCCCCCCACCCCCGAAAAGATCTGAAGTGGAAAATGCAAGTCCCTAGACCAGGTCTTATAGAAGCAATTCCTGTTGCTGGTGTTGCTTGAGCATCGCCAGGGCCGGCACAGCCAGCCGCTGAACACAGTGTGAAGAGAACGTCATGCATCACAAGGAGGCTGGAGGCCTAGGAGAGAGGGCGACCCCTGGGGGCTGAGGAGCAGCAGAGAAAGGGGGTCTGCAGGATACCCTGCCTGGGGCCTCTGTGCAGGTGTGTAGGTTGCGCACTGCACAAAAGCTTCCAGGGTTGTTGTGGACCACCGACCCCGCTCCCTGGGCAGGGCTACATCTGTGTGGGGATGGAGGATCACTTCTCCTTGGAAGAAGTGTGTCTGCCGGGTGGGGGCACCTTCATCCCATTAGCATGTGGCATTTTTCGAATTGCTCCCAGATCTGTCTTTACTCTGCCCACCAAGCAGAAGGCCTCTGGTGCGCGGATTGAACCTGACAATTGAACTGCTGAATCAATAGAATATGGAGAAATGACAAAGGGCCAGCACCCCTTCCTGCCCTTTGGGACATCAACACCGAAGCAGCTGCCATGCTGGGAGGAGGCCAAGGAACGTGGGGAGGCCTCCCAGGTTGTTCTCCCCACAGTCCAGCCCAAGTGACCTGGCAGCCTCCCGGGTGTCCTCCCTGCAGTCCAGCTCACATGACCTGGAGGCCTCCAGGGAGTCCTCTCTACAGTTCAGCTCAAGTGACCAGACTCCCAGAAGTCCCCCCCACAGCCCAGCCCAGGTGGCCTGAAGATGACGCCTGGTGTTTTTATTGACCATTCAGCTCAGACTCCCACAGCCAGCCTCACCTGGCAAACCTGCAGGCGAGTTCACCTCCACGTGAGACTCAGCCGGTGGGTCACCTACAGTCTTCCCACCTCTCCTCTGGAAGCCCAGACCCCATGGACAGGCACTCACTCTCCCTCTGGGCTGCGGGCTGGGGTCACGGCTATCTGTTGCCGCTGAGCCTGGAGCACTGGGTGTGCAGCTCGAGATACTGGAGCCTCGTCCTTGGGGACCGTTTCTAAGTCTCAGCAGAGGCTGGGCCAGGCTGGGTGGAGCTGAACCCTCAGGCTCACTCCAGCACATCCTACCTCCCGGAGCCAGCCCTCCACTTTCTGGCCTTGGCACTCAAGGCCTTGGCGTGTCTTCCTGCCTGTGTCATTTCTCTCCTCTCCACCCCCCACCATGTGTCCCTTGTCTCAGGGTCTCTGCATAGCCGATGCTGCTACCTGAGTTGTCTTTCTCCGGCCCCACCTCCCGTCTTCCTAACTGTGTTCTCACCTCTTCATTTGGCTTTCTAGGGCCTATTGTTGGGGACAAGGGGAGACGACAGCCCTGGGTGCTTCTTCCCCAGGAAGCCTTCCCGAGAGCAGCCAGACACATCCCTCTCCACGGGATGTGCCCTCCTAGGCAGGGAGGGAAAAAACACGGCCGTCACCACGTGCCAGCATCAGCCACCCTGGCACCCATTGCTGTAGGTGGGCTTGGAGGCATGGTGGAAACTCACTCCCACGAAGGAAGGACGTGAACCCGAGAAGCTGCCGTCACTTACCTGGCTTAGGAAGGAAGGGCCAGCATCGCAAAGGAGCCGGGACCCTGGGAGCCTCTCCTGACCAGAACCAGAGTGAACAGAACTCGCCCGGAAGCCGCGCAGGGCCCTTCCCACCCGGGCTCGGGACAGCCAGAGCCAGGAGCCTGCCCACAGCCCAGGACAGCCCAGGACAACCGTGGTGGGCGCCTGGGGGCGCAGAAAGGAGCCTCGGAAGCTTCCCGGGAGCAGCAGAAGAGCAGATCACAGGGGGCGGTGCCTTCCTCCCCGAGAGTGTGAATCCTGCTTCTGGCGCCTTCTGCATATAATTCTCACCACGAAGCAATTAGAGCAAAACAGAAGGCCTGGATTTGAGAAAATGAAAGATTTGATTTGGAAAAACTTGTACACAACATGAAATAAATGCTGTTCTCAAATGTAATCTTCCAGGAATTGTGAAATGAGACAGCCCTAATCTCTCAATAACAGAGATTAGGCAGAAATGATAGACTGTGAATGTCAAGGAGACTCGCAGGAATACCTGGAAAATTGATGGACTTCCTGGTGCTTCCAAAATGCTTTTTAAAAGCCTGAATGCATTCTCTGGCACAGTACAAAATCTGTGGACATTCCACGGGAACATACATGTTTGTGCCAAATATGAGCTTTGAAATTTGCAAATAAACACAGCAAATGGGGGCGCTTTCCCCCATGCTGAAGGCACTGGCGGGGCAGGAAGCATTTCAGCGAGAAGATGCCTGTGTCTCCCTGAACGGGAGAGAGCGACCCTCCCTCTCCTGTCCCTCTCCCCTCCACATCTGCCTGCCACCCCGTCTAGCTCTCTTCCCCCTCCGTCTCCCCTCCCCTCCCTCCCATGTCCCTTTCCCAGCTCCCTCTCCTCCCCTGGCCGGCTCTCTCTCCTCTCCTCCTGTCTCTCTTCCTCTTCCCTCTCTCTCCCCCTCCTGTCTCTCACCCCATCCCTCTCTCTTCCTCCTCCCTTTCTGTTTCTCTTCCTCTCCGTCTCCCCGCCCCTCCATCTCCCTGCCCCAGCTGTCTCTCCTCTTCTCCCCTGCCACAACTGGTCCCCATTTATCTGCCTGTTTTCTCCTTCTGCAGCTGCCATCTATCCGCTCCGCTCTGTGTTCTGCCCTTGGCTTTCCTCCCCGCCGCGTCTCTCTCTTCGGTCACACAGCCCTCCCTCGGGGCCCTCCTTGGTGCAGGTCGACTTGCTGGGCCTTGGGGCCTGTGAGAGCACGGCGAGGGGTCTCCGCTGGACTGAGGAGTGCAGTGGAGTTGAAGAGAGACGTTGCCAGGAGTTCAGAGGGAGCAGAGGCGACCCTTGGCCGCTGGGATCACAGAAGACAGTTTCAGGGCGGGCCTGGAAGAACATTCCAGAAATGGATATTGCAAGCCAGGACTAGGGCAGAGCACAACATCTGCTGCCAGGGCTGGCGCAGGAGAATGTCTTGTCTCCGTCTTGTCTGCAGCGCAGGGCACGCACGGGGAAGTGGTAAGAGATTAGGCCTAAGGAAAGCAGGTAGAGCCACACCACAGGTGACCTCGAGCACCAGGCAAGGCTTTCGACTCAGTGGTTCACCACGGGACTGGCCGTGCATTCCTGAGGGACTGTCAGGAGTGCCCCTAAGAATCCCCCATGCCCCATCCTCTCGTTCTGGCCACTCACACCTTGTCACTAGTCACATTCACAGAATACAGTGTTGAGCTCCTTGACCTCTTCCGATGGCCATGAAAGTCCACCAAAGAGTGGATGTTTGTCCTTGTAAAGCCACATGCATTGTTTGAGTGTCTGTGGGTTTCTGACCCCCAAATAAAGTCATACTTAGTTCTGGCTATATAGAAATATAAGATTTTCAAGATCCTCTTTCCTAAAGAGATGAAAGATGAGATCAGCCCAAGTCCACTGCGAAATCTGGGAATCAGTCGCTTGGGATATAAAACCTATTTTATAGCAATCTTCAGGAATCACAACCAAATACTTCTGATTTAAATGGGGTCTGGTTGGCAAACTTTGACATGGCCTTTTGTCATTCCTCACTCAAATACCCGAAAAGTCAGAGAGACACAGAAAACCCACATCACCATCAAAATAGTAAGAATTACAGACAGCACACTCCTGGTCTCTGAGAAGTCTTTCAACTTAATACGGACATGAACATGGGTTAAAGCATGGGCTTGCAGGGCCGCAGAGACCCTGATCTGAAGGCCCAGAGACCAGGCGGCTGGGGCTGAGCCTGGCCCCTCACACTGCCCCCTCCCCTACCCAACCATCTTCCCGTTTCTTCAGATGGAACCTTCCGGAAAATAGTAGATGAGAACCAGACAACAGACAACGCAGCTTCCTCCTCTAGTGCTGCATGCTGGGAAAGCCTCTTCCTTCCCCAGGATGGCCCATCCTGAGAGGGACCCGCAGGGGTCTTAGGGATTAGTGTGGCAGCTGTGGTTGAGTGCCATCCAGAGAGGGTACCCTCCACGGCATGCAGAGAGGAAGCCTTGGGGACGAAGAAGTCAAGAAGAGAAGACAGCAGGGTGCGCTTTGACAGCGGTGAGCAGTGCAGCATAAGCTGGGGGAACAGGAAAGATGCAAGGACAGGATTGAAATCCACATCAAAGGTCGTGAGGAGAAAGTTACACTGCAGGCAGTCGGATCAGAAAGGGACGGGGGAGCGTGAGGGCTCCGCTCTCCAAGAGCGCCAGGTGAGAAGCCAGGACACGCCAGCCAGTGTGCCTGGCAGGGCCTTGGCTATGGCAACAGACGCAGACGGAGGCCTGAGAGAGCTGCAGACTCGGCCGTGAAGGTGACTCTTGAGCGCTGAAGACCCCGCAGGTGAATCGGAGTTCATCTGGGCGACACAGAGCCTGGGCAGGAAGTTGGCTACCACTTCGCTGGGGACATCAGGAAGCTGGAAATGTAGCGTGCCCTGGGGCGGCCACCCCCTCCGAGGGTCTGCGTTCAGCCTCCTGTGGCCTTAGCTGCACAGAGAAGTCATATTTCACAGCAAGGGAGCACAGAGACGACTCGGGGGTTGAAGTCCTGGACACATCCCTCTGTGGCCTTGGTCCAGTTGCTTCTCTTTGGTCCTCCAAATTGGAATCATAATAAAAGCATAAGATGGGAAAGGTCGTTGTTCCTTTATCATCACAGGACTGCTGTGAGAATGTGAAGGACCGTGCCGCACAAAGCACTGAATCTGGCACGGAGCAAACGCGCCGTCGGGCAGTCGCTGTGCGTCATCCACATCAGAGGAAAGAATCCCAAAGACGGCCCTCGAGGAAGAGAAATACACCAAGGTCAAGCAGTTAAAGAAATGCACGCACCAAACTCGCAGATTTGGTGGGCGGCATAACTTGAAGCAGAAGGCACCAGCGTCATCCCCAGGCAAGGGACTGGGAGACGCCTGTCGTCCAAACACCCCAGCACACGGCCCAGTGCTGCCACCCCAGCACACGGGCCCAACACGCCTGCTCGGCTGATGGATGGAACACACACCCCTTCAAATGGCAGTCCCGTTCTCCAGAGCAGTACCCCCAGTTTGAGTGGAAGGGCAATGCCAATTCACTTTTTGGTAACACAATGAGTAGCTGTGTGCCTTCTGCTCCAGGAATGTTTGCATTAAATGTAGAAATAATAAGGTGAGTCAGACCTGGAGCATTAATACTTCTGTGTCAAGTTGAGGAGTAGGTTTCTAACCATGGGGCAATATTGATGTATTTAGCTCATAAAGAGTTCTGCTGTCAAAGAGCACAGGGCACATCAGTGAACGTGACAGGTGTTGGCCTTGGGATTCCAATTCAGTCGTGTAATTGAGTAATGGAGCTGAGATTTTACCTATCAGTGGAAAGGTTTAGAGAATTAATCAAGTTTAAAAGTATTGGAATGGTTAAGAGAACATGGGGTTCGTGATTTAATTTATTAGATTTACTGGAGCTGTTAAGGTATGACTGGTAGGTCAGGCATTTGAAAAGCTTAAAAAGAAAACTGAATGCATTAAATTTATAAATGGAGTTTAAAAACGTAGGGGGATTTTATTAACTAAGTTGTAAAGGGACCTGCTTGGGAGTTGAATGTGTGCAACTTAAATTGATCAAACATTATTCAAAGTCTCCCTTGAAAGCGGTTGTTAAAATTTACTGGATTCATAAATCAAATAATGAAATGTGTAAGGTGAACCTAAAGGTTTGAAAGAAGCTGGGGTTTAGAAAAACTGTACCTTTAGCAAGCGAATATTAAATTAAAACCTTGAATGACAGCATAGACTTCTTTGCATAAAAGCAGCCGTCAGACATTTTTTTAAAACTCACAAGTGGCATGGAGAGCCCATCTAAGAATGATAAATGTTTCTGAAAAATAAATCTGTGCAAGTGAAACAAAAGCAACAAGACTAAAAATTACTTTCCAAAGCTAGAAAAAAAATGACTTGCGTATATGTAGATCAAACGGGCTTACTTTGTTCTAGCCAAAATGAAGAACTCAGATTACATGCTGGGGGAAAGAAATGAGTATCGAAGATGAAGCGAAAAATTCGTGTGAGACTTCAGAGAGAAAAAGAAGTTGTGATCCAGAAAGACAAAATAAGTCGGCTGGCCTCAGATTTCTCTTTATAAGGAGGCCAGAGGACAGCAGATCAACAGCGGCCGGGCTGGAGAGAAAGACGCCATCCAGCACGTTATCCTTTACAACGTGTCATTCCTGTGAAGCCGAGATAAAGATGTTCTTGGAAGTGTAGTGAATCTAGAAACACACCGATGGTGCATTCCCGTGAGCAAAGACGGATGGCAGGAGGCCCAGGCGTCTGGGGACGGGGCCACCAAGGGTCGCTGGGGCATCGCACACCCGTCATCGCAAGCCTTTCCGAGAAGCCAGATACAGTCAGCCGCCACTACCTCCTTCCTCCCCACAATCCTGGTGAACATGGCAGACTCACACAGGCACATGCCTGGGAGGACAAACAGCAGTCCCAAGTCAAATATTCATGACCACGTCATCCCTGAAGACAGGCCCAGTGGCGACAAGACCCAGGGTCCAGGCCCAGGCCCCTTCCGAAGGAGCAGTGAGTCAAGGGCGGGATGAGGGGGGTCCTGGCAGCACCTTGCTGTCTCCCTGGTCTAGAGGCTGGGCCCGGGTGGAGGACAGCAGAATCAGAATGAGGGGAGTCCCAGAGGCACCTGGACTGGAGGCTGGGCCCGGTGGAGAACAGTGGGGCCCCCTGCCCTCCGTTCACCCCGAGGATCAACAGTACCTGAAGGAATGAGGCCCCAGGAGCCCTGGCAGCCACCCAGAGCAGAAAGCTAGCTGAGGCAGGGACTGTTTGTGGATACAGGTGTCGACCACGACGTGACCCAGATGGTTTCACCAAGCCCAGAGACGAAGAGAGCCTCCACTGGTGCCTGTTTATTCATTCAACAAATACACGTTGCATGTCAACAGAGTGGTAAGCGAGATAGGCGTGATCCATGTGCTCCACGGCCCACAGTCTATGGGGACATGGGACAGGTGAACAGGTACGGGCCATGACAGCCCAACAGCAGGTGAAGGGCGTGGACGCAGCCGATGGTCCGCAGGCCCTGCAGCTCAGAACCGGGCCTGGGAAACCCTGCTGAGGGACAGCGGGATGGGCTGTGAAGATGAGATGTAGCTGGCAGAAGGCTTGCAGCAGGGCAAGTGGGTCCGCGCTGAGCGGGGCCCTTCAGCAGCAGGGTCAAGGCCGAGAGCCCAGAGGACACGACCCGGAACACAGGTCCAGAGGCAGGTCCCGGAGAAGTCTGAACCTCGTGAAAAACTCTGAACTTCACCCCAAACAACACGAAGCGCTGAAGGGCTTTAGGCCGAGGGATGTGAGCCTGTCTTCACTTTGGAAGATGATCCTGCGGAGGAGACGAGAGGTCACGAGACCGTGAGAGGGAAGCTGTGACAATTCAGGGCCTCGCGTGCATGCCCCGGCCCAGCGGTCGGGCTGCAGACGCGGAGACCCGTCAGATCTGCAATGCCGAGGAAGCCGGGGAGCGGGGCTTGAGGGTGGATGGCAGGCACGTGACTGGCTGCTGCATCACAGATCACCACCAACTTCCCACAAACGCGTTTTCTGTCCCAAGGGGGATGAAAAAAAGGAGTCTGGGCCTGGTTTCATGAGGTCTTCTGCTTGAGGGCCCCACACAAGGCTACACTCACGTGCCAGCCAGGGCCGGGGTCTCATCTGAACACCCGACGGCAGAGAGACCGGCTTCCAAGCCGGGAGGCTTTGACGGCATTCGGGCCCCCGCAATGGTGAGCCTGAGGGCTCAGCTCCTTGCTCTCTGGGCGTCTTCAGCATGGCAGCCTGCCTGGACAACGTCGGCAAGGACAGAGTCATCAGGAAGGTGGACTCACAGTCTCATGTGACGGACCACGGCAGTGACGTGCCCCTGCCCGCTCCTGGGTGCCAACAAGCTGCTGAGCCGGCCTGCCCTCAGAGGAAGAGGCTGCTCCCGGGCGTGGGGCCAGAAGGCCGGGGCCCGTGGGCATCGTACTGCCTGGAATGACCTGGCTGTACTGCCTGGAATGACCGAGAGGGCAGATGGCCACAGTACTGGGCACATGGAAGCAGTGATCAGTTTTTGCCAGAAAGGAATGGGCTGTGGATACATGGGGTGTGGAGGGGTGCGGTGCAGCCCTATAGAGTTGAGGATCCTGGCCGGGATGTGGGTCCTGACCCTCAGTCCAGCCATCTCGCTGGGGTGGGCGTTGCTGGCCTCTCCAGTGAAAAGCCCTCACCACGACCCCGGGAGGAGGGGAGGTAAGCCAAGTGTGGGCAGGGGACGCAGCCCGGAAGACCCTGCTTTCAGGAGGGGCCCACGGAGCACGAGTCTCAGAGAGGAGCTCGGGCAATCTGTGTTTTCTTTTAAGCAGCACAGGGAATTCTGATGGAAAACGGTGAAATGCATTCATTAAAACAAAGACTGCACACACGCACCTCAAGTGTCCGTGGTGGCCTCCAGGAGGTGGGCTACAGGCCATCTCGGACTTCTCCTTTCTGCTGGCCTGTACTTTCTACTTCAAGCGCATTTCTTAAGAACAAGAAAAAGGAAGCCAACAACTCAGTTAAAACAATAAAAACAACTCAATCAAAATCAACTCAAGCACAAACAAGTAGTGTCTACCGAAGGAGTGCAATAAAAGAAATATTAGTACACCATATTAAGAAAGTAAAAAGCATATGGAAAACTCGCAATGCACCCACTTTTCTCCTGTACTGAGACGTGTGCTCCATTGCCAGCACTCATGGCGACTCACGCTATCTTTAAGACAGGGAACACCGCACGCTCAGACATGGCGTGTGAGTCAGGACACCTCCCTAGAGGGCTGTTTGGCAGTGGGTCTCAAGACCCATGAGATGATTTGCACTCTTGGATGTAGTTTTATCTCCGGGACCTCATTCTAAGCAGATGACCAGAGATACAGACATGGGGAATTCACAGTCGTCTCATCAATGACAGTGAGAAATTAGAATGAGCCGACTGCCACGTGATCGGAAATGGGGAAACCAGCAGTTCATACGCATGCTGCCCTGTCGTCCTTGGCCTCGTCCAGGTACGCAGAACTGTGTCGTGTTCCATAATGCCACGTGTTTTCTGTGTAGGATGCTACATTCTACAATACCATATGCTAAGACAGCATATGCCTTAACACTGTATGTAGCATGCATACGGTCACACGTCACTTAACAAGGGGGATCCAAATGCATCCTTAGACAATTTTGTCATTGTGGGAATGTCACAGCGTGTGCTTACACACACTTGGACAGTCTGGCCTACTGTGCGCCTGGGATCTGTGATCTAGCCTCTTGATCCTGGGCTACACGCCAGCCCAGCCTGCGGCTGCACTGAGCTCTGTCGGCAACCGTAGCACTGTGGGACGGATGTGTGCATCTAAGCAGATCCAGGCACAGGAAGCAGAGTAAAACACACCAAGATGTGAGAGATGACGGGTAGTCTGGCTGTCTGGGGCATGTCTTGTGAACAGAGCCGTCGGGACCAGGTGCTGTTCAACGAATCAGCCAGTGGCAGGTGGCCAGACTCAGGACACCACTGCGGGCCACAGAGACGTCTCCAACACCATGCACTTCGGCCACACGACATGTATCTGAAAGGCTTATTTCATCAAGGATAAATTAACCTTGCCCTACTGTGATTTTTCTTTACCTTATAAACTTTTTTGACTCTTTTATAATAACATAGTTTAAGACACACATTGTACTGTTGTGTAAAAATGTTTTTTTCTTTATAGACTTGTTCTGTAAGTTCTTTCTATTTAAAAAATTCTCTTTACTTTTTAAATTTGTTTGTTAAAAACGAAGATGCATACACACACACCAGCTGGCCCACACAGGGTCGGATCCTCAGCGTCCCTGTCTCTGCCTCCACGTCTTGTCTCTCTGGAGGGTCTTCGGGGCAGAACCCATGCGGAACTGTCGCCTTCTGTGAGAACAACGCCTTCCTGTGGACACCTCCTCAAGGCCTTCCCTGAGGCCGTTTACAGTTAGCTGCCATTTGCTATAAATAGATGGAGGACACACTCTAATGATAAAAGCATATCCAGTGAAAGCATCAACAGGAATACAGTGGCTGGTGACCGTTACCAAGCACCATGCCCTGTACATCACCGGATGAGCTAGACTTTATATGGCTGGCAGTGCAGTAAATGTGTCTACACCAGGGTCACCACAGACATGTGGGAATGCGTTGCCCTATGATGTGGGAGGGCTTTTACATCACTAGGAGATAAGAATTTTGAGCGCCATTATATCTGGTGGGCCCACCGTGATAAACGCAGTCTGTCATTGCCTGAAACGTGGTTACACAATGCATGAGCATGCAATCACATGCTTGCCATGGTACTCATTGTCAATGAGTCTTGCCAGCTTGACTATCAGGAAACCTGGACTTTCCAGGAAACCCTCCCTGGTCATCCTTCTTTGAGGCTGGAAGGGGAGGCCAGGAGTGGGACATAGAAATAGAAAAGACCATGAAGTCCTGCACGCTGAAGTGTGCAAAATTGTGGTCCTTTATGCTATGAGGACGAGCCCTCCCTGAAAATTAGCCCACGTCACACAGTTGTGTCTGGGTGGCCATCTGCCTTCCTACTCCTGTCTGAGGTTCACACAGGCCACAAAAGTCAACAGACAGCAGGTTCTGCGGGTTGGGGAGGGGAAGAACCCCCAAGGCCTTCCTGATAATCCCCAAAACACAGAGAAACCCCAGAGGCGGATTCTTGAGGGTCAGCGGAAAGGTAGGCATTGATACGATCTGTTGTGTGTGTCGTTTAAAACAGATACTCGGGCAACCTCTTCGGGTCCCCTCCCACTGTGGGAGCTTTTCTGTCCTCTTGATAAATCTTGCTTTCTCAAAAAAATACAAAATAAGAATAAGACAGACACTCCCACCATCTTAATGTCTCTAGTTCCCTAGCCAGGTCATAACACATACAGCTTCACACTGACCTCACTGGACCCCGGAACACGTTAGCCAAAATTTTACCGAATACCTGTCCAGCTGTCAGGTGGAAGAGGGCTTCCAGGCCTGGCAGCGCGCTGTTCCCAGGGCACGACCTCATGAGATGGAGACGCTCCACAGGAAGCACAGGCTGGGGGTCTCCAGGTCCCGCCCACTGTGATACCCACTGGAATTGCTTCACACAGTAAGAGGGCCGTTAAAGGTATTCCTTGGGGGCCAGCAGCTTTGCCATGGCAAGTATACATCAGCACGCTGTACGGGAACACTCACAGCCGCCACCAGCACTGCTGAGTTGTCCTAAAACAGTGAACAGGCCGGGGTTCAGCACACGGTCCTGCAAACCACCCCAAACTGTCCCCTGAGCTCTCCAAGTGGATTTTCCCAGATTTAGCAGCAAAACGTGCAAGACTTCCAGCTGAGCTTGAATTTCAGATAAACAACAAACAGATTTTAGTAGGAGTAGCTCCACGTGGGTTTTGAGATGTTCTTAACCAAAAAAGCCACCTGGACTCTCTCTGCGCTGCACACTGAGTCTTGTCTGACAGCCCCGCCCTCCTGGGGCTCCCTGGCGCTGCCTTTAACTCCCGTCCCTAAAAGTTTCAGCCCAAACCGTTCTGAACTTTGAGCCCCTCACAGCTCCGAGTCCCACAGCTGCTCACTTCCTTGTGTTGTGGCCACGAGACTTTGGAAAGAGGGAAGTGAATAATTAGTTATTTCTGGTTTTACATCATTCGTCTCCCTCACGCTGCTCCATCCCCAGGACAAGGCAGCGACCGCGCTGCCAGTCCCGTGGTGACGCCCGCTGCAGATCCAGGCAGTTTATGCCCGTGACCCCGCCTGGGCCATGGCAACCCCACTGAGCGCAGCAGCTCTGGACATCCTGCGTTTATATGCAAACTCACCCCGCGGTGTCAGGCCTGGGAGGCCCTCGCCTGAGACATAAATCATAAAACACTTGAAGACTGGACTGGAATTCAGCCTTCAATCCAACCCTCCACTGGAGAATTCCCACCAGTTGTTGCCGGAGGCAGGAGGATGGGGGAGTATCAGGGTCACCTTCAGCCGAAAAACAATGCCCTTCAAGCCGGGAGCAGGCGCACGTCCCCAGCGGCTCCAGGACACAGCCTGAAGCAAGCCCTGGGTCATGTGTGTGGGTGGCTGCGGACCCGGGACTCTGACTGCTGCTGAGCGAGAGGGTGGGCTGGGCTTTGTCCAGCCTCTGGCACCCACATGACCCGTTCTGTGATGCAGAGCGCCCCAACACTTGACAGTTACAGCCCTTTATGGACAACTTCCACTAACACATGAGGAGGAACGATGGAACCAGAGTCGCCTTTGCCAGTCCCTAAATGGGACGTGGACCGGGCGGCCAGCATCGGAGGGATGGGCGCTTCACCAGGGGGGCTGAGGGTCACACCCTGAGGGACAGACGCTTCCCCATGGGAGCTGAGAGTGACACCCTGTCCTGCTCAGCGATCTCACACCCTCAAAGTAGGACAACCAGACCTGGTGTGGCCTCGAAACAGGGAGCAGCTAGCAGAGTTTGCACTTCCCCGGGGGAGGCCGGCCTCGAAACTGCAGCTGACGGTCACGGAAGTCCAGATCATCACGCCATCCTCTCTGCTTCTGAGTGTGCTTGAAATGTTAATTTACGAACAACCCAATTTTTAAAAGCAGGTGTAGGAACATCCCTGAGCCCTGTGCGTCAGCCCTGGTTAAATCCTAAGATGCTGCACTGCCTCCTGTCCACTTTGGTTTGCCATCCTGGTCATGGCTGATTCTTCTCTACTGACCAAGGCCATCACTACAAGCTTATTTTCCCTAACTTCCAGGGGACTGATTGAACCGTGCACGCATCCCCGAATGTGCCTTCACTGATCGTAGATGGTTTCAGGATCTGTCAGGCACGCATTACGGCCACCATCTATTTTCTTGATACTTGACCGTTTTCTGATAAAATGTTACAAAATCGTCAAAACCACCCTGAGCGATGGGAACTGGGGCCATCGAAACCTCCTGGCTGTTGGGTTCTGATGGGCGGAGGATTCGCTTTGCACAGAGGCCCGGGGAGGGGGCTGAGAAGCCGGGCCAGGCAGCGTTCCATCTGGTGGTCGGAATCCAGGCTGAAAGGGTTCAGCTGTCTGTGAGGACTATGGTTGGGCCAGGCCAACCTGTGACTCCAGGAAGGTCACAGGCACCGTGGGAGTGAGGACCCCACACACCCAAACACAGAGGAAGGGAGGCAACCCTGGAACCGCTGCTCATTCTTCTGCAACAGCTGCCGGACACCCTGATCAGGGTATCGAGGGGATCTCTGGGGCCCCTCCCTTCCAAACTGATGGTCCTGGCCTGATTGTCCCGGGGCCACAGGGCAGAGGTGCCTACCCCTGGGGTCCTTGGAGAACACCTTCTCAAGGACTTCAGGGTCACTTCCTGCATCTGCAGTATCAATCGCCTGGCCGAGGACACTTTGCTTCCTTCCAGCACTCTATGATGCTTGAGTCACTCGCCAGACACACTGTGGGTCCCTCAGGAGGTGACACTGGTGTCTCCCTGGAATCAATAAAGGACACACTGTAGGTCCCCAAGGACATGATGCTGTGCCTTAGTGTCACCACCCCTGGACACACTGTGGGTCCCCGAGGACGTGACACTGGTGCCTTACTGTCACCTCCTCTGGACACACTGCGGGTCCCTCAGGACATGACTCTGCTCCTGTTTCAGGTCAGGGCCTCTCTGCAACCCAGCCACAGCACCGAGGAGCAAGGTGGAGCAGATCTTTTGGGGGAGGAAAGTCACCCTAACACACACCTGGGCAGTTTCCTCATGTGTCAGGACAGAGGGAGAAGGACGCTCCAGAGAGCTGGCTGGCCCATTCTTTTCTGATGACCAAAAGGCAGCGTAAACACGGAAACCCTGGGCCTGGGAGGGGCAGCAGCCAGGGAGCAGCCAGCATCCGTGATGGAGGGGACCGGCCTGGAAAAGACAGGGGTCCACCCCTCCTGGTGCAGTCTGGGATCCAACGGTCTGAACGTGAGCGGGAGGCACAGGGTCAAGGCAGCGGTGTCTGCAGGAGGCTCCAAGACCTCCGGGCTCCAGGGCCTCCAGTCGGCATCCAAGCTGTCGGCAGGTGCCGGGCTATCATGGGTGGGGAAGGGGTGTCGTGCAGGTCGGGGGAGTGCTGGGCAGGGGCAGAGGGAACCAGCAAGGCGATCAGGAGGTCAAGTCTCAGTGAAAGAAGCCCCTTTCCTGCCCCCACCAAAGGAGGGCTCTGAGCTACCCAGTGCTGCAGCCTGTCTACACCTGCGGCCAACCTCCTTTAACAAGTACGTGGTGACCACCTGGCAAGCTCACACCAGCAACCAGGGAGGAGTCAGGAGAGTGTCCAAAGATGACATTGCAAGGAAGAGCCAAACCAGGAGTTCACGTCCAGCCAGAGCACTGGTGGCCTGGATCACAGCGACCGCAGACCTCGCCTGTCCTGGAGCTAAACGCAGGTTTTATCCCTTCAAGTATCCCACAGACAAACACGGCAACATCCACTTGATGCCAAGATCTTCACCAGATGGTGGGAACGGAGGATGCCAGATGCGATGTCTGACCACAAGCAGCTCTGCCGGGGGAGAGAAAAACAAAGCCCCGTGGGGCAGCCCGAGCCCAGAGAATGGGGGTCTAGGCTCCGTGGGGCTGGGGGTGGCACATCACCCACCCGGGCACCATGGGGTCGGGAGACGACAGGTCACCTGTCCAGGAACCATGGGGTCGAGAGATGGTAGGTCACCTGCCTGGGCACAGTGAGGCTGGGAGATGGCAGGATACCTGTCCAGGTACTGTGGGGCCAGGAGATGGCAGGTCACCAGCCTGGGCACTGAGGGGCCAGAGATGGCACATCACATACCCAGGCACTGTGGGGCCAGGAGACAGCGGGTCAGCTTCCTGGGTACCATGGAGTTGAGAGATGGCAGGTCACCTTCCCAGGCACTGTGGAACCGGGAGACAGTAGGTCACCTGTCCAGGCACTTAGGGCCGGGAGATGACACATTACCTCCAAATGGTGAAAATGAGGAGGAATTCTCATTACAGCGAGCAGCATGGCCACTCCTGGGGGGCTCTGGCGCCCTGGGCAGGGCCCAGCTATTTGGAGGAGCGGGCAGATGACGTGAAAGCAGGCTTCCAACTCACACCACTGACCACTGGGCTGGACGGCCCCTCTTGGCAGGGCTGACCTCGGCACTGTGGGAGTCAGCAGCGTCCCCAGCCTTCCCCCACCAGATGCCAGGACCACACGCGCTCCAGGGGACCGCCAAGTGTGCTGCAGACGTCCGACATCATCCGAACGGCAAACTGAGCCTGGCTGAGCATCCTTGACTGGAGGGGCCTGTGGGCTGGTGTGCGGCAACCTGGCGTGGGGTTTGGACGTGCCTTCCAAGCCAAGGCGGTCCTAGGAGGCGGACTGTGGCGTGCTGGGCGCTGGAGACTCAGGAGGGTGGGGGTGGGAGGAGGCGAGGAAGAGAAATCCGTGGGCAGGTACCACGTGCGCCCTCGGCCTGCGAACCCAAATTCTGCCCCCACCCAGCGTCCCCATGCCACAAAATGGTCCTGTGCCCTCGAAATGTATGCCAATGAAAAGGAAGACCACGGGCAGAACTGGCGCGAGAAGCCACGTCCTTCGGACACGCCACGTTCACGCGGAGGGTCTGCAGGACCAAGGCTGGAGTCAGGGGAGGCCACCGCGGCCGTCCAGGCGGGGAGGAGGCAGGGCTGACCGGCCGTGGCCCTGGGGGTGCAGGGAAGAGGGCAGAGGCAGGAGAGGAACCAGAAAGGGCAGCCGTGCTCTCCTCCTCGCCCTCGCGGTCAAAATAAGAACCCGAGTGCAAACGAACTAACTCGCGACATGACTACAAGCGGCAAAGAGATTCGCGGTGAAGCGATGGAAAAATTAATACTTCATGAAGCTTCCCGGGGAAACGTGACCACGTTCTCAAAAACTCGCCCCACATTAAAATTCTTGCCTTCATTTATTTAACGGCAACACTGTTAACT
This sequence comes from Cephalopachus bancanus, assembly GCA_027257055.1. Taxonomy (NCBI): domain Eukaryota; kingdom Metazoa; phylum Chordata; class Mammalia; order Primates; family Tarsiidae; genus Cephalopachus; species Cephalopachus bancanus. The sequence continues at coordinate 4,876,734 of JAPVLO010000090.1, forward strand.
TCTAGAGAAATGAGACAATAGGGGGAACCGTGTGCAGCCACTGTGGGGTGATGCGTGCCAGGTGACACCGTGAGTCTGTGGGGTTGGGGCCCGTGGATGCCTGCGGGGACCCAGACGCTCTCCCTGCCGCTGCCAAGGCAGGGCCCGGCCCAGGGTGGGAGGAAATGGCACTTGGGTTGGGCGACCTGGCGGGCAGCAGGTCGGGGCTCTTCCTCACGTGGCCATGCAGCCGCTCCCAACGCAGAGAGCAGCGCGGTCCGGGGGCGGCAAGCGTGCAGGTGATCGGAGCCCGCGGCCTGCACGTGCTTGGAGCACAGCGGCAGAGGAGGACCCGGATGTGCTCTGAGGGTGACAGAGATGGGACACCGACATGCCCACCTGCTAGCCTCGAGCCACGGAGGCCACGAAGGCCGCAGGAGGAGCGTGGGACACGACAGGGGCCATCGTCCACCGCAGGCGGTGCTGGTCACCACCAGCGCTGCCTCCACCAACTCCTCCGTCACTGTCCCCAGCCTCTCCTCCAACGCCATCCTCAGCCGCCGGCAGCACCCAGCCAGCATTTCACGTCCACTGTCGTCTCCTTATCTGCTCTGCAGGCCCATGGCACAGCCTGTGTGGCGGATGCCACCCAGCAGACAGAAGCGAGAGCAACCCTGGGGCAGCTGGCTCGCCTTGACTGTCCCTCTGGCAGGAGAAGCACTGCCTTGGCTATGTTAACGTCTTTCTTCTTCAAAGTCTTTCTCATCGCCTACCTTTTCTATTTCCTTTTCACACTCAGGTAACTGACTTATTAGCCAGGCTCTCTGGAGACTGCTGGTCTTTCCAAGGAGAGTGTGACACAAAAGCTTATTCTGCCCAAACTTACTATTACGAACACCTCAGGAGATATAACATTTATAAACTTCCTGTCACCCGATGTGCTGTTCAGAAGCCATTCATTTTAACTTAATTTGCAGGACGGAGAGTCTCAAGCTCACTGGCTGGATAAAAAGTGACTTTTGCAGCGGCTACCCATTATCATTTTTGCCTCCTGCCAATGGCACCAGTTAGAGAGCAGGCAGAGCTGGAAACCCTTCATTTGTAGTTACACAAGAAGCTCCAAGACAGCTGTTACCTCCAAGCCGACCTTTTCCCCTTTGAAATCTAATAGCAATGTCAGTCCTTAGGGTGTGGGTGCTGGTGAGGTTCTCCTGCTGTGTCATTGATACTTCACGGAAGTCTTGTAAAGACGGGGCTTAAGGATCATTTTTCCTGCTCTCCGGTTTTCCTTTGTTCCTTCTAATATGCATCTGAGTTTACTTATTTGTGTGCAGAAAACCAAAATGCTTACTCCCAGAAAATTTTCCTATTGTTTGAATAAGAAATGCATGCTATGGTCATGGATCAACTAATCAAATAACCCACACGTCCTACCCCGAGTAGAGATGACCAATTTCCTCCTGACTACAATCATTGCCATTAAGGTCCATAATGATATGTAACTTGGATTCCTGAAAAAGAAACTACTTATCCAGACAACCCTGGATCAGCTCATTTCTGGCCTGAGCTCACCACCTCCCACCTGGCACCAGAGGTGACATTCCATGCACAGTTGGAAGTTTAGGAGTAAGAAGTAGGGCCTGTGACGTCACCATCCATTGGAAGATGGACATGATTGGATCCCGTATTTGTACCAAGTTAGAGGATTCCTTTCCACCAGCCTTAAGTCATTAGCCAACATTCTCCAGCCGATCAAGTAGTCGCATCATTTGGACGTTGACATTGTGTCCCCTCCTCTGCTCCCTGGAGGCGATCTTTGACAAGATCACCACCCATGCTGCTGTTTTTGCTAAATCCACCCACTGGGCACTTTGAAGTCCTCATCTTAGATGACCACTGTCTTTCTCTCCTCTTGTCCTTTCTCGGGCCACTTTTGGGAGATTTCCTCAGCTTTTTGTCCCATTTGTTCCAGTGACTGTTTTGTTTCAGCCACAGTCTCTAATTTCCAAGTGTCCTTCCTTGTTCTTTGTATTTTTCGTTATCCTAGTATCTTGTTCTCCTCTTATAGAGGCAATAGCTTCCAATCTTTTCTTCACTTTCTCTGAGAACAGGACAGCTGTCATTGTTGTTAAAATGTCTTCACTTCCCTTCATTTTCTGTTTCCTCGGAAGTCAGTTTTTTATGATTATCTTTCACGGGGTAAAATTCCTTAAAGAGAAGGCGACCAGGGGAGCAGAATTTGTCAACAGACAGGCTTCCCCGAGGGCGACAGGGTGCAGGAGCAGAGCCAGCTCTGTCTCCAGCAATCTCGAAGGCGGGATGTCAAGGCTTCCTCCAGGGCAATGACACCCAGGTTCACAGCACAAGTTCTTCCCAAAGACTTGCTCCGTTTATTTGGAAGAGAACACTCTGGGTTTTTGTTTTGTTTGCTGCTGTGGCTTTTGCCCGGAGCAAAATACTTGGCAGCTAGACTTTCTGAAGGAGTAAGTAGATGAACGATGTGTCCTCACAGAAACAGGCCTTTAAATACATCCTTCGTGTCTCTGTTTCTGCAAGCTCTCATTCCCAGACTCGCACTTGTCTGCTGTCTCTGGGCTTCAAGTCGGGAGACATTCTGGAGAAGACACCCTTGCGGGGTTTTCTCCACCTTGCTCCACCAACCCCCGACCCGCCTTCTAGAAGGGGAAAGAAACAGCACGGATGTCATTCCTCCCAACTCAAGTCGAGGACATCAGCACTGTCTCTCCCTTAACTACTGGTCAGCCTTGCTAACCCAACACAAAATTTGGAATCCTCATCGTCATCGTCAAGTCTTCTGCAATGCCTCCTTTCTCATTCCAGAAGCTGTCCACACATGTATCTTTAACGACCTTCCAGAGATCGTATGTGGGTGACAGTCTTTCTGCAAACCAAAAATGAGACTCTAAGCCCCTCACCCATGAGCAGACCCCCTCCAGGCCCAGGGAAACACGAAAGACAAGTTCCAGGCTCCCACGGGAAGGAGGTGGGACACTCCTCCAGATGCCCCCTCCCGGTGGGTGGATCGCGCACAACCGCCCAACCTCAGCATCAAGGTGGGGACCAGGAGACTGACTCCACCAACTCGAGTTTCAACCCAACCCAAGTGCCGCATCACATGGCCGCCAGCAGGCTCTACAGAAAGTACAAACGTTGCACCCCCAAATACACTTCCCTGGTCTGTCTGGGAACGGCCTGCAAGCTGTCTCTTGGGAAAGTGTGCATCTGTAGAGAATCTTCTTCCCTAGGAGAGTTTGACATCCTTGAGACATTGACCACCAATGCTCAGCCTGCCACCCCAGCCTTGATCTGCATAACAAGAACCTTGTTTTCCCCACCTGCCCTAGTCTTAGCTCGGGCATTTCTTTCTACTGATGTAGGGCTTCACTCTTTCAACCAACTGCCAGTCAGAAAATCTTTGAATTTACCTCTGACCTGTTAAGTTTGGACATGTCCCGCCTTTCTGATCCAAACCCATGCATACTTGACATATGTCGATTTACGTCCTTGCCTGTAAACTTCTATCTCCCTGAAAGGTATAAGACCGAGCTGAGACCCAAGCACTCAGGGCGTGTGTCCTCAGACCTCCTGAAACTCAACTCTGGGCCAGAGTCCCACATATGTGGCTCGGAAGCAACCTCTTTAGATATTTCCCAGAGTTTATCTTTTTTTCAACATTTCTGAACACTTGTATATATGAGGATGTCTCTGTTGCTTTCACATATTAATAAAAATTTGAAGAATACTTAGGCCAAAACTTTTTTTCCTCAAATCCTTATTACTATGTAGGGCTTCATATTTTAGAAATTGGCCTACTGTTATACACACGTCATGTTTAATCATGGAGGACGTGGAGTCTGAATTCAGCTTAGGTTTTTTACAAGAAGTTTGGAGGGCTTGGAGTATGCGATCAGTGCCCTTTTTTGTTTTGTCTGTAAGTTTCAAAACTTTTTGGCCAGGATACGTCTGAAAGCGGGTCTTGACACATTATTTTCTCTGGGAACTATGAAGTGCTCTCCAATGCTGACGCACTCTTTCTTCCACTGGGGAAAGGTTTCTTCTTTATGTCTCTCATTATTACTTTGATGTCATCTGTGCTGACTTTGTCTCAGAAGCCCCTGAGACCCATGGTTTCACTCTCCGCTTTCTGGCTTCCATATTGATTAACCTTGCTGCTATAGTGCTTACCGCTTTGATCACTTCTGCGTTCTAAAGGAGCCTCTCGAGTTTCTCTTCATGGAAACGGATGGAACTTTCTGCAGTTTCTGTTAAGCTTTTTCATCCTTCTGAGGATTTCAAAACCTTCTGCTGCTTCCTTCAGTTGCTTTCAAATATGTTCCATCTATACCTTCAAGGCAATCATCTCCTCCTCGTAAGAACTTTCCGGAGGCCCAGGTTGATCTTTACGTTTCTGTTCGTTTGTGCGTCCTTTCCTGAAGAGTTTTCTTCTGATGGATAAATATTGATCTTAATCCCCTGTCTTCTTGTTCCTCAGTAGGCATATCCTGTGTTCCCTGTCACCTTCATGCCAACAGCATTCCCTCCTCGGATCTTAAGGTGGAAAAACAGGGGGTCATGTAGGCACACCGACACATACGTGCACGTCCTTGTGGCAGGTTTCATTTCACTTCCCAAGATGGCCATGACAACCTCTCTCTCTCTGCAGTGTGGCCTCACCACTTCTCCGTCAAGGGGGAGGGTCTGACCCCCTTGGTGATCTGGGCTTAGGCCCAAAGAATGCAGAAAGGAGACCCTTCTGACCTCTTAGACGGTCAGAGCAGACTTCTGCCTCGTCTCTGAAGGCTTCCTCCCAGAACCTATGCTGTGGGGCAAGACGCAGGAGCCATGCACGTGTGGGCGCTCCGATGGGCATTTCCACGGAGGCCAGCCTTCACGTCACCCCGGCCAAGGCGCCAGCCGTGTGAGTGAGTTCCCCTGGCATTCCTGAGCCTCCAACCCCATGGAGGCACAGTCCTTGCGGGGGATTAACCCTCCAGTGACTGGCTCACAGACCTGCGCACATAACCCGACAGCTGCTGCCCTGCGTCTCCTCGTGTTAGAGTTCGTGGCACTAGCACAGACATCTAACTCAATTTCTCATATGACTCAGCCACTGACATAGCATCATTTTGACAGGCTGGAGAGGAATCCACTCTTGGTCCTGCTGTCTGGGGCACTGTTCGAATAATTTATTTCTGGATACATTTCACCGGCACGTGAGAACGAGTTGGAGGGGCGCCCGCGATCCTGAGCTCGTGTCCCTTCTCGTCTCCTCACCCTGAGACTGCCTTCTCAGCCCAGGACACGTGGGGCCACTGTTTGTCCACGTCTACTTCCAGCCCTTTGCATGGAACGGCCGTGCCTGCCCAGAAAAGAGCTCCCACGTCTGGCACCAAGGAGCATCCACGTGGCCTCCTCACCGGGACGGGCCTCACGGGGCTCACAGCGGCATGGGTGGACTTCCCTTCCTCCTTCCCCTCTCCAGCCCTGCTCCTCTGTTTAGAGGCGATACAAGGCATCCACCATCTCCACTGCTTCCCTCCAGCCCGGGTCTCACTGTGTATGTGAAAACAGCTCCCAGCAACCGACAAACCTCGGGCCTTCCAGAAGGGGCGGGCGGTGTCTTAAAGCAAGACACCCCAAAGGATGAGGAAGCTGTGTCCATTATTTTAAATCTTCAGGCACTGGACCTGGACCGAAGCATCTGAGGCATTTCCCTGTTAGGAACGTACGTCCGGTCACATGGGACCCCCTGCAGACAAACGCAGCCTGGCGTCCCAGCTCTGACACCATCCTGATCCCAACACGCATGCCGGCGAGGTACTGCAGGGCGCCATAACTCACCCTCTAAAAACCACTGTGGCCCCACAGCCCATAAATACATCGCACCCTCTTTGAACCTTTATTCTTTTCAGCCCAGACCGTGTCTTGGGAGTGATTTGATCCAAAAGCTTATGATTCACTGTGAAAACAGATGTTTTTCTGTTTTTTTCTAAATTTCGCTTCGTTCGGGCTTCAAAGCATCCGCCCAGCTCACACTCACACCCCGGAATTCGAAGACCGTCGCTCTGAGCCCTCCGCGGCGCCGCGCTTTGATCAGCTCCCCGTGTGGCCCGCCTCTCTGTGGGCAAGAGTCTTCATCATCTTCGTGGGACCTCCTGTTTCAGCCCACGTGCTCCCTCCACTCCTCTGTCTACCCTTCCGTGCCCTCCCAGGAGCCATGTTTCTCTGCCCAAGGGTCCTAACCACCCTCGCTCTTCCGGGCCGGCCCCTCCCGCAGGGCTCTGATTATTTCCGGCAGGCAATGCCACCCCACGGGCTCATGTCCCCAGGGCACAGGGCAGACAGAACGGAGACATCATTCAAAGTCAGGGTCAGAACGCAGCTTGGAAATCTTGCATTGCCCAAACGGGGCAGGGGGAGGCTGCTCCCGAGGCCCGCTGGGTTTCTAATCCAACCGCAAGGCGAGGCTCGCGCGTGGAGAAGCAAAGAGCTTATTTTCACACACAGCGTTCGGGGGAGGGGGAGACACAAAGGCCAGAAACACAGCCCTGCGTTTTGTACGTGGGGAAACAAAAAAAAATAGGATGGCAGCTTCGTTTTGATATTTTGGTTCTTAGAAGCTGTTGTTTTTGTCAGAACGGGGAAAAAAGTAAACAAATGGAACAGAAGGTGTCATACACAGGAGGAAGATAAACACAGGCTCGTGGCGTGCTGTGCTTGGGAGAGGGTGCCAAAGCGCCTTCGCAGCAGAAGGTCCCAAAAACCAGCATGCGGCCCGAGTTGGGTGGCCCCGACCGGTGCGGGGAGTTGAGGGCAATCCGGGGAACTCTGTGGAGTCGTTTGGTGGGCAGATGGGTCCGGGAAGCGCTACTCCAGGGGAGTGGGTTCCAACCCTTTACTTGTCGGGGCATTCACTGCTTGTGACCCTCGCAGCGGGGGCCCCCTCTGAAACGGGACCCTGCCCTGCCAGACCCGGCAGTGTGGCCGCCAGACTGGCCGGCGGTGGCTGTGGCCTCCTCTTCAAGGCCCCCTCGCTCCCGGGCACCCACAGAACCGCCAGGGACTCTGAAGGCAGCACGGACACAGGCTGGAGATGGCCGCTGCCACCATGTCTCTTAACTTGCTGGCGAGGGCCAGGAGCCTGGGGACGGCGTCCACCAAGCTCACACAGAACACCCGAGGCAGTGCACGCAGGCACCAGAAAGCCGGGTCAGCAGCAGGGCCAACAGGCTCCCAGCACCGCCAGCCCACCCCAGGCTCTGGCTGTTCCCCAGAAGACGGGGGCCTCGCCCCAAGACCTTCAACAGGGCCTGGCAGGCCGCAGGCCTCCCCGCCTCTGAAGGCCACTTGGCAATGACTCAAGGGGCCTCCTGTGACCTCCCTTGAGGGGCTCTGGCCCCAGACCAAAAGGCAGCCAAGCTGCATACTCACCTCAGTGCCCACCGTCTGTCCTGGTGGCCCAGCCACCCTCAGTTCTGTGTTTAGCATCTGTACATTCAACGAATACACATACGTATGACCCCATGGCCCACACTGCCTTGGGACTGCCACTCAACTTAAGAAGCAGAACATTTCCAGAACAAGCTTCCATGCGCCCCACCCCAAGGTCCAGTGCACACCCCCACTCTGGTGCCACCACAGCCACCATCCTAGACGTTGGTCTTTATCCTTCTCTTGTATTTCTATATAGATTAACGGCCCTGGCTGTGTGCCTAGTTATTCTGCTATTGGTGTTGCTTGATTCTGAACTTTATTTTGTTTTATATAGAGAGACAGGGTCTCGCTCTGTTGCCCAGGCTGGAGTGCAGTGGTGCGATCATAGCTCACTGTGGCCTCCACCTCCTGGGCTCAAGAAATTCTCCCATCTCAGTCTGCCAGAGCGTGAACCGCCACACCCAGACTTGAATTTTACAAAGTGGCGTCAGACCCGGGTATTCTTTCGCCTCCTGTATGGAGCCCGTGTTTCTGACGTTCATCTCCGCTGATGCCTGTGGCGCATTGTTCACCGCTGTCACGGGTCCCGCATCATGGGGTCATGTAAATAGACCGTGTTTGTTGCAAAGGAATAGCTGAGAGCTCTGTGGGTGTTTCCTGGGCATCGTTCCAGGTGTCAGGATGCAGCAGCGGGCACCGAGGCTGCCCCCGAGGGCGTAAGTTCCTGGAGGCACAGAGGCCTCGTGGCGACTTACCCTGTCTTCTGTCAAGCCACCCTTGGGCGTCCCCCAACTTGTTTGCCTCTTTTTTTGTTGAGCCGGGGTCCCTCTCTGTTGCCCAGGCTGGAGTGTAGTGGTGTGATCATTGCTTACTACAGCCTGACCTCCTGGATTCAGATGATCCTTCCACTTCAGCATCCGAAGTGGACGGGACTACAGGTATATACCACCATGCTGGAGTTTTTCTTTGGGAGGGGCGGTAAAGATGAGGTCTCATCTCACCATGCTGCCTGGGCTGGTCTCAAACTCCTGCTCAAGCAATCTTCCTGCCTCGGCCTCCAAATTACTGGGGCTAACAGGCGTGAGCCGCGGGGCCTGGCTTCTGTTTGCCTTCACAAGCCGTGCCTCCCAGGGCGTGAGGAGCCTCGTGTCCTCTCCTTGGCACTCCCCTGGGCCAGGACTCTAGACATCAAGGGAATATTAGAACCACCTGGGAAGCAAATCCATCACATCTAGTAACGACGGCGATTAAGAGCTTAGAACCCTCAGGTGCAACTCGTAACAGCCACAAACAGCAAGGCTGCCTGCAAGCCCGTGTGGTTCCATAACTCAAGATATCAGAAAGTAAATCGCCGATCATCTCATGCCAAGGTAGTGAAGGAGCTGTGGAATGAAGGTGGGCCGGAGAGTCAGAATGCGCTTTACCGCCCCACACTGCGCAGACGTCAACTAGCTATGCTCCCTGCTTCTCCCACAAGCCCATGAGATGAGCAGGTGTACAGCTCCGGCTTCCGGGCTCATTGAGCACTGGAGGACACCCATCAGTACCAGCCCTGTCCCGTGTGTGCTGTGCTGGGCCTGTAGTATCATCCCCTCTAATGTGGACCAGTCAGCGACATGCCTCCGTTCCCACAAATGGGCATCCAGACTCAGCCCAGCCACCTGGGCTGGGACACCAGTAGGTTGCTCTGCCTTTCTGAGTCTGGGCTTTCGTCTCAGTAATAAGTGTCTACGGGGGGAGACCCAGAAAAAGCTGGAATTTATGTATTAAAAATTGTGTATTTATTCTTATGTGTTCAAACATCAAACTTCCAAGTCCCCTCCACTTGATGCAATACATCCATCAAGTGCTTTTTCCATGTCTTAGAACCATTTTTGAACTTGTCCATGTGGATGCCTTTTAGTGCTTCTGCCATTTTTTGTTTCACCTGGTTCACATCGGCAAAACGTTTCCCTTTGAGGACGTTTTTAATCAGGAGAAACAAAAAGTCACTCAGCATGAGATCAGGTGACTAAAGTGGGCGGTGCATGGGGTCAGTCCTGCTGTTGGGGGTCAAAAACTGCTGAACCCTCGAGGGCAGGTGCACTGTCATGGTGGAAGGCCTGGTCACCCGCTTGCCACAACTCAGGATACTTCTTCCGCAAATTATGACGCAACCTTCTCAAAACTTCCAGGTAAAAACATGGCTGACCATTTTCCGAGTGTCTTACAAGGGACCTGCCCTCTGAAAGATAATTCTGGCTTTTGCCCCCCGCCCAACAAATGCTGGTAACAACCTCACTGCATCGCGGCCCTGTGTTTAGTGACACACAGCCCCCTCCGCCTCTCCTCTTGGGGCCCTCTATGGGATGGCAGCATGCACGAGTTAACACGCCGTTTGTTACTCTTGTTTACCTGCCTTTTGTTACAAGACGCCAGCCGAGATCTCTTCCCCAGCTCGGTCTTAGAACACAAGGCCCGCCAGGCCGTCCTCGGTCCAGGGCGGGAGGCCGGGGGTGCTTGTTTCCAGACTTGGAATCCACGGCATCTCCAAGAATATAGCAGAACTGGACAGCAGGGGAGCGCACACTGCCCCCACATCCTGCCGTTCCCGCCCTCTGGGAAGAAAACCCTGCAAGGCTTCCGTTCCGTGTTCAGCGCAGCCCTTCCTGCCTGCCTTCCCTTTCTGGGGTCTGCACCGGCCCTTGGACATCTTGCTGTTGAGGCGCCTGCGGCAACACACCGTTGTGTTCTTGATTCTTGTTACGGCCGTTGCTTCCACAGGAAAGAGCTCCTCAGGGTAGACTCTCCCATCCCCAGCAAGATGCCCAGAAAATACAGGCCGGGTGCCCCTGTCCGAGATGCTTGGGGTCAAACGTGCTCTGGACTCTGACGTTTTTGGGATTTTGGAACATTTGCATTATCTGCTTACCAGTTCCGCAGCTCACATCTGAAAATTCAAAATCCAAAATCTGGAACCTTTTGAGCACCAGACACGACGCCCAGAGGAAATGCTCTTGGAAGCATGGCAAATTTTAGATGTTCAGGTCAGAAACAACCTGGGATAAACGCCCCAAGTTGTTTGGCAATGAGCTGGACCAACGCACGGCGAAGGCTGTCACCCTCACTGCTCACTGCTGCCCCCAGCACCCTCACCCTCACTGCTGCCCCCAGCTCCAAGCTCTGGTCATTCCACCCCAGGATGAGCACACGGGCCTCCCGGCTGGCCACGGCACTGCTGCCTTGACCCCTTACGGCTCACCTGCAAGTCAACAGCCGGGACAGCCCTCTGCAAACACTCGACAGGTAACGTCACGCCATCCCGTCCAGCGGTTCCCATGTCCGTCGGAGAGCCCTGCCAGGCCCGCGCCTCACCCCTCGCCGACCCGACCCCACCTCCTACAACTCACGCCATCCCCCATGGCCTCCCGTCCTCCTCAGACATATCAGCACCCTACTCCAGGGCCTTCGTCGATCCTGTTCCCGCAGCTGGAATGCTCTCCCCACAGTGCTCATGGCCCACTCCCCCATCCCTCTTTGTGCAAATGCTGCCTCCTCCCCGAGGCCTTCCCTGGCCACCCTCTCTAAGAAGCCTTGCTTTCTCCTTCTCCATGGCACTTTTTTTCCACACCGCGTACAATACATGGCAGAGGCACACAGGCGACACGGCATGATTGCTTTATTTATCTTATCTATTTTCTGTCTCCTTCACATAGAATGTGAGCTCCACGAGGACCTGGCACACAGTAGGTGCATAATAAATGTGTTGACCAAGGACCCAACGCCCAGTCTCATCATCTCTGCCTGTAACTGAACAAATCATTCAACTGACAGTCCTCAACGACTCGAGCCCCAAAATAAGGCTGGGCTGGAGGACCCTTTGACAGGCGAATCATGGCGAAATAGAGAAGACCTAAGGTTTCTTCCTACTTTTTGTCTTTGTGCTTTTTCTTAAAAGGCACAAGCGGCCGTCGGGACTGCAGTGTCAGAGCCTCTACTGCCCCTTGTACAGAGGGAAATCCAGGCCCTTGTTCCAACAGTGGCCTGACTTTTGGGGGACGAGCCACATGCGCGGCCCCGCCCAAACCACACACACCCCAAGGAGAAGGCCTCCCACGCTTCTCCAGAGCCTGCCCTGACGTCAGGACCTCCCGAGCCTCAGCCCCATGCGTTCCAGGAGTGGCACCACACCCAGAAGTCTCCGGCGGGACCTTCCCCGCTTCCCCGGCTTCCTGGGATGGGCTCCCCTCTGGCCTCTGGTCCCCAGTGCCCCCCCCACGAGGCTGGCCGGCCGTTTCCACACTGACGAGTCCCCGCCGAAGCCCTTGGCGGGCCCCCTCGGGCTCCACGCCAGCCAGGCAGGGAAGGGCGGCGGGTCACCCACCCTCCCTGGGGACGCCAACCCCCGTCCCTTGGACATGCAGGGCAGCGGCTGGGCCCTGGGTGAGAAGCCGTCATGCATAAGACGTGAGTCTTGTCCTCCAGCACACGGCCTGGCGACACCTGTGGAGCAGATGAGCTGGGAAGGGAGTGGGGTCGCTCCATTTTTCTCTCTTTCGGGTGAAAGAAGCCCCGAGAATGGCTTCTCGGTCTCTGCAAAGGAATGCCAGAGAGCCGCCACTGCCGAATCAATACGTTCTAATTGGAAGCGTTTATGCAACCCAGGGGAGCTTCCTAAATGTATTAATTGCTTCCCAAGGAAATATAAAATTCACAATTACTAAACCCATGAAAATTAATACAATGACAGCTCTAAAAGATTGCTTTGTAAACTGTTGCTAAATGCATGAAAATAAACCAATTGACCTTTTAAAAAGTTAAAAAAAAAAAAAGCTCAGAATGATCAGTATACACAAAGTGTTTGCCTCAAGACTAACCAGCTTACTTAGGGCAGCATTGCAATTTATTCCAGAGATTTCATCAGCTGTATTACTAATTTTTAAGATGTTATTTCAACAAAGACAGTAGCTAAGAGGTTAGATGTAAAATTCTCCCACCCCCATGATATTAGTATTGGTAAAAATTCTCTGTTATTTCTGAATTTAGACTGTAAGAGTAGTTTGAAGTGAAAATAGCAATTATCTCTATGTGTGATAAGATTCTTTTTTCATTTAAAGTTTTCACTGAATTGCGTCAGACAGTAGGCAGCAGGGCTGGTTCTCCATAAAATGGCACAGGTGCAAAGCTTTAAAAACTCGAAACTTTCCCCTGGAAAGAACCTTCTAGTGCACACGATCATTCATCCAGCACATGCGTCTGAGCAGGCGTCCGTGCGGTCACTGCTGCATCCACGAGACCCAGCATGGCCTCGGGAAGAGCACAGTCTTCGGGGACGGGGCGCTGTCTTTGCGTGGCATCTCTTACGGGAAGCAGAGCCTGGGGGACGCAACGCTCGGGTGGGCCCACCCATGGCCAAGGGTTTTGACGGGTGGAAGGATGACAATGGTGTGGCCAGGCAGTCAACATGGGCACCGGCGGGCCGGCAGGAGGCCCAGCATAGCCGAAGGTCTCAGGGCCTGAGAAACACGTCGGGGTCAGAGGAGAGCAAGTGGCCAGAGCGATCCTTCCAGTAGGGGCTCCCTGGACAAGGGGCTGGGGGAGCAGGAGCCCAGATGAGGTAGTACGTGCCCCACGTACCAGGCGCAGCAGCAGGGACCGGGCGTGGTGCTTTGTGGACCCCTGTCAACTCCCTGAAGTCAGCGCAGCCGTGATCCTGGTCTTGCGGGCAAGGACACTGAGGCACAGAGAGGCGGGGGACGGGCGCCAAGCACGGGGCAGGGACTCCGAAGCGGTCTTGCGCCTCCAGAGTCAAGCAGTTCCACTTCCCACTCATGGGGGTCTCGTCCGCCCGACGCAGGAGCTGAGGGGACCTTGCAGGCCACGGGAGGCCACCAGGGACACCCTCAGATGTGCACGAGCATGTGCTCGCTCGGCTGCTCTGGAAATCGACTTTTCAGTTTTGCTCGTGTGGGTGTCGGAGGCAGGGAGGGGCGGGAGAGGCCAGGGGCCAGAATCCTGCGATTCCTCCTAAAAGAGAAACCAAGGCATGACTTGGCAACAGCCGTGGAGACAGAGTGCAAGGGCGGACGCCCGGCACTGAGGAGGTGGAGGGAAGACTGGGCCGTGGGGGAGGGTGTCGGGAGGGCAGCCCCTTCCCGCTCCTGGGGTCGCCTTATCTGCGGAAGAAGACTGGGTCGCTGGGTGCAGGTCATGGGTAGGACGGGAGGGCACGGAGAGTCAGGCGTCGGGGGGGCAGCCCCTTCCCGCACCTGGGGTCTCCACGGTAGGACGTCTGCGGGGACCAAACTCCTGGCTGCTCTGCCTTCCTGCTTCCATGCCCCTCCGGCCATGGCCTGTGATCTGACGGCGAGTTTGGTAGAGAGAGACGTTTCCCTCCCCTCTGTCTCAGGAGGCTGCCCAGGGCACACGTTCTACTCTGCGTCCCCAAGGGATAAGAAGCCCTCCAATTTGGGAAAGTAGCCTCAGCGTCACCCCTCAATAGCTGGTGCGCTCACCAGAAATAGCCAGAAATGAGACCGGCTGGTGGCATATGAGGACACGTAGGCCTCAGGCCTTGGTGGTGCCATGACTCGGGGCCGTGCTGGCACACCGCAGCTCAGGTGTCCCTGGGACAGCCGTGCGGTTGGCCTTTGACTGCTGGCCAGGACGAGAGGCCATGTGGGGGTCTCCCGGGCTGAATCTGCTCCTGTGGCTCCGTCCACAAGCAAGAGGCAGAGTGACACACACAGGACCCCACCGAGGGCCCACCTCACCCAAAGAGGGGGCCGGACGTGGAGGGTGAGGCAGGAGGCCAAGCACAAAAAGCCCAGAAAACACTTGCCCTCTTCAGGGTGCAAGGCCGCTCAGCACCACCTACACAGGCCCCTGAGGGTCTGGGTTGAGTGTCTATGCCCGGGCAGGTGTCGGGGACGCCTCCCCAGGTGCGTGAAGGCCCCAGGGCCCAGATGAGCCGATGGCTTTGCTGGGTTGTTTTCCCCGTGGTGACTGCGTTTAGGGTCACAGGTTGCATGTCTCAGTGCCCGGCAGGTCGGTAGGACAGAAGGACATAAAGGAGTTGCCGACGTGTGGGCCGTGTCGGGAACACACGGCGGCCTGCTGAGGTCCACCGTGAGCGGCTGTTCCGACTGCAAACTCCAGCTCCTTCTCCAAGGTCACCGCAGCCTCAACTAGCGCCTCAGAGGGAACAGGCAGGTGGACAAGGCTGTTTCCCCTGGTGTGCCAAGTCCCCAGTGCCCAGAGTAGCTGGCCTCTGGCTGGGACACATCTCCCATTGCCTTGAGTTCAAGGCCACAGGTGTGCGCTTCAGACAACTGACATCCAGGGACAAGCGTCCAGTGGAGCTGAGCTCTGTCTCTCCCAGGCCTCGTCCCAACTGCCATTGCCTCTGCGTTCCAGCCACAGTCGACTCTCAAGTACCTTGTTCGTGAACACCATTCTGCCAAGGACAGGGAATAGCAGCTCAGGGGGTGGGGGTGGCTTGTGTTCCAACCAGTGACCTTGAAGTCCCACCAGCTCTCCAGGCTCTTGACAAGAGCTGCTCGAGACACTTGCGGTTCCATCGACACAGCCACAGAGGAACCGAAGATCTCCCCTGCTCTACCTGGATCCTACCTGGGCCACAGGCCCCGGAAAGCCCCCAACCCGCCCAGAGCCGAGAATACCTCTCGCCGAGACTCATCAAAACAACAAGCTGAGGAGGATGGATTATTGATTTTAATTTCCTTGAACTTCTAAATCACTGTAGCAAGAAAATATGATTTTGGACTTGAATTCCTCTGGATTTTGTCAAGGCTTTAGATTTTACTTTCTCCCTAGACATTTTGTAGGGGATCGATATTCACTGTGGATGCATCGTTGTCATGCTGGGATTTTGACTTTGAAGCACGGCAATGCTGTCATCAGTCCACAGCGGGACACAGGCGGTGTGCCAGCTCAGGAGCCAGGGCAGTCAGAGCCAGGGCGCACAGCTGGCCTTGGAAACCCAGTGGCCCAGGAGTCGACTCCGTGAAGGGGCTTGTCGGAGCTGCTTCGCACCTGCTCAGAGCAAAATCCCCACTGCCCACCCGTGGCCCAGGACGGTCTCCAAAGAAGCAAGGGAGGCAGGGAGGCCGAGGTGGAGGAGGGACGGGGAGGGCGTCCCGGGAGGGCGTGGGAGGCCGGGCTGTGGGAGATGCGGCTGCGCTGACCACCAGGCCGGGCTGGCCTGCCACTCCCTGGATGAGCGAGCCCCACTCTGGCTGACCAGGGGCTTCAGGATGGTGCCTGGCAGGGACTGACCCTCCTCGCCCTCGGTGCTTCCCTCTAGGGGAAGGGCCGGCTGCTGGAGCACATCCTGGCCGCCATGACTCTTCCCCCTTGGGCCTGAATCCCCCCTGGACTTGGCATCAAATCCTCTGGGATGGGCCAGGGCCTGTATGCTTTCCCAGCTCTCTGGGGGCCTCCAATGGGCAGGGCGGGCAAAGAACCCATGGGCAAAGTGACCGTTCCAGGTGCCTTCTGTCCCCGCAAACAAAATGCGGGGATCCTACCAGCCGTTGGAGGAACGACCTGGAGGTCCCTGGGACACCTTCCCAGCAGTCCCGAGGTGCCAGTGCTAGGTGCCGTCAGCCTCCTGGCGGGAACAAGCCACACAAGGGCTGTGGGGGTGGGCCCCAAAGCTCGCCCCTTGTGGCCCCCGCCGGGTCACGGCCGCCGTCGGTGGCGGGCCTGCTCTTCCCGGTAGCTTGAGAGGGAGCTAATCAGGAACGGCCCAGCCGTCCGGCAGCCTCCGCACAATGGCCGGCATCTCCGGGGCTGTTGTTAATCAGGCCTTCCTGCGGACAGACCCTACTGGTCGGACCTTCTAGACCGCGTCGGCCTCCGCGGTGGGAATCTTTTGTCAACGGAAATTCTCCATTCAGCCTTCCCTCTCACCTACGTGCAGAAGCCCTCCTAATGGCAGCATCTGTTGTCTGCAGCAAACAGAGTTGATTACAGATGCTCTGAACGGAATTTAAGTCTTTTCTCTTGCTCCTCGGGAGGGGACCGGGTGATGGGAAGCTGTAACTCTTTAGAAAATAAAAAACCTTTGGCTAAACAGGGACCGCAATAATAAGGTAAAGGACACATCATCGCATAAAATATTAATACCGGTTGGATTTTATCTCTTTCTTCAGTACTAAATGCGGCCCACAGCCACGCGCGCACTGTCTGGAAGCGGAAGAGCAGGTGTGCAGGTAACTGGTTACCAGGCAACGGCCGGCTGGGGATTAGAGCCCACACTCACACAGCACAACTCTGAATAATGCAAGCCCCGTTAGGTGATACATTTTTCATTATTCTACTAGCACATCAAGTTCTATGCCACCTTTTCTTCCTCCTTTAATCTGGCGGACGTATTCTTATTAAGAGCCTTGAAGAAATTTTACCACAGATATTTCTTTTTTTATTAAAGACAATGAAAAGAATGGATTCATTGTGTCTTATCCATCAAACCTGTTCTCTACCTAAACATCTGTTCGGTTTCTGTTGTCGTGTTTAGGAAGAATAATTATCCAGCAGACCTTATAAGAAATGGATTCCGATGGAGTGAATGAACTTTACTAATGACTTGCATTTATAGCTCCTCAAGGAAAAAGTTTCCTGCTCTCATAATCCTGTTTATTCTTTTACAAACGAAAAGGTCTTCCGTGGTTATTTTAGATCTTAGAGAGTTTTTTAACCTTGCTCTCAAAAGTCTTCTGATCCTTAATAAATATGATCAAAATATACTTAAAATGCTTGCAGCTCCTCCATCCTGAGTCTAGAAGGTGCCTGTTCCTTACCTTTATCACCCTAATTTAAACATTGCCCTTCCTTGAGAACTCGAAGCAGCAATTAGAAAATTCTTTCTCTATAGAAAAGTTCTCTATACTTGCGATGACATCAATCTTTTACACAATTACGTGTAGAGGACTATTCGCATAGAAAAAGAAGGAGGAGCCGGGCTTGGTGGCTCAGCCAGTAACCCCACGCCTTGGGAGGCTGGGGTGAGTGGATGGCCTGAGCCCGCGGGTTCGAGACCCGCCTGGGCAGGCGAGACCTCATCTCTACCATAAATCAAAAAATCAGCTGGGCGTGGTAGTGTGCGCCTGTAATTCCAGCTACTTGAAAGGCTGAGGCAGAAGGATTGCCGGAGCCCCAGAAGGTCAAGGCTGCGGTGGCCGGGAGCGGCCACTGCCCTCCAGTCTGGGCGACAGTGAGACTCCAACTCAAAAGAAAGAGAAGGAGGGATGGAGGGAAGGAGAAAAGAAGGGAAGGAAAGGGACTCTGACTCCTTCTGTCCTTGGAATCGTTAAACAAGTTGCGCTGCTTATGCCACCTTTCTATCAGCTTCATAGGACGACTCCATTAAAGCCCATCTTGCGACTGTTCAAGTGATTTGCCTACTCGGAGAAGGTTCTTTCATGCGGAAATGGTCTTTGGAGTGATTTCGGTGCAAGGAGGCAAAGTGCATAGTCTTATCCTTAATCTTAAGGTCCTGTCTCCATGATATTAATTCTATCGCAAAAATTGGCAAGTGTATTTCCCTAACCTGGAGAGAGGCCAGTGAGGTTTAACCTCGATTGTGAGTATAGAGTAGGGGTCCCCAACCTTTTTGGCATCAGGGTCCAGTCTCATGGATGATCGTTTTTCCACAGACAGGGTGGGGAGGGGTCTGGATGACGCAAGTGCATAACGTTTATGGTGCACTTCATTTCCATTATCACTGCATCTAAAAGAAGCACGGATGGAAGTGGTAAAGAAAATAACGGGCGGGCCCAGCCTGCCACAGATGCAGCTGTGCCACTGAAGTCCACCAGCTTGCTTGCTACTCACTGACAGAGTTTTGATATGCATCTGCAGGCAATTGATTTATCACGGCCTCTGTGCCGTCAAGCCTCCCTGCCCATGTCCATCTGTATTTGCAGCCGCTCCCTGGCGCCAGTATCACCGTCTCAGTTCTACTGAGACCATCAGGCATCAGAATCTCATAAGGAGCCACAACCTTACGAGATCCGTCACATGTGCAGCTCACAACAGGGTCCACACTCCTATGAGAATCTCATGTCGCCAGTCATCTGACAGGAAGTGGAGCTCAGACGGTCACGCGAGCAGTGATGGGGAGCAACTGTCAACAAGGATGAGGCTTTGCTCGCTCACCTGCTGTGTGGTTCGCTTCTTGACAGTGTGGCCTGGTGGTTGAGGCCCCTGGTATACGGGAAAAAACATTCTCCCTGTGCTTGGTGTGAAGTCTTCGTGATGAACATAGGGAGAAGACACCCTTGTGCTGCTGTGGAGGTCCCATGAGGCCACAGGCAGATGCCGGCCCCAACCCAGCCTTGGGAATGAGCTTCTGGCCTGGTGGTTCAGAGGCTCAAGCTGGCAATGTTACAAAATATCCAGCAGCTCTGTGCTGTGTCTATCACCCTTGACTCCTCTGTGTCTTCAAGTTCATCCGCGGCGCACTGACGGCTGCGCACCACAGCACGGCAACACTGGCCACGCATCGCCTCCCAGGGAGAGAGTCAGTGCTCCCACTCCCACCCCCCGATCCCCGTTAGAGAGGAAACACAGCAGCCTCCCTTCTGGGGCAAGGTGGGGACTCAACACACAGCTTCTTGCTATGAGATGGATATTGCTTGTACTTAAGTTTAAAACGTGGCCGGGCTCGGTGGCTCAGCCTGTCATCCCGCGCCTTTGGGAGGCTGAGGTGAGTGGATTGCCTGAGCCCGCGGGTTCGAGACCCGCCTGGGCAGCGAGACCTCATCTCTACAATAAATCAAAAAATCAGCCAGGCATGGTAGCGCGCGCCTATAATTCCGGCTACTCGGAAGGCTGAGGCGGAAGGATCGCCGGAGCCCGGCAGGTCGAGGCTGCGGTGGCCGGGAGCGGCCACTGCACTCCAGTCTGGGCGACAGAGTGAGACTCCAACTCAAAAAAATAAAAAATAAAAAATAAAATGTGTGCGTTCGGCGTAACCCGCATGTTCAACGGGCGTCTGGAACTCGGCGCCTCTCCAGAAAAGCCGAGTGAAGTTGGTGCTTCTGCTCTTCAAGATGCAGCTACAAGGCACCCGCGGTTGTGTCCCCTTCATCCCGTTTTTGGTTGGGTATTCTTTTTCTCCCAGTCTGATCTGCTTGTAGGACTGTCACTCTGTTGCCTTGATGTAAATGGTCTTTTGGCTGGCAAGTCATCAGAGTCGTTCTAAGAAAAGTACAGGTAACTATAGGCTACCAGAAATGTCCACCTTTAATTTTGTTCTGAAACCTTTCTGCCATATGAAAATGAATTCTTATCAGCCTGCCTTTACCACTGGGGGCATTTCAAACACCATATTTGCATACAGAGTCTTCTTATAACTTTAGCCAGCTAATATCAAAATGGCAATTTCCTCAACGATACCATTTCAGTCAAAAATCACATGTGAAAGATACCCATGACAAGAAATGGCAGTGTCTTATCACAGACATTTGTGTTGGCCAAAACACCTACAGATTTGCACACATGCATCCCTGCCTCACATACACACACTCCTATAATCATGTAATATATGTAGAGAGGACACAACACATTTTAAGTAGAGTTTTACAACTAAAATGTTCTAGAAGCATTGACGGCCTGGTAGTTCTTGACTGGTGATAGTCTGTATTCCAACAAGGACTTTTTCTAAAATTGTTTGCCTGCCTCTGTCTCCATTTCTCAGAATCAGGCAATGAATGAAAGGGAGAAAAGATGGTCTATAAGCCTGTTTACTTCGGCAATCTTTCCTACAGAAAACAGCTGGGCTCCACTTCAGTGTCAAACCTTTAGGCTTATCAATTAGCAAACGCTGCCCAGCCTGTGGCTACTGAAAGGGCTATTTATGATTGCTTTTTTTCTTTACAGTAAAAAGACATCAGAATGTTAGATTTGCAATATGAACACATCTGTAATAAACACATCCTTAACAACAATTTCAAGGCAAACAAAAAAACACAAGGCTTGTGAGCATCGAGTGACTCAACTGTGAGTCTGTCCCTTCCTGTGAGTCACCCCCCTCCTCTTCCTGTGCCCCCAGAGCTGCCCCGGGACCACAGCAAGTCAGCTTGCTTTGCTCAGCAAAGAAAATGCTCACTTTTGCCTCCAAGTCTGAATTTATTCAAAGGTACAGAGCCTTCTCCCTTAAACATGGTTATCAACTCTTTCCCCCAGAAAAGTTGAATTGCAATCTAAACGCTGTTCTTGGAGTAGACACCTAAATAATTACATTTTCAGTTTATTGCATTTTCTGAACCCGCTTGAATCTTTTCAGAAATAGGGTAGGCCAAAAATTTTATTTCAGAGATAAAATTTATTAGAGTGTCTTCTGTGCCCATATCTAAAATGTCAGCCTTCTGATTCATTACCTGCTGTCAATGCTCCTGTGCACTCGAACATGGTAATTAACAAGTCTTACCTAACAAGATCTGGCAGAGTGTCTTGAAGGGCAGAGGTCTGGGGGACAGGAGGGAGGCGGGCCTGTGATTAGGCCAAGTCAGGGCTGCCGGAGGGGTGTCGGGGCCCACACACAGGACTGAAGACCCCCGAGGCAGAAAACCCCCAACCCTTGCTCTGCAACGGCCAGGGGCACCCGAGCGTCGGCTTCCTCCTCAGCTGTTGAGAAAGGAGAACTAGTCCCCTGAGAAGCAGGTCTGCGGTCTCGGCATCCCGAATCGCAGCTGGACACGGCCAGTGCTGCGTTACTGTCTGCTGTGTGATTCTCTGGGCTAGTCGATGTGTCCTTTCCTTTGTCGGCGACGTATTCAGTTTCACGAGGGGGTATTGATAGATATGGACAAAAGGGAATCAGCGTCTGTCAAGAACATTCTCAGGTTTGGCAAGATGATGAGCGTTTCCTTATTCAATCCCCTCTGAACCCCTGGGTGGTGTGTTCTGACCCATCCGTTGTCTATAAGAGACACACAGCTCAGAAGGCCAAATAGCACGCTTGTGAAAAACGGGCCTGGCAGTCAGCTTCAGGTCAGATTCCAAAGCCCCCACTCTCTGCAGCACCAAGGAGGCTGGTGGGATACAAACTCCCTCACCAGCTGAGGAAATTGAATTTGGCATTGAACGGCGCCATCCAAATTCTTCTCTCTGAAAATAGTTTTGGCAGACCCTCAAGTAGCTGATCCGTACGTTGTTGCCGCACATTCCTTCCTGTTTGATAACATTTCCAGTATTTAAGTACGTCCAGATTCTGTTGATCTGCTGACATTTAAATTTGTTTGTGCTCGTCTTCCCTTCTGACGACTTGAGGTCACTGAATCCCCAAACAGAGTCATGATTATAAAGAAGGGTTTCCACCACGTTTAGAAAGACTACCATGTCACACACACACAAAAGACCAAGGATGAAGGCTCTAGGACTATACACTTCTCAAAGTGGGGCCCAACAAACGCCTGGATCAGAATCCCTTGGGGACCCGGTTAAAGTGCAGGATCTTGAACCCCATCCAGAGACACTGGTTCTGGGCTTGGGACTCTGTTTCCCACATTTTAAACGGGAAAGCTCGGGACTTACCACTACAGACAGTACACCGTGAAAGAAGCTGTTCCGCAAAGCCCGAAACTTTGGAAGTCGTTATGCCCCAAGAGTTCCAAACTCCCAGTGACAGAGGTCTTGGATTTGAAATGGACACGGATGAAGTTGACTGGACTTTCTCTGTGTAGAGACACTAATTGTTCTGTGGAAAATCACTTCGCTTCATGCATGACATCGTGCACAGGAAGCCTGGTCCACCAGATTCACCAGCCCACGCCGTCACCGCCAGCCCGGAAACCGACACGGGCACGAAGACTGAGGGTCGGGTCCTCTGCCTGCCCCCCAAATCTCCCTCACTCACCTGATCTCTCGACCATCACATCACTACACATCTGTCTCCCCACTTTTTCATGAGTCATAGGCACCATCCCAAAGGGTTTTTGCCGTTTGTGCATGAGAGGTGAAGCCGCTCCTTATCAAGGTCCTGTCAACCCTGTCACCGTCCACCCCTCTTCACCTCCCTGCCACCCACCCCTGATGCCCAGCAGTGGGTCCCTGAGCACCTGGTCCTGACCCACACTGCACCCTCCCACACGGAAAAACGGCCCCGGCTCCTCACCATCTTGACCTGCTGACTACCAACCGAGCTCTCAAGGCTTACCTCCTGGAGGCCTTCCTGATGTTCCATGGTCCCACTGTGGGTGAAACAAGCCCTTCTCATTTCTGAAGGCACATCAGTTCGGCAGCTTCTGATGCAAATACAGCCCCTCTAACTCTCCTGGGGTCACTGTTTGCGTGGTATCTCCTTCTCTCAGCTTCCACCCTTAACCTGTTTTGTCTGAATCAGCATTTTGCTGGCTCTTGCTATTCCATCAAGTCTAACCATGCTTGCCTTCTGACCAGAGTGTCTACTCCACCCACATTTCACGGAATCATTGTTGGAGGTGGATGCATTTGTTTTTCTGTTTCACGTGGTGGGTTTCTTTTAGACTTCATATGTTTAGATCTTGGTGTAATTATTGGTAGAGTTGAATTTGTTTTTGACATGCCTCAATTTTTGTTCCTGTGTCTTCAATTACTTCCTCCTTTGGTGTAAATGTGTTTTAGTAAACTTTTACAACGCCTGTTAGATTTTTATGCATTTTTAAAATTATTTTCTTAGTGGTTGTTCTAGGGTTTATAATGTCTTTCTCCAACTTACCACAAGCTACTTCAGGTTATTACGGGCTTAAATTTGGTAACATTTATCAACGTGGCTCCAGTAAAGTTTCATTTCCTCTCTCCTACCTTGGGTTATTATTGTCAAATACAGTACTTCTATATATGCTATAAAGTAGGGCCCCAACTCCCAGGCCACGAACCAGTACTGACTGGTGGCCTGTTAGGAAGTGGGCTGCACAGCAGGAGGTAAGCAGTGAGCGAGTGAAGCACCACCTCTGTTTACAGCTGCTCCTCATCTCCTGCATTAGTGCCTGGGCTCCACCTCCTGTCAGATCAGTGGTGGCATTAGACTCTCATAGGAGTGTGGCCCCTATTGCGAACTGTACCTGTGAGGGATCTAGGTTGCATGCTCCTTCTGAGAATCTAATGCCTGATGGTCTGAGGTGGAGCTGAGGAGATGATGCTAGCTCTGGGAGTGGTTGCAAATACAGATGAGTATTAGTGGTGAGGTTTGACTACACAGAGACCATGATCAATCAATGGCTTGCAGATTCATATCAAAACCCTACCAGTGAGTGGCAGGTGAGTCGATGTATTTCAACTGTATAGTTGCATCTGGTGGCAGGCTGTAAGTCAGAATTGACACCGATTTTACTCCACGTGTGGCCTGCCCATTGTCTTATTTGCCACTTCTGCCTGTGCCTCTTTTCTTATGGTGACTCATGTAACTGTTTCATCATATATTTCAAGGCAATAATAAAGTGCACAATCAATGTCATGCCCTTGAATCATCCCCAAAGCATGCTCCCTCCCCACATCCTGGTCCATGGAAAAGTTGTCTTCCAAAATAACCAGTCCCTGATACCAATGATGTTGGGGACCACTGCTATAAAGCCAACAATACAGTGTTGTAATGTTGGGCTCAAACAGCATCTTATAGTTTTAAAGTTAAAAGAAAAAAAGAGAAAGACAATTCTAAGCTCCCACCCAATACTTGCCCACATATTTACATGCCTGGTGTTCCTCAGTCCTCACTGCCTACGTGTGTCTGTCCTCACTGCCTACGTGTGTCACTTATTTTCATTTTGAAGGATTTCCTCTAGTGCTTGTTGTGGGACAGGTCTTTGGCAATGCGTTTTCTCAGTTTTTGTTCATCTGAAAATGTTCTTATTTCACCTTTGTTTCAGAAGAAGAGTTTCGCTTACTAACCTTTGAAGGTGCCACTCTATGACTTTCCAAACTCTGGGGTTTCTGAGTAGTCAACCATTAACTGCATGATAGTTTCCCTGTGGAGAAGTCATTTTTCTTTTATTGCTTTTAACTTTTTGTTCATCTTTTGTCTTTCAGCAGCTTAATTATGAGATATATAAGCGTGAATCGCATTGTACTTTCCTTCTTTGGGTTTGTTGAGTTTCTTGTATCCATGGATCAATGTTTTTCTCAAATTTGGAGGTGTTCAGCCATTATTTCTTCAAATATTTGTTACAGTCCTTTCCCTCATTACTATCCTTCTGGGATTCTCACTGCATGTATATCATTATTTTTAATGTTCAACAGATCTCAGATTCTCTTTATTTTTTCTCGAAGTTTTTCTCTAAGCTCTTTGGATTGAATGATTTCTCTGAATGTATCTTCAAGTACACTGATTTTTCTGCCATCTCATGTATGTTTGTTAGGCCTACTTAACAACTCTTAAATTTTGGTTATTTTACTCAACTCTACAAGTTCCACTTTTAAAAAATATGGTTTCCATTTCTCTGTTGAGATTCCCTATTTGCTGAATCATTTTCATCATGTTTTCCTTTAATTATTTAGACATATTTATAACAGCAGCTTTGAAGTGTTTAAAAATCCAACATCTGACCTATTCAGAGTCATTTTCTATTTTTTTTTATTTCTCCTGTGTAAGTATCACACTATCCTTTTCTTGACTCATAATTATTTTCCTTTAAACTGGATGTTTTAGGAAATATATTGTAACAACTCTGTACTATGATATATTTCTCTAAGGGTTTTTGGTTTTTCTTTCCTGAGTTGGAGTCTCACTCTGTTGCCCAGGCTGGAGTGCAGTGGCATGCTCTCAGCCACTGCAGCCTCCACCTGCTGGGCTCAAGCAATTGTTCCACCTCAGCTTTCCAAGCAGCTGGAACTACAGGTGTGTGCCACCATGCCTGGCTAATTTTTTTATTTATTGTAGAGACAAAGTCTTAGCATGTTGCCCAGGCTGGTCTCAAACCCCTGGGCTCAGCGAATTCTCTTGCCTCGGCCTCCCAAATTGCTGGGATTACAAGCATGAGCCACCATGCCTGGCTTCTAGGGGCTTTTTAAAAATGTAACTTTGCTACATTTCTAGAGCCTGCTCCCCTGTAGCAGGGGAAGTGAAGCAGTTAAAATCTCTACCCAGGTTCCCATTATGTATTTTTACTTTTTAGCTTGACTTCTGGGGATCTTCCCCGTGTCTGTGTATCTTCATGGGGAGCCAATGCTATGGGCAGAGGCTGTGGTCACACACCTTGAACCTGCAAAACTTCTACACCCTGCCAGTCACTCTGTGTGTGTCTGAAAACACTTTCGAGCTTCAGTCAGTTTTCAATTCCTCACGGGCTCTGTGTTCATCTGGTCTCTGTTCTCCCAGTGCATGTGCTCAGTGTCCCAGTTAGCCAGGAGGTGTGGAGACCCCAGCTTAGCTCTTCTAGGCTACAATATCCCCAAGTGTCTCCAGTGACACGTCTGGCTGGTCTAACACTCACCAGTCAGCCCCTCAAGTCCCAAAGCTTCACGTCTCCCCATTTGTTAACTACTACGTTGGCCACTTGTAACTGACAAAGCTTCTCTTTTTCGCCCCGCTCCAAACCAAGTTCAACCCTCTGCGAAGAAAAGAAAAAATGATGGGTATTGATCTAGCCCCAGGCTGGCAAAACTCCCGTTCTTGCTGATCGAGTTGGGACTGGGAGAATGGAAACCTTAATATAAACAGGAATGTTAATGTGAAACTCACATCTGACTGAAACACAAGTCAGACTTTACAGGCGAACAGGTTAAACTAGGGTATCTCTATTTTTTAAAAAGGAAAAGCTCTGATTATTTATTATTTAAAGCATTTACATTTTTAATTATTGTGTTGGCTGTGAGCTGTTTTTCTTATCCCTTCCTCTCCAATTTAGCATTTGTCCAGTGTCTACCTGCCCAGTCTTCCCCCACTGGACACACTCAGCTTATTTTCTGATCCAGATCTATCGATAATTTTACATATAACCATCGCACAGACTATAAAATACCATAAGAGGAGGTCAAGTGAATTGGATTCTAGCTTCTAGCTTTTAACAAAGCTAAATCATAACATCTCAGGGTCTCCGTCAGAGTAGACAAAGCACAGAGGTTAATGCGTGTCCGCCAGTCATTTCACGCAAGGAACGCCCATTTGTTGACTTGACTGGCACGGTGTGGGTGAAAGCAGGTGAGTAACTGTCCTAAAACCAGGTGAAGAAAAAATACCTGCACAAAGGGGCACTCATCCAAAAAACTTTTTTCTTGCCTCTTTTAGGCCTAAATATCTTTCAACAAAAACCAGTCAGAGTGGATGAAATAAATGCACACATAAATATAACATACACCAATGCAGTAAAGTGCAAAAACTCACCATGAACTAAGACAATCAAAGGAAGAGAAAATCGCTTTTGGGGTCAGAGGACGGTTGAGAAGAAGTTGTAACGGAGCTTAGAAGCAAATAGAAAAATTAATGAAGGTGTTCGAATCAGAAATGAGCATTAGTATGAAGGTAAAACTAGATATTCTAATACACAAGTGCAATATCTTAGTGGAATAGCACAATGGAAGCATCAGCCTGCCTCGTGAAAAGCCAGTCAGATGGGAGAAAGAAGAAAAAGGTCGGGGCAGACTTTGCCTCTCACAATCAGCAACATGAGAGAATCCAAGTTGATGGAGCCTTCAATGCCATCAGTATCGGCTTCCAAGATTGCTCTGGGAGCTAAAATCTAGTCCAGGGAAGGAAAAAGAGCTGGGCGCAACAGCTCACACCTTACCACTTAGGGAGGACAAGGCGAGAGGATTGCCTGAGCCCAGGGATTCGAGACCAGCCTGGGCAACATGGCGAGAAATTATCTTTACGATAAATCAAAAAATTAGCTGGGGGTGGTGACATACGCCTGTAGTTCCAGCCACTCGGAAGGCTGAGACAGAAGGATCGCCTGAGCCCAGCAGGTCGAGGCCGTGGTGGCCGTGGGCGTGCCCCTGCCCTCCAGCCTGGGTGAGAGAGTGAGACTCTGACTCAAAAAGACGGGGGGTTGGGGAGGAATGGGGAAAGAGGCGCATGTGTGGGAGGGGTCTGTGGAGCAGACCTCTGCTCACATCCTGCCGTGCAAGAGCCGTGTGGCCCCTCCTGGAGGGAGGGATGGAGGGAGAGGCCCGGCTGGACGTGGTCCCTGGTGAGGCAACTGCTTCCCAGCACGAACTCTCCCGACAAGAGAGAAGCCCAGCCATGGGGACAGCCGACCGTCTGGGCCAAACGGACTCGTGGTGATCAGGGACTGGCAGGAGGAAGCAGTGAGAGGCCGAGCGCTACGCGCTGTTAGCCTGATCTTGATTTTCCTTTGTGGAGACGCCCTTCACTCTCCTCAGGCCACGTGGTTTGGTAGGACTGACACCAAGGCCAGGCGTGGGAGTGAGGCTAGACCAGTCAGTGCACTCCATCTCCAACTGCTGTGCTTGACGCAAGGGTGGGTGAGGAGCCCCCAGCCAACGAGAGTCCTGCCCAAGACTTTTGCAGACATTATCAAGAACGTATTGGAGAGCTATTCTTTTTCTTCCTTTTACAGTGTTGCTGAGCTGACGGTCTATAGTCCCAACTCCTGGAAGAGCCAACCTAGGACTAATGGCCCCACAAGGGAAATCGGGACGAAAAGAGACAGAATAAAACGGCATCCTGGATCCAGCCATGCCTGATACCAGCCACAATAAATGCCCTGTTTTCAAAAATAAATTAGTATTGGGTGTTCTTCAGCTTGCAGCTGGGAGTCCTTTTTGGCAGGGAAGGTGAGCCACTTGTAGAGAGCAGTCTAGTCTGTGTGGCTTTGGGAAGCTGGAGGAGAGTCACACGGGATGAGATGGAGAGGCGGGTGAGGCTGGAGCACAGGATTCTTTAAGAGATCAGTTAGGAATGTTGAGTTGAGAGAAAGCCCACTGCTCTGAGACCCAGAGAGGTGAAGTAACTTTGCCTGGGGTCACAAAGCCGGAAGGTGTGAAAGCAGGACTCAATGCACGCATCTGACTCTAGAGCTGAGTGTGTGATGCGGTGGCCACTAGCCACAGGAGGCTATTTAAATTTAAATAAATTTGAAGTTCAGTTTTTTCGTGACAATAGATGATTTCAAGTACTCACTGGCTGTATGTAGTTACTGGTCTCTGGACACCAGGGATAAAAAGTATTTTGATGGCCAAAGAGATTCCATCGTTTAGTCCTGTTCTAGGGCTTTTGCGTGGGTGTGTTTCTGGGACCGAACAAGGACCCACATTACTGACCATGAGCACTGGCCTGCATTTGGGCTGGAATCCCCCCTAGAAACCTAGTTCCTCATTTATGTGTATAGACACATCCCCCAAAATAGCCAAATCTACAACCTAATACTTGAGAAAGCCTTGTACACACGCCTCCAAAAGACTTTCAGTAATTGTAAATACGAACAAAAAGAAACTTGCTTGACATTGTATGAAGGAACTGTGGAAAATTCTGAGAGACCAAGAGAGGCTTTCCATTGTGACAACTGTCGAACGTCGCCACGGCTCCCACACGTAGGATCAGCGACGCCAAGGCTCTCCAGCCCCGCCTCTCGTGGCGCCTGGCCCATGCCTGCTCTCCAGATGAGTCCGCTTCCCCCAAATGTCCTCTCTGGGAATTTCCAAAGGAGCCACACGGGATCACATTTCATTCCCAGAAAGCAGAGACCACGGGAAGGGAGGTGAGAAGCACGTGAGTACACGCACACGCAAGAACAGTCCCTCATGATAAAGACCGGCCATCATGTTTCCTGCTCACCATGTTTAATCCCCTTGGACCTCCGATCGACCCCTTGCTCAGCAGGGTGCCCCTGTCCCCTCTGGAACCTGCATGGCTCACATCCCGGAAAGCCCTTAGACCACGTTTAAACACACAGTGATTGACGGCCAGGCAGCGAACAGGACGGGGCGGAGTTACACGCTCACTCGGCTTCCACCTCCAGGACGAAGGACAAGGCAAGATGCCCTCAATACTCAACTTTGCTGCAAAGGATGCTTGCAATGTACAGTTTTGTCCAGCTCCAAGTCCTCACAAGGTCAGCTTCTCAAATAATTGGCTATAAGATTATGCAAGATGTGGCATGTCCAGCTTTATTCTCTGCACTCCTGCCCCGTAATCTCAGTCGGTGTCACAGGAATAGCTGGGAGTAGAAACAGGGCTGATAATTGCACGTGTCATCACGCCCAGGCAGACCGACGTGCAGCTGGTGGACTCCAGCAGCTTTTTCTGTCTTCTCATCTCCCTCCAATTCTCCACACGTTTTAAGAGACTGGACATCAGAGTTGCCTGGCTCGATTTAACCTAATGGTCGCACAGTGTGTTTCGTTATCATTTTAATCCCAGAGAGGGACAGAAGGTGGATTTCCGGGGTGGGAGGCCATCACTGTGCACTCACCGTCCTTACCGTCCCCTCCATAAGCAGCTCCCGGGCCACCTCCTGGGCTGCAGCAAAGGCCCTGCAGACCCCTTCAAGTGACAGCCTATGAGCCTTGTCTCCGGAGGACAAGCCCCGCGGCTCTGAGACTCGAAGAGACTCTTCCCTGAGGCAAATGCCCACCAGCCCAGCTTCACAGGAAATGACCCTAAGCACAGGACACCCTCGGCAAAGCAGTCAGGGATGCCCGCCACCCCCCACCAAGGAGCAGGGAGGCCACAGAGGACACCACGACGCCTCTGGCGGGCAAGTCTGCTCTTGCTTAGAGAACATCGACTCAAGCGCATCCTGGCCGCCGTCCCTTTCGGCGGCGCCCACCTCGGGTCGAGATGGCTGCCCCCCTCCTGCTGGCTACCCAGAAGCCCAGGCTGTGCCCACGTGTTTCTATTCCTCGCTCTTCCTCCATCCAGGCCCTCGGCGACAGGCCCACCCCTGAGCCCAGACACTGAGAGCTGGTCATTGCTCCATATGGCCCCCTTCCTCAGACACCTGTCTAGTTTTAAAAGGAGCCCATGACATCTCTGTCCAAAGAGTTATGTCTTGTAGGAATGCTAGGAGACCCCGCAGGACGTGTTTGACAGGAGAGGGAAGAGTGTCTCTCACGCCCCGCTCTCATCATAACCAGGATGTCTCTCAAATCACGCCTTAATGCCAGGCACTGGGCCACTGCTGTCCAAGCCCATTCACTTGCCCTCCCTCAGCACTCGCTGGGGCCAGGCGGAGCATGAACTGATCAGCGGCACAAACAAAACGGGATGCTGGCGGCAGGCATGCAGCCCGGCCTGCGTGTGCCCCGTTGGTTCGGTTAGGTGACACAGCATTGGTCAGACTTTCTCGGGAACCATCACACGGCCCACACACCACACATGCTCTGGTAGAGCAGGAAAGCGCCAGTGGCCGCCCGTGTGGGCCAGTCTGCAGACAGTGGGTGGGATCCCAGGCTCTTCGGACACACACTAGAAGTGGCAACGGCCCCCTCCCGGGCCTTGTGAGTCCGAGGCGAGACAGGCCTGGACAAGCCACAGCCCAGAGACTGGACTTCACGTCATGGTGGACAGGAACAGAAGAAGGCTGGCCTTCTGAAGCCAGGGCTTGTTTGGAGGACGGACTTGGGAGGATGGACGAGAGAGAGGGCAATAACGGGAAAGGCTTCAAAGCTGAGCAGGAAAGGGTGGGCTTAATGCCAGGGGCCACAGCAGACTCCTGGAAGCCCTTGGGCAAGGAAACAATTTTAGAAAAGTCTCGAGAGAGGTGTGCCGGGCAGAGTGACAAGCAGGGAGAGAGGACGCGCCAGGTGAGGGTCAGGAGGGCTGGAGCTGGGTTTGCCAAGTGTCTGAGTTGGAAGGAAGAGAGACAAAAGCCAAAGCACAGAGAGAAGCAACAGCCAACAGCAACCGGGTGTCTGCCATGGGCAGGAAGTGGCGCACGGTCCCCAGGAAGAGGACAGCCACATTGAAAGACCTGCCAGGGCCGCGCTGGGGCGTCAGCCGAGACGTGGGGCCGTCAGCCCCAAGACCAGAGGTGCCAATTCCAGACAGCGAATCGCTGTCCCACAGGGTGCTCTCAACCCTTTACACGTCCTTTTATCTCCAGTGAGACTTTGGAATTCCAAGAAAGAGGAGCCGCATCATTCCTATCTTTCAAGATTCCTGGGCAGCATTGGAAATAGAGACACCCTACGCCAGAGACCTCTGACCAGCTAGTTCAATGTCTTTAACGTCAACACTGGAAATAAAGACATCCACAGCGAAGACCCAAGACCAGCTAAATGTCTTCAGCTCCAGCCTTGGAAACAAAGACACCCCACGACGAACACCGACGGCCAGCTAACCAAACGCCTTGAACTCCAGCCTTGGAAATGAAGACGCCCTACGAGGGAGACCTCTGCCCAGCTAGCCAAGTGCCTCTAAGCCAACAGGAATGCTTTGGAAAGTCCCACCACAGCCTGGCCTCTCCCGCCCCGCCACCCTCTCACAGGGCCTGCTGCTCGCCCTCTCTGCCGCTCCACTGCCTCCCCACCCCGACGAGACGCTTCCTGCTGCTCCTGCCATCTGCACTCTCAGCCTCAGACACTCCGTCAATGCGGAAACATCCCTGTACTTAAACTTCCAAAAACGCTAACTTAAAGAAAGAACTGTAGGAGAAAGCTGAGAAGTTCTGGAGTGCTGCGATAAGCGCTGGGAAGTCTAGTGCCCGGCCCAGAGCCTTCATGGCTTTCTGCTCGTGCCCGTGCGTTTCCTCCTGGCTGCCCTGTTCCACCCACATGTGGAAAACGCTCGGGTCGGACACTCACAAAGAGTCCAGGCTTCAGCACAGGGCTGGATTCACGGAAATGTCCGGGATGGGCGCACAGCTCTCCAGCATGCCCTCTCATCGGTGAGGACACGTAAACCCAGCCCAGGAAACACAGGCGGGTTGAGCGCAGCAGCCTGCCCACTCAGCGATGATCCACAGGTACACGGTGGGGACCAGATTCCAGCCGGACGGTGAACACGCTCAAGGACGTCGCCGCCCCCATAGCAGTCCCGGAAACCAAAGGTCCTGAAGGCACGGACAAGGGGGTTAAGTCTCTGGCAAACTCCCATTGGCCGACATCTCTAGGAAAGCAGGGCAGCCGCCGGGGACTGGCGCCAGGGAATGGACGGCGGAGGTGACAGGGTATGGGCGCCACCGCCGAAGCCTGATCGACGGCGCATCTGACCTCGAAGGCGTCCTGAGTGCTGGAGGCACAGGACCCCACACTACAGAGGGAAGCCTGGTGGTGGTGCGGAAAGGGCTGGGAGAAAAGCAGAAGGCCCGCGTCCACAGCCCAACAGCCCCAAGCCCCCGCAAGAGCTTGTGCCCGGGTCTCCACTTGCCCATCAGGATTGCCGGGGAGGGAGGCACTCCCAGATGCAAAACTTAGTGTTGTTTTGTTATTGTTTTTACTTCCAGTATTTACCATTTCTTCACTCCACCCCCAATGGAATTAAGACATTTCATTTCATCAAAATGCGTGGGTCCCTTTTGGGCTAGCAGGTTCCCCTTGGGGTGAAGGTGACATGATCGCAGCTTAACCACACCGTCCACACGTCTGGCGTTCCTGGATCTTAGCGTCTGCCTCCTTCCCCTCCTCACAAAGCACGCTCTGTTCCTCTTCCCTGAGTGCCAGACTTGAGAAACACGAGGGATGCTGGCAGTCGCTGGTGGGCTATCGGCGACCGGGCAGGGCTGAGGGTGTGATGGAGAAGGATGCATGCCGGCTCACAGGTAACGGAGTGGAAGAGAGGGGAAGGCGCCTGAGGAGGAAAGAGCCCTCGGCTTCAGACGTTTTGACCTTGAGGCGCTTGTGAGATGTCTGAATACGGCTGTCCAGTTCGATATGTAAGTCTGAAGCTTGGGAGAAAAATCCAGGCCAGAGATAAGATGCAGGAGTCTTTGGTGTATTGATGATAATTGACCTAATGAGAATGGATTAGAGCAGCCAGGCGGGAGAGGGCACTGGCTGAACGGAAAGCATGCCAGATCTTAACTGGAAAGCAGCAGGGGTCCCCAAAGGAAGCCAGGAAGGACCGGTCTGAAGGTATCATGGCCACCAGGGGAGGGAGGTACCCGGGAAGCCAGCAGGGCGGAGATCCCGTTGGAATGACAGCCAAAAAGCCCAGAAAGCGGCTTCAAAAGGTCCCGTGCGTTTGGTGAGTCATCGGGGTGGGTCTCAGGAACTGTTTCAGCAGGGTGAAGGGATGCCTGCCGAGGTGAGGCGAATGGCAAGTTGATTAACCTGGAGGCACGGGGAGAGTGTGTGGTGGGCCCAGAAGACGGAGCAAGGAGGGGCCTGGACGCCGCCATTGAGGCGAGCTTTTTGTATTGGCCAACTTGAGTCTACCAAAGGTTGATTTCAAAGGACTCGTTGCCCCGAGAACTGACAGGCCACACCACGGAGCAAATAACATCCCAGAAAGGGCGCCTTCTGAATCCCCTTTCCTCATCTGCCATGTCCCATCCACCAGGCCTTGAAACAGCCCTCAGCCTCTTCGCTGATCTGTTTCCTTAGCTGTGGAATGAAACCTCAGTCCCTTTTCATTGGACCCGGGATGCGAGGGCCTCTCGGGCTGCCAGGACTCTGCAGTGTTTGGGAACAGTACCCCAGCTCAGAGATGCCCCAGCCACTCTGCCCTGCCACTGAGGACCAAGTCTCTCGCCAAGAGATCCACCATCCAATGCTCAGACGTAGACGGCCCTCTGGGTGGACATGGCTTTAGACCTGTCCCCAAGCGTCTGCGGCGTGTCCACAGAGGAACGTGGAGAAGAGGAGGTGGCCGGGACGCGGCTCCTGGCCCGCACCTGCCCCCGCCGTTGCTCACCCCGGAGCCCAAGAGCTCAATTCCCTCTGCACGGTCAGCACCTCCTTGTGTTGGGGCCGTGCAGATTCATTTGAATTCTGTTTCTTTCCTCTTGAATTTCAGCCTCTGCCAATTCTGCACCCCCAGGAGCTGTCGTCTGCAGCCGTACATCCTCTCTCGTAAATAAGCCCCGACTGTCTGCTGGAAATTTCCACCTGCACATCCCGCCAGCTCGCGAGCGCGGCACACCTGAGATCAGGCCCATCAATCTCTCCCCGCACTGGCGGCGGCCCTGATGCTCCGGTTGCTGCCATCTGACATCACGCTCCCTGTCACCCTGCTCAGACCTCAAGTGCCCTCTGCATCCACACCCCAAGGCTTCAGATTTTTCCATGGGACGCTCGCCCGGCCGGCCCTCTGGCTTCCGGTTTGGGCACTTCCCATGTGAGACGCCGTGCTGAGGACAAACATCACCCTCGCCTGCCTGTCACTGGAGCCCTTGAAGAACTGGAACGGCAGACTCTCCCCCACTCTGCAGAAGGGAAGGCTGCGCTTCCCCTGGCCGCGAGAACTGTCATGGCCCCACAGCTTGCATCCCTCGAGAGTGTGCACTGACGCCCCAGCCCCCAGGGTGCCTGTGCTTGCAGACAGGGTCCTGCGGAGATGACGGAGGCTGAGTGAGGCCACAAGGGTGGGGCACTGATCCCACAGGGCCAGTGGGCACCAGAGCCCCCCTCTACCCTGTGAGGACAGGCAAAGCGCCCTTCCCACGAGCCAGAGGACCCGCACACGAGCTTGGACTCCCCGTCTTTCAACTGTGAGGATAACTCTCTGCTGTTCAGTGCCATCTGTGGCATTTTGCTGCGGCAGCCCCAGCAGACCAGACAGAACCACGCCCAGCCCACAGCTGCGGACAGCGCTGAGATCCAGACCCAGGACCCCCCTCGAGAGCATGTGGTGACCACTGCCATGCACGGCCCTGCTGCCCCTCCCATGCAGGCTGCGTCATCTGCAGGGACAGCTGGAAGCAACTCCATGTGCCCACCTTGCTTCAAGGGCCTCTGGCCTCCTCTGGCCGCCACCCTGTGCCTATCCGGTCTGTTTCCTTCAAACACCACTCGGAGCAGCTGGCCTCTGTGGCCGAAGCCTGCGGCGGCTCCCGCTGTCCACAGGTCAGCATCAGTCTCCCCACCGTGAGTCCAAGGCTGCGGGGTCCAGCCCGGCCTCCCCATCCAGCCTGGCTAATCACACAGCCTGTCCCAGAGATGTGCTGTGCTGGTGCCCGGAGTTGCAAGTCACCTGAGCACCAGTGAGGACAGTGGCACGTCCGCCCCGTCTGTGGGGCCAGAGACTGGCACTCAGCGGGTGCTCTGTCAAGCTGCTGAGCGAATGAGTGCACGCCCTGGCGCACTGTTTCCCCCGGGCGATGCCCCCGTTGGCCCCTCGTGCGCAGTCTGCCCGGCTTCAGGGTCCACCTCCAACTCAGCTCTCCAGCCAGCCAGGCCACTGGGTCCCCCTGCCCACGCCTCTCCTCGGGGCAGTCTACCCATCGCTGCCAGCACACGGCGCTCCCTAGCACGAACCACAGATATCCCTGCGGCAGGACGCTCGCCTTTGCCTGGTTTGCAACAGAGAGAGATCGGTGATGAGCTGAGGCAGAGGCGGCCACCCACACCTCACTGTCCCTCATCCTCATTAGGAAAACTCTGAACTTTAGCTGAGCCCACGTGCCCAGCAAGAAATGAAACCCATGTGTCTCCTCTTTCTCTGCCACTCAGTTGGCCACACGGTGGCACGTTGGTCGAGGAGACATAAGAGAAGAGTGTGCAGCACTGGGAAGCGTCCTCGGGGCACAGTCTTCCGTAGCCTCAGTCCCTGCCCCTCGAGTTCACATGTGATCCCAGAGCTCCAGCAACCATGCTAGCACGTGAGGACCACGTGCTAGGAAGAGCCTAGGTGTCCGCCAGCACACGAGGCTGCCGTAGCCCCTGTGTCACCAGCCTCTGGACCTTTTTCTCAGGAGCCAGACATAAGCTTCTGTCCTGTTCTGTGGCATTCTCTATGGCATGCAGCCAAGCTGGCACATGTGACAAATGCTCACAAAGACAGAAGCGAATCAGCAAATCCAGTGGGTTGACGTGCAAGTAGTAAAAGAAAAGAGTGGGCTCTATCACCTCTCTCTCTCCCTCTCTCTCTACCATCCATCTATCATCTAGCTACCATCTCCATTTGTCATCGATCATCTGTCATCTACCATCCATCATATATCGATCATCTGTCTATCTTATCAGCTATCATCTATCTAACTCACCGTCTGTGTTTGCAGTCTGTCATCTATCACCTGTCAGCTGTCATCCATCCATCTCTATCATCTCTCTTCCATCGATCATCTCTGTCTATAATCCATCATTTACCTATCACCTATCTACCATCTACCGTCTATCTATCTGATCACCTATCTACCACCTATCAGTCACCTATCTCTCTCCATACATCGGCCGTCTATCATCCGTCTATCTCTGTAATCTCTCTTGCATCTCTCCACTTGTTGTCTATCGTCTCTGTAATCGATCATCTAACACCCGTCATCCGTCATCTGTCATTTATCCGTGCATCCACCTACCATCTGTCACCTGTCATCTCTCCATCACCTATTTATCATCTACCGGCCTGTCTACCCATCATCTCTCCATCTCACTCTCCATCCATCATCTACCCATCTTCTAATTATTTTGAATTCGAACATGTGGATGGCGACGCTCGGTCACAGACAGGCCGCAGGAAGCAAAGTAAAGACAAAAAAGGAATGAAATGACATTTCTTTATAATACGTGGTTTGAGAGACATCTGTCCGTCCATCTCATCATCCATCCACCTGCCTATCTTCTATTGTCTGTGTATCATCTGTCTGCCACCTATCCATCATCTAACCATCTGCCGTCTATTATCTGTCTATCATCTCTCTCTATTTTTAGTCTATCACCCAGCTATCGCCTCCACTATGGAGGCATTAAGCCTCCTCCATAGACTCAGCTGGCTCAGACTCCCTCTTACTCTCTACATCTGGTAGGAATGTTCCCGAATACGAGAGCTCCTTCCATCAGCCGGGACAGTCCTTCTGAACACGACAGTCCTTCTGAACATGACAGTCCAGTCGTGCTTTTCAGCAGAAGACCGTCTGGGGCCTTGGAGAGGTAACAGGGCACAGCACAGAGGTTTATTGGAAAGACCGGCTCTTGTTTATCTCATAATTATATACTTGACATTTGGAAACTCCTGCTTGGTGCGGCTCGCTTCATTAGGTGCCCCAAAGTTCATAAAAAAATCATAGGTTTAGCTTCAACTTAAAATATCCTTTAACTCCTCTTGCTCTGGAATTCGATCTCATCCATTGTACACGCAATTATAGCCCTGACAAATGATGGCTGATGATAATGGACCCCATTTAAAAAGAGAAATCTAAACACACAGTGGCCTGATCTTTTTTTTTTTTTTTTTTTTAAATCTATGTGTCCACAGAAAGAAGGTGTGGAACAGATAAATCAATAATGAAAAAAAAACTTAATCATTGACTTAACATTCAGCAAATCACTAGATAAAGCTTGCATTAATGGAGATTTACATAAATAGTCTGAATGGTGGGTGACCTTCAGGAAAATTGCTCTTAAAGACAAAGGCCTTTGCGTGTCTCTACAAAGATGTGTGATGAGAGAATGGCTCCCAGCTGCACGACTTCATCCTGTGGGTTCATTTAGATCCCAGGAATTCTCCCCAACTATGTCTCTTGGCTAAAGCCAGCAGCGGATCTGAGGAATGTTGGCAGTGTATAAACACACACACACACACAACACACACACACACACACACACACACACACACACACACACAGAGCACCCAAAATGATTGTGTCTAGGAGTGAAAATTAGAAAACACTATTTTTTGTTTTCTCTTGAGCAGTCATTGACATTCAGAAGAAAACAAGGAGGGCCCTGATTGTGAGGACACTTTGGATAACAAAGGGTACTACCAAAGGCAGCAAGGTATTCCAGATTCAGACGTCCCAAAATGCCTCACGGAAAGCACTGGTTCATCAATACGCTTCACAAAATAGAGTCCTGTGGTCAAAACAATACGAACGACGATGCTTCTGGCCTGCCCTCAGAGATACTCACGTTAGTGCATGACATCCTGCAAGCACGTTGAAGGCTCTGAGAAGCCCTGCAGTGAAGCAACGTGCATAAACGGGGCCAGACGCTTTCTCCCAAAGTCACTTTACTACTCTTCCACTTCGGGAGATCATGAAATTAAGAGTCTAAGCTAATCGAGCTCTTCATTAGTAGTCTAAGGCTGGGTGTTCACTCTGTTCATAACCCTCGACCTAACGCTGGAGCTGAGAAAAGCAGGCTTGCCCCAGAAATGTCCACGTGTGTCCCCCCCTCACTGAAGAGTCACCACGGAATGCCCTGTGCAGCTGAGGAGGCTGTCCTCGCTGCTGCAACATGCGTTGGTAACAGGGTTGCCTTTACCACGCAAAGCTATACATGATTCCAAAATCCACACGGAGCAGAAGACCAGGCTGAGCATCCCGCATCCCGATGCTCTGAAGTTAAAGCTTTTTGAGGCTGGCGTGGCACCACAAGTGAAAAATTCCACACCTGACCTCATGTGATGGGTTGGAGATGAAATTCAGTCAAAACTTTGCCGCGTACACAAGATTATTTAAAAGATTGTGTAGAATCAGTTTCAGGCTATGTGTATATGAAACACTAAGGTGTATATGAAACATAAATGAGCTCCATGTTTAGACTTGGGTCCCCTCCCAAGATAGCTCATTATATTTATACAAATATTCTAGACTCTAAGAAAAGTCTGATACCTGTAAAACTTTGGTCCAAGCTTTTCAGGACACTGGGATATGGATATTCGACCTGCATTTCATGCAAGGAACAGGACAGCCACCCCGAGCACTTAGAGACCAAAACCAGGAAATACAGGACGTGATTTTCACAACCCAGCGACTGCTTTGCAGTCGAGTGGTGCCACGTGAACAGGGTTAGGATTGCCTTTTCCAGCCTCCCTTGCAGCCAGGTGGGGCCATGCTACTGGGCCTGGTCCTCGGATGTAGAGAGAAGCGCTTGTGCCACTCTCAACTGTGGCCCCACAAGTCTGCCCAGAGAGTCCTCCAATCTGGCTGCCTCCCTTGGTTTCCAGGCCAGCTCCCTGGACTCGGGAGAACAGAGGGGTCTCAGAGCCCGTCGGAGCCACAGGGAGAGAAGCGTCTGTGCCCTGGGTGAGCGCGTGGAGCAAATCGGCCGCCTCCACTCCCGGGCGGCAGGGCCTCCTCATCACAGCCACGGGGTCCCAGGTTGAAACCGCCACCTGCACATTGCTCGCAGACTCTGCAGCTCACGAAGCATTGACGCCGGGAAGAGATATGTCCGTACGTACACCCAAAGGCACAGGTCTATGGACCACGCTTCGCCCTAAAAGAAAGCCTGCTGCGGGCTTCTCTCTCTGGGTTTTCTTCTTTCTTTCACAAGCGAAGTATGGGGGGAGGGGGTGAAAGTCTGGGCAATTGAGTTCTGGGTAATAAGCTTTTCTTTTTTTTTTTTTTGAGTTGGAGTCTCACTCGGTCGCCCAGACTGGAGTGCAGTGGCCGCTCCCGGCCACCGCAGCCTCGTCCTGCTGGGCTCCGGCGATCCTTCCGTCTCAGCCTTCCGAGAAGCCAGAATTACAGGTGCGCGCTACCACGCCCGGCTAATTTTTTGATTTATTGCAGAGATGAGGTCTCGCCAAGTTTCCCAGGCGGGTCTTGAACCCGCGGGCTCAGGCCATCCACTCACCTCAGCCTCCCGAGGCGCGGGATTACAGGCTGAGCCCCCGAGCCCGGCTGGGAATATGCTTTTCAACAGCCACAGCAATGAAAAATGAAATAAAGCAACCAAGGAATCTGAAATTTCGAAGACCAAAAGGCTACAAAATGAAAACCCGTGAAAATGCAGTCAAGACGAACAGGCCTCCACAGCCTGAAGAGAACTCCAAAGCTCATGACGCTTATTATTATTATTTGACTTTTGCAAACACCTTTAGGAAGACATTCTACTGGTGAGCTTGTCACCGTCCCTTCTTTCGGGGAGGACATGGCCAGGATTCGAATGGGGTCAGGCCTTCCCACGCTTCTGCCTGCCAGCTGGGAAACCCTGAGTCCACACACGCTCCCCTCTGCACCTGGGGATCACAGGGACGCTTCACTGGTGAAGCTCAAACGGGCACTGTTTTCGCACTGCACACATTCTGCATTTGCTTACGTTAGTATTCAGAGAGTCGCTGGTCGCATGTCCTTTTTCAGGACCACCAGTCATTGTCTACGTCCAAGCAGATGTGGAAAACTTAAGAGTCTAAATCCGCTGGCTTTCATCCCAAAAGCGAGAAGAGAGCCCTGGTGGTAGCTGTGCCTGAGCTCTGTCTAGGTTAACACCTCGACATCGCTGCGCCCTAATAAAGCAGCGATGTGTGTGCTCATGTCTGTGCATCTTAATCCTTCTTCTGCCCGCCATGAAGACCAATCAGTCTTGGGCAGGGGTCACCAGAGCCTGACGCTCCTCTGATCCTCCGAGGCGTGCAGTCTCCCGTCTCAGGGCGAGGGGCGGGCTGCCTGCCACGGTCCTCCAAGCCCAGCAGGCCTGAGCTGCCGCGCAGCCCTCCCCGCGAAGCCTCTCCCCAAACGCCCCCTCTTGAGCGGGGCTGCATGGCAGGGACGCCGGCCCGCCGGAGACAGCGGTGGGGGCTACCACCCTGTCTCTTTTGATAAGCTCCCGAAGAGACACAGTGTCTTCCCAGTTTTCTAAGTTTTAGTTTGAAAATTGAATCCAGGAACTTGTCAACTCTGACAGCAGAGCTTTAGCATTCAGTTCAAAGACAACCTGCTTGTACTTTATGAAATCCGGCTTCTGACTTCAGAGCTGTAGGATTTTCACTGAGCAGGGAATGAAAAACTTTGGTTTTCATTCTTTCCAATTAAACTTGGGTTCTTTATAAAAAACCATTACCATTTTTTTCCTCTTCCTACGCCAGTTCTCCCCTAAACTGCCTCCTTCAGCAAAGAGAACCCAGGCCCGTGTTTCAAAAAGCGAGGCTGAGATTTGAGGCAACGCACAACACAGCCCTTCCTCGCCAGCAAACACCCAGGACAAAAGCGGACAAGCACAGGGGTCCTCGCAGGCCAGCGCCGCTCCGGTGACAGGACCCTTGACACCTGAGGCCTCAAAATAAGAAGAAAGTCTGTGGAAGAATCGCCCTTCCCTGAAGTGACAAAAGTCATGCCTGGCTGCAGAGCCCTGCACCGGAGGCTGCCCTGAGAGGCAGAGCTACCGGGACTCCAAGGGACAGGTCAACACCCCAAACGTGGCAGGACACCACAGGCAAAACCACGCTCCGATGACAGGCGGCAAAGGCCTGTCACTGCCTGGGAAATTACACAGCAAGATTCGTTTCTGACGTTTCATTCACACAAGAATAACAGGACCCTGGAGTTAAACAACGACATTCCGAAAGGAAACGCCTCCGCAGATGACACTTCTGCACAGCTCGGCCCCGAGGGCATACGCCCAGGCCGGTTCGTCCTGCGCAGGTGTGAGGAGGAGTGGGG
The DNA here is from genome assembly GCA_027257055.1 of Cephalopachus bancanus. Classification (NCBI taxonomy): domain Eukaryota; kingdom Metazoa; phylum Chordata; class Mammalia; order Primates; family Tarsiidae; genus Cephalopachus; species Cephalopachus bancanus. The sequence continues at coordinate 4,918,529 of JAPVLO010000090.1, forward strand.
GATGCAGCGGAACGTGGGGGCCGGCGGGGCCGACTTGGGGGGCGTCGGTTCACTCCACTCCTTCCCAGGGGACTCTGTCTTCACGGCCTGGATTTTCCTTCCGTGACATTTGAAAGGTGCTGCCGCCTCCATTCATCTGGGTTCTGTGTGGCCTTTGACTGTAGTATTCCAACAGAGAGTTCAAGCCAGCAGGGGGCGGGGAGGCCTGAGATGTTTTCATGAAGAGTAACCAAGCCAGACGGTTCCTACTGTCAAGAAGACCCCGCTGACGGTAGGAAGCGCTAAAATTAGCCACCCAGGCCCAGAGGCGCAAGCCAACTGTCGGCCTTCCAGAAGGCTCCATTCTTCCAAGCAGGCAGGAGTCAAAGGGGAGCAATGCTGTGACTCCAGGAGAACCCCGCGTCTGAGGGAGGGGAGGCAGCTGGTCCATTTCGCCAACAGAGGAGGAAGGGAAACGTCCTCGCCGGGTCCTTGGGAGGAGCAGCCCGCAGCGCCCAGGCGGCTCTCGCTCCCGCGGCTAATCCGTCGCGTGGGCATCAACAGAACGAGGCTTGCAAATCGTTACTTTATTAAGAGGTATTCTACTTCTGTTGCCAAACGGTCTGATCGACGGATTTTAAGTGAGTATCACTCATCTGCTGTATTAGAAACCAACTCCTACATTACAAAAAGCAACAGAACAACTTTCTCAACTTACGGCATCACCAACACACACACGCCCTTCAAAAACTTCCCTTCTGTTTTCTTCTTGTGTAGATCATAAATAAACACAATGGCTTGCAGTTGCAGGTGAGGCTGAACGAGCCGAAGAACCCTCGCCCCCGCATGCACAGAGCTATTTCAGAAAGGTGATTGCAAACAACATCTCAGCTTCAGCTGCGCCTGAAACGCCAGACTGGAGAGATGAGTTTCCCAGGTGAGTCTCAAACACAAAACAGGATGTTTAATTTGCTTAAGTTTCCAGAGCAATTTACCAGAGACAAAAATAAAATACCATGCCATTCTGCTAGCCTCTTAAAAAAGAACCCACTCTTGGAAGCTCGATGGACCCCCTGAGGCCTCGAACACAAATCCTGTTTGTGTGCGCACACACTTTTACGATTTGCTCACCGAAGAACGGTGCTTCGTGAAAGAAGAGCTCCCGACAAAACAGGTCTGGGGTGAAGCAGCTCCGAGGTCTCCCACAGCTGAACAGATGCGAGCAGCCACCCGCAGGCCCCGTTCCGGCCTCAGAACTCAAACGGCGACGTCCGCTGGATCGTCTTAACTGGAAAATGTTTCTCTTGTCTAACGGAGCCCGGCACGAAGCCCAGCACTGCTGAGTTTTAAAATCTTTAAAGAAGACTTCCCTGCCTGTGAGTGAGGTCCTGCCTTCCGACTTCTGTGATGTTGAGATGAAGCCCGAAGTGAGAAGAATGACTTTTTAGAAAGAAAAGAAAGTATTTTCTGCAGCCACGGGCTTAGACTTTGTGCAAGGCAGCCTGAGGAGGTTAAAGGTGGGCGTCATTGAAAACGCAGAAGTGATACAGGAGCGGGGTCCAGCCCGAAGGAAAGAACCCAAGAGTGAGCCAGTGACAAGCAGAAGCGGGTTTATTACTCAGCAGAAGCGGCTGCCCCATGACAGAGACGCCCTGTCCGTCGCTGGAGCTTGGCCTATCCTTCTTTCCTGACCACATGTGAGGCAGGAGGTTGAACACGCGTGGGTTTCGTGGGACAGAGGTGGAGATCTCCGAGAACTTCCTATGAGTGGGCAGGGTAGGAACTGTCTTGGGCTGGAGGATGTGTCACTTATCGGTGAGCGGATTGTGGGAGCCAGCAAAGTAGCTGCCAACTTGGTTCCAACTGGCTCTAACCAGTTCTTAACTGCATCCTGCTTTTCTCTGTGGAGGCCTGTCGCAGCTACCTGTCCTGAAAAATTCACCCTTTTGCTTGTCCCAGGAGGCAAGTCCTGCTGAGACCCTGCCTCAGGTCACACATCTTACTGTCCTCCTCTTCAGGGTTTGCATCTGACCTGCAGCCCTGACACCCCTTCCTGGAAAGCCTTGGTTTTCGCGCTTTGGAGTGTGCTTCAGCAGTCCTGGGGTCACGGTCGCACGGGGCTTGTGTGGCCTGGGCCCCTGAGGCCCAGCAAAGGACCTCGTGTGAAGTGCTCCTTTCTGGGGCTTCTGCTGTCTCGCCAGACGGCCACATAAGAGCCACAGGCAGGAGTCCTAAAGCACGAGCCACCTGGACGGTTGCCGTCTGACACACAGATGTTAACGGACTGTCAGCCGTTCCACATCAGTTCAGAGTTCCTTGGCTGCAAGCAACAGAAACCTACTCTAGCTGATTGGAGGAGAAAAGGACTGCCTCGAAAGGGTGACATGGAGCTCACAGAATCAGCCAATAGGCTAGAGGCCCCACACAGAAAAGGGCTGGAGCCAAGAGTGCTTGGGGCCCAAGTAGGCAGAATCGCTCCTCAACAAGTGCTCTCCTCACACCAGGCCTCTGAGTCCCAGAGCAGAGAGCCCCTCGCCCTAGACCAGGGCTTCTCAGTCTCGGCACAGCTGACATTTCAGACAGATCACACTCCGTTGTGGGATAACGGTCATGACACGCTGGACACTGGCAGCTCCCCTCTAGTGGAGATGAGACGTCTCCAAACGTCGCCAGGGTCCCTGGTGGCAAAATTAGCCCTGGTTGAGAATCGCTGGCTTAGACTGAATCACAAAACCACCCGTCTACCTGCTCAAGGAGGGCCGGGGGCCTTGGGGCACAATCTCCTCAGACAGAGAAAAGGTGGATGCTATCTCCGAAAGTAGGGAGGAAAGCCCACTGTCTGGTTCAACCCCGAGTAGAAAGCAAAAGGAGACAGCATTTTCCAGCCAAAATATTCAGGGAGCAGGAAAAACTGGAATTCAAACATGCCGGAAGACATATCGTGGAGAACGCGGCGTGGCACCGTCCTCCCCAGCGCTGCGACAGCCGGGTGTGTGCCGACAAAGCGCTGTCCTGGTAAATGACGTTCCTTTCTATGTGTATTCACATTCTCCATGTTTCCCTGTTTTCAAATCCTGCCAGACTGTCTTCTGACTCTGGGTGTCTATGGGCGTGTGTTAACGGACATGGCTAATCTCAGGAAAACGGATTCCAAATCCCAGAAAACACCCGGGGCATCTCAGTATTAATTAGCTCGCTCTGCGGGCTCCAACGTGGGGCTAACAGACCAGGAACGGGAGGCCATTCTCCTGCCATATAGGCCTGCGCAGCGCCAACTGAGAGTGCATGTGGATGTTCTGGGGAGAGGACAGCCGTGCCCACAAGGGCTCCGTTTGCGGGGAGAGGATGGCCATGTCCACATGGGCCCTGTTCGCAGGGAGAAGATGGCTGTGTCCACATGAGTCCCATTCTCAGGGAGAGGACAGTCATGGCCATATGTCATGTCCACACGGGCCCTGTGGGTGGGGAGAGGACAGCACGTCTGCACGGGCCCTACTTGGAGAGAACAGCCATGTCCACATGGGTGCTGTTCATAGGGAGAGGATGGCTGTGTCCACACCAGCCCTGTTCGTGGGGATAGGGCAGCCGTGTCCACACAGACCCTGCTCATGGGAAAGGATGGTCATGTCCACACGTCATGTCCACATGTCGTGTCCACACGGGTCTTGGTGGGGACAGGACAGCTGTGTCCACACGGGCCCTGCTGGTGGGGTCAGGGGATGGCCAGGTCCACACGGGCCTTGTTGGTAGCAACAGGGGATGGCTGTGTCCACAGGAGTCCTGTTGGTGGGAACAGGGGAAGGCCGTGTCCACAGGAGCTCACACCACACCCTCACACAAGCCCTGCCCAGGACAGGGGCTGCCCCCTCAATCCTGTGGACACAGAGCCCGGCACACGCCCCCTGTGGGGCCTATGCCCTGCGCTGGTGACACTACCTCTCTCCCTAGCCCTCCCCGGCTCACACCTACTCATAACAGGCACCTCTGCCACTTGCTTCTCCTGTTTTGCTCACATTCTTTTAACTGGGAGCACGCAGCTTCCGCTCCAACCTGAGCTGACTCTAAATCCCCTGATCCCCCCATCATGGCAAGACGGGGCCCGTCTCCTCTTCCATTATTGTTTCTGACAGCCCCAACGAAGTCATTTAAAATTCATTTCAGTCTCCTTCTCCAGACAGCCTTAAAAATCAATTTCAAAACTTTTCTTCTTGATCCTGTCCTTTAGCCTGAGATGGCCCACACTGGTGGCTCAGGACACAGCGCTTCCCGCGTCTCCTCCAGTACGCCAGCTGCACTCCGGGGCTCGGTGCCGTTCGGTGCCCGCAGCTTTCGTTTCGGGGTCATTGTTTTTCACGGCGAAACAGGATTTTTTAAGCTATATTGATAGAGCACTTTCAATTATCCTTTTTTGTAAAAAAAAAAAGGGGGGTGAAACACAGGTAAAGCGCTCTGGCTTAGAGAAAAGTCAGATTCAGTGGGTGAAAAAAAGAAAAAGGCTCACACCTGCATTACCTGTAGAACCTTCTGGCCTCCCTAAAGCCTCCACCTTCTGAGAGTAAGTTCCCGACAGTAAGCGTGCTGGCCCGGCAGCCGCTCGGGTGAGCGGACCGCGAGGGCCCCGGGAGCAGGCGCAGAAGCCTTCCTAAGGAAGGAGGCCTTGTCTATGCTGCCACCCTGAGAGCCGTCTGGAGAGCTCAGTCGATTGTCACTGCCACAGCCTTCCTCCTGGCCAGTGTTTTGCGCTGCAGGTTGTCTCGAGTTCTCCAAGGAACGTTATTAGACAAGTGGAGGGCTTGAAGACACCGGCAGGACCAGGCCAGTGCAGGGGGGACCCAGCTAGCTGGCACACGTCTGGATCGGTCTAGTCCTCAGCCTGGTGCTGGACGTCAGGGGGACCCAACTAAATGACCGCATCCGGATCGTTCTATTCCTTTGTGGCCTGTGTTTCCTCCTCTTGGTGAGCCGGGTGGCTTCATGTGGGGGGTGCTATGCACGGGACATCGGGGGGACCTAACTAAACGCCATGCCTCCAGATGGCTCTGTTTCTCGGCCTGTGTTTCCTCCTCTGGAGAGCCAGGAGGCTTGCAGGACAGCCCTCCGGCCTGACCCCCAGAGCCGCGTGTTGCCCGAGAACCGCTCGGCTATATTCCTAATCCCACCAGTTTATTATTTGTATTCTTGCAATGTCCCGGCGGGCTCTCCCACCATGACTCCCACTTGCTTGAGAAAGAAGATATCTGCTACACCAGAGAGGGCGCAAGAGCCATCGACGCGAACTGCGAGAGAGAAAACCCTTGGATTTTTTTCCTTATAGGATCTAAGAGTCAAAAATCATTCTTTCTGGGACAGCGGAACATCAGACGCTGGGGCGTGAAAGTGTCACCCCAGGAATTAACAAACAGGAGAACGTGGGCCCAGCCCCAAGACACTTTCTGAGACTGGAGGTCAGGGGTGGCAACAGTTCCCCTCACAGCTAACGCAGCCAGATAGGCTTTGGGCTGGCACAGTGTGACTGGGGACAGTGTGTGTCCTGCGTCTTTTCTGCCTGCCAAACCTGTGGCCTTCTGTGCAGAGCAAGTGTCCTGCTAGTGCCACCAGGAGGCCACTCACATTAAACGCCACGGCACAGTGCTAGCTGTCACATTCTGATTGCATGAAGTCAGCCCGTGGCTGCACTGGACCAAAGTCACCGAACATACCGAGGGAAGGGGACAGAACGATTGTCTGAACGCTTATTGAACATCAATAATGCATCACCCTCCATCTGCAACTCAGAATTAGATCTGCCCCGACCAGGAATTCATTAATCTCCGTGGATACCCGGCAACCGGGAGTGCCTGGACAACAGGGGGAAACCTTGGAACTGTTTTGATTGTCACTTTTTTAATCATTGAATTGTCTTTAAAGAATGAGGTTGAGGGAAGAAAAACTTTCAGAGAGACTCCGAACTATGTCAGACAGTGAGAGCACCAGAGACCTGTATGTGGACCCGAGCTTCAAGAAGTTCTGCCAGCTTCCATCAAAGCAACGGAGAAGCATCCAGACTCTCAAAATGAGGCCCTCTTCTCTTTACGCGAGTTCCATCTACTTCACTAAGGAGGTAACTTCTACATTTGTACAAATAACACTGGCTCTTTGAATGCATTTCTCATTGCATTAGAATTATAAACACTGCAAACCAGACTCAACTGCCAGTCACAGAAGAGCCGAACTCCCCATGTACTGCACACAGGTGCCCAGGCTAAGAGGCAGAGCTGACCAAGAAACAGGACCCTGTATTGGGATGACACACTCTTGATCTGGTGACACCACTGGGGGGACGCACTCTTAACCCGATGATGCCAGGGGGTGACACACCCTTGATCTGATGATGCCCCTGAAATGCCCTTGGTCTTTCATCACTGGGGTGGCGCACCCTGGGTCTGACAGCACCACTGGGGGGAGGCACCCTTGATCTCATGCCATGGGCGTGACGCACCCTTGATCTGACGACACCACTGGGAGGACGCACCCTTGGCCAGCTAATGGGTCTTCGTCCCATGTCCTTGTGATTCTTCGGCACTTGGAAAACTGTCTCTGATTCCAATACATGAGTGTAAATGAGCTGGATGCAGAAGCCCGTGGCACACTGACTAGGGACATGAGGTCGCCCAGGAAGCTTTCCTCCCGGGAGTGCCAGCGAGCCCTGCTCGAACACCCCCCGTCAGAGACGTCCACCCCTCGGGGCTCTCGTGGGCAGCTCAGTCAGGGCACAGGACCTTGAAACAGGTGGCACTTTCAGAAGAGTGGGTTCTAGCATGTGTGGAGGGGGGAGGAGGAAGGAGAGAGCCTGACTTTATCTCCGTCATCTGTTTCCCGATCCTTCCACCTTGAGCCTTCCGTGTAACACCACTTGTCTGTGAATCCTAACTCGTCTCATTTCATTCTTGAATTCCTGGGAACGGCAGCACCCAAAACCCCACGCCCGGGCTGCTTCCTTCAAGTCGCCTGGAGATTCCAGTCCCTCATGCATCCACCCCAGGAGGCGCACACCTGGGCCATGTGGAGACACGCTGGACTCCGGTGCGTGGGCCCACACACGCCTGAGGGTGTCAAGAGCCTGGTGCCCTCCTGCGGGGAGTGGGTCCCGGCCACCAAATCCACAGGCCGGCGAGCCCTCGAGACCCATGTGTGGAAGGTCTTTCAGTCCAGCGCTGGCCTAGCTACCCTGACGGGACAAAAGGAAAACACGCCAGATGTGCCTCCTTGCCGCCCAAGGCCTTCCGCTCCTCCACTGGCCAAGAATAAGCCATCAGGCTGACGTGAGGCTTTTATGTCGAAGCAGGAGAGGGATGCCTTCGTGGCTTTCCAACTGCATTCGGTTCCACCATGCCAGCCCCGAGCGGCTCTTCCCTCGCGCCCCGTCTCGGCTCCTCCACGCATCGGGGCGTTCACGCCAGCTCCCAAGTGCGGGTTCCTGCAGCTGGACCTGCCTGGCAGCCGCACGCCCTCCCATGGTCTAAGACACAAGCGTGAGAGCAGCACGCTTTCAACCCTGCCCTGGACCAGCGTCCACATCTCCCTCACCGACACGGAAAGAAGCCTCCAAGCCTAAAAGGCTTTTTCTCACAAACAGATGTGAATCCGTTTCAAATACTCACACACAGTCCTGCTCACGCCCCACTGCCGGCTTCTTTGTGTGTGCTGGTAACTGGGGGGGGAATGGATAAATTGCAGGAAGGCAAAGATAGCCCAAAGTGAGCAGCAAAGTGAGAAAGGAAATCTATGCAAATCGTTGCCTGAACCCTCGGCTCCCTCTGCTGAGTCTCAGCTGTGCACAATTCAATTTCACACTCAACGCAGCAGAGAGGGCTGAGACAAAGCAGGACGAGGGGATAGTTTCATGTACATTCTAGAAGAAAATAACGCCATTCTTTTCCAAGCAGATTCATGTCAACTCCCCCACCTCCGCAAATGAGTAGCATCGTTTCTGAATAGATAGTCACCATAAATTTAGATGTTGCAAAAATAAATCCCCCAGATGTTCTGTGTAGCTTTGGGAGTAAAAAGCTTCCAAGGCATTTACTCTGAACACCATACCCGACAAGAATATGTAGCGTGCTGAATCCAAAATAATATTATATGGAAGATACAGCATATTGCATACTTTTTTAGGAGACTGGAGGCCTTGAAGGCAATCTCTTGGGAATACAAAACAAGGCAAATAAACTCTAAATGCGTTTTTAAAAATATTAAAGGAATGCTGCTTGACTCTGCTTGAAGCTATTATTTACAACTGGAGGGAATCAGAGAGAATTTTTTAAGTCAGGGAAAAATTAACAACATTGTTTAATCTTTTCATTTCTAAAAAAGTTGAAATATTATGAATGTTTACTATTCATCAAAAATAAAGGGATACCATAACATCTAAAATGAACGCAGAAAATATTACATACAAATGTTTTCAGTTCGGGGCTCAGGAATCGCCCTTTACTCAAGAGTGTGAGCAAAACTGACGGAACTCAAAAAAAAAAGCAAGACTTTTTTTTGAGCCAGCCGTGCCCTCTGGAGGCGGCACTTGGGAATTGACGGAATCTCCGGAACCCGGACACAGGGCTCTCCCAAAGAACGGAGCACCACCTGGAGAAGCAAAGAAGGCTCGGACAGCTTCGTCTACGTTCCTTTCCTTGTGTCAAACTAGTTTTCAGTGAATACTGATTTCGGATTTCAAGTTACAAGTGTTCAAATTGGGTTCAGCATCTGCAAGACAATGATTAGGAATATGCCGAATGCTGGGGAAAGCAAGCGCGGGGGTCCCGTTGCCCGCCCCCACCCATCCGATGCACGCCTGGAGCCGCGGCCGCTGTCTGCACGCCCGCTCCCCGGAGCACCGGACCATTGGGCCAGCAGGTGCTTGATCCTGCCTCCAAGAGTAGTCATCACTCTCCTTTATTTTCCGTTTTATCTGCCTTTTCATACTTGATTCCTAATAGATGGAGCTAAATTTCCCCATCTAGGGAATATATTATTCCACTGGGGAAAGTGAGAGATGATCGGTATTTCTTGATGGAGTTTGAGAGAGAGAGAGATTAATAAAGTGGCCTGTGTGTTCAGAATTTCGATAGGCAAAAATATGTAAGTAAAGGGAAGCCCTGACTATGTAGGAAAGGCAACCCCTGGAGTCGTCTTCACTCAGTGTCAAAACCAGAACAGAGCTGCCTCTTCTGAGGAAAGAGTGACAGGACCTTCCGTGGTGAGGCTTCCTTGTGTGGGGGTGAACTGGACGCTGTCTTTTTTATTTTTTTCTTTTTTTGAGTTGGAGTCTCCCTCGGTCGCCCAGACTGGAGTGCAGTGGCTGCTCCCGGCCACCGCAGCCTCAACCTGCTGGGCTCCGGCGATCCTTCCGCCTCAGCCTTCCACGTAGCTGGAACTATAGGCGCGCTACCACCCCCGGCTACTTTTTGATTTATTGTAAGAGATGAGGTCTTGCCAAGTTGCCCGGGCAGGTCTCGATCCCGCGGGCTCAGGCAATCCACTCACCTCGGCCTCCCAAAGCACTGGGATGACACGCTGAGACACCGAGCCTGGCAACGCTGTCTTTTTTAAATGAGGTGGGGAAGACACTGCAAGAATTAGGAAGGCTGGTGTCCCGGGGAGGAAACTCTCCCATCTGTGTGTGGAAGGACCCAAACGCTAGGGGATGAGGCGCTCCCAGACGGGATCCCAAAAAGCCATCAGAGGGGAGGGGACAGAGCTTGCTGAGAGGGGCGCAGGGGTCTCCACCGCCCTCCACCTGATCCCCCTGGAGCCGCCTGCGTGGCGGGCTCTGGCCGTGGGTCCCAAGGAACTTCACCTACCGCTGCCTCCTCCTCTCCCAGGGAAAGCAAAGGCCCAGAGCTCCTGGGAGAACCCACCCGCATCTCCCTCGACCTCCAGTGCCAGCCCTGGACCATTCCTAGGTTTTCCTGCCCCTCAGCCCGGACCCCAGAGTGCACCCAGCCCAGCTCCCAGAGAGACTCCCGGGACATCAGGCCCCCTGGAGGGTCCCCGCTCAGCACCCCAAATAGGAATGCCAACACATAAGTCGGCAGGTCGTCAGAGCCCCCCGCCTAGGGCCACACACCTGCCCCCCACGCGGCCCAGGCTGTGCACCTGCACCGCTGTCACCTGCAGGCCCGCCCACCTAGATGCCTTTCACTTGCCCCGCCCTCACCTGCAGGTCCCCCACCTGCGTGTCTCTCACACGCTGTCCCCCGGCTCACCTGAGGGTTCACTCGCCTGCATCACGCTCACCTGGGCCTCCCAACAGAGGGCGCCCGCGCCGACCCTCGCCCAACAGCCCGCCCCGGGTTCCCACAGTTGGGTCTTCAGCATGGCCCACCCAGGGCCGGTAGAGGGGGGTGGAGCGTCTTCTCACGTGCAGGGAACTAGAGACGAGCGCCTGAGGAAATCCTGGTAACACAGACATCTAAGCCCCAGTGTCGGTTATGACTATTCCCTCACCCTTCGTTCCTTCGTTCATTGGCAGCAAACATCCCCTGAGGTCCACCCGCACACCACCCCACGTTGCAAGCACCGGGCAGGTCCCGGAGATTCCCAACCGCTCCGTTAGACCCAGACTCTGCCTTCTCGGAAAGTCCACCTGGAGTTCAGCCGGGGTGTCCCCAGCGAGGCCATGCGTCAGCACTCTGGCCCCAGCTCCCGGGACACACTTGGCCTTTGGAAAACATGGGTGCTTCTTGGTCCACATGGACTCCATGCCCCACCCGCAGGACAGCAGGGGCTCACTCCTGGTCCCCAGAGCCTTCTTTGTGTGAACAGCTCTGGGAGAGCTGGATGCGTGCATGATGTGGTCGAAAAAACGCACGCCCTGAGGATCGAGAGGAGGGTGGAAGTAATGAAAGCAGCACAGCCCTGCCACCCTGAGGCCAGTCCCGTGGGGGCAGGCGTGCAGCCTCCGAGGCAGCCTTCCTTCCAGAAAGGGCCTTGCGCCTGTGAGACTGAGCACGTTCCCAAGAAAAACGAGGCCTCTTTCGGCTGCCAGTGCTGTGGCCTGCTGGAGGGAGGGGGTCTCTCTCCAGTCCAGGCTGTCCTCATCAAACACTCCAATGGCGTTCTGGGCATTAGCGGCCCCTGCCCTTAGGGTGGGGTTCCCAGGGATTTCAGGGCCCCAAAAAGCTTTCCCCCAGAATTCTCCCTCAAAGGAGCCCATCAGAGACGATGACTCACCCTAGTGAAGGGAGTGGAGGCTTTGTCAAAAGAGATCCTGGATGCATGGGAATGCTCTTCGCGACTTGCCACAAGGTGTTTGTGGTCTTAATGCCTCACACAGCCTCTGAACAGGGGCAGAGCCTGATTCCTTTTTCTACCTACCTAGCCCCGCTGAGACTGTTTTGTTTTTTTCTTTTAAATGAACTGTAGGAAGGTGCCTTTGTCCTCTCTTGCTGTGTTACCAGTTTCCACCAAGTTAGCTTAAAGCAACACGCGCTCATTAACACTCGGGGTTTGGGACTCGGCATCCCACCATCTCGTCAGGGTCTCCCCGGCTGCACTGGAGGCCCTGGCTAGCTGTGTCCTCACCTGGGGGCTCACCTGGGGTGGGGTGTTCACTTCCAAGCCCCGTTGGTTTACTGGCAGAATTCCCCTCCTTGGGGCTGTATGTATGGCTGGGGTCCCACGGTCGTACTAGCTGTGGGCCAAGGCTCACTCAGCTCCTACTGGCCAATCTCCGGTCCTTGCTACACTACCAATCTCTTTTAAAACTCACCTGGTCTGATCAGGCCTGCCCAGATGATCTTTTGATTAATTCAAAGTCCACGCCTAATCGTGGGTGTGATATCCTGTCAAATTCACCGAAGGGCATCTCCGTCACTTCAGGCTGCTGTAACAAATGCCATCGACGTGGGAGGCGAAACAAAAAACACTCATCTCACAGTTCTGCAGGCGGGGACGTTCAAGATCAAGGTTCCCTCAGGGACAGTCAGGCTGGCTCCTGGTTTATGGAGGAGGCCTCTGTGCTGTCCTCACGTGGCAGAGGGAGAGACGTCTCTCAAGCCTCTTCTTATAAGGGCACTAATTCCATCATGGGACCCCACCCTTTTGACCTCGTCACCGCCCACCTCCTAACCTGTCCCACCGCCTGTTAGGGCCTCAACATACGGATCTGAGCAGAACGCACCCCGTCCATCACAGGACACCCACACCAGGCGGAATCTCTCAGGCCACATCCGAATTCTTTCCACCACAGGAGGAAACAGAGAAAAACAAACCAAGAAAATACCAAGTGATGAGGAAGGATGTGCTCACTCACAGATGTCATGTTGCTATCTAAAATAACTGTTATCTCCAGGCCAGGACACCCCAGGAGATCCCATTCTACCGGGACTCGATCCCTGGCACTCTCTGGCCTCTTGTCTCCTCTTCCTCAACAAAGCTGGGAGTCAGCCCGGTCCTGGAGGTCCAAGGGAAGAGGCCTCTGCTGAAGGCCAGGAGCAGAGGGCCCCTGATGACACCCGGGCCCCTCCCACCCCAGCAAGGCAGCAGTGGAGAGTGGTCCGGTCTGGAAGACCCACTAGGTTCAGAGCCCAGTTCCGCCACCCACGTGCCATGTCACCCTTGGGTCGAGATTCTGGATCTTCATTTCGCCATCTGCAAAATGAAGATCAGATCTGCCCGGGGTGGTTGTCAGCTTTGGGGGCTGCAATACACTGCACGGCATGCGGCACCGGCATAGCTTGAGGGAAGTTGCTGGGGAAGACGCAAGCCTGAGGACGCAGCGGAGGGGAAGCGGACGTTCCTCACCACCTCCACAGACACCCAGCGCGGGGCCAGGGGCAGGAAGTCTCAGGCGGGCATGGCTGGTGAGAAAGGCACAGCAACCTCCCTAGCGGACAGTTCAGCTTCCAAGAGAGGTGGCTTGTGGGCGCAAGTTCCAAGTGCTCTAGCCAGGCTGTGAGGTCAGCTGCACCCAGCGGCTCACACTGCCATGGGCAGAGACCACGGTGACCAGATTTGAGGTCCCTGACGTGTCACACAGAGACCCACCCCCAGTTAGTGGCACACAGCAGGCCAGACATGACCCACCAATAGTCAAAGGACCCCTCCATGCTTCTGTGGGTAGGAGGAATTATCAGATCAGGCCATCTCAGAGGACCTGGGGACCAGAATAGGCCTGCGGTACTGTATGAGTTTTTTACTGCTGCTGTAACAGATCACAACAACGTCAGTGGTTTAAAGAAAGGCGCCATTCTGAAGGACCGAAGCCTGAAACCGGATTCCCTGGGCTAAAGTCAAGTTGTCAGTAGATCTGGCTCCTCCGTGAAGTGTCGAGCTTCTTCCAAGGCTCCATGACGAATCTGGCTCCTTCTGTAGCTTCAGGAAGAATGTGGTTTCTTTGAAGGCTCCACATAAGAATCCAGTTCCCTTTAGGCTCGATGAAGACTCTGGCTCCTTGTGAAGCTCCATGAAGTATCTGGATCCTTCTGACGCTCCAGGGGAAGCCTGGTTCTTTCTGTAGGCTTCAAGATAAACCTCGTTTCTCTGGGGCTCCTTGAAGAGTCTGGTTCCTTCTGTAGGCTCCGTGAAGATTCTGGTTCTCTCTGAGGCTCCATGAAGAATCTAGTTCCTCTGTTGGCTCCTTGACAAATCCGATTCCTTCTGAGGTTCTGGTTCCCTCCTTGCCTTTTGCAGTATGTACGGGCTTCCTGGGTCACTCTGACCTCGTCTGTTTCCATCTATGACTCTGACGGCTCTGCCTTTCGGATAGGCCCCGTGCGATGATGCTGGGTCCACCAGGTAGTCTGGGATACACTCCGCATCTCAAGATCACGCACGTAGTCCCATCCCCAAAGCCCTTCGCCATGTGAGGTCACAGTCACGGACGTCAGGGATCAGGCCAAGGACATCCGGGGACCTGTCACTAGGCTCGCCCCAGGTGCCCATCTCCCTGATTCACACACCAGGGCCCATGTTCCTCCCCCACCAAATGATCCAGAAAAGAACAACCATCTCCAGCCATTTACCTGACATCCCCCACACGCAAGGGACTGGGGCCGACACACACTCTCATCAAAGTAGGCTTGTCGAGGTTTTCGTCAGAAAAGGATGCTGGGCTCCAGATACCACAAGGGAACCACTGATCATTACAACCTGCATCCAAACGCACCACCTCATGAGATTTGGAAGCGGAGCCTGTTTGAATATAAGCACTCAGCGCCCTCCCCTTCACGTCGGCAAACAGTGGGATTGTGGCAGGCACCTACGCTCCCCCGCCCTGCCTCCTCGCTAGCCTGGACGTGGATGCCACACGGCGATTTTTTGACAGTTCAGTGACAGGCACCAATGACTTTATCGTTGCTATGGCAACCAAGTCCCCTCAAAACAGAAGGAAAAATAAGATTAAAATCAAAGGAGAAGCGAATTGTCCAAATTGGCTTAATGAGTGGATGTCCAGGGGTCACCACGCACCACCAGTCAGGCTTTGGGAGTCGGTCCGGCAGGGACCCAGCGTCAGCCAGTCAGTAGGGCCAGCTGCTCCTGTGAGCCAGAGCGCACCTCTCCTGCAAGAACAGTGGTTCAAAGTTTCTAGAACCTTCCACCCTCCCCTCCTGGTGCCTCTCTTTTATGTGGACGGTCTCCCTTGTTTCTCCTCTCCCGCTCTCCCCTTCTGAACACATCAGTTGCCATGGAAACAATGGTGCGAATGTCAGAAGGCTCGCCTCAGAAACGCTTCACAAAGTCAATTTATAGAATGGTCTGACATTTATCTCATGCTCGGGAAATTTAAGGAATTTGTGATATTCATGACCACGGACAGGGGCGGGGGTGAACACTGTGTTGCTATATGTGGATTTTAAAATGTGTTTTATATACACTGAGAAACCCTCAGGTTCTGTCTTGGAGGAGAACACAACAAAGTGGGCGTCTGGTCTGGGGTTTGCAAGTGGATCTGTGTCCCCCGGGTTCAGGAAGGATTTCCACGCTCAGGTTGCAAGGCTGGCTGGAATCTCTTGTGTCAAAATAAATGCTTGTTGAAAAAAATGCGGCTGGCTCATTTTTTTCTAACTTTTACTTGACAATAGGACAAATGGTATTATCCATGATAATATGCAACAGGGAGGCAGGACTCAGAAATGCTCATGTCCATGGTGCAGAAATTCTGACTTTACTAGGGTGAATTTCAGAGCTAGTGTTGCCCTTGGAATAATAACTGCAGGGAACGGTTATTACACATTTGCCGCGTGTCAGACTTCCAGGGGCTTCACGTGTATTAACTTGGTTGATCTTCATGGCAAACTGTGAAGTGAGGGCTGCCATTATATTCTTTTTACGCTTGAGGAAACTGAGGCACAGAGCAGACAAGAAAGTCATGGAAGTAAGATTCAAACCAAGGCAGTGCAGCCCAGAGCCCGTGCTCTCAACCCTTGTGCACAACTACTTCTCTCTGTAAACAGCACAATAACACTCACGGCATATCTGTGTAGAAAGCTTCGAGTTGTCGGCTCTGGACTAAAAAAGACACTCTTAGGCATGGGCTTGAGTGTGCCTGTCTGAGGACCGTGCCTGACACCTTGAGGCTTGCTGCGATGCAGGCTGGAGACACTGGCTCCTAATTATAGTCTGATGGGAAGTACAGTTTAGAGCTGCATTTGGTTTTATACCTGCAGGAGCTTATAGAGCTTGCTACACATAAAAGGGTAAAAATGTTTTGCTCTATGGTCAGCAGAAAAGTTAGAAATAGCTGAGGATGCTGAGCTCAACCCCACTGCATTCCATCAGAAAAAATTAACTATCCGGAAGATCCAGGGTCGACCGGTGTGGACACTAACTCTGCCCCCGCGGTTTTGCCTTCTTCTAGCACCAGCCCTGGTCATGCTGGAGAAAACTGCTCCAGCGCAGCTCGCCCGCCTGCCCTGCCTGCTCCCAGGATGGGGCCCCGGCCAGCCAATCACATGCCTCAAGCTAGCCATAGTGACTGTGCGAACACAGGCACAGACCCAGTCAGGGCCGGGAGTGTCCCACAGGAAGAGGGTGGGAGCCTTGATGGTGCAGGGAGTGACCCTCGCCATCCTTGCCCCCAGGAGGTGTGGCCTTCCGTGGTCTATTGGGAACCAGGCCACACAGCAGGCAGTGAGCAGTGGGCAAGTGAAGCTTCGTCTGGATTCACAGCCGCTCCCCATGGCTCACATGACCGCCTGAGCTCCACCTCCTGTCAGATCAGCCCTGAAAAGCCCGCTTCCATTTCCAACATCCTGACTTTGTGAAGCAGGGTTTTCTGCGGTGACAGCGACCAAAACACGATTACGGAGTCACTGTCTCCATCACCCCCAGAGGGGACCAGCTAGTTGAGGGAAGACAAGCTCAGGGCTCCCACTGACTCCGCATTCTGGTGAGTTGTATAATTATTTCACTCTATACGATGGTGTGATAACAGTAGAAATAAAGTGCGCAATAAATGTAATGCCTTTGAGTCATCCTGAAACCACCCGTACTCCCAACCCCTGGTCCGAGGAAAAACTGTCTTCCTCAGAAGCAGTTCCTGACGCCGACAGGTGGGGAACTGCCAGCCTAGAACGTGCAGAGGCCACCAGACGAGGGCTGAGAGCGTGAGCACAAAAGGCACGTGAAGACGGAGAGCCCCTGCCAGCAGCCTCGCGGGAGCCCAGAGGGCACGAGGCTAGCATCTGCCCACTAGAGTTCCCGGTGAAAGCGGCACCTTGTCACTCTGTTCTTTGCAAGACGGCTAAGCACGTCTGAGCTGGTTCGCAGCAAAGAGAAAACGGCCGAAGGGACCCAGCGGAAGCAGCCAAGCACCTGAAGGGCAAGACACCACATCCACAGTAGGCAAAGCTGCCCCTCCCTGAGACTCCGAAATCCACAGCCCACCGAAAACCAAAAGCCCCCTCGTAAGTCACTCGGTGACAAAACAGACGTGGCCCGCAGGGACCTGAGGAGTCCTTACTGGCCCTACTTGCTGTCCGTGCTCCTATGTTTCACCACAGAACAATCACTGTCCATGATCACAGGATGCTGTGCAGACACTGTCCAAGTGCCACGCTGAGTGAGGCACCGATTCTTGTCTTTAATGAATCCCCCAGGTCTCCGGATAAAAGACCATGGACTTCGAGTCATGCTATCAACTGAACGGATGAGCTGACTGAATAAACAAGTGCTTCTTGGACAGGATGGCACCCAAGTCGGCCAACGACACTGTCGTGAGCCACCGGACGAATGCGTCCGTCACGCCAACGTTACGGGGAGGTGAAAATGCATGCGTGCCATACGACGGACATCCGTCTCATCAGATGGCAGCCTGGTGGACACCAGGGCCAAGCGGACATTCACAGGTTCAGGAATGAAGCCAAGGGAATCGAGTGTCCCCAAGAGTAGCCTCAGGGAAGGGCTTTGAGATCAGAGGCTCTGGACAAAGACGAGAACCCACTGCCGCCCCCACTCCGAGCCACACCATGCTCTGCCAACACCAACCCTGAGACGAGGAAGAGCCGGGACGCTGAGCGCAGGTGGGGTGACACTGGCTCAGCCTTCAGCCCCCATTCCATGACCATGTAGGATTTATTCCAAGTCCTCCTCCCTGAGTTCTCACAATGAAAACCTAAAAAATGTGATTTACACTTCGTTTGACTCTGCAGCCAAGCGAGCGATCCTGCACGCAAATCAGAGGGAGTGCTGGGAAGGAACTCATGGCTGCCCTCCAAGGAGCAAACTCTTGTGTCATGACTCATCTGTTTCCTGTTTACATCTGGCAACTGGGACACAGTGAGCAAGCCACATGAGTTTCCTCCCTAAGTGAAATGAGTGCCACACGCTGATACCTCTGCCGTCTGACAACACCGGCCGAGCGGCCAGTGGCGCCGTGACGGGGGAAAGAGAAAAGCTAAAGATGGAAAAAGCCCCCAGGGGTGGTGACTCCACTGACAGGAAGGGCCCTCCATGACCTCCCAGCAAGTGTAGAAAAACGTGTTAATCAGAGATCCCCAAGATGCCTTCTAGCCCTAGAATCACATCACGTTTGGCATGAAAAGACAATCCCAAAGAGTGCAGACAGAAGTTTACATAACTTCCAACACTGACTAACAGAGCATAGAGAAATCTCTCAATCTGGAAAAGACTCTCTAGAAATGTGAAAGAGGGACACGTATATGTGTCTGTGCATGCGTGTGTATGTACACCCACAGTGCATAGGAGATCGCTATCGTAAGTATTCATATATATGAAAAAATTCTGCATCAGGCATCTTTCTATAGCTAAGAAATGGGACCCGTCTGAAAATCTGTCCAACTCAAAATGGTCACACACCAGCCCAAGAAATACTGACTCCTTGTCTTCCCGTTAGTGAAGCGTCCACGTCCACGCCACCACGCTCTGGGAGCGCAGCCAGCCCGACGCCCCGCCCTCTCCAGTCATCCCAGTGTGCTGCCAGATGGTTCTACCTCCACCACACGGCTCAGGCCAACCCAGCTCTTCATGGGAATGTCCTGACCAGCCTTTCCCCTCCGGCATCCCCTCCAATCTTCGGGGCACATCACTGCCAGGCTCATTTTCCAGGAGACGCGAACCGTCACTCTGTTCCCAGACCTTCCGCATCTCCCCTGGCCGTGGCACTGCTGCCCCTCCTCCCACCTCACAGCGGCTGTCCACAGGCACTCCTGAAGCTCTCGCCTCTACCTGGCTTTCCAGTCGCTAGAATCCTTCAAGCCTCAGTCACAGCCCCTCTTCTACACTGGCCTCCCGGGTGATCCATTCCCAGACTTCATCAACTTCTGCAAGCCAACAATCCCATGATCTCTTTCTAAAATTGTTGTAGAATACACATAGCATAATCACCATTTTAAAGTGTACAATTCAACGGCATTGAGCGCATTCCCAGTGCTGTGCAACCATCGATTCTTGGTTCCAAAACTTAACTGACACCCCAAATGGAAGTGCTATACCCCCCAAGCAGTCACTCCCTATCCCCGCTGCCTCCCAGTCCCTGGTAACCACCATCCAGTTTTCTGTCTCACAGATTTGCCTGTTCTGGGTAGTCCATATACAGTGAAAATAGAATCTTACAGTAGACAGACAGCCTTTTGTGTCTGGCTCTTTCAGTTAGAATAATGCTTCGAAGGTTCATCATGCCGTAGTATGTATCAGCATTTCATTCTTTTCATTGACAGAAATTAAGGCTGTGGAGCCAGAAGTGGTTTGCTAAAGGTTTACCGAAAGCCAAGTGTGAGGACCAACCCGGGAAAACCGTGCTGGCACAGTCGGGAGGGCTCTGGAGTCTTAAGAGCCGGAAGCATTTGTAGGAAAGTTTAGAAGGGAAAGGGTTGCCTCAAACGAGAGTTGCCCCTTTCATTGGAAGGCGCAACACAGAGGCTGCAGTCCGTGGATGCAGTTGCAACACGCCAACTGAAATGTCTCCGTGCCAATCAGTTACAGGTTACAACGTAGAAAGGTGTCAGTAGGTGATGTATTAATCGGTACCTCAACAATCTGAGAAATGTATGGTAAGATCTCTTACTCAGGGACAGGGTGCCACATAAATCACAAGACTTTCTGAAATGGAGTTAATTTGGAAGCCTGTTTGCTTTCAAAGGAAACCGTCAAATGTGACCTGTAGGTTATCACCCCATATGACTAGATGGTATTGCATAGTATAGATACACCGTTTTGCTCATTCATTCATCTGTTGATGGACATTTAAGTGGCTTTCGCCTTTTGACTATTGTAAATAGTGAGGCTCTGAAGATTAGTGTACGCACTTTTCTTTGAACACCTGTTTTCAATTATCTGGGATATATGAGTGGAGTTGCTCACTCATAATAATAAGTCTATGTTGAGCATACAGAGGAACTGCCAACCTATTCTCTGCAGTGGTCACACTATTTTACATTCCCACCAGAGATATATGAGGGTTCCACTGCTTCACTTCGTTGTCAACACTTGCTATTTTCTGTTCTTTAGACCGTGGCCATCCCAGCAGATGTGAAGTGGTATCTCACTGTAGTGTCGATTTCTATTCACATAATGACTAAGACACTGAGATCTTTTCATATGTTCGCTCACCACTGCTACATCTTCTTTGGGAAAATGTCTCCTTTGGTCTTTTACTTATGTGTAAATGGGTTGTGCCTTTTGTTACTGAGTTGTAGGGATTCTTTATATGTTCTTTATTCTAGAACCTTATCAGGTATATGATTTGCAATTATCTTCTCCTGCTCTATGGGTGGCCTTTTCACTCTCTTGATACTGCCCTTGGACATACATGTTTCCAGCTTGGACAAAGTCCATATTCGTTTAGGTGACTGTTGTTTGTGGTTTTGGTGTCCAAAAAATCCAAAGTCTGCCCTTACGTTTTCTCCTAAGGGTTTTAAGGTTTTACCTCTTAGATGCCACTCTTTGGGGTTCTCAGTTCCAGTTCACCCGGTGTGTGGGGTGAGGTAAGGGTCCAGGTTCACTGACGTGCTTGCAGAAACCCACCTGCCCCGGCAAATCTGTAGAAGACATGTTCTTTCCCCCTGGAGGGTCTTGGTACCCTTGTCAGTTGACCGCAGACGTGGGAAGCTTCATCATCTCTTACAAACACTTGCCCCCAGGCTCAAGACCCACCTGCATTCAGCCAGCCACTCACCTTCCCTGCTAAGGCTCCCTCATCTCATCCCTCCCCGTGTTTATCCTCCATTGCTCTTTCTGAGCACAACTGTTCAGCTGGGCATGGAGGCCTCAAGCATCCCCCACCCCCACTCTCGTATCCGGTTCCTGCCCATCTAATTTCCATAAAGTATCTTGAATCTGTCCAGTTTCCTCAAGCTCCTTGGCCGTTTCTAGATCAGGCTACTGTTGTCATACTCCGCACCGTCAAAATGGTCTCCTAAGCAGAGTCATCTCCCTGTGTCCATTCTTGCATTCTTTAGTCTATTCCTCAAGGACCCTTTCCTAAAAAAGATATCTAAATGTTCCCATCCCTCTCCCAAACCCACCTTGCTTAAGATCCTCAGGGCTGTAATCCTAGCACTTTGGGAGGCTGAGACGAGTGGTTGCCTGAGCCCACAGACTCGAGAGCAGCCCGGGCAACTCGGTGAGACCTTGTCTCTACAACAAACCAAAGATAAGCCGGGCATGACTGTAGTTCTGGCTACTTGGAAGGCTGAGGCAGAAGGGACACCAGAGCCCAGCAGGTCGATGCTGGGGTGGCTGTGAGCATGCCACGGCACTCCAATGACAGAGTGAGACTCCAACTCAAAAAAAAAAAAAAAAGGATCCTCAGTGCCCTCCCATCACAGCAGGAGAAAGACCGAAAGGGCAATGGTGGCGCAAGAGGCTCTGCAGGCCTGACTCCCGAACAGGCACCACGTCACACGGCACCGCAGGTCTCACTTCCGTGCCGCCTACCCAAGTGACCCTGCCAGATCAGCTCTCCTCGCTAGCTGTCATTGCAGCTCTCCTCGCTAGCTGTCATTGCAGCACACGGTGCATTTTCTTGATAGAGTTTGTCACAGTTTGAAACTATATGTCTGTGGACGTATCTGGCTTACATCTGTTCCCCTCCATCTCCTTCAAGTCCACATTTTCTAGCCTGAGAACTGCAAGACCCTTCCCAGTCTGTGCTAGTCTTGCTCACAACGACTCTTTTTCACATCCCCAGCCTCCAATTCTGATAAGCCCCGAAACCGTGCCACCATGATAAGCTGCCACACGGCTGTTCGCCTGTTTCCTCTCACACAACCTTTTCTATGATGTCTTGCTCTCACTCCACCCGTCTCGCTTTTCATTCAGCCCTTCACATCTAATTTATGGATCGCCTGTGATGTCCTAAGTCCTAAGCTGGTGACCAGCTGGAGGTGCGGGGCAGGGGAAGCCTTGGCTCTCGAAGCAAAGGAAGTAG
Organism: Cephalopachus bancanus; assembly: GCA_027257055.1. Classification (NCBI taxonomy): domain Eukaryota; kingdom Metazoa; phylum Chordata; class Mammalia; order Primates; family Tarsiidae; genus Cephalopachus; species Cephalopachus bancanus. The sequence goes on from JAPVLO010000090.1 coordinate 4,940,373, forward strand.
GGACACGGGCCTGGGAACAAATGGCTACAACCTGATCAAAGCTGACATGAACACAGCTTCGGCAAATGATTGTGGCGACAGAGAAGGCAATGGCAATCCCTGCCTGCGAGAATCAGTAGAGCTCCCACACCGAGGCATCGTCTTAGCTCGTCCTGAAAGACAGGAGCCGGAGGGAGAGGTTTCCAGGCATGTGTCTCTGTGCAGTGTCAATCGTGATGAAACGTGTCCCCAGGCCTCACACATCAGGAGAGCAAGTGGCCCAGAGTGTCCAGCACACGGGGCCTGGCAGAGGATGAGACTGAATGACAGGGCGCAAAATGAGAAGCCCACGCCATTATCCCCAGAACACAACTGACAGGTACAGCCTCAACCAACTGCCCTGGCCCTCACCCTGAAAGGAAGAGCGTAGTGTTGCAATCAATCATTAATATGTTGTGAAACAGAACAAGAGACTTGTGTGTGAGACGTAAAGCTCATGGGGGATAGATCCCAGGGTGCCCCAACAATCCTGCTTTTGGGGTTCATGCCCACCCTTGATCTGGGGTGGGAGCTGTGAGTTGCTCCTAGACAAGGAAATATGGCCAGGAAAAAGGAATTTTGCTGATGCAATAAAGGCCCTAAATCAGTTGGCCTTGACTAATTAAGAGGGAGATTATCATGGAGCAGGGTGCTGGTTTATTCAGGTGAAAGTCCTCAAAAGAGGGACTAAAACTTCCCTGAAGCAAGACACTCTCCTCACAAGGCTGACACAGCAGCCAACCACCCTGAAGCCCGAGACAGCCTCCAGCAGACAGCCGCAGAAAGTCAAGGCCCTTGTCGCGCAGCCACAAGGATGCTTCTGCCATGACCTGAATGGCTTCGGAAATTGATCCTTCCCCAGCCAAGCCTCCAGATGAGAATGCAGCCCAGTCAACACAATGGCTCCAGCCCTGTGAGACCCCGGGTGGAGGTCCATGAAGCCATCTCATGGACCTCTACCTGGAGAAACTGTACGGTGGTGAGTGGGTGTGAGCTGATGCTGCTAAGATGTGGTGATTTGTTATGCAGAAGTGGAAAGCTAACACAAGTTTTGAGCTAGACAAGGAGTTGATATTGTTGTTGCTGTCATGTGGTTTTACGTGTTTGCCAAAAAGCTTAAACATCTAACCCTTTATATACATGAAAGAATTCACTAGTGAAAACAGCATTTAACTGTGTTTCCGGCCAACTCCCCAATAATGTGACAGCATCTATATGGGCATGGCATGCTCTACTTGACAGGCGATGTCACTTACTTTTTGGCTGCTCAGACTCTTGTTCTTAGCAGTAGGTTTGGTTTGGTGTGGTTTCGTTTTTAATGAACCAGTTGCTCTCAGATGAAGGAAAAACGACTCAGAAGTACATTGGCTACAAGGATCAAAACAGCCATAACGAAACAAATAAGCACCTTCACCACACAAAGCACTACCGCATGGAGAATCGCTGGTGGTCTGTTTCTGTCCTCGCCTCTGCCCATTGAGTTGGGATCTTCCCACAGGGATAATTCTGTAATACGGAGCCAGTGGCCCAGCATCAGGTGAGTCCCTGCTATGACTGATATGGTGGTACGTATGTGATTAAAGCAAAGGACTCAGGGCCTCCTTGATCATTTGAAATGGGTCTGTCACGCTTCAGGTAACAGCACTCGCTTTGATCACAAAGTAAACTCACAAGTAGCGTAATAAACACGTATGTTTCTGTACTTATTTTCTAGCATTATTACTTTGTAGTTTTCTTTGTAACTAGCATTATAACATTCTTTTCAACTAATATTCTAGGCCTGGTAAACATATGCCATTTAATTGTTAAACAGCTAACATCCCCTCTACAAAAACTTAGCAAAGACAATTAGAAACCGACATTGTTTATGAAAAATAGAATTGAAATTGGAAATAAAATACTAAGAACAAAGACACAACAGTATATATTAGTAGAAGACTAATCCTCTCCAATCATGATAGAATTTAATCCCCAAGTAAAAAGATGAGTCAGTATTTAAAATGAATCATAAAACTCACATGTAGAAGTTCATAAAGGAAGTTCAGTAGATGCTGGAAACTATCTATTATTCCTGCACATAACTTTAATGCTTAAAACTCTGAAAACTAGAGCTAGTAGGATAATTATGAAGCATAAAAGAGACTTCTCAACAGTGCACGGAATGTTTAACTGGTAGTGTCCGAATGCATTTCCATTTAAATTCCCTCTATGTGGTCAAGTCTGCTTATTCGCCACCTAAACACTGACTCCAATCATCACCTGTTCGGTCTCTCAGCATTTCCCTCCTAAGCGGTGTGCCTGCCCTGGCGCCATTCCTTTCAAATTCATTCTCCCCACTGTAGTCAGAATCGTTCTTCTCAATTGGGTCACGTCACAAACCTGTTTGGGACCCCTGACTGGCTCCCTTTGTCCTCAGAAGAAAAGCCTAGAGCCCTGGCACACACCCAGGCTGTGGGCGGCCTGGCCTGGTGCGTTCTGCAACACACGTCCTGCCCGCCCTCCCCACCTAGCACGCAGCTCTGGAATGCACAACTGCCAGCTTCCTGTCGGGGAGGTACTTCCCTCTGCCTCCCCTCTTCACCAGACCTACTTCTGTTCATCTGTAGCCCTCAGTGCGGGCGGCTGGTCTCCATTTTGCCTCCTCGTCCCTCCAGGAAGCCTTCCTGGAGCCACTCTACCTCTCAGGTCGCAGCCACTGCCCCCTCTGCAGCCTCCACGGAGTCTCATGCATACCCCACTCCTGGCGCTATTTCATGCGCAGATCTGTCTTCTCTCCTCACCCAGCATGCTCTTCAGCGTGATCCTCAGTGCTCAGCACACAGGAGGTGCTGCTGTTCGCCGAGTGAATGGATGACGAAAAGCAGATGAATGAACGGTGGTGCGTGAAGGCAGGGACCAAAGGTGAGCCCTGTCGGGCGGAGCAGGGAAGCACAGACAGAAGCACGGACTGAAACGGAGTCGCCTGTGGGCGCTGCCAAGCCAGAGGACAGTGCCCTTGACTATTACCGGCCTGATGCTGAGAGGAGTCCCAGCCAAGCCCACCCTCCAGGCCGGGGGTGTCCTACAGAGCTGCCACACTCACCTCACAGCCACACTCAGAGGGCGTTCCCCTCCGGAACGTAACACGCCACGCCTGGGGCACAACGTGGCTTCAGCCACGCTGGCCTCACGAAGCCGCCACCTGCCTCGTGGCAAGCCTTTCCCGAGCCACGCCGCCTCCTTCATGTGGCCCACCTCCCGCAGCGTCATCTTGTTGCGCTTAGATGGCCGTGTTCTCTGTCAAAGTCATTAACTTTGTTAAAGAGAGTTCAGTGATGATAACAATATTTAGACATCCAGGCATTCTTCAGTCTCGTTTTGGCAGATAAAGATCTAGTGTGATGATCACTTTTAAAACGAGAAGTAAAATGTTTTCACATTTCACTAGTGTTCAAATAACGGAGTAGGTGTCTTTTGACACAGATGTGCTTCAAATAAATTTCGAAAAGTTCAATTTGTCTGAATGCAAAATGAAGTATAATTGATTTTTGACATTTTAATTGTAAGAGAGCTGGTTGTCAGATTTCACTTGAATAGGACCCATAATACCTACATCAAGGACATGTCAACTTTCTTCACACATTATTGTCATTTTTCTATGTTCACGGATTTATCCTACTACTATAAATGCTATTATTTGACACGTGTGAAAAAGAAAGGATTATGGTTAATCAAACTCCAAGTTTATTGCAAATATCATATATACCACACAGAAATTAATCATTCATAACCATCTTCACATGTGTTCAACCTTATTCAACAATTGATTAAATGATATCTATATACGAGAAGATGTTGAACTGCAACAGAGGTCAAAGCATCACAGCAGACATTGTACACACGGAGAGAATTCAGAGACCACCTCTGTCCATGGGAGACAGACTCGGAGATGACATCCCAATTCTGTAAGAACTAGAATCATGATACAGAATACATTTTGGGATGCATAGAAGGCAGTATGACTGCCCTTAGGTCAAGAAAAAATATCCTAGAAGAGGTGGCATGTGAGGAGTGTTCTGAAGAATTGGTAGAGTTTTCCAGGCACAGGAGGGGCCGGGCCTGAGTCGTGAATGAACCCAGCTCTCTCTGGAGCCTGGGGCTGGAGTGTCAGGTGCAGGGCACATGGAGCAGAAAGAGATACTTCTGCACAATGACCGGGAGACCGCAGCACGGACCACGGCCCTGTCCTGCGAATGAGATCTGCCTTTTGGAAAAGACAACTCCAGTGGGCACGCATACAACAAGAAGGAATAGAGCAAAGCAGAACATCTCGTAAGAAGGCTCTTGTGTGGTCTGAGGAAGCTCTGGCCCTCGACAGCAGAAGCGGAGCTGAGTCAAGATGTTTACCTACTGCCGAATCCTAAAGGCCACATGACGTGGGTGATGCTTAATGAGAGGTATTTACTCTCAAGTGGGCTGCACTGCTAGGACTGGCTGAGCACCCTGGCTGAGGCATCTCTGCTTCAACCATTTCTCATCTCCCTTCTGGGACCCGCAGCTGGCCCCGGGAGCTGTGTGTGTGTGTGTGTGTGTGTGTGTGTGTGTGTGTACGCATGCGTGCACACGAGCGCATTTGTGCTGTTCACATCCATGTCAGAAGTACAAGAGAACAAGTGAAACATATGAGGGAGACCAAAAACACCTGGAATTTATTTACAAAAATGTTTGTATTTATTCTTACATGTTTGAACTTCAGCCACTTTCAAAGTTCTCTCTGTTGGATGCAACCTACCTTTCAAGGCACTTTTTCCACGGCTCAAAACCATTTTTGATGCCTTTTCATGCTTCTGCCACTTTTTGTTTCACCTCTTCCACAGGGGCAAAACGTTTTCCTCTGAGAACTTTTTTCATCCAGGGAAACAAACGAACAAAGAAAATTGCTCGGGGCTGGATCGGGTGAATACGGAGGCGGGGCACAAGGGTCAGGCCGTGTTCAGTCAAAAACTGCGGGCACGCAGCGTGGTGCGGGCAGGTGCGCTGTCGTGGTGGAAGAACCAGTCTCCTGTTGGTCACAACTCTGAATGTTTCTTCTGCAAATGGCCACACAACCTTCTCAAAATTTCCGGATAAAAATGTTGGTTGACTGTTTGATCTGGAGGAATAAATTCCAAGTGTACTACAAGGAGTCCACCCTCCAAAAGAAAATTCTAGGTGTTTTAGGATCCCGCCTCGTACAGGCCCTCTTCAATCCTAGGCTTAGAGCAGACACAGCCTTTCTCTGCTTTACTGGCCAAAGCAAGTCACATGGCCAAACTCAGAGTCACCAGGTGAAGAGATATACTGCACACCGTTAGTACTAGGACCGTAAAACCAAATGGCAAAGGACAAGCCTGCAGAAGGGATGACGGGTTGGAGACAGGAACACAGCAAACCGCAGTCTGCCCTCTGGGCCTCAATTACTCATGCTCTTCCCAAATGCAATATATGCCCACCCGTCCAAGATTCTCAAAAGCTGCACGCAATCACAGCGTCAGGCTCCAAGTTTAGGACCTTGCAATCCACATTAGGTCCAGGGGTCTCGCATCTTAGGAGAACAGTGAACAAAAGAACGAGCTACCTGTCTGCCCCCAACCCACTGCACGCACACGCACAGGCACACATGCAGCCTACTATGAAAGTGAAGCTGGGACGGGATGGCTGCAGTCAACACTCCCATTTAAGACGGCCAGGAGGCTCGAGGCAGTCACTAGCCCACAGCAATCCTTAAATCCCACTGGGCAAATGTGGGCACAATGCTTTCTTGAGTAGGGCTGTGTTCTGCTCCCGGGAGGGCTGCTCTTGACCCCGTGCTGCTCTCCATTTCTTCTATCTCTGCCCTCTGCGGTATTCTTCCTTTTTTATCATATCCCCAGCTGCATCTGAAAAGGACCTTGAAAAACATGGCATTTTGGCAACTGAAAAACTTGCTCAGCCTGCTTCTGCCCAGATGTTTTTTCATATTTTTAAGAAGCCTCAACCTCCTTCGGTCTCAGATAGCAGTGCTTTGGCTAATTTAACTCTCTAAAACATTTTATTATGATTTTCTATGTATTTGATTTCACTCCATGTACCAGAAAGCAAAAGCCAAGCCTAAAGTTCTTTTCTAGACACGCCTCTCTCTCTCTAGACTTAAGTACTGCTAATAAGGATACTTTAAACTGATGTGGAACCATGCCCTCAAGCTTCCCAAGTGTCCTTTTTGCCAGCTGAAAAGGTAGACTGTAGGCTCTGAATTGTTTCAGTCTTGGGTCTCCTTTACACTATTAAAAATTATTGAAGCCGGGCTCGGTGGCTCAGCCTGTAATCCTGCACCTTTGGGAGGCTGAGGTGAGTGGATTGCCTGAGCCCGCGGGTTCGAGACCCGCCTGGGCAGCGAGACCTCATCTCTACAATAAATCAAAAAATCAGCCGGGTGTGGTAGCGCATGCCTGTAATTCCGGCTACTCGGAAGCCTGAGGCGGAAGGATCGCCGGAGCCCAGCAGGCGAGGCTGCAGTGGCCGGGAGCAGCCACTGCACTCCAGTCTGGGCGACCGAGTGAGACTCCAACTCAAAAAAAAAAAAAAAAATGATTGAGTACTTCAAAAAGCTTACCTTAAAAGATTTTGGAAAACACAAGAATAAAGAAGCACACATTCCACTGGACATCAGCTCAATGATGGAGTCATGGGTCATGTCTTGTAACCTCTGGACAACTCCACTCTATGCTCATAAGAAAATAAGAGTGAAAAAGACAAACAATGTCTCAGTATTCTCATGAAAATAATTTTGACTTCACAGGCCCCTAAAAGGTTCTTGAAAATTCCCAGGGCTCACTAAATGACATTTTGAGAACCATTGGTCTAGCTTTTTTCATTCAGAGGTTCTAACAATAGTTTCCATAACTACACCTTTGATTTTTTTCAGCAAATAACATAAATCTCAATATACTGTACTATCTCCTTCTCATTACATCTCTAGAGTATTTAAAGGCTCTATGCATCTAAGATCAGTATGTAAAACATGGTAATTTAATACATAAGCTAATTCTTTACTGATAATATTTTAGATCAGATGAAATCATTGCCTATAATACTAACTTATCCAGCATCCTGTTACCTACAACTGCAAAACAGCGTACCTAAACATCAAGAGGACATACGCAGACCTTTGACAAGACCTAGAGGAGGGACACGTGTTGGAGTTCATGACCCACTGAGCAGGCTGACCCCGATAAAGCATAGTGGTTTAGTTGAAAAGCTGCAGGTTACACCTGAAAAAAAGAATAAACTGAAGATTTAAAATCAACTTGGAATCACTTAAACTTATTTTTGGATTAAGGTGACAACAGGATTGCTCATTCTTCTAACCTAGTTGCCTTCCATAGTGAAAATAAAAATAGTATCCAGAGACTCAAAGTGTTTCTATGATTTTTTCATAAGCAGTATCAATCATTTAATTTTAAAAACTTCGAAAACACAAGAGGACAAAATATGACCAAAAACTGAAAGAAGCAATGTAAAACAGAAAGAGATACGCAGGGCATCCATATATTAGAGTTATCAGACACAGACTAAAATAACTAAGTATTAAAGTAATTAGGTTATAAGATTTCAACAGAGAATTAGAAAATATAAGCAAAAATCAAATGGAAATTCTAAACTGAAAGACAAATAGGTGATATTAAATATTTACCAAATTATTTGAACAGCAAATTCAACATAGCTGAAGAGAAAATTAGTAAAACCAAAGATAAGATAAAAAGGACACAGAAGATCAGAATGACAAAAGGTCAGAAACTGTAGGAGAGAGAACATAATATATTCAATTGGAGCAAACTGGTAAAACAATATGGCAATAATGTATAATAATAAAATAGTGGTTGGTGTCTTTGCAAAATTAAAATAGCTATCAAGCCTCAGATTTAAGAGACACTATGGGCCACAAGCCAGATAAATTAAAAACACACACAAACTTGGGACATTTTATTGTAAAACTACTAAACTCAAGGCAAAAAGAATATTCTCAATGCCGCACTCTCAATGACTAAAAGACATAGTACTTCATAGGAACAGCAAAAAACACTAGGAGCTGAATTCACCACAAACAATAAGGGTCACAAAACAATGGAATGTTTTTCAAAGTAATGAAAATAAATAATGACCTATAAATCTATATCTAGAGAAACAATTCTTCACAAATTAACTTAAAATAAAGACATTTTCAGATAAACAAAAGTAGTGCATCTGTCCTAAGTCTATATTTAAAGGCAAAAGAAAAATCTCCTGATGGAAGCTCAGGCATGTCTAAAAACATGACTACCTGCACAAAGAGCAAATATGTGTTCAAACCTAAACGAATACTGGTTGCATTAAACAAAAATGGTGCTCACATGATACCAGGTAGAGAGAGAATTCAGATACATGACAACAATAATATCTAAGTCAAAAAAGTATAATGAATGTGAATGTTGTTTAAAGTCCTTGAATTGCCCAGGAAAAGGACCACATCATTTATATTAGTTCTTAAAAGTTAGGTATACATTTTATACTCTCCAGAGTCACAACTAATAGAATTTATACTTAGACTTTTAAAAGTTTACATTTATAAATACTAATATATGTATCTAATATATATTATATATATATTTCAAGAATAGGAGAAATGAAACAATAAAATGCTTAACTTTTCAAAAAGGAAGGAGAACAAACAAGGATAGAAAAGAAATTTGGCTTCTAAAAAGAATAAAGTAAGTTGCAGCAGACCAAAGAAGCTAAGTTGAGAACTAGAGAAGTTGGATCGACCCACAACCAACAAGAACTCGAGGACATAGGATTCTAGGGAAGAGAACGCCGTTGAGAACTAATGATCCATAGCGACTTTTTCTCTGGAAAATTTTCTAACTCTAGGTATGGACAAGAAGCTGAAAATCTTGGTTTTGCTTAAATAACAGAGAAAACAGCAGAGCTGTCAGCATTTCTCAGAGATGGAGGCGAAGTTGAAGACTTGAGGAACCTCATCTCCATGGCTGGTTTTTCCTAAAGACAGATTCTGAATTTTGAAGCTAAAAACCTGGATGGGGATCATCTGAAGAGCAGACAAGCCTTCTGCAGTCGAGTCTGCTGAGAAGACAGGTGAGAGATTAGGAAACACAGGGAGAGGGGTCCCAGGGAACAAACTGAGCTCTCAGCTGACATCTGTGAAGGGCTAAGTGGAAAGACAGTGGGTGAACCGAAACAAGAGCCCAGCCGCGACTCACCTCCTCCTCCAAGGAGATTGAGGCACTCAGTCCCCATTCTCTGTCTAGAACAAAAGATAAATTCACTCTGGAGAAAGATATCATCTGGAGCTTTTAATTCTATTATGCGTATTGCAACTTTGTTTCTTTCTAATTGTCAGCATAACCTTGATACCTATATTTGACAAAGATATTCTAAAAAAAAAATCTAATCCCTTTCATAAACACAGATGAAAAAACCCTAAATACTAGCAAAACAAAATCAAGATAAGAGGGTTTATTCAAAGAGTGCAAGGAGTATTTAACATTCAAAACTCAAGATAAGTCATTACATTAATAAAGTTAATATATCTCAATAGATGCATTTGATAAAACTCAGCAGCCATTCATGATTTAAAAAAAAAACTCTCAGTAAACTAAAAATACAATTACTTATGTGTGTTAAAATCTCCTACAAGAATTGTGATGGAATTTGTCCTTTTCCTTATATCTACAAAATTTGCTTTCTATATTTCAGGGCTATGTTTTTAGGTGCATAAGACATTAGAATTTCCATATCTTCCAGGTGAATTGAACCTCTGGCATTATGAAATATCTTCTTTATCTCCAGTAAGATTTTTTGTCTTAAAAATCTAGTTTCCTACTAGTATCAGCTTTTTGCTAGTTTTTGCATGGTATACCTATTTTCCATCATTTTAGTTACATTCTTTCTGTCACCTAGTATTTAAAAATGTGTCTCCTATAATCAGCACTTAGCTTAGCTTTGTTTTTTATTGAGTCTGTCACTCTTTCTTTTTTTTTTTTTTTTTGAGTTGGAGCCTCACTCTGTCACCCAGACTGGAGTGCAGTGGCTGCTCCCGGCCACTGCAGCCTCGACCTGCTGGGCTCCGGCAATCCTTCCGCCTCAGCCTTCCAAGTAGCCGGAATTACAGGCATGCGCTACCATGCCCGGCTGATTTTTTTGATTTATTGTAGAGATGAGGTCTTGCTGCCTAGGCGGTCTTGAACCCGTGGGCTCAGGCAATTCACTCACCTCTGCCTCCCAAAGGTGCGGGATTATAGGCTGAGCCACCGAGCCCAGCTACTCTTTCTCTTTTAATTGAAGTGTGCATTCTATTTACATTTAATGCGATCGCCAATATGCTTGAATCTGAATATATTATTATTATTAAATATTATATACATATCATTAAATATATTGTCTTACTATTGTTAATAGTTTTTCCCAGCCATTCTTTTATTTTGTTATTTTTAAGGATTTATTGAAATTCAACACACATAAATACTGTACCAATCACAGGTGTAGGGCTGAATGAATTTTCACAATGTAAGCACACTCACATGTCAGCATCCAGATCAAAATCAAAATCAAAACAAATCCTTGACTTCAAGTGTTTTTCCATGTAATCTTTGGGCCCTAGACATTAACGCAGGTTTCCCTGAATTTCAACTGAGAGCCCTGTTGCCGCAGAGGAAGCAACGCCAAACGCGAGCTAAGTGCTTACATCCGTTGACATGGTGAGCCGACCCGAGACCCCTTGAGTCTCAACCTGCTTGAGGCCACCTTGCCCACAATGAGGTGGTCAGTTTTACTCTTAATCTGAGTTCTGACTATTTTGTTAAGTCACTTCTCCAGTCATTAGATTGATCTCTTATAAACTTTTAAAATCTGACCAGATTGCATTACTGTTGAAATCTGGCTTCCAGGCTTCTAACACAGCATTTGCATTGTTTATCTGCTTGGCGTCTGGAGTCTTACTGATCTATGAGAAGAAAAAGAAGTTCAAAGGAGACAGACACACAGGCCCAACAAATCTCGCGTCAAGTCTGCTCCAAGGGCTGACAAGGTTTCATCAGAACAATTAAACACCTTTAACAATTAAAATCTTGACAAACTTTAATTTGGGTCAACTCTTCAAAATTGTATAAGGATTTCCCTAAATCTTGCAACCTAAAACTTGATAATCTAGGTCCCTTTGCTTCAGTCTATTTTAGAACTAAATCATTTTATTCTGGAAAAATATCTCTATTAATTGGTTTTTTAAAATGACTAACACTTTGTTCTGATAATTGCCTGTATCACAGAGTCATGGCCACTGTGACATCAAATGATTCATCACCTTATCTTGCAACCAAAGAAATATGGTGACTAAACACAGAGCAGTCACAGAGAGCATTCTCTGCGTTACCTTATGGTTAACAGAATCCTGACAGTGGTAAGGAGCTGATCACACAGGTTAGGGTTCAGCCTGCTAAATTCATCTGTCCTACTCCAGAAGAGACAACTGAGAAAACACACCCAAAAAAGAACTGACAGCTGTCAGACAAAACTAGGCTGTAGTGTTACCAACAGAACATTAAGAATGTTCAGGTAATATAAAAAAATCAGACAAGGCTGCTCCACTACCATAATGGCTGAGACGAGACTAAAACAAGACCATCTATAATTATGTCTGAATGGAGAGACAAAAATAATTTGCAATGGTAAAAATAACCCAGCAATCCCCTCGTGTGGACAGGACTTACGGCTTCCTTCTCAGTAAGGAAGGAAGCTTACTAGGCTGGCTGTTACTGCCACCTCCTAGAAAACCTTGCTGAAGGTCCTGAAACCATGCTTCCTGATGAGGCAAAATCTGGGATATTTTTGCTTTTAAATTTCATTTAAAAACTTTTATTGTGGCCAAAAACACATAACACTAAATTTGCCATCTTACCCTTTTCACTGCGATCTCTAGGACTTCTTTTACTGCTAAAACTGTTCCAACTAAAAAGCAATTTCCCCTCCATCCTACCCCCAGTCCTTGGGGAGACTTTTTACTTTCTTTCTATGGTTTTGACTACTATAAACACTTCATGTAAGGGAAACGATGCAATATTTGTCCTTTTGTGACTGGCCTATTTCACTTAGCACAATGTCAAGGTTCATTTGTGTTGTGGCATGTGACAGGATTTCCTTATTTTTTAAGGCTGCATAATATTTCATTGCATGTATATTCCACATTTTCTTTATTCATTAATCTGTCAATGGACATTTGGGTGGATTCCATTTTGGCTATTGTGAATAACGCTGCCATGAACATAGTGTGCAAATACTTCTTTGAGATGCTGCTTTGAATTATTTTGGATGTATCCCCAGAAGAGGAATTACAGGATCCTATGGCAAGTCCATTTTCAATTTTTTTTTAGTAACTTTCATATAGTTTTCCATAATAGCAACACCATTTTACATTCCCACCAATCACGCATGAGGGTTACAAGGTCTTTGCACCCTCACCAATATTTGCTACCTGTTCTTTTCATAAGAGCCATCCTGACAGGTGTGAGATAGCTCATTGTGGTTTTGATTTGCATTTCCCTGATAATTAGTAAAGTTGAACATAGTTTCATGTGTTTATTGGCCATTTGTATGTCTTCTTTGGAGAAATATCTATTCAGGTTCTTTGCCTATCTATAAGTTACAGGGTTGTTTATTGTCATTGTTGAGTTTTAGTTTTCTATATATTCTGGATATTCATTATCCGACATGTGATTTGTAATTATTTTCTCCCATTCTGTCGGTTGTCTTCTCACTCTGTTTCCTTTGATGTACTTAAGATTTTAAGTGTGATGTAGGTCCACTTATCCATTTTTGTTTTGTTGTCCATTTTTTGCTCTGTTCATTTTTGTTTTGTTTTTATGTCATATCCAAGGAGTTATTGTCAAATCCAATGTTCTAATGCTTATCAGATATTTTACTCTAAGAATTTAATAGTTTTATGTCTTGAATTTTGGTCTTTAAACCATGTTGAGTTAATTTTGGTATATGATGTAAGGTAAGGGCTCAACTTCACTCTTTGGCATATGAATATTGCTTTTCCAAAATGATTTGAAAATACCGTTCTTTTCCCATTTGTAGTCTTGGTACCTTGCCTAAAATCAAGAGAGGCACCTGGCCTCTCTACTCTATTGATTTATATATCTATATTTATGCCAATGCCACACTATCTAAATACTGTTGCTTTGTAATATGTTTTGAAATCCAGAAGTGTGAAGCCTCCAACTTGCTTTTTCTTCAAGATTGTTTTGGCTATTCAAGGTCCCTTAAGATTCCATATCAATTTTAAGATTTTTTTCCTACATATGCAAAAAAGTCCACTGGGACTTTGATAGAGATTGCATTGAATCTGTGCATTGCTTCGGGTAGTATGGATATTTTTTAAAATATTAAGTTTTTTATCTGTGACACTATATACTTTTCCATTTATTTTTATCATCTTTTATTTCATTTCTTTCAGCAATGTTTTGAAATTTTCAGTGTACAAGCCTATAACCTCTTTGGTTAAGTTTATTTTTAAGTGTTTTTTATCATTTTTGGCGCTGTATAAATGGAATTTTCTTTTTTTAGTTTCCTTTGAAAATCGGTCATTGGATTGTTCTTTGTTGGTTTACAGAAAAGCAACTGGCATCTATGTGTTGACTTTGTATTCTGTAACTTTGCTGAAATTGTTTATTAGCTGTAACAGGCATTTTGTGGGATCTTTAGGGTTTTCTACACATACGACCATGTCATCTGCGAATACAGATAACGTTACTTTTTTCAGTTTGGATATCTTTTGTTCCTTTTTCTCATGCAATTTGCTCTGGCTAGAACTTCCAATATATGTTGACTAGTAGTGGTGACAGCAGACATCCTTGCCTTGTTTCTGATTTAAAGGAAAAGCTTCCAGTCTTTTACCAATGAATATACTGTTAGTTATGGACTCTTCATGGATGGTGTTTATTGTGTAGAGGGAGTTTCCTTCTTAGTTTTTAGCCTGCTTTTATTATGAAAGGATGTTGAATTTTATCTGTTTTTTTAACCAATTGAGAAGGACAAGTTGTTTTTGTTCATTTTGCCAATGGGTATATTATACTTACTGGGTTTTGTGTGTTGAACCATCCTTGTATTCCAGGCATAAATTCTACTTGGGCATGATGTATGATACTTGTAATGCGCTGCTCAATTTTGTTTACTAGGTATTTTGTTTGGTACTTGTGCATCAATGTTAATCATGGATGTTGGTCTGTAGTTTTATCTTTGTCAAGAGTAATGCAGCCTCATTGAATGAATTTGTCTCTTTAATTCTTTGGAAGAGTTCAAAGAAGATTGGTGTTAATTTTTCCTCACATGTCTGGAAGAATTCTGCAGTGAAGTCATCTGGTCCTGAGTTTTTCTTTTAGGAAAGTTTTGTGACTACTGCTTTACTCTCTTCACTAGTTATAGGTCACTTCAGATTTTCTAGCTATTCATTATTCAGTCTTCATAGGTTTTATGGTTCTAGGAATTTATACATTTCTCCTAGGTTATTCAATTTGCCAGCAAGTAATTGTTCATAGTAATCCCTTATGATTCTAATTTCTGCATCATCAATGCAATGTCCCATTTTTGATTTCTAATTTCAGTTGAGTCTTTTTTCTTAGTTTAGCTGAGAGTTTGTCAATTTTGTAAACTTTTCTAAAAACCAACTCTTGGTTTTATTGATTTTTTTCTATTCTATATTTCATTTATCTCTGAACTAATATTTACTTCTTTTCTGCTTAATTTGAGTTTGGTTTGTTCTTCTTTTTCTAGCTCCTTGAGGTACTAGAGTATTAAAGTTCCCTATTCTTGTGTTAGGTTAGATTGCTGATTTGAGATCATTCTTTTATAATGTAAGTCTTTACTGTTATAAATTTTCCTCTTGGAACCATTTTTGCTGCATTTCATAAGTTTTGGCATGTTGTGTTTTCATTTTCATTTGACTTCAGATAGTTTCCAAATTCCCTTGTTATTTTTTTTTTTTGATCCATTGGTTATTTAACAATATGCTGTTTAATTTACACACATTTTAAGAAAGGAAAAAGCAGTATTAAAATCGCAATATTCAATATATACTGATAACAAAAGATAAATATGCATCACGTTTGACTTCTGCAACTACAAGAGGTGCTCAAAGTGGTTCTCATCAGCATCCAGACACTTCTGATGACAGTGAACAACTGTGGGACTTGTCGCTGTGCAAGGCCTCCCGGATCTTCCCTTGTGTACACCACACACGGTACCATGCATCTCAGACTTATCAAGAATACACGCACTCATTCAGCATGTTGGAGGTGCTGTTGCATACTTACGCCTCCATCGCTGTTGTATTCCACAATGTTCTCAAATTTCAAATTCTGCTTTCAAACGGTCTTACACTTCTTGAATGACAACCTTGCTTCTGCCATTTTCTTTGACTGTCCTGCTTGTCACATGGTAATGCTAGCATTTATTTGATTAACACCATCTTTTGAGTAAACATCATACTACACGCTGCTACCGCAATTCAACTTTGATTTTTTTTTTTTTTTTTTGAGTTGGAGTCTCACTCTGTCACCCAGACTGGAGTGCAGTGGCTGCTCCCAGCCACCACAGCCTCAACCTGCTGGGCTCCAGCGATCCTTCCTCCTCAGCCTTCCAAGCAGCCGAAACTACAGGTGCACGCTACCACGCCTGGCTTATTTATTTATTTATTTTTATTTATTGTGGGCTCAGGCAATCCACTCACCTCTGCCTCCCAAAGCACGGGATTAC
Organism: Cephalopachus bancanus; assembly: GCA_027257055.1. Lineage (NCBI taxonomy): Eukaryota > Metazoa > Chordata > Mammalia > Primates > Tarsiidae > Cephalopachus > Cephalopachus bancanus. Next base: position 4,956,195 of record JAPVLO010000090.1, read on the forward strand.
AGGCTGAGCCACTGAGCCTGGCTCAACTTTGATTTTTTAAGCAAGATGTTATCTATAGATTACCTTTTAGTTCGCCATAACCAGAAGGGTCTGGTTGCTGGCAGTAACTACTTTAAGCACCTCTTATAATTGCAGAAGTCAAACAAGACTTGTATTCATCTTTTTTTTATTGGTACATATTGAGTATTGCAATTTAATACAGTTTTTCCTTTCTTAAATGTGTATACATTTTTTTGTGGTGTGTGTGTGTGTGTGTGTGTGTGTGTGTGTTGTGTGTGTGTGTGTATGTGTGTGTATGCAGTTTTTCTTTCTGCTATTGATTTCTAGTTTTATTTCATTGTGGTCAGAGAGTATATTTTGCATGATTTCAGTATTAAATTTGTTGACTTGTTTTGTGGCTAATATGTAGTCTATTTTGGAGAAAGTATCATGTGCACTTGAAAAAAGTATGTATTCTGCTGCTGAGTGAAATGTCTACGTATATATATAATTGTAACTTCACTTGGGTGAATGGACCCTATTATTATTATTTTGAGTTGAAATCTCACTCGGAGACTCACGGCCACTCCAGTGTCAACCTGCTGGGCTCCGGTGATCCTTCCACCTCAGTCTTCCAAGTAGCCAGAACTACAGGCACATGCTACCACACCTAACTAAAGTTTTTAATTTATTATAGAGATGAGGTCTTGCCAAGTTGCCCAGGCTATTCTCAAACCTGTGTGTTCAGGCAATCTCTTTACCTTGGCCTCCCAAAATGTTGGAATACAGGCTTGAGCCACTGTAACTGGTCGACTTTTTATTATTATATAATGTCCTTTTTTTGTCTCTTGTGACAGTTTGTCTTAAAGTCTGTTTTGTCTGATGTAAATATGGTGGCACCATTGTTTTCTTTAGATTTCTATTAGCATGGAGAACCTTTTCACTCTTTCACTTTTGGACTGTGTGTTCATGGATCTAAAGTGAATCTTCTGTAGACAGCATAAAGATTTTGTTTACTTATTCAGCCAAACTATGTCTTTCTTTTTTTCTTTTCTTTTTTAAAGAGATGGGGCCTTGCTATGTTGTCCAGCTACATTGCAATGATTATTCATAGGCATGATCATAGCACACTGCAGACTTCCTCTTGAGCTTGTGATACTCAGAAGACTGCCTCCGTCTTCTGAATAGCTGCAAACTATGTGTTTTCATTGGTGCATTGGATCGAATTATATTTAGAGTAATTATTAATGGGGAAATTTTAATATTGCCATTTGTTAATTGTTTTTAAAATTGTTACATAAACATCCTCAAGTTATAACAATCTATTTTAAATGGATAACTTCAATCTTATATAAAAACTCTACTTCTTTATAACTCTGCCCCCTCTGTTATCAGTGACACAAATTTCCTTTTTTATATTCCAAATTCAGTAACATTGGTTTATAATCACTTTTCTTTTTTAATTTAAATGTATTGTGGTAAGAACATTTAGTCTAAGATTTACCCTATTAACACATTGTTAAGTACATAGTACATTATTGTTGACTATAGGTACAATGTTGTGTAGACAAGCTCTAGAACTTATGTATCCTGCCTAAATGAAATCTTATAATACTTTTAATGATTGTTTAAAAGATTCCATGCCATAATAAAAGTGATTTACACATTTACAATACTACAGGATTCTATATTTGTCTACATATTTACTTACACCCAATCACTGTATATTTTCATGTGGTTTTATATTGTTTTGTGTCATCCTTTTGCTTCAGCTTGTAAGACTATCTTCAGCATTTCTTGTTGGGTAGGTGCCGTGATGAGCTCCCTCAGCTTTAATCTGGGTAAGTCTGCCTTAGTTTCTCCTTTTTTTTTTGAAGGGCAATTTTGCAGATATAGTATTCTTGACTAGCAAATGTTTGTTTTTCATTACTTATAATCATCTAATAGAAGCTCACTTCCATATGATGAGTTACTTTTCTCTTTCTGCCTTCAAGAGTCTTTCTTTATGACTTTTGAAAATGTGATTATGGGATACCTTTGTGTAGGTCTCTTTAGATTTATCCCAATTTGTATGTTGATTTCTCTTCTCAGCTTTGGGAAATTTTCAGCCAGCATTTCTTCATATAGGTTCTCTGCCTCTTTCTTTCTTCTACTGGGACTCCCAAAATGTATTTGTATTTCACTCGATGGTATCCCATACATCCATTAGGCTCTTTTTCATTTTCTTCATTCTTTTTTCTCCTCTGCTTCAATAATTTCAAAAGTTTGTATTTGAGTTAACTGATTCTTTTTTCTATCTGGTCAAGCCAGCTGTTGAATTCCTGTAGTGCATTTTTCTATTTGGTGATTATGCTCTCTAGCCACACAATTCGTTTGGATTTTATTCATAGTTTCTCTTTGTTGATATTCTCATTTTATGCATTGTTTTCTTGGTTTTGTTTAGTTGTCTATCTGTGCTCTCTTGTAATTTGTTGTGCATTCTTATGATGATTTTGAATTCTTTGGCAATTCATATATCAGTGTTTTGGGGAGTCGATGTCTAAAGATTTCATTTGGCCTTTTAAATGTGTCATGTTTCCATTTCTTCATGTCATTATTTTTTGTGAGGACTTTGGCATTTGAAGAATCAGCCAACTCTCCCTAACTTTGTGGTCTGCTTTCATACAAGATAGACTTTCTCCACTCATCCCATACAGAGATTCTGGCATCCTCTCAAATCTTTCCTGGACATACATCCTCTCTGGGCTTGTGCATATAACCTCCCGGTTGAAGAGGTTTGGTAGTTTCTGCTCCAGAGCTTCCCCTGTGTCTGAGATACTGCAGCCTCTCTGACGCCATGGTAAGCTATGGTACTTTAGCCTCAACTAGTATCTGTCTATAGTACTGTACAACCTGTGCAGTTCCATAGTCTTCGTCCTCAAAGACCTCCAGCCTCGGGCCTGGGGGCTATCAGTACTTGGGCTTGGGAAAAACAGAAACCAGTCCTTTTGCAGCTATCCTGCAACTTAGAGCATTGGACACATGTTCTGCTCATTTCCCTCTCCTGGGAGAAGATGCGAGTTGAGTTTCCTCAGAATCACACTGTACCATGCTGGAAGGAGGGGCTATGGTGAGAGTGTCATTTTTTTCTACTGGATTTTGATGTGATTGGCTTCAGGCTCTCCTGGTGTGCAGGGACATTTTAAGTGGTTTCTGGATTTACCACAAAGGCATCTGGCCTATTTGCTATTGTTAAATCCATGTCGCTGTAAGGGAAGGAGGATTTAGGGTTTCCTATTCTGCCATCTTGCTGACATCACTCCCACTACTGTTTTCTTAAACCTTTCCAATAATCACCAAGCAGAAGCCCGAGTTTCATAACAAGCCTCTCTGAAACTCTTACTAAGATGTCCATGGTTCCTCATGGTTTGTGCTCTCCAGAACTTTGACTACATGTATATTCCTGGTGGTCCCTGATTGACTGGCTTTTACACCTTATTAAAAAGCTATATTTAAAACTTCTTAGTCTACTAGCTTGGAGGATGGGCCAAGTGATATGATTCTACAAGATGCAACAATTTCTGATATTTAAAAGTAAGAAAGACAACATGTTAAGAGATCAGTATTGTGGGAGGAGGGAGTTAAGGCACTTCTCATGAAGAAAGCTTTTCTTAAAAAGACATTAAGTAGAGAATGAAACCAGATAATTCTGGCACATCTGGTAAATCAGATTATTCTAGCAACACTAAAACAGAGAAAACAAATAGTAGATTGCTGCAAGATTTTAAATGAGAGACAAGAGGTTTTTAAAAGGCAGTAAGCTCATGAAAAAAAAGAGGCTTTTTTCCTAAATTGAGATGCAGTAAGTTACTCTTTCTACCCTAGAGCACTTCATTCTGGCACATTAATATTAAGATGGAGCATCTCTACCTTCAAAATTCTTATCAGTACTGCATAACCCTCATTAGATACTAAATTATATTTAGATTACTACTGCAGAAAGGCTCCTGAAAAAGAATAAAGTTGCATTATTCGTGTTACCTTGATGGTATATTTGTTCCTTTCTTTAGATCAGAGAGAGGTGTAGATTTCAATTTTAGATCAACTGTTAACATAAATGCAACGTTTCTATAAATTTTTAAAATGTAAGTACACAATTTAAAAAATTATCGACACATTTATACAAGCAACCAACTATGGCCTATCTTTGCCTTTATGTCAAATTTTGCTTCAAAAATCAAACTTTTTATGACTCCGATCATTACAAGGTCAAATTAAAAACAGTAGGTCTAATGTATTAATCAGCATCTTCAATTAAAAACAGTACATCTGAATTTATCTGACAACTTGCTTCATGAAGCAGAATAAAGCAGTTTGATAGAATGCTGAAAGTCATTTTAAATTAGTTAAGCCATATACCCGACAGCATTCAGAGGACATTAGAAGACACAACCGCCAGGCTCGGTGGATCAGCCTGTAATCCCGCGCCTTTGGGAGGCTGAGGTGAGTGGATTGCCTGAGCCCGCGGTTCGAGATCCGCCTGGGCAGCGAGACCTCATCTCTACAATAAATCAAAAAATCAGCCGGGCATGGTAGTGCATGCCTGTAATTCCGGCTACTCGGAAGGCGGAGGCGGAAGGATCGCCGGAGCCCAGCAGGCAAGGCTGCGGTGGCCGGAAGCGGCCACTGCACTCCAGTCTGGGCGACAGAGTGAGACTCCAACTCAAAAAAAAAAAAGAAGACACAACCGACAATAATGCTTGTGTTTTGTATGACTCCTTGACACATTCTCTATTTCATGTATCAAAGTCTACAGTAACAGCTATGGTCTGTGACTAACAGGTAAGTCAAGGTTTCCCTAAAGCTAGCACAACCCACCCCTTACATCCTATCAGCAAACACCCAACGAATAAATGCCTTAAAGTTTTGTGCCATGAAACAGAAAGCAATGTAGACAACCGCCAACGACAGTGCCATGGTCCTGACTGTTCTTCCGAGAGGAGCTTTCCTTTAAAAACTCTAGTCTCTTCACTTCTAACGCCAGACCCCGTCGATTGCTACGGATAACAGAAACGTGAATTTTTGTGTGAAAAGCCATAGGTCGAGACAATTTTAGATACATTCCTCCCTCATCATATTTGTTAGAAAGAAGAAATGATGTTTACCAACATATAAGCAACTTATTTCAATAATTGATCAAATGTAATGAGTAATAGCATGGTTAGGCTCTCACACTTTTTATGGTCATGAAGTTGTTAGGTTGAAACCAAGCTTCAATCTCAAATTGAAACTGGCTAATTTCGTTTTACTAGAAATATTTTTTGGATGATAAAAACCATAATTTACTGAATAACAAAACTTAATAAGCAGCATGAACTCCATGAAATAATATCCTTTTATCTTCCTAAAAAAATCTCACTATCTACAATGCCAGGCATTAAATACATGAGAAAAATCAATTCTAGTAAATACACTACCGTAGTTTCTTGCCCTTACTTCCCTATGTCTCTAGACCACACCCACACTGTACCTTTTAAGAAAACACTGCTTGTTAGAAATAGAAAACTATATTTGATGACTTTACTTTTTCCTTTAATTATGCTATTGATCAAAGACATTTGCATATTTACAAATGTCAAAGATCTGCGGTTCATAGGAAAACATTTCAAGTCCATACAGAATTTTGTAATTTTCTGTATTTCAAAATATTCAGCTCATCAATAAATGTTTACTTATAAATGTATACTAGGTTAGTTCCAAAAAGAACTCAAGTAGACTAAAAATTGACTAACTATACAAGTTATTCAATTAGATAAAAGTTCCAAGGTAAAATTTTAAATGACTAGAAACCACTAACTTAAGGTGCTATTCAAATTTTTAGAAACCAGAAAAAACTTTTCATCATGGTTAAGTTTCACATTTCTAGATCATTCCACTGATTTTTACATTTATTTAAAACCAAAGACCTGGAGATGTTCAATGAAGTTGTTTGCATAATCCACACTCATATATTTAGTAATGAATAATGGTTGAGAGTATACAGTATCTAAACTTTCAGGGTTCAATGTGAATGACTGTCCTCTCACACCATATGAGTCAACTATGCAGGGTACTAAACTGAAGTCCAAACTATTCTTTCATTTTTTATCTATTTATTTTGAAGAATATTAAATATATGAGAGTCATAGAACATCATTCCAACATACTAATAATGTCATACAATATTTGAAATGGGCTCCCTCTTTTAAAAAAGTAATTGAGAGCCAGGTATAATCCCAGCACTTTGGGAGGCTAAGGTGGGAGGATCACTTGAGCCCAGGAGTACGAGACCAGCCTGGGCAACATAGCAAGACCTCATGTCTACAAAAACACTTTTAAAAAAAATTAGCTTGGTGTGGTGGCATGTGTCTCTCGCTCCAGACACTTGGGAGGCTAGGTGGAAGTTTGAGGCTGCGGTGAGCTGCATTCATGCCAGAGTCCTCTCACCTGGGTGACACAGCAAAATCCTGACTCAAGGGGAAAAAAAGTAATTGTGATTAATTCGGGTGTAACTGTCACAATACACACAGACTTAAAGAACTTGGAAAATATTGGCACATGTACTCTCATGAAACCGTCATCACAATCAGGATGAACAGTCATCACCCACAATTTTCCCTGTGACTTCTTACTCCCTTCCTCTTACCTGGCTTCCATGGTTCTCAGGAAACACGGATTGATCCATCACTACAGTTAAGTCTGCATTTTCTAGAACTGCATATAACTGGAATCATATGGTGGCGATGCTCTTTATTACATGGCTTCTGTAGCTCACGAAGTATTTTGAGACGATCATCCAAGTTGTTGTACATATTACAGTTTATTCCCTTCATACAGTTGGTGATACTCTATTGTATATGCTGCAATCATTTCCTCTCTTCCTCTGGTGACAGACATGTGGATTATTTCCAGAGTTTGGCTGTTACAAATGTAGCCGCTATGATCTTTCATGTACAAGTGCTTGTGAGGACATGTGCTCTTATATCTCATAAATATCTGAAGTAGAATGGCTAAGTGGCAGATGTATGTCCAGTGGTTTAAGAAACTGTTTCCCAAAGTGATCATATCATTTTATACTCCTGAAGTATAAAGATTCTACATCCAAGTCAATCTAGATTGGTCAGTCATTGCAATTTTAGCTACTTTAATAAATGTTCAGTAGTATCTCATTGTGGTTTAGTGTGCATTTTTCTAAAGAACACTAATTATGAGCATCTTTTCATGTACCTATTGGTCATCTTCATACCTTCATTGAAGTTGTCTAAATCATTTTCCCACTAAAAGACTGGGTTATTTTCTTCTTATGTCTTGAGATTTCTTTACATATTCAGGATTCAAGATCTTTTTCTTAGGTTTATAATTTTGCTTTATAACTTTTTTTAATCAATATTTTTCATTTTGATATTGTGGGGTACAGTTAAGGGTTAGGTATACAAATATGCTTTGTTCAGGCACCCTTGTTGATAAGAGGTGTCTCCCCATCCCCAGACAGACATTGACTACTGTTAATCCCATCTCCCTTCCCCTCCCCGCTCCATAGTTTCCCACCACTGTTAGTCCTTTTCTTATAGTATTACGTTGGATGTTCAAGGTTCACTATATGAGAACATGTAATACTCAGATCTTTGTTTCTGTGAGAGGTCACTCAGTATTATAGACTCTAGTTCCATCCAGGTTGCTGTGAAATTCATGATTTTGTTCTTTTTTATGGCTGCGTAATATTCCATCGTGTATATGTACCACATTTTTTAAAAATCCGGTCCTCTTTTGATGGACAGCATGGTTGCTTCCAGGTACTTGCTATTAAATGAGAGAGGACCTTCCCCCCTAAAAAAGACAGAATTGTTTTTTGGAGGGCAGGTCCCTTATAGTAGTCTTCCCCCACTAGGCAGGTGTTCTAGGAACCCACTGGCATCAGTATACCAGCTAGTATTTTTGGGAGAAGCTGCGTTTAGCTTCGGTGAATTTTTTTGGAGATTCTTTTATTGTGTTTGGCCATTTCATGAGTGATTTATGAGTGCACCTGCCCACACTGTGCTGAATGTTCAGCAGTTTTTGACCAAAAACATAATGATCCCCGTGCCCCCACCCTCCCTATTCACTCTATCTCACCCTGAGCGACTTTTTGTTTCCTTGGATGAAAAAAGTCCTCAAAGAGAAGCATTTTGCCAATGTGAAAGAGGTGAAACAAAAAATGGCAGAAGCACTAAAAGTCATCAGAATTGACTAGTTCAAAAACTTAAGAGCAGTGAAAAAACTGTCTCAATATGTGTTCTGCATCAAGAGTACTTTGAAGGTGACTGGAGGTTAAACGTGAAAATAAATGCACAAATTTTAATAAATAAATTTCAGGGTTTTCTTGGGCTCCCGGGTATAACTGGTAAAGCATCCTCCCAGTTAGTGTTTTGTCTTTTAGCTCTTTTCACAGCACCTTTCAAAGACCACAACTTAGTTGGTCTTTGAAAGTCCAATTTATCAATTTTTATTTTCCAAGATTACTCATGTGGTGTTGCCCATAAGAAATGTACCCCAAGCTTACCAAGATTTTTGTGTTATATTTTCTTCTAGGAATTGTTTAGTCTTAAATCTTATACTTAGATCTACTTATGACACAGTTTAACTTTTGTACAAGGTGTAAAGTATGCACTGGTGTTTTTGTTTTTGCATATAAATATTCACTTCAGAGCCGGGCTCGGTGGCTCAGCCTGTAATCCCGCGCCTTTGGGAGGTTGAGGTGAGTGGATTGCCTGAGCCCACGGGTTCGAGACCCGCCTGGGCAGTGAGACCTCATCTCTACAATAAATCAAAAAAATCAGCCGGGCGTGGTAGCGCATGCCTGTAATTCCGGCTACTGGGAAGGCTGAGGCGGAAGGATCGCCGGAGCCCAGCAGGTCGAGGCTGCGGTGGCCGGAAGCGGCTACTGCACTCCAGTCTGGGCGACAGAGTGAAACTCCAACTCAAAAAAAAAAATATTCACTTCAGCACAATTTTTAAAAAGTTTACCCTTCTCTATTGAATTGCCTTTAATGTTTGTCAAAAATTTTATGTATATATTTATGTGGGTCTACTTCTTGACTTCATTGTGGTACATTGACTGTGTGACTATGTCTATGCATTTTCACATTTCTTGAAAATTATAGCTTTATAACAAATCTAGAAATTATGAAGTGTAAGGCCTCTACATACTGTTATTGTTCCAAATTTGTCTCAGTTATTCTAGTTCCTTTATGTTTCCAAATTTTAGAATCTGCTTAACAAATTCTACCTAAAGAGTCACTAAAATTCTTACCATAGATCACAGCAGGTAGACATATACATCTGCCTACTGCCAAAGAGGTGTTATATTCTTTTGACAATTAACCTTTTAACTTGCTGAATCTATAAGTAAATGCAGAAAAAAACTAATATTTAACAATATACTAAGCCTTTCAGTCCATGAACATGGTATGCCCATTTAAGTGTACTTTCTCCAAACTGTTCTGTAGAATTCAGTGTACAAGTCTTGCACATCTTTTGTCAAAATTACACTCAGTTATGTCAAAAACTCTTGCAAATGATATTTACTTTTAATGTCATTTTCTAATTATTGCTAGTATATAGAAATGTAACTAGTTTTTGTACACTGACCTTGTATTCTGTAACATCATTAAACTCACCTACTCATTTTGGATTTCTTATATATTCCATTGGATTTTCTAGAGAGGAGGTTTTGTGGTTTTTTTAACTTATCATTTGTAATCTGGACACCTTTTATTTTTTTTTTCTTGCCTAATTGTCCTGGCTAGAAACTTTGATACAATGCTTAATAGAAGGAGACATCATATATATTTACTTTCTCTCTGACCTTTGAGAAACATTGCCATTAAGTATGATATCAGCTGCCAGTTTTTCTTGGATGCCCTTTATCAGGTTAAATAAGTTCTCTTTTATTCCTATTTTGCTGAGTTTCTAATCAGGAATAAATGTTGGGTTTGGTCAAATGATCTTTCTGCATCTAATTAAGATGATCATATGGTTTTCCTATGTTAGTCTAAAACAGTGATTTACAATCATTTTTTTTTTTTTTGGGTTGGAGTCTCACTCAGTCACCCAGACTGGAGTGCAGTGGCCGCTCCCAGTCACTGCAGCCTCTCCTGCTGGGTACTCCTTCCGAGTAGCTGGAATTACAGGCATGCGCTACCACGCCTGGCTGATTTTTTGATTTATTGTAGAGATGAGGTCTCACTGCCCAGGTGGGTCTCAAACTCGCGGGCTCAGGCAATCCACTCACCTCAGCCTCCCAAAGGCGCAGGATTACAGGCTGAGCCACCAAACCCGGCTTACAACCAATTTTTTAATGTTAATCCAAATTTGGGTTATTGAGATAAGCCTCACTTGGTCACATGTATTTTTTTTAACCCATCACTGAATGTAAACTGCTAAAGTTTTATTAAAAGTGTACATTTGTGTTGGTCTGCAGTTTTCTTGCGACCTGTCTTTTTTTGGTGTCAGGATAATACTGGCCCCAAACAATGAGCTAGAAATTACTCCCTCCTCTTTCATCTCTTGGAAGCTGTTGTAGAAAATTGGGATGTTTTCTTCTTTAAATATTTGAAAGAATTCACCAGCATAGCCATTTAGGTTTGGCACTTTGTCAGGAGTATCTGTAGAATCTGTAGTGATGACACTACCTCACTCCTGATACTGGTAACATATGTCTCTTTTTCTCATCTGTTTAAATTTACCCATTTTATTGAACTTAAAGAAACAGCTTTTAATTTCACTCATTTGTTTGATTTTGCTTTCTGTTGCATTAATTTCTTCCTGTTTTCTCTCTTTTTTTTTTTTGAAGGGATAATCATCTGCTTTTTTTTTTAACTTCTGAAGGTGGAAACTGAAGTCATTAAACTCAGATCTTTCCCTTTCTGGTACATATGTTTAATGCTATAAATTCCTCTGGAAGCATGCTCCAGCTGATTCCCATAACTTTTGACATCCATTTTTATTAGCTTTCTGCTCAATAATCTAAAGTGTTTTCTTCTCTTTATATTTAATTTTTGTCTTTGTTTTTATAAAGGTTTCTTATATTCAGGATCATTCTAAAGTAGGTTTCTTATATTTGGGATAGCTGGATTAAAAGACTCAATCTGATAAGGGTAATGCTGACAACTTACATTTAATGTAATTATTAATATGGCTGTGTAAATCTACCATCTTAGTGTGTATTTGTTGGGAGCCGGCCACAAAGGCTCACTGAGCATTAGGGATCAGGAAGGGCCGTTGACCCCGAGACCACTAGGATGCGTTCAGGAGCTATTGACCCCATTTCCTCCCCCTTTCTACTCAGCACTAACCAGATTAAGCTCCTGTGAACTCAAAACATAAAAACTCTGAGACTGGGATGGACACAAGCTAACTTCAGAAGTTCATTGCTCCCATTCTTCCGCAAACTGCAGTTTTGGCTTTCACATAACTTATAATTCAAACTCGTGTCACATCTAAGAGCCTTAGTATTGGTCACAGGCTTCTGGGTCATGATCTTAGGATTTATTGAAGGTGTAAATTGTAGAATATAGTTTTAGAAAACAGTCATTTTGTTGAAAGAATGAGGCTGGGTTATTTGCAGGTAGCCCACTGTGAACTTTGGACTGGGCCACATTCCAAACATTCTGGGATGGGCCACTTTCGTTTGTAAAGTAAATACTTAAGTTTCTATAGAATTGTTTAACTTGGCATAAATCAATCAGCTTAGGATGAAAAAGGTTTATATAATATGTCAGTCAAAGATTTGGTTATCCTTTGTTATGGGATTTTAAGATTATCATATGAAAAGGGTTTAAAGGCAATCATTGATTAAGTTTTCATGGATAAAGGTTTCTGGTGGGTGGGGGACGCCTCTCCCACATATGACTTTGTGTATAAAAGACCCGTTGTAATTCCCAATAACACACATCACTTCTGCACTAGACCGGAGTCCAGTCTCTTTCTTTCTCTCACTCTCTCTCTTTTCTTCCCCCCAATCGCCGACACCATCTCCACCTTTGGGGTACCCTGAACCCGGCTGGAGTTAGTCTGCAGCAAGTGGCGCCCAACGTGGGGCCTCAAGATAAGCTTTCTTTTTCGGGACGGATAGGGCCTCACCCACGGTGCCGCGGATCCCTCTGTAGAGACAGGCAGAGCAAGGAAGGGTGAGCAGTTTAAGAGCCGTGACAGAATCATGGGCCAGAGTGAATCTAAAGAAAGAAACATGTCTACTAGTATTTTGAACATATTGTCCGATAGAGGAACCAATTGGCTTGCCTTTTGCATTTTGTATGCCTTAGCTTTATGGAATATTATCCAAGATGCTTTAAATCCACAGCATGATTTCTCTAAAATTCTGGTCAAAAATAAAGACACTCCCCTGCTGGCCATAGCCTCAGCGCCTCCTTTAGATGATGAATTTTTCCCCAAGGAGGAAATGGAGTTGGAGGAGGAAGTGATTGGGTATCATAAGTGAAAAAATCCTGATAATGTTGCCAAGGTACCTCCTCCCATACCCTTTACTAGAAATAATGTGAAAACACCAAAACTCACACTTGGGTATGTGTCTCCGGCAATGTAGGTATGCAGGGAGCCAGAAAAAAGGCAGAAGATGAGGGAGATTTTTACCTTGTCTTCTTGCTTTCCAGTAATTTATATGGAAGAAGGCACAGTAAACGAGGCACCTCATTGGGAGCCGCTACCATATAAATTGATTAAGGAACTTAAAGAGGCTTGTACTCAGTATGGTGCTACGGCTCCTTATACTATTACTATTATGGAACATTTGCCACTCGGTGGATGACACCACAAGATTGGCGACAACTTGCTAAAAGCTGTTTGTCAGGAGGAGCCTATTTACTATGGAAAACTGAATTTGAAGATCAGGTAAGGATCCAGAGGGCTGTTAACCAGCAGAGGGATCCAAATCAGTTTCATATTTCTGGCAATATGTTGTTAGGAAAAGGAATATATGAGTCAGTTGAGAGCCAACTAATCTTACCCAAGGAAATTACTAACTCCAGACCTCTAAAAGATTTATATATTCAGGGAGTTAAAGTTAAAGGTCTGCTAGATACAGGGGCTGATGTTTCTTGTATTGCTGGGAAAGACTGGCCGTCTTCCTGGCCAACACAAGTAGCCCCATCAGGACTCACTGGTATTGGTCAAGCGCCCTCTGTAGCCAAAAGTTCTCAAATCTTAAATTAGACAGATAACGAAACTTCAGGAACCTTCTGTCCCTACATCATTCCTTCCATCCCCATTACACTTTGGGGACATGATATTCTTGCTCAAATGGGCATGCTTCTGTATAGTCCAGATGACAAGGTGTCAGCACAAATGCTACAAATAGGATGTGATCCCTTAAAGGGACTTGGAAGAAACAGACAGGGCATAAAAGGACCTGTTCAAGTTGTAGAGAGGAAAGACCGGTCTGGTATTGGCTAACCCAAAGACTGAGATGGGTGGCATGAATCCTGTTGAATCAAAGGAATAGACCGGAGAAAAATGTAAACAAAATAAGGGTTTTCACTTCCTTTGTCCTCTACTATTCCTCCTACAACTCCAATTCCTGCCTTCCCTACTACTCTTGTTTCTTGTAATCTGTTCTGTCTCTTCACCTTTATCTGGGAAGGAAGGGCAGGCATCTACAGCCGTGGCGACTAGCTCTGACTTTCAGTCTTTCTCTTTTACCTTCAGAGAAGAGGCAGGTGCCAAAGGCCACAGCGCCTGACCCCAGCCTCCAGTCTTTCTCTTTTACCTTTGGAGAAGGGTTGGGTGCCAAAGGCCACGGCACCTAACCCCAACCTCCAGACTTCTCACCCCCCCCACGTGTCTCTTCTCAAGGGGATGGCTCAGAAAAAAGGATGTTAAAAATTCTTCATTATCTTCTTATGATAAGTTTCTCTCAAGTTCAACTTTCCCAGACGGAAGTAAAGGAATCATATAAGTGAATCCTGTTAGCTAACTACAAAATAGGTGTTAATAAGCAGACTAGACTGGAAGGACAAGTTCTTTTGGATGTATTTTATCTCTCAATCAGCATTGGCACAAACTCCAAAAATTAGAAAAGGGCCCACAAACCCCTCAACTATAACTATTGGACACAGCCTTTAAAGTCTTTAACAACTGGGAGGAGAAAAGAATGCAGGACCAAAAACATAAGATAAACTTACTGCGTGTAGTCCGAGACATCGAGGTGGGAGAAGAGCTCACCATCTGCTACCTGGATATGCTGATGACCAGTGAGGAGCACCGGAAGCAGCTGAGGGACCAATAATGCTTTAAGTGTGACTGTATCCGATGCCAAGCCCAGGACAAGGTGATCTGCAACTCTTTCACCATCTGTACTGCAGAGATGCAGGAAGTGGGTGTTGGCCTGTGTCCTAGTATGTCTTTGCTCAATCACAGCTGTGACCCTAACTGTTCAATTGTGTTTAATGGACACCACCTCTCAGCATACCTGCATGCCCCTTCAGTGATACAGAAAAGGACTGGTCACTCTTCTATTGAGATACTGGCTTCCTGAAATGGAGAGACTGTGCTTATAACTCTAAGGTGGACTATACTATACCTGGTGAAAGACTATATATTAGTGACTGAGGTTTTAATGGCTCTACACTTGCTGCAACTAGAAGGCACTCCAATGAATGGGTACCAGACAAGCCATTCAACCTCATTTGTGGAGAGCCCTCGCAGCCCTTCAACCAGTCAGCCTGTCTAGGCCTGTTGGACAAACTCAGCAGTACCACATTAGGGATGCTTGTGGTTCTCTTATGTGTTTTTAGTATGAAATAAGTACTAAGTTGTTAAAATTGAGTATCATAGCAATGTTTATAAGGTGTCTTGCACTGGGTGTATTTTTAACTAATTGTTTAACTAATGCCTTTTACGAAGGTTTTGTTATTCTTGAGCAGCCATCTTATTTGATGATTCTTGTGCAGCCATCTTATTTGATGATTCTTGTATAATTGTCAGCTTGTTGGTATGATGCATATGGTTTACAGACATTGTATGAGGCTAATGCTCTTTTAGAAAGACAGAAAAGATTTTTGGCTACTTTTAATTTTAGGAGTTACAGCTTTAATAGCTACTTTTGAGCTGTAGTATTATCTAGGGAAGTTCATACTACTACGTTTGCTGTCTAAAAACGTTTCTATTGCCATAGCTATTCAGGAAATCATAGACCAGAAGTTGGAAAGTAAGGTTAGTGCTTTGGAGGAAGGCGTTTTAGCAGTAGGGCAAGAACTTGTGACCTTGAAAAAGAAATTAGCTCTCTAAGGTCACTCTGAGTTTAAAATCTGTCCATACTTGGGACAAAGTAACTTGGAATTTGGAACCATTCAGACCTGAGTCTAGACCTTACTAAATTACATCAAGAAATTCAGGCATCATTTGCTAATCAAAAATCATTAATGTCTATACTCATCAATGTGGGAATTTGTGGAGCAGTGATTCTTTTGTTGCTGTGTTTACTCCCAATCATCTTCAGAGTGCTAAAGAAGAGCAACACGGAGTTTCATGGTTTCGTGCTAAAAAATAAAAAATGGGGAGATGTTGGGAGCCGGCCATGGATGCCCACTGAGCATTAGGGATGTATTTTTTATTCATCCCAGCTATTCCTTGTTCCCTTATTTTTCTGTCTTCTTTTAGATTTTTTTTTATGGCTACAGCTGACCGCCTGTGTTGGCTTTCTAGTTACCTATTAACTGCTTTTCTTCCTGTGGTTGCTTGAGTGTCAGAGTACACATCCTCATCAGTTTGCTTTCAAGTCATATTATACTGCACCACAGTTAGTTGAGAAGCCTTAAGGCAGCATACTCTCATCCCCATCCTCCCAATATTGATACTGATAGATCACTTCACACGTTAGCCACGCAAGGCCTTATGAGTTTCTGCTATAAACAATTTATTACCTTTTAAAGAAAATCTAAAATAAGAAAAGCTATCTTTCACATCGGCTCACCATGTGCCTTTCTGGTACTCTTCATTCCTTGATGTAGGTGCAGGCTTCTGTCTAATATCACTTCCTCCCACCAAAGGCTTCTTGAACACTTACTGTAGACAAGTCTGCACGTAGTGAACTCTTTCAGCATTTCCGGGTCTGAAAAGTTATTTCATGTTTGTTTTTGAAAAACATTTTTGCTGTTCTTTTGGTACTTTAAAGATACTGCTCCCCTGTCTGGCACGCTCATCTTTGTCCTTGTTTCTTTTCTCTCTTGCTACCTTCAACAATTCTCCTTGTTGCTGGTTTTAAGGCATTTGATTGTGATGCATCTTGGTATAGTTTTCTTATTATTTCTTGTCTTTGGTGATCACTGAATTTCTTATATTTTACTTTTTTCCCTCTCTCAGGGATCAGTGTCGTGTCTCCTCATGTACAATATCTGACAACTGTTTCACATATTTTATCTTTTCAAATTTTCAGGTGGGAAAGTAAGTCCAATCTCTATTATGCCATTTTGCCAGAAACAAAATTTTAATTTCAAGTTTTCTGGTTTTTGCACATAAAATTTTATTGTTTGTACTTACTTAGCTTTTAAATTCTATGACAAAAAGATTTTATCTACACATATACCATTGCTAAATTTTTTTTATTTATCTCATCTCTTTTAATACATATTATGTGCATTTATTTTTTAAAAGGCAATAGGAAAATATTATTAAATTTAAATACAGAACACAGGTAAAATGTACTAATATTTATGTGCTCTAAACCTGTTTGATAGAGATATAAAATGAAACTTGTTACAAGTCATAATGCTTTCATAACCTGTCAGGAAAAGATCACATTAACACATTAACACGCCTATATGTTTGAGTACAAATGTATTTTATAAGCCACACAGAAAAAGTAATAGTCCTGTTTTTATTTTTGGAAATAATTATTAGTAAGTTTACAATTATGAAGTATAACCTCAAAAATTTCCATCACTTTGGAAAACCATAATGTTAATAAACTAAGCTGGCTGTTTGTTTTTAAATTTTAGCAAATATATTCATCTCTGAAGTCAAAACGGGGCAGAAGAGCTACATACAAGACACACAGTACAGGTCTTTGGGACAAGTAACAAGACACAAGTGTAGGTCTTTGGGACAAGTTAGGAGGCAGGAGCCCTCCTAACCTTATTCCACCACAACTGTGGCTCACAGCAGGCAGATGTGTACGTCCACCTGTTGCCAAGAAGGTGTAAACTCTTTTAACAATTAACCTTTTAAACAACTTTATGATAAGGCCAATCATGAAAATATGCACAGCAAAGAATTAGACAAAAGCAATGACACAAACCACACACACACACACACACAAATCCATACTTCCCACTTGAAAGAAAATGGCAATAATACTGTAACATTTAGTATCTAAGATGAAATGTTCACTGATTGTAAGTTGAGTCGTGCTGATTGAAACTCTACAGTGTAATTTGCATGTTATTAATTCATGAGATAATCAGCAGATATAAAGCTCTTGTTCAGTCCCATAAACCTTAAAAAGTTTTCATAGGTAAATTAGCTAAAAAACGTCACCCAAGAGTAGAGATTTGTCAGAAGTACAATGTACAATATAGTAACACAAATGCAAAAGATATCCTGTAATTTGTGCAATTCAAAATTCCAAAAGTTGTCTTATAAAAATAAACAAGTAATAAATAATAGTCATACTTGACTTCATCAAGTTAACAAAGTAACTACTAGCCAACCCTGTGTTTTATTAGTCTATGGCTTAGAAACACCAATTGTCATTTTAAAGTTACTTTTTCCATAGAAATAGAAGGCATATCAAACTCTTTAAACCTCAACTACTCTCAAAAAATTTGGAAGGTAATTTGTCAATCAAAAATATATGTGAAAAAAAGGTGATTAAAAAACATAACCTACTTTTATGCACAATTTTCTTCTCTTATGAAAAAGGGCACTTAGTGTATAGCTAAAGCTTTCAGAAAATAAAGATTCTGATGACTTCCTGTTCGGCAGATGACATACTGTACCGTTTTTTAATATAAAAATATAAATGTTTTTAATAGAGATGAAATGGCTGGTGTAAAATCCCATCACCCTTTTACCTGAAAACAAACTTGTCCCCCAGAAGCCATGAAAACAACAGATTCTATGTAGTTCTGTGCTGCCAGAAAATCCCCAATTACAAACAGTCGGGAATTCACGGAAATTTCAAAAGTGGGCCCGTAGTCTTTTGTTTTCTTCTCGTAATCTTTCAATTTCAGCCACTAAACCTTCATTCACTGAGTATCTTTCCAGCAAAGAGTGCATTTCATTCTAGAAAATGGGAAAAATGCTTTTTAAAGTTATTGACATTCCACATTTTTCTGGCAAGCTGTGCTTTACATACTTTCAGCTAACATTCCTCTCATGTTCAACTAGCTGAATGATATTTCTTGTGTTTAACCACTCTTACTACTTTAACATTAGCAAAAGATCATTGGTGAAATTAATATATTTGGAAGATTTTATGTGCACATTTAGGAAGCTTTTTGCTTACTTATTGAAAAAAAATAAGCTGTGGAAAAAGGAGTTTCAACTACCACAGGTTAAAAAGGAGGTGACAAGTTAAAATCAACTTTACTAATAAAATTTTAAGACTCCCTATTTATCTCCATAACTAGAAATAACATCTAAGTAAAAACATATTGCCTTCAATGGATTTTTTAGGTCTACACAACGATACACCTAATTCTAACATAATTCGCCATACATACCAGTTGCATATGAAACTGTTTAATCATCTCCACTTGCAAATTCACAATATCCCTGTGACATGCTTCTCTGGGAAGAATGTAAAAAAACTTGTTAGAATAACAGTTTAACCACTTCTAAATGATTCAAGAAACTGACTAAATTTTTCATTGTTTCTAATTATTGGACGTTAATAATTATAATAATAATAAAAATACCAATGCACCTAGCATTTATTTACTATGTGCTAGGTACTATTTCTTATACTTTAGATGTAAGAACTCATTAAACATTCACGATTAGATACAATTATTTCCTCCACTTTACCAATGAAGTAACTGAGCCATGGAGTGGCTATGACTAGTTCAGAGACACTCAGCGAGCAAGTGCTGGAGCTGGGATGTCAGCCAAGACTATCCATCCCCAGAACTCTCTTTCTACCACATTCGTATACAAAGAGATCATCATTAAGGCACAAACTTAAATCGCAGTGACATACAGAAAACACATTGGCTTAAAGATCACTGGTAATCATATGACAGCTAATAAAAACAACGCTTTCAGTAGAATAGCTATCTGGGTGGTTATAACATGGCTTGCTCAATAAAACACAATTAATTATGCCTACAAAATAATATGTAAGAACAGTGAAGTACAATAATAGAAGAACACTCAGTAACCCTCCACACAGATGAGGCAGATGCTACCAATCACAGACGCTCCTGTGTGCTCCTGTCTGACTCCATCACTTAACTCTTGAGGGAAAGCCCAAGGAAGAAGTCACTGCTCTCCTGAATTCTGATGAGCAAAGAAATGCTGCTGCTTTTTTTAACACACTTGTATATCATATCATCTGCAGTTAGTATGTTTTCATTGTGCTCGCTTTTGAGCATAACAAAAACAGTACCGTGCGCTATGCAGTCAGCTTATACTTCAGGAAAAATTCAATATTATGTTTTCAAGAGTCATGTTTTATGTGTTTGTAATTCATTGGTTTGTACTGGCATACCCATTTTTCCTGTTAGTTAATATCCAGATTCTTTTCCAGTTTTTATTATAACAGTGCTGATATAAACAATATGTGCATGCCTCCCACCCCGTATGTGCCAATGTCCGTAGAGGATACATCCAGGTATAACTCGGAGGTACACTTGTTCCATTCCAGCCTCCAAGAAAGTCTGTGCTCACTCACCTCCTGCTCCCCACAGGCCATCACTGAATGCTTACAAAAACACAGGGACAGGCTCAGTGGGAGGGAAGAGACCCTGAAGGCACAGATGCCCAGAACCCGGTGAGGACTTGGGGCACGGGGACCTGATCACAAGCCGAGACACTCCAGCCCCCCGAGAGAAGATGCAGCTGCTGGGTGGCCGAGGACGAAGGGCTGAGGGAGCCCTCAGCCCTCTTCCTGCCAGTGACAGGTTCAGAGGGCAGGGGAAGTGAACCTCCAGAAACCCTCGGCCGCTGTCCTTGTGTGTCCCCGGCAGAGGCTACCGATGGTGGAAGGAGGAAGAGGGGCTGAGAGGAGCCCCTACCCAGGGGCAGCCTGCAGGCACGGGAAGGCTGGGCGGGCCACAGAACCAAGAAATCTCTCCTCGGTGCTGGAGGCCTTCACCACACATCCTGCGGCAGCCCCCAGGGCTGGAGGCGCAAATGCGCCTTTCCTGGGCACAGAAAACCAGAATAAGAAGGCCAGCCTCTGCAGCCCTGCAAAGCACAGGAGTCAGAGGTGTTCGGCACTCAGATCCCCAGGCTTGTGCAGACGGTCCTTGGCCCACCACCCTCGCATCAGCTGGGGTCTGCAGTGACACCCTTGGGAGTCTGCTGAAGACGTGGACAACACACGGACAGCACCCAGGACCCCGAGCTCAGCACTTGGATGCTCCCCACGCCTGCGGGTGTGGCCTCGTCTTCTCTAAGTGCCTCCGCCACACGTGTTCCAGAAAGTACAACCACATCTCTGCTCGTGCTGCCCCACACTCCCGTGTACAGCCACATCCCTTCAGAGGCACCTTTCTAGAGCAGCCCCCATAGAAGAATGCTCCCCATCTGCTCCGGCATCACTCTGTTCACATTATAGTTAGTGCTTCGGATGCCTCTGCTGTTATGCCACAAATATGACATAAATATGCCTGAAAAAAATCTCACACTTTAAAACTGCAGATCAAAAATAACAGAGTTTAGGAGGAAAGGATTAGAGCAGCCCACTCAAAACCCATCCAAATTTGTAAACCAGAGCACTAACAGAAACAATGAAATCCTAATAAAAAATGTCAGCAGAGTGAAGAACATAGTAAAAGTCTAACCTCACAGACAAATGCTGCGAAATAAAAAACTTTACCTCTAAAAAGTGAGGGTCGCTCAACAAAAGGGGAGGGAAAACAGGCAGCAGGATGGGGGCTACCAGGTGGCAGAGGCAAGGCCAAGTGCCCAGAAGGGGACGGGGATCACAGAGCAAGCAGCTCTCAGAGCACACGGTCGGGCAGCAGGAGGCGGCAGCTGGAGGGACCCTGGAGGGGTGGCTGCACCCAGCCGGGCTCACAGGCCTCGGCGTTGGTGCTGTGACATGGACAGGGTGTCCTCGTCATAGTGCAGCACCACCCTGTTTACCAATCACGACGGAATTAAGTCACACTGAGGAGCTCCCATCACAGCAGGATGCACTACACCTATGCCAACGAAACCACAAAGCCGTCGTGGGCAGGCCACTCCATTTTGTATCCTTGGTATCTGGTACATATACTAGGCACAGTGAATGCCAAAATGATCACTTTTCTTTAAAAAGTATGTTTTAAGATTGAAAAAAAATATTTTTAGACATGAAAAAGAAACATGCACCAACAAAAACTGTGCATCTTCTCCAACATTTTTGTTCGTGATAATCCAAATCTGAGCGAGAATATTAATTAAAGGGTAGAAAGGAAAAAACCCTAAAGATTCTAAGAATTCTAATTTTAATAATAATTCTAATATTAAAAGATTCCAAAATACTGAGACGATAAGAGAGAGCACATCCTATAACACATTTTCACAACGTTCAAAATTAGAAGGTGGAGAAAGATAAGGACAGGTCCAGGAAAGACTTCTTTTTAGATTAAGTATTACATCCTGAGGCATTCTATTTGAAAACAATCAGAATTACTCTTTAAAATATCTTCCTCTAGTACATTATTGAACATAGCATCCTTATCAAGTGATCTACACATAAAGCATGTAAGAACTCCATTTGAGTGACCAGAATCTGTCTTCCAATAACAAAAGAGTCCACAAGGCCGTCCGCCTGGAGCCTGCCCTGCCAAGTTAGCTCATTAATAACTGTACTGGGCAGATGGGCCTTCTCCTGGCAGATGGTCAAGAAGTGCAGTACAACAAGAGCAACAAAACCTAGACAGAAGTAGTCACCACACCACCACCATTACCTGTAGTTCTGGTTTCACATCTAGGTTCAAAAAAAAAAAAGGATCTGCATCACTACCTGAAGTCCTCCAGTGTTTCCTGTATCATGTTCTGAATGAAGCGGATCTGAATGGATGTCAAGGGCGCACTGGACCAGGTGTTTCCAATGGTATCAGCTATTTTTTCTGAGAGTGAACTGGCAACTCCAGCTGTGACAGAGGATGCTATCTTTGGATCTAAAATAAAGAAGAAAGAAAATATTAATAGTCAGCTTGGAATAAGAGACATCAAACATTTCTAAATAAAATTTGGCATGAGAAAACTTGAAAAATTGGCAAAGAACAGTGTTCCTGTGACATTTAGAAGAATGTACTGTCTGGAAAACAAATCTTGGAAACTTTCTATAACATTATTTCTAATAGCCATTCATCTATATATATAAACTGCCAACTGTCTAATACAGTAACATATGACAGAGGGATTAATCTCGAAGAATCTCTGAACCATTTCCTCTCATAAAAGATGAATGTGACAAGCTGCACCACAAATGAGATAAACCAAGACTTTTAACAACAAATGGAAGGAATGCAGGAGCAAAGTCATGCCCCAGAAAAGCTCTGGGGTTTAATATAATGCAATATAGCCACAGAAACCTTAAAGCAAAACAGAGACATCTATATGAAAGAGTTGTTGCTTTGTGTCTCTGCATAGATAACTCACAGCTAAACCTAACATTCCTTTAAATGTGGCCAAACGTTAATGGGCCAGTGGCATGAACTCTAAGAATAAGACTTTATCATGAAAAAGAAAACAAAGAGACTTAAATTTCAGGCAGTTAATCAGCCCTTTTCAAAAGGTCCTATATAATAATTCCACCTATACCACATTAAATTAAGACACACACTAGATTGAAAATGAAATTCACACCAAGAAGATCAAGTCAATATAGCTGAATTTCACCATGCGCGAACATTTCATTGCCTTCTAATAAGAGTCACACTAGCGAAGTGCCCATCAACTTGAAACTCCTTGAACATTTTTAGTCTATAATCACTCTGTTTCTCCTTTTCAAGTTAAGTAATTGGAAGGACTTTTCAACTGAACACTATCAAACATTAGAAAGTCTCATGCACTGACCTGGAGTTGAGGACCCATTGATTGGGGGTTCACATATAAACTGGGCTTCAGTGTCTTTCTCCAGCTTTTCAAGTTTCTCAGAATTTCTTGTTTGGTTAGATGATGGAGAGGTATTTAGAGTTCCAGTTTCAGCACCGGAGGTGATCAACTTTGCAAACTTTACATTTAAAATAAACAATTACTTTAATATACAATATTTTGTTTTGCTTGTATTCACATATAATTTTTGCCTACTTTTCTTTTTCCCCAGTATGTAGAGTCAGGGAAGTGAAGGAAGAAGAGAAAGAGATGGGGAAGAACAAAACTATGAAAGTTAGCAACAAATTAACATTTACTAATCAAAAGCAACCTCCACAAAACAAGGTGAGGAAAAGGCCGTTCACTAAGCATCCACTTCTGAGTATCATTTAAGATGGAAACTGCTGGGAAAATAATTGCCAAATTCTCATGTGGTAGGCAGAAATATTTGTAAAATGAACCAAAAGACATTTTTGTACTTATTAAATGGTATCTTTTCAATGTCATTCTAAACAAAAAATATGAAAATACAGACACACTGTACACCTGACTGACTTGGCCTTCCTGGTAATAGTTGATCACTCTGAAACTTACATGAGAAATTAAATTCTGTTGCATTTTAGCCCAAAGCAAGAACAATGAATTCCATTCTCAGCACCATCAGTTCGCTCTAAAACCTAGAGTTAATGATTTGACCACCAAACTGGTGGATTATGTTGTAATAAAAACAAATTTTTAAAGGACTCAGGGATAAGATATTTTTGCACAGAGATGTATCTAGTATCTCATCATAGAAAACCAGTACAGGTTTACATCTCCTGTTACTGTCAACATATTCAAAGCCAGCTTTCAAAAGTTTTCGTTAGCTATTAAAAAATGACACCGAGACCTGTGGCCCTCTTTCTACCTAGCAGGGTGCAGCACTGAACATAACTCAGGTGCGTCCATGGCAGCTGCCACCTTCCAGCGACCAACACACACCGCGAGCTCAGGGTGATGTTCTGGCAGATACCTGTTTGAAGGTGTCTCTAGGGTCCTGTCTTCCCAGACACGCTTTCTTAGACTCAGCTGTCAGGTCACGATTTTCATTTTCTTCTTTCCCTGGAGACCCCACAAAGACATGAAGAGGGCTAGAATGCAATACTGGAGTACTTGAAGTCACTGGATTTTTCCTTGGAGGAAACACGGAGTTCAGCTGCGGAAGAAAGTCAAGGCCTGAAAAAGAAAAAAACACTGCATTTGCAGATAATGTCCTCCAACCCGGCTACTGAAGAAAAGCGCTTCACGTGACAGGCAGAGCAACACGGCAGGAGACATGGGATCTGAATTCACAAGACGGATCCTCTCTCAGCAATACATGGACCCTACAGGAAGTGCATTCTGGGGCCAAAACCTCAGCACTCTGTGACTGTTTCCTGATCTGCAAAGGTGGATGATGATACCCATCGACCAGAGTGCTGCAGCCTTCAAGAAATCATGGTGAAAATAATTTGAAAACTGCAAACACGGCAAATGCTCTGGACGGTGTTAGTCTTTGACGACCGAAGAGTGTTAGTTTGGTGCACACCTGTGACATGTGTCTTGGAAGGCAGGCCCTGAGGTGGTTCCCAAGGCTTCCTGCCTCTGGCACTGCTGCCCCTGGGCAATCCCCTCCCTTTGAATGTGGCTTAGACCTAGCAGCTTGCTTCTGACCAAGTCAATGTGACAAAGCGGTAAGATGTCACTTCCAAGATGAGGTTGCAAAAACCATGGCTTCCATCTCAGACACCCTCTCTCTCTCGCCTCCCTGCTCCGAGGGGAGCAGCTGCCATGTTGTTAGCTGCCCTTGGAGAGGCTCAACTGGCACGGAGCAGATCTTTCCAGTCAACGGTCCTTGTCCAGTTGGACCATGAGATGAACGCAGCTCTGGTGGACACCCTGACTGAGGTTTCAAGAAAGACTTGAAGCCAAAAGCACTTAGGCAAATCACACTCTCGTTCTTAACCCACAGATATGATGAGATGATACATGTTTGCTTTTTGAAGCATTAAAGTATGGCGGTGCTTTGTCACACAGCAACAGATAACACAATACCCCTCTTAATTTTCATGCAAACACTCCTAAGTAGTTCTTACCATCATCTCCTTTGCCTATGGACTCATCACCTCCCTTGTTAACTACAGCATCTATAACAAAATTAGAAATCAAGTTTAAAAACAGTGAAAAAGAAGCCATACCAATCCAGGCTCCCTAATCATTCAGAGACAATGAACTTAAGAAACAAACAAGAGTGAAGTCAAAGGCTAAAGCTAGCAGTCTTCATTTAAATTTCCCTTTTCATCCTTTCAGCTTCGTGCACAGCAGCAAGTACGACAAGATAGTTCATAGTAGAGAGGCCTCTAACGAGGGGCAAGGACACTAAGACAAAGTAGGTATTAGGATCTGTAATCGCCTCTGCCTGTACCACTCAGTGGTGCTGAGATGTTGGACAGACCTCAAATGCAGTTCAGCTTTGGTTTCTACAACTATAGAATGGAGATAATGCCTGATAATCTCACAAGCTTGTTTGAGGAATCAATTAAACGAATGTAAAAATATTCTGTAAGCAGTACAATGTTATAAAAATGTGGTTCTATTAACATTTATTTCAACGGTAGAATGTGCATTAGACTATTTTAATACTGCAATATTCATTGCCAATTCACAACAATCGTTTACCTCAACTCTAACAGATTAACAGACTGGGCAAAAAGATATTAACAAATTCACCAGAAATTTGATAAGCACACAATTATTATTTTAGTAGAAATATCATCCATCTATCCGTCCATGAGTATGTGTGTTTATAAAAGTAGT
Source organism: Cephalopachus bancanus (assembly GCA_027257055.1). NCBI lineage: Eukaryota > Metazoa > Chordata > Mammalia > Primates > Tarsiidae > Cephalopachus > Cephalopachus bancanus. Next base: position 4,982,271 of record JAPVLO010000090.1, read on the forward strand.
AGCTACACAGCATGTACACATACACTTAAGAAATTATTAGTTTCTTCTCAATAAAAGCAGACATATTCTTACTTTTTCTTTCCTTTTTTTTAGACTGGAAAATATAGTTTATTTAGAAATTAGAGAGACAAGAGACTCACTTCCCCAAGGTAGGGTAGGGGGCCAAAGCTATGAAAACATGGCGGCCACAGCTGAAAGAGCCACGTGGGTCAGTCCGGAGTTCAGTAAAGCAATGGCCTCCACTTTTTTTCTTATTAACAATGTGAAACCCTAATGAATCTGGAGAGCATAAGCCTCAAATTTTAATCACATTTTGATAAACAGAAAAAGCAATTTAAAAACAAGTAACATATTTTATTCATGTATCTTAAAAACTCTTGAAGAGAATGTAATGTATAACTCAAACACTTCTAAAACAGCCCTTCCTACACTCTTCAGTGGGAAAGCTGGGCCAGCGGGTCTCCCAGGCCAGAGCCCCCTGACGATTCCAGCCCGGGGGTCTCTCCATGGCAGCCCAGTCAAGCCTCTCTACGGCAGCCCCCACTCGGCTCATCGGGTCACCCTGTCATCCCTTCATTCGCCAACTGTGCAGCTGGCCTTCCCTTCGACCCGAGTGAAGAATGCTGCCTTCAGTGGGTGGGAGAAGGAGGAGTCCGACCTCGCAGTTTAGGGAAGGTGGGACATGAGCAGCCCTGTGCCACCACGTGTGTTTATTCCTTCCAACGATAAAGTCGACGGCAGAAATGTGGACGAGAGACCACGTCAGAGCGAAAGATGAAGCAGCACAAGATCGTGGCGGACACCAAACCTGCCACGCCCTGCGGCGGCTGCTGCTTGCTGTTTCTCTCTAGTGGCCACAATCGTATGAAAACCGGCAAATAAACACATCTGGGTGGGCTTCTCAGAATCTTTTCTGAGATAAATTTGGGGAAATGGAATGCCAAGGCCAAAAAGGAGTACTATTTTAACTCTGTCAAACTGCCCTCTAGAAATTGACCCATATTACTGAGATTGCTGAGACCATCCCATTAAGAGAAACATTATAACATTATATTTGTACCAAAAAGCACAGCTAAACAATATACCTAGTCCATATACTATGAACAATGACATCCAATGGTTCCATTGATCAAGCATATTATTTTTCATAACAACAAATTTTTGTGGGATGGGGAGATGTATACATACACACAAACATACATATATGGTACTTTATACATACTCAGGATAAAAGATGGACAATCTACCACACAGCCTTATTTCTCCACGAAAACATTTAATGAATACCAACTGAACACTAATAATCAACACACTTTTTTTTAATTAGGAAGATATTTTCTACATATCAAAACATTCACAATTTTAGGAAGATTCATTTAGAAGTAGAGACAATGGAAAGATTACCTATAAAGGCAAAATTTCCCTCAAGAAACTCCTGTAGAAATTAGCATACTCACTTGAGACCTATTTGTATAATTCCCATGTGAAAACTACCAGCATATATTTTAGAATGATAACAATTAAGATATCAGAGCAAAGAAAAAGATACCACCCCAGAGACTGAGAAAATTAGCGACCTGCCATGAATAGAGCTTGACTGAAGCGATTACCCACATCTCCTAGCCAGAATAAAACTGTAATGACTACCAGCGAGAGAACATGATCCTACGAACAGACTTACCATCTCTGATAGGTGAAAACATGTCACCTAAACTACTTGTCTTAGTATCCTCAAGGCTGGAGAAATCCTGAGTTTTTCCACTGTCTGTTTCCTTAGATAAAATATCAGTGCTTATGCTTCGAGGCAAACCTTATAGGATTAGATATAAAAATCAATGTTATTACATCTAAATAAAAATCTTCACCAGAAGCTAGGTTGCAAAACTTAATGCATTACCCATGCTGTTGGTCACAGAGCAATGTGAGCATCAGGAAAATAAGACAGAACACGACGGGAGCAAAAGTCAGCCAGGGTTTTCGTGGACTCGAGTTTTCCTCAAAAGCAGATTAACTTGTTTGTTTACACAGCAGCACCTCAGTTTAGCCATTGCGATGAGGCCCTTTCCTAAAATAATTTATGTCCTTGGCTGTTTCTCAAAGTATACGGAACACAACCACTTACTTTTGCCATCAACTGACTCCTAAGACCATGTCTCCATACCTGAGAACAACATACAGCAGGCTAAGCAGTGCTGGCACCCTCCCCAGCGAGCAGTGAATGGTTTCTGTCTTTTCTGTTACCATGTGGCTGTCAGCATCAGAGGCTTCGGGCAACTCCTGCCCACTGCTCACCAAGAGGAAGGAAAACTCAGAGAAAAGCATGGCAGACCCCAGCAACAGGCAGCAGCGGTGGCTCCGGCTGGTAGAGTACAGACCGTGGCTGAGACGGGCCTTTTGGGTGGAACTCTGCAGGCTCAGAAGCTTCCTGCTCATTCCTGGAGGAAAGGCTAAGTCCCATATCGGGAAGCTCTGGGACAACAGCCTGGCATCTGGGCTGGTGGCACATTAATGCATGACATGTTAAAGGCGTTTTATGTGGCATCCCAGTCCCTGATGAAAGCTGAAAAGTCTGAGATGAAAACAAAGAACAGCCTGTGCTATATGCCCAAACTGCCCTAGAACAGCTAATAAAATAAGCTTTTCTAACAAGAGTTGCTATCAGGTTAAAATGTTACCAACTCATAACTACTACTTTTGAAGCGTGTTTATAGTAAGGGACAAGCTGATATTAAGAAGAAATCTGTCTTCTTTTTTCTAGGTTCATAACATGTTTGAGTGCATAACTGACCTCTGCAACTTTAAGAAACAGAAGTTAGGTATCATCTGAAGACAGTGCTGGCTGAAGTCGTTCTTTTTATTTCATAAATAGCTGCTTTCTACTAAATATGAGCACCGGCCACATATCTAGAGACATTCTGTCTTTTTTTTTTGGTTTATCGTAGAGATGAAGTCTCACCAAGTTGCCCAGGCTGGTCTTGAACCCCTGGGCTCAGGCAATCCTCTCACCTCTGCCTCCCAAGTACTGTGGATTGCATGAGCCACCACACCTGGCCAGACATCCTTTCAAATAACTAAACCAGGACACCTTCAACACAAGCAGCAGACTTTTTTCAAACTTTAGATTCATGTCACACAAAACTTGAAGTAAGAAGAGGAGCAATGATGATCGCAGTCATGACAACAACTAGGAGGGTGCCAACACTGCAATTTACCCGGTACTTCCGACACATTCTCCTCAGTTCCACAATAAAAGTCCGTTATCTGAGTGTATGGAGGAAAAATGAGACTCAGAGAGGCTGAGGAAGTTGCCCAAAGCCATCCTGGCAGGAAGCAACAGACCTGAGACTAAGTCTAAGGATGCTCGACGTCCGGGGAGCGGGGAGGGGAGGGGCGGGGAGGAGGGGGAGAGAGAGTGTTTGAGAGAAAGAAGATGAAGTAAATGTGGCAAACCTTACAAGGGGCAAATCTGCTAAAGGGTAAAGCTCAGGAGAGCTTGGTGCTGCTCTTCAAGCTTTTCTCTGTGTGGGCAATTATTTCAAAATAAAACCGATAAGCAAAAATCACCATTTGTGGGGACACAGCAAACACTCATTTTGCCAGAAATTCTGAGAACCCACAAGAGTTGTCCATGACCCAGCCGACTCAAGTCTTGGACTTCTAAGCTAAGGTTGTCATCATTAAACAAGAGCCTCCTACGAAAAACTCAGCGAGTAAAGGGGAGACTTCGGAGAGGAGGGACCTTAGAGTGAAGGATGGAATTTGCATTTTGTTTAATTTTTGAAAACTATGAATAAAAATAATAGCTATACAATAATTTTTTAAAATAACAGCAGTTTTCATGATACAGTTAATTCAATCTCTTGGCAGACGTTACTCAAAGTTACATTTCAAAAAGAATTTCTTTTTTAGGTAGATATCAATGGTCTTTGTCTACAGAAATTCTTAAATATGGACCTAATTATTTTTCTATATATAATGACTCACATAAGGATGATATAGATATTCACAGGAAATTTATAGTAAATATATTTATTATTTTTAAAAAAACAAATTATTCCACACTATAAAGGTCAACACATTAACATTAAAGTTTTGCTCCTATGTGGAAATAGTGAAATCATACTGAGAAGACACAAATATTTTTGCAAGCACTTGTCCTGTAAATTTTAGAAGACATGGATACTTGTATTTATGAGCACAATATTTTGGAAACCTACTGATACGCCATGTTGCCTTTTAAAAAAAATCCGTTGCAAGTTGACAGTACAGCATAACTTCTCAAAAACAAAAGGTTCTCAGGCCAGGCTCAGTGGCTCAGCCTGTAATCCCAGTACTTTGAGAGGCCGAGGACAAAGAGATTGCCTGAGCCTGTGGGTTTAAGACCAGCCTGGGCAACTTGGCGAGACCTTGTCTCTCTACAATAAATAAATAAATAAATAAGTAGCCATGTGTGGTAGCGCACACCTGTAGTTCTGGCTACTTGGAAGACTGAGGCAGAAGGATTGCCAGAGCCCAACAGGTCAACGCTGGGGTGGCCATGAGTGTGCCACTGCACTCCAGCCTGGGTGACAGAGTGAGACTCCAACTCAAAAAAAAAAAGATAGGTTTTCAGGAATTTACAGAATATGATGTTTATTGTGAGTGAGGGATATTTTCTACAGTAAGTATAAAGAAGCTTATCATCATATTACACCTTCATAGAGTCTAACTGAACTCCTATTTCAGAACTGTCTCATCAATACCATTATCTGAGTAGATGAAATCATTAAAAATTGCAACATTTTCATTTATTCTCATTTAACCATCATTAATATACTTCTCAATATGTGCCAGGCACTATTCAGCACTTAAAAATATTCACTTCATCACTTGACTTACTTTTTATTCTGAAACACAAATTTTAAAAGCCATCAATAGCTTTCCTTATTTTAACTAGATCAAATCCTAACTGCAGCATCAAAGTTTCACATTCTCTGCTGGTCAACCTGAAGACACAATAAAGACATCCAGCTGTACCAGTACTAAAGATGAATCCGTTCTGAGTTGGCCTCATCGCATTCTTAAGATAGGATTTCTCACAACAGACGTTCAGCTACACAGAATCAGTGCCTTTCTGCTCATTTTTTTGAAGCTAACAGCTGAAGTGCAAATTTTCACATCCTCAATTATATCTTCCAATAATTTTCCCTAAACATGCCAGTGAATTTGAATTCCACGTACTTGAGCAAAGTCCTAATTATACACAGGTAGAAAGACCCTCGCAATACGCTACAGAAGTAACACCCACCTGCTTTGTCTGGAACAGCAGCCGCGCCCTTCCCCACGGCGGCTGTCATGGGCTGAGGCAGAACTGTGGCAGTGGGGGTTGTGGGGCCTTCTCTGCCAATGCCCGGGTTCTGAATGCCGCTCTCTGCGCTCACATTAGCGGTTCGCTTGCTCGCTGCTATGGGCTTACTGGAACAACCTTTACTTAAACTTGACTGAAACGTAATGGAATATTAAAAAAGCTCAGGTTACTAATGTCTCATAACATGCATTAATATTTTATAAATTCTCTGTTAGATTAAAAAATAAATTTTTTCTTTTACAAACCTTAAGCTTGCAGGGGGCTCTGTTTCCCTGTGAACCAAAAATGTCTTTTAAAATATTTTTGGAGAGAGGAGAATTACATACAAAAAAAAAGTTTTACAACCAAGTATCAAATGGCTTTGTATTAAAATTATACATTATTATACTATTATATTATATACAATCATTTTTATATAATTATCAAACAAAACTACAATGTGCTCATTCACAAGATATAATTTCCATATTCTGAGTTAGATTTATTTAATAAAATCAAAAATGCTGAAAAGAAACACTCTCACCTTCGCAAGAGCAGTGGAGTACTGAAATGCTATACACTGCACAGATGTCTTGTGAGCACTGAGGGCTTTAACAGGCGATTTCAGCATCCTTAAGTCATACTGATATATTTTCCCCCGAGAAGATCCAATTGCCAAAGTGGCTCCATCAGGCATGAAATCTACTGCAGTTAAAGGTGCATCAGCCACCAGCGTCTTCACCAGTCTTTGGAAAGGAGAATGAGGCATGAGCAGAGACTCGGTGCATGCAGGTAGGGAAGCGTCTATGACATGAACATGCTACATCCCAAAATCAGAGTTATGTAGAGTCGGGCAAGGAGCATACACATCCCAAATTTGTATATATCTATCTATCTACATCTGAGTCAGGGTCTCACTCTGTTGCCCAGGCTGGAGTGCAGTGGCATGATCACAGCTCACTGCAGCCTCAGCCTCCTGGGCTCAGGCAATCCTTCTATCTCAGCCTCCCAAGTAGCTGGTACTACAGGCACAAGTCACCATGCTCAGCTAATTTGTGTTGTTGGTTTGTTTTTGTAGAGATGAGGTCTCCCTATGTTGCCCAGGCTGGTCTCAAATTCCTGGGCTCAAGTGATCCTCTAGCCCCAGCATCCCAAAGTGCTAGGATTACAGATGTAAGCCACCATGCCCGGCTAAAGTCGAATTTCAGAATTTGATTGAGAGACATTTCTAATACGAGGGCATGTAAAGAACTGACATTCTACCCTACTTTCCTACTCACTTCTAATAGACACATTCCACATCTTCTAGAAGCAGCACCCATCTGTTTGAGTAATGAAGCCCGTGGCAGTGAATGTCACTCCACAAGCAGGAGCTCTAGCCTCAGGGCTGAGGTGGTTTGCACATCCATGTTCCATTTGCTGACCTGCTCCAGCCTCAAGAGGACTGTGACCTTTCACTGGAGCAGCTGCTACTCTGTTCTCAGCTCTGTGTCTCTTGATCAAAAAGCAGAGAGAGCAGAGCTTAAAGCTCCACCTTCAAGAGGGGAACATGGAACTACGGAAACCGATCTGTGGAGCTGAGCTCCCTGTGGGCGCGTCTGGCGCAAGAAAGAACAGTGGGCTGACTCTCGGGACTCTCTGGAAGTCAGTTCAAAAAAGAAGAGAGCAAGTAAGTGACGGTAAAAATTCTATCATCTCAGCAACGGACAGTGGGACCTTCTCAAGTGGCAGCATCAACATCTGCCACGATCTTCAGGTAGTCTTGGGCGCTCAAATGCAACTGTGACACGCCTGCGGCTGTGTTCTGTTTTCATTTTTCAGCTGCTACAACTGAGGAAGAGGCACAATGGCCCAAATGCATGGAAGACCACGCACTCCCAGCTCTCCCTCAGTGTTTCTTCACAGGGGCCCACAGGGGACATTAGCCATGTCTGGACAATTGAAATGTGGCTGCTGGCACCAGGCAAGTAGAGGTCAGAGATGCTGCTGAACATCCTACACACCCAGGACAGCCCGGAACACAGAATGACCCACTGTTTCAAAATCCCATGCTGAATCGTTGCTTTAAAAGATATGCATTCAGTTGTAATTTGAAAAAGAATAATATGCATGCTGAAATACAGATGTGAAATCATTAAGATCCCTGAGTTCCAGAAGCGCCCGAGATCATCGCTACGCCCCCATCTGCTGTTTTCTGCATGGGAAGAAAAAGACCAAGGCTGCCTTCCTAGACACCGCGCACGTGCAGACTTTGGGATCCCTGGACCTTCATCAAAGTCCATGCAAATCACAAGTGTGTCTGTTAATGGGCTGACCGTTTGTCACCAGACAGCAAGTGAGCATGTCACACTCACTTCTTGCTTGAGGTATCATAGAGGATGATTCTCTTATCCAAGCCTGTGGTTACAAACAGCAATTCATTGACAGGAGAGAAGCAGATGTCTGACGCTGGGGCCTTGTGGGTACTGCCGAAGTTGTGGTAAGGTCTCTGGCTATTCACGTCCCAGAGAGTTACTACTCCGTTATCCAAAACGCTGCCCAGCAAGGACTTCTTAAACAAGGAGTACTTCAGGTGCCGCACAGACTATCAGGACAAAAGAATGCATGTTACAGAACTACAGGCATTCATGAGGACATTTTATCTAAGCTACATAAACAATGGCCAATCAGACTAGTACAAGGGGTTTGGTATTTCTCTGTGTAAACGGTGATGGGTTTTGGTCGTGACAACCACGTATCATTCAACGGACTGTGAGATGACCCTGAAACATACCGACAGTCTATTAATTCAACATTTGTCATAATTTTATTATCTTGGTGTATAGCTACCACAGCCTCCCATTTTCAAGGGAAAAACACAACACACTGAGATTGCCAACGTTAATTCCTCAGTGTCAGAACACCCACCATAAACAAAAAGCCCACCATAGCCAAATCATGAGCAAGTACACAGGAACACTGGGAGAGACCACTAATCCCAGCTCCTACTCGCTTCTGTATGAACTTTAGACATTTGCAACATTTGTTTGCTCCGAGCATCTAATGTGCTGGTGGTTCAGCACCTGAAGCAACATTTAAAAATTAACTGAACCACAAAGGAGAAATGGCCAACACTGCAAACTAGGGTGGACTCAACCCACTGTTCCAACAGCACCAGCCTGAAGGTTCGACGGCCTTCCTCTAGACGACCAGCCCTGGAGCAGTGGAGACATTCTCTCTTGCAAAGGTCCAGTTTGAATAAGCAGGTCTTAGATTGAAACTAGTTGAACTGTACCTGCATTTCTGCTGAAGTTATCACTTTCGAACTTGAATTGATATTATCATTTACTATGCTGAGAACTAAATACTTCACATTTAAGCTAGTTTTTCCCTGCAAATACATATTCTACTGACTTTTAACATTTTTCAAAATAACATGTATTAGCCACTCCCAAAAAATATATCTAGGAATAACACAAAATAAATTCTAAAATAAAGCAAAAGGAGTACCAGTTACCAAGCACCTAAGATAGATAATTAATATGTTTAACCCATTAAATTTGGCTAAAGAATAGAGAGAAGGTGTTGGTTTACACAGTTTTCATTTTTGTTGGGAAAAAGTACATCCATTAGAACAGACAAATCTTCCTCTGTACACATAAGAAAAAAAAACTATATAAATCTCGATTCCATAAAAGACACAGAGCTCCTTTGTGAATTATAATTAGCATTTACAGAGTCATAGACCAACCTATCAAAACATAAGGCAAACATTGAAAAGATTTCTGCAGCACTTCATATAATGATTACTCTCCACATAATCTAAACTTGAAGTCAATGTACAAGAAAAACGTATTTTACTTATTTAAGACTAAAAATAAGCAACAGAAAATCATAGATTTGGTAGATTCTTGAAGTTCGCAAAGTTCAACCTCTAAGTCACTGAAGGAATTTGCCTTAAAACTTCCTAAAATACTGTCATCCAAAATCGGCTTGAACATAGCAGTGAGCAAGGAGCTTATTACTTTAAATATTAAAATGCTGGAAACAGTTAAAAGCGTACTCCTTGAGTAACTCTAAGCCTGAAGTCCATATACTGCTTCAGGTTGCTGGGCCCTACACGGCCACCCTTTAAAAGAAGGCTAAGGACAACCACACACGTTCCTCCCAGACACTCCTGGGCTCAGTGCAGGCTCAGCCAACTCTAGGTGACTCAGGTTACCTTACGTCAACCCTCCAGAGCCCAGGGCTCTCATTTACAAAACAGAAAACACTCCTGTCTGCCTGCAAGACTACCTGCGGATTATACAGCATTTCTGCAGAGCCAGGCACACAGCAGCTGTCCCCACATCCTGGTCCACCTTCATGTAAGTAACCACCATTCACACAACTTGTACACACATTTAAAAAAAAAAATCTTTAAATGATCCCACTGACTTCTTAAAATGCTTCCCCTTTATTTCTCTGATAATATCAACAGAATTTCACCTCTGAACTCTTATTAAATCATCTCTTTAAAGTATCATTAAAATATGAGCTAATGATCCCTGACAAACAAGAGTGACTTCCTAGATTATATTTAAATGAATATGAACTTATTTTCGTACCAGTAGCACTTAACTTATTAAGCACCTATATTGTTCCAGATTAAACTATTTCTAAGAAAAAGAAAAATACTGTCAAGAAGCTTAAGAGGAAAAAGAAAATTCCAGCAACGCTGTTTTCTTACAATACATGACTACTGTGTAAGAATGTGTGTGTTTGTGGAGGAGGGAGATTGTATCCATATATAAAATATACCACTCACTAGAGACGGAGGGTGGTCAAGCTGCTTCTTCAAGGGCCAGACAGCCATTCAAGTTACAGATAATACATAAATGAAGAGCACAGCTGTGTTCCAAAAAATTTTATTTATAAAATAAGTGGCTAGCCCACAGGTAACAGTTGCCAACCCCTACTACAGATAATTAGAATTTTTTTTAAAAACCACAAAAAAAGTAAAACGTCCATAACTCCACCATCCAGAGAAAAACTGGGTAACAGCCTATCCTTTGAGCATTTTTCTGTATATGTGGTGCTTGTGTGCATTAAGAAGAGCATTCACAGAAAACCTAGGATCACACTTCATTATCATGAACAGCCATGCCAGTAATGTTTTCTACTACCTACATGATTTTAATAGCTGGATAATATACAAATGCATGAGCATATCAATGTATCTAAATAATACAATGTCAGACATTTAGGCTACTTCCAATTTCCAAGTACTCAATTATCATTTCTAAACATTGTTAACTTAAGAAAGAATTTGTTTTCATTGTTCATGCCTTAAAAGTTCTTGGTTGAAAAGTACAAGACGACCATTTGTCTTTCTGCGTTTGTGATTGGCCCATTTATCTACTTTGCCTATTTTCTACTGAGCAATTAATATTTTTTAAAGACACATTTGCAACTGCTCTTAATATAAGAAGAACATTCATACTTTCACAGGCCGTACATACACTCCCCATTTCCTTTCAATTTTGTTAAATTTTTTGTCTTCCTTTTTGTCAGAGCTTCTAAATTTGTACGTACTTAAATGTATCAAACTTGTCCCCAGTGACGTGTGACTTTGCTCTTATGGTTAGGAAAGCCTTCCTCTTTGCACAGATAAAAACATACATTCAGATAATGCTTCCTAGACACTATAAAGCTATTAGAAAATAATGTGCCTGTATCTCTCTCTCTCTCTCTCTCTCACACACACACACACACCCACACGGTATCCTCCGGGGCCCCATCCCCTCCCTCTCCAGTCCTGGCTGCCTGAGTGCTCGCTCCCATCCAGCTGAGCCCTGCACAGCCATCCAGCCTCCATGCCCCCTGGCTCATCAGCCATCTTTCACACCACTGCAGCAGAAACATCTCTCACAGCGGAAATCTCAATGCAGTCCTCTCTTGCTTAAAGTCCTTTCATCTGGAGGACTCTGAGAAGACAGGGGTTATGGTGGTGATGGAGCTGCTGGGTTTCCTTGTGGGTTTCCTTGTGGGCATGTGTGTACTTACACGAGGAGAAAAGCAGGCCTGAGACTGCCAGCCTCTAGCAAGTCCTCCTTCCAAGGCTGGCCCTTGGCCAGCACCAGGGAACCTGGGTTTGGGAGGTTCTCGCTGCCCTAACTGACATGAGTGGCTCACTGCACCCACTCTTTGTGCAAACCATGGCTTATGGCAGAACCATAGCTGAACGCCCGCGTTCCTCCTGGCAGGCTGCAATTTTAGCGAGTGCCAGGTGGAGGTGCCCAGGTAGCCAGGTCCCAGGAAAAACCCTGGGCAGTGAGTTGCCAGTGGGAGTCCCTGTAGACAGCACATCATACACGCTGTCTCAACTTGATGCTGAGGGGATCAGACGCACCTCCCCACGAAGAGAAGACTCTTGATGTGCGCACCTGGTTTCCTACAGACTTCTCTCCACGTGCCTTGCTCACAGAGATCTGCATCCTTTCTCTGCAACAAACCAGAGCTATGAATCTGACTCTGCACTGAGTTCCGTGAGTCCTTCTAGTGAGTGACTGAACCTGGCCTTGAAGACCCCCAACACAGCGGGAGGGGGGGGTGGCTACAAACAGACAGTAAACTAGGTAGCGAAACTAAATCCCACGGGCAACCATCGAAACAAAGCTAGATGATCTGGTACTCCATGGACCCCAACACAACACCAACAGCCAGCAGCCACAGGGCATTCACAGTGTTCAAGTCTGTGTAGAAGCAGCAGGGTCTGAAGTCAATCTGTGGACGGGAGCCCCGAACAGCCCGAAGGCATCCGCAGAAGAGCACAGAGCCATCTTGGACACCAGCTGAAACCAGGAATGCCACTGCAGAGGTCTGCGCAGAGGTCTGGAGAGCAGGAGCAGGCAGGCCCAACACATTCCCAAACCTACCCAGCCAAGGTGCGTCCCTCCCAGGTCAGGGCCCACACCGAGAAGACACTGCGCGAAGTGGATGCTGAAGACACAGGGTCACACACAGGTGGGAGAGAGGACAGAGCCAGGAACCTGGGGAGCAAGTGGCCATTTAAAAAAAGCTATCTGAAAACAAGAGAGCGCTGGGAAGTCAGAAAAGACACACTGTTGCCCTCTGCATCCAGAGGTTCAAGGAGATCAATCTCACAGATAAACCCCACACAAAGCTACTATGAAAACAAAGAGAACAAGTAGAAAGACATTCTCAACAGATTATCAAAAAGACAATAAAACCAGACATTAAAAAACATAAACAAGAATTTGAAAGCTTAGAAACGAGATCTCAAACTTAAGAAAGAATTAAAATGTTAAAAGTCTCTTAAAAAATGAAGGTTAATTTAGAAGGAAGACAAGAATTAATAATGCCAATACCTTAAAGATCGGTTAACAAGGAACTTTTAAAAATCAAACGTGGTACATATACACAATGAAATATGACACAGCCATAAAGAAGGACAAAATTAAGAACTTCACAGCAACTTGGATGGACTTAGAGGCTATAATACTGATTGATCCATCACAGAAACAAAGAACCGAGTACCACGTGTCCTCACTCCTAAGTGGACCTTGAGCAACTATGGTAATACTATAAGAAAGGGACTGGCAGCAGTGGGAAACTGCCAAGGGAGGGGGAGGCACACCTCATCAACAAGGGTACCTGCTTAATGAACATCTGTACACCTAATCCTGAATGTACCCCACATATTTAAAATAAAAAATTAAAATAAATAAAATAAAAAAGAGGGAAAAAAGTTAAAAAAGACTTGACAGAAAGCGATCAACTCGTGAAGATGAGCCAGCAAATGCAACAGCCACAGAAAGCCCAACAAAGAGCAGACACAAGAAATATAACCCAAGTAATGTGCCCCAAAATAAAAAAGGATTTGAAACTACATAATAAATAATAAACACCATGTGCCTAAGAATAGCAATACATAATGACGAGCATCAAGACACAGTCTAGTAAAATTACGCTTGGACATTTCAAATCAGATTTCAAATATACTCAGGAAGTCTTGTTTCTGATGGGAAATTCACTGATGCAGATTCTGTGAGATTCCGTGGTCTTGTCACTTTCATTAAGAACTCAGTTTGATAGACTTTAAGCATTTCAAATCCTTGACTGGTCACAGAAAAAAAATAGATAAAACTTAATACAATTGCAGGGCCCTACCCACTCTTTTTCCCTACAACCCAGATCTTAGTAAAACTGACCAGTATAAAGACTGGGCTGAATCACAGTGTGTCTGAGTTCAATTCTGCAAACTTTTTGACAGACTTGACATTTTTACAAATATTGCTTAAACTTGAGAAATAAATATTTAACATATCTAAAAACTTACATAAGTTTTGAGAAATCTTAGTGAATTTACTTTTTTTAAAAACGAATGCTTCAAGTAGCAATTCAATGTTTTTGGCCCAAAGTAGACAAAACTAGTCATAACTAAATTGTTTATGGAAGAAAACTAATTTAAGAAATCCAGGCCAGCTGTGGTGCCTCAAGCCTGTAATTCCAGCACTTTGGCAGGCAAAAGCAAGAGGACTGCCTGGGCCCAGGGGTTCTAGACCAGCCTGGGTAACTTGGTGAGCCTTGTCTCGAAAATATACCAAAAAGTTAGCCAGGCATGGTAGCATGTACCTGTAGTTCCGGCTACTTGGAAGGCTGAGGCGGAAGGATGGCCTGAGCCCAGCAGGTTGACGCTGGTGGCCGTGAGTGTGCCACTGCACTCCAGCCTGGGTGACAGAGCAAGACTCTGAGTCAAAAAAATAAAAAAATGCTGCCTATGAACAGGGAACTTGAGTATGCAGAATCTAGAAAGCTGCAGCCCTCCTCTTGAGGAAGCCAAAAAGCAACTACATGTACAGAGGTCCGCTGCGCTTCCTCGCCTGCCTGTTCTTTGCTAACGCTGCAGCTCATCAGAGAGAATGAAATCATGCCAGGTACAAAAACACATAACCATTTGTCCCAGAGAAAGGGAAACACACACTCCAGTCACTGCTCTCACCTTCTGTAATGCTCTCCTTACTTTCAAATTGGACTAAAACAAAACATGTGATGACCAAGGTCAGGCTACAGCTGGATTTGGAGGGAACATATTGAGTCTAAAGAAGTTCAAACCAGTTTGCAGGAAGTAAATCCTAGAAGCTGTTCCAAAGTATGTGTGTGGTTATTCGTGAAATGCACGCAATGGTGGCTAACATTCATCGATTCTTAGCAAATGTTAGGCACCCGACCAACACACTCACATCTCATTCAGTCACAAAAACCCTGCTGAAAGTACGTCGCTCTCACTCGACAGGTGAGGAGGAGGGGCAGAGCCAAGGCACTTGCTGGAGTTCATCAGCCAGCTGAGGTGTGGTCTTCCACAATCCCGCAGGACTCCCCACGGAAAGTCACGCCCACCAATTCCAGAGACGGACTGCTCACACGGATCTTACCTTCTGGTGTGTCTGACCCCAGACAAGAGGTCACTGTGAGCATTACTGCTTCTCTAAACTAGATGATAAACTGAATTGTTTCCCTATGCAAAGTAATCCGTGAAAATTCTTTGAAAATCAACAACTAGGCAGCCTATCACCTAGAATCTTCAAAGACATTTCCTTCCAATTAAGGAAGAGGTATGAGTAAATGCTGGACTCCTAAGCAAGAGAACCGTGCACAGCGCCAAGGTATTTTGGATCCTCCAATCCTTGCAGCTTCAGCTGCTCCTGAGCTGGAGAGACATTCAAAAGAAAACCACGCTACTCTTGAAGAGCTGAGATATAAACAGTCAATTGAAAGTTATGTGGGCCGGCTCGGTGGCTCAGCATGTCATCCCAGCACTTTGGGAGGCCGAGGTGAGTGGACAGCCTGAGTCCACGAGATCAAGACCAGCCTGGGGAACTTGGTGAGACCTCGCCTCTACAAGAAATAAAAAAAATTAGCCAGGCATAGTAGCTTGTGCCTGTAGTTCCAGCGACTTGGAAGGCTGATCAGAAGGATCACCAGAGCCCAGCAGGTCGATGCTGGAGTGGCTGTGAGTGTGCCACTGCACTCCAATCTGAGCGACTGCGTGAGACGCCAACTCAAAAAAAAAACAGTTGTGTGATCAGGCCAGACGCAGCAGCTCACATCTGTAACCCTAGCACTTTGGGAGGCCAAGGAGGAAGGATTGCATCAGGCCAGGAGTTCAAGACCAGCCTGGGAAACATAGCAAGACACCCATCTCTACAAAAAAATAAATTAGCCAGGTGCAGTGGCACAGGCCAGTAGTCCCAGATACTCAGGAGGCTGAGGCAGGAGGCTCACTTGAGCCCAGGAGTTTGAGGCAGCAGTGATCACGTAACTGCACTCTAGCATAGGTGACAGAAGGAGACCCTGTCACTAAAAGTAAATAAAAAACAACACAGAGCTGTGTAATCTCAAAGTCCCGCCATCTCAGTTTTCTCTCTTATAAACGAGGGTCACATGCACCTCACAAGCTGGCAGCCAAGATTCAACGAGCAAAGACGGCAAAGCAGCGGCTACAGTGCTGAAACCCTACTCGCGGCAGCAAGGACCTCCAAGGACCCTCCCCAAGCCCTCTCCCCACGGCCTGCTCTCCTCTCCCCACGGCCTGCTCTCCTCTCCCCAGGTCTGAGAAGCTGGATTTCCCCTCAGGCTGCCAGCGAGACATTATTTCCTGACTTCCACCAAACGGGTGAGGTGCCTCTTCCTGGCGTTCCCCGGCAACCTGCAGTTCCGCTTTGGCAGTGCTCACACATCACATGGCTGGCCGTCCCCTGACCTGCTTCCCACCGCTACCAACGCATCCCCCGCGTCTCATCCAACGCTGTGTTCCAACACTGAACCAACGCTTCCAACATATCAAGCACACAATAAAAAGCAGGAAATCATATGAACCAGTGAAAAAATAAGCAATGCATTATACTTTTTAAAAGTCAACCATTTCATTGAAGTGTTTAAAAGGTAACAAAGCGTAACAACAAGTTATACTTGAAACGTTTTTTCTGGGTATACCTAAAAGGTGAGAATAAGCAGTCAAAGCAGAAAGGAGCAAAAACAATGAGTCTCGTCTAGGGCAGTCACAAACCACAAAAACAAAGCAACTGCGAATTCCAGGTGCTAAAGGACTTTAGATTTCCGACATAAATGGTAAATTCTGCCCACAGTATATACCGCCCTAATAGGATAAAGGACATCTAACAGAAAACCTTATAGTCGCTATCATGAATGCTTCCTCCTGAACCTGAGGATAACACAAGGATGTCCCTATCACTTCTATTCAACACTGGACTGGAGAGCCTAGTCAATACAGTAAAGAAAAAAATGTATAAAGACTGTGAAACAAAGCTGGGCTCAGTGGCTCAGCCTGTAATTCCAGCGCTTTGGGAGGCTGAGGTGAGTGGATTGCCTGAGTCAGCGGGTTCGAGACCCGCCTGGGTAACTTAGCGAGACCTCATCTCTACAATAAATCAAAAAATCAGCCGGGCGTGGTAGTGCGCGCCTGTAGTTCTGGCTACTCGGAAGGCCGAGGCAGAAGAATCACCAGAGCCCAGCAGGTCGAGGCTGCGGTGGCCGGGAGCGGCCACTGCACTCCAGTCTGGGCGACAGAGTGAGACTCCAACGCAAAAAAAAAAAAAAAAAGACTGTGAAATAAGATGAAATGACTGAGTGTGTGCATAAGTTGCAATTCATTCAAAACAATCAAAGCTGTAAAAGATATTAAGCGAAGGCTGGGCACAGTGGCTCCAGCCTGTAATCCCAGCACTTCAGAAGGTCAAGATGGGAGGATTGCTTGTGCCCAGGAGTTTAAGACTCTCCTGGGTAACTAAGTGAGATCCCATCTCTTTTAAAAAGTAAAGAAAAACTAACTGATAAAAACAAAGCAAAAAACTATTAAAGTGAATTTCATAGAATTCCTAACTAAAACAACAATGTACAAATATTAACTGCATTTCTCTATACAAGTCACAAAGAATTAAAAAATAAAATTTAATAACCAAAAATGTAATCTATAATATGCCATTAAAAAAAACCAGGGCAAATTCTTCAGGTCCCCTCCAGCTGTGGGAGCTTTTCTGTCCTCTCAATAAATCCTGCTTTCTCAAAAAAAAGAAAAAAAATCAAGTGCATAGTAATAAATCTACCAAAAGATATGAGACTCCTATAGTAAAAACAACAAAATACTGCTGAGAAAAATTAAAGAAGGTGTCTATAAATGAAAAGTTATACCATTTGCATGGAAGAATAAGCACTGTTAAAATAATAGTTCTTCCTAAATTGGTCCATAGGTCCAATATAATCCAATTCAATATCCAAGCAGATATTTTGGTAGAAAGAGGTAAGCTGATTCTAAAATTCAAATAAAAATGCAAAGGACCTAGAATAGTCAAAGCAGAGTTGGAAATACCAAAATTTACCATAAAACTACAAATATCAAAACATATTAGCGATAATCAAGTAGATCAATAAAACAAAACAGAATTTCTGGTAACTAGCATACAGTCAGCAGTTCTGCAAGGAAGGTAGTGGAGACAGGTAGATCTTTGCAATAAATATTACTGGTACAATTAAATATCTTTGTGGAAAGCAGAATCCTACCTTACACCACGTACAATAATTAATTTGAAATGGACCATAACAGACATACATGAGAAAAATAAAACAATAAAGCTTCCAAAAGAAAACAAAGAACAGCAACTTCAAAACCTTGGGCAGGCAAGATTCTTCAAGAGGACACAAAAAGCAGCAACCATAAAAAAAGATGCCATGCTAGACTTGACTTCATTAAACCTAAGAACTTCTGTTTATTTATTTATTTTTTTAAAAAAGGAGAAGGAATGAAGAGAGTTAAAAAAAAAAAAAAAAAAAAAAAAGGCAGTCGAAGGACAAAGGAGGATACATGCAGGATGTATATCCCCAAAATGACTCTCTCTGGAATATATAAGGAGCTATACAAAATAAGAAAAACACAAATAACCCAACACAAAAATGGGCAACAGACTTGAACATTAACTTCACAAAAGAAGGCATATGAAAATGCACTCAGCATCACCCAAAACACAGAGAGCTGCAAAGCAAAGCCTCAGTGAGGCGCCGCCACACAGCCATCAAAGTAGCAAAAATGAGTAAGACGATTGAGGGAGGAGCAAATCGTGGGGGGACTGGACCCCACATACATTGCGGGGAGAACCCTAACACGACACAAGCATTTTCGGCAGTTTCTCATAAAGCAAAACAATATGACTTCTCTGTGACCCGGCAATTCTACTCCCGGGCATTTACTCAAAAGAAACGAAAATACATATTCAAAAAAAATGTGTCAGGAAAGCCCACAGTAGCTTTCTCATAACAGCTAAACCTGGATACACGCACACGCTCATCAACAATGAAGCTGAAAAACGGTGGCCCTCTAACATAGCTAAACACTGCACAGTGTGAACTACTGCTCCATGCAACAAAGCCAGCATAATCGTGACTAAAAGAAGCCAGGCACGAGGCAGCGACTGGGAAGACTGAGCAGTTACACAGGTGTATGTCATGTACATAAACATCCATCAAGCTGTATGCTTAAGATCTGGGCACTTTATTATGTATTAAGTTAGACCTCAATGTTAAAAAATGTAAATATTTTACATATAATTAGGTCAAAAACATATTATAATCAAACATAATATGTTCAGGAATATTCCTTTATGTATGCTCTTAATAATAAAATTCTCAGCAAGATACAATAAAAATCAAAGTATATGATATTATCTGGTCCAATTTTTATGTTAGTGGAAAGTCAGTCCAAAATTTATAAATTTAATACCCCCCAAAATGGAGTTACTCTATTTCTTTAAAAAAGTAAGACATATGAACACTAGATATGATTTTTTTCACAACAGTTCTGAAGCCCATTGCCTAAATTTTGTCACCATTATCAAAATACAAATAAAGAATACGTTACAAAATGAAATAAAGGTTCTTACTCTTATGACAATATTAATAATACTCTAAAGAGCATCTCTGTGGCAAATCACTTATCTTCACCCATAAAATGCAGAAAGTGAGATTACATCTAAAGGCTTTTTTTAAGTTCAAGGATTCTATGATTCTGACATTCAACTAATTTCAAACTCTGCTAAGTTTCTCTAAGTGCCTTCCAAAACCAAAGTCAAGTCTTTTGCCCGGCATTCGAAGTCCTACCTCAGCACGATATTCACATTCACCCTTCTCCAAGCTTTCTCACACCTGCCCCCACACCCACACAGTTTTCTTTCTCCTTGTCTGTTCAGGTCATTTCCTCCACGTAAGGCCTCCTTCTCCAGAGCTCTGGACGAGCTTGTTAAAGCCTTTCCGCCGCTCAGTGAATGCACACACCCACATACGTACTGAGCATCCTTCCGCCCCTCCCTGAATCCACCCATTCACAACCATGCCGAGCATCTTTCTGCCTCTCCATGAATCCACACACGTACTGAGCATCTTTTCCACGGATAAGGCACGAAGCTGAAATACAGAGTGAGGACAAAGCAGCAGGCCAGGGTTCCGCCTGCAATGCAGACACGTCATGAGCTGACTCTAATAGAAGTCAGAATCAAACAACAGGCAAAGAGGCAGTTTATACTATCACAGTAAAAGCAGACACGATCCATTAAGCCTTAACCCCACTGAAACCCTTCCTCCTCCAATTTTCCCTATTTTACTTCCAGATAGCTTTCTCTCACCTGTTCTAAATCACCATAAGATTGTTATATCACCCACCCATAATGCCACTTAGTATGTGTATCTTTTATTACTTCTAATATGAAATATAAAACATATGGAACTTGAAAAAGACTTTTTCCTATACACTTTAAATATCTACAAATTATCCCAACACTAAATAGAAACCATTCAAAGTAATGATTTAAAAACTGCTGTCTAAAAGTGAAGCCCTCCCATATTTTATCTGATAATAGTTATATTCAAAGTGATTACGATAAAAAGTAGGGATTAAAAGTAGTTACACCTCATCGGAAGTTTCTGTGGAGAATTCTGTGGAAGTTAGCCATGAGTTAGGTTTCTTGAGAAACTAATTACATTTTTTAATAAGAGAAAAAATTTAATTTTCCTTTTAAAAAGTGTCCCAAAATATTCCTGTATTAACCTGAAATATACAAGTAAGCGTTAATATTTTAACTATCATATACTGAAAAAAACACACACACAAAATTCATTTGCCCTCTGCCTAAACACAATTATCCTGTGTCCATAAAACAATATCTGTGAACATTAGCAACTGTCTTGAAGCTGACATAGTTTGAGTCATGCAACACTTCTGTAACAGAAATGGCACAGAAAGATTAACATCCATGTTTTAGGCTTAACCTATTAACAACTATTTGTATTTTGTTATACTATATATAGTTATATTCTAGGAGGACATGACTTCAACTGCATAATCAAGTTTACGTAAACAACATAAACAAGTATGAATTACCTTATTACTTGAATATTTTTATATACTATCATTATAAATAGCAGTATTTCAAGCATGTTAAATGCAAATTTAAAATATTCAAATTTTTATAAAATTTAAATCCAATGTCTTATGTAAAATAATTCAGAATCTATCCATTTTATTTTGAATAAGCCCATACTGTACCTGGCTACTTCCATGGCCAAAAGGAGTACTAGATAAATTAGTGGTTATACTGTGCAAAATAATTTCGCCACTAAGAGAGCCAGAAGCAATGTAGCAATCATTCCAATTGTAGGTTACACAGGTTACCTCATCTTTATGATCCTGAAAGAGAGAAATGGAAGTAAATACACTGCCATCTGGCCTCCAAACAGCCCATTTTCATGTTTTTGTAAATACCAAATATTATGTATTTGTTAGTTTAACATTTGCTTCATCATTTTCCTCAAATCACTTTGAAAAATTACTCAAATGAGTAAGTACCTGATCAATACCAAGTCTTCTAAGGAAAGAGATTTATTTTTCACAACCCTAATAATGGCCCAGGTACTCTAAAAAAAGACATTATGGAAAGGCATTACGTCTCCCTTAAAAAATTCGATTCTACTGACAAACAGCAGGTATTGCAAGTTATCGGGGAGTCCCACCCTTGAGAGTATTACTGTTCAACTAAGAACACAGGACACTTAAATTACCACGGAAACGGCAGGGTGAACACCAAGTGAACGGTAGAGCAAAGTGCCAGAGGAAAGAGAAGGAGCCGCCACTTGAACTGAGTGACACAGGGAAGCTTTGCGGAAGACCCGGTTTGGGCTCAGTCGTCAAACCAGGGCGAAGGAAAGAACTGTCGGTGTTACATGGAGGCGCGTCTGCGAGCACGGCAGCCCCACTCGCTGGGCACCCACCAGTGCCGGGACGACGAAGTCCCACTTTGAAAGGAACTGCTGAGGCCGCACTACTAACTCCACATCAGCCGAAAGCCCAGTCCCTTGCTCTGCACCAGGTACCCCCATGTCCAATGAGTCCACTTTGAGGCAGTAAGACTGCTGGGTTTTGAACAAACTGAGGTCTCAAGGGCTATGCTTTCCAACGTCAATTAACGATGCCTAGCAGGAGCACACGAAAGTGGCAAGGACCAGGGGACGATGTTTCAGTCAGGTGCCTTAGCTCCAGAATATAAGCACACCAACCCCTGTGCCACATAGAGCCATTGAATCTCAAGAACAGTAGCGCCGATGTTTCACTTAGAAGACAACTTTCTCAGTCCTTCTGGCACTTCTCAGAGATTTATTTACATTTTATACCGTTTCTGAAACAAACAAACGCCATGCTGAGGAAAACACGTTTGATGAGATGAAAAAGGAACAGCAGTCGCTGTGTGCATGGTTCCCACTTGGAGACTGAAGATGGTGGGGTCCAGTACAATTTCCACGACTTCGTGAAGAGGCAGGTGTCCTCCTAAGTTCAAGTGTGGAAAATCAGTCACCCGGTAAGACTCACTAAGCGCCAGAAATTCTGCCAGTCACCACGGAGAGGACTGCCAAGGCCCAACGGCGAAAGGTGAGGTTTCCTGCAGTGAGTCCAATACTCACTAACGGGAGGAACTCGGAGAATGTCAAATCATGGGGCAGAAAAACTCGCTGGGAGGACCGGGAAGCTGAGGATGGAAAACGAGCACAACTCTGCCACGCAGGGTGAAGCGAGCGAAGCCCCGAGGGTGTGGGACAGTGTGTGCCACCCCCGGCTACCACGCTCTTTTCCACCCTGCCAGGGACTTCCCTTCTCAACGGGGTTGATTCACACGGCTCGTCCTCGGGAGACCGGACAATGAATGCCACCCAGTTGGAATGCTATCTTTGCCATTACGAGTTGTTTGACACAGAACAAGTTCTTTACTATCTGACTCCGTCTGTTCACAGGAACAGTACGACCTGCTTTGAAGAGTTGCTGAATAAGCAGTCTAAGCATCTCTAAGCACACTGGTTGGCATATCAAATAATTCTAACTATTCTCATTATTGGCCACTTTTCAATTACCCATTTTTTCCATAGCAAAGATTTTAGAGTTAAAACTCTTGAAGATTGGCTAAATCTAAAATAATGAACTTCCGAAGGCAATAATCATACAATTATAGGATTATATTCCAGCGAAGCTAAGAGAAAACGATTCTTCTATATACCATTCACTAGTAAGAATTAACTAGATGACAAGACATATAACAAAATGATAACGATGTCTGGTTCTTGCTACAAAATAATCTGGAGATGGGAGAACTAGAGAACAGGGGAGGGCACAGATAACACTGGCCATAAATTAATTACCATGCTGTCCAAGGATGAGCACCTGGGTGATGGGTGGAAAAAAGTTCTTTACGTATGCATGTGTCTATAGAGATATAAACATTTTTAAAACTTTTCATATTAAAAATTTTTTAAGGCAAAAATTAAAAACAATTTTAAAGATCAATTGCTAAATATTAAAAGGACAGAATAATAAAAAGCAGAATTCAAAAAAAATCATAATCAAAGACTTTCTTGTAATGGATATTTTTATTTTCTGAAACTGCAAAAAGCTACTAAAGAAACATTAATTGCAAATAGTAAATAGGTTTAGAAAATATTTTATTACCAAGTTAAAAGTACATACACACAAAAATAACACAAATAGCAGCAGCCACATATACTACAGAACAAGAAGCCAAATCCCCAAATCTAATTATTAGATTGAATTCTGTCAACCCAAAATCACTCCCATGTTTTCCAAAATGCCTTTTAAAAAGATCCCTGATGACAACAAACCACACTTGAGAAAAAAATGAAGAAAACAGTTCACTCAAGGATAGTACTAAATGAAAAAGAAGAAAAACAGACTTAAGCATTGATAATAAGCATTAATGTTATGCATGAAAGAAAAAAGACAAAAAAAGTTTTTGACTAAACAGCATCTTTCTTTCCTAACAAATCTTACTTCAATTGGGCTCAGCGGCTCACACCTGTAGTCACAGCACTTTAGGAAGGTGAGCTGGAAAGATTACTTGAACCCGGAAGTTCAAGAACAGCCTGAACAACATAGTAAGATCCTGTCTCTACCAAAAAAAAAAAAGTCAAAAAATCAGGTGGGCATGGTGGTGCACACCTGTAGTCCCAGCCACTCAGGATGCTGAGGCAGGAGGATGGCCTAAGGCTAGGAGATTGAAGATGCAGTGCGCCGTGAGCATGCCACTGCACTTCAGCCTGGGTGACAGGGTAAGACCTTCACTCAAAAAAATAAAAACCTTACCTCAATTCCAAAGTATCTTATTTTTATCATAAAAGAGCAAAAGTAAAAGAAAAGTTTGGTAACTACTGCAAACTCATTGTAAGACAACCATTTTTTTGGTAAAGATTTTTTTTTTAATTGCTTACCTTAAGAGATCGATGAATTCTTTTTGATTTTAAATCCCAAACATTAACAGTGTTATTTAGGCCTCCACTGACCAAATACATAGATGTAGAATTTAAATTGACACATGTCTGCTTTTGCTATTAAAAAAGAAAGAGAGAGAGAGTTACCTTAATTTAACAGAGGTCTAAAGTAAGCATGTGGCAAATACATGTTAAGTTAAATGCTGTAAAATGTTAAACTCATACTGAAGAGTCGCTTCTCATCATCTTTTGCATGGATTCAATAGCTTATAAGGGATCAAAAGGCTTCAAGGAAATCAAACAGATTTGTGTTCACGTCCACAGACCGGGGACGACAGAGGGGCCTGGAAAATGACGGCAAGTCTGGTCTCCCCCAGGCCCGCAGGCCCTTTGTATCTCCGTAAGACCTGCTCTCATACCTCCTCAGAACAACCTCAGTTAAAACCAACCCCCAGCAAGCGACTGTGGAGAATGTCTCACGCAGAGCCCTCATCTTACAGACAGGGCAAGATTTTTTTTTTTTCTTTTGGGTGACTCCATACCATCTTATTTTTTTATTTTTTTTTTTAACTTTTAAATTTTTTATTTTGAAGATGTGGGGTACAATTCAGGGTTAGGTATACAAATATCCATTCTGCAGGTCCCCTTGACAGGGTAAGATTTTTAAAGAGGTCAAGATACTTGCCCTGAGATCCCTCAGACACCGTGTCATCAAAACCGACCACACACTCTTCCCCACCTCTGAGTAAAGGCACTGCCCACCCAGCTTCTCAAGACCAAAAACCCAGACTCACCCCGACTCTGCTCTCCCTCCGCAGCAACCCACCAGTCAGCTCCACGACTCCCACAAGGGCTCTCTTCCCCAAAGCTGTGACGAGCACTAACCCGAGTCTTGCCGAGCCAAGACAGCAGCTTCCGAACTGCTTTCTGTTTCCTTTCCTGCTTTCTCACATCCCATCCCTTTCTGACCTTTATGATCAAGGTGAACTTTAAAAATGCAAGGGCTTCCATTCACACGGAGAATAAACTCCAAACCTATTACCTTGGCCTTCAAAGCCCAACTTTATGACCCTGACAGCCGTAGCTTTTACCATCTTCCTCTTCAGCCACTAACTCTGCAGTCATACTGACCTTGCATTCCTTAAACACACAACCCTACATTTGCCTTAAACCTTCTACACAGCTACTCTCTTTGCCTGACAAGCTAAACTCCTTGAGCCTTGGTCAGATGGCTTTCTCTGGTCAACAGACGTCAACTTAAATGCCACTTCTTTAGAGACCGCCACTGGCCATCCAAAGTAAGTTGCCATTGCAATGTCTTATTGTAGTTCTCTGCAGAACAACTCATCTGTAACTGGGCATTCATGTTTACTGGTTTACTGCCAATCTCCCACCAGAATGTCAGTTTCATTAGCACAAAAACCATATCCATGCTCAATAAATATTTATTAAATAAATGTCTAAAAACATCGAGGTTACCAAGTTCTTCTCACATGAGTATCTGTGAGTGTCACCATCTGGTAGTGTCACCACCAACTTTGCTACAAGGAACACAACATTGCATGCTTTCTTTCTACTTAACTTTTAGATGCTCTATGAAGTTATGTTAACTGTTCTTACCTCCAGTTGAATGCCATGACAAAAAAAGTGAAATGAAGTGCAAAGGGGACATTTTATGACTTAGTTAAAAGTTAAGCAGCAAACAATGCAGATCCAGGCAAATCACTGCAGCTTTCTGAGCCTGTGTTACTTCACCTGAGAAATGAAGAGGGAAGACAAGATCTGCTGCCCTCACCTTGAGAGCTCCTGCATCTCAAAAATCTCAGAACCATCCTCTTTGCTCCAAGGAGATTCTCGAAAGGATGCAAATGATCCTCTTCCCCTTCCCCATCCACCACCATACAACCCAAGGTTTCTTCTAGCTCTGAAATTCTGACCCACAGTTTCGACTATTCCATGTAAAAATAGCCGGATGCACATTACACCACCGTTTCAGTCTCGCTGATATAATTCTCTGAAGAAATCATTCCAGGAATTGACTTGTCTAAGAAGACTAAAAATAAGATTCAGAATCTGATTCTCACCGCAAATCAGGACAGTTTGCTATGAATTATCAAAACAATCTTTAAGAAAGTAGACAGGGACAGTGCCTGCCAAAGAGCAATATATTGGGCTTCCAATTATCACAACAGCTATATTCTTAAAGGCTCAAAACAAAACTTACATTTATAGCCAGTATGTTATTTACAAATGTAACTAATGAACTTAATATTGAAATTATGTGGTCATTACAGGAATCCTGTACCCCCAAGACACAAGGCAACAGATGCAATTTTTAAAAGCCAAAAATAATAGCAGGTCAAATCTCTGGTTATTTAGCAGCCTACCATATCCATTATAAATACTGTTAACACTAATCTGTCTGCTTCAAGTAGGTAAAACACAAAATCAAAGAAAATAAACATGAACTTAAAGTTCTACTCCAAAAGCGATTTTAAAATAAGTGGTATCGTAACTTACTTTCCCAGGCAGAAAAGGCCCCACAAAAGAGCATGAGTAAGAAGACTTGGATCCTACGAAAAGCCTATCAGCACATTAATATGTTACAAGAAATTACTAATAAAAGCTAAAAACCCATGTTTGCAAATACTTTTATATGTTAAAATATATTCAAAACTCAAACTCAAATGATCTCATTTATCCACCTGAATTATGATATAGTTTCTTAACTGTGGGAAAGTAGGTTAAGAATCATAGCAACTATTTTCAAATATTCATAAAACCTTAGAATTACATCACAATTTTGGATATCATGTTATTTTTGTGCTTCAAAAAAAAAAGGGTCCCAAACACTGATTCTAAGGCATAATGCATAAAAGTATAAGTCAAAATTGTTTTGATGTCAGCAATAAATTTGAAAAATGTTTGTTGACCACCTTAGATGGGATCCAAAGATCCAGAGAAGACAGAGCTGCCTCTTATCAACCAGGGACACTCTCTGCCTTGGTTTCACTGGTGTCAGTTCAAGAAGACAGAGCGCCTACATTCCATTTCCGCCCTTAGCAGGTGTTCCCTCTGACCTGGTCACAACGTCTGTGGGTCAGAACTAAGATTCAGGCCATTCCCACCAGAGACTTGTGGAGGAGGACTGAAAAAAATCATGCGTCCTCTTTAAGTTAGTTGAGTTTATATCCTATCGTCCTGCTGTCTCCTTTCTAGTTGATCTACCTCACCTCTTTCAGTGTGTAAAACTGCAACTCCTAACGATTTAGGATCTGCTATGCAAACTTTGAAACTCAAAAAATAACGAGCTACCAACTACTCATACCTTTTAATTTAAACCTTATGCTACTTGAGAAATAGCTTTCAAGGAGTGTGTGTGACTCGAAATGAAGAAGCCAGCATTATCCTCAGTCAGAGGAATTAATCTATAAAACAAAAGGATAAGGAAACAACATGCAGTAAGAGCTTCCTTTAAGTTCGCTAGAACCTAAGCTCGCTTTGACAAAGCCGCCTGCTCATGGCGAGCGTGGCGGAGGCGGGGCAGGCCCCCAGGATGAGGTGGGCAAAATGTGAGGCAGAGGACAGCAGCGGAGACGGGTCTTCTGCTGGAGGTCCTGAGCCCAGGTCACAGAGGCAGTGCTGTGTGAGTAGGGCTCAGACGGTCAGGCCAACCTAGTGACGCAGGTGGGTCATTCTCCCAGGACAGGCAGCACGGGGCCCTCCTCCAGAAAGGAAATAGAGAAGGCAAGCACCTCCCTAGCAAAGTCCAAGTCCTCAATGCGGCCCTCAGATCCAACATGATTTACCCTCAAGACACTTCAGTTAGCACACATACCTCACTCGTCCTTACGTGTTCCCGCGTCATCCTGAGCTTAGGTTAAGAATGCTGCTTCTATATTTAGTTGCAAGCACCAAAATAAACAAGTAATAGCCACTCAAGCAAAACTAAGATTTTAAGAAGTTAAAAGAAAATCACTTACCCCTTCAGCAAGTTCTAGAAGTGGAACAGGTTTACATTTGCAACTTGAGACCACGATTTTGTCGCCACTGGAGGAGGCGGACACTAGAAAGTTGTCTGAATTGGGAGTTATGGAGCATCCAACAAGCACCTGGAGCACCAGACCATAACTACAGGAGGTGCAACTACAAAGCAGACACTCAGGAGACAAGCAGCGACGGTGGCTCCCAGTCCGCTCCAGCACCAGCAACTCACTTGCTACTGGGACCAGTCTCTGCTGCCACCGCAGGAAAGAAGCAGCCTCTGTCTGTCCCATCTCTTTTTTTTTTCTTTTTTGAGTTGGAGTCTCACTCTGTCGCCCAGACTGGAGTGCAGTGGCCGCTCCCGGCCACCGCAGCCTCGACCTGCTGGGCTCCGGCGATCCTCCCGCCTCAGCCTTCCAAGTAGCCGGAATTACAGGCGCGCGCTACCATGCCCGGCTGATTTTTTGATTTCTTGTAGAGACGAGGTCTCGCCAAGTTGCCCAGGCAGGTCTCGAACCCGCGGGCTCAGGCAATCCACTCACCTCAGCCTCCTAAAGGCGTGGGATTACAGGCTGAGCCACCGAGCCCGGCTTGTCCCATCTCTTGAGAGCTATGTGACTCCTGTGATACACCGCTCCATTTCAAAGAGTAGGCCAGAACTTTAACCTTCAAGAATGAGAGCAAGAAGCAGCACCAGCAAACACCAACCAGCCTTGCATCTACAAAAACTGTTGCAGATACTTATTAACCCAGTACTTGGTACCAGATTAAGCTAGGAAGCAAACATCCACACCATGCCCGGCCTTGTCACTCTCTTTAAAATATCTTCCCTACGACTCATCTAGAGAGTCCTTCAAAAATGCAGTCACTGCACCATGGCTAGATCGATGGAGCACCAGTGTAATTTATTTTACTGTTTTAATACAAAATCAAAGAATAAAGAGGTAAACTCCATTCTATAAGACACTTCAACAATTTTGTTACATATTTGCAAGAATAGGTTGACACAATAACTTCTAATATTTTTATTCATGAACCAATCATATTTTAAAGCTTTGGTATTTTCTTCTCATTAGCAAGTAGACTATTAATACTTCGGTATTAGTATAATCAGACAAATGTTAAAACTTAATTTGTTGTTTAAAAAATAGTGTACGAGTCCCACAAAAAAATAATTTCTAGCATACCAGTTATACAGAATATTTTTACAAAAAAGGTGATAAGACAATTTTGTTTACAGTGATAGTTCTCAACCAGGGGTGATTCTGGCAATTCTGGAGACATGTGTGGCCATCACAACTAGGGGCTAATGATATCTACTGGGTAGAGGCTAGGAAAGCTTCTCCACATCTTACTATGCCTAGGAAAGCCCCCCAAGAAACTATCTGTCCTGTATGTCAATAGTGTGGGGTTCAGAAGCCCTGGTTTAGAGACTTTGCTCCTCCATTTATCTTACCCACATTTAAAAGCTTGCCAAGATAGGGAAGGTGTCCATCAGAAACAAAAAAAGCTCAGAAAAATTCAATCTAGACAATTTTACTATGTCTGTTTGGAAAACGATGTTATCTTCATCACACACAGAAAGGAAGAGACACAAAGAGGACATTCGTGAGATGGGGATGTTGGACAGTTTTATCTCATCTCCATCTGCTCCTGCCTTGGACTTCTTTCTGTCTTTAATTTCCAGATGAAATACACAAGCATCCTAATACAAATGCAAAAACTCATTCCAAAACCTCCAGCAATTACTACCATCATTACCGACTTTATTCCAATTAGTTCCATAACCAACTTTTGATAACACAATTAAGTTCCTATGGTGTGGCTCTAGAATACTTTTTTTTAAATAACAGTGTTTTTGAATGAAATGAGGTGCAACTACAATTTTGAAAACTGAAACCAGCAAAGAAAGCCAGAGAGCATTTATATGATACACTGTTTTTTTTGGGTTTTTTTTTGAGTTGGAGTCTCACTCTGTCGCCCAGACTGGAGTGCAGTGGCCGCTCCCGGCCACCGCAGCCTCAACTTGCTGGGCTCCGGCAATCCTTCCGCCTCAGCCTTCCGAGTAGCCGGAACTACAGGTGTGCGCTACCACGCCCAGCTGATTTTTTGATTTATTGTAGAGATGAGGTCTCGCTGCCCAGGCGGGTCTCGAACCCACGGGCTCAGGCAATCCACTCACCTCAGCGCAGGATTACAGGCTGAGCCACCGAGCCTGGCTGATACACTGTTTTTTAAACTACTATTTCATATTACTAACTTTAGTAGCAATGCAAAATATATTTTCCCATATAGAGCATATTCAAAAGTTTCATTGACACTGGTTGCTTAACCTAATAAAAGTAGTTATTTGTTTTCAAAGGATACTGTTACTGCTCCAGCATACTGAGCTGATTCCATGTGGCGATGTGTGGGGGTTGAACTTATCCACCAAGGTCATAGATGAAGCATCCCATATTTTAATATCATCTCCTGATGAAGCAAATCTGAGGTTTTCCTGCATGACTGCACCTACAAATATTTTAAAACAATGTACGTATGAAGCAATTAAGGACAGACACACACAAGTTAAAATGACGCACTTAATTTAAAACACTTTTGCTCCAAACAGTGCACTCACCAGAGCTGAGGTGATCTCTCTACCACATAAAGCAGATCACATGCTCTTAGTGGACCCTCCAACAGCCCCACCGCAGTTGTACTGAAGTCCAACCTCCTCAGCCTACCTTCCAGGAGGCCCCTTGCCACTGTCCTCCTGCTTATCCCAAGGGCCACCAGCCTCGGGCACACAGGCCCGCTTTCTGTCCCGTGCCCCTTAATGTCACCATGGGCTGCCCCTTCCTGGAGTGTGCACCCGTCTCTCAGGGTCATCTCTGCTCATCACTCAGATGTCTCCTCCGAGGCCTTCCCTGGCCACCCGGGCTAACGTAGCCACTCGCCAGTCACCCAGCACGCCAATTCTAGATCCAATTTTTTTTCAGGGCACTTCCTACTCTCTGAAAGTCTTATTTGTTCTCCTAATAAGGTCTCCCTCCCCATCCCACAGTCTTGAAACACCATGGCTCGCAGAAAATTCCCAGTCTTTTA
Source organism: Cephalopachus bancanus (assembly GCA_027257055.1). Taxonomy (NCBI): domain Eukaryota; kingdom Metazoa; phylum Chordata; class Mammalia; order Primates; family Tarsiidae; genus Cephalopachus; species Cephalopachus bancanus. Next base: position 5,013,481 of record JAPVLO010000090.1, read on the forward strand.
AAAAAAGGCACAACAAACTAGCATTCCTGCAGGTCAGACTCCAAGCGTCCCAGTTCAGCAACACGCCCAGAGGAGATGCCACCTAGTCCCTATGCCAGCATCTGGCCCGCTGCTCGCCCTCCCTGGGCCCCACAAGCCTAGGCCTCGCGACCTCGGAGAGAAGGTGAGGAGGGCAGTGGCAGGAGGTGGCTCTAAGCTGCCCAACCGGGTGAGAACACGCTCAAGAGCACCCAGCACATCAGGGGGGCTGCCGTTCTCAGGGGCACCCGTGACACCGTGTCTACAAGAAGGTAAGCCGTGTCCCGCAGAAACCCGCCACCCGGCGACCCAGGCCGTGGAGACTCGGCCCCCCCGCCGCGTGCGGACGCAGGGTCTGGACGTGGCGCCTGCGGGACCCGTCCCCTCGGGCCACAGCCCAGGGACCGCGCCGAGCACAAGAGACGCAGCCCGCGAGCCCCGCCCGGCTCCAGGCTCTGCCCCGCGGGGACAGGCCGACGGCGCCCGGGGCTGCCGCCTCCGCGCCTGAGGACCCGGCGCGTCGGGGGCGCCCTCGGCCTCGGCTCCCCGCAGAGGCGCCGGCCCCCAGCTCTCGGCCGGGCTCCCGCGGCAGACGCTCCCAGGGCCGCGGAGAGCCCAGTCCCAGGCCGGGCCCGGCCAGTGCCCAGCGAGCCGGGACGCGGCCCGAGGTGGCCCGAGGGGGCGGGGCAGGCAGGGCGCGGGCGCGGCCCGGACCCCCAGACCTCACCTCTCCGCGGCTCCGCCGGGGCCCGGGCGGCCGCTCCGCACAGGGCTTCCGGCTCCCGCCCGGAATGTTAAACTTCGGCGGCCGGAAGTCCCGGCCCGATGACGTCACGGGCGAGACGGTCGCTCCCGCGGGCGGAGGGGGCCGCGGCGAAGAGGCGGGACCTGGGCGGGACTCGGAATCCGAGGGGCGGCGGGGCGGGGCCGCGGCCGAGAGGCGGGACCTGGGCGGGGCTCTAAGTCCGAGGGGCGGGGCCGGGGCGGCGGGGCGGGGCCTCGGGGCGTCTCCCGCCTCGCCCCGGCCGCGCGCCCGCCCCAGCCCCGGCTCCCGCGGGGTCCGTCTCGCCGCCCGCCGTGCTCCGCGGGCCCGGCCTCGTGGCGCTCGCGGTCCGCGGTGGGAGGGGACGTCGGCGAGTAGCAGATGCACGTGGCGGGCGGAGCAGGGGTCGCGGCGACCGAGGCCCGAGGCGGGTCGGTCGCGGACGAGGACTCCGGAGAAGCCTCGGCCGGCCCTGGCAGGACGGGGCGTGCTCGCGGAGACGCGACCCGCAGACCCCGCGCCCAGGCCGCGCCGGAGGGGCGGGAGCCCTCGCCGCCTGGCTGGGCGTCCCTCGAGGCTTCTCCGCGCGAGGGGGCCGCGGGGGCGAGGCCTGGGTACGCCTGCTGGAAGGGCGGCTGGCCGCCGTCGGGCGGCTTTTGCAGAGGAGGCGCGCAACGAACCCGGGGCACGTGCTGTGCAGACGCGGTGCGGCCCTTGAATCGCAGGAACCCGCGGTGGGTTTCTGGACCGGGCACAGAAGCCCTCGTCATCTGAATGCATATCGCGCGTAACTGGCAAGTTCCACGAAGTGCCCGTTTTTGGAGCAGAGAGTGAAGTCCCAGCCCCGCTCTGGACCGGGAGAAGCAGGAGGAAGACCGCGACCAGCACCCGCCTTCCGCGCAGGTCGGCAGTTCTTGAGGCTGTGAAATCCAGTCTGGGCCGAAACGGGGCCCACAGGGTTGGGAACAGAGAGAGCGTGAGGGAGTGGGGGCAGGGAAAATGGGGAGAAGAACGCTCCCACACAGAAAGGCAGGTAATTGCATCTCGGAGGATTGAGGCCAGCAGGAAAATTGAGACTAGATGCTGTGAAAAGTTGAATAATAGAATGTATCATCAATATGTACATATCATATGGCATAATAACAGATATTAAAAGAGATATTATTTATTGAACATCTACAAGGAGGGAACCCCCCCAAACGGAATTATCTTTTGCAGGGCAGGCGCCTTGTAGTACAGGCCTCCTCTGCTAGGTGAGTGTTCCAGGAACACGTCACCATCAGTGTGCCTGCTGGCGTTGGGGTGAGAAGCCGCCTTGGACTTTGGTGATTTTTTTGGAGAGCCTTTCAACACATTTGCCCATTTCATGATGAGTGATTTATGAACTCACCTGTTCACACCACACGGAGGTTTTTACCAAAACAGGCATGACCCGATTGCCCTACCCTCCCTATTCACCTGATATTGCCCCAGTGACTTTTTAAAATTTATTTCCTTGGATAAAAAGAAGTCACTAGCTTTACCACCCTAGGAACACAACCCCTATTGTGAACTGTGAACGCGAGGGATCTAGGTGGCAGCTCCTAATGAGAATCTAATGCCTGGTGACCTGAGGTGGAGCTGGGACGGTGATGCAAATACAGATGGACGTGAGCATGAGGTTTGCCTGCACAGAGACCATCATAAATCAGTTGCTTGCAGACTCATCAAAAGCATAATTTCATAATAATTGTTATTCCATTATACATTGCAACGTGGTAATAATAGAGATAGAGTACACAATAAATGCAGTGTGCTTGAATCATTCCAAAACCTTCCCCCCACCACCTGACCGTGGAAGAATAGTCTTCCACAAAACCAGTCACTGATGTCAAAATGGCTGGGGACCCCTGTTCCATAACAGAGGTGATAAACCATAGAAGCCAAATGTTGGCAGCCTCACTAATATGTGAGTTGCTTAAACAGATACAAAGGTAGACAAGGAGACGAGGAATATTTCCAGAGACAGAGAAATATTTCATAACAATAACTGAAAGATATCAACTATAAATGTCTATGTGAACAATAAATGAATTTTGAAATATATGAAAAATAAATATCAAAACTAAAGGGGGCAAAAGCATATCTGTAATTATTGCTGGAGACATTAACAGAATTCTCTCCATAACTTATAGAACATTCAGATAAGAAAAAACTCAGTGAAGATGTCAAAGGGTTGCACACTATCAACTTTCAGCTGACTTATAATACACTAGACCAAACAACTGCAGAATAAACACTCTTTTCAAGCACACATGGAACATTTACGATGATAGACTATATGCTAGGTCATAAATCAAGTCCTGATACATTTCAAAAGAATAAAAATAAAAGCATATTCTGTGATCACAGCAGTATTAGATATGAATAAAAGGCAGCGGTGCATCTAGAAAAGCCCCAAGCATCTGAAAATTAAGAAATTCTAAACAGTCCATAGGTCAAAGAAGAAATCAAATCACAAAAGACAAATTATTTGAACTGAATGATGAGTAAAATGCAGCATAAAATGTAGGGCAACAGCTAAAGTAGTGCCTAATGTTTATGTTATGAAAAAAAGAAACATCTAAAATCAATGATCTGCATTCTCTTAAAGAACCTAGAAAAAGAAAACAAATTAAACACAAAGTAAAAATTAGAGTTCAGAACAATGAAATTGGAAACAAATGAACAATAAAGAAAAATCAAGTGAAACCAGAGATAATTACTTGAAATCATTAAGAAAATTGCTGACTCTCTAGCTATACTTATAAGAAGAGAAAACACTAATTGCCAATATCAGGATTGAAAAAGTCCATCCATATAGATCCAAAGAACATTTTAAAGGATAAGAGAATAGCATGAAAAACTTTATGTCAATAAATTGGATAACTTAAATAAAGTGGACAGATACCTTGAAAGGCAAATATTAAAACTGACACAAGAAGAAATGAAAATATGCATAGTCCTGTATGCACTATAGAAATTAAATTCAAAATCTAAAAAACAATCTCACAAAAACCTCAGAATCAGATAGCTTTACTGTTGAAATCTATCAAACACACGAGGAATAAATAATATCAACCCAATACAAATTTTTTAAGAAAGCAGAGAAGGAGAGACTATTTACTAAACTCTGTTTTTAGGGACAATATTACTCTGATACTGAAACCAGACAAATACAAGAAATAACCATAGACTCATATCCCTCATGCATAGAGATGAAAATTACATATATGTGTGTATGTATATGCAGGTTAAATTCAGTAATTTATAAAAAGGATTAGGACCAAGTAAGATTTATTCTAGCAAGGCAAGGTTGGTTTAATATTCAAAAATTAATTAACATGATTAACCACATTAATAAATTAAGGGGGAGGGCCCATATAATAATACCGGTAAATGAAGCAAAAGCATCTTAAAAAATTTAACACCCACTAGTTATTAAAAATGTTCACAAACTAAGAAGGAGGAAAGGGATGAAACGTTCTCAAGTGACCCAAGGGCATCTGTGAAAAGTCCATAGACAGCACCTTGGCTAATGGTGCAAGACTGAATGTTTTCTCTTAAAATTGGGAGCAGTACAGAGATGGGCTTCTACTACCACTATTCAACATTGGTCTGGCGTCCCCAGGCAGGGCAGTAAAATGAGAGGAAGAGGGAGAAGATGGAGTAGCAGCGGGGAAGAGAGAAGAAGGAGAGAACAGGATGCCTACAGAGTGGAAAGGAAGAGGTAAAGCTCTCTGTGGTGCAGACAGGATGGCTGTGTACTAGAAGAGTACGTGGAATCCAGGGAAAAGCTCCTGTAACTGATACATGAATGTAGCAAGGCCAAGGCCAGGTCGAGACACAAAAATAGAGTTCTTCATACTATCAATGAACAATTGGAGGGTAAATAAAAATTACGGTTCCATTTACAATGACATCCAAAAGCATGATTACACATAAATTTGATAAAACATACGCAGTAGTTGAACAATGAAACCGACAAATCATTACTGAGAGAAGCCAAAAACCTAAAGAGGCCAGGTGTGGTGGCTCAAGCCTGTTATCCCAGCACTTTGGGAGGCTGAGGTGAGAGGATTGCCTAAGCCTGAGGGTTCAAAACCAGCCAGGCAATGTAGTGAGATCTCATCTCCACAATAAATCAAAAAATTAGCCAGGCGTGGTAGTGCATGCCAGTGGTTCCGGCTACTTGGAAGGCTGAGCAGAAGGAGTCCAGCAGGTCGACACTGGGGTGGCCATGAGCGTGCCACCGCACTCCAGCCTGGGTGACGGAGTGAGACTCCAACTCAAAAAACAAACAAATCAGCAAACAAAAAACATAAATAAATGAACAGCTATATTATATTCATGAGCTAGAAGACTTAATATTGTTAGATTGCCAGTTTTTTCCAGATTAATCTGTAGATTCAACTTAATTTTCACAAAACTCCAGCAGACTTTTTTTGGTACAGATGGACAGGATATTTAAAAAATTTATATAGCAATACAAATTACCTAACAAAACAATTTTTAATAAAAAAAACAACAACAGAGGAGTGTTAGGGTATGGATAGGGTAAGGGTGGATGGATGAACAGGGAGGGAGAAGGGCGCAGCACCCCCGGAGCCGGCGTGCCGGCTGGAGGTGCGCGCTGGTGACTAGAGATCCGAGTAATGCAAAGAATTGCAACACACAAAGAGGTGAAAGAAGAAAAAATGTATTTAAGAAAGGTTCACTTCCCACAGACAGGAAGTGGGCTTACGCTCTAGATGAGTGTGGCCCCGTAGCCCCCCAAGTCCCAGCTTAAATCCTTTCCCTTGGATGCGTTGCAATCAGGTAGGCGTGCCTGCCGTGACTTCCTTATCGACCACCTGTGGATGTCTTGGAGACCCTGTGACACAGAGACCCGCTAATGTCTGTCCATGTTATCACAGCCCCCAGAGAAGGACATGACAAGGATTCTAGTGCTCCTGTACATTCCTGAACAGCATTCCTTAGGGATAACGGAGGGTGCGCTTCCCCTTATCTCCTATGCATTCCCAGCGGGCAGCTTTGGGGGATCCTTGACTTCCCAGTAGACAGGACCCAACCTACTGGAAGACTGACTCCCCATCCACTCCCCGCTCTGAGCGGTCACAAGTCCCGCGGTCTGCATAACTTTTGTAATCCCAGGTTTTGTGATTTGCATAACTTTTGCCGAAGGCATGATGTCTGAGGCCTTGTAAACTCCCTTTACTCTAGGCGAGCTATGAGACACCTCTGATACCTGGCACCAGGAAGTCTGGGTTTCTGAAAAGACAAAGTTGCAAAGTTAATCTTTACCTAAAGTGTGCATTTCTCCAAAACATAGCCTCCACTTCCCCATCATTGTGTTAGAGTTTAAGACCAAGATTTAAAAAACAGCGTCCCACTCTCGGTCTGTCCTTTCAAGGACCTACATACGCCTGGTGTCAACCTAGATTTGATGCAAACTCAACCACAGTGACAGAAAGCAGAGTAGCACTTGCCTGGGTGGAGGCAGGAGTGCCTTGTCGGGAAGTCGAGGGAACAACTGGGTTGGTAGGAGGGGTCTCCATGGTTGTGGAGGCTTCCAGGTGGTTTTAATGCATCTGCCAAAATTCATAGACAGGCCTTTTTAAGTGATGAAGTTTGTCGTTTCTTATGTGTCAATAAATGTTATGTTTAAAAGATCTCAGGAGCTATTAGTTCCTAATTATTAAGAAAAAAGGTAATATCCTTCACTTATAAGAGAAAACCAAAGTTGATTCTTAATGAAGAAGATGCATCAACACACATAATTGTCAAACTTCAAAACGCTGGCTTGAAAGAGAAAATTTTAAACAACATCAAAAATGGGGGGGAAAAAAGAAAAAAGATGTCCCTAAGCAAGCTTCAAGAATCAGAATGGCTTCCATGTTCTTAATGTAAGGATAGAATTTACAAGAGAAATGAAGCAATACCTCCATATTTCTGAGCAAAAAATGATGTCTACCCTCGAGTTATCCAGTCATACTATCATTCACATGTCAGAGAAGAATAACAACATTTTCAGACACATAAAGTCTCAGAATATTTACCTCCCACGTACCCTATCGGGAAGCTGCTTGGGGAGGTGACACAAGGAGACAAAAAAGTGATGCAAAGTGGGGAAGACAGTAAATCCTGTCCCCCTGGGAAAGGGACGGGAGTCCTGGGGTTGGTGAAGGAATCCAGCCACCCTGGGGAAGCCACAGGGATCCCCGGGGGTGGTGAAGGAAGACGCCAGGATGACAGCTGAGCCAGGGGCCCGAAGAGTGGCCAGTGTGGGTGGTGGGCCAAAAGACTCCAGGAGTGCCCCCCATGCACAAACACCCCTCACATATTAACTGTATTGAGAAGCGGGTTACAGAACTCAGGAGGGGCGTTTAGGGGCTGACGACGCAAACGAACACGTCGAAACCCAGAAAGCCACCTCACTTACCAGACAACATCAAAATTAAAACCACTGCTGGGGAAACCGAAAGGTGTGCCGGAAAGGAAAAATGATGATCAAAACCGTAATATACCACATCACCGAAAGGTGAACCTGGGACGTTAATGCAACCACAATCGTGACGCTGCCACACCGGGCTGGAGGAATGCAGGAAACGTGCCCACGTGTGCAGTTGGGTGGGGCTGTACAGGGACAGGTTCCTCATCTTCCATGGTGGAAAGTCAGCAGGTAAAGACTCACATTGATTTTAAAAAATCAAAAATTAGGTTGCCATTCAGAGAGATGCAGATGAATACCAAAAGACGTCAAAGAGAAACACGTAGAACTGCAGGGCTTTAAAATATAATTTGAAACAAAAGCATCACCGCCCACTAGCCATCTCTCCAGAGGTGTCCGTCTACATTTCCTGTGTCGTGCTGTTTGTCATGCTCTTTCTGCCAACACACGTGTGGGGGCCGTGCTGGGTATTGCAGTGATCAAGACAACAACATCCCTATCTTGGAAAGACTCTGATTCCACCAAGGTATCAAATCCTAGTGATACACAGTTCCAAGTGCCGTGATAATGATCAGATGTGGACAGTCATTGTGCGGGAAGGAACTTCCACCTAAGGTACCAGGGATGATTTCAGAAGAAGCCAAGATGACATGGACTCAAGAAGCCCAGGTTTTCACATACCATTAGGTGTCCTGTTGTGTGAGCATCTATCCCCTTCCGCCTCCCCTCCTGCCACCACCTCCACGACCCGCTGCCCAGGGAGCCTGCCGTCCAGTGGGTGTTCCCTCTTAAGCAGGCAGGGCTAGTACAGCTCGGAAACAGAGAGATGAGATTCCATGGGCAGGCACAAGGCAGATAAATGAGGAACAGGATGGTCAGCGTACAGACACCTTCTTCTTTTTTTTTTTTGAGTTGGCGTCTCACTCTGTGGCCCGGACTGGAGTGCAGTGGCCACTCCCGGCCACTGCAGCCTCGGCCTGCTGGGCTCCGGCGATCCTTCTGCCTCAGCCTTCCGAGTCGCTGGAATTACAGGCGCGCGCTACCACGCCCGGTTGAATTTTTGATTTATTGTAGAGATGAGGTCTCGCTGCCCAGGCGGGTCTCGAACCCGCGGGCTCAGACCATCCACTCACCTCAGCCTCCCAAAGGTGTGGGATTACAGGCTGAGCCACCGAGGCCGGCTTATAGACACCTTCTTAGCAGACCAAAACTCTCCAACCAATCATCTTGCTGGACAGGCACCCCTGACCCGACCTTGGAATGAGGGGCAGCGGGCACCATCTATCACAGACACAATAAACAAGACAATAGGGTGTTGCCAGAGACACTGAGGCACGGCGCTGGCAGAGAAAACTTAAACAGTAACTTTTCCCATAATTTCAAGATTTGTGTGTGACACAAGTGAGCTTGGGAGTTAAATGATAAGTATTGAAACCTGTGACCGACAGCTCGTTGTAACCCACACAGCGCTGAAATCTTAACGTAGAAAATAGGTTGCTTAATTATCGTTTTGGACAATACGAGTGGGATTTCCCCCCAAAAAACAATTATTTTTGGTAGGGCAGGTCCCTTGCAGCACAGGCTTCCCCTGCTAGGTAAGTGTTCTGGGAACCCATCGGCATCAGTATATCAGCTAGTGTTGTGATTGTGGTGAGAGGGTGCATTTAGCTTCAGTGAATTTTTTTTTTAAGATTCTTTTAACACGTCTGCCCAATTCATGATGGGTGATTTATGAGCTCACCTGCCTATACCAAACTAAGAGTGCAGCAGTTTTTGACCAAAAAGGGCATGACCCCTGTGCCTCACCCTGATGTTACCTCAAGCGATTTTTTGTTTGTTTGTTCCCCTGAATGAAAAGAGTCCTCAAAGAAAAATGTTTTGCCAGTTTGGAAGAGATGAAACAAAAAAAGACAGAAACGCTAAGAGACATCCAAATTGACAAGTTCAAAAACTGCTTTGAAAAGTGGAAAAGGTGTCTTGATAGATGCATTGCATCAACCAGAGAGGACTTTGAAGCTGTTTGAAGTTTAAACATGTGAGAATAAATGCACAATTTTTAATAAATAAATTCCATTTGGGGAAGATCTCCCGTCGTATATAGAGCTTTCTGATAACAGCAAGCCTGTTTCCTTTCCCTTTTCCTTTCTAATAAACTTTACTATAAAACTTTGCTCAGGCTCACTCTGAAATTCTTTTCTGCGGCAAAGTAAAGAACCCAAGGAGCAACTACACCGGATTCCACCCGACGTCACTTCCGTTCCAATGGACTTTTCACAGCTGCCTCTGGCACTTCATTCAGGCTTCAATGTCCTTAAATGCCACCTCTTCAAAGATGCTTTTCCCTGGACTACCCAATTCAAAATATCCCTCACACCCCATCACACTCTGTCTCCTTGCCCTATCCTCACACTTTTGTCTTCAAAACACATACCTGCAGGACACTCTTCATCTATTTACGTGTAGTTAGGTTTGTTTCGACTCTTCACTGGAATGAAGGTGCCACCAGCAGAGACATTTTGTCCTGTGTGTTTGCCACCATATCCCTAGTACTCAGAACAGCAGGCGCGCAATACCTATTTGCTAACTGAGGAAATGATGAAGAAGGAATGTCTCCAATCCAGTTCTGTCACCCAAACACTGACTGCTGCCGTCCTCTCTGCCAAAACATCCGCCTTCCGTAGCTCCTCGCAGCCTCTCAGGGCTCAAGGCAGACATGTCAAGGTCAACTCTGAGGTTTCCGAGGTTTCCGGGGTTTCCTTCTCACCTCCCCACAGACATCCCAGTAGGCAGTCCCGAAACCCAGGCGGTTCTGTGGCTGAGCGGCTCTCAAGCTGTCTACCTCTCCCCACCCCCCTGATGCTCCCTTGATGTGGGTCATTTTGACTCTCGTGGGATGGCTGGAACAGCCCCCTCTCCTGCTTTCCCGCCTCCAGCCTTCACCCCCGACCATGCTCCACATCCTCCCAGCATGCTCCTGGAAACATGCAAGTCACAATACATGACTGCTCTTCTTAAAGCCTAGGCCCTCAGAAGAAAGTCCAGATTCCTTTGCCTGCCCCCAGACTGATTCCCTAAGTCTTCCCGGGCACCTGGCCGGTTTCACTGACCAGACACTTGTGCACCGCCTGTCTATCCTTTGCCCTCACCGCTCGTCTCGCCTGCCTGTCACTGGCTCTGCCCCCCCCGGGCAAGATGGGCCCGTGGACACTTCCCTCCTGCTGGGTACCGCCACGGCAGCCTGGGTCCACCCCACGCACTGTCCGCCGTGTGTCCCCTCATCATCCCCTGCTGGACCCTGCGCTCCAGAAACATAGCGCCTGGCGATGGAAACAAGTCTCTGTCCCCAGCTCCTGGCATGATGCCTGCCGCGCGGAGACGCCTAATGAATGTTGATGAATGGGTGAATGCACGCGTGAATCTGTTGTTCAGAATCTGTTTTTAGAATTTGGCAGTAAAGTGGAGAATGAATTGCCGGTGGGGAGTCTGCGGCCTGTGGACTGGTTACGAGCTAATTGGCATATTCTCGACAAGATGAAGCGCCCAGACACAGGCGGAGGCGACCGGAATGGAAATAAGGAGGCGGAATTGAGAGGCTTTTGTTCAAAAAAACAAAAGCTATTTCATGAGCGAAGGCGATTGATTGAGCACTGTGTGTTTTCTGAAGGATGGCTCCAGTGTTTTAAATGTCGACAAAGGGCCGGAAAGCCAGCCATACCCATGAGAAGCAATCAGTCAGCAGACTTCATGAGGGTGAGGAGGTGATTGAAGTAGACAAAGAGGTTAGGGAGGTGCATGGAGCTCTCGACACAGAAATGAGAGGCTGTTTTAGCCGCCAGAGCCGAGCGACTGACAAGGAGAGGGAAGGTTTCAGGGCAGAGGGGGTAATCACGGCAAAAGTTTGCTTCCGCCCCCAATACGGCCATAAAGTTGGCAGACAGCCTGCAACATCAGACTGGCTGGGCAGCCGTGCGTCCGATGAGCGGCCTTCCCTTCCGAGGAGAGACGTGCACACGTGAGCAAGGCTGGGCTTCACCGGGGGGACGTCAAGGGCTTGCAGGGGTGGCACAAAGCTGCACTGCCTCGGCCACTCACCTCAGCACGGAGAGCCATGACCCAAGACGGGTGACACCGGGGATGTGGGCCCTTTCCTGGTGACAGCTGTGCTCTTAGCTACGTCCAAGGGAAGGGAAAGGAACGGAGTTCCAAGGAGCTTACGAAGTGTAGGGAGCACTGTGGTCTCATACCTCTGTCCCCAGCCTCACATTAAAAAAATAAGTGTGAATGATGATATTGCCATAACTGACTTGAGGAAATCCTCTATAATGATTATTTTCATCAAAGGTGATGAAAACCTATAAAATACATTTTTTTTTGAGTGGGAGTCTCACTCTGCCGCCCGGGCTGGAGGGCAGTGGCATGCTCACAGCCACCCCAGCATCGACATGCTGGGCTCAGGCAGTCCTTCCACCTCAGCCTTTCAAGTAGCTGGAACTACAGGTGTGTGCTACCACGCCCAGGTACTTTTTAAATTTATTGTAGAGATGAGGTCTCGCCAGGTTGCCCAGGCTGTTCTCGAACCCGTGGGCTCAGGCAATTCCCTCACCTCGGTCTCCCAAAGTGGTGGGATTACAGGCTTGAGCCACCGCGCCTGGCCTAAATACATTTTTAAAAATTCTGGATAGGTAATGAAGACATGTTGTAAAACATCTAATCGACACAAAAGGTAGAGTTAAAATAACTCTTTCCTACCCCTGTGGGTGAGCCCGTTTCTTTTCTCCAGGACAAAAACTAAGAATAATGTCTTCTACATCTTCCAGGAATATTCTAGGCCTAAGGATACGTTTACATGGTTCATTCAAATTCATTCCATACACACTGAACACAAACATTAGCTTAGTATACATTCATTCTGCGCTTTGTATTTTGTTTGTTTGTTTTTCTTAATGATAGCTAGCAGCGAGTTCCTGTCCTACGGCCTGCGGGTCTCATTCCCTTTTCTGTCCAAATAAGACTATTGTGTGAATGCATCATGTTTTAATTAGCAAAGCCTCTATTGGTGAGTATTAAAGATGTCTTCCAGACATTCTCTATGTGTACGTAATTTCCTATGCATGAGAGTAGAACAGTATATTCTAGCGTGGTTCAACAAGAAGAAAATGTGAATAAAACATGTAATTTACAGTGTCCTCGCAGCCACATTTAAAAAGTGAAAGAAATCAGGGAAACTCGTTTTCATAAATGTGTTGTATTTAACCCATTCCATCCCAAATATTACCATTTCAACATGTAGTCAGTGTAAGACATGCCTTGTGTGAGACCTTTGCATTTCTCTGCTTGTACTCGGTCTCTGAAATTCCTCAGAGGCACCACGTTCCCAGTGCTCCAGAACAGCTGTGGCTGCGGGCACCAGTCTGAGGCACCGGCAGGTGGGCTCCCAGGAGGCACAATGCTCAGAGGACCGCAGGTGCTGACGTTGTGCTGTGGCCAATTCACCTTTCGGAGAGCGGTGGGACCCACGTGCACCCTGGAACCACATGTGGGTGCTAACCTCCACCACCCGCCCACAGGGAAGCAGCACGGCACGGGCCTTCAGCTGGCCCTGCTAGTGAGGCTGCACGTGTTCCTATGTTCCCATGCCACCTGCACGGCCCTTCCTGCGGAACACTTTCAGGTACTCTGTCCAGTTTCGTCAGTAGACTGGTCTTCATGGACATACAGGAGAACGGAAAGAGTCCCTTATCGGTCAGAAACGCCATCAAAATTTGTGTTATGGCATTTTTTTCCTTTTTTGGCCATGCAAGCATACTCACATTTTATGCATTCAAAATACCGTTTTCTTCTATTTTTACATGTGCTTTTTGTTTTATTTTTTAAAATAGCCATCTTTTATGGCTCCCGGGTCTTGTCATGCTTCGAGAGGGGCTCCTCTCTCTCAGATCGGTGAACGTCCTTCCCATGACCTCTTCTGATCCTCACAATAAGGTTCTGAAACCAATGTCATCATTCCCATCTTACAGACAAGACGGTAGGTTCCCAGGTGTGGTAAGTCAATGTGCGAAGGGACGCAGCCGATGAACGGTGGAGCTAGGGTTCAGCTCAGCTTGTCAGACTCCTTTCGACATCACTCCCATAATCAACATAATCTGCGTGAGCGTCTTGCCGCTGTCCCCTTCTTTCAAATCCTTGTATCATATTCCATCTCTCACAGCTATTAATAACTAAAACACGGCATTAGTCCCGACACCATACGCCCACACAATTCCAGATCTAGGCATGGGCAGCCTGGGCGTCCCTGTGGGGTGAGGGTGACCAGGGTGTCCTGGGCAGAGGCAGCAAGCAGGAGAGGCTGGCGGCGAAGATGAGGACACGCACTCAGCATGTCACAGGAAAGGCGGAAATCGCACACGGAGAGCAAGAACAAGAGCACAACCATGGAGGATGAACAGAAAACATTCCAGAGTTCAGTTCATTTGGCCGGAAAGGGAGACCGAAGACAGGCTTCAGTGAGACTGGAAAGGGCCCGTCTTTCGCTCCACAGGCCTTGGGCATGGTTCTGGGGGAGTCAGAAGTCATCAGCATGTTTGAAAAAGTGCGCGCCTGTAGTTCCGGCTACTGGGAAGGCTGAGGCGGAAGGATCGCCAGAGCCCAGCAGGTGGAGGCCGCGGTGGCCAGAAGCGGCCATTGCACTCCAGTCTGGGTGACAGAGTGAGATTCCAACTCAAAAAAAGAAAAAGAAAAAGGCAGTGACACGATTGGAATGATGCTTTGGGAAGATGACTCTGCCGGGACTGCGTGAGAGCTGTTGCCAAGAAGAAGTGGGCAGAGAAGGGGGAGAAAAGAAAGGGAGAGAGGGGGAGAGAGAGAGAGACAGGGAGAGAGGGAAGAAGGGGAGAGGGGAGAGAGGGAGACGCGAGGAGAGGAAGCCAAAGAGAGAGAAGTGGGGATCCTCCTTGAGTCACAGGGCTCCTGAGCTCTTTTGAGCCCACGTGTCCACCTTCCCTGTGGTCTTCCTGCTGTCTTCCATCCTGCGGGCAAGCGCCGAACCCCCAGCTTTAATCACCGCTTCCACCTACTCTAGATCAGACGCCCAGAAGCCACCCTGGCCCAGAGGGGCTGCTCCTGCATGCTCATTCACAAGCACGCCTGGGTTGCTAATGGCACGCCACAGCTTTGCCGCAGCACCATGGGATGACGGTGCGTCTGACTGGGTCCACACGTGCTTCCGTCCGCTCCCCTGGTCAAGGGGGCACTGCGTGTGCTTTATGTGTGCAACGACTCTGAACAGGAGCAGTTGCACTCATTTTGAACTAGAGAAAACCTAGGAATTCTATCAGAGGGACGAATCCTTCATGGGATAACCTAATGGATTTCTTTTCCCTTCTAATTTCCATCAGTCTAGACACATCCTTTGTGAAGAAAAAACGCTTCCTGGCTGTAAGTTCGACAGCTGGCATTGTTAGTTCTGGCTCACCTGGACTCTGACCACGGATTTCAACTTGTGTGTGTGTGTGTCTGGGGCGGGGGAGTGGGTGTCTCAGAGAAATAATTTTTGAAGGCTAATGACAGCCTGAGTGATTCATGACGCAGGAAGGTTTGCATTAAGCAGGTCACAGAAAGGAAAAAAGGCTGCTTGGTGTATGTCCTTCTTGCTCCCGAAGTATAGACAAGAAAAGAGCTTCTTGGTGCGAGTGAGAGTCTGTGCTTTGGCTGCTGGTTACTAAGTGAGTTTAGTTCTAATACATTCACTGGGCCATGTAATTAGGATTTGTGCGATTTTCTGTATGTAGGTTATATATCAATATTTTAAAATCTACGTTTCCTCCCCATCTGGAGACCACGTAGACACGTGTGTACACACACACACATGCACACACCTCCCTTTCATGCAAAGGGGCTATTTTGCTAAAAGCATCTTTTACTTTTTTATCAGAACATAGGTTCTCTTTCTTCAGCAGACTCTAAATTCCTTGACGATAGGATGAGTGTCTTACTGGTGTGTAGTCTCTATTGGAGCATAGAGAAGACACTACCTAAATATAAGCTGGCTGAGTGAGCAAAAGAACATATCGATGACAATACTAAAGAAATTAGGAACCGATTTTAATGACTCGGAACAGGAACACAGCACATTAGTATTCTCCACATCCTGCAATCTCAGCACTGGCCAGATCCTACAGGCAGTTTGACCTCATAATCCGGGTTAAATATTAAATACAGTAGCACCCGCTTGTAGCTCCCGCTATTCGGAAGGCTGGGACAGAAGGATCGCCGGAGCCCAGCAGGTCGACGCTGGAGTGACCGTGAGCATGCCACTGCTCTCCAGCCTGGGTGACAGAGTGAGACTCCAACTCAAAAACTAAAAAGTAAAACAGAAAGTCAGATATAGTGTTTGACCAGCCAAACCAGCCTATTCCTCAATACTGCCCATTAAATATCAGGAAGAGTAAGGTCTCTGTTCCTT
Source organism: Cephalopachus bancanus (assembly GCA_027257055.1). Classification (NCBI taxonomy): domain Eukaryota; kingdom Metazoa; phylum Chordata; class Mammalia; order Primates; family Tarsiidae; genus Cephalopachus; species Cephalopachus bancanus. Next base: position 5,029,192 of record JAPVLO010000090.1, read on the forward strand.
AGCGATCCACTTTAAAGAGCGTTGCAACCACACTGCTGTAGGCTAGGAAGAGTGGAGTGCCAGAGTAGAGGGCGGAGCACAATGGCATCCCCAAGCTGTAGAAGCTTCTCCATGTAGGAGAAGAGCCTTCCCCGGGGCGGTGGAACTTTCTGCATGCTGTAGAACATTCCATGCAATGTAGAACCTCCCCGTGCTACAGAAACTTCCGGCGCTGTAGACCCTGTGCTGTGTTATGCAGCTTTACCCAAGTCATAAAACTGTCTCCCGCGGTCCAGAGCCTCCCCTGTGCTGTCGAACCTTCCCGGGACTGCAGAGCCTTCCCTGTGCTAAGAACCCTCCCCAGGGCCATGGAACTTTCCTGTGTCATAGAACCTTACCCATGCCACAAAACTTTCCCCCATGGTCCAGAAACTTCCCTTGTGCTCTAGAACCTTCTCCTTGCTGTAGACCCTTCCCTGTGCTCTAGAACCTTCTCCAGGGCTGCAGAACCATCCCGACTGCTGTTGATCCGCCCCCAGTGCTGTGGAAACGTATTCATGCCACAGAACTGTCCCCAGAGAACTTTTCCCCATGCTCTGGAACCTCCCCCATCCCGTAGAACCCTTTCGTGCTCTAGAGCCTTCCCTGTGCAGTGGAACCTCACCCAGTCATTACAACCTTCCTGATGCTGTTGAACCTTCCCCATCCAGCTGGGTTTTGTTTTTTGTTTTTGTTTTTTTTAGTTTTTAGCTTAAACATCATTATATGCTTGGACTATTAGGGAATCAATTGAATAGAAAACGTAGAATGCTTTAAAATGTTTTTTGTTAATGTCCTTTACGATTGCTGTATATGCTGTGAGGCTTAGAATGCCCCTCTGGAATAATGGATATTATGACGTGATTTCAAAAGCAGGGTGGGTGGTAATACATTAGCTACCCATTTCTGCATAGCAAGTTGCTCCATCATGCAATAGATCAAAACAACAATGAACGTTTATCTCTCATAGTTGCTGTGAGTCAGAAATTCCGGAGCAAATTTTCTGAGCAAATTGAGGTTCCAAAACAGTTAAGTAGATTGTTCCACATCACACAGATAATAGGTGGTAGAGCTAGGATTTGGACCAGGCTCTGTGTCTCCCAATGACCAAGGGTGACACTGGTGTCCAGGATACCAGTTGGGGAGCTGTACGCAGCAGCCTAAGTGAGAAACAGCCTGGGACCGCTGCACCGTATAGTACTGGAAGAAGAAGTGGAGATAAGTTGGCAGAAGGTTGTGGGACCACCCTGAGCACCAGGCAAGAGGGCACCTTCCCCAGGACACAGCACTTCGGAAGGCTGCAGGCCAGCCACTGCCTTCCCCCCAGCCCAGGGTCCTTGGTCTAAGGGTTTGGCCTGCCTGGAGTCCACACTTTCCCTCCTCAAGCTCAGGTACCTGGAACCTGAAATTTCCCTCTCAGCCTGTCCCCCGAGCCATGCTGGGCTGGCACAGGGCTCTTTCTCAATCATCCCTGCTGAAGCCAGACTTGCTGTTTGTATACACAGCTCCTGGGCCTCAGAAGTGACTGGCTGGATAATAAGGAGATTCTCTAAGGTCATTCTGCTGGCCCCGTTGTCATGACAAGGGTCCCCAAAGGTGAAAGAGGAAGACAAAAGAGGGCAGAGTCATGCGATGTGACTCTGAGCCCACCACTGGACTGTGAGGATGGAGGGGGGGTCCTTTTCGGGGAATGTGCATGGCCTCCAGAAGCTGGAGACGGTGAAGGCGTGGATTCTGCACCAGAGCCTCCAGAAGGAACCAGCCCCGCTGACTCCTGATTTTAGCCCATTCACGCACATTTTGGACTTCTGACCTATGGAGCTATGAGATAATGCATTTCTGTTGCTTCAGCCAAGCAGTCCGTGGCAATTCGTTAAAGCAGCAATGGGAAACTAATACAGACTTCACCTTCCATAAAATGGTGGACTAGAAGAAAACTGCTCATGAGCACAGGAAAGAACAAGGAAGCTTATCCAGTTGTTCTGGGGCTCCAGGTTAGAAAAACGTCTCCTTTGAGAATTTGTTGCTATGCCTCTGCCCTTTCCTAAGTGCAGGGTCTGGAACTCTCAAAACAAGAAATTATGAGAATAATTGCTCCCAGGGAGAGATTTGTGGCAAACGTAAATTTTTTTCTGAAAAGACCCAGCCTCAGCCCAGGTCACTCAAGATTTACATGAATGAAATTCTGCTCAAATGGCAACCCAAATTAATATAAAAAGAGAAAGAGAGAGATGGCGGGGGGGGGGGAAGAAGAAGAGAAGGAGGAGGAGGAGGAGAAGAAGAAGAGAAGATAATCCTGTGTAAGCCAGATGGAGCAGAAACAGTAAACAGCAGGAACAATGCCCTAATGTGATAGAGAAAGGAAATCAGTATGTTTAAAATAATTGGCAACATCAACAAAGCCAAAATCATGAAACAAGACACCCTGAGAAAAGAACAGAAAGATTTAATAAAGAAACTATAGAAACACCAGAAGTAAAAAAATGAAGCCTTTAAGATTTTATGGATGGGTTTAACAGCAGATCTGATAGAGTCAAAGAGAAAATTACTAACCTGAAAGACAAATCAGAAAACACTTCCAGAATACAGCCTGGCAGGGGAAGAAAGGATGGAAGCTGCAAGAAAGATTAAGAAATAGAGAAGGCAATGAGGTCCAGAATATGTATAAAAAGAATCCCTGTTTGGGATGCTGGGGTGAGGCGATTGCCTGAGCCCATGGGTTCGAGAACAGCCTGGACAACTTGGCAAGACTTCATCTCTTCGATAAATAAAAAAATTAGCTGGGCATGGTAGCACACACCTGTAGTTCTGGATACTTGGAAGGCTGAGGCAGAAGGATCACCTGAGCCCAGCAAGTTGATGCTGGGGTGGCCGTGAGCATGCCACTGCACTCCAGCCTAGGTGATGGGGTGAGACTCTGACTCAAAAAAAAAAAAAAGAATCACCGAAGGGGAGAGTTGAGTGACTGGGAGAGAAGCGCTATTTGGAGAGCAAATCCAGGAGCCACGTCAACCAGGGACCACTGAAGACCAAGATGGCAACAGTCGCCTGACTCTCATTGTACTGCAATTAAGGTAAACAATAACACCACACAATGAATAATCATTGTCATTATTTTGTATATTGCATACTATCTGCTTATTCTCTATCTAAGAGCAATTTTCAAAAGTTAAAAAGTGATACTTTTCAAAATGCAAAATAAATATTGGTTGAAGGTTTTTATTCCACTCATTAATAAGAAAACCTATAAGATGGTAAGATTTACATAACGTGGATTGACTTCCTACAGGGCAATAAATGGCAACCTTTAGGTTATATTCTAATCACTGCATCCCTTTGGGACAAAATTTGTTTATATTATTATTGAAAAAGTATCATTTGTATTGCTATCAGGTTGTTTTTTTTTTTTACAAGGCTTCCTCTCTCCTTACAAAGATGTAAGATTTCCTAATCAACAGCAATTACAATGTCAAGCAAACTTCCTAGAGAATCAGACTGTTCCCCCCCTCCTCCGCCCTACCCCCTCCCAGATGATTAGCTTTATCAACTTGGTCAGGCTCCAGAGTCAAGATATTGGGTCAAATACATGTGAAGGTATTTTTAAAAATGAGATTAACAATTAAATCAGCAGACTTTCAGTAAAGCAGATTTCCTTCCATGACATGGGTGGGCCTTATTTAATCATGTGAAGGCCTGAAGATAAAAGACTGGGGTTGCCTTAGGAACAGGAAACTTTGCCTCTGGGCAGCCTTTGGGCTTGAGCTACAGCATCAGCTCTTCGCTGGGTCTCCAGGCTGCTGATCTGCCCCGCAGATTTCAGACCCGTCAGCCCCACAATTGCATATGACATGTGCTCATTTATCCCCCCCCAAACAGATGAACAGATAGATAGACAGATAGATGATAGATAGCTTGATGGACAGATGGATGGACAAATGGAGAGCTAAATGAGAGATAGACAGATGATAGACAGATGATAGACGGATGACAGATGGATGGATAGATGGGTAGATAGATGGCAGGCATGATAGATGAATGGACAGCTGGAAGGATAGACAGAATAGATAGAGGACAGATGGATGGACAATGGATGGATGGACAGATGACGGATGATGGATAGATACATAGACAGACAGTCAGACAGACAGATGCTGAATAGACAGATGCAGTTATGCACAACAGTGTTTTAGCCAGCGATGACCCACATATGCAATGGTGGCCCCATGAGATTGAAATGTCCTCATCACCTGCGTTGATGGAAATTTCCTAACGTCACAGGCAGAAGCATTCCTCGCGTGCTTGTGGTGACGCTGGTGCAAACCAACGTGCTGCACTGCCAGTGGCAGGAAGGTTTAGCCCATACAGTTCTGAAGAGCACACACTTGATCACGGTAATAAACGCGAACGTGACTGGTGTGCCCACTCACTACACTACACTTACCATCCTTATGTCAGAGTGTTCTCCCTCTACCTATAAAATAACAGTTAACTGTAAACAGCCTCAGGCAGCCTCGGGCCTTGAGGAGGCCTCCGTGGGAAGGCTTGTTCTCACGGGAGGCAAGAGTTCCACGCAGGTTCTGCGCCCAACACCCACCAGAGGGACGAGGTGTGGCGGGGACAGGGATGCGGATGACTCGACCCTGTATGGGCCTGGCTAGTACATGTGTCTGCGTCTTTGTTTTTAACAAAAGTGAAATAAAAAGTTGCAGAATAAGGAGAGAAACACAGAAGATATTTTTATGCAGCTGTACAACATGTTTATGTTTTAAGCCAAATTATTACAAAAGAGTAAAAAAATTCAAATGTTTATAAAGGAAACAAGTTAGTCACCCAAGGTTAATTTATTCTGGAAGAAAGACAACTATTTTTTAAATGATTTAAAAAATAAATCTAGCGTGGCCTAAGTGTTTATAACTCTATATAATCTACAGTAATATCTCTTTTTCATACTTGCAAATGTTTATTTATAATGCAACTGCACAACAGAAAAGTATATTTTGGCAAATGTGCTACATTTTAGGAGTTATGCATAATTTACCATAATGTCTTAGGCCTTCACATGCACTCACTATGACTCACTCACCCACCCCATGCAGCTTCCCGTCCTGCAGGGTACGTGCCCTAGGTGGGTGACAGTAGGGAGGGGTGTGTGACGTGTCAGCGCTGGCCCCAGCCTCATGGCCACACATGTGTTCTCAGAGGATGCAGGTACTGGGGCTCCCCAGGGGGTCACACGCGGGAACCCACCTCGGAATGTGAGCAGTGAGGGGGAATCTACTCGCCTGATGCCGCTGTCTCTCGTCAGACTTTCACTGTGGCTTTTCTATGCTCGAATGTGTTTAGACGCACAAATACCTACCACTGTGTCACAGTTGCCTGTGGTGTTCAGTACAGTAACGTGGGGTATAGGTTTGTAGCATAGAGGCAGTAGGCTGTACCACATAATCTAGGAGTGCAGCAGGAGACCCTCGTGGTGTTGTGAGCACACTCCATGATGTTCACACTACCATGAAATCAGCCAGTGATGCATGTCTCAGAACATATTAAGCAATGTGTGACTGCGTGCAGCGCGCACACACACACACACACACACACACACACCCTATTGGTTCTGTTTCTCTGGAAAACACTGATAATATACCCTCCACTCAGAAAGATGGACAATGCCCAGTACTAAACTGAAAGGATATTTGATCATCTGTTTTGCCTGTTTCAAAATTGTAGACAATTTTTACACCCCCATAGGGCCAGAAAGGCTCCCGATAAATTCCATTTAAACATTTATTAGCACCAAGATTAGTCCTTCATGTGTTCCTTGAGCCTGGCACATGGTGACTTTAAGGAGAGCTACCCTTGTGTGAGCAGTAAGAAATGTGATCAGACCACTTTATTGAAACTGGTGCAGCTAGCGTATAATAGGTTGCCTGCATTCTCGCAGGGTTGACTCCAAGGCCACCTCCCCCGTGAGCATTTGCGAGGATGGCTCCGCCTTCCCCTGTGCTCCAAACCCATCCTGAGGCCGCAGCAGAGTGACCTGAAGCACAAGCCTGACGCTGCAGCTCCTGGGCCTCAAGTCTCCCAGCAGCCTCCCGTCTCCCGGCCGTGGCCCAAGCCTCGTCGTGGGAGCTGGTGTGCCTCTACCCCACCCCACATCCCCTCACTCCCACCCCACGACTCGGGGCTGTTCTCCAGCCAAAGTGAACTTCTTTCCACTTCTTGAAAGTCCAGAGCAAAGAACTGAAGGCTTATGCTCTTCCAAAATCCTGACCCCAAGATGACAGAGCTAGCGGGTGGGGCTTTGGGAGGTGATTAGCCTACATGGCTGGAGTGAGTGCACTATCAGGGAGCCCAGAGAGTGGCTCAGGCCCTTCCCCCACGCAAGGATGCCACGGAAAGGCGCCATCTGTGAACCGGAAGCCCTCACCAGATACCGAACGCTGGCGCCCTGGTCTTGGGCCTCCCACTCCAGAGCTGTGAGAAGCACATGGCTGTGGCTCGCTCTGCTGAAGGTGTCTCACCACAGCAACCAGACAGCCAGCATCAAGAGCCTCGCCCCAGCCCCCTTCAGTTCTCCAGACGTCCCGTTCTCGGAGTCCAGAGTCTTCCTCCCTCTCCGCTGGGCTGTTTCTTGCTCCGTCGGACTATTTCTTGCATCTCCCGTGGACTTAATGCTGTTTCAGCACAGGTTGCCTAGACAACAGGGTGTCAGGCAAGACACCCGGCTGCTTTCTGAGAGGGCAGGCGCGCGTCACCCAGGACAAGTGCGTGTGGGAAACAGAGGGGAGCAGGGAGGGGTGTGCAAAGCGTGCGCGCCGGCCACTGCCTCACGGCCACACACATGCTCTCAGAGGATGTGGGGACTGGGGCTCCTCAGGGCGGCTGCGCACGGGAACCCACCTCGGAATGCAAGGATGAGGGGAGTCCACTCGCCCGACGCCGCTGCCTCTCCCGCCACCCTCTGACGTTCACGGCCCACCCCTCTAGGTCACGTCGTGTGGCTCTTCCTCTAGTCTCTTGGATACCAGGTCCCAATGGCACAGGGTGTGAGGGATCACAATGTGCCACCAGCACAAGGACCCTTCAGCTCTAAGCTGAAGGCCTCTGAGCTCCAGAAGACGAAGGAGAAGCCTTCCAGAAGCTTCTTCTGAAATGATGGAGCAGTGAGGAGCTGCCACAGCCCTCCACCCTGGAGGAATCCTCCGTCCCTGAGGAAGGTGGAGGGTCCCTGCCTGGGACAGGCTACACAAACAAGCATGACTCCATGAGCCGTGATGACCTCCTGGCCCCTCCAGGACCTGCTGAGAGATGACCCACAGCCCCCCCAACACAACCATGAGCCCCCAGTCCCTCCAGGACCCTGAGAGACGGCAGGCAGGCCCCCCCACACACAGCAGTGAGCCCCCAGCTCCACTCGGACCCACCGAGAGATGTCATACATGACCATGAACCCCCAGCCCCTCCAGGACCCACCAAGAGATGGCAGACAGCCCCCTCCATGCACAGCCATGAGCCCCGAGTCCTTCCAGGACCCCGAGACATAGCAGACAAGTCCCCCCCAAGCACAGTCATGAGCCCTCCATCCCTCCAGGACCCACCAAAAGATGGCGGACAGGTCCCCCCACGCACGACTATGAACCCTAGTCCCTCCAGGACCCACTGAGAGATGGCAGACAGGCTCCCCCACGCATGGCCACAAGCCCCCAGTCCCTCCAGGACCCTCCAAGAGACGGCGGACAGGCCTCCCACACACGGCGTTGCCCCCACACCCTCCGCGCAAAGGAGAGTTCGTTTAAAAGTTTAAGAGTTGGCTGGGGGATGGGCGCCAGGGCTCTTGGCTTCTCTCTGCTGTCCTGTGGGGCGGGAGTGGTCGGGAAGTTTCTCTGCTGCTAAACGGGGGGCCCTAGAGGGAAGCACGGTCGGGCTGGGGACCCTGCGGGAGGTGGCTGTGGTGTATCGGGGCAGGGGCTCAGCAGCAGTGGGGCAAGGAGGCCAGCAGAAGGCGCCGTGCGTTCCAGGAGACGCGGCCGGCCGGGCACAGCTGCGGACGCGCCGTGGCTCCCCCGGCTCCCCGGGTCACGGCGAGAGGCGCCTGGGCGTGTGGAGCAGGCCGGGGGCGTCCGGCAGACCCGCTCTGGGGGCTGCCCCTCCGAGGGAGGCGATGGGCTTGAGGTGCCGGAGACATCCGCGCTGGTGTCCCTCCCTTCCTCGGGAGCAGACCCTGGACTCCGCCCGCCGGCCTCTTCCCCTCGGTCCCCTCCCTGTTGCGGCGGCGGCCATGTGGGGTGGGAGGGAAACCTCAGGACTAGATGCAGGATTTAAACTCGATCCCTGCTGGACGGGGCCTCGCAACCCTTGGCCACGAACCTCAGCTCTCACATGGGACGGGTCCTTTCGTCAAAAGCAGCGGAAGACGTGCTGAAGGTCTTGACAGGAGAATGTCCAGGTGGGACTCGGACGGATCATGGACTGCGGCCTTGGGGGCACACGAGGGACGGGCCTGTGAGGAGAAGGGATCCTGACACAAGAAGCCGCCAGAAGCCAGGCTCGGTGGCTCAGCCTGTCATCCCGCGCCTTCGGGAGGCTGAGCTGAGTGGATGGCCTGAGCCCGCGGGTTCGAGACCCGCCTGGGCAGCGAGACCTCATCTCTACAATAAATCAAGAAATCAAGCCGGGCTCGGTGGCTCAGCCTATAATCCCGCGCCTTCGGGAGGCTGAGCTGAGTGGATGGCCTGAGCCCGCGGGTTCGAGACCCGCCTGGGCAGCGAGACCTCATCTCTACAATAAATCAAGAAATCAAGCTGGGCTCGGTGGCTCAGCCTATAATCCCGCGCCTTTGGGAGGCTGAGCTGAGTGGATTGCCTGAGCCCGCGGGTTTGAGACCCACCTGGGCAGTGAGACCTCATCTCTACAATAAATCAGAAATCAAGCTGGGCTCGGTGGCTCAGCCTATAATCCCGCGCCTTTGGAGGCTGAGTGAGTGGATTGCCTGAGCCGCGGTTGAGACCCACTGGCAGTGAGACCTCATCTCTACAATAAACCAAAACATCAGCCGGGCGTGGTAGTGCGCGCCTGTAATTCCGGCTACTCGGAAGGCTGAGGCACAAGGATCGCCGGAGCCCAGCAGGTCGAGGCTGCGGTGGCCAGGAGCGGCCACTGCACTCCAGTCTGGGCGACAGAGTGAGACTCCAACTCAAAAAAAAAAAAAAAAAAGAAGCTGCCAGAGACTTCCGTTCCAGTTGTCAGAAAACAGCTTTCCACGGCATGTTAAGACACAAACACGCGATTCCTGTTTCCTACAAGGGTCTTCGGAACAGCATCTTGTGCAGCGGCAGGTTTGGTAAGACGGCCACGGGGCTGGTGCTGCAGAATGTGCAGACCCCGTGCAAATAGGGTCTGTCGCTTGCATCTTGCTCTAAAGGTCTTCACGCAAACCACCACCCTCACGCTTAACATCTCCACATCACGTAACCAGCCCCATGAGCCCTCCAGGCCACACTGCAGAGAGTGTGGAGAGCGGCCCCGCCTGCACAGGGCAGACTGGCTGCAGCGCCATCCAGGACACAGCTGAATCCCGCCACCCGTCCCGGCCACGCGGGTCAACTCCTGCCCGCCACCGCCCTGGGAGGCGCCGGGCTGGGAATGGGATGTGGCTGACATTTTCACGTCACCGGTGACGCCCCGTGCTCAGCACACCGGTTCAGTCCCTGGGCCTCTGTCCTCACCCACTCTGCAGGTCTCGCCCCGGACGCCTGGCCGTTCCCTGACATCCCAGCGGGTCTGCGTGGCCGGGGAAGGGGCCTCGTGCTCCTGCGGCGTCTCGCCCGCCTCCCCTGCAGCTTGGTCCGTGGTCTCCCCAAGCAACGAGCCTCCCTTCACCTCGCCCGCCCCGTAGCGGAGGCCCCTCCTGCCCGTGGGGACTCCTGCTGACCCCGCTTCGGGGGCTCGGCCGTCGACGGGACCGCATGGGCAGCGCGAAGAGCCTCGTGGCTGGGTGACCGAGGCCCCCGCCCCCGTCCGGAATCTCAGGCCGCTCAGCTGAAGCACAAGTTTCCCAGAGCGGCAGAGAAGCGGGGCAAGCTGCTTCCCCTGCCCTGGGGCCCGGAGAGGCTGTGAACGGCGCGGCCTCCCTCTTTCTGGGTGGGTCTCCAGCGAGCTCGCAGGGGCAGGGGCGCAGAAACCAACTTCCCCGCCGGAGAGGGGACACACCTCACACTTTGACAGTAGAGGCTGCAGAGACAACGTGGGCTCACGCGACACGTCCGCCCTTCCCGGCAACACGTGAGCCAGCCCGGAGCACGTGTGACCAGGAGTCCATCCTGCTCACGATTGATGGTTCCAGCGCCAGCCGTGTTGTGCCCTCGAGGACCGCACGGGGTCAGAGGCTCGCCCCGCCTAGACGCTCCATCGGCAGCTGGAAGGTGTGGCGCCCACTGAGCGCGAGCTGGGTCTCTCACCCGCCCCTCGGGTCGCCTCATTTTTCTTGAAAACGCACATTCATAATTCAACACTGCCGCTCCCTCCCACTTCCTATTAAGCAATTATTTTGATTGCTTCATTATCTTCCATTTTTTTCCCCGGGCCGTGTAGGCCGGCTTCTGCCCACCGTGAGCCAGGAGCAACTCTGACGTTCTCTCCTACTTCCTTCACAAGCATGAGCTGCATCGGCAGGGGACTCGTTTTCATTCCGAAGGCTGCAGACGATTTCATTATCTGACGAAAACGATCTCCTCCTGCCCTGTGAGGAGCGATTCTCCTCATTTATGATCTCATTAGGCATTGCATCTGCCCCATTCATCTTCTTGATTCTCCTCTCTGGGTGCAGCCGTCTCCGGGCTCAGCGAACCATGGCTTGGGCTGGGACTCTCCCTCCGCACCCCTCCCTCTCTCGCCCTTCCTTTCCTGCCCGTGGTTCTCCTCCCTCCCCGCTCTCCTGGAGCCCGGCCCACGGCATGGCCGCTGTACGACCGTCAGCTCATTTCTGCTGCCCTCACACCCCGCCTGCATCTGCAGGGCTGTTGTTTTCAGCCTGGAGCTGCGTCTGGTCTGCGGCAGAGCTCCAAACACGTGCGCAGAACACGCGAAGGCTGGATACGCAGGCGCGTGCATTTTGTCGCAATGCGGCTTTGGTTCCTTGATGATGTATCCTTTTCAAAGCACGGTGAGAGTGGGGCAGCGAAAACAGCCCGTCGAGGAGGCGATCGGCTGGTCTGGGCGATGGCCGCCGAGGACGCAGGCCTGCCTTGAGGGAGCGGGGCATGCTGCCCCCCAGCAGGGCGAGGCTAGGTGGCAGCCCAGCACAGCCAGAAGCAGCCCTGAGCACGTGCCCGCGAGCAGGTGGGCAGGGCCACGTCTGACTGGAGGCTTCCACGCAGGCCGGACGCGGTTGCCACGGCTTCTCCTTCTCACCAAGGGCCGGCTGGGGCAGGCAGGAACAGGCAGTGCCTCGAGGCGCCTCAGTCACTTGTCACACTCCTGGCTGGTTTCTCAGCTCTAGTCATGGCGGGGGAGTAGAGGAGGCATCAGAACACCTCACGCCACCTGCCAAGCAGAAGTCGGGCCCCTGCACCCAGCCCCACAGGCCAACCCCACGGAGTCTCACGGGCCGACCCCACGGCAGCCGGCTGCCGCTCAAGGATGCAGCCCGATCCCAAGCAGACCAGCATTTTCTGAAGACAGGAGCGTCCAGCCCGCCTGGAACCCGCCTGTCGGTGTGATAAGGAGGTCCTCTGCCTTAACCCTTACCCCCAAAAGTAACCAGAAGGTCTTTTTCCTGGTGCTGGTCTCCTTGTCCCACCCACAGGGGCTCTTATTCTGTTTTGTAGAAAGTAGGCTGCTCTGATTCACGGATCTTGGTAAAAGACAATTCTGTGCCACCGACAGCTTCTCACACACACACACACACACACACACACACACACGCACACGCACACGCACACGCACACACGCACACACTCTGTGATGGTCATCTTCGTGGGTCTGGCAATCTGCCTTCTGTGTGGGAGATCCCTGAAAGAGGTCATCACTTCCTGGATGACCTCCATCACCTCTTGCTGCCAGTCTCTTCTCTTCTTTACTCTCTTATTTCTCTGTTTCCAAAGCCAAATGGACCACTCTCTTTGCAGGATCAGAGACCTCTCCGTCTGCCTGGAACTGTCTCAGTTTGGGGAGGGGCTTGGATTTTGCCCTGAGAATCCGCGTCCAGAGAAACATCTCAGTTCTGTGCAAACCGGGAAGATCTGTGGCCCCATTGCCTTGTCTGAAGTCACGTCACCTGCTTCTCCGGGGCACCAAAGCCAGCCCACCCCAGGGCCCACAGACGCCACCTGCCCCAACAGATGTATTAGCACATCTTCCTAATCAAGGCAACTCTCTCCCAAAAAGGAATCACTGGATAAGATGCATAGAAAATAAACACGTCTTACCAAGAAAATAAACACGTCTTACCATTACATGCAAACACACTTAGGATATGTCCCTGAAGGAAAGGATACTTTCATGGCGGTAGAATGCTTTATTTGACCTCTGGCAGTATCCCAGTTTGAAATCTACCGTGAAATTGATACAACCACATGAGTTTTCTTCTGTTCGGTGCTTATATGCATCCATGTTGCCATCCTGTTTTCAAGCCGTTGCTGTCTTTTATTTAAAATGCAGACAATCTCTGCTTTTAACTGGAAGTTTGGTCCACTGACATGCAATATACAGTATAATCAATGATATGGCTAACTGTAAGTCTGGAGTAAGTCACCTAGACTAGTAGGCTGACTTTCTTCGTGCAGCACTGCTAAGAAGGAATCCAGCGTTTCTGATGAGAATCAGCCTCTGTTCTCATCATGCCTTTCCTTAGTACTTTGTACTGGGTTTTTTTTCTTCTGGATGACTTTAAGAATTTGTTCCTCTCTTTGGTTTCCAGAAACTTGACTATGATTTGCTTAGGTGTGGTTTTCTTTTTATTTATACTGCTTGGAATTCAATGAGCTTCCTACATTTGAAGGTGGTTAAGGTTTTAAAGCAAATTTGAAACATTTTTGCCACCTTTTTTTTTAATGTTACCTCATTCTCTCTCTCCTTCATACCTGGGGATTCAATTTCACACGGTAGAACATCTGCTATTGTCACATCAGCTGTCATAGCTCAGCAATTTTTTTTAAATAATTTTTTTATTGGCGCTCAGAAAATTTCTATTGATCTGCTCACAAGTTGTCTGTTTTCTCACTTCTCTGGGGCTTAATTTGCTGTTAAGTTCGCTCAGTGAATTGTCTTACCTCAGATATATTTTTCAGTCTCAGGATTTTCATTTCATTCTTTTTCCGTTCCCGTATTTCTCCTAATATCCCCATCTCTTTAATCACTATATCCTTCTTTTCCAATATGTCATTTCACGCGTATATCATGGTTAGTTCTAACATCTGGGACTTCTGGGGTCTGTTTGGCTGGGTTTTTCCTGAATTGCGGATCGCATGTTGCTGCTTCTCTGTACCTGCAGTCATGTCGAGTCGTGTGCTGCACATGGAGAGGCATATCTGTCTTTGGAGAGTGTCGAGCCCCGCTGTGGCACACAGGCCAACCCTGGCAGCCACAGTGCGCCCACGGAGGTTGATGGATGGGCTAGTCATGCCGTCAGGATGCATCTGTGGTCCATGGTCCAGAAATCCTTATTTGTCGGTGATTATTCTCCTAGGGCCTTAATGAAAAGCACAGGGAATTCACAAGTCTCTCTTACTTGGCTGAACTTGATCTTGTACACTGTCTCTCTGGCACTGAGTGTCTGCTGAAGTCGCTGCTGGCGTTCTCAGTCTCCCAGCGATGCCTCCCACGGGACTCCCAGGAGCCATGCCTCGTGCGTGTATGGTTTGGGAGCCAGTAGGGAATTTAAGGAGAATTTGTGTTCAGCTTTCAGGGCTCCCACACACTCTCTCTCTCTCTCCTTCCGAGAACATCCTCCTTCCTTCCCAGCTCCCCCCACGGGCCCCCACTGACCTCCGACCCTCCGTCTGGCCATTGAACCTCTTCCCAGCTGAACTCGTGTCCTTGCAGGCCTTGCAGGGTGAGGCGTGTCCTTGGAGGACAGGCTACGTAGATGTGGATCTCGCCTGGTTTGTTCCCACATTTCAAGGATCATGATTCCTCCAGCCTCTGCTCTTTTTAGTCCTTCCTCGGGGGCTTCTGACAACTGTTTTGATTCTGATTTCACAATTGTTTGCACTGTATTTGCTTTTGGTCTGGAGCTCAGAATTGTCATTGGCAAATGGTAGGTCAACCTCAGCCACTGTGCTGTCGCCAGAAGTGAACTCCGGCCATCACCACCAACAGAACAAACACAAAACAAATCATCCCGGCTCCTGGGTAGCAACACGCAACCCGGGCAGGCGCTGCAGTCAGTAGGAACGTCATATAACATAATATAAAATATCACAGTGCTAAGAGCTGTCCCTGGGCACCTGGGTGTCCCAGATATTGTTCTAGGTGCTCGATCTCGCCCAGACTTACGGGTGAGAAAGCCCAAGTCCAGAGACATCACCAGATGGCCACGCAGGTGGTGAACAGGAAGCCAGGCCTCCGCCCAGATCGCCAGATCCTTCACTGGGCTCAGGAGCTCTCCACCACGTGCTGTGCTGCTGTTCAAAGGCCAAAGCTCCTCCACGGAGACGCGTGACAGGGGCCTTGAGCCTGCCGTGAGCGCTGAACTGGATGACCCTCACGGTTCCTCTCACTATGAGTCCATCGGCCTGTGTGAGCGGTCATTCCAAATCAGCTCAGCGTAGACATTCTCATGTCCGAAAAATTATTTCTCTCCATCACAAACCCAGAAAGTACCACAGGAAACAGTGCTCCCGCGAGTACTCCCAAAGTGCTCGGTGCCTGCGGGCGCGCTTCCTTCTCCTCCCCCCCAATTCAACGCGCGCCCCCGCAGAGTTGGCCTCGCATCTCCTGGCCACCGTGCTCCTTCTGACGTGACATCAAGACAACCAACCCATTCACCTCAAGAGGCTCCAAGATCAGCCCTTGAAGTCTCAAAACAAAGAACCATTTTGGTGTGTTTTTTCACACCACCCAGATATGTTGGAAATATACTTTTAGCCAGTGAAACTGTTTAAGAAAAAATACACATTGAAGTGTTTTTCCTCATGTAAAAGGTAAACTGTTTTTTTAAGATCAAGAAACATATTCCTTTCCTGCTATCCTTCCCTTGCTACATGCCTCCCAAATTGCTCTCAGTGCCTTAGTTGGAAACGGATATTTCCTTGCAGAAATAAAACAAATGACAAATTCTTGGAATTACAGTCCACAATCTTTGAAATGACCCGTAAAATGTGTTGCATTTTACTGTAGGCTGCCACTGAAGCCAGTTTATTTACAGGGTGTTATTGTGAGGACTCACAGGAAAACTGCTTTCTGGGGTTCATACTGGGATGGGAACACCAGTGCTTCTCCCAAGGATACGGTCTGTTTCTCCCTGCAACCCTGCTGGCCTGTAAAGCCCTGTGTTCCTCGCTGGCGAGAGCTGCCCAAAACTCACAGCCAGATCTGCGGCTGGCCCCGGAGAATGAAATGGTGTCATGGAATATTGGTTTTTAAAAAACTGACTCAACTCCTGGCTCCACCTTACTTTTCTACCTTTGTTTTCTTTGTCTGATTTTGCTTGTCTGGTTTTAATTAATCTTCCCTTGCAGTAAATACATACTTATAAGCTACCTTAAATTTCTGTCTGAGCAAGTTCAAATATAAATGACTAAATGGTCTAGATTTGAACTATCACCATTTAAAAAATAAGAACCATCGAAAAAATGAGAGGCCAATGAGAATCTGAGAAAAAATCATCAGATATGTGGAAAGAGTTCGTATCCTTGATACTGAGGGAATCTTGGAATTCTCAAGAAAAAAAGATGAACATGCAAGCATAAAATTGAGCACAGGTCTTGAGGGGGCATGGAAATGGAAAAAAAATGTAATCGGCCATAAAAATGTGGAAAACATGCAGCATCAGTACTAGTTGAAGAAATTGTCCTACTTCTGCAAACCCACATTCCGTGAGAAACTTGTGTGCACCAATGGGAATGTAGACTCATTTGTTTCCTTGAAATCTACCAACTTGGCTCCTGGCCTCAAGCAGGGACAGACAAGTAAAAAATAAGCCTGTGTGTCCCATGGACCACCAGGGGTGGGGGAAGGACAGGCTGTGGGAGAGGAGAGCCTGGGGGCTCTGGAAGGAGGACTTGGGCCACTCAAGGTGAGGGGTTTTTAGATGACAAATACAAGTTGTATATATTTATCATGTCATCTTGAAATACGTACCCACTGTGGACTAGCTAAAAGGAGCTAGTTAACATATGCATGTCCTCACAGACATCATTTTTTGTGGTGAGAACACCTAAAAGTGACTCTCAGCAATTTTCAAGGGTACAACACATCGTTATCAACCACAGTCACCACGCCGCATAACCCATCTCTCTGCACATTGCTCCTGTCTCCAGGAGATGTTGTGTCCTCTGACCAGCACCCCTAACCGTCCCACCCTAACCGTCCCGTTCCCAGGCCCTGTGACCACTCTCTGCTGCAACTTCTTCGAGTTCAAAGTTGTCAGGTTCCACGCATAAGCGAGATCGGAAGGCCTCTGTCTTCCTGTGCTTGGCTCACTCACTTAGCACGGTGTTCTCCAGGCTCGTCTGCATCCCAGCATGGACATCTACCACATGCCCTTAATCCACGTGTCACGGATGGATGCCTGCTGAATCCGTGTCTCATGGGCGTGCACCATGCTCAGTGGGCACAGGGTGCGGACATCTGCCTGTCTGCAGGTGAGACCTACCGAACTCATTCCCGTTGTGTGCACAGCCAGTTGCAGGGCTGCTGGATCCGTGGCAAGCTTTGGAAGGGAGGGACTGCCCAGGTAAGTCTGTCAGGGAAATACTGACGTGTCCGTGAAAAAGATGACGTGACCAGCCTCCAACGGGCAGCGGGAAGATTCCATTGTCTTCCTCCAAGGGGTCATAGCCACACCCTTCATGACTGGGAAGGAGAATCCAACAACTCCTTCGGCTCTAATTACATCGTGATCTTTCCGACTGCGTTTCATCTAAGCTCCCAGATCTACACACCCCCACCTGGAGCCTTCCCAGCCAGTGAGCTCTGAAGAGGCCCGTCCGTGCTCCACGCAGGAAATATGAATAGCTGCCTCAAATCTTCATACCTTTCCTGAACATCATTTCACTTCCAGCAATTAGGTAAGATAGGTAGGCTATAGCAAATAGACTCACATATCAAAATGTGTTATTTTAGAGTGGCCAGCTTCTGGGTAACTTATCCTCTACTTTGTACCTTTCAAAATTTGCAAATTCTCTTGTCAGTTCTGAACTGTTTTTATAATAATGAGAAAAATCAATCAGTCAAGAAATTCTTGTGAATCTTGCAGGGGAGAATTAAATCGGGAAATCTGTGACATGACTCAGGGATCTCTGAATTTCTGAGAAACCTACTGAGTTTTCACATCATGGACCATTTACAGGGAAGGTTCAGGGCAGTCTTTACTTGAGCAGAATGTGGTTTTGGACTGTTCCATTCTAAGCCGTTAAATATAAAATGTACACGTTATCTTAAAGATCAAACAGAGCAAAAGCAATTCATCTGCAATTAATTTAGAATCGTCTCCAAAGTTCCAGTTGGAAAAATACTTGTAATAAATATCCCTCTGCTTCTTAACCCAGCTTTTCAACTAATGAATTTAATTATGAAGAAACTGCTGTCACTAAAGCCTCCTAATCACGCCTGTGTCTATGACAAAAAATGTCAGTTGCCATGGAAATTTTAGAGGCAAAGTTGCAACTCCAAAGACTCTGGAAAGTGGAAAGCAAAGGCAGACAGTGAGTCTTCGGTAAAGAGAAACTTCTCTCTTAATACAGGTTTTGAAACATTGAAATTACAGACGACAGATGGATTGTGCAAGGGAACCCCACTCTGCAGAAACGGGCGGTCATGTGAGGAGTTCTGCATACATCTAGTCTCAGAAAATCCAATAAGTTAAAGTATAATGAGGGAGCTTACAATTGATAGGCATTGCACAGGGAACCTGCCTCAATTTAATTAAATATTTATGAAGACTCTATCTTATATTAAAATTTAATATTTTCATAGGTGGAGTTTCCTAAAGTTAGGCATATGTATATAGCTTAACCTTAGTTTCAAAATGATTTTTAGTTGTCATTAAAACCCCAAACAATGAAACTAGATGCGAACCACTCGGTTACAGTCATGTAATGAGCCCAGAAACATAGCTCACACTTAATAGTTGTTTACTGATGGCTGAGCCAGTCACACATTGAGCTTGCCAAACCACAAGATGAGGAGGGTTAATGATGTGTTTGTGTTTAATTTATGAAACGTTTTACGTACGCAGAAGAAGTAGAGACCAATATAACAAACATTCAGCAGAAGAAAGAAAATTTTATGAACACAAATGAAACCTCTGGAGCATTTTTCCAAGAGTCCTTTCTCCCTCCTTCATCGGAGAGGTCATGACCAAAACCTGAATCTGATGTCGGCCATGAACAGTGGTCAAAAAAAAAGTGAGTGGATTGCCTGCGCCCGCGGGTTTGAAACCCACCCGGGCAACTTGACGAGACCTCATCTCGACAATAAATAAAAAAAAAAAGAATCCCTAAGTACTACATTACATTGTTTTGCCTGTTTTAAAGCTTTATACAAATGGTATCAACAGACACACGAAAAAGTGCTCAGCCTCACCGTCATCAGAGAACTGCAAATCAAAACCCCACTGAGATACCACCGCACCCCAGTCAGAATGGCCATCATTAATAAAACAGACAACAACAGATGCTGGCGAGGATGCAGAGAAAAGGGAACGCTTCTACACGGCTGGTGGGAACGCAAACTAGTGCAACCTCTCTGGAAGACAGGGCGGCGATTTCTGAAAGAACTAGAAATTGGCCTTCCATACAACCCAGCAATCCCCCTATTGGGAATATACCCAGAGGAACTCAGATCATTCTACAAAAAAGATACCTGCGCTCGCATGTTTGCTGCAGATATATTCACAAGAGCAAAATCATGGAGCCAATCATGCCGCCCATCGAAGCTGGACTGGATAAAAAAAAAATGTGGTACATACATGCAATGGAATATTATGCAGCCATAAAGAAGGACAAACATACGGACTTTGCAGCAACTTGGATGGATTTAGAGTCGATCATACTCAGTGATCTGTCACAGAAACAAACAACAGAGTACCATATGTTCTCACTCATAAGCGAACCTTGAACAATTATCATAATATTATGAGAAAGGGATTGGCAGTAGTGGGAAACTGCCAGGGGAGGGGGATGGGATTGGCAGTTGAGAGAAACTGCTAGGGGAGGGAGGGGCATACCTCATCCACAAGGGGACCTGCATGATCAAAGTTTGTATACCTAACCCTGAATCGTACCCCACATCTTTAAAATAAAAACCAAAACCAAAACAACAAATAGTATCCTCCTATATATATCCTTCTGCAACACATACTGTTCTTTTGTTTGACTGCTTTTGAGATGAATCCAGACATACAAGTCTGTCACTAATTCAGTTATGTGCCGTTTAGCGTTCTATCATTTATTCATGTATATCTTTGGTAAAAAAAACTTTCCTGTATGATGACATCATTACCCATCCATTCTCCACCTGAGGGTTACTGAGTAGGCTTTCATGCTTTTGTCACTATAACCCATGCCGCAGTGAGCATTTTTGCACAAGCCTCCTGACTCCGCAGGTGGGTGCTCCTTTTGGGGCGGGGTCACACCACAAGCATCCCCAACATGAGAACATGGCTGGGAGCAAGTGGGTGATGCACTTCTGGGCCACTTTCCCCCTCCCAGCCCAGAGTTAGGGGCTGTTCCAGTCCCATGCGCTCACAGTAATGTCAAATAAATAATACTGAATTCTTTCCTACGGACTGAAGACGTCCTGGACGGCATCAGGAGTATTTCACTTAAGCCTGCAGGCTCTGTGAACACCCTGCAAGTCCCAAGATGCGTTAGGGACAACAGCATGCCTGGTGTCCCACTGGAGGAACCCACGGGAGGTGGCAGGGCTCACACTTCGATGCCCGAGCTGAGTTCTAAGGCCGTGCCTGAAAGGCAGCGGCAGAGAGCAGTGCCCGAGAGCAGGGCCGAGAGCCGAGAGCCGCGGAGAGGGCCGCCTGGGAGGGCCCGGATCCCCAGGAGGGGACTCCCCTCTGCCCCTGGAGGGAGGGAGCTGCGGGACGGCGTCTGGAGGGAGAAGGAAGGCAAACACGCACCGGGGGCAGAAACCGAGTTTCTAGAACCCTCTAGACATCCCCCCGCGATTCATTGAGGGAGAACAAACCAGACCACACCATGAAGCCTCTGAACGGCAGCAGGTGGTTGGCTTCCATGGCCCTATCCACGAGGCCGACCTGGAAAAGACCCAAAGCCTGGGGTCCCCTACCTCCCACTCAGCTGCTCCCCCGGCTTCAGACATCTCTCTACCCTCCATTCGGCTCCTCCCCCAATTCCAGGAGTCTCCGTCCCTCTCACTCAGCTGCTCCCCTCGCTCCTGGGGTCTCCCTACCCCCCACACAGCTACTCCCCCAATTCCTGGGTCTCTGTACCTTTCACTCAGCTGCTCCCCCACTCCTGGTGCCTCCCTACCTCTCACTCAGCTGCTCCCCTCGCTCCTGGGGTCTCCCTACCTCTCACTCGGCTCCTCCCCCAATTCCTGGAGTCTCCGTACCTTTCACTCAGCTGCTCCCCCACTCCTGGGGTCTCCCTGCCCCTCACTCAGCTGTCCCCCCACTCCTGGATTCTCTCCCTCACTCAGCTGCTCCCCTATCTCCCCCTTTCGACTGCTTCCCCTCTCTTGGCATTCGGTTTATCTCCTGTCACCTCTGTTATAATTAAAGCAAATAGAAGACTTGCAGGTGTTGGCTATGACGCATTTGCAGATCTGCACATCTTTAAAAACAGCCACAAAGTGCACAGTTTGGTGTTTGGAGAAACTCTGAAAGACCTTCCTGGAAATGAAACCGTCTTTCACCCTGCAGGTCTTGAGTTTCGTCGGGCGGGCCCTTCAGCCAGTCCGTCACCATCTCCGCACTGCCTTGCACAGACGGTGACAGCTTTACCTGGTGAGGGCCGCTCAGGCTTTTGGAGAGCTGGGGGATTTCTGGAAGGATGGGTTGCAACGGGGAGACTGCGACTGCAGGTCTGGCGCCGTTTTAGGCAATGTGTCTCTCAGGCAGAACAACACCCGTGAATTTAGTATCTGTGAGTAACCGAAAGTGGAGAAAAGGTTAAAAATGTGCTGAAATCTGCAACATTTGGAAGGAACCGTCCTTCCCCAAGGAAACCCACATATTGGCACAGGCACCACTGGGGCCCCATGCTTCCCGGGGCATCCCTTCGCCATGAGCACCAGCTCCCGGGGCAGGTTGCTCCAGATCTAGCTGGAGCTCAGCCGCATCCTCCTCTCCCTTGACATTCCAGCTTCCCAGAGCCTTGGAGGAGCAGTGTCGGGGCAGGGACGGCAGCCCAGCAGGGAAGAGCTCAGGCTCCGCAGGCAGCATCGCAATCCTGGCTCTGCCTCCAAGATCACTGGGCGATGGCTTAACGGCCTTACTCTTCTGTTCCCTTGTCTGTGCCATGAGGTCAGTGACACCACGTGAACCATGGTCAGAACCCTAGTGAAGGCAAAGGAAGGTGATGCAGGTGAAGCCCCAACTAACACCCCCTCCCGGAGGGGCAGGCAGTGAGGGAGCTGGTGAGGGGGCGTGCTGGTGGCACTTTCTTGGTAGAACTCCACAGCCCCAGCTTGCCTGGGGTTCGTCCATCCATCAGTCCATCCATACGTCCATATGCCCATCTATCCATCTGTCCATCAACCTGTCCATCCATCCCTCCATCCATCCAGCCATACAGCCATCCAGCCAGCCAGCCAGCCACCTGTCTGTCCATTCGTCCGACCTTAAGTCCATCCGTCCATCCATCCATCTCTCCATCCACCCATTTATCCATCCATTCATCCATCTGTTTATCAGTTCATCTGTCCATCCACCCATCCACCCATCCACCCACCCATCCGTCCATCTGTCCATCCACCCATCCACTCATTTACCTGCCCGTTCATCCGTCCATCCATCCACACATTCGTTCATTCAAAAATTTCATAGACCTCTACTATGTGCCAGGCATCGCTCTGGGGTGTGTAGAAACAGTTCATGTGCTTATGTTGGCTATTTAAAATAAAGAAAAGCGAAATGCACCTGACTAGTGCACATTCAATCATGCCCAAGCGTGGCAGGTGGGATTAACGTGAGGCCCAAGTGAGCTGTGGCTTTGGCAGCGCCACGCTCCCCCGCCTGCACTGAACATGCGGGCGACCCACTGGCCTTTCCTGCCCTGGATGGCCACACTTTGCATAATACATTGAAACTTCCATGCTTGAGAAACACAAACACTCCAAGGTGTTCTCTAAACCAGCAGGGAAACGTACAAGCCCCAGTCCCAGGCCAAAGGACGTGGAGGCCTCCTTCGCATAAGAGCATTGCTGGCCAGTGCTCTCTGTCTGAACTGAGCTTCCTTTCATCCGAGGACGGGCACGAGCAGGGCTTTCCCCTGAGTTCACAGCCGACGTTCTGTTCTCTCTTCTCTCGCCCTCACAGAGTGGTTTCCTCTTGGCCTTCTCCCTTCCAACTCCCCGCGCTCACCCGCCCTGGAGGCCAGGCTGTCCCTCATCCTGTTCATTCCCCACACCCCCCGGATCTACTGAGCGTCTTTAGGGCCACTGTCCCCTCAGTCGCCCGTAACGGTTCTGTCATCGCCCACCCAAGCCCGAGGCGTTCATCCCAGCGCATCCTGAGAACCAGCTTATTTTCCATCATGGCTGCACACCCAGACAGCCTGCGGGGGGTCCCTTGCACACGCATCACATGTATCTGCCTTGCTGTGTTTCAGTTCGCCTGCAGCGTCCATCTTCCTAGCAAATTCTTTTTGGCAAATTTTCAGCCAAATCCTTCCTATCCATAAAAGCCTTCTTTCTAAAGACTTGTTTCCTCCATGGAGTGTTCTAGGGCGACTCTAGCTTGGTTCTCCCTGACTTCAGAACTTCATGAATGTCTGCATTTAAAAAATTAAGGACTAACATAAGGCTGCCATATTTTTTCTTTTATTATCAAGTGAGACTATGTTAAAATGCCAGTTACCAGCTACTATTATTATGGCTTCACAGAAAAATGCCTTTTTTGACCCCTGGAGGAAGTAGGAAATTCTTAATCTCGGAATAAAAGGCAGCACATTAAGCCCATCTGGCTTTAGGAAAACCTGTTTGTGGTATTTTTTTCAGCCATGAGTATCCATGAATGGACCAGCATCTGGGAAGCACTCGTGTGTGGCCTGTTAGGGTCTAGACAATGTCAGAGACGCACAGGCCTCTGCTCCCAGCACTCTGCCATGACAGCAGGCACCGTGCTGGGCACCTCAGTACCAGCTCAGTGTAATGCACACAACGATCCCACGAGCTAGATGCTACCATTCCCATTCTACAGACGAGGAGATGAAAGCTTAAGGAATTTAGGTTAATTCCCCACTTTGCCCTAGGCACACGTTTATTTTCTAAGAGAGTCTTAACAGGCATCAACACACTCATTTAATCCAAATACAATTTAAAACATTTCTTGAAATTATAGTTTAAAAAATGCAGCTTGTGCAACAAAACAATTTCATTTTGGTTGCCATAAGAGGACAGTTCCAGAATCTTATTTCGGACCAAGAGACCAGTAACAATGAAACCCTCTACAAGGCTCCCGCATAAAGACTGTTCAGGGAATGATGGACACCACCCAGTCGAAAAGGCTTCCTCCCGACACAATGCAGCCGTTTGCAAGATCAAAAAGTCTCTCCAGACTGAATATATTTGGCAGCGAGACGTCAAACGGGACCTGAGGAAAAGCATAAAAGTGTTCATGAAACCCGTTGCTTCACACTGCTGACTAAGTACAGTTCCCAAAATACCCCAACACAATTTCATATGTTGATTTCATATGAACCAGAGTTAACTTTCACGCCTCAGCATTTCTATACTGCTGAAACGTCGCAGATATTAATCTGGATCCCACTGAGATTCCTGGATTAGCTATAAAACAGCAAATATTCCTAAACAGGGACCGTTTGCATTTGCACAACCATTGCCACATTCTCTGTTCCTCATGTAATGCTTCCCGGTACGGCAGCAGACTGACCCGCTGGCAGACCCCCCTCCCTCGTTTTGAGCTACATCCCGCCATGTTCTGTCCGGAAGGCGCTTTCTGTGAAAGAGGCCCCGGGTCACCGTGACCGAGAATGAGTGTGGCCAGAGTCATCCTGAGCAGGCTGAAAGGCAGAAAATAAAGACGGCCGTGGTCACAGTGGTTGGGGGACGGCAGGGAGGAAGAACACAACTGAGGGAAAGCAAATGAGTGTTTGCTTCATGCCCATCCGAATAAACACGGGAGAGGCGTGAGCAACTCCAGGCAGGAGGCCACGGCCCCGCGGAGCCTCCGGGCCTCGGTCCTGGCAAGAGGTCAGAGGACAAGTCTGCATAAACTTCTCGCCTGCTTGTTAAACGATCACTCATTCCTTTCATTCGCAAGAACGTGCAGTGGACTTAATGGCGGGTGTCACTGTGGAGGCTGGCTTTTGTTCACATAGCCTTCACCTTTCTGTATTAAAAATGACAAAATATTCCAGTGCTTTCTATAACTTCAAACAAGAAAGAGATGAATAAATAAAAAAATAATATCCCCCCCTCACTGATCAATCCTGATACACGTAACCAATGTTTCCAGACTGGGGGCGGGGGTCGTTATCCTTCCATATGGCTTTTTTTCTTTCTTTTTTTAAAATGGGATAATTGGGTCTTCATCGTTTGTTTTTTTCTTTTCTTTTCTTTTCTTTTTTTTTTTTGAGTCGGAGTCTCACTCTGTCGCCCAGACTGGAATGCAGTGGCCGCTCCCGGCCACTGCAGCCTCGACCTGCTGGGCTCCGGCCATCCTTCTGCCTCCGCCTTCCAAGTAGCTGGAACTACAGGCGTGCGCTACCACGCCCGGCTAATTTTTTTTTTTTTTTAATTTATTGTAGAGATGAGGTCTCACCAAGTTGCCCGAGCAGGTCTCGAACCCGCGGGCTCAGGCAATCCACTCATCTCAGCCTCCCAAGGTGCGGGATTACAGGCTGAGCCACCCAGCCCGGCTGTTGTTTTTTCAGCTAGGAACATGCGAGAGAAATCCCTCCTTAATCACTTCAGGAGGCAGAATCCCTACAAGGATGCCAAGGGTGTGTGGCCGCAAGAGGCTGCCCGGTTCCCGCGCAGACTCGCCAGCCGTGTGAAGCTGGGTGCACGATCTGATCTGCTGGAACTTTAGTTTCCTCATCCACAAAACAGAAGTAACGGTGATTCCTCTATCATCTCGGTCCACGGAGGAAATGCTGTGTGCTTGTAGAACACTTAGATGGCGTCTGGCGCACTGCGGCCACTCCGTGAAGCCGCGCGGTACCCTCTGGACAAACACACCCTGGCTGTGTCCTGATCTCCTCAATATTCACAGAGGTTGACTCTAGCTTCTGGACTTACTTGCCTATTTGCTTATAGCCTCGGGCATGGGTGCTTTTAATTTCTGTAATACTGATTCCCTACAGTGGTTTCATTCAGTCAAAGGGCATTTACATTTTACATTTTAACATTTACTGCCAGAATTACTTTCCGAATAGGTTGTGGCAATTAACATGTCAACCAGCAACACTGAGCGTTTCCCTACACCCAAAGTAACATATGGGATGTTACAAATCTTTGTAGTTGTTTGGCTATTTCATTAGTATTTTGTATTCAGAAAAAGATGGTGAACATTTGGCAGGCTGATATTAGCTGGTTCATTATTATGCTGAAACTATATGTATTTACCATGATTATTCTGGTTGTATCTTATTGCTATTTAACTGCAATAAACTTTTCATCTATTTTATGGTGATGAATTATCTCATGACCAACTTAATACCTTTTAGCAAATAATTTTAAAAGTACTAGTCAAAGAAATAATACTCAGCAATTCAATATTTGTAATTTCTTTTGTGATCAGTCTCTTTCATTGTGGAGTTCTTCCCATGTTAAAGACAAGAATGGCTTTAAAATAAACACAATGGCCAAGTGAATTGTACTCAAATTAGAGTTATCTTCATAACATAATTTATATACCAGCTACAAGTAGAGCACCTTGGTTTCTGACCCTTGTCACCGAACCTCCAGGGACAAGTGACCGTTTGTCAGTAGATGATGATTAATTACTTAGTTTGTTTACGGAGGCCACGAGTGAAAGCTTCAGGTCAGAAGGATAAAAGCAGCTGTCACCCAGGAGTTATCAGTCCTTGCTGGGCCGAGGAGAGCACAAATTGCCCTAAACTGTCAGAAGCCACCCACGTGTGGTTACCCCCACCTTTCCAGACCGCCCGCATTTCAAGCCCTTTGGGAGACAAATCAGAGATTTCATGTTCCAGCTATTCCTACCATGCTAAAGCACAGTGTTCTGCATGTTCCTGTTGCTGAACACAATTCACTTAAATAAATGTCCTATTAAGTTAAAATACACAGAAAAAGTGGAGAAGTAAAACTGTACAACCTGAATATACATATGTATGTATGCATTTTTTTTTAGTTAGAGTCTCACTCTGTTGCCCAGGCTGGAGTGCAGTGTCGACCTGCTGGGCTCCTGTGATTTTTCCGCCTCAGCCTTCCAAGTACCTGGTACTACCAGTGCGCACTACCATGCCCGACTAATTTTTTATTTATTGTAGAGACGAGGTCTCCCCAAGTTGCGCAGGCTGATCGCAAACCTGCGGGCTCAGGCAATCCCCTTGCCTCGGCATTCCAGAGTGCTGGGATTACAGCCTGAGCCACCAAGCCCGGCCTGAATATACATATATTTTTTTAAATGAACATATTCAAGAAGCCACCACCCAGATCAGGAAACAGAACATGGCCAGTGCCGGAGAAGGCTGCCCGCTGCTGCCTCCTGGCCACAACTCTCAGACACGTGTGTGCACACACACTTCTGGCTTCACTGTATACAAATCAAATCATGCAGCGTGAACTCTTCTGTGTCTGGCGTCTTTGCTCAAGGTCATGATCTTGAGATTCATCCACACTGCTAAGTGGAGCCATGGTCTGTTCATTCTCATTGATGCACAGTTTTCATTCTATGAACTCATTTCAGTTACTTCAAATCTTTTGGTGTTACGAACAAGCATTTTTTTGGTGCACTGTGTATGCATTTCTGTTATGCATATCCATCAAGGTGGGGTTTGCCGGGCCGTCAGGTACATGTGTGTTCATGTGTGACTCATTCTGCCACACAATTTTCTAATTTACACTTCCTACCTGCTGCGGTGATGCCATATCCTTACACACTTCGGTAATTCCAGCTTAAAACTGTGGCCGTTCTGGTGTGTTTTGCATGTGTCAAGACATCTCTCATGTTAGATGTCATGTCTCCGAAAACTGATAACACTGAACCTGTGGGTAGGCTTCTTTGCTGAAGGCAGATCTTTGGTCCCATTCACAGCGAGTTGTCTTTTTCTCATTGATCTTCACAGGAATTCTTAATGTAGTCTAGAAGCCAGTCCTTTGTTGGGATATACATAAATACATATTTCCTCCACACATACTCTCTGTGGCTTGCCGTTTCACCCCTCAGTGGTACTCAAACACAGCCCAGTCCAGCAGTCTCTCCTTCACGATGGGGCTCTCAGAGGCGGGTCCTGGTTTGGGAGGCTTTGCCACCACCATGGTCATGAGGATCATCCCTTCTGAGTTCCTCTGAAGCTCTAGCATTTTATCTCCACATTTATTTCCACAATCAAGTTGGGAATTAATTTTGCATATTCTGTGAAGTAAGGATCAAGGATCATTATTTTTAGGTACCCAACTGACCCCGCTCGTTCATCAAAAGGACTGCTCCTTCCTCACTGAAGAGTCACCTTAGTCTTAAACCATAGGACTGCATGTGTGTGGACTTCTTCCTGGGATACGTGCGCAAGCATATACATAGGACAGAGGGTCCAGACGGATGGATGAATGGGTGGAGTCCCTGTTCCATAAATATGTAATGAGATTGTCTGGCTCATTCACTCACCCTGCCGTCCGTCCGTCCGTCCGTCCGTCCGTCTGTCATCTATCTTCTGTCATCCTCTATGTATCTCTCTGTCTTTCTTCTACCCCCATCCGCCTGCCTATCTTCTATCTGTCTATCTGACTAATTATGCTCAATCACTATCTTCTGTCTACAGCTATCCACTTGTTATCTATCTTCTGTCGTCTACCCAGAGCTATCGCCTATCATCTTCTAACTATCCACCATCTATCTACATCTATCTTCTATCTGTCTATCTATCTGTCCATACCCTCTAACTCTGTTGACCTCCACTTACTCCAGTCTTACGCAGTGTTATTACAGCTCTTTAATGAGATTTGGTAGCTAGAAGTTTAAGACCATCAGCTTTTTTCTTTCTAGATGGTCTCAGCCCTTCTAGGACCTTTGTATATTCGTGTAAATTTTCTGATACTACCATAAGTAAGGTAGTACTATATTGAATAAAATGATAAATATATATCATTTATATATAAAATGATAGCTAGAAATTATTTCTAAGTATTGCTTCTGCTGTATAGAATAAAATTTATATTTGCATTGACAGTCTGTATTATAGCAACTCTGCTAAACTCACTTATTCATTCTAAGAGTTTTTCTAAAGACTTTTTGGATTTTCTTGCTTTCCCATATTTACACCTTTAAGAAATTCTTCCTTTAGTTCACTGGCTAAGAACACCCATAGAGTGTCAATTAGAAGTGATGATAGGATACATATGATTAATTGACTTTTTTTAATCAGGAGAAAAGGAAGGTTTATTTAACGAATGGCATGGTAGAATTGTCCATTACTAAAACTACACTCTGAGCTTTACTTACATCCTATACTATTTGCATTAAATTTATTCCTAGGCATTTCATAATTTTGCAATTGTTGTGAATGAAATTTTTTAAATTTCCAGGTTAAATTATTATTCCTAGATTCTTATATCCAGCCACTTTATCTGAGCCTCTTAGTTCTAATGATTTCTAAAAACTCTTAGATTTTGGTTTTATAAGTATATCATTTACAAATAAACAAAATTCTGTCTATTTTTTACTATTTATGTTTACTGGCATCATTCTCTTGCCTTATTGTAATAGCTAAAGCTTGCAAAATCATGTTGCCTCACAGAGGTGATAAGAAGCCTTATTATCCTAAAACCTCTGCCTCGGTTAGGAACAGAGTTAGAATAGAAAGCCACCTTCCCGTGGTCAGGGTCATTTATGAAGTAAACATTTTGTCAAATATTAAAGCTAAAAAGTCACTACCATCAAAACCACAGAGGCCAGTTTTAAAAACGTGAAGTGAGGCGGATATGCTCAATTTATCTCACGGCCAAAGCACATCAATGTTAACAGAACCTGAATGGGCTTTGGGAAGTCAGAGTTAGACCTTCTCCCCAGAGAGCCCGGGATTTTAAAAAGCAAATTTTACAAGCTTTCAAATACAATGATGGTGATAAAAGCCGAAGTATGTCTTCAGAGACATTTCTTGGCCTGCGTTACAGTGAGCCCGCTTAACTTTTACCAGGCCTGGAGACTCCAGGGCCTTGCCAGGGTCCGACCGCTGGCAGAAGCAGGGTCTGCGGCTCACCGGGACCCCCCCCCACACCAGCCCAAGCACTCTCCGGGACACCCCACTCCCACCCCCCCGCCCCCCACCCCGTCCGAGCACTCTCCCCGCACCCACCGGTGAGTCCCAGGCCCAGGCTGTCCGTGTGTGCCCTGCTCCTGGTGAGTGCCAGGCTGTCCGCGCGTGGCCTGCTCCTGCAGCCTGTCCGCTCCACCAGGCTCTGCCTCCCACCCCTCCGGGCGGGACCCCTGCGCTTCTCCAGCTCCTGCTTTTGGAAATATTCTGGAATGTTCTGGGCTTCCATAGGGAATGAGAAGTCTTTCATGTTCTGTTTTTGTAAGTGACTTTGAGTCCGCGTTGTCCAGGATAAGCTACCGGGCACTCTGCTTCCTTTCCTGGGCCAAGGTTCTGAGGAGAGAGGGAGAAGCGGCTGGCGGACGGCAGGCAACGTGGCTCGAGGAGGCTTTGCTTCAGGAGCGGGCAAGGATGTCACCGACCTGGAGCGTAAGAATCAGGGCGCGGAGTCCCTCGAGGGGGCGCACTGAAGGCTTGCGGAAAGCTAGCCGGGTTGGAAACCCGCTTGGAAGCGCTCCGGGGCCGCGGGAGAGCCGAGGGCCGTCGGCCTGTGCTCTGCTTCATAAGAGTTTCTGCAGGAAAACGAGATTCTGTCTGACTAAAGGATTTTGCTCCTGTGCTCTTTTGTTCTGACAATCTTCCTTGATCAAAAAGAAAGTCATTAAGTCTTCAGAGCATCAACGCTTCCCTCGGTCTGAGGAGCTTTTGGGGGTGAGCGCCTGCTGGCACTTGTTCCGCCTCTGGGCGCGGGGCCACTGCCTCCTCCTCAAGTCTTAGTGTTCCAGGCCCAAAGAGGGGGAGCTGGGTTTGCAGTTAGGCTTACCAGCTAGGTTTTCATTTGCCGCTGGTGAGTCGCGTACTAACCACTTGCGAGCTCTGCGAAGTGAGTGGGTTTGGCTTTGCCTTCTTGCAAGAACCGGACACGCAGGGAGCAACAGCCGTGAGAAGTGGAATTGCATCTGGGTAGGAAAGCAAGCAGTGTTTCCATCCGGCGTGCTCACCGAGTTTCTCCACCCGTGTTTCTTAATGCATCACCTTTCTCTGAAGGTAATGATTTATTGGGGCTTTTTCCAGACTGGAGAAAAACACGCATTCCAAAGGAGAAAGGAAAGCATGACACTGGCCGACTTCAGAGTTGATCCCACGAATGACAGTTCAGCTACTAAAAGCTCCCGGCGAGAGGAAACTGGAGGGGCTTGGCTCCCTGTCTTTCTATGCTCAAGAAAATTCCAGTGCCAGCCACAACAGACATCACTCTCCCCGGTCTAACAGACACAGCACCCGGCTTGGTGGGGGGTGACCAGGGCTTCACCACAGCTCCACCAGCCCAGGAAATTCCATACTTTGTGAGGAACAAGAGTATCTTTTCATCACTCTAATTTTTGTGTTAATAAAACCTTAAGTATGACAGAGACGGGTTTTTTCTTAACACAATATGAGATACAATGGTCCGTATTGATGAGATGGTAGAGCTGTTTTATCATTAAATTTTAAGTAAGTAACATTATAATAAAAGGCATTTTGTAGAGAACAAGAAAATCGGAAAGCCAAGAGAAGATGCCGTAGAGAAAGCATGTGTGCAGGGAGTCGGTTCCAGAGCTACATTGTCTAAGAAGAGAAGGACAGGCTCGTCTCAAATCGTCTTCACCAGTGCCACCATTCATGGTCACATGATCACTAAGCTCTGGGTGTGGCACCGCCCTGAGCTCGGGAGCAGAGCGGACCTTTTAACAGAGGACGGCTCTTGCTGAGACACGTTGTCCCACACGCACGGCAGAAAGCCAAGGGTTTCAGTGTAGCCAAAAGCATCTCAGCAACATGGGGGCCCTGCCTCTCTCCTTAGCTAAGTGGACCTTGGGAACCCTGGCCTTGTTATTGGAACAGTGATAATGGTAAGAGGCTGCAGCCACTGGGATGGATGCGGGCAAAGCAATCTTTTTTTTTTCTTTGAGTTGGAGTCTCACTCTGTCGCCCAGACTGGAGTGCAGTGGCTGCCGCCGGCCACCGCAGCCTCGACCTGGTGGGCTCTGGCGATCCTTCCACCTCAGCCTTCCGAGTAGCTGGAAGTACAGGCGTGCGCTACCATGTCTGGCCGATTTTTGATTTATTGTAGAGATGAGGTCTCGCCAACTAACCCAGGCGGGTCTCGAACCCCCGGGCTCAGGCAATCCACTCACCTCGGCCTCCCAAGGCGTGGGATTACAGGCCGAGCCACCGAGCCCGGCTGGGCAAAGCAATCTTTTTTTTTTTGAGTTGGAGTCTCACTCTGTAGCTCAGACTGGAGTACGGTGGCCGCTCCCGGCCACCGCAGCCTTGCCTGCTGGGCTCCGGCGATCCCTCCACCTCAGCCTTCCAAGTTGCTGGAACTACAGACGGCGGAAAGCAATCCTAAGTCACACTTATCGTGTAGAGTTGTGGCATAAGCAGGAGGAAATATCTGGCATCTGTCCTGGGCTCTTGGCGCTAGCCGATGATTTGATCGGTCGTGCACATGTCATGAAGCTTCTGTGGCAACCCGGAGCGAGGGGTCCGGGAGCCTCCTGAGTGGTGCACTGGGGGCTCTGGAAGGGTACGCCTCCCCGGGCCCTGCCCGCACATCCCTCCATCTGGCACGCTGTGTGAGGCCCTCTGTAGTAAGCTGGTGCTCAATAAAGCACTGCCCTGGGTTCTGCGAGTCGTTCCATCCAATCACGGGGCCTGCAGAGAGGGGTGGGGCAACTCGCAAATCTGTGGGTGGCTGGGCAGGAATGTGGGTAGTGTGGGCACCCCATCTGCCGCTGACCGAGCCCTTAACCTGCGGGGTGCTCGTGTCAGGACTGAAGCGGATCACGGAACGCCCAGCTGGTGTTGGAGAATCGGAGCTGCCTGGGGTCGGGAGAAACCACGGCGCAGCCCTGACGGGGCACGCTTCAGCCAGGGTGTGCCCGCCTAGTGAAGGGGACCAGGCTGTGGGTGCCACGGCCTGCATCCTCCACCCCACCCGCCCGGCACTGCTGGACGATGAGTGGCAGCAGCCCAGGCCACCTCCGCCGCAGGTGTGTGCTCTTACGGCCGCCGGTTAAGCCAACAACCCTCTAAGACCAAAGAGACCCTTAGGCCAATAGTGAAAGTTTAGACCCACAAATCCGGGTTTAGTCTGACTGCTCAAGACTCCAGGGCCCGGAGAGAAGAGCCCTGGAGTCTTGAGCAAGGCAGATGCAAAGCTAAGCTTTTCCTGTCTTCCCAGATAGGCAAACTCCCTTTGAATGACCAAATGCCCTAATTAGAATGGGAAGCATGAATGATACAAGGAACAATCCCAAGACCAAGTAAACGGGCCAAAGCTCCAGGAAAGTCAAGGTCAGCGGTGCAGGGCTTCTCAACCACGGCTGGCGGAGAGTTCAAGGAAGGGGCCTCTTGGGCAGAGGATTCAACAGAAACACCCTCATCTGATGGGATAAAATGGAATGTCAGCCGGGCTCGGTGGCTCAGCCTGTCATCCCGCACCTTGGGAGGCTGAGGTGAGTGGATTGCCTGAGCCCGCGGGTTCGAGACCCGCCTGGGCAGCGAGACCTCATCTCTACAATAAATCAAAAAATCAGCCGGGCGTGGTAGCGCACGCCTGTAATTCCGGCTACTCAGAAGGCTGAGGCGGAAGGATCGCCGGAGCCCGGCAGGTCGAGGATGCGGGGGCCGGGAGCGGCCACTGCACTCCAGTCTGGGCGACAGAGTGAGACTCCAACTCAAAAAAAAAACAAAAACAAAACAAAATGGAATGTCTGTTTCTCCTTCTCTGTAGAAACGTGAGAATGTAAACACAGGTGTAGTATTTATATGTGATTAATTCCATCATTACCTGTATTTTCAGGAGACGGTTTTAAAGCTTTGCTAAGGCCTATCTTTAAACTCTGGGAAAATAGTTTCCATGGGAAGCAGCCTGAATTTATTGGCTGGATGCAGGCTGAAGTTTCTGTTTTACAGAATTTTATTGCATTTGTAAATGAACTGTTATAATAAAAGTCAAAGAAAATGAGATTGAACCACGGGTCATGTTGTATAGCATGTTCATCACCATGAGTGGGTGTCTCCCTTTTACCTCTAATTTAGAAAATAAGCTGTAGTCTGGGAAGTCTCATTCCTAGTCCTTAGACCTTCTGACTCCAACACATGAGAAGCTTTTGAGCTCTCCTGCGGATTCTTCACTAGGTAGGGACATCACGCTTGCTTTTCTAAGTTATTGTTACAGTGGTGTGTCTGGGAAGCAGAGGATGTCAGAGAGTTTATTAGGGCACGGGCCTGCCCTCGAGATGACAGCTATGGGGAGACAGAAGGAAGCGGGATGGGTAGAGTCAGACGGGCGTTCCACTCAGTCACACGAGGGCAGGGCCAGCCCATGGGCGCTCTGGGGTGGGTGGCCTTTCAGAGCTGTCCGGGGCCGGGAGGTGGCGGGCTGGGTCTTTGCACCCCTTCAGCCAGTAGTTGGATCCTGGTTTCCCCCAGGAAGAGTTCATGTCCTGTGGCCCAAGGCAGTTTCTGGAGAGGGTTGGGAGGGAGGGACGCCAGCCAGCTCAAGCCCAGAGCTGGGAAAAGGATTCCTCAGTCCTGAGTGGATCTGGGCCTCATGCAGAAGCCAGGACAGAGATGGACATCTCGTCAGTGGTTAATTATAGAACCACGAAGTAATGGGAGCATGGATAAATCATGCTAGTGTATTGCTAACACAGGCTGAGGGAGATGAAAAATAGTAGCTGAAGTCAGGCGCAGTGGCTCATGCCTGCAATCCAGCACTTCGTAAGGCTGAGGCCGGAGGACCCCTTGAGGCCAGGCATTCGAGACCATCCTAGGCGACATGGGAGACCTCATCTCGACTCAAAACAAAATTGGCCGCGTGTGGTGGTGCGTGCCGATAGTCCCAGCTACTGAGGAGGCTGAGGCTGGAGGATCTCCTGGGCCCAGAAGTTGGAGGCTACAGTGAGCCACGATCGTGCCACCGTACGCCAGCATGGGTGACAGAGTGAAATACTGTCTCTGAGTAGATAAATGAACTAATATGTAGTAACAGAATTCTCATCCCACACTTCCAGAGGCTTCTCTTCTGGGCTGTGGTGAAGCAAGTCTAGACCATTCCCAGCATCCCTCGGGCAACCGCTTGTGTTTCCGCCCCTCAGAACTCTCCCCGCAGCTGCGAGAGGAAAAGAAGAGGAGACTGACTAACATCCCCCTGCAACTCCAATCGAAGAAATTCGGTCATGTCACCTGCATCCCGACTCTAACTGACACACTCTGTGAGAACGCCCAGGACTTTCCACAACATTTCCCAAAGCAGAAGCTGGAAAAGCGCGGCTGTCCGGCTGGGAAGGGTGGGAGGTGGAGTCGGGGGAGCGGGGCACGCGTGGACAGCCTTGGACTCTCCCGTAGGCGGGGAGAGGCAGGGCCGTGAAGAGGGAGGGTGTGCCGCGAGGGGCCCTCGGCCCTCGGCCTGGGTGTGGCCGCCCCCAACCCCAGCTGGGGACCTTGCAAGGACCTGGAAGGACCCAGGCCTGTTTCACGTGTGAAAAAAGGTAATTATATTGTCCGCCTTCACTAGAAGCAGGATCCGAAGCCGCATGGCTCACTTCAGCGTGAGCTTGTGTATCAGTCTCCTATGGCTGCTGTAACGAATTTGCCCCAGACCCAGCCTCTGACAATCAGTGTATCCCCTTCCAGCCCTGGAGTGTAGAAGTTGGAAGTCGGTCTCCCTGGGCTGAAGGTGTCAGCTGGGCTGGGCCCCTGTGGCTCCCAGGGGAGGCAGCCTTCTCTCCCCTCTGGGGGCTCCTCTCCAGAGCGCCACACTGCCGTCTCGACTTCCAAACACGTGTCCGGCCCCTCCTCTACTGACATGCCTCCCTCTGTTTCCCTCTTGAAGGACACTCGTGACCACATTTGGGGATCTCCCATCCTGGGAGCCTCTCCTGAATCCCATCTGCAGAGGCCGCTGTGTCCTCTCAGGCAGCAGGCTCCAGGACTGGGGTCGGAACTGCCCCGGAGGGCCGTGTCCAGCCGACCCCAGCAAGCAAGGGTTGAGGGGGAAGTCCATACAACGTCCCATTCCTGCCACCTCTGCTCACAGAGCTCTGGCCATTGACACTACTGGATTGTCCTGTTTAAGGGTTTGCGGCATTCCCGCAAATGCCTTCTGGGAACAAACAGGCAGGGTCACTAAGCCAAGTACCTGCCCTCTGTGAGCTCTACAGTGAGCCCACAGGGTCAGGGCAGACCCGGGGGAGGGGAAGGAAGAGCGAGGAGGAGGAGGGAGGGAAGGGGAAGGAGAGGAGGGGGGAGCGGAGGGGGGAGAGGAGGGAGGGAGGGAGGAGGTGGCGGGAGGAGGTGGCGACAGCGCCGGCAGGGGAGGAGCGAGCCCTCGCCAGGGGCCCCGCACGCTCCCCAGCCACCGTGCGCCCCACCGCACGCACACTGGGCTAGTGGTGATCCTGGTGCTGAGCCAAAGGCGCCAGCATCCACCGAGACGCACGTGTCCACCAAGGGACAGTCTGCCGGTCTGCCGGGATCAGCTGAGCAGCAAGGCCCGCCTCCCCAGGGCACACACGGTCTCCCCTCGGGCGAGGCTGGGAATGGCCGCGCTTAGCCATGAAGACCAGCTGGGCAGTGGCCAGTGTGGCAGGAGGCGGGGCCCTAGAAGGGCCAGGGGAGCTCCTGAGGTGGTGGAATGTTCTGTGCCATACACGGGGCGTGATGCCGCCCCGCAGCCCTGCACGATGCTGCCAAGGGGGAAACTGAGTAAGAGCACACAGGGTCGCCGCGGTTGCTTCTCTCGACTGCAGGTGAGTCTCTCCAAGCGTCTCAAAATAGGCAGCTTCACTTTAAAGGATGGTTAAAATAACACCGAGGATACAGCCATTACGTGGCCATCTCCGATTTGAAACCTAGCGAACCTTTGGTTTGGCCAAGAGTCTCCGTGTTGATGAGGCAGGGGCCCTTCCAAAACCAAGAGATGAGGGCCTTCCCACAACAGAAAAATAATGGGCCAGCGGGAAAGTGACATGGCGGAGTCAATGTCTCAGTGGGCACGAGTAACCCAGCGACAACCCTGTGCCACGAAACACCCAGCCACAGATGCAGGCTGCCGCAGGAGGGAGACAGAGGGGTTAAAATGTAACACAAGACTGCTGCGTCCGGGGCTCAGTCTTTGGATACGAATCCGCCGGGCCAGTGCCGCATAAACACACACTACTTCCTGGCAAAGCAGCCTCGGCGTCTTGTCTCTGCCAAAGATCCTGCCACACTGAGAGCTGCGAACAGTCAAATGAACCCACGAGCCACTTCCCGTGTTTTAAGGCTGGGAAACGCAGCAATGCCGATCATGTGCTGAGTGCACGCAGTGGCACAGCACTGGCTCTGCGCTGGCTGGGCAGAGTGTTGCGGCCAGGACGACCCATGCAGGAACAACTCACCAGCCACAGACAAGGAAGAGAGGCCTGAGCAGGGCCTGACTCGGGGCACACACCCCGGGGGGGGGCGAGGCCTACCAGGCTCTCTCCGCCAGGATCCACGCATCCAAGACCGTCCAGAGTCTAGCTGGCCCGCATCTCTCAGGATCGTGGCCCGTCCACCCGGCCAGATGGGGCCGAAGCCTGGCCTGAGCACCCCTTGCTCTGCCCACTGCGCTCCGCAGCCACAGGCGGTCGAGATGAGTGCAGAACAGCACGGGCTGTTGGGCTGTGGGCAGAGAAGGTATGAAAACAGCTGGCCAGCACCAGCACAGCAAGGGCCGACATGCCCACACATGCTCCCGCTCCATCTGTCTACAGCAGGACAGCGTTGTCCAGGGAATGGGTTCAGCTCTGTGAACCCTCTGGCAGAAGCCAAACATCCCCCGACATGAACACACTTTCCACTGTCAAGTGCCCACTGTCGAATCAGAGCAAAGCTGTGCAGTCAACCGGACGAAGGCAACGGGACTCAGGTTTCTGCAGGCTTGCAGCGGCTGCCGCATTCACCCCATGGAAGGCACTGTGGCAACTGCGCCCTCCGGAACGTGCTGCGGCCTTGGGCAGGGCCAGGCCAGGTTCAGGCCCACAGGCCTCCTGCCTCCTCCTTGATGGTCCACACACGACTTCAGGACCCTGACCGCGCGTCCCTCAAGGTGGGCTGGGGCTCTGGGCCCCTGGATGGGTGGTGGGTGTCACGTGGACACATCGGACACATGGCGGGCCAGCCTTAGAGTTGAGCGTTCCGGGACGATCAACAGCCGAGCCTTCTCGGAGTGTCTTGAAGAGCACGTCAGGAGCTCGGCCTCTCCGCAAGGGCTTTCTCTCTCCCTCCGCTGGATCTGACAGCTGGAAGTGAGCAGGGAGTGGGTGGGCTCCAGTCGGCGCCACGCTCAGCGCAGCGAGGAGCCGCTGTCACCAGCATTGTCTTCAGAAGAATAGGAGAATATTAAGTGGATTCTCTGAACCCACACACAAAGAGTCCTCTTCACGAGGACAGAATGAAAACGTCTCACAGGAGAAGGATGTAATTAGAGATGTCCGTAAGATCCACTCAGGCACAAAAGAAAGATTTGCAACTCTCAACCCAAAGACAGATATTAACACGACTAATTTTAAGGCCAGTAAATACCTACGATGGGATCTGGGAGCCTTGTGCACAGCGCTGTGACAGTTTAGAGAGCAGAGTCATCTGCCGTTGGGGAAGTTTTGCCAAAGAGCACCTGAGAAGCACAGGGTAACATGACGCCATCCCACAGCCGAGCACGGCCCTCTAGGGTTCAACAACCTAAACAGGCCAAGCGGATGCTGTCCCACCTGCCCGGGGCCGGGAAACCCCACCCAACACCTAGGAAGGCAGCACGGGGGATGTCCAAGGGTGGTCTGGGCATCCGCCTAGCTTCTACTCACCTGTGGGAACAAACGCACTCAGCAACTCCATGACGGTCACTGGTGGATTTGAGAGGGACAGGGATGCATCTTAGGAACTGCCCAGGCGGGCTCCATGGCACAGCCCCTGCTCGGAGGAGCAATCGGCCTCCCAGCGGGAGGCTTGCGAGGTGTGTGGCAGACTGCATCTTCCGCGAGGGGCTGCAACAGAAGCCCCCAGCCCACACGCCCTTCCAACGTTTGCCTCTGGCTCCTCCAGTGAAGGCCAGAGTCAAAGTCCAGCCACGATGGAGACCACGACTGCGCTCCGGCCTGGCTGCTCCCGAGACCTGGCTTGGAGTCCAGCCACCATGCTGTGAGGGGCCTGGTGCCCACAGAGAGGTCCCGCGTCACATTCCTGACCATAGCCTTCTCCTGGCCCTGTGCCGGCAGGTGAGCCTGCGGCAAGCCCAGCCTTCTCGTCTTCACACCCGCATCCACGGAGAGGCAGGGGCGCCCAGGCACGACGTCGAGCCCTTGAGCCTAGCCGACAGCAGTGGCTTCCGGCCCCTGAGTCTGAGGCGCTCCCGGTGAGCCCCAGCAGTGGGAGCAGCAGTGGGCACGTGAGGCTGATGAGGCAGCAGCTCCCAGCCCTTGTCTGGCCCCTCCCTCCTGGGAGTGCCCCTGACCACGCCCGAGCCCATCCGACACAGCCACTCCTCAGGGGGCAGAGCCCCGCAGGCCTCCTTCCAGGAACTTGAGCGGCTCTTGGCTGACAGTCACAGAGGCTGTTTGGCTTCACACGTGCCGGCACCTTGAAGGCGGCGTCTGCCCCGAGGCCTCACCGCCCGCTGCCTCGCCCGGCTGCCTCCTAGGTGGCTCCATCCCAAGGCTTCATCTCCTCCACCCGCCCCTCCACACACGGCAGGGTCTCCACGTTTTCACGCCTCTCGCATGCCTCTGTCCTCTGGCATCTGCCCCGATGGAGCATGTGCCTCAGTGGGTCATGGTGACTCACGCCTATAATCCCACAACTTTGGGAGGCCAGGGCGGGAGGGTTGCTTCGGCCCAGGAGTTCAGGACCAGCCTAGGCAACACAGGTAGATCGCATCTCCACAAAAAAATTAAAAAGTCAGCCGGGCATGGTAGCATGCAACTGTAGTCCCAGCTTCGCTGGAGGTTGCGGTGGGAGGACCCCCTGAGCCCAGAAGCTCGAGGCTGTGGTGAGCGGTGACTGTGCCACTGCACTGCCCCCTGGGCAACAGAGTGAGATGCCGATCCGCTGGCTTCTGCCACTGCGACAGCAAGGAAGCCACGTCTGCTGGAGACACCACAAGTCCGGAAGCTGAGCACCCACGCCACCGTGACTTCTAAGTCCTGCGTGGCCCCCCTCATTTCCCTTGTCCTTGACCAGCCCCCCCACTGCCCTTAGTGACGGCGACAGACAAGGCCACCCCTCCCCCCTCCGCCCCACTCCAGCAGCAGATCCACGGTCCTCCACGTCGTGGAGAAGGTCACAAGCCCGGGGAAGCCGCCTCCCGCCCTTCGCTCAGCGTGGCTTCACCTCCCGCCCGCAGGCACCCAGGGCGGCGGGAAGGGGCCTTTCCTCCGCCTCCTCCTGCACCCGCCCCCTCCCTTGTGGCGGCGCCCGTCCCAGCTCCCTCCCGGGACGCCCTGTCTCCCTCAGGGGCTTCTCCCCTCCCTGACCTTGGCCGAGACCATCTCCACGTCCACCCGCGCGCTCCCCTCCCGCCCCTCGCCCCTGCAGCCATGCTAGCTCTGTTCCCGGAAGCTGTCCCCTCCCGGTGCTGGCGGATTGAAAGTGTGGCTCCCGATCTGACTCTTGCCTCCTCCTCTCGCCAGCCCGTGAGGCCTGGAGTGTCCTACTTAATTCTCCGGTGCTTCACTTTCCCCACAGCTTCTTGAGATGTCACACATTTAGAACACGTAGCCGTGGGTGCACATGCCCTGTGCTCAGTGCACGTGAGTCACCACTGCCATGGCCAGCGGTGGGAGTATTTGCATGCTCACGGCGACTGTCACCGTTGCTTGTCAGGTTCTACGCTGGGTCTGCCTAAAGTCTTCAACTAAAAGAAAAAAAGATCCTTCCAAACTCTTGCAACCGAGAAAGCAGACTTTGCCATCCCCCACCGTTTCATCCGACGTCTTGGCCCAGGATGGCCCTTGCACCTGTGAGCCAGAGGTCCCAGGACCCTCCTCTCCACGCCTTCTGTGTGAATCCAGTCAGCCCCGCTCACACATACATATGCGTGTGCAAGTGTGTGTTGGTAACTGTTTAGACAGAGGTGTTGGTATCACATGAGCCCAGAGGCAAACGTGTAACTCAGCCCACTGCAGCGACTCTAACTGACACTGCCTCTGCAGCAGAGGGAGTGTCTACACTGGCGTTCTGAATGCCGCTGGTGGTCAGCTGCTAAGAGGGACAGGAGGCCGCAGAGACCACCTGGGTCCCTACCCGGTCAGCCAGAGCCAGGAAAGGAGGAATATCCTTCGCATTCTGTTTGGATCCTGCCTGACAGCTTGGTAGCTGCAGTAGCTGGAGCCTGCATTGGCACCTGAAAGGCTTTCACTGAGGCCCAGCAGAAATCATCCCCGACAGTGACCGCCCCTCCTGGGAGTCATGGAAGAGACAGACGCGGCACCTGCTTCGGCCTTCCGCTCCCCGCGTCCTCAGGCGCTCTCTCTCAGGCCTTGCATGCCCACGCGTGTCTTAACCAAGAAGAGCCAACACAGCACAGTGACCTGGGATGGTGTCTGCCGTGAGCTGCGTGGCGAGACCAAGCCCGGGGACCGAGCCCCCTGCCTCGCGGAGGCTGTGCGCATGCTTGTCCAGCAACCTGCTTCTGGGGACCTACTGGTGAAGGCCACGCCCCGTCCCAGTTGCTGGGCATGTCTCTCCTCTGGGGGACGCACAGTGGGGGATTGGCCTGGAAGGGAGCCCCTCCCCCAGACGGGCGGCTCTCTCCCCACGAGTGGCCCATGCTGGGATCTGGCACATGGTCCTAATTCCACAGGCTCCAGCAGCAGCCTGCGTCACAGGCGAAGACAGAGGCTCCACTCCTCCTCGGCCCCCAACACGCTCCCTCTCCCTTTCCGTCGCTGTGTCAGAACAAGCCTGTGTCTGAAGAGCGTGACTGAAGTTAGCTGACTGGAGCACATGGATTCCCACGGGAGGAATGGGCCTGGTGGGTGGTGACGATGGTGATGGAGACGGCACAGCCGATGTCTCCTCAACCCCCTGCAGCAGGCCCCACAGCAAACACCTGAGACACAGCATCGCTCAGTCCTCACCACAGCTGTGAGAGGTGGACGGACATCACTGCCCCGCGCTACATGGGAGAAAACCGAGGCTCAGGGACGCCGCCTAGCTCGCTGCGGCCCACCCGGCCCAGACCTGAGGCCGAGACTCCAGCCCGGATCCCTCAGAAGCCAAATCCCATGGGCACTTTAAGTCATGTGTTTTAGGATCAAGAGTTCTTTTTAAACCCATTTTTAGTGGCAGTTTGTCCAAAATTAGATTTAAACTTGATTTGATTGTGGATGGACTGCTATAATAAGCATACCCATCTCCATAACAAAAATTTGCATTCTCTATTGAAAAGGCAGGGAAAGAACACAAATGGCCACATGAATAAATAAAGCAAAGATGAAACCGCAGGCGTCCAAAACTAAAGGAAGTTCAGTTCAGCTTGTGCACCAGAGACCACGGGCTGCAGTGCACACGGTACCGCAGGCCCCATAGAGGAAGACGACGCCCCACGCCCCAGGGGCCAATGCTCCCATGGGAAGGACACGGTCTGGCGGTGAATGTCATTCCTCAGGGAGGCCTTCCCTGACCACCCTGTAGCAGCCGTGGCCTGTCACTGCCATTCTCTCTCACACGGACCAGCACACTTTTTCGGTCAAGGGCAAGAGAATGATCTGGGCTCTAGGGGCCACACGGTCCCCAGAGCTACCCAGTTCTGCTATGGTGCAGACACAGCTGAGACCACGAGAGAAGGGTGAGCGTGGCGTGCCACTCAGTCACTGAACGGTGCACTTTGAAATGGTCAAAGTAGTACATTTTACAGTAAGTGTATTTTATAACAATAACATATACACACTTTTTCACTCCAAAATCCAACTCCTAAAGTTAGCTCCAAGGAGATCACGAGAAGGGCGAAATGTGTGTGTCCTGGAGTCCATCATCTCCACCCCCATCAACAGAGACGCAGCCGCATAAACAGCACGGGGCTGCAGACATGAGAGTGCTGGGCCGGCACTGACCACAGCAAGGCCGACTGTCTGTGAACAGCGACTGTCTATGAAAACAGCACGTGACAGAGTGCGTGTCAAGTGCGCTCTCTCTGATGGAAATGTTCTCAAGTGTGTCTACACCTGGAGGAAGTCCTAGATGCTCTCCAAAGGTCGGTGGGGGTTATTCTCTGAATGGTTAGACTTGAGGTGACTCCAAAATCATCCTCCTCAGAATTTCCTGTAATTACTAGCAGCATTGTTTTCTTACAATGAAAATTTCAGCCCAAACAATGCACTGTTGGAAATGCATGGTTCTCACGTTTCCACAGTAATCGAGACGGGGAGACCCTTCGTACTGGACGAGATGGTTTCTGCAGGTTGGTTTCCACGGCAACAAGAATGCCAGTGGGTAGCGCGGGCGGGTGGGGGGAAGCACGTACCTCGCAGAGTGGCACGGACTCTCTGCCATCCGAAAGCAGGGCCACGACTTCAGAGCAGCACCGGGCGATCGTGTTCTAGAAGGAAGGAGGCAAGGTGGTGAGGCTGACGCTGCCATCCCTGCTACTTGTCTGATGGTGACCCACACCTGACTCTGCCTTGACCGTCACCCAACCCTCGCTCCAGGACAAGACAGAGGGCTCAGGAGTCCCATCCCTGGACCCGCAGGCTGACTCAGGTCACGTCTAACGGTGAGTCCAGGATGCCACGAGTGTACGGTCTGCAATCAGTCATGAGAATGTCATTTTAGTATTGCTTCCCTGCACACTCCCTGTCAAATTAATACATCGCTGAGGAATAGCAGAAGTAATTCACGTCAAGATGAGATTTCGAAAAACCCTCGTCTTCTGAGAAGACGGCACTGAGCG
This sequence comes from Cephalopachus bancanus, assembly GCA_027257055.1. Lineage (NCBI taxonomy): Eukaryota > Metazoa > Chordata > Mammalia > Primates > Tarsiidae > Cephalopachus > Cephalopachus bancanus. The sequence continues at coordinate 5,072,980 of JAPVLO010000090.1, forward strand.
ACACTCCAGGTCCCGGGGGGGGCATCGGCACAGAAGAACGACAGGGTCACAGGAAACGGGAAGTGAATGGAGAGGGAGGGACAGCTCACAGCACGCAGACGTCACCCACGACGCACAGCCACGGCGGGACACAGCCTCGCTCGTGGGGACAGCTGACTCTCGAGGGACCGCAGGCAGGGCAGGCCCCAACAGACTCCCTGCCTTCCCGATTCCCTGTGGGGAGGGACGTGGAGGAGGACGCGGCGTCAGTCGTCTGAGTGGGAGGTCCCACGCGCAGCTGGAAGGGTGCTGGGCATGACAGTGGGGCCTGGGAGAGAGCCCGTGCCCTGCAGGACCTGCGTGGCCTGGGTCCCCGACCACCAGACTGTCTGCCGTGAGGCCCGCTCCTCGGATTCCAGGGCTCAGCCCGGTGCGGCTCCCAGGCGAACACGGGCTCCCACCAGGCCGATCCGCCTGGGCAAGTGAGCGGGTCCCTCTGGGCTCGCCGCTGAAGGAGCTTCGACTGCAAGCCTGTCCCAGATGGACTCTGCCCACTCCACAGCGTGGCCCCGTTAGCCCAAAGGCAGCACGGTGTGACCTCAGGGCGCCATTCCCACACACACACGGGCTGCGCTCAGAACATGATAGAGACACGGGGACACTCAAGTTCGCGCAGGCAGCACTGGAAGCCTCAACCTCGCCACGCTCAGCTCCAAGGAGCGCAGACACATGGGAAAGAGCACACTGTGGAGGTCCAAAGCAGTAGGGCACGCAATTTGGCAGACATACTCGAGTCATGGCATTAGGGGCCAGGAGATCCAGACTCCTGAATGAAAAAACAGACTGTCTCCTCACAAATGCACAACGACCGAGAGCACCAGCTGCACGCACGGCTCAGCTACGTCCCTGTAGAACGTGGTCAGGACACAGGTGGTCATGCCACGTTTGGAGTCCTGCATGGGAGAGAACCACTCTTAGTAACCAAGCACAGAATATCTCCTGGAGGAAGGACCCCACGCGCTGAGCCTTGAACGCACAGCAGGACTGCAGCAGACAGGCAAGGGGGACCCAGGGACTCGTGGGGAGCCACGCAGGCCACGAGCAGGGACACTCGGTAAACACAGGCACTGCCCAGCCTTACGCAGGCACACCCGGAGGCGCAGCACGAGTGTGGGAGCAGGCCACAGAGCACATCTCAGCAGGCCAGGAGGAGCGAGGAGTCTGGACTCTGCAGTGGAGGGCGCGGGGCAGGGGCAGGCTGAGGGGTGCAGGAGTGCTTGCCCTGGGAAGGTCGCGCTGGCCACAGCGGTGAGCTGAGCAGACTGGGCGGGGTGGGAAGAAAGCTCAGCTAGGAAGTCTCTCGCCACGGGGCAGGAGGGGAGTGACACAGCCCGTGTCCGTGAGCCGGAGAAGGACGGCAGGCCCAGGATGGCGGGCAGAGCCCGCGTTGCAGCGTCCGGCGCTGAGCCCCCCGCCCCAGGTCTGCCCGCTGGGTGGGGACACCCACTGCCGTGCCCGTCAGGCCTCCGATCGCCACGGCTCCACGCAGGGCTCGGGCCTGGGCAGGGGCCTCCCCCGACACGGAGGCTTGGGCCACGGCCACGACGCATCGCTGCTGTGATCTCCTCAGGCACGACCGAGGAGGACGACGCCCTCTGCGCCACCCCCGTCCCGTCCAGGACGTCTCAAGAGAGCACTGTCCCCTGGCGAACGGCCCTCTGCCTTGGCTCTGCGCCGGTCACAGAAACCCACCCCAAACATCCGGCCACCCCGCATGGCACGGGGCAAACCCCACACATGCTCAGAGCAGGGCCGGGTCCAGGCTGGGCCGTGCGCGCCTCGGGCGACCTTGCCACCGAGAGACGAGAGCGGATGTCAGGGCCACCCTCCCGGTAAGGCGGCACGGAAGCGGCAGTGCGTGAGGGCTGGGAGACCGGGCGGCCACGAGATGCCCCTGCGGGAGGGCACCGCTGGCCCTTCTCACCCCGCCCCGTCGCTCCCCCACCGAGCCAAGGCCCCTGGTGTTGGCCTGGGGCTGCCATCTCAGAGACCCCCGCCACTTGGCTACCTGCCCCAGGATGGAAACTCACCAGCCAGGCCAAAGCCATAGAACATCCTACCCTACATAGCACCTAGCCGAACCGCAAGGCTTCCTCCGAGTTTACTCACCCACCAGCCTAGTTACCCCCTCGCAATGCCAACCACAGTGTCTTCCCCTCGAGCTCCATGCCGGCCCTTGCCTGTCCGTGGTGGGGGCTCCGGTCTTGTCTGCAGGTCGACTCCTCGGAACAGACCCGGTTGCAGCTGAACCACCCGCCTCATGTCTGCATCTCTCCACTGGCTCCCTTTCCGGACCTGACCCCCCAGTGTGACCTCCAGCACCCACGAGAGGCCTCCTGCGCCGGGGAGAGCGAGCCGGGGAGGAGAGCGACACAGGGCGGCCCGTCAGCAGCTCAGGCACCGTGAGGGCGGCGCGAGAGAAGACGCTCAGGCCCTCAGTGGTGAGGTCAGAGCGGAGAAGGCACTTACTCTGGCCACATTCTCCCTGCCCTCTTGCCAAGCGGACATCTCAATGTCCCCTGGACACGAGAGCCCATCTGTGGCTGCGTCCCTCCACTCCTGCTGGACCCACAGTCCAGGCGCACGTTTCTCACAGGCCTCCCCAGGAGCCGCACAAGCAGCTGTTCAAGAGCCCCGTGTCGCAGCTCCTGGCTGGACGTGGCAGACGTAATGGCAGACGGACCCTGAGCAGAGGACTTCCCAATGGCCATCACAACACAGTGGGGCCCAGGAGCTCGGAGGTGCGAGGACAAACGGCCTTTACGCCAGTCCCCAGAGGCTGGGAAATGCTGTCCTGGCTATTTCGGCAAGCACGGAGTCCAGCCCTACGTTCTCGCCCACACAATCTGTGTGGATGAGTTTTAAAGCAGCAAGCCAGGAGACTCTGCGTCAACAGCCCCCCCGTTGAGAAGGGACCTGGGCTGTGCAGGCTTCAGGCCCTGAGGAGGCAGGAAGGCCAGGAGAAGCCACAGGCGCGAAGGCAACGGGACGGCTGTCGAGCCAGAGTGGGAAGGGGAGGCGGAGCCAACACGTGTGACTGGGCTGGAGGGCGAGTTGCAGGTGGCTGCGCACGTGGGGCAGGTGCTAGAGGGCTGCAGGTGCCGCCAAAGAGCACGGAGGACACGCTCTGTGTCCGGAGGGGACGCCCCGCGGGACTCCCAGGAGAGCCTGGGGGTCGAGACGGGTTTCCGCGGCTCTGAGCTCCGGGCTGGTGCTCTTGGACGGCCCCCTTCGCCAAGGCAGCGGCCGGGGCTGGGCTCACGGGAGGCACCTCTGGGAGCCTGCAGCCGCACCGTGGCAGGAGCCAGGCCGAGGACCGGCTGCACCGGCTTCTGCTCGTCCACACGCCCCAGGCCCAGAAAGCCGCCTCGCGGAACGGCCCCTCAGAAGGAACAAGCCAAGGGGCGCCGGTTTCCAGCCGTGTGTGCCCCACGTTCTCTGCGACCGACACCTGGGACCGGCCACCGCGCTCTGGCGCAGGCTGCCTCACGCCATCCCGGCGGCACGCGTGTGCGGTCACTCCCGGAGGGCGCGGGTCTTGAAACCAGGGTCCTTGGCACCTTCCGCTGCTTGAAAGCGCCCGAGGGGCCCAAACTTGCCCCTGAACGGCGAGTGCCAGGTTCAAGTGGCTCGGTCACTCTGAGCCAGGGCATTGGCGAAGAAGGACACACAAGGGGCTCCAACCAAAAGCGACGGGAACGCCTGTGCTGCAGCCCTCCGGCGCCGCTCCTGTCGGCCTCTGTGTTCTGGAGGCCTTTTCGGGGAGGAAAGGGCGTGAGACAGAACAGGCTCCGCCCCCCTCCCTTGCCCGCCCTCCCCCCCTAGCAACAGGAAGCTCGTCTTTGGGCGCTTCTCCTCACTAACCCGCCAATAATCTAGACTACAAGAGAAAGACACATAGATTACAGCAGGCATGAAATTCTGTCCTGTTCCAGACCAGAATCCGTCCCGTCGAGAGTCCCAGTTAGCTCCTAATTAGCGTGCAGGGAAGGCTGTCATGACAACAAATGCATTTAGTCAATGGGAGTTCTTGGATATAACCCAGACTTGAGCATGTTTTTTAAGTGGTGGCTAGTATTCTGGAAGAAGTCAAACTGTAAGCATGCCTTCACCTCTCAGCTTCAGATGCTGTACGCCGTTTGCCTGCCACGTTTCCTGACACGCATCTGTGCTGTCGCCTGATGATGTCCTGTGACGTGCAGAGCTACTAGGGCCGGCTGGAGGTGGAAACAAGTTCAGAGTCATCAAGAAGCACATCGGCTGGCCTAGCGGACGGGCGGCCCACACACGCCAATCCTGTCCAGACACGAAGGCCAGCCTCGACCTCTGCAAGGCAAGGCAGGTCCTCAGGCCTCTTTTCCTTGTGGCCTCATTAGCTCCTGGTTCACGTCCAGCTGCCCTCTTGGCTGGGACACTGGACTTATCGTGCTGAATCTGACTCCAACACCTGCCTGCCAGGGGCCTCTGGCTGCTCAGGGTTTCCTGAGGAGTCCACCGCTCCACCTCACAGAGTACCTGAATGAAAAGATCATTTGGTCTGGAGACGGGAAACAAGCCCCAGGAGCGGTGAGAGCCTGGGGCGCCACTGGTGGACTGGGCGGCAGGGCATTGTCCAGAGTCCCGCTGGACACTCACACTCCCATCTCGGACAGTCCCAGCTGGAAGGGCTCCCAGTGGGCTCAGGAGAAAACCTTCGCTGTCCGCATGTGGACTACATAGCGGTGGATTTAGGGGCAATTCCCGCAAAGAAATTCTAGACCACGGCTCCAAAGCAGCCATCTGGTATGTCTGGTCTGTGGCGAAAGCACCCTAGTCGTTGCGTTCCACAAAAGAAGTGTGAAAATGAAAACAAACCGGGATTCTTCTCAATATCCACGAAAGGGCAACCAAGCACTTTATTAAAGAAACGTCTCTCTGCATCTAAAGCTACAAAGCCTTCTGCACTTGGGGTGGGTGAACTCTCTGACCACGGGGCTCTGTTACCACACTCAGTGTGTCACTCAGCACTGCCGTGCCTGCCCTCCGAGGACACTGGGCAGAACGTCCAAGCACATCCCAGGACATCTGCTCTGGAAAACCAGGCACGGGAGGCGCAAGTGCCAGCAGACAGCACTTGCAGGGGCTGACTAGGCTTCCGGACGCACGCCAGCAGCCAGGCGTGTGGCTTTAAGACAGTGGAAAACGCCCTCACTCACTCCACCGGCAAAGTCACACTAAAAGTGCCAAAACGCATCCTCGGAACACCAGGAGAGTTGCCAACATTTACACTTTCACATGATAAAAATTCACAATGAGGTAAACAAGAAAGCAAAGAGCCCTTTCAATAATATTCCTTAAGAATTAGAAATGTTTTGTTGTTGGCAACTGATGAAATACTGACCCAGCAGAAAATGAGTTCAGGAAAAAAGATACGCTGGACCAGAAATAAAGAGAAGAGGTGGCGGAGCGGATGCCCCCTGGGCCGATCTCACCCTGAGCACCGGGGATCTCTCCGGACCCCGGGGCCTCATTCCTTTTGGCTCCGGGTCCCAACCCAGGCGGCCTCGGCAGGCGCTGGCGGGATGCGTGGTGCACCAGCTCTGCCCCAGGAGAGTCTTGTGGGAAGGCGGGGACTCCACCCAAACACAGGATGTGGGGCCAGGAGGAGGGCCTGGGAGGGAAGGGCCCGCGACGCCGGGTGAGCACAGACACACGAGTGAAACGCTCTGCATGAGTGTGCGGAAGACTTGGGTGAGGAGGGAGGTGAGGAGGGACGGTGAGTCACGGAACAAAGCCTCAAGATGAGAACCACCACGGCACACGCTGGAGGCAGTGAGGCCGCCCCGGGCCGCCGCCGTGGGAGCACCCAATGCTGCTGGAACTCTGCGTGTACTGTGATCACGCTGGCAGCAAGTAGAAGGAGGGGAAGGAGGGGCTCAGCCCAAACCCGAGGCAGTGAAGAGAAGTCACCTGAAACTGACCCTCAAGGGAAAGCAGCGATCCTGGCCCCTGAGCCGCCCTGGGGGGTCTGCTTTCCTTCTCCCACCCGGGAGGCGTGATGAGTGTGATGCACCTGCCTTCCCTGCTCCATGTCAACCATGGGGTCCACCCGCAGGTGGGACGAGCCTGCCTCCCGTGCCCCACAGCGGTGGCGGGGTCCACTCACAGGTGTCACCAGCGAGATGCCGGCACTCCCAGGTCCCACACCCCATGCCCCACCGGACTGGCAAGTGTTTGCTGCCCATCTGCCAGGACTCACACTGGGGCTGTCTCTGGGCATGGGGGCAAGCAGTGATGGCAGCGGCCCCTGTGGCTCGGGCTGGGCGCCAGGAGAGGCCTGGCGGAGATAGCCCCCATCTTGCCCGTCTTCTAGAGCTAGTGTTTAAATGGCCCCAACGCAGAACATACATCACGAGAAACACAGAAGCTTAAAGAATGGCCGTCAGGAGAAAACCCATGTTGCCCACCCCTCTCGTTTCCATGGGGAGGACTTCGTTCTCCCAGAGAAGGGTGGTACACTTGACTTCTAGGCTTAGCACAGGTCACCCAGGAGGGGAGAGGGACCTCCTGTCCATGACTTGGGAGAAGCAGCCAAGCCTGCCGGGCACAGCCCCTCGGCCAGCTCTGCTGACACCTTTGAGGCCCCTTCTGCGGGACGGGTGGTCTCTGCCTCTCTGCAGTAAGCTCAGGGCAGCGGGGAGTCGACTGCGTGACTCAGTGGGCAAGGCTGGCTAAGATACTTCCCTGCGCCGTGGCAGCTGTGGGATCCCCACAATGGGTGCGAGCAGGGTCAAAATACTGAGAAGTTGACTGGCCTCAGATTCAAGGCCACGTTCACCCACCCGCTCGACAGGTAACACTCTGACATTCCCACCACCATCTCCCCATCTCCTGTGCCTGTTCTCAACAAGTGCAGGACTCTGGGGGACGGGAATCCCTCCAGAGCATGAGCCTCCATGGGCACAAAACCACTCAGCTATGGGAGTAGATGAACAGAGCGCCACACAGACAACTGCAGCCTCGTGTTGGGTCCACCCACCGACCCACATGCAGAGGAAAAGTCTCCAAGATGATAAGTTTATCTGTGTTTTATTACTTGGATATTAAAAATGTTTAAATAATGACTGGGTGCAGGGGGTCAAACCTGTAATCCCAGCACTTTGGGAGGCTGAGGCGAGAGGATTGCCTGAGTCTAGGGGTTTGAGCCCAGCCTGGGCAATGTGGTGAGATCTCGACTCTACAATAAATCAAAAAAAATTAGCTGAGCTTGATGGCACGTGCCTGTAGTCCCAGCTACTTAGGAGGCTGAGGCGGAAGGATCACCTGAGCCCAGCAGGTCGAGACTGCGGTGGCTGTGAGCCTGCCACTGCACTCCTGCCTGGGTGGCGGTGCGAAAAAGTAACAGTAAAATTATTAAGTCACAAAGCCATGTTTCTTGGGATTCACAATCACATCTGAATGATTTCCCTAGATCCAATCAGATTCGGGTCATAAGCAGGCTAGGGAGAGCTGTGGAGGGATGGGGGTGTGTGTGTCAAGAAGGCGGGCATGTCTGGTCATGGACAGGCTGAGGGCTTTGGAGGGTCACACGTGCGTGTCAAGGAGGTGGGCGTGTCTGTGCTCTGAGCAGGGCAGCTGGAGGCCGAAGAACCACAAAGCTCACACTGAGTCACACGGAATAACTTAAATACTTAATCTTAAATACTTAAATACAGCCCTTCAACAGGATTGCCAGTTTCCATAATTCAACAACTTACTTCCAGTTCTTTATCAGTTGATTTCTCTTCCGTTTCTTCCATGTCAGTCAAGTTCTCACTTGCAATTTCGGGAGTTGCCGGCAATGATAGTTCAGCTATTTGTACAAGGTTAGATAGCTTCTCATGAATGGAAATAACTCTGAAAAAAGCAAATACATATATATTTACTTATTTGAAGAGTTTATGATGCATTTATTTGCAGATAGAACCAGCAGCATGCATAACAAGCCCTCGGTGAATTCCACTGGATTTCTGGCACCAGCAAGCATCCCTCCTTCATGGGACGGTCCCAGTGCTCCCAATGTCTAGGGTCCTGTCAGACACCCAGGACTTGCTCCTGTGGGCATCCTGGTGCCCTGCTCTGGCCGCTGCCCTGCCGTTAAGAACCATGACAAGGTACAGAGACTCAAAGGGCCAGTCGAGGAAACCAGGACAACCAGAGTGTGATGTGTGTCAGGGAAGGGAGGGATAGCAGCTGAGAGCAGAGAGAAAGAGTCGGGGAGAGGGATGGGGGTGGAGGCCACAGTGTCAGGGACTTGAGACGGTCACACAGGGGCCCAGGCCAGTGGTCACCGGCGCTCCTGGGGAGGGGATGGAAGGCGGAGGGCCTGGGGGTGAGGGCCCCTCGTGGCCCTCAGCCACTCCGTGCCACAGGCACAGCACGTGTGTACACGCATGGGTGTGTACATGTGTGCACACGTGAGTCTCCTTTCAAGGGAGAAAATTGCAAAAAAGAAGCGCATGATCCCAAAAGCAGACTGACAGAGGAGCATGGGCACAAGTGGGTGAGCTCCACGTCCCCACGTCCTCGGCAGCACGGGTGACCCTTGAGCACCCAGTCATGGCTCCTAGCAACACAAAGTAAAATGCCTCTCCCACATGTAAGAGGCTTTGTATTGTACAGCACATCTTAGAAGCATTTCTATTGACAAGGCGACAGGTACCGTAATCCCAGCACTTTGGGAGGCCGAGGTTTGAGACCCGCCCGGGCAACTTGGCGACACCTCATCTCTACAATAAATCAAATATTAGCTGGGTGTGGTAGTGCATGCCTGTAGTTCCCGGCTGCTTAGAAGGCTGAGGCGGAAGGATCACCGGAGCCCAGCAGGTCGAGGCTGCGGTGGCCGGGAGCGTGCCACTGCACTCCAGCCTGGGCGACAGAGTGAGATCCCAGCTCGAAAAGAAAAAAAAAGGTGTCAGGCAAACGTGAAGATCTGTCGTGGGAGGCTTGCTCAGGCGGTGTCCGGTGACCGCTCAGGCGCTGGAGAGAACAGGGCAAGGACGCAGGACGGGCCCACGGGGCCACACACGCCGGCTGTGGGACCCCGAACTTGGGCTTCAGCTGGAGGGTGGAAGAGACACAGCCCTGTCATCAGCCCCTGGGCTCCCGTGGGGACGGAGGGACGCGGCTCCATCCACTCCTGGCCACCAAGAGCCACACAGGGAGGGGGCCTTCTCCATCTCACACCCAGGGCGAGGACTCGCGCTTCTCCTCCAGAACAACATGGCCGTCCCTCGTGACGCTCAGGGCTCCAGGAGGGATGCCTCGCTTTCTGCCGTGTGGGCTCTCATCCAGAACCACACAGACTGCACCGCCCGCGTAGACGCCCGGTCCAGCTCCGTGAAACGCCTCCTGGGGAGGGCTGAGCAGCTGGTCCTCGTCAAGCAGCAGCATCAGATGACCTGCGTCTCAGTGCCTGGTGGGGCCCGCCCGCCCTGCCCTGGCCTCCCCGTCTTCCGGCTGGCTTTGCCCCATGGGCTCCTCACCGCCCCCTCCAGGACAGGGCCGGCACTGCTCTCGAACCTTGGCGCCACAGACGCGCATCTCCAGCCTGCGTGGCCCGGCCAGCTCCCACAGCCTCCACCCTCATTGCCTGACTGGGTCCTGGGCCCCCTTCTCCCTGGGCCGTGTGGCCTGGAGGGTGGGACCCGGCCAGAGGAGGAAACAGGGATGGCAGGAGGTTTAAAGGCAGAGACAAAGGCAGTGCACTTGACCTTGGTCACAGCAGCACAACTGCCATTGAGATAGAACTGCCAAGAAACCTTTATGTGTGCTTTTTGAGAACACTATCTTTTCCTTTGCTGCTGCAAGAAAACTACAAAGAACTAAGATGTATTTTTCCTGGTGGATGGGGGAGGATCACTTGAGCCCAGGAATTAAAAACCAACTGGGTAACATAGCAAGCCCTTGTCTCTACATAAAAATAAAAAAATTAGCCAGGTGTGGTGGCACTCATCTGTAGTCCCAGCTATGCAGAGGCAGAGGTGAGAGGATCACCTGAGCCCAGGAGGTCAAGGCTGCAGTGAGACACACACACACACACACACACACACACACACACACACAATTTTTTCCCCTTGTGAGAACTTAACTAGGAGATGAGGACACGGACAACCAAAGGAGCATCTCCCGGCCTGCAGGTCACCCAACTTCCTTCTTTTTCCAGCCAGTCTTTTCTGACCTGCTTTACTGACTGAAAAAGGAGGATCGAGATCAACTCCTCACGTCCTGATCTTGAGCCTCGTAAGACCAAACGGAGGCCCAGACTTTACGCAGACGACGACCACTTGTATATCTAATCCTGAATTGTACCCCACATCTTGAAAAGAAAAAAAGAACACAAGGAATATCACCGAGAGGAAGAAATAGCCCGTTTCCTCAGGGCTGCCAAAGGGTCGGTAGAGAGAGGCTGCCAGCACGTCCTCTGTGATGGCCTCGGGGACGGGGCTTGTCCCTAACTTTGGTTACTCTATGGCTGATCAAAAACATACCAAAATTAAACACTTTTTGGAATAAAAAAGTAGTTGATCTGTTTGATGACTTTCTACATGCAACTGCTTTATCATGTGGTCCTGAAAAAAATTCTACAGCGTTTCTGGGCTTACAAGGCAAGTATACAATTTCCTGAGTGTGTTGCTTAGCTGTGCTGGTCTACAGCCTGTGCCTGGGTGGTCTGCCGTCTTGCTTGCAAAGAAAGAAGGGAGGGCGGGCGGAAGGAGGGAGGGAGCCGACTGAAAACAGCTGCACACGTGCCGCTCTTGAAACAGCCCTTGTGTCACTCTCTTTCCCAACGAGGTCGAGAAGCCGTTCAAAATGAAAATCGTGGCACCTGATCAAGACTTCTCAGGGGAGGACGGAGAAGCCCCAGTCCTCTACCCGCCAAGCCAGGCAAGCGCAGACGCAGAGGGACACGGGTGTGGGGGGTGTGGGCGTTTCCAGCCTTTCTCTTTTTTTTTTTTCTGAGTTGGAGTCTCACTCGGTCGCCCAGACTGGAGTGCAGCGGCCACTCCCGGCCACCACAACCTCGACCTGCTGGGCTCCGGCGATCCTTCCGCCTCAGCCTTCCAAGTAGCCGGAATTACAGGCATGCGCGACCACAACCAGCTGATTTTTTGATGTATTGTAGAGATGAGGTCTCGCCAAGTTGCCTGGGCGGGTCTCAAACCCGCAGGTTCAGGCAATCCACTCACCTCAGCCTCCCAAAGGCGCGGGATGACAGGCTGAGCCACCGAGCCCGGCTCGTTTCCAGCCTTTCAGAGCGGGCTCACCACGGTCTGGTTTGATCCTGACAGTAGCCCCAAAGGGCAGGAGGCAGGTGTGCTCACCTCCCCCTCACCCAGGAGCAAGTGGGGGCTGCGTCCAAGGGCAACAGGCAACAGAGTCGGAAACAAACCAGCCCAGCGGTGATAAGACAGACGAGCAAGGACCGTGGTCACGTGCAGCAGGAGGCCTGGGCACATGCCAGAGCCCAGCCTGCTTGCCGCAGAGGCGGGAGGGCAGCCTGGGGGCAGAGACCTTGACTCTGGGCCCAGAGGAAAGGGGGCTGGGAGCCACCCCACCGGAGCAACTGAGCTATGTTAGCCACAAAAATGATGTCAAAACCACAGGCCAAAGCGGGCAGACAACACCCTTGTGCTCTCTCAGCCGCCACAAAGGGTCACGAGCTGTTCCGTCAGCAGTCCCAGGCGCTCTTCGTGCTCTTCTTCCCATTTTCCCGAGGAGGAAGCAGGTACTGAGGTTACGCAAGTGCTCCCCGGCATTTGAAGGGGAGCAGGCGCCACGCAGGCTGGAGCTCTCCGTGGCCACAGATCCACCTCTGCCCAGAAGGGGCGTCCTCCCAAGGGGCCCGCCACACCGGCCCACGCCCCACAGAGACGGTGTGTCCGGCGGCCCCAGGCCGGGGGTGGGTGCGCACTCACCTGGCCAGCGGCAGCCACAGGGTGCCCACGCGCAGGCTGTCGCCCACGGGGCGTCCCACGTCCACGATGTGCAGGGGCTTCTGGTTGCAGGCGTACAGCAGCAGGACCTGCACGGAAACGAGGGTGGGAAGGCTGACGGTGGGACTGCAAACACACAACCCCGGGCTCCAACAACACCGTCAGGAGAGAACGATCAGAGCTGGTTTTGAGTCACTTTAAAGAGAAATGATGCCAACAAGAACAGTGCAAAGGTTGTCAGAGATCCAGTTCAAGTTTCAGCCCTGAAGGCCTCCCAGCAAGTCCCAGCCCGTACCTGGTCAGTGTCCAGCGCTGCGTCCTGTTGTTCTCAGCACGTACCTTCCTGGGGGCATGGCCCACCCACGAGGTCGTGTGTGCTGTTTGCTCCCTGCCGGCCACTCATTCAGTGCACGTGCAGTTCCCATCCCCCAGGATGAAATTCCCCTTGAGGGTTGGTTGCTTGAACCCCTGCTGCGTGGACCCCGAGAGCCTTAGCCTCACACGATGCAGCACTAACTAAGTCACAGGTCTGCAGCACCTCAGAGCGCGTCTGGTCTCAATCCCTCAGATGAGACAGAAGAAAGTCAAGGCCCAGAGCTGCCTGTCAAAACTGACTAACGAGGCGTACTGGGGCTCAGAGAACAGCACCCCAAAGCATGGCACTCCGGCATCTGGGCACTTTTGAAGAAAAGGGACTGGGACAGCCCCAGCAGCTGCCACAGAACCAAGGACTCTCCAAGCCAGCGCAGCGAGGGGTTCCCTCGGAAACGTCCTTATCTGACTAGAAAACTTCCTCCAAAAGATGTGCAAGTGTCTGGAAGCCTCTCCCAAGGAACCTCATCAAACAACCAGGAAAGACTAACAGCAGAGAAGAGGCGAGACTAGAAGGCGTCACCATGCCCAGACAGCTGTCTCACTTGCCTGCCGGCAGCCTGGGGGGACCGCCTGGGAGAGGAATCTGCACAACACACAACCTGTGTTCCCAGGAAGTCTCTCCCGCCCCACCTTCCCAGAGCTTGTCCGTGGCTGCCAAATGTCCTTCAGGCTCATTCAGATCCCCTGCGAAGCATCCGCTACCCCTCAAAGCCGCCTGCGCCCCTCTGCCCTCTGCCCATGAACAAGGGCATTTCAAGTAGCGGGAGCCTGCCGAGCGGGAGCACGTGACATCGATGAGGGTACCAGATCTCAAAACAGGCGGAGCAGGGACCACAGGGAGACCCAGACTTGACCTGTACGGTGACCACTTGGGTACCTAAAGCTAATTGCACCCCCACATCTTGAACACAAAAAAGTTTAAAACAAGCACATAAATAATAAAAAACAAAATGCGATTCAATTGTTTTAAACAGGGCATTTTGGTCCCTGAACCACCCCGGGTGGCTGGGTGCCCGCCCTCCTGAGATCTTCCTGTGCACATTAGTAGGCATGCATGCCCTTTCTCGGGTCTGTCTAGCGTCTGTGCTCTTGTGCTCTTCGGGGTGGGAGATGGAAACTCGCCCCGACAGGCACAAGCCTCTCTCTCTGCTTCCTCACAAAAGACACGGAAGAGGCATCTCTCAGAGGGCATACAAGCACCGGACGGGTGGAGCGAGAGGGGGAGTGGCCGAGCGTGTCAGGAGCCCTTTGAGGGTGCTCGTGTCTCTCGGGCAATAGCACTACAAAACACATTCTGATTCGGAGGGCCTGGGCCAGCTGGGAGTCCGCACTTCTAACAGGCTTCCAGGGCGGCTGGTGCTGACGGTTCTTGGCCACGCATTGGCCAGCAAGGGCCGGGGACCGCTGGGGGTCAGCCCCGCCTCGTGTACCAGCCTATGTCTTCCCTGGCTCTAGAGGCTGGAGATGTGGAGCCCCATCTGCAGGAGCAGGCTCTAGCCCATCCAGCAATCCGGAGGGAGGCCCGGGCACGCCTCACCCCCGGCGGCAGCACTCCCGACTGCTAGGCTGGTGACACCGGGCTTCTGTTTTTATGACGGCCTGGCCGTTTCTGGGAGCCCAGGCCTTCCTTCAGCATCCCGCGAGGACGGGCTTTGTCTTGAATGCACAGCCTGCCTGCTTGGGGGCCTGGAGTAGCGTCTGGCTCTGCGTTCGGACAGCAGACTCTGGAGGGTGCGCTCCGGGCACAAAGCCTTCCCGAAAAGAGCGAGGGCCACAGCGCCTGCCCACCGGTGGCCGGACTCCGGTGCTGAGTAAGCCTGCCTGCGGGAACACTGCCGTGCCAGCCAGGTCTGTGCTTTCACTTGCCAGGTGGAGTCTTGCTTTCCAGAGCTGCCCTGACCAGCCCCCCGCCCTGACCAGCCCTCCTGCCCTGACCAGCCCCGTCTGCTGAGTCTCCTGTGCTCGGAAAGCTGTGCCTTTATCTGTCCGGCTGATCTCAATGCGACATCCTTTGCAGCAAGGCCAACCCCTCCGAGTCAGGTATCAGAGGCCAGGAGGAGGGTCAGCTACTGGCTCCTTATCGTCCCTCCTCCCTACAAGCTCGGGTTGTGGGCCTCGAGCCTCCTCAAGTCAGAAGCATAATGTGAAGTTCACTCTGCCCCTCGAATGGATCCTCCTGGGAACGCTGGACACTGAAGCGATCCGGGCAATGAGGTGGGTGGGGCCACAGACCCTCAGGCAGCTCTCCGGCTGACTGGGGCCATGAAGTCTTCAGCCGCAGCTGCGTCCTGGCGCAGCTGAGCATATCTGTGACAGGTCCACCACCCTTCACAGGCATCTCAAAGCCACTGTCTGTAGCTTCGTGAGAAGGGCAGCTCCTGGCAGCCTCTTTCGGGTTTGTCCCTAAAGATTTTGAAACTGTTCAAAGGATGCCCCGTTTGTGACAAAGTTCCAATGAACAGCTTACACTGGGGTTCCCCACATTCCACTAAAGACACTTCTGTCCATGAGGACAGAATAATTTCGACCTTCCATACTTACCAAGTTAAACTTTGCCACATTAGGCGCTGGCCTCCAAAGAGTCACAGCACAGAGATGTTTCGCCTCTTAGTTATCCAAACATTTCCCAGGGGAGTCCCTAGTGCCGGCATTTCCACTCTGCGGCCACCCTTGGCCCTCGAGCCCACGGGCCTGACCGCTCGAGGGCGAGGAATAAGCTGAGCGGGCCAAGTGGACGGATTGGTGGCGTGAACTTGCCTGGTCACGCAATGACCCTTCAGTTCTAGAAGCTCCAGAGCCCCGAGTTAGACATCCCGGTTCTTGACGCTCCTGCCCCGAGGCTGGAAGTGCTTCCGAGGACGGAGGACAGCACTGTGATTGGTCACGCCAACTCTGCAGCCAGGGCGCCTCAGGCCCCACGCCTCGCCCGCCGTCACCCCTCCACCCGGGCCCCCGTCTCCTCTTCTGGGAAATGGGGCTAGTAGAAGCACCCTGCTGCAGAGCTGGCAAGCGCCGCCTGAGTCTTCCCTCTTGGTGTTGCCGTGTGAGCCCCACAGTCTTCAGCCAGCCACTCCGCACTAAACTCCACACCGGGGTCCTGACCCCGGATGCTCAGATACACCGCTGGACTCAAGCCTCACGCACATCTCATCATCATCTCCTAGGAGGGCGCAGTCTTGAGTGTGCGATTTAGTTCCTCTGAGTCCACGTTTCCTGATGTTTGGTCTGAGCTGCAGGGCCACAGACACAGCCTTTCTCAGGACCCCATTCGTACACACAGACATTGCGCTCTGCACAGACACGTGCTCACACCAAGACGGGGGAAACCGTGTCTTCTGCCCCTTTTCCTGGGGCTCAAGAAAATCACCCGAGCAGCCTTCATGACTCACAACTTTTCAGTGGGCGATTGTCCCCTAATCCCCACCTGACATGAGCTCATGCGTCCACATTTGTCATCAGACACGACGGTTGGTGGTAAAACCCTGTTGCTCCAGTAGCAGTCTCTGATGCAGTCCTGGCATTTGCCGCCTTGACATTGGTGTGCTGTGCTTTCTGACGGCATCACAGGGACAGTTCGCATCACCCTGCCCCGACCTGCCTTTTTCATAACTGACATGGGTGCCACGTTCTGTGACCTTGCGAAACGAACTTTACACTTTCTTCTTCATGTTTTCAACTAGCAGCTCAGGCAAACCCTGTTTCCCAATGGGCCGTCCTCCCATTTCCGTGCTCCCTCTGACAGATGTAACCTTCTGTTAGTTCCCTGCCTGCAGGTTAACACATTCTGACATACGCTGAAGGTCAACCTAAGAAATTTTGTTTTTAACGAGATGCATCATGAAATGAAAGTTTCAAAAGCAGTATTTTCACTTACTTTATGTGATGCATTCTAATATTTTTTGTTTCTTTTTAAAAAATGCTATTCACGATCCACTATATTGATTCCCTGGTTTACGATTATTCTTAGAACCACAATTTGAAAACTACTGCACTAAATGCCCCAAAAGAGATTATAGAGTCATTCCTGCAAATGCATATGGAGCATCCACCAAGGATCTGACAGGCAAGGAGTAGGAAGGAGAGTACTTCAAAATGCAGGTGGCCGTGTTAAATGTGCCAAGGATTCTCTTCATCTGAATGGAGAGAGAATTGCAACTGACTAAGAGTCAGTGGAGGTTTCCAGCCTGAGGCAGCAGAACGCGGGGCTGGTGTACGGAGGGGTCTTGGGAAGAGGCCAGCCTGGAAGGCCTCACGATTTGACGCAGGTTGGGTCGGGAAATGCAGAAGCTAGCTGGGGTGCGGCTGGAGAGCACAGCATGTGTGGCTTGAGGACAAGGACAGCCTTCTGCAGAAGAGAAGAGGAATGCTATGCAGGGTAAACCCCCAGACAAATGCTTTGTGGGGAAAGCCCGAGGCTCTTCGTAGAGAAATTCCATGGCGGAAGGACTCTCCATAGAGGCAGCACTGTCTAACTGCTCCATGTGAAAGCTCGACCCACTTCCACGTCTATCCTAAATGCTGAAGAGCTGTTCAACCTCCAACAGTTCGAGGGTCGATGGCGAGCTGCCTCCCCTCTTTCTTCTGCCCCTCAAGAAGACCCTGCAGTGTCCACTCACACGCATGGATACAGACAGGAACAAAGACACAGATAATAACGACTCAGACCAGTTATCCGTGGGACATAAATCTGTAAACCGCATTTAGAGGCAACCTATTTGCCTATTTGCCTCTAATTTGCACTTGAACTTGCTGGTCAGGCACGGCTCACTCTTGCAGTTGTAGGGTGCTGGGAGCTAAAGCATCCGTCAGGAGACACTGAGGCTCAAAGGTAAAAGGTGCTTTCAGATAGCGTTTGCAGTGACGTTGTAAACTTGAAGTTGTTAAACTCTGAAAGCACAGTAAGCTCGTGTAATTTCTCATAACGACAGCTAATACTTACTGAGATTAGTGTTTACAGACGAGGGGCGCGCTGACACAGGAAAGTGAACCGATCCACTAAGGTCACAAAAGTAGACGTGGCAGGGCTGAGATTCGACCTCGGCAATTTGGCTCCAGAGTCTGTGTCCTTAACTACTACACGAATATACGCAAAACAAATACAGAGAAAATCCTTCCCAATAAAACTGTGCAAAGACCAGAAGAAAATCTGAAAAGAAGCCAGAAAACGGTCAGAGCAGCACAGCCTGACTCTCGGCAGCAGCGAGGGGAATGAGTAGACAGCACTCCCGACGTGCAGGGCCAACCTGACTTCCTGTCTCAGTCTCTGCCGCGTGGCGATTTACTTCACCAGTATATGTAGCACTGACATTTATCAGGCAAGCAGGAACTGAGAGCATCTGCCTTCAGAAGATCCCACCCAGGGACATTCCATAGTACATGCTACATTGGAGAGAGAGGGTCCCAGAAGGAATGTCCAGGGTACAGGAGGAAGTCAAAGCAAAGCAAATGGCAAATGTGCAGGGAGTTCTATGGGAAATTCTTCTGTATGAAACGATTCAATTATGGTATTATTTGGGGTTAAAAAAGAAAATATACTGTAATACCATCGAAGTCGGTAGGGAACCACAGACATCCGTTAGCTGTAGACGTCAGTAAGTTGAGGATGCCTGTGATTCCGAGGGTAACCACTAAAAGCACAGAAGAATAGTGCATACTTGCAAAACTTATAGATGAAAAGTGGATCAGAGAAAAATCAATCCAAAAGAAGGCATTAAAGAAGAGAAAAACAAACGCCAGGGCAAGTAAAAACACAGAATAACATGGTGGACTTAAAACCAAGTAAGAAATTATCCAGTCAGAAGACAATATTGCCTGACTGTATTTGAAAATATCCAAGTACATGTCTTTTATAAGAAACACAATTAAAACACCAGTAAACAGAAGAATTGAGAGCAAAAACCTGGGAAAGTATCTACTGTGAAAATAATAAGCAAAGTAAGTCATTTTCTTATGTTAATAAAGGACAAAGATAATTTTAAAAACAGGATTACAAAAAAGCCCTATTATCAAAATGATGAAATGATCAATTCCCCAAGAAGACATAGCAGTCATCAATCTTATTGCACCTAAGACGCATCTTTAAATTACATAAAGCAAAATCCTAGATCACTATAAGAAAAAACAAAACAATGACAACCACAGTGAGACATTTAAGCATACTTCTCTCAATAATATCTTTAAAAAGCCAACCAAAACAGAAAAATCAACAAGAATATAGATGATTTGAACAAGATTAGACATATCTAAGAACTGCCTCAATATCTGAGGAGTCCATATTCTTTCTAAGAGCAATAGACTATTTATATAATTAGCCCTTTCCTGAAGGAAAAATAATCAAATTTCAACAAATATCAATTACACAGAACATTTTTTTAGTACCACAAAACAACATAATCCAGGAATAGATAGCAAAAAAAAAAAAAAAGGCTTTCCCATGACTTCTTAGTTATTTTCAATTTTATTCTATTGGCCCATATAGACCCTACATTGCTATCTGTTCTTGTCTATATGATAAGAACATGGCCTCTAGTCTTCCAGTTATAATGGCCTAGTTACACTTTATGGTTAACTGGAAGGTTTAGTTCTTATAAGGGGTACTCCCCCAAAACGGAATTATTCTTTGGAGGGTGGGCGCTTGAAGTACACTCGGAATTTGTTCCTCTGGATCAAACGGTCAACCATAGTTTTTATCTGGAAGTCTTAAGAAAGTTACGTCCTAATTTGTGGAAGAAATGTCCCGAGATGTGGCCAACAGGTGACTGGTTCTTCCACCATGACCACGCACCTGCCCACACCATGCTGAGCGTTCAGCAGTTTTTGACCAAAAAGGGCATGACCCCTGTGCCCACCCTCCCTCTTCACCCGATCTTGCCCGGAGTCCGGAGTGACTTTTTTGGTCGCCCTAGATGAAAAAAGTCCTCAAAAGGAAACGTTTTGCTGATGTGAAATACATGAAACCAAAATGGCAGAAGCACTAAAAGGCATCAAAATGAACGAGTTCCAAAACCGCTTTGAGCAGCAGAAAAAGTATCTCTATAGGTGTATTGCATCAAACGGAGGGAGCTTCGAAGGTGGCTGAGGTTTTAACATGCAAGGATAAATACACAGCTTTTTTTTTTTTTTTTTTTTTTTTGAGTTGGAGTCTCACTCTGTCACCCAGACTGGAGTGCAGTGGCCGCTTCTGGCCACCGCAGCCTCGACCTGCTGGGCTCCGGCGATCCTTCCGCCTCAGCCTTCCAAGCAGCCGGAATTACAGGCATGCGCTACACGCCCGGCTGATTTTTTGATTTATTGTAGAGATGAGGTCTCGCTGCCCAGGCGGGTCTCAAACCTGTGGGCTCAGGCAATCCACTCACCTCAGCCTCCCAAAGGTGCGGGATTACAGGCTGAGCCACCGAGCCCGGCTCAATACACAGCTTTTTATAAACACGCCCCGAGTTGTTTTGGGTCCCCTCATCCTTATGGTACATACCAGAGGTTCTGTCTCCTTCGGAGGCCTGTCCAGGGGAGGAATGTACCACTGAAAACAGAGCTCGCTGTTGGACGCTTGTGCTGCCATTTCTGATGACACATCCACGTTAGATGGGCTGGAAGTGAGCTTACAAGATGAGCTAGAGCAGGACAAGCTGTCGCGACAAAACTAGGGAACAAACACAACAACCATTCAGTGGCTGGTGGTGAATCCATGCAACCTACAAAGCAAGTCAGTTGGCTACACTGGAAAACTCTGGGAGTTGTCTCTGTTTGCTTACAGAGGCAGAGCTTAAAGCTGTCCCTGGGTTGCCACAGAGAATTCTCCCACAGTAAAACTCAGCTTCAGCCCATGGGCTGACGAATGTGTCGGCTCTGTGGGTCTCCAGGTGAGACACAGGCGGGGACGAGGCCCGGGCAGCTGCCCTGGCTCGAGGTCACCACTGTTCTAAAAATGCCGGTGTTGTTTCTAGTTTATTCCCTGGAGAAGACGCTGACAGCGTGGTTATAATTGATTATCTGTTTTCCAAAAGCATTTTTTTACAGTGCCATATGCAAAATAAGACACAGCTTTTGCTCCAAAGGCAAAAGCCCATTGCTCTGCAATCTATTTGCTCTGAAGGTTAGCCATTCCCTCCTTACATGAATGTGACTGATACATCCAAGTTCAGTCCTTGGTGAACCTGAGCCCAGCGTCTTTTATGAAACCCGGCTGCTGTGTCAGGAGTCTGCAGGAAGATAAATGTACAGGATACCACGGACAATTTAATATCATTTAACCAGGTGTTTAAGGGCACTAAAAAAACAAAGCATGGTCGCTAATTACCAACAAAAACAGGCTAGCTGCAGCGATAATAACCATGAAAACAAGATCCCAAATCTGAAAGGACTTTTCTTCATGAAGCCCAAGCTACTTTCAAAATTAACTTCTCGTCAGGCCCAAGGGAATTGCTGGTCGCTGGGAAGCGGTCCTCTATCGATTCCTTCTGATATCTAGGGCCTCTCGAGATTTAGTGGCCAAGAACATGCCACAGCCAGAAAGAAACGCCTGGAATTTCCATAACTCTTTGTCTGACCCATTATCTCTGAGACCATTCAGATATGGGCTGTGAATGCACGTCTGCAGAATGAAGTAAAAAATGAAATACAAACACTGACCTTTCCAGTTGTCTACCGATAAAGGCGAAAAAAACACTTTGACTGACAGGTACTCGTAAATGCGAAAAGTTTTCAAAAATGCCTAGAGATGATCGTGAAAGAATATTATAAGCCAGACACCTCACTTCGGAAGGTGGGAACACAACACACAATGAGCAGGACACTGGGGTAAAGAACCATTTGAAAGAGCTCAATTACGGTCGCTGCATGTCAGGCAGTCCATCAAAAACATCACGTAAACAATTCCCTCAAAAAGTAGTGTCACGTATTCCCTCATACTTGAGTGACTTTCAGAGGCTCTGACAGTATTCTGGCAAATAATTCTTATTTAGTAACTAGACAAATATTGAAAATGAAGATCAAACACCTTTCATTTCAATATGATCATTACTTGTGAGCATAACGGTCTGATGACGATAAATCCTAACAGAAGTTGGCGTCAATATAGGCCTTCAATTTTCCATCATTTTTAAAATACTGTCATACCTAGCTGCTAATGGGATTCACTGCATATGCTAATTGATGCACTACTCACTGAGTACTTTTATTTTATTGTATTTTATTCTTTGAAAGAAATAAAATAGCAGGGCTGCCAGAGGCTCAGTCCTAAAAACAAGGGAGCTCACCCTGGTCAGACACGACCTCGCAGACAGGGCAGGCACCACCCAGCAGGACCACCGCAGCACGCCCACAGCCGTTTTGCTTTTCTTTTGCTTTTTGGGTCAGAATCTCACTCTGCTGCCCAGGCTGGAGCGCAGTGGCACGTTCACAGACACCACAGCCTTGACCTGCTGGGTCAAGCGAATCCTTCCACCTCAGCCTTCCAAGTAGCTGGAGCCACAGGAGTGTGCCACCAAGCCCGGCTAATTTTTTAAATGTGTTGCAGAGACGAGGTCTTGCCAAGTCGCCCAGGCTGGTCTCGAGCCCCTGGGCTCAGGCAATACTCTTGCCTCGGCCTCCCACAATGCTGGGATCACAGGCGCAAGCCACTGCACAAGGCCTGCCCACGGTTTTAACCATATCCGATTGGGGAAATTTTCAAGGCATTTTCTTTCCCATCACAAAGCTCCAGTAGAGCTGATGACACGCAGAATCGAACGCAGTGAGCGCGACGTGTGGAGCAATGCAGGTTCTGGAAAGGTGTCTGCTTCTTTGTGGGCAAAGTAGGTTTAAGGATCAAACCGTGGCAAGAGTTGGATGGCAGTGGCCTCCTCGGTGACTACAGGTCCAAAGTGTCATTACAAAAATCAGCCAAGCCCGGAGTTTCTCTAGAAAACACTCTCTGTGCTTGTTAGCCTCTCGCCCAGGGAAACGGACGCATGACGGGAGGCCTGTGCCTGTCAGGCTGGGCTGGGACCTCAGAGCTGAGAATCCTGGGAGAGTGTTGCGCTAATCACAGATTCTGAGAATCTCCTGCCAGAGAGATGTCAGGTGTGCTGATAACATAGCCGCGGCTGGACCTGGAGTGCATCACGGGAGCTGGGCAACCACAGGCCACCAGGACATGGACACACTCAGGCAGCGCTCCCTGCAGAACAGAGCTTCAGAAATCATACCGAGTAGTTTCCAAATTCTGATGTGATATGCACAAGAACAGAGCCATTAAAACTGCGGTTCTCGGCCTTCCCTGTCCCGACCCCACGGACGCGTCTGGAACACCTGGCGGCCGTCCTCAGAGGCACCGTCCCCAGGAGGGGTGGATCAGAAGGCCGTGTAAGGGGAACGATGCCAGTTCTCTCTCCTGTGCTCACCCTCCGTGTGGCGGGCCGGGCACTTTCCTATTCCCCACCAGCTGGCCTCCCCACCTGCTCCCCCACCTGGGTCGTGTTACTGGGTTTGTGAAGCGGGAAGAAGGGTTTGGGGCATGCGTTGCTCGGCTCTGTCTTCCTGAAAGTGAGCTGCTTGCAGGAAATGAAATTCTCTGCTCCTTCGTGCAACAGATTTCAAGGGACGACACTGTCCCCACTGAGAGGCTGGATTATGACTCTGTCTACCTTGGTGTTCGTTCCTAGGAAGACCAGCTACCGGTAGACAGAAACCACAACCCACGAGATCAGCTTTATGGCCCACAGAGGTAGGTATTCCTTAACCCCAGCCTGTCTTGCTCATTACCCTTACTTCTCAAATGATTTGGAATCTGGGCAGGAAATGGGGGAGCTGAGATCTGTCCTGCCACAATGCCCCCGGGCCTGGGAAGGGAAGGGCGTCATCCGAAAACCTGCTCGTATGCTCACAGTTCACGGCCCTGGGAGCACGCCACAGCCCCATGCAGAATCATTTCTTTCGCTGAATTTTTCTTAAAAATGGCTTAAAGGGCCTTTCCACTACTTCTTAAAACTCACAGTTTATTGGCAGTCACCTGACTCTCTTGAGCAGGGCAGGAGTGCTTGGAAGAATGGCTTCTAGAAAGTGATTCTCTACCCAAAGCCTGAGCTTGCTGGATTCCAGTGGGACACGGTGAGCGAGGGCGTCCTTTGCCATGTCTTCCTGGAGACTTGGCACCAGAAGCACGGGCATGCCTGGTGCAGGGAGTCTATAACCATGAAAGTTTTTTGTTGTTGTTTTTGAGCTGGAGTCTCACTCTGTCGCCCAGGCTGGAGTGCAGTGGCTCACAGCCACCGCAGCCTCGACCTGCTGGGCTCAGGCGATCCTTGCACCTCAACCTTCCAAGTAGCTGGAACCACAAGTGCGTGCCACCACGCCCGGCTAATTTTTAATTTATTTATTGTAGAGATGAGGTCTCGCCAAGCTGCCCAGGCTGGTCTCAAAACCCTGGGCTCAGGCAATCCTCTCGCCTCCGCCTCCTAAAGTGCCGGGATGACAGGCACGAGGCACCACACCGGGCTAACCATGAAAGTTAAATCGCTGGTGGTGAATCCAACTAGAGGTGCTTCAAAATGAATGAAAGGATTTTCCTAGCTTTGAGGAGTTCTGGGCACATGAACCGATTCATCCATCTCAGGAGCAGGTTCTGGGCGCTTCTGATGTGTCCCATCCACAGTGCGCCCTACCAGCCTCCGGCTCTGCAGCCACAGGGCAGCTCGCACCCACCTCCTCCACAGCTCGCCACCCCCATGCCCGCGAGTGGTGCCTCATCAGCTCATGGTCAAGACAGGGGCTCCAGGTAGCGGGAGAGACTCTGGTCGCTTTTTCTCCTCCACTCGCTGTCTCCAAAGGGTCATCGAGTTGTGTCGTCATCGTTGCTCCTTTTGCAACAGCTTCCACAGCCATCCTTGCTTCCCGCCCTGTGGCACCAGGTTCACTGCTTCCTGATTTTCTCTCAGATGACTCTCACCTGTCCTTTGCCGGTCAGCCCTATTGACAGGACTGACAGCAAATCTAATACATCTTGATGTTCGCCCACTTACACCGTGATCAGCCCTGCTGTTGTCTCTGAGATGGCACCTCTGACATGCTGTAGCCCCACACCAAGACTGTGCCCAGGGACCGTGCGGCTGCGTCCTCTCTCCATCAGCTCAGGGTATCTCTGGCATCGTGTAGGTATTCAGCATACGTTTGTTGGACACCACACTTCAAATACGTATTCCCACCTTTTAATAAAGTCCTTTGCTTTTTCAGTACCTCCCAACTTATCGATTTTGGTGGTTTCTTCAAACAGTGTAATCACTCAAGAACTTAGTAGCTTTACGGTTTAAAGAGACTCATTCATACTCCCTTTTTCATGTCTCTACAATAGATGCCATTAAAAAGATTCCATATTACCCATTTGGGAAAGCCTATCACATTTAACAACACTTTCCCAGAAAAAAAGTCTTCAAACTTTCAATTTATTTGAAAAATGTACCTCTATTATTTCCTCAAACTCACAATTCCCAAAAGTATACACAACAGATGATTTTTATGACGTATTTAAAATAAATGTACAGAATTGAGCACAGATTTAGAACCCCTCAACCTCATTTTCTGACCAGGTAATGATAGTAAAATCTGTGTAGTTTCTAGGCAAAATGGCTGCCCAAGAGATGTTTCTGGGCAGAAATATAGAAAAGTCTGAGACTCTGAGATGTATGAGAACAAGACAGGACTTTCGGAGGGTGAACCGTCCTGGACACCCGGGAGCTGGTCGCCCTTCCCCCTGGCAACAAAGAACCAGCTTCCCCGGAATCCCCGGAGTCGGAGACCTGGGCCAGCATGGAAGTCAACATGCCTCCTCGGAAACGCAGGAGAGTCTAGGAGGCTTCGCATACATCCATCATGTTTTAAAGACATTACCTTGACTGATGACTCACACGAGTCTTTTTCTGAAAGAGGCAGGTTTTCCAGCCCTTGAAGAAGTTCCTTTGGAAACGCCTCGATACAGGAAGAGGAATACAGCTGTAAGAATTTCTTGAGGAAAAAATGCACTTCTTTCTGGCGCAAAATCAGCTCTGCGTTGAATAGGGACGTGAGGATCGTGTCGTCCGGCAGAGAGAGTCCAGACACCGGCGTGGCAGAAGCTGAAGGAGAAAAGAGACCTGGATGCAGGTCGTTCTGGAGAGCGGTGGCCTGCAGGGGGTCGCCACCTGCGACCCCGCCCACGGCGGCCCGCAGCGCTCCTCCACCGGAGCCTGTCCCCTCGCGGAGCCTCAGAGACCCCCCACGCCGCGCAGCGTTGAAGTGCACGAAGGGCCCTGTCGTCTGTCTGCCTGCCCTCCTTGGCTTCCGCACACAGACCCTCCGGCGAGCGTCTGGGTGCAGGTCGTGCCTCGGACCGCGGCCTCAAGGAGCCCGAGTGAGGGCCGCGCCAAGCGCTGGGAAGAGAAGGGGGCCACAGGGGGAGTGCACGCGCAGGCTGCGGCGTGAGCAAGGAGGGCCCGCCCCGCGGCCTCTGGACCAGCCGGCGGGACGGCCCGAGGCGAGCCTGAGCAGCGCGCCCACCGGCGTGAGCTAGAGCCGTGCATAACATCCATCGCTAGCAAACTAGTAGTATCGATCAACTTACTCCGCTTTGTTTAAAGCTTCCCTCTTAGGTGCCGGCCTGACCTAAGAGCCACTCCCCAGTGCCTAGGTGTGACTACAGTAACATTGCCATGACCACAGACGCCCAGCTTTGCACCCTCTGGCCAGGTTGTGCTGGCCGTTTCCTGCTGACCGCTACAAGACTCCTTAGCCGTACGGTCCACGTAATTGGATGCTTTGCTAACTGAAATCAAGTACTATGCTTCGCAAAACCTCATTGTTACATTGCCATATTTTGTTCTTGTATTCTGTTAGTAACCTAACCGAGGTAACTCCCTTGTGTAATAATTCTTCTACCTTGTCTCTATGTAACTGTCTTAAGCTATATCTTGTTGGCAGAACTCCAGGGTCTTTCCAGGCACTGGCTATACCTGGGGCGTAAAATTAATCAAAACTCCCTAACCATCAAAGTTCCCATTTTGGTTGTCAAGTTGTTAGTTAATAGTTGCTATGGTCACTAAGTTGCTATGTAGCAAATACTGCACATTTTATCTAAAAAAGCTTGCCACAAACTACACTAGTTTGTCAAGAGTTTTTCTGGTGTTTGCCTGCTCTTGACCTGCGTGTTAATAAAGAACTCATAATTCATTAGACTCAGCTTGGTGGCGTGACTTCTTCTCGCTTACTCGGTCATAACACCACCTCATCAGGAGGGTCACCCAGTGTGTGGGATCTCGGGACCCCCAGGGCATCCCACCTGCCCGGAGCTTCCAAAACACCCAGGGTGGAAGAGGAGCAACACATGGTGCCTGGCGTGGGTGGTGGCAGCAGGTGACTCACAGGTGGATAGGTGGCCTCGGGGCCCACGTCCATGTCCCTCCCCCTCAGCCACCTCATTCTGGCCCCTCCACGGTGACCCTCTTGAGGCTGGCTCATCCATCACTGGCTCCGAGAACCACCTGGCCCTCCGTGACCCCGCCTGCTACCTGCCCTGCTGGCTTCCCTATCACTGGGCCCCGCACGTGACAGTGCACTGCTGAGCAACACCGGGTTCCCAGTGCCATGGGCACAGGTAGAACACTGCACGTGCTGTCACACAACCACAGGAAGGACTGGCGTGACACAGGCTGTACCAGTTTTTTGGAGCTTCTTTAGGTGGTCCCAGCAACAAAAACAAAACAACTCTGCAGAGCTAAAGATCCCATCTGAAGGCAGGCATGAATTCTCTTTCCCATGCTGGATACTTCAGGGAACACTCTCCCTAAAGCCATAATGCCATCATGTTCGTGTTACAAGCTGTCTAACCTCTTTGAGCCACAGGCTGCTCTGGCAGTCTTGACCAGCCAATGGATGCCTCCTCAGCAGATACAAAATTAAATATACAGAATTGCTTAGAAAGTTAATTGCACTGAGCTCCTGTTCCATCCAAAGACCCACGTCCCCCAGGATAAGAACCCATGAAATCGCCATCTTCCGAGGGACAGTTCACTTGGAAGGCACCGAAAGTGTCTCCCAATCAGAGGTGGGAGACGCAGCTCCAGCAGGAGCAGGTGGGGACGGGCCCAGCGGGCGCCTACCCAGCAGCTTGCCCAGGCTGTTGGTCCTCTGCAGGTGGAGGTGGTAGCGCAGCAGAAGGACCCACGTCACATCCACTCTGCTCTGCGTCTTCCCTCCGGCACTGGTGCCATCACACACATCCTCGCTTTGGAGCAAGCTCGGATAGTAAGTCTGGAAAGCAACTTGGTAGTATCTGAAAGACAAACCATGTTTCGGGAATAGTGTTATACAGACTTCCCTTGGAAACAATGACACACAGAAAAAAGCACAACTCAAGAATAAAAAACTGACCATGCGACTGTATTTCATCACAACCTTTTTAATCACAAAGACACCAAACCCCAAGCTAAAAGACGAAGCATAGACTGAGAAACGGTATCTAGGATACATCGGAGTTACTTTTTTCTAGTGAGCAATAACACCTTGCACCAATCAATAAGAAAAGTCACGCTATCCAGTGTCAACAGGCAATTCACAGTACAGTAAACCTCAATGCCCAGCATCCTTAGCATCACGAAAAACCAGGGACATTCAATGAACATGGAATGCCATTTCACATCCCTCAGGAGTGCTTGGTAGCCCAGGGTTTACACCAAGATGTTAGCGGCAGTGTTGTTTAAAATAGTACAGACAGGAAACTTTTAAAAATAAACAGAAGCCTATTCGCCTGATGATATTTCAAGCGAGTGACTTAAATCTCCAGGGGAGAAAACAGTCTCAGCTCAGGTCTGGGAGTGCACTCACCGGCTGTGAGCTTGACCTCTCTGGCCTTGGGTCACTCGGGGTTTCTGATTTTCTGAGTCTCGCTTTTCCCTTCATTACCATCAGTGTGATATGGGTGGCCATGAGTCATTCTTGAAACATAAAGGATTTAACCAGCAGGCTCAGGGTGACACAGAGTATGACACCATCCTACACCACACAACCTTTGCATCCTTCTTGTAAACACAATGCTCCTAATGCTTGATTGGATTCCTGGTTGTCTCTGGAGAGGTCCACACCTGGAAAGCATAACATTCCCAGCACCCTTGGGTACCATGTGAGCCTCTCTCTACTCCCATTTCACTGTCTGTCCGCACCTGTCTCCCAGAAATGACTACTCCCCAAAATGTTGTGTTGCTAACCCCATGGCTGACCTTCACTCTTTTTTTTTTTTTTTTTTGAGTTGGAGTCTCACTCTGTCGCCCAGACTGGAGTGCAGTGGCCGCTCCCGGCCACCGCAGCCTCGACCTGCTGGGCTCTTGCGATCCTTCCGCCTCAGCCTTCTGAGTAGCCGGAATTACAGGCACGTGCTACCACGCCCGGCTTTTTTTTGATTTATTGTAGAGATGAGGTCTCGCTGCCCAGGCGGGTCTCAAACCCGCGGGCTCAGGCAATCCACTCACCTCAGCCTCCCAAAGGCGCGGGATTACAGGCTGAGCCACCGAGCCCGGCCTGACCTTCACTCTTTAAACACATTACGTATCACGCAAGAACTAATATGTGGGTGAATTTATCTTTCTGGAACTTTATAGGAGGAGAGTCATATGCATGTGTGTCTAATTTTCCTGTATCATTAAACACTATGCTTTGACATTTCAGCCAGGCTGATACATGCAGCTACAATTCGCTGATTGTTTTCATTGCTATAGAGTATTCCACTACACGAGCGTACCGCAGATTCTCTATTCTTCTGTTGATGGACATGTGGGCTCTCTCTCATTTGTTTTACTTCGTTTTGGTCTTTATTGCCTTTTGCTCTTCTGTATAAATTTTGATGTCAGTTTGTCAAAGTGGGGATTGCATTTTCTTATTCCTGATTTCAAAGGGAATCGTTTTAACATTTGAATATTGATGATAAATGCAGTCCTTTTCTTTCCCACCTGTAACGTTTACAAATTGAGAAGATGTTCTTTAATTCCTAGTTTTAAATCATGAATTGTTGAATTTTACTGAATTTTCTGCACCTATTGGAGATGATGATTATTTTTCTCAAAAACCTGTTACAGTAGTGATTTCGTTTAATAGATTTTATAACAGTGAATTACATTTGCATTTCTGGAAATAATCCCATTTGACATGATGTATCTTCTAATATGCTGCTTATTTTGATCAAAGTCATACATTTACATCATAAAAAAATAAAATGGCCTCTCCCTGGAGGCAAGCATTTTTAATCACCGGCACTTTAGTTCTTCTGGTGTTTGGTTCCACTCTTAAAATAACTTCCTTGTAACCGTGTCCTAAGTGACCAGTTTTAGAAAGTCTCTCTGTTGACTTTCTCTGTGACAGATGAGATGTGGGCTCACACAGCCCCTCCTCCTTGCTTCACGGTCCATGGAGTGTCACCGTGTTTGGTCCCCGTTGGTTTTTATGAGTCAATGATGCCCTGAAGACACTCTCTGGTGCCACCACACATGCCACCTCCGGTGTCCCTCTGTGACCTCACCCAGTCTACACCCTCACTGCCTCTGCTTGCCAGGTTTCCTATTTTCGGAGCTGAAACACTTACACTCCGCCTTATACCACAGCACATCTGTCCCCCCTGCTTCATTTGGCCTACAAGTGAAAAATCAACAAATAATACTTACATTACTGTGTGGAAGAACTGTCCACTTCACTATGGCCACATTGCTCCCTCCAGGGGTCAACCTCAGGACTTGTGACCCACAAAGGATCGAGTTCTCGGCACAAAGGTCAGAGGAGGCACCGCTTCACTCACCCCAGTCTAAGTCATGTGTCCGGTCCCCAAGTCCTTCAAGAGTGTCCCCACTAGAGTTCCCGCCCATCCTTTTTCCTTGTGGAGAGGCGGGATGCCTCCAGTCCTCGGCGTGTCCCTAACACCGTCTGACCCTGCCATCGTCCTGCCTGTGCTGGAATCTGGGCCCACTCTTGGGCTCACAGGCTCGCCGTCACAGGTGTGCACTCCAGCTCGACGGCGGGTTTCTGGGCTGCGCATGGCCGCCTACCTCCCCTCGCCCTCTCCTTCCTCCCTCCCTCTCTCTGCCCCTCCCTGCCTCCCTCCCTGCCCCCTCCTCTGCCTGTTTCCCTCCTCCTTCCCTCCCTCCGTCCGTCCTTCCCTCACTCCCCACCTCCCTCCCTCTCTCCTTCATTCACTCTTTCTTCTTTCTTTCTTTCTTTCCTCCCTCCTCCCTTCTTCCTTCCTTCCTTTTCTCCCTTCCCTTCTCCCCTCCCCACCTCCCTCCTTCTCGTCCTCCCTCCCTTCTTTTTGCTCCTCTTTCCCCCCCCCCGCCCTACCTCTGCTTCTTCCTTTGCAACCCGGTACACTGGGGTTCGTTCTCAAGTAACTTCTTAAAGAAGAAGTTCACCAGGAGTAACCACCGGGTCCTCACAAGGCCCTTGTCCTGGACTCCTCATTTAGCCCCATACGTGACTTCAGGTGAAGCTCGTTTTCCCTCTAAGCTTGCGAGGCCCCGCCCTTCTGCTTTCCAGGCCATGCTTGGTGGTGAGAAGCCCCACGCTGTTCAAATCCTCATTCCTTTCTGGTTGACCTGGATTTCCCCTCTCGAAAATATTTTGTCAACTTGTTATCTGTGGTGGTTCAAAGTTTAATTTGGGGTCTAGGTCTAGGTCTTTCTTTGTGCACACTGCTTGGAACATGGGAGACCTTCCAACCTGAAGACTCACCTCCCTCAGCCCTGCAGACTATCCCTGTGTTTGTTTATGATGACTTTGCTTCCTCCCGTGTTTGTATCTTCAATGTCTGTCCGGGGAAACTCTTTCATTGATGCTGACTCTCTCTCTCTCTCTCTTTCTCTCACTCTCTCTCTCCTTTCCCCTAGCTCTCTCACCTCACAGAAGTTGATTTATGACAGATGTAACATGGCAGTATTGTGAAGAAGGGTCATCTTTTCAATACAGTGGGTTAATTGTACATCCAAATGGAAAAAAAAAACTGATCATGACGTCAGTCTCGCACCACACAAAACAGATGTCAGGTGAATTGTGGGGCTAAGTGGTACGTACAAATAGAAACACAAGAGGGCACCGTTATGATTTGGGGTAGAATAAGATGTCTAAAACTGAAATCAAAAAGCATAAACCATACAAAAAAGATATATAAATGGTACAATATTAAAATAGAACTTTGGGTCATCAAAAGATGCCATTACTGAATAAAAAGTCAAAACACATTGTGGAAAAAAATATTTGCAATACATATCACCGACAAAGAGTCATATCCGAAGTTTGTAAAGACTCCTCTATCTCTGTAAGCCAAAGACAGAAAACATCCCCTCAAAATGAGCAGGGTTCTTGAATAAAAAAAAAAAAAACTTTGCAAAAGCCAACATGTTGTATATCATAGTATTAGTGTTCAGTCACTTTAATCATAAAAATAAATTTTAAGTTAAAACCACTTTGGACCTTTTTGGCAGTATTCACTATAGCTGAAAACATGTGTCTTATAATCCAGCAATTCCACTACTTAGCATATACATAAAAAAGCACACATCTGTGCATAAAAAGTGTATTCATAGCGGCATTATCCATTGTAGCCCTGAGTGTTTATTAATGGTAGAATGGATAATAAATGGTGCTATTACACCCACCAAAAGGATAAATTGCATGAACATGATAAACAGAAGTCAGACAGAAAAGAATACAGGCTATATTACTTCATCTATACAAAATTAAAAATCTGATCAAACCCATCTATCTGTTAAAAATCAGAAGGAAAGGAGGTTGGCAGGGACAGATGGGGAGGGTGGTGTAAACTTCTGGAGTGCTGGTCCTGCTCTATTTCTTGACACAGTGGTGGTTATTTGGTATTTCTTTTTTCTTTTTCTTTTTTTTTGAGCTAGAGTCTCACTCTGTCGCCCAGACTGGAGTGCAGTGGCTGCTCCTGGCCACTGCAGCCTCAACCTGCTAGGCTCCAGCAATCCTTCTGTGTCAGCCTTCCTACTAGCCGGAACTACAGGCGTGTGCTACCATACCCGTCTACTTTTTTATTTATTGTAGAGACAAGGTCTCACCAAGTTGCCCAGGCGGGTCTCGAACCCGCAGGCTCAGGCAATCCACTTGCCTAAGCCTCCCAAAGTGCTGGGATTACAGGCTGAGCCACCGAGCCCGGTCATTTTTGGTGTTTCTTTGAGATAATTAATCAAGCTGAATCCTCACAATTTGTGTTCTTTTCTGTATTGATGTTATAGTACAGTAGGACACCTTTTAAGTCAGTAATTTTGCAGAGACTTCCCATCTGATGTTCATATGACACTGGCACATCCCCTCATCCTGAAAGTTACCTCAAAGCCACACACACACACACACACACACACACACACACACACACACACACACACACGCACACACACACGTGTGTGCAAGAAAAACACAACTTCTTTCGCCAATAAGTCAGGGAAGAGTGAAAAATTCCAAACCACAAAGTGTGTGGAATCAAGGACAAAGTAGTGTGACCAAGGGGCGGATACCAGGAAGGTAGAGGTGACAACACGGAAACATGAACTCAAGAGGAGCCAACCAGCGAGGTCTCGACGGTAAGCCACGCGCTTTTGAATGGTGTCAGTCATGTTGCTTTGAGACACATCGTTCACAGTTCAAAGAAAAGGGAATAAACATTTCTA
Organism: Cephalopachus bancanus; assembly: GCA_027257055.1. Classification (NCBI taxonomy): domain Eukaryota; kingdom Metazoa; phylum Chordata; class Mammalia; order Primates; family Tarsiidae; genus Cephalopachus; species Cephalopachus bancanus. The sequence goes on from JAPVLO010000090.1 coordinate 5,106,014, forward strand.
AGTGTATATGTGATGAGCCAAAAACTAATCTCTTCCAGTTGGTCGAGCTAAACATGAACAGCCAGCCAAGGATCATCTAGAGTCAGTGGTCCCACTGCATGGCTGGAGGCATGCTCACGAAGCTCAGATGCACAGAGCTCTGCACAGCTGACACTGATGAGGACATCTCCTGGGACCTCAGACCTAAATATTCCGTTTGCAGGAATCATTGCTGGATGAAAATCCAGGCACACAGCCATGGCATGTTCCAATGCTAAGGCGGCTTGTTGGGCTTGAGATGTGACTGCAAACACGAAGCCTCAGTCCAACAGCTCATCTGCAGAAACGCATCTGCCTCGCAAGTGACTCAGGGTCTTTAAAGAAGCATACTTAGATTTACTTTTGTATTTGTCTGCTTTTGAGTCAGCATCTCACTCTGTCACCCAAGCTTGGGTGCAGTGGCACTCTCATGGCCACTGCAGCCTCGACCTGCTGGGCTCAGGCGATCCTTCCGTCTCAACTTTCCAAGTAACCGGAGCTACAGGTATGTGCCACTATGCCTGGCTGATTTTTTGATTCATTGTAGAGATGAGGTCTCGCCAAGTGGCCCAGGCTGGTCTCGAGCCCCTGGGCTCAGACAATCCTTTCGCCTCCGCCTCCCTAAGTGCGAGGATGACAGGCGTGAGCCACTGTTTCCAGCCTACTTTATTTTTTGATGGCTTGTGATAGTCGCGCTACAAATGTCTCCCCTTACAGGTGCGGCGAGCCTTGTGAAGTTGGTTATGCTTGTCCCCCGTTGTCGGCACTGGCCAGTCAAGGAAGAAGGCCTCTCTCTGTGTGCATGACTGGCAGCAATGCAGAGATGTGCCTGGCGCGCTGAACAGTGGTTGCTTTTAGGCTGCTGTTTATCCTGGTTTATCCTAGCACAACTGTTGGCCATCCACATCAACAGCACAAAAGCAGTGGCTCGTGAGACGGGGGGGCGCCGCCCAGGGCCCTTGGAAGATGACAGGCCCAGCCGTCCAGCAGCCTCACAGCCTCCATGGCCAGTCCTGTAGAGTGAATCCATTCGCTCAAACGTCAGTGTCACTAAGGACATCGCAATGCAGCAGGGAACGTTGCCAGTGATGTGAACCACTGGCCCTCGAGTCCAGATCATCCTCACATTCCGCTGATGGAACGGGACGCGCACGCTGGGATGCCCGCCACGTGCTGTGGGCCACTGTGTCTCGTGGAAAAGCAGCCTATGCGTGAGGTGCGGGCTGACGTGCTACTTTTGTTTACTTCTGGAATACTTTTTTACTTGAAAGAACAACTGACAAGACAAACTAAGTGTTGTCAGACTTAGGCAGGTGGCAGAGATTTGTTTAAAAATGAAAGCAGTGAGTCTGACTTCAAGAAAAATAACTGACAATATCTGCTGCCAAAGATAAAATTCAAGTTTTCCAGTGAAAACTTAGAATTTTGGAAGGCATATCTGTGGCCATGAGCTTCCCAATACTTATACTGTTCTGAAAGGAATGGTGGTGAGATGTTTGATATTTAGAATTTTTATCTTGCCCAGTGAATGTGCCACCATTTAGAAGACCTGTGTAAATCCAGGAACCAATATTTTTCAAGTGTCAGATACACAATGTTGCCAAATCACACATGAGCAAAAGATCCTATTCAAACTGGAAGACAGACTAACGCATGTTGATATGAGAATACAAAAAACTCAGCCATGCGATTTCAGATTCCACACTGCAACCAACTGCTAAGCAACTACCGCTTACCCAGTTTTGTCTTAGTATCCAAAAAAGAGTATCTAAAATGGTGGGAAAGGGTTCCTAAGACCCTCCCTATTTTCTAACTACCGTCGGTATTAGGCTAAATGTTTTTTTAATTATTTCAGCCAAAACACTTTACTGTAACAGAGGCAGGTATGAGAGTCCAGGGAACTTTTATTGAGTCAGACATCACAAAGATTCGCTATATTAATTTATAATGGGTCTATTGCTATTCTTTGAAAATTAATAAACTTTAATGTTTCAGTTTTAATTTCTAACATAACTTTATTTGTTCTAGAGTAACAGATTTGTCTGTTTTTTTAACCTCTTCTGAAGTAAATTTGGGTAAATTATATTTACCTATACAATATATTTAATTACATTTTATTTTCCCAGAAAATTACAAATTTTATAGAGGCGTCCAAATTTATTTGCTTGGAGTTAAATTTCAAAAGACTCTAATATTTTAATTATCTCAATATCAGTGCTAACTTTCCTATTGTCACTTATCATTTGTGAGTTCTTTCTCTATAATTAATTTCCCTGAAAAAGTTGGCTAATAGTTTATTAGTCTCCCTCCAAAATTATAACTTTTTGATTCTAATGTTGTTTCCTAATTTTTTATATATTGTAAAATGATACAAAATATTAACATCAAACATACCTCAGATCAATAAGTTTAACTTGATAAAGTCACCAATTGCAAGAAAAACACCGTCAATTTCAGGAAAAAGAAAATCCAACGTTATGCTCTATGTAACAGTCATATTTAAAATAAAATAATTTAGACAGTTTGAAAATAGAAGGACAGGCCAAGGTGTAGCAGGAAAATGTAAACCCAAAGAAAGCAATATTTGTGGTCTCAGTATCAGAGGAGGTAAAACCTGGCCAAAAAGCTAAACAAAAGTGGGACTTTTGCCATGTTCATAGGGTGTAATTCACAATAAAGACATAACACTTAAGAATATCATGCTCCAAGCAACATAGTATCAACAATCAGAACTCCACAGGCAGCAGGAGACTCGCATTCAGCTTGTCCAGGCAGCCACTCTAAGCCCACAGACCCAGTCTGGCTGTGCATATTTATGCAGGACCCATGAGCTAAGAAAGGTTTTCATCGTCTTAATGGTTGGAAAAATCAAAAGAAGAATAAGAATGCGTGATAGGTAAATTCAAATGCCAGTGTTCACAAGTAAGGTTTAATGGGACACGGCCATGATCTTTCATTTACATTTTGTCTGCGGCTCCTTTCACGCTAACAGCAGAGCTGAGAGCCTGCAACTGAGACTTGAACATTTACGATCCGACACTTCTCAGAAAACATCTGCCAGCTCCAACCTTGTTCATGGAAGACCAAGCGGAGGAAAATATCTACGAACGACAAGGCAAATATGGGGACGTCAGGAGCCTCTGGGGACACACTAAAGAACCACCAGTAGCAATATCATTTTAAAAATCTACCACACCAATAAGAAGATAAAGTATCTAAAAATTAACAAGAATGTATGAGATCTTTGAAGAAAATATCAAAATACTCCTAAGGGACCAAAAAATAAAAAATCTGAACGAAAAATATAAAGGACATAATATTCTTGATTAAAATTATTAGCAGAATACAAATATATTTAAGCCAATGTCTAAATATAATGCAATTCCAATAAAAATACAATTGAATTTTTTGAACTAGACAAGATCCTTCTATAGTTTAAAAAAAAAAGTCTAAGAGACAATTTTGGTTTTTTTAAAGTGAGTTTTATTTATTTATTTTTTATATTTTAAAGATGTGGGATACAATTCAGGATTAGGTGCATAAGCAGTCAACATACAGGTGAAGTTTGGGCCTCCCACTGGTCCTCATTTCGCCTGGTTTGGGATCATGCACCCTTGATGTTACATGCCGCCTCCCCCCTTGGCAGTGTCCCATATGACCCAGAAATTCCCCCTCTTGGAATATTCCCAGAGGAACTCAAATCATTCTATGAAAAAGATACCTGCACACGCATGTTTACTGCAGCACTATTCACAGTAGCAAAAACATGGAACCCACCGTGCTACCCATCAAAAGAGGACTGGATTTTACAATGTGGTACATATACAGGATGGAATATTACACAGCCAAAAGAAGGACAACATTATGGACTTCGCAGCAACTTGGATGGATACAGAGTGTATCATACTCAGTGATCTATCACAGAAGCAAAGAACCAAGTACCACACATTCTCACTCATAAGCGAACCCTGAAGATTTACCACAATGCTATAAGGGAGGGCTCGGTAGTAAGAGTCCATTTTGAAAAGAATAATGAGTGGGGACTTACCAGCATATTCAAGACATTACAGGGCTACTATAATTAAAGGCGACATTGGGCTTGAACAGCCGATCACCAGGCACTGAACTAGGCAGCCCTCATCTGTGTCTGTCAGGAGTACAAACGAGCATAGCCTTTTTGAATGGCTTTGGCAAAACTTACCAAATTTATAAATAACACTACCCTTTGATTTGGGTAGAATCTAGAAATCTCCCTCATGGAAACCAGCCCAATAGATATACTAGCCTATGTACAAGACAATATAATCTACAAGACTGACTATAGTAGAAACGTACGTAATAGCAAAAGAGCAGAGACAACCTAAATGTCTGTCGGAAAGAGACTAATTAATTAGGCTGCACCTACATAAGGGAATATTATGCAGCCACAACAAAGCAGTTTTATGTACTGATTTGGAAACCACTGCCAAGATACACTTATATTATGCTAGAGAAAAAAAGGGGCATCACTATGTGTACAGCTATACCACTATTTATATTTTTAAGGGAAATTATCTCATCGCATTGGTGTATATGCTAGATCGGCTCATTCCACATCTATCCTAACCTCCAAATGAGCTTTCCTACGTTGAAGAAATTATGAAGATTAAAAAACCACATGGCCCAGACTTCCTTTCAGCCAGGGTCCTGGGTGGGATTCGGGCACCGTGAACTCAGGCATCCCCATGAGCCCTGAAGTCGCAGCCGCATTGGGTGAATGGTCTTCAGGCAGAGGTGGCTGGCTTGAAGCCTGCGGCTGGAGTGGAGGCTTTCTGTCATGCGGGAAAACCCCTGCTTCTATAGCTTCCTTTGTTAAAAACAAACAAAAGAGCAGCTCCTTGGAGGCCAGGTGATGGCGGACTCAGAGTTAGCTCTCCTGATGGCTTTGGAAGCCCTCTGAGAAGGCTCCTTCTGCCTGAGTGGCGTGCACCTGACCTCTGCACGGAACCCTGGCAGTTCACACAAGCACGTGGTGTCTCAGGTGGGGAACTCCTGTCACTCAAGTCCACAGAAGAGTGAAGGTGGCAGGTCAGATGAAGGGGCCTGCAGGCCTTTGAGATGGGACACCCTCCTGGTCATCACCGTGTCTGCACGTGTGGCCAGAGGAGGCAGAAAAGCCAGGGCGGGGGCAGGGCTGGGAAGAGGGTGCCCGGCGGGCATGGACGATGGAGGGGGCCGTGAGCCGGGGACGGAGCCTGGGAGCTGGAAAAGGCAGAAACAGGCTCTTCCCCGGAGGCCCAGAGGAGCGGGGCCCGTGGCAGCTGTCAGCCCAGTCCCACCCCAGAGCTGCAAGAGGATGCCTGTGGTCACTTCTTTCAGCAGGAGCAGAGGCGGATGCCCTGCAGCCCAGCTGACCGAGAGGGAGGGCAGCCCGGAGGCCAGGAGGCAGGGAGGAGTGGCACGCAACTCCGGGTCGGTGGGCTGACTCCGTGTCTCTGCACAGGGGCCGGCGTTCGGCGAGGGCCGGGCTGGGTGTTTTCGGGTGGGAGGTTTGCTCTGTTTTAAGAGGAAAAGCTGTCACCAACAGAGAACCCTCAGAATGAGGCTCCTTCCTGTCCAGCGCGCCAAGGCCAGGTCCAAGGCCGAAAGTGGGACCGAGCAAGGCGGGCGTCTGTTGTGCAGCCACAGAGTCGAGACGCGGCACGGAGTTTGCGAATCCTTCTCCCAGATGCGGGGTGAGGAGTTACAACAGAGGAAGGGCTGGACATGAAAGGACAGGGAGGCACATCCACGGCTTTCCTGGGGGGGACTTCCCAGAAGGTGGGCCACGCCCCTTTCCCTCGCTCCCGTCACGCCGCCGAGGGGGTGTCATCGAAGCATGTCCTGACAGGGGAGCAGTTGGGCAGGCTGCCGTCTTGGATCCCGGGGTCTTGTGGGGGTGCCCTAGTGGGGAGCTCCCGTCCGTGGGCCTTCCTGATCCTTGAAGTGGGCAGGGTCAGGTTGGGTGGGAGTTCAGCCGCGTCAGTAGGCCTTGCACAGGTAGCAAGACACAGCCGAGGGTCCAGTGAGGTGCCCAGCTTTGCTCCGCATGTGACTTCTTGTAATCTGACCCTGGGTTCACCAGCATTAGCTTTTAGCACGACACAGGTTTACATTGTTCTATGTATCATGTGTATTTCACTGTGAGGAGCTGCATTTGGGACCATTAATCCTAAATGCGGTCTTAAGCCCAAATGTCTTACAGAATGTAACCATTCTGATTCCAGCTGGATTTTTGCTACGACCCCAATCAAAACAAAATGCCGGAGCATGTGCTTGCAGAGAGCTGGGCCAAGGTAGGCAGCCCATGGACGTTTCTTGCCCCAAATCTAACCGTGGTCTCCCATAGCAGGTGTCATTTGAGGGCTCTGCTCCTGCAAGCCCAGGGAGCGCTAAGCTGAGCCTAGCCTGCTGTCTGCTGACATTTCAAGCTCAGTCTAAAAGCTACTCCGTGTGCAGTGGCTGTCCCCTCCAGATGCGTAACAGACCATCGCCCACTCTTGTGCCAGTCACCACGCTCTGGCCCACCACAGGTGGCCAACTGTCTGAACCGTGTTCAAACAAGACAACCACCGAGCTGCAGTCAGCCCCGCAGTCTCTGCCCCTCACTTCTGCTGCCTGCGGGTCACTTTCCTTCTCTGTCCGTGAAGTCGCATCCCGGTGTTCCACGAGGTGGCGGGGGGGCCACTCTCCGCCATGTGGCTATGCCGAGTCTCGACGCCTGCTCGGCTCAGGGCCACCCGATCTGCGAACAGTTCCTGGCTCCGCTGAACTCTGGCCTGGAAGCTTCCAAGCTCCTCTGTCAACAGCATGAGTCCCTCAGTGAGCTGGGCCAGGCGCAGGCTAGCCCTGTCCTCGTCCTGGCTGCCAGGCCCTGCTCCCTGGCTCTGCAAGGGGCCATCCGTCCGCCCTCCACGCAACGCATCCATCCCTCGTGCTCTGCCGTCAGTCGCTCCGTGGAGGCACCTGCCTCCCCCTCCCACCTGCCTGAGTCCCGCGGCGGCACCCTCCCCGTGCACCATCCCAGAAGCACGTCCTCAGTGCACCTGTGCCCTCCTCCTGAGTCCGTGCCCAGAAAGGCCTGCGTTCAGCTTCCGGCACGTTCACCTGTGTCATTCTCAGTTCGTCCCGAAAGCTGAACTCCCAAGACCTCAGCGCGGCCTCCTGCGACCAGCAGCTCTCGGGGGTCAGGGCCCCCTCCTCGGCCTACTCCCTGCCTCCCCCTCCTCCTCCCTGCCCTGTGCTCTGCACACGGCCAGGGCAGCTTGCTCGCCGCCTCGTGGGCAGGCGGCGGAGACCGACACTCGTGGAGCTGGAAGCTGAGGTGGCTGAGGCGGCTTTTTGCTGAGAGCCAAGGCTTGCTAACCACGGACGAGGAAGCACGCGGGGCTGGCTGTGGTGAAGGATCTCGCCCTGCAGTGACTCGCCCTGTGGAACCCTCACTGCGCTGGCATCTGAGACCAGACGGGAATTCCAGTCCCGCCAACCTGCGCTGCCATGAGGGCAGCGTCAGCAGGTCGTGACGCGCTGACCAAGAGCAGACTGGAGGGCTGAACGCTTACTCTTAAGGCGAGGAAAACACACGACATGCTGGGCTTGACGTCTGTGGAGTTCAGTCAAAGCTGCTGACGGGGTAGAGCAGAAACTGAAAGCTGGGCCTGCTGCAGGGGCACTGACTCTGGACAGAAAGCCACGTCCTGGTGTTCCCCGGGAGGTGGGGAAGCCCACTGTGTGGCTGGGCCCGCAGCCGTTCCTGGGCAGGGGTCCACTCTCCACCACGCGCCCTGGTCGATGCCATGAGTCCATCAGCAGCATCTTTTCCAGAACCTTCCAGGCAGGCCCCGCCCTAGGGGCCTCGCTCTGGTGGTCCTCCGGGCGACCATCAGCCAGCAGGCACACCCACCCCCACCGTGGGGGCAGAGTGGATCCCCCCCCACTCACTCGGGATTCGGCCCACAGCTCAATCTGACCTCAGGAGCTTGTGCAGTGTAGGCCATGGTTCTTTGGCTCTGGTCTCAACCCCAAGAAAACCCTGCCCCAGGCAGCCTTACCCCTTAGGGCCCCAGACACACACACACACACACACACACACACACACACACACATGCGCACACCCAGCACATCTGCCACTACCCAGTGGCCAACCCATGGCCCAAAACATACTACGTGGCTTGAGTGGAAGGGTGAGTCCCTGTCGCCAAAAACCAAGTTCTGGGGTCCATCTTTGAGAAAAGAAATCGCTTATCTCTGCTCTAAAAACTGGCACAGGGAACTGGCCAGGAGAAAGCAGACACACTTCTAGAAATCTCAGGAACCAGGAGGACGAAGGGAAGGCCAGGCCAGGAGCTGGAACCACAGGTGTAAGGCCTTCACAGCCTGGACGAATCCAGTCTAGGGATCACAGCAGTGAGACTGAGAGAGACCACAGGGTCGACAGAGCAGGCTGCTGATGGGGCTGCTGGTTGCCCACACGGCTGTCCACGTTGCTGCCCATCCTGCTCGCTGCCAAGCACAACGCTCACAGTGCTTCCCAGGGGACACACTCCCTCCACTCAGGACCAGGGGAGCGGTGCTGGTGACATGTGGCCTGCCCCCCACCGGCCGTGGGGTGCCCAGACTGGCCTGCAAGGGCTAAGGCTGTGGCCCTGCAGGACCATCGGGGGGCCTCGGGAGAGCGCGTGCCCAGGCTCAGGTGCAGGCCGGGCCCAGGCACCTGCAGAAGCAGCCCTCTCCCCGGCGGGAAGGAAGTCAAGCAAGAAGCCACAATCTTGGCATGAAAGCCATAAAACCCCAGGCTATGTTTGCCAGGCCGAGGACACACTCGGCTCAGGCTGACCTAACAACACCCCTGCTGTGACCCCAAGACCGTGGGAAGACCACACCCACCTCACCCTGCTGGAGGAAGGCACAGGGTGGGAGTTCTTCCTCCCCGCTCAGGGCTCACCCAGCACTGAGCAGACTAGAGACGGGTGTCATGATACATGCCAATCTGGAAGTGAGACCAGCCCTTGCCTCTTGGCACCTGCACAGGTGCTCAGCACACAGAAGCACTCGGCAGAGACTTTTCAAATGAATGAATGAATGAATGGACACACCCATAAGTGGATGTTAAACATTGATGTTAGCACCGATCAGCCACAGGGGCTTATATTATAGTTTACTAACCAACAAATGGGTCAAAACTAAGCAAAAGCACGAGTCGCCCTGAGGTCAAGTTTCAACTCTCTCATTTGTTAATTCCTTGACCACTGAACACCTGCATGAGCGAGCGCTGTCGGGACATGGAGTAGAGAGCCCTGGGTGCAGACGGCTGACGGTCACTGAACAAGAGCAGAGGTGCCACACAATCACACCCACAGACTCATGAAGGAAGGGTGGGGAGCCCGTGAGAAGGTGAGGGAAAGGCATGTTCCAGGCCTGCGGGTCCGAGGCGGACCCTCCAGCGACACCCCCGAAGTCCCACTCAGCATGTGGGAAGCACAGAGTGAACAATGTGGAGAAACGCCCGTGTTCACAGAACCCCACGTCGAAACGCACGGGCTGGGCAAGTGAAATGCACATGCGAGAGCTGGGGACCCTCTCCTCCAGCCCCAGAGCCCTCTTCCCCCTAAAAACTCCCCAAGCCATTATCCTCCCCAAGCTAAAAGCCAGCGAGTTAAAATTAAGCCTTCGAAGCTCATACAGAAGGCATCGGTAAAATGTGTAGATCCGCACATACCAAGCAAATAATCCGTGTATGAAGACAGAAGATCCAGGATGGCGAATTCTGGGATACCGGATAATGCCAACTGGTTAATTTTGTCATCTCGGGTGTTCTTCCTTCCAATCAACAGGTTGACGGCCAGCACAGCCTCACTGACCTGCAATTAACACGCGCATTAGAAGACATACGCGGAAGCTGCCAATTCGCAGATCACCCACTGGGGAAGTCGTGTGGATGCGTGACCGACCACATGAACTAATATCCCATATACACTGGACAACCCGAGAGAATAACATGTAGAATGATATCTCACAGTCCAACAGATCACGCAGGGCTGGCCACTGAGCTAATGTGTAAGTCACTCCCAATCAGCTGCCTCACCAAGCTGTGACGGAGTCAGCAACGTGCCAAGCACACACACATGTGCCCTGGCCACTGCTGTCCCTGGCGAAAGCTGAAACAAGCGGCACCAGGCCTGGCGAACGGAGACTCAGCGCCACACACACAACGGGTCGGTGTTTCGAGTCTTCCCATCGTCCCACACAGAGCGTGGCCTCCTCCCTGCTCTCTTCCGGGTCATCGTGTCCCTCAGCAGCCAATGGGCAGAGCAGAGAAAGGCCAGGGAGCAGAAGCCAGCCCACCTGCGCGGCCGCCCTGATGGCGATCCAGGCCAGGGTGCTGTACATTTCAAGGCAACTCGCCGCGGTGTCTCTCAGAGAGCTGTGCCTTCTGGGAAGAGGCTGAAACAGAAAGGAGCTTCGCTTAGGCATAGCGTAAACCCTCATGATACATCGTCTTGTCGTCTGAAGATGAGATTGTTGTGAAATACCATGCAGTCATTAAGAACAATAACATACCTATCGACACGAAAAAATACTCAGAATGCACTGGGGAAAGAAAAGTGCAGGCTACAACCTTGTATGCAAAGTATGTAACCACTTTTTAAAAACTATGTACACACATATAGTCCCTGTACATAAAAACAGAGACGTTTAGTAGCAGTGGTTATCCCAAGTTTTAAGGGTAATTACGTTGTCTTTCATCGTTTTTTTCCTAATTTTCTATAATGAGTGTGCATCATTTGTGCAATAAACTAATAAAAATGTCATTTTAAGTGAAATTGTCATTTTAATAAAGACTCTGTAAATTGAATATACTGTATGCAAAAATGTTAGAAATGAGAGCTCTGCTTAAAAGTTTGGGGAAAGTATTTGCTGTCATCATTCTAACTAGGAAAATATTAAAGAGACAATATTATCATAAAGTCCATAGAATCACGAAAAGAAACAACGACTGGGGACGTTTTTCCAGGCGTGTGTAGATGTCGATTCAGTTTTTAAACATAAGAAACTCGATGCTACTGAAGCGAACAGAAGGAGACTCCGTCAGCAGCTCAGCGTCTGTTGCACACTTTTTAAGCTCACTAAAATAAGTGTTAAAGTCATTTCTTGGGATTTAAAAGAGCTGGATAGAGCTGACTGTTCAATGAGACCCCTTGGTGCTAACCTTCTGATACCCATATTTTGGCCAATTGCTTACATTTCAACAAAACTGCAGAATAAAACAACCCTGACAAAAATGTCTTTCTTTTACTTCCAGACAGAAGCCCCCAGGGAAGACAAGGCGGGTGAAACGTGGGTGCCAAGCGGTGAGTGCTGGCGAGACACGGCCCGGCCTGGGCCGGGTGTTGGGCCTGGAAGAGGAGCCAAGGGGCCTGCCTGTGGGGACCCCGAGCACCAGACCCCGTCCCAGGACAAAGAGGCCCCGACCACCAGCTGTGATGCCGCTCGGAGGCGCCACAAGGTGGGCAGTTCACCTGCTTTAATTCCAACCCGACGCTAACGGGCATGCAGGGAAGGACAGAGAACAGCATTAAATAACCATAGTGTAAGAACAGTTATGACCCAGTCAAAGAAGAAAGTCATGTTAACTGATGGAAGCGTCGGGAAGGAAGCTGGGGTAAGCTCAGGACGAATGCATGTGGGGTGGGGTGGGGAGGGAACACGGGGGAATTTTTAGAGGGGGAGAGGAATTCAACACGTCACGGGGGCTCCAGTCATGTGAACAGGAAAGAAGAGGGAGAAATGCACACAGACTGCAAACAGAAGTCAGTGTCTTTACGGACGATGTGATCCTGCATGTAGAAAAGCTTAAAATACACACACACAGAATGAATAAGTGCAGGGGGTCACAAGGCACAAAACTTAATACACACAAATGAGTTGTATTCCTACATTACTAGCAATAAGCAGTCTAAAAAATAAAAGTCCCATCGCCAATAGAAATAGATTTAACAAAAACATGCAAGCCTGGTACACTGAAAAATATAAAACATTGCTGAGAGAAATTAGCTCTAAACAAATGAAGAGATAATTCATATTCATGACCAGGAAGACAGCAACGGTCCCAAACTGATGTAAGATTCAACCCAACCTCCGATGGCAGCGATGGGCGCGTGGCTCTCTGCGTTTCTCCTACTTAACTACCTGGAAAGCTCCCCTGTCCTTCAAAGTCCCCCTTGCTTCCCCCAGCAGAACTCAGCCCCACTGTGCCCCCTTCCCCGCCTCGGCAGACTGCGAGTGTAGACCATGCACACAGCAGTGCCATTACTTCTTGCCCTTGGTAGGCCCCTGGGCTCCCCGGGGTAAGAGCAAAGTGCCTGACAGGCAGAGAGTCTCAGTCAGGTGTGGTTGCCCGTACATACGTGAACGTTCAAGAACGGTCAGTTCAACCTACCTAGCAAGTAGCTGCTGAGTACCTTCTATGACCAAAACACTAGAAAAACTCCAGATGTTTAGCTGAAGGTACATACTGATGGGCGACCATTCCCTCTTTTAAGTCCTTTACAAACCTACGATCTTGGTTGATTCTCTTAGCCACTCTAAGAGCCAAGTGCCATCATCTTGGTTTCACAGGTTTAGGAAGGCCTAGTCACACAGCCATGTGTCACGAAGCCAGGACAAACCCACACCAGCACTATGGTCCCCAGCCACGTGGATACCCATGCAGCTGAAATGACCGTGTTTCTTTAAGGGTGTTGTCTTTACGAGGACATTTTTCAGATGTTGTCTTTTCATGGTCTGTATGTGGCTGGATGAAATTCTTTTACTTGTTGGCTGTTTTCTGTGCTGCTGGTATTCTGTGACTTGCTAAAATATGTATGCTGCTGAGACATACAGAAAATAATGGTCACGCTGTATGGAATTACACCACTCTTTTCATTCACCCCCTAACGTCTTTGTGCTCTTAATTCTAAACACTTCTCTACTAAGGGCCAGGAAGGTGCCACGTTCTCATCCCAGCATCCTATTAATTTGAGTTGCCACCTGCTACGGAAACAAAGCCTTCTTTCTTCCTCTTACTGGAAATAAACATGTTTATCACACCACAAAAAGTAACTTTCTCGAGTTTGAAGTTATTTCGATTTTAAAAAATAAGTGCTATCCGCCTAAGGCAACTTCCATATGAATAACTAATATCTCAGCTGACTGACAGTTCTTTGCCCAGAGGTTCTAAATCCTGTTTCTGCTGTCTCAAAAATTAAAGATTTGACACCAACATTTTCTGAAAAGATCTCGGGGGGACCGGGGTCAAACGATTTTTCAATAAGGATGAAAATATATAGGACTTCTGGGTTCTTGTGCTCCAGACCCGCCAGGCGCTGACTGCCTCCAGGCCCTCCTCAGCCTGGTCCTCGGGGCCACACCAGCCTCAGGCCCCTCGCCTGATGCGCTGGACCCGCGTCTGCAACCTCACAGGGGCTCAGAGATGTGTCTGCATGTTGGCTTGGCAGCTCACCCGTCCTCTGCACAGCCCTTCTTCGTCCATCAGGCGCTGCCTCGCAGGCCGTCTCTCCCCGCAACACTCATTCACAGCCCTCAGACCCGGCGGCCTCACTACCCAAGTCAGCCCCTTCGGCTCCTGCCTCCTCCACCCCGCTCCCCCAGCTCTTCTCTGTCTGCCCTCCGTGACTGATTCGTTGTCTGTTTCCCTCTGCTGAAAGGCGAGCCCATGGGAACAGACGGAGGACGTCTCAGACCCCGCTTTGACACCTTCCCCTGGAAAGGTGCCTGGGCCATCACAGATGCTCAGTAGGTATGCGAGGAATGAATAACGGACCCCACCCAGAGGGGGCCTGTTTATAGGCCACAACGGTATGAAAACCTTACCCATCCATCTGCTTAACCAATACGCTATTTCCTGCAATTCCCTCCTCAATACTAACAACTCATTGCTTTAGTGTCACAGAACACACCTATGTTTCATGGACAACGCCCACAGGCACAAGTGTCTGCACGAAATCTGTTTCCAGAGCCCTACAGAAAATGCCCAGAGAGGTACTAAAGACAAGTTCAACTGCAAAGCAATGAATGAATTTTTCCAAGTCACACAGGAAAGTCAGTCTCATTCTTTTTTTTTTTCAGTCTCATGGTTTCAATGATGAGATTATTTCAGTGTTACCAATTAGCAAGCTCAAAGGCAACTAACTTACAATTTCTAATAAAATTGGCTATTACCTTAGGTGTGGATGGTAGTCCTGAAGTTTTTCTCTTTGGCTTCTTCAGATGAAAATACAACAGGGCCATTTCTAGGTAGGCGTCTCTTATCAATCTAAAATGATACCGTATCGGGCTTCGTAAATAGCGGCACCACTCATAATTATCTGCAACATTTGTCAAAATTCCTGAGCTGATGAAAGGTCAAAGCTGGCAAAACCAGTATCCTCTCTCCCAAACCCACACCCTCTCTTAGAGCACGCTTGGCCACAGATGCTGGCGTCTCCCGTCCTACTTGAAGAGGCTGGCACTCTGCCTTGTCCTGTGCTGGTCACACTCCATGCTGTGACTGCAAAGCCCAGTCCCAGATCCATTCTGGAATGCTCCGGCACACGAGGCACTCAGGAAGTGAAGGAGGACTCTGCCTTGAGGGCTAGGTCACTCTCCCCACCCGCCTACGCTAGCAAAAACGCAAAGAGGCAGAGCTAGGCGTGCAGAGAGCAGCGGCCCGGTGTGGCTTGGGCCAGGTCTGTGTGTCTGCCATCAGACCTCTCAGCTGCATCAGGGCACTTGCACCGGCGCAGTTGTGACAAAGGTGGCTTGCTCTCGATAGAGAGGCGACTTGTATACAATTAACTTGGCCAGTCTTGGTTCTGGTGGCCGGATGAATGACCCCCACATGACCCTTCTAGACACAACTTTACACCTAAGGGAGGGTCCCCTGGTTTAGAAGTCAGTCATCCGGGGGAGGCCCCAGCAGTCCTGAGACTGTCAGGAGATCTGGGTGCAGGCCAATAGGCAGGTGACGATGGCCGTCATTGCCCTTCCCGCAAAGGACGACTCAGGTCAGAGCCAAGAGCAACAAGCTGGACGTGGGCTCCACCAGCTAGCCCGGCCTTGAAGGGCTCCCTCGGTCATTCCAGCCTTGAGTGGTCAAATGCCACCAGAACACGAGGTTCAATCCAGACGCACCCCTAATCCTTCCGGCCTTGTGAACTCAAATGCCACCAGAACGCAGGTCTCAAGCCCAACACACCTCTGGCAACCCTGGAAAGCGCATGCTTTACCCTGAGTTCTGATCGCTTCTCAAGCTGAGCTGTATGGCTCCGTAGAAACTCTCCAGTTGTGAACTCGGAGATTTCTCTTCCATCAGCATCTGACGTTCTATTTTGCCTGAAGAAATAAAAGGACACACACAGATGACGCTTCCTTTTTCTGTCTTCTGGAACTTGAGAGGAGACATCTCATGCTGACATCCAGAACGTGTGACGTGTGGCCCTTGCCGTGGTCTGCCCACGGCTTCTCGCTGCCCCGCGAGCCCGGGGGGAAGCTGCCCAGCTTCCGTCTGCAGAGCCCACCGGCATCCCTGCCTCCAGCGCCGACACCGGGCAAGCCGCTGCTCTCGGTGCCCCTTTTCCTCCACATCCGGCCGTGGTGCTTCTTCCCCATCCAGGGCCTCAGACTCCCTTTCCAGCGTCCGCTCTCCCTCTCCCGTCTGTCCACCCTGCGGGCCCCAGAGAAGACACTGCTCTCCCGCATGGGCTGCAGCCCCTGCTCAGAGTAGCCAAGACACCGAGACTTCAGTGGAAGGGCGGACACAGAAAGGGGGTGCACACACGGCGGAAGCCTGCCCAGCCTTTCTGAGAGAAGCAGCCTGCCCTTCGCACTGTCGCGGATGGGTCTGGAGGACGTGGTCCTAAGCTAGGCAGAACAACAGATACCACATGATCTCACTCAACTGCGGAAGCTAAAAAAGCCACCTTGCAGAAGCAGAGTGGGGTGGCGGTCGCCTGAGATCGGGGGTGGGAGGGTGCGGGACGGGGAGATGTTGGCCGAAGGGCACAAAGTCTCTGGAGACGGGAGGACCAAGCGCTGGAGACGTGTTGAACAGCAGGGAACTGCAATTTATGGGGATGCATTGTGTACTTGAAGATTGCCGTGAGAGTAGATTTTAAGTATTCTCACCACACACACACAAAACGGTAGCAAGCATGTCAGATGACGGCTATGCCACTTAGCCTGGTTTAATGACTCCACAATGCATGCATGCATCTAAACATCTCACATGCAACCCCACGAATATATATCATTTTTATCTGTCAATTAAGAATAAATTGAAAACATTTTTAAATTTTAAAAAAATCACAAACTTCAAGGAAAATGATAAATCCTAAAAAGTCAGCAACTGCTTGAAAACGCTCAGTGATAACAGGGTGTCTGGCTTGTACCCGGCTCCTAGCCCCCGGGTGAACTGGGTCTTCAGAGGCAGGGCACCATAGAGCCCAGGCTGCTACAGGCAGGAAGGGGGTCCTTAGCACCACTGCAAGAAGAAGTCACAGCGTCCACGCAGCCTGTGGGCAGGGTCCGAGCTGGCCAGCATGAGGCCCCCTCCAGCACCAGGACTAGCCGCGGCTGACTGTTGGAAGTTGCTCCAGCGGGCTGCACCTCGCTGTCCCTATCTGTCCACAGGGCTTAGTTGCGCCTGCCTGTGGGGAAAGCTGTCTGGAGAAGTGGCAGCGGGAGATGCTGAGCGCTGACTAGGGGGCCCCTCTGGCAGAAGCTCAGCAAAAGACGTCAGTCACCATCATCAGGGCTAAAATGGCCACAAGAACATCACAGGACTGCATTGTGTGCTCAGGTGTTGTGTGAAGTGTAGGAATGCTAGATCTCTTTAACTTAAATGGGTATGTAGCTCTGACTTGCAGAAATTAACCAAAATGTGTATCTCAGTAATGACACAGTGCAGAAAATGTTATCTTCCAGGCATCAGGTGATACTGTTGACAGCCGAGTGGCTGAATCTGCCATTTTTCAGTCAAACATGCAACTTCGTAGAAGAAGGGTCCATTGCACTTATAACAACCACCAGGTGGCAGCGCTTTTTTCTTGGCAGACACAAAAATAAACAAGCAGTGCTCTTTTACCTAAAACCGAGCGTGGCGGCGGCGCCATGGGTCAGTCATCTCTAAGCCCCCTGTGCAGCCTATGGCTTCTGCAGGGAAGGACAGAGTCCCCAGAAGCCCGTTGTCAGCGCCACACCTCGCTCCCCCGTTCCGGCCCCAAGTGCACCTGACCTTTCTGGAAGAGGATCTCGGCCTCCACCTCCGGCTCTTGGCCCGCCGCCGTCTTGCACAGCCTCCATGCTGTCTCCAGCAGGTGCAGGGCTGGGAGCCACTGGGAGGGCTCCCTCCCTCTGTGGCGGGCGTACACCTGCTTGGCCACCGTGTGTCCTGCAGGAAAGCAGTTGGGAGGGACAGTGAGACGCGCTGGGCTCGTGACAGACCCCAGTGACCATGCTGCTCTCCGCCACGGGCCCCGCACAAACTCGCGGTCTCTGCAGCACCCAGGAAGCGTCTTGAAGACACGCAGGACCCAAAATGTCAATGAGCCACAAGCACACTCCTGGAAGCCTTATCTCTGATACATCGCCAGCGTGTTTTCTCATGTTTAAAATGAAGGACACACCCCCACATCTCCGTCCGCTCTCAAACCACACGATGCCCTACAAAGCCTGTCCATGTCACTAAGACAAGGTCGTCAGGAGACACCCAGGGTTGCATGCCGTTCCCCATAAAACCTGCAAATGGCTATTGATAGGCAGTGACTGTTGAACACGACAGAAGCTGCCTGCTGTGGACTGGGTCACCTCAACCAGACGAGGGCCACGGTGCTTACACAGTGTCATCATGACAGAACTTGACTGCACCTGAAGGGCTGCTGCACGGAGTCATCAGCAGAAAAGAGAATCCCTCAGAGTCATGGTGTTCATTTTTGTTTTAAATAATCTCAAAGTGCCTTTTCTACCAGAGGCTTCCACAAAGAGAAAAAGATTTCAGTGCCTCACTCTGGGGATACCATCTGCACGACACAGAAAGTCTGTCAGGAAAGCATTAAGGCACGGGTGTTTTGGGCTTTGTGACACAGAAGTGCTCCTTTTCCAGTAAACACCAACTCTATGAAAAGGATGAAAAGGACGTGAGGCTGAAGTTGTTTTGACAGAAAAGGTTGCTTTTGGCTTTGTTTGTTAAGTCTGTATCTAAAGTAATGTGCCCGGAAGCAAGCTGTTTGGCCTCAAGGGCATCAAAACACAGAAACAGCACTGTCGTTGGGCGGTGACATGTCTTCCAGATCAGTGAGTCAGAAGAGCAGAGAACACATCGGATTTTGCACAAGCTGTAGGATTCAATGCAACCTCTATGATTTAATGCAATCTGTATGATTTGATGCAATCTGTACTTAAAGCTCCCATAGAAATCAAATATCCTGATAATATAAGAAATTGTGAACTAAAAATACAGACAAAACACTCCCATGAGATCAGCAAGCTGGGAGGAATCCGAGAGGCCCAAAGAGTAGGCCCGATTTCAGAAGCGAGGAGACTCCAGACAGAAGGAAATCCGTTCGTGTAAAGCCGCAAGTTCACAGGGGGTGATGGAATAACACTCTCGGTAACTGGGCGATGGAGGAGCAGAAGGAAGAAGGGGAAGGTTCTGACAGGCAGGAGCTGCAGTGCACCCGCCTGCCGCCGCCCCAGTCCCCTGCCCTAGAAGACGATGGGCAGGACAGACATGGGCCTGGGAACCAAAGCAGGCAGCCTGGGGTCAAAGGTCAGAGACAGCGTCTGGGGGATACTCCGAGGAAGGGCAGCTCTGGCCGGCTGCGCCTCGGGTCCCGGGAGCTGCGAGGGACCCGCGGACGGCCTCGGTCCTCTCGGCTCCTAAAGCTGAAGGACGCTGGCCTTGGCCACTTCTCTGGGTGCCCAGCAGGGGATGGACCCTTGAAGGCCGGCCCAGAGCCCACCACGGGGCAGAGCAACCCACTGCAGCCACTCCTGGTCTTGCCTCTGCTGAGTTGAATCCAGCAGCTGGACCTGGGCCCAGGGATGAGGCTCAGCAAAACAGTCCAGCAAAGAAGATCCAGCAGCCGCAAGAGGACAGGCAGCGTCCGGCAGACAAGCTGACTGAGGGTCACACAACAGGTGCGATGTAAAAGCAGGGGCACGAATAGAGGTATGAAGGTTTCAGACAATCCAAAGCGGATCGATGCCGAAAGCCAAACTAATGATCAGAAAGATCAAGCAGAAGCAGCCCAAGTCACAGGTGACAAAAACAAAAGCAAATTAGGAGAGAAAAGATAATGGCCTTGGGAGACACGCCAAGACTTGACATATAAATAACAACAGTCAACATCGAGCAGTGCTCATGGAATCTTCTTAACAGTCCTTTGAGGTAAGTGCCATGATATCCCCCGAATGTCTGTGGCACCTCAAAATCCCTCTGCTGAAACCCAACCCCATGGGCATGGCATTAAGACCTTGAACAATTATAAAGCTATAAGAAAGTGATTGGCAGTAGTGGAACAGTAGTGGAAAACTGCCAGGGGAGGGGGTGGGGCTGGCAGTTGAGGGAAACTGCTAGGGGAGGGAGGGGCATACCTCATCCACAAGGGGACCTGCATGATCGGTGTTTATACACCTAACCCTTAACTGCACCCCACATCTTTATAATAAGTAAAAAAAATTTTTTCAAAAAAGAGGTGGGGACTTTGGGAGGTGATGAAGTCATGAGGGTGGAGCCCTCCCAAATGGGATCAGTTCCCTGATAAAGGAGGCCCCTCCCGCCATGCGAGGGCACCGTGAGACGGTGCCACCCGTGAACCGGAAAGGCCTCGCCAGACACAGAATCTGCCACGCCTTGTTCCTGGACTTCCCGCCTTTGGGATGGCAATCAATTAGTTTCTGATGGTCATCGACCACTGGGTCTAAGGTGTCTTGTTACAATAGCCCAACAGACTAAGACATTCCCATTTCTGGAAGGAGGAAACTGAGGCAGAAGGCAGTTAGGTCACACGCTTGGGATGTGAAACCAGGAAGCTGAAAAACAGAGAGTGGCCAGCCAGGGACTAAGCGGGAAGAGACCCTCAGCGCTGGAGGCCTCTCACGGGGAGAGAGCTGGCTGAGCTCCAGGCGGGGAAAGGAAAGACGCATGCCAGACATGCTGGCAAAGCCCCCAGCTACAGAGACAAGCGGGGACGCTTACACGTTCTCAGACAGAAAGAACAGGTTTCCTGCACGAAGAAAAGAAAAATTACGCCGGCCCTGAAATTGGGTTGGCAACATTCAAAGCGACCAAATCCTAGGGCTAAGGCCACCCAAGAAGCTGAGGGCACACGCTCCTCTGCCCAAAGGCAGGAGCAAGTGGGCAGAACCACCTGAGGAAGACGCTCAGCAGGGAGACGTCACCGGCAGCCTGTGAGGCAGAGCCGAGGCCAAAAGCGCCCGGGACTCTGGACGCGGAGGGAGAGGCAGCGGCAGAGCCACACCGGGACCCGCGGGCGGAGCAACCAAGACTGGGCTTTGTGCGCTCGAAACAGACTCCCGACTCAAAGGAAGGAAATCGTCCAAAGGGGAAGCCTGAAGGCGCTTTGCTCCTAAAAGTGCTAGATTATCTCAGTAAAATCTAGGAGCCGGAGAGTCAGGGAAGGAGGAAAAATTCTGGGGTTGGACTCCAGATGGCGGACCTGAGCGGGCAAGTAAAATGTGGCCCCCGGGGTGCCCTCGTCCCCGGGGGACACGGGTCGGAGCTGAGGGCTGGGAAGGGAAAAGCACAGCAAACACCTGTGACAATAACAGGGACACGGGGACAAAAACGACGTGATCAAACTGACACAGACAGAGGAATAAAAGCAAGGCAGGTCACAAGGACAACATAGGTGGCAAGAAACCACAGCCATGGAGCCGCACCCGCTGGGGGAGCACGCAGTGACACCCCCGCACAGGGTCCCGCGCACAGGGAGGGCCGCCTGTCCCATCTGCAGGTGAGGCCTGGGGTCCGGGAGCATCAGTGACATCCAGGGTCTGACAGCCAGGAAGCAGGAAAGCCAGAGGAGAGCCCAGGTCCTGGCCTCCCAGCTGTACCCCCCCAGCCTTCCTGCCTCTGGGACCTGGCGCTCTCCCGGGAAAGCCTGTCCCTTTCACAGGTGCTCGCATGACAGCAGCCTGACAATAACTCACAATGGTCCATCAGCTACCCTAGAGCAGTATCTGCTTCACGAGTTCTTACCAAGTCTCATCTTTATCTTGGCCAAGAGCATGACATGAGGAAGGTAGACATTCTTGAGAGGCTGCAGGGGACTTGCATATTCGGTATCTGATAAAGGAAATTCCATGGTTTCTCCTAAAGTGAGCATCTATAAGAAGACATCGCAATGAGCAATTGTTGAGTGTGGTTTGCAATAAGACAAGACCTAAAAGTACATTTCTGGGTCTGTGGACGCAGAAGCATCTCACCTGCTCAGTGAGAATGCTGTGAGCCCGAGTCAACAAATTCAAATTTTCTGCCTTTGAAGGGGGCGATTCCTTGAGTCTCTCAGCCTTGGTCAAGTCATCCAGCAAAACGAGGCTCCTCGCCAGGGTCAACCACGACTGAGGAGCAAGAAACTCACGCCCTCCAAGCAAATGTATCACATCCTGTTGAGACAGAGCATTCCCCAGGCGGAGTGAGCCACCCGGCTGTGACGCTCTCAGCACCTCGTGGAACTCAGCACCCAGGGAACCGCCCTGCTCCAACAGGAGCCGCCCTTGCCACAGACCCCACCTGAAGGTGCCCCGTGATGTCCGCCTTCAGGTGCTTTTCCTGCAGGCCGAGGACCACGGCCTGCGTCAGGAGCTCGGCCTGCAGCTCCGCGTCGCCGGCGCCCTTGGCCTCCGAGCACACTTCCTTGATGAGGCCCATGCAGTCGGTCACGTCGTCCTCTGCAACGGGAAGACATCCGCTTAAAAGGCGGGGAGGCAGTGAGAGAGGGCACGTGGGTGGTGGCCCCAGCGCTTGACACAGACACTGTTAGTATCAGAGAACGAGAGGGCGTGGAGAGGGAAACGTGGAGAAGACGCTAATTCGGGGGCTACTTCGGGAGCTTCCCGAGCTGCCAAGCAACGACGATGTCACATGAGACACGAGTCTGGGACGTGGACGGAGGCATGCAAGCAGGCAGTGGGGCATCGCTGCAAGAGCTGGCATTTCCACGTGCCACCCCATGACCCGAGAACTCGATACGCTGCCCGAGGACCGACAACATGCTGAGAGGCAGGCATGACTCTCGCATCGCACAGAGGAAGGAAAGGGAGGCACAGGGGGTTCAGAGGCACGGCCACGAAAGACTCGCACCTCGCCCCGGGGCAAGGCGGCAGAGTCAGCGCTCCCGGTGACTCAGGGAGGCTGGGTGCTCGGCCTGGGGAGCCTCCGCCCATGCCAGGCGCGATGGTGGTATGCACCCCTTTCAGGGACACAGAGGACTAAATGAGCATTCTTGTTTGATAAGCGGGATTTTTAATTCCAGAAGTAGGTCAAGCTAGACAGTCGTAAAATGCTACCATTCGAATAAGACATGTCACAGTAAGACTTCCTTCACCTACACAAAACTGATTTCTACGAACACTTCGATTAAGAACACAGGACACTTGTACCTTTCACGATTCCAATGCCACGGATCTGTGCAATGAACGCCGTCACCAGCGCCAGGCGGCACCTCAGCCACAGATGGATGCTGAAGTACTCGCGGGCATTCAGGGAGATGGGGTCTAAAAACTCCGGGTCGTCTTTATTTTCAGCGGCCTAAACAATATTGCGATGAGACTATCTTTCCATTTCACAAAATCAAAGTTCTAGCCTATGGCTAAATGTAATGAAAGCATTTAAAAGGCACCCAGTGTCACACCACAGTGTTACAAATTTAAAGTTAGAAATTATTCTGTAAAATACATAAAATCAGCCACAGCCCCACAATCCATTTTGGTGTGCCGTTTTGGTGTGCGGGCCCAGCTTTCCTCTCTACCCACTGCTGAAAATTGTCCGTCATCTGTATTTTTCATTGCAGGTTATGTCATCAGCAGTCTCCATGACATCAAAAGTTTTTGCGAACATCACTTTAAGGGCTGAAAAATAATAAGCAATGCCCGCTAACGTCTACATAACCAGGCCCTGTGCTCCGTGTCGTGTAGACGGCATCCCATTTAACCCTCCTAACAACCACATTTCACAGCTGGGAGAGCAGAGACCTCACGCGATTGACTCTCTTGCTTCACCCCATCATATTTTGATGGAGGTGAGAGTCAAGCCTGCGTCTTCCTGAGTCTCCATCCACAGTCTCCGCCCACTGGGCTAACTGCTGCCCCCATCCCAAACAGGCATCACCACTGGCTGACTGGCCTCAACATGACACTTTACAAGGGGGGAGGGGCAGGTGTCCAGAGCCTGGAGGGGGTGAAAGGGCACTTCTGCCAGAGAGTCCCTCGTGGACATCAGGGAACTTTAACATCATCTGGAAAAATCACACTTTTGTTCTAAAAGTGTCCTCAGGCCGACGGGGACTTGGGCATCACGGTGAGCACTCCAGGAGCTTAGGACTTGGGTTAGCAACACAGACAGTGCCCCCATAAAGATAACAGGACCTCTGAGTGCTCAGCTCCTGTGACCAAGGACAAGCCAGGCCACGTTATCTACACTGAGCTCCTAACCTTGGCACTACTGACAGGCATTCTGGGCCAGGTGGCTGTGGGAGCTGTCGAGTGCATCACAGTCCCTGGCCTCTGCCCAGTAGATGCCGGCAACGCCTGGCCCAGCTATGACCATCAAGCCATCTCCAGACATGGCCAGAGGTCCCCTGGGAGGCAAAGCCACCCTAAGTTGACAACCACTGTTCAAAGTCAAGTTTGAGAATTAGATGGCTTCTTAGCGTTTTTATTGCTTTTAAAATAGTGAGAAATGAGGACAATTCATTTTGCTAATTTGTAATGCTGCTAGACATCAGCGATTTTGTTAGTAATGCTTAAAATAATGAGCAAGGGTTCCATGCAGTGAGTCTTTACAGCTTAACCCTGAACGACCTCATATTGTCACAATTACTGGTCTTATCAAAGTCCAGTCACAACATGCATGACACCGTTGCCACACTGATTTGAGAGCTTAAGTGGAAGAATCCAACCACAAGACCCCAAGCAGGAACCCGCACAGGGGTCGCCTTCACTCGAAGTCTGTGCCACAACCCACCTGCAGGTCACCCCTGGATGTCTGTCCCAATGCACCTGACAGGGCACCAGGGATTATCACGTTCAGTCCCATCCACTCACATATAAGGCCACACAATTGTTTTACAAAATGCAGGGCCTTGCCCCAGACACACCAGTGAGTCCAGCACATCAGCTGAACTTGACATTGATCTTTCTATTCCTGATCCAGTGTTTTTCCTACATGACCCCTTTGCTTGATCGAAATAATTACTTAGACAATTTCCTAGCATGACAATAGTTATTATGTAGTAAGTATTGTAAGTACAGACGTGAAATCCACACATACAGAAGCTCCTGGTGAGAGCGGATTCTCTGTGACATCTTGTATTCCCTTCTTTGAAAAAAGTTTTGAGTCCTGGAGAAGTCTGAGCGTGGAGTATACTATCGCCGCACTGAAACAGAAAACACATTTGAAACGTGGTCAGCATTATACTTGTGGCAGGTGTATGCTATCTCCAAAGTCTCTTTCTACAGCAGACCTCCTCACACCCCCCATCACCCCAAATCTGCTAGGTCACCGACTCAGGCCCTGGTGGTCCCAGCCTTCACCAACCACTTGGGCGTGCCACGTGATTTCACTGCCTGTGTGTTTCTTTACAGCTAATTTGTCCCAGTCCCTAATGAAATGCAGCCCTAGCATAGCGGCTGGGAGTAATCAAAACTAAAGAATATTTTAAATGAAAATGAGTGAAGAGAAGAATGAGTGAATTTTCCCAATATCTAAAACGAAACGTGTCAGCTTCAGAATGAGTGCATTTGCTTTTTCCATCCATGGGAATGGGATTCTCCAGCCTTCTAGGTGAGGGTATGTTTCGCCTGCCGCTTCGCCCGGAAACTCTGGGGCTGGATTGCTGCTTCTTGGGGTCTGGCAGCACGGCAAGGGAACAAAGTCCTAGACGCAGCCGGGCAGGGAGGCTCCCACTGCCGGTAGCTCCACCCAGAATTCACTGTAGCCACTGTGCCCTCCCTCCCCGCAGCACACCACATTTCTAGCGGACGCCACAGTCCAAAATGTCATGTCTGAGTGTGTGAATTGCAAATGTCTATCAAGTCTCTTGCAGGAATCCTCCCACCCCACTCCCCCAGGGTGAACCTAATCAGCCCTCTGTGAACTATGTGACACAGATAAGCCCCAACACGGCAGCAATCATGTGACTAACCCACCCATCTGCCTGCTGTTCGTCGCCTGTCATCACCAGTACCTGCACTTGCCTGCCCCTTTGTGATGACATGGAAGCAGACCATCACCCAGTCGCCGTAATGATCTTCCCCATCTAGGGGAATGGTTGAAAGGACTCAACCACAAGCAGCCAGTGGCCATGGCCTTGCTAGACTCTGGCGTGGCCACGTGCTCTTTGAGCTATGGTCGTTGCCATGCTTCCTGGTTTTGGCCCCCTCCCCCACCTTGGGGAGGTGAATCTTCTCTCTTCTTTCTCTTTCTCTCTCTAATTTCCTTTTTTTTTTTGAGTTGGAGTCTCACTCCGTCGCCCAGACTGGAGTGCAGTGGCTGCTCCCGGCCACCGCAGCCTCGACCCACTGGGCTCCGGCAATCCTTCCGCCTCAGTCTTCCAAGTAGCTGGAACTACAGGCGTGCACTACCACGCCCGGCTAATTTTTTGATTTATTGTAGAGATGAGGTCTCACCAAGTTGCCCAGGCGGGTCTCGAACCCACGGGCTCAGGCAATTCACTCACCTCAGCCTCCCAAGGCGCGGGATTACAGGCTAAGCCACCGAGCCCGGCTTCTAATTTACTTTTAAATAAACTTTTCTTTCTTAAAAAAAAAAAAAAAAGATGGTATCAAGAGCTGTGTCTACTGAAAATGCATTCCAAAACAAAATTCAAAATGCAGAACACTGCACACCACAAGATGCTCGTCGTGGTGTTTACAACAAGGAAGACCAGTGAGAGCCAACTGGACAGTGTGTCCATCCAACTCCCCCGCGTGTCTCCTCTTGAATTGCTCCGTTGGCGGAGCAGCTCCGGCCCCCGAGGCAGCAGGACTGGCCGCTGTCGTGATGTCTTGAGGGTGAGCCTTGTGAGTCGTGTGCTGGGCGTCGGAGGCCAGCACTCCTCCCCCTCCCTCTTGAGCCCTGACTCCTCTTGCTTCTCTCGGGGCACACAGTGGGTATGGTTGACCCTGTGGGTCTCCGTCCACCTTCATCCAGGCACTATTTGGGAAAAGACTTGTGGAAGCCTAGCCATTCTCCTTAGGGTTCAGAACGCTCAAGCTTTGCATTGCTCTGTCTTTCTGAATCCTGACATCTCTCAATGGGAAACTGGAAGAGAAACTGTCAGGAAATACGATCCTGGAGGAACTTTCAGGGGGAAATTTCCACCTCACTCATTGCTTTCACTTGACTTTATAAGGGGGTAGGTGTTTTCTGTGTGTCCACACACTAGTTTTCCTCCTTTGGATAAAAAGTTACGTGTTGGACCATTTATCAGTAGTATCTTTTTATCAATTTTTATCTGCAACTTTATGTAAAATGATATGAATTACTTGTTATATTTACTATAAGTACAATGTTGTTTTCCTACATATCGTGGCTGTGAGGGGGTTTTTTATACTTACAAAAATTAAAACATTTTACAGATTAAATTAGTTGACAATGTTTTCTTTGTAGCCAGTTCTAATTTCAGAAGTCTTTTTCTAGAGCTTTCATTATCTAATCATATTTCTTCTGCTTTTTTAAAAACTAAAATGTTTGAAATCCATCTGGGATAGCCTACGCTTTTAGGACTCTGTTCGCTGGGGGCACAGAGTTCAGATCCCACCTGGCCAGGCACTGGCTGTGTGGGCAGGGAGCCCCAATCACCAACCACTTCATCTACAGAGCAGGGGTGGTGAGGGTGCGGCAGATGTCATCAGATAAGGTTGCTGCGGGGATTAGGCTAGAGCTTTATTCTCTCATTTGCTCAAAAACACAGACCGAGCACGTGATGTGGGCCAGGAAGAAACCTCAGGGCCATGAGTACAGTAACCAGGGCAGGTAAGGTCCCCGCCCCCGGAGCCGACCCACCAGCGGGGATGTGCCCAGCAAACAGAAGGCAAGTGACACATGCCAGCTCTAACCATATCAGCGCATTGCGTTGGTCAGGGAGGCAGGCGGCTAAATCGAAGTTTTTAAAGTTGTTAACCAGCATCCCAACCTTTCAGCAATGACTGGATTCGAAACTAAGGTTTTGCTGGGAAGGCTGAGGCAGAAGGATCGCCTGAGCCCAGCAGGTCGAGGCTGTGGTAGCCGTGAGCATGCCACTGCACTCCAGTCTGGGTGACAGAGTGAGACTCCAACTCAAAAAAAGAAAAAAAAAAGATTTTGCTGAGCCATTGAAGTGGTTTCGGTTTTTGTAGAATATTTTCTAAGTCTTGTTTACGGCTATGTCACCTGGTTTTATGTAAAATAAAGCTAAACAAACAGGCAGGAATGTGGCAACATGCAGGTGTCTGTGTGAGTAGCAGAGGCAACGTGCTTTCCCCACACCCTGCCTGACGCCTGCGCCATCTCTAAGCCTGCTGACTCAGGGGCTGCTAGAAGGCCCTGGAAAAGGTAGGCGGGGCCCATTCCAGCCTTCCGATCCTGAAGCCCAAGGTCTGATTTCAAGAGAAGTATGAGGGTTGGCAACTTGCTAAACCAAGAACTTGATGAATAAAACACTGGACATACCACATGGTCTAATCCACCCAGCACCGCTCACACGCAGTGTTTCTCCTCCACGCAAGACAGGGGGAAGAGACAGGAGGGCCGCCCACCACCAACAGTCCAAACCCCAAAGGAAGGACGTTTCGTTCTGACACAAAATCAAAAGGCTCAAGTGATTCCCCACTTACAGAATACATTAAACAGAAAGGAGAACAGAGGGGAACACTCATTCTTCTCTCTGTCTAGAAAGAGACAGGACTTGGGAAGAGAGAGGTCGCCCTAGAAGCGGTAGAAAGTCATTCTGAGTACTTCGATCCCATTCATTTCTTATTAACATTCACGACAAAAATGGTCAGTTTGTTCTCATAAAATCCTTGCAGCTCTCTCTACCTGCTGCCCTGGGGAATGTGCCTCTCAATTTCCTTGACACAAAACTTCATCTGAAGTGTCATGAGATGGCAAGCCAGCTGTCGTCTGGAAAGGGGACGGGGCACAGCCCTCAGCAGCGCCCACGCACAGGCTCTCGGGAGAGGCTCTCACAGACGCCTGCTCGTGTCAGCAGGCGGCCTTCCCTCAAGGTCACTCAGGAAGGCAGGGCAGGAAGGCAGGGCAGCAGAGCTTCCGGGTCTCCTCCCGAGGGCCAGGAGCCTGCGTCCTGCAGGGCAGCCCCGACGCCTGCCGCACCGCTGCCTATGCCCGCCTGGCCATCTGCAAAGGCCAGTGTGGTGGCCCTTCTGGGTCATTCTGTGATTGCATTTCTCGTATCTTTCCTCTGTCCTGAAAACCCATCACTCATCTCCTCCACTCCGCGGCTGTGACCAGCCCACAAGAAAGGCCAGGGCCTTGGGGGTCACTCTTGTCGCTGAGACAGTCTGCAGAGAAACAGTTCTATGGGAAATTGTAAAGTTTCTTCTCCCTTCAAACTCCTCTGGGGAACACGGTCTGTGATGATGCTGAGTCCTACAGCCAGCACCTGCCACTGTGCCCTTGCGACAGTGATGACGTGACAATACTCCCAGCCAATGACCCTCAAGGCTTACACGCCTAAAGATTACTAAGAGCCCCAACGAGCTCCACCATGTGGCATCTACCACATTTAGAATGAAACTAAACACTTTTTAACTTCCTTTATGTTTATTAACTCCTTTTAAAAAATAGTAAACCCATTACATGTTAATATAAATAATATACCTGATGCAAAACAATTATGTTTTCCCAAAAAGAAATCAGTGAGAAGAATGCCATGGGTCTCTTGAACATCTGGCTTAGTAAGAAACAGCCTACTTCACAGGAGTTATAAACCAAAAGGCTCAACCGTCATCAAGGCCTAGTGCGGTGGGGGTGGACCAGCCTGCGTCCGGCTCGTGCGGGTGAGACGGTCATGCGCCTTCAGCCAAAGGGGGCCTGCCGACCTGACGTCCCTCCAGGACACACCTGCGAGCCACCCCATGTCCAGAGAATGACAACCCCAAACCTGAAGTCTCAGCCCCCTCCAAATCCTGACCCAGTGGCACGGAGCACACAGAATTCTGCCATGCATGAAGAAAGCTAAGGAGAGAACGTCCACCTCAGTCTTCACCTGGGCTGGAGGGCTCTCCTTCCTGCCCGGCCACCCCACTTCTTCGCTCCCGGGTCCCTCCTGGCTCCGCCTGAGCCCACCTGCCCCTTCCTCCCTCATCTCGCTCCTCTGCCTCTGCCAGCCTCTTCCGGGGGATCGGTCCTCGTGTGCCTGGCTCTCCGCCCTGGCTGTTGGCTCGTGTGGCTCACCGCTGGCCCTGTGCCGTCTCCGGTGGGGGCGGCTATCTGTGGGGTCCCGCCTCTCCCCGACAATCCCCCAGGACAGCCCCAGCACTGCCCTGCTCCCGCCTGCAGTGCCAGGATCCATCTGGAGTTAGCCCCTCCGGGGTCTGCATGTCCCACGGGAGCTGATGTCTCTCAGGTGACTCGGGCTCTTCTGGCCTGTCCCTAAGAAATTTCTGGACTCCCGGGGGGAGGACAACTTTATCCTACTTAGAGAAGGAGAAGCCTGGGTGGGGCTTCTGTCCTGCTGTGCTCTACCCTGCCAGCACGTCCCGTGTGCCCTCTCTGCGGGGTCCTGTTCGCGTCCATGCGACCCGTCATCTCTCCCACCTCGAGAGAACATGACCTCCCTTCTACCAGCCGCCGTCACCCTGCTCCACCCTCCTTCTCAGCAGAGCTCCCCAAAGAACCGTCTCATCTGGGAGCCCCCACGCCTCCCTCTCCACGCTCTCGGGCACCACCCTCCACGGGATCCTCCCCCGTCACCCCCACAGGCACTCCAGGAGGGTGCCAGTGACCTCCGTGTGGCTGAACCAGGGGCCAAGTCTCTGTCCTCGTCCAATCTGCAGTGGCTCACGGCGCAGTTGATTGTTCCTTCCTCCCTGACGCCCTTCTCCAGGGCCCGCGGGACTCCGGAATCCCCTGGCCTCTCCTGCCTTGCTGGCGGCTTCTCAGGCTCTTTGTCTGGGTTCCCCTGGTCTCCCTGCCAGACACACACAGGGCTCAGTCCCTTCCTCTCCTCCGCCTCCTCACACTCCCTGGGGGCTCATCCCAGATCGAGGCTTTAAATGTTGTTTATGTGCTTTCGTTGGCCTTTGGAATCATCTGTTTGTATTGTTTTCATTGTTGTATTTTTACTGAGAACCACCAAGTCGAGGGTCGGCACAGCCAGAACCTGACACGGGGTCCCTTCTTTCTGTTGGAACACTTGCATCCCAAGGTCTGTGTTCTAAAGACCCCCGGAATGTCCGGCATCTCCTACCGCCCAGCTGAGGGACGTTTCAAACAACTGTCCCAGATGTTACTTCCTTCCTCCCCCAGAGGACGGCCCCTGTCGTCTCCCGTTTCAGCCAAGGGCAACTCACTTTTGACTCCTCTCTCTTCTCCCTGCCCTACAAACCACGTCAGCACATTCTAGGCTCCATCTTCCCATCTACCCAGGACCCAAGGACTCTTCATCACCTCCAGCACTGCTCCCGGCCAGAGCCTCCGCCGCCTTTCTCCCGGTGACAGCAGCCTGCCCAGCTATCTCCGCCACCCCCGTTCCTCCCATGACCAAGTTTTGTCCTGGCAGCCAGGGCCATCCCTTGAAATGAACGCCAGGTCAGGTCCCTTCTCTGCTCAGAACTCGACAGTGACTCCCCACTTCACTCGGAGTCACTTGCCGGGCCGCTGGGCCGCAGGACCCTCCGTCCACCAGGCGCCTCTGGGTTTCACTCTTCCGGCTCCGCCCGACCCACCCCACTCTCACCACAGAGACCCTGTGCTGCCCCCAAACACGTGCCAGGCATGTCCTCGTGGCTGGGACACTCTACAGATCCTGCAAAATAATCCGCTCATTTATTTTAAACACTTTGCTCATTAACAAGGCCTGCCCTGACCACCCCGATCTGGTTCAGAAGTCAAGACTGATGCCACACACACGGAGAGGGCGTGAGCACGTTTGCGGCTCACATGGCGAGGCCTTCCAAAGAGCAGGGTCAGCTCCCGAGCAGCCAGGGATGACGGGAGGGCAGGGCCGGGAGGCGGGCAGGGCTTCCGTGGTGGTTGGACGGGGCCTGGCTGAGGGCTCCCATGTGTGGCCCAGGCCTTGCACGGGGAGAAGTGCCCCCCGGCGTGGGGGAGGGCCCTCTGGGGGGGCCCACGAGATGGGAAGCAGCCCGTGGAGAGCTGCCAGCCACCATCAACACGCAGCCACACCTTACCACGACCGCGGCTATAAAGGACACCCGCCCCTCCTCCAACCTCTGCTCCTGAAGTTCTCCACAGCTCTGGCCATGTTGGGCCACACTCTATCATCTACTTACTTCCTATGTTCACAGTTTATTGTCAGCCGATTAATTGTCTCTCAGAATGCAAACTCCATGAAGGCAAGGTTTCGGTAAGTACTGTGACACATTTCGTCAACCTTAGTCCTGAGATGCTGCTAAATCCCAAGCACTTAGAACAGGGCCCAGCAGGGTGTGGGTACTCAGAGATATTTTTTAAATGAACGAACAAACGGTAAGGAAGTAGTGTGTTACTCGATGACTCATGACTGAACGTGTCTGAGGACCTCCTGAGGAAGTGTGGCTCGCAAGTGGTATGGGGACACCCTTGGAAGCCTGTCCCTCTGTTACTGGGTACAAACATCATGGCAGCGGTTTTGCCTTTCATGGCTCTAGATCACCGTTTCTGTGTCCGAGGGCAGATGGAAACAGGAATGCTCTCCTGTTCCTCTCTGCATCCTCAGGGCAGATCGGAACCTGGCGGTGAGACTCTTAACAGACACTGCTGGGGTCAACGAGCAAGTTAAATGATACGAACAACTGCAGCACATTTAAATAATCAGCCACCGACTTAAATAGTTCAGGGCAACATAGTTCAGAAGACATCACTTTGTTCAAAATAAAGCTTTTAAAAATATTTTTACTCAATGTTTAAGGAAAAAAAACACTCCATGGGTTTTACTTGTAGACAACTATAAGGGATTCGGGTCTGGTCTTTTTAAAAAGTAAATTGAATATATAAAAATCAAAGCACCAGGCCTAGCTCAGTGGCTCATGCCTACAATCCCAGCACTTTGGGAGACCGAAGTGAGAGGATTGCCTGAGCCCCCGGGTTCGAGACCAGCCTGGGCAGCTTGGCAAGCCCTCACCTCTACAATAAATAAAGAAGATTAGCCAGACATGGTGGCACACACTTGTAGTTCCAGCTACTTGGCAGGCTGAGGCAGAAGGATCAACTGAGCCCTGCAGGTCAAGGCTGGGGTGGCCGTGAACATACTGCTGCACTCCAGCCTGGGCAACAAAATGAGACTCTGACTCAAAAAAAAAAAAAATCAAAGCACCATTAATTTGTCCATTCTATATATGACATTAAACATCCCAGTTGTGTGCTTTAACAAAGAGAATGATAGTTTTCGGTGCAATGATGTATAAAAAGTAATAGAAAGCAAGAGCTCACTAAATCTAAAAACGCACATGAAACATAAGCATGTCTGTCAAGTTAGGGTGAGGAAAGCCTCTTCACCGGCCCACCCCACCCCCCAGCCTCCTCCCATCCCACCTGTGCGGGAACACACCTGTAGGCCGCGCGGTGTCTCTGCATGGCCACGGCAGCCAGTTGTAGCTGGGCCCGCACCACAACCTCCAGCTCCCTGGCGGCGCGCTTGGCCAGACTCCCACACCCCGGCTGCTCCAGCTCTGACACCAGGGCGTTCAGTTGCTCTTCAGCTTCTGTCAGCAAGACCGCCTGTGGGGGACACATACGTTGCCAAGCTTGGGATGACATACGGAACGTCCCTCTCCATATCAGATATTTCCCATGTGCCAAAAAGAAGCAGTGGATGGGAGATCTGTTCCTGCTCATCGGAGAAGAGAGCTCAGTGAGCAGGGGAATGGCGGTGGAAAATGCCAGAGAAAGAACTGGCACACGCACATGTGCACACGTGGCCTCTACAGAGTGCACAGCCAAGCTCTTCACTCATGGTGGTGACGTTCGAGGAATTGCCACAGACACTGAGTAGTGAACACTGGACCACAGCTCCCAGGGACAGACAGAGCTGAGCCCCTGCACGCCTCTGGTCACAACATTTTGCTCAGCTGTTCGATACCGGGCCTTGCTGGATGCGTTTTGTGTCTGAAGATGCATTGTTTAATACCCACTGCTGAGTCTTGAACTCAACCAACCGTGCTTGCGTGAACAGTGCATCGTGGACACACATGCTTTCTCTACAGGCATGTTGCAGCCTTCGTGCACCTAGAAATGCAAGGTGGAGCTTCACACCATGCTCAAGGGTCATTTTAATATCAAAACCACCCACAAAAATGCAAAAAGTGTGATATGGAGCTCAGGACCATGAAATAGACTCTGGCTTACAGCATGAAAGCTCAAACAGGAAGGCAGAGCATCACCGCATCCACCCCAGCTGGGATGCACGCACTGGCCACCTCAGAGTCTCCTACGCTCTGGCGTGTCCATGAATAACCGAGAAGTGCTGAGTCTCAACTCGGAGGTGACAAATTCATTTTAGCAGACCGTTAAACTCGTAAACACAGAATCCAAGAATAACAAGGACCAACTGTATTTCAAGTTAAACAGTAATTGCCTCTTGGTCATGTGAAGACGAGATTTTACAGCAGACAGTCAACAGAAATGCAACTGACACGGCCCAAGGAAAGCGAACCACTGATCTTCCAAGCAACCGGTCTCTAAAGGCTTAGGTGTGCAGAGCAGTGGAGAGCACACAGATACGGAGTGATTTGGTGTAACGGTTAAAGAGCATGGATGTTAAGTTAAAAGGATGTGGGTCCCCTCCGAGATCTGTTTTGTTGTGCGTGTGACTCTGACACTGCCTAAGTCTCAGTTTCCTCATGGTCCGAATCCATGATTTGAATCCTAGGCTCAAATCCACGGGCACCCGCGTCGCAGAACCATGAGAGTGAGACGCCCACATGGAGCGCGAGTCACGGGAAGGCACTGGGTGTGGCAGAGGTTGCTGTTGTCACCTCTGCTCCCAGGAAGTGAGAAGCACCTGGTCCCACACATCATGACCCATTTTCTGAAGCACCTTAATAGCTTCTGCAGTCAAAGACCCACCCCAGAGCACCCACCTGTCTCTTGGGGAGTACACCCCACTCCAGCCCCATGCAGTTTTGCGCCAGGAAGGGCACCCGGCCCCCCTCGGGTGAGCATGACCCGCAACACCTGCCTGGGCCCGAGGGCGCCCGGTGGCAGCTGACCTACTGAGACTGGGAACCCCGACTGGACTCGCCTTCAGGGTGCTCAGGATGGACTCATTCCTGGCTCTGGTGAACTGGCAGAATGAACCCCTGTCCTCCTTGGAATACAGCTCTGTGGAGACAAAATGGAGGAAGAACCAAGGACGTCTGTGGTTAGTTTAAAAGTCAGTTATTGGTTTTTAAAACGTGTCATTCGTGGGAAACGACCCATGTGTTTGAGGACAAAAACCAGCACAGGGGTCATAAGAAGCGTGTTTCCGTGCCAAGTGTCCCGAGGCACCACGCACCCTCAAGGGGGCGGAGGCTGACCCCTCCAAGTCGGACAGCTTGAAGGGTCTTGGCCACTCAGCCATGCCACTAGAGCTCTCGGCGACTGAGTCGCGGCTCCTTTCCTGGCCCCCTTATGGCCCTCAAAGTATCTGGGGTCTCCCAGATGCTTCCAACATGTCCATAAAGTCTCCCTGGAAGCAGCAGTGCTGCTGACGCACGCGAGCCGCCAGGCCGAGAGCAGAGGGGGCTGCTGGGAGCTGCACAGGCTGCAGTGCCACGTGCCCCCTTCCCGCTCCCATCTGCAACCGAGCCTGCCCGTCCTCGGCCAGCGTGAGTGGGAGGACGGAGACCAGCCTCAGCCTGTTCAGGCAGCCTGGCATCCAGTCACAGGAGGGAGGGATACCTCAGTCACCTGGCTAGACATCATGCCAAAAATGCCACGCATGGAGACCAGGGCGTCGAACGGGAAGAATTCTAAACCCACATGGAGCTTCCCCTCCTAGCCCACCCGGCGCTCTCTGACTCGGGACACCATGAGTCCAGGGGCCAGCTGAGGCAGGGAGTGCTTGATAGCCCAGTAGAATGACTGTAGCGAATGAGAATTTATAGTGTTTCAGAAGCACGACAGGAGAAGACTGCAATGGTCCCGGGACAAAGAAATTACAAATGTTTGAAGAATGAGCATCCCAGTTACCCTGATTGGTTTACACAGTGTATGTGTGTATCAAAAGAACACAGGTATACTATAAGTTTGTATAATTATTATGTATCAACCTTAAAAATTGTAAAATGAAAAAAGAATCGTATCTTTGTATGCATTTGAATTTATTATATAATGGATATCTTGTTTCAGTGCAGAAAGACTGGATTCTTGAAAATACATGGTAACGACACAACTAGTTATTCATCTAAACTTCCAAAGTATATATAACCTCAGGGAAAAGTAAGAAGATAGCCAAAGTCGATCTGATATGTGTGAGCAACTGTGAACAAGGAAAACAGTAAACACGCAGGTAAATCTCCACAACTATCATAAGGTTAAAAAAAGTACAAACAATGTCTCACTATCAAGTTGATAAAAAAGATAAGACTGAAGCCTAAATCAGTCAAATTATGTAAACGGGAAGGCGCGATCCAGCCCAGTGGCCTCAGCAGAGAGTCAGACACTCACATGCAGCGTGACGTCAGCTGTGACACAGCAGCTCCATTCCCGGCTGTGAGAAGCTCTCACTCGGAAGGACACAGAGACACACTCAAGAGGGCAGCCAGCAGTATTGTTCTTAAGTAAGCAAAAACCCAGAAAGCTGTCTAAATGCTGGCCATCAGTACAATCAAGAAATAAAGTGAAAACAGAGGAACTGCAGCTACAAACATTGATGTAGGTAAGTCTCAAAGAGACACTGTTCAGGGGACCAGCTTCTGGCAGGACCACAGGAAGAGCTCCAAGAACCCACTGTACTAACTCAGCAGGAGGTCCTGCTACTTAAACGCTGACCCTCTCTGCAAAGGATGCTAGGTCCCCACAGAGAGAGTCAGCATCTAGGCAGGAGGCTCTACTAACATGTGGCAAGAAAGGCACCCACTGTGGCATCCGGAGAGAGACAGCGCCCTCTCTGCTCCTGCTGGCTCAGTGAGATGGAAAAATCCACTCCAGCCGGGTGCAACTCGGAAGACGTGGACCCCTCCTTCCACCAGCCCTGACGTGTGGGATGGGGGCTCTATCGTGAGCACAGCAATACTGAGAACCGGGGACCCCTCTAGTCCTTTCCCCACTCATAAGGGTGAGTGAACAAAGAAAACCGAAGAGATTGCAACAGGTATCAGTAAGATAGAGACTAGAAAAACAATAGAGGAAGCTAACAAAACTGACTAACCTCTAGCCGGACCAAGAAAGAAAAAAGAGAGGAGACGAAAACCACTGCAACTGGAAATAAAAGAGGAGACACAGCTACCGACCTGATAGAATTTTTTAAAAGATCATAAAGGAAAACCAGGAACAACAGTATGCCAATACATTAGATAACGCAGATGAAATGGACAAATTCCTAGAAATACGCAAACCACTGAATCTGAGTCAACAAATAGACAGTTTTAAGAGATGTACAAGTGCAGAGATTGAATTGGCTAAAAAAAAACTACCCACAAATATAAAAGTACAGGCCATATGGCTTCACTGCTGGATTCTACCAAATATTTAAAGACTAATATAAGTCTTCACAAACTCTCCCAAGACACAAAAGAAATACAGCCCAACTCTTCCTATGAGGCTGTATTAATCTTGCCTTTCTATTGCCTGTATTGACGACATTTCAACGTCTGGGCCTTGCTGATCCTAAAAAGACTGTCCCTGCCTGCCGGGGTTGGCCAGCTCCTAGAGACAGCAGAAGACGCACCCGGGAGCACACCTGGTGAAGACGCACCCAGGAGCACCCCTTCCATGGGCCAACTTGCCAGCCCAGAGCCCACCCCACCACCCCCTCTACTGCTCTCAAGCTCTGGGCCACTCTTTCCTGCCTAATCCGCCCAGTCTGCCCAGTGTCAGAGGACTGGTGCAGCCCCTGCTCCCCAGAGCCCACTGGGATTGTTGAAGTGAGCCAATACTAAGCCTGTCTGCCCTGCCCTACCCACCCCTTCACCCAGAAGCCATATCAAGGCTCGTGCTCTGCCCCCTCCCTCTGCCTCTGGAGAGACCCCAGTGTTTTCCTCTGTGTCCTGCCGCTGTGGGGTGCAAGTCTCCCCTGGAAACTGTAACATGCGATGCTTCTCTGGCAGCCGTCTGAGCTGTTGGCCTCACCAGACCTATACAAAACCTCCATTTTAAAAACAGAGGCCAGTATTCCCTGACCCCAGAACTAGACAAAGACACTGCAAGAAAACAACACTACAGACCAACATCTCTTATGAATATGAATGCAATAATCCTCAACAAAATACTAGCGAACAGCAGTTAACGACCTGTGAAGAGAATTATAAACCATGACCAAGTGGGACTCATCCCAAGAATGTAAGGTTGGTTAAACATCCAAAAAACATCCATGAGCCAGGGTCTAGAATACCACAGCAAGACCACAGGCCAGAGCACGGCAGCTGTCCCAGGGTGGGCCCAGGGAGGGGTCCTGCATGGGAAACACAGTGTGAGTGTTCCACTTTGTAAATGAGTGAGGA
The DNA here is from genome assembly GCA_027257055.1 of Cephalopachus bancanus. Lineage (NCBI taxonomy): Eukaryota > Metazoa > Chordata > Mammalia > Primates > Tarsiidae > Cephalopachus > Cephalopachus bancanus. The sequence goes on from JAPVLO010000090.1 coordinate 5,144,135, forward strand.
GTTCTGCCGTGTGCATTCCACAGAAGTTGTGCATGAGTGGGTGGATATGGATGGCTGGCTAGGCCTCTCCTGGACACAGCACATGCATGCCATTGTGTGAGCCTGGTGGAAGAACACACTCTAGGCCACCTGGGTCCACAGGGGTGGAGGGGGGGGAGCTGAGAAAAGAGGAGAAAGGAAAGAAGCAAAGAGTGGCCGCTACCTTTCAAGCTCTGGAGGTTGGGTCTGTTCCTGTCGGCAAGAGGTCCGAGACACGGCATTCTCGATGCACTGTCTGGGACGCAATTTATTGTTGCAGCCACACTGATGAAAAAGTACGCTTTAACCAAATAAAACTTATTTAAGAGGTGCTGCTGGCCAATTGTCGTCAGGGTTGGAGGCACGTTTTTATTTATTAATTCATCAAGGGCCTAAAAAGGAAAACACAGGGGAAAAGGAAGTTAGCACAACATTTCGGACATGGGGGGCTCCTCCCCTCTGAGGCCCATCTAGGGCTGGATAAAGGAACACAGGGATAACGTGGGCCCTGGACACTGGTCTGTGGAGACGTCCCCACATCCCACCTTCCTCTGTCAGCCCTGTAGACTCCGTGTGGCCGCCCGCCACGTGGTCCCACGTGGCCAAGTGAACCTGGTGCCAGAGGGAGGGAGGGAGGGAGGGAGAACCCTCAAGCAGGGAAACAAAGCCACCAGCCCGGTGCATGGCCTCTCCATGATAGCGCAAGTAACAGAGCTCACCAGACAGGCACGGGCAGGGCGCAATGGCCGGGCACGGCGCCCACACCTGTCCATCCAGGAGCCTCCGGCCCCAACTGCAACACCCCGCTCTGGCCTGAGTCTTCCCGGGCTGACCTGCCACCAGGAGGGCTGGAGAGAGCCGCCAGCACCCGCCAACCTCGGCATGCCCACACTTGGCCAGGCCAGTCGCTTCAGGCCTTCTGGCCTCCAGATCCCAGCCCTCCCTCCCCGTCCTCCTTTCAGCTGGCAGCTGGCTCCTCCTCAGCTGGGGAAGCTGTCAGTGCAGACGCTCCGCCTCGCCTCCAAGAGCCGGCCAGACCTCATGCCCCGTGTCCTCCCCCGCCTGCCATGCCTCCTCCACCCCTCTTGCTGGCTGCCTCCTTCTCCTGAGCCCCCAGTGTGGCCCAGCCCTGGACCTCCCCGTCTTTCTCCTCCCGCCCCTTCGACGGCCGAGTCGGCTCGTGGCTTTAATCCGCCGAAAGACAGGTGCGCCACTGGCTCTCCTCTCGGCTCCAAGATGAAGCTCTCCCGAAGCTCCAGGTTCGTGGAATCAGATTCTGACTCAACTTCCCCACTCAGAGGCTCAACGCCCAGAGCTGCATGCCCACTCTCCCCTAGAACCTCCATCACACACAGGCACACACACGCACACGATGCACACACACATACACCCATGCCCACGTGTGAACACACGTGCGTGCACACTTGTGAACAGACACGCACACCCGAAACAGACACATACACACACACGCACACGTAAGCTCCACGAGGGCGGAGTCCGCACTGCTGGCGGCCTGCTGTGTCTTAGTGACACCGTGGACGCGGCATCTAGCGCACCGTGGGCACACAGCTGCTCGAGGGCCCCCTCCCTGAGGCCACCGGAGGCCTCTGCTCCAGGTGTTCCCGCGCCACGCCTGCCCTGAGAAGGGCCCGGTCATGCTGGCCCCTCTCGGGCCCTGAGTCCCGCTGCCCCACCCCCGGCTCTAGCCCCCGTCCGCACACACAGCTCCCCGGTCAGACGCTCTCCGCCAGGCGCTTACAACGTGCGCCTTCACTGCGTCAGGCCAGTTCCGTCACCCCAGCGAAGACTCTCCCGCCCCCCACGGGGCGTCACACTCAGTGCTCTCTCGCGGAGACGGAAAGCTGGCTCCTCACGGCCTCGCTCCTCGGCGACCCGAGCCCTTGCCGGTGCCGAGAGACAGGGCTTGGCAGCAGGGGGCGCTGCTGGGGGGGTGACGTCACGAAGGGCATCTGGCCTCAAACCAGGGGAGGCGGAGCCAAAGGGAGGCCCAGACTTCACCTGGGGGTCGCCTCCCGCCGACCTGATCCTGAGTCGTGCCCCCAACTTCGAAGCAAGTGAAGACGGGGGAGGAGGACGCCCCTCGCCCGGCGCAGCCCAGCCCCTTTCCGCCGCGCCGACGCCCCCAGCGCGGTTCTCCCGCTCACATCCCGTCCGCCTCACGCGCCCACGGCCTCTCCAGCTCGTGGCATGTCTGCCACTGGTCTCGCCGCTGCAACCCCAGCTCCAGGCGGACTTGGAGCTGGTCTGTCTGTTGTGGCCCGCTGGTGTCTGTACTGTTGCCCACAACAAGCTCTTAAGGAACATGTGTTGAGGGACTGTGGAAGGCTGCTGGGAGGCCCTCGACTCGAGAAGACAGAAAGGCTAGTCACCTTGCGAGAACAAACCCCACTGCTTGGGAGAGCCTGAAGCAGGTGGCCACGGGCTGCAGTCAGCCCTGCTCTTTCCTTCACCTGCCTCAGAGCCCCCAGTGTCTCAGCAAGGGCTGGGGAGCCAGAACTGCTGGGCCTGGCTGCCACTGACTGCAGCCCTGCGCCAAGAGCTGGCCCTCCCGCTCCAGAGAAGAAACTTAGGATTGGTGGTGGAGGAAGGGTCTCTCTTCTCTCTCCACAGCCAACGGCAGCTTAATGAGTCTTGACTCTCACACACAAACACTTGAGGAGCAGAAGAAGATTAATCAGTAATGCTATCTACTACTCCTCTCCCTCTATGCAAAGACCACGCAGCGTCACCTGGAGAGTCTTAAGCAAACCAACAGCGCTATTCTAATTAATTAGCTAATAGAGCTCGGGTTTCTGTTGTACTATGAGTCTTTTGTTGCATAAAAAGAAATGACCAGACCGACATTCTTTTTACACCAAAAACCACTCCTCAAGAGTTTTTAGGCTGCCCTGGCGTCGCTGACTGGAAGAAAGAGATATTCTCCCACAGCCAAAGGCCTTGGAACACTAAGACGGACGATGAAGTGGAAGCACATCTTCCTAATACCAGTGCTCTCATTTCAGGCAGCTCGTCCAGGAATTAAAACAAATTTATAGGAAAGAAAATGAATCCCCCAAAGCATAATTAAAAGTGGACTTTGGGAATAAAATGTACAATAACAGAAAAGTAGTCAGATTCCATTTAATAAAAGGCGGATACATTCTTGTAAATGATGACACGTCTCTCAACATTATTTAATAAAAATAACTGCCGCATTTAATGCTGCTTCCTAGCATTAAAAGCAAACCCTGAGTCTGTATGCGCTGGCCACGCCTGGCCTACGGGCCCTGCCCCATCCAGAGCCCCCCGGGCACCGGCTACGTCAACTCTCCTGCTCTGACACTTCCAGGAGGCGGACTCAGGGTTTTGGACATGGCGGGGGACTCCTCCCCTCTGCGGCCCATCTGGGGCTAGATGAAGGAACGCAGGGATAACATGGGCCCCGGACACGTTCCCAAAGTTTTTACAATGACCATCTCAAGATGCTCAAACGCTAATAGTTCATCAAAGGCTTCAGGCCCAATCATTCAATGAGTGGCAGGAACCAACAGGCTCAACTGGGCCGTCTCATCCTCTTTTTGTGAAAAATACCGGAGCGTCAAAGCAGCTGCTTAGGAAAACGCCAAATGAAGACCTCCCAAACCACTGGCGGACGGGTGGAGAACTCAGAAGGAACAGTACGGGTAAAAATGGCCACACGTAGGCCGGGCTCGGTGGCTCCGCCTGTCATCCCAGCACTTTGGGAGGCCGAGGCGAGAGAACTGCCTGAGCCCGCGGGTTCCAGACCAGCCCGGGCAACTTGGCGAGAGCTTGTCTCTACAGTAAGTAACAGTTTTTCAAAATTAGCCAGCATGGTAGCCCGCACCTGTAGCTCCGGACACTTGGCAGGCTGAGGCAGAAGGATCACCAGCGCCCCGCAGGTGGACGCCAGGTGGCCGTGAGCGTGCCACTGCACTCCAGCCTGGGCGACAGAGTGAGACACCAACTCAAAAACTAAAATAAAAAATGACTGTGTGCGTGGGCCACTGCACAACACGCAGAACCCTCTACAAGCAAAGCCAGCCAGGGTCAACACCAAGGGTCAACACCAAGCTCCAAGACGCTGGGTCCGGCTGGTCGGCTGGGTCCGGCTGGGTCCTGAGTGCACAGCTATGACTGAAAGGCAGGGGCAGCAACCCGGCAGCCCAGCTGAACGCCAGCCAGTTCCGTTTCGTCCTGCCCCGTCTCTGGACACAGCGTTTCGAGACAAAACGCCATGTCAGAAACAAAAAAGGATGTCCCGTAGAGGACTTTCAAGACCAAAGAGCATACCAACCAGCAAGACTGCAATGACTCAAGCATGATCCACACTGAGTATCCAGTGCTTGTAAGATATTATTATCCTTACCTGTATATTTTCTTTACTGCTAAGAGGTTTTCCTGAGTCAAACGATTGAAGTGTCTGTCAAAATACAAAGCATTAACAGTAAGAGCAAGATGATTTGAGTATCATTTAAATAAACTGTTAGTATGGTCTTCTAAAATTATTTCAAGTATCATTCTTCTTGTAAAAGTAATGCATGTTCTAGTCAGAAAAGATAAGCATCGTATGAAAGATGACTAAAAATGACAAGTCGTATGTGTTGATATTCTGATGTCTTTCCCACCAATTTCTTTGTGGTATATTTTTAAAACTTATGTATAGATCTGTTCTCCACTTTTGTGACACATCACATCCTAAATTTTTCCTAGACACGAAGTTATCTGTGAACCCCAGGCCGCCAAGGTGGTGGTAATACTCCATCCTGTGAGTGCAGCCCAAGAACGAGACCCTTTCCTGATATTGAGAAGCCTAACAGACTTCTAAAGACCTTCCCGCCTATCCACCATTCAGCCCAGGTTTAAATAACATCGATGGACTGCTTCCTCTGTATTTATGATGACTGTCTGTGGATAAATTCCTGGAAGCAGAATTTCTGGGTCAAAAAACAAGACTATGTCAAGAGAATTAAGAAGGTCTGGCTCAGTTGACCCTCCTGTCACACTGTGGATGCCAGAACTGTTGCACTTTTAACACTGAGTTTCATCACCCGAAGAACTCTTTGCCAGTTTGAGATGAATTGTATTGCTCTCAGAATGACTCTTTTTTCTTTTTCTTTTGTTGCAATCACCAGTTAACATATTGACTCTAAGTGCGAGGCTGAACCCGGAGCTGTTGTGTTTCTCTGCCATGGGAGACTGCTGGGTCATGGAGCAGACTGTGTCCCTCTCGGCAGAGAAGACACTTTCAAAGACATCCATCCACAGAACCCAAGATCGGTGCGCCTCCACACCCCCTCGGTCCCAGGAAGCCACCTGCTGCCCCCGTGAACAGGATGCTCACACGTGGGGTGCAGCCAAGCCCCTGTGCTCCTCGGCCCAAGGACCATCTGTGTCCATGAGACCACCCCAGCGAGTCTAGAAGTGACGGGAGCAAGCCTTGCCAATGAGGGCCAAGAGTCGTCCCAGCCCACTTCCCGAGGCCCCGGTGCCCCAGCAGGGGCTGCCACTTGTGCCCAGGTTGACCTTCCACCTTCCTGACCTGACTCTCCCTCCCAGGGACTCCACTCTCAGTCCTCTCTGGGGTCCACTCGGAGGGACCCCAGCCCAGTACACCACAATAGGCTGTTACTGGAAAGACGTGCTGGTGAGTGTTAGGGTAGCACCTTTTCAGAAGATACTGCCATCCCTAAAGCTTTGGAAGGTGAATCACCAAATCCAGGGAGCTCTGTGGTGGAATAAATGAAGGAGAGGTGGTCCTGGGACTTCAGACTCACTGATAAAGAGCAGAGCCAGCATGAGCATGTGGGGGATTTTAAAGCCTGTAAAAAGCCCAGTGTCATCGGAAGCTTTCAGTGTGAAGCCTTATCATGAATTCCTTCTTTAAATAACTAGCCTGCAGCCTAACCACACGGGCACCTATTTTAATTACAAGCCCCAAATGCAGTTCCTCTTTAATTACATGGTTTGAATTCCCAGCTGAAGCTGGGAAGCTGCAAATGAACCCTGGGAACACAAAATCTGAAATCGGAATCCCAGGAGATGGTTCCCCTTGTGCTTATCTCAGGAAAGCTTGGGTGACATAAGCAATGAGCGTCAGGCCGTGTGTGTGTGTGTGTGTGTGTGTGTGTGTGTGTGTGTGTGTGTGTGTGTGAGCGTCAGGCCGTGTGTGTGTGTGTGTGTGTGTGTGTGTGTGTGTGTGTGTGTGTGTGTGTGTGTGTGTGTGTGTGTGTGTGTTCCGGGGCAGCCATGGCCAGTGGACACTCTTGCCTCCCATTCCACCCAACAGGTTTCTCCCTCCTCATCCTCCTCCCCTCTCTCCTCCCCCCCATCCCCTCCCCAACCACCACGCCTGACCCTGAGGCTCAGCCTCTCACTCTCTTCTCCAGGAGCCTGGGCTAGGGGATCTCACAGCCCATCCAGGCCCCAACCCCCTCTCCACCGAATTCCAGAGTCCTGTCAGCCAGGATCCACCTGGCTGCTGGAGCAGGCCCACCTCCATCGGTGCTGCATTCCCCAGGTGGGACACTGTCTTGTCCTGGACTCTTTCACCATCAGGGCAGACGCCTGGGCTCTGCCCTGAACACCGGAGCTGGCGGCTGCTCACTCCCCACACCCACCATCGCCCCAGCGCCTTCACATCCCCACCAGATCACTCCAACAGCACTTGGGCTGGTCCCCCGCCCACCCCACAGCCTGTCCCCAGACAGCTAAGGCAGCGTCCTCTCCAGTTAATTCCCATATCCCGCCTCTCTGCTCTTGGCACCAGCTGAAGGCCTCCCGTCTCGCCGGAGGAAACGTCTTCCCAAGCCCCAGCCTCGAGCGACCCCTCCTTCCCTCTTGCTGCCTCACTTGGCCCTGCAGCACCTGGCAGGGAGCAGACCCGCCCCTGCAGTGCCTCCCCCAGGCCACCTGGAGAAAGCAGCGCCCACCGCCTGGCCACCTTGGGTCCCTCCCCGGCGGTGGCAGCCCTCCCGGGCAGCAGCCTTCTGCCTTGTACTCCTCCGCCCGCGCCTGCAATGGGGCCTGCATCCAGGAGGCGTGCGAGGCTTGCTTTTCAGCCAATTCAAGGCTGCATAAAGTCCCTGTAGAAGTATAAAGTGCAGACCGTCCTGGGTGGGAAAAGGAGAGGCTGTTGGCTGAGCGGCGAGCGAGAAAATGCTAAGTTGGCCCAGGGAGAGGGGGCGCCAGCCCGCGCCTCGGACACGGACAGAGTGGCCGTCGGCTGGCTCTGTTCTCCCCACACCTGCCTTTCACCTTCTCCCTCTCGTCTCCCTCTCCCTGCCTCTCCCTGTCTCTCTCTCCCTCTCCCCCTTCTTCTCTCTCTCTCCCTCCCTCTTTCTCCCTCTCCCTATCTCTCTCTCTCAGCTCCATCTACACACACATATGGTGTATACGCAGGCGTGCACGTGCACACACCTGTATGCGCCTGTTCAGCGAATGTCCCTGCAGGACGCTCTGCTGAGGCCTCAGCCTCACCCTATAACGGCAGGTGATAACGTGTACCGGCCACCTGGAGTACGAGGCAGGCACCTTCCAGGGATAACTCTCCGGGAATAAACACACCACAAGCCAACAGAATGTCCGAAGTCCCTCCCGGGTGCTCTCAGTTCTCCAAGCTGGATCCACGGGCAGGACACTCAGGTCCGCCTGAGTGTCTCAAACCAACACACACACACACACACACACACACACACACACACACACACACACACACACACACACACACACACACCAGGCAGACGGAAGGTGGCTCCTCCATTTCCTTTAACTCTGTCCTGCGAGGTCCAAGCACCCGCCTACAGCAAGGCCGCCAGGATCCCTTGGTCACCATGAAAACCACATGGGAAGGAACAGCTCAGTCTGACCTAAATTAGACATCAACTCCAGTATGCGTTTCCAAGGATGCTTCGATGATCCAGTTCACAAGTACTAATTAAGCAAGCCAGGTGAAACTATCTCCTACAATAAAAATGTTTTAAAACTGGACAAAATGGAAGAATGTTCCCTCCTCCCAGAAATCAGAAGAAAGTTGAACAACACATTCCTAATTCTTTGGTACAAAGTATGAAGATAAAAAATACTCAGATAAGCTAGAAGCGTTATTTCGATTCAGAACGTCACCCAGAAATGTGTGATGAGAACCAAAGGTCTAAGAGGCCGTGGCTGATAAATGTCTACGGAGACTGTCTGTCATGACCATTATGCAAAGCAGCAGGCAGCATCCCTGAACCAGAATTTAACGGGACAAGTCCACTCCAAAGCCACTGCCTCCCCGCAACCCCCTTCCACTCCAGACACTGAAACCTCATAGGAGTCCAGTGTCCCCGGATGGAGGCAGGCTTAACACAGAGGTCGGAAGTCCAGAGACCCGTGACGCCCTCTGGCGGGAGTGCTCCCTCATTCAGGAACGCGGACTCAAAGTGCACAGAAATGACTTTGAATGAAATTAGCCAGTTACCTTCATTTTCCCCGTAGCTTTGCAGCCAGCGGATATTGCACAGGGCATGTTTCTTCCATAAAAAATCTGGGACAGTTCATGAAAGGCCTCAGAAAAGAATCCCAAATCTGTAAGAACTTCTACCTGTCAAAGTGAAGGAAAATGTGATTTTTAATTAAACAATTGGCTTCACTTATAAAATAACAATTTGAGAGAAAAATCATCAACTTTGTGAGATCCAAAGCTTCTGGTTAATGTGGGTAACACATAGTGAATTGATGTCCACTAGACACCCATGGACAGAGACGACGTGTCTGTGGGTCCATTCACATGTGCAGTGGGCCAACACGCTGACAGCAGCGAGCGCTGCTCAAGCAACGACATCTGTCCAGTGTTGCCCACTTCACCAAAGTGAGCAACATTTTATACTGTGGTCGCCGTGGAGAAGTTACGCATAATGAGTTTGTCTTTCTGTTCCCATGATCAACTATGGGTTCAAAGAAAAACAAAACAAAAATACTCCCGACGTACCTCAGCACTCTGAGGATCAAAGTCAGCAGGAGACTAACTCCACAGTATGTCAACACAGGGACAACTGTTCATTTTCTCGTCCATAATTGAGGGACGCTGTCCACGTTACATGCCTGCATTTAACAGGATTAATCAGCCGATAGCTACACATTGTTCGTGGCTTGCTTTGGATGCAATCCAGCAGGACTATCAATCAGGAAGTCACAGAAGGAAAAGGCAAGCTGCTATGTACGGGCATCCATTCCACATGTCCATGGAGCACCACGTCACCACACCTCTCGGAGGCTGCGTTCCATTGGGAGCACACTGAGCTAATCAGAGTGGCCCACGAAGAGGTTCACAGCATGAACCTGAACACAGGGCCCTAACAGAGCTCTTTCAAGACTGTGATCAGGAAGGAGTCCCCGTGGAGGAGAACTTCAAGGAAAGATGGGGTGACGTTAAGGGGAGGACACGAGAAAATCTGTACAACGCCATGCAGAGGGGCTTGGGAGCAAGAGGAGGTCAGGAGGGGGTGGGTGGCAGCCAGTGGAGGCCAAGTGGAGCCCAACGACTGGGGTCAAGTGGAGCCCGGCGACCAGGGTAAAATGGGGCCGGATGACCACGGACCAGGGTCAAGTGGGGCCTACGACCATGGTTGCGAGTCAGAAGTGTTTTGGAGGTGGACAGTGATGATGGCTGCACACGGCCGGTGCCACCGAGCTGTGCACCTAAAGATGCTTACGGGAGTCACGTTTAGGTTCTGCATATTTTGTGTCAATGACAGAAATTGATTTTTAAAAGGAGGTTATTGGGGCGTCCTGAACAGGGCAGGGCCTGGACCTGACTTGAGTTTTGAAAGCATGCCGTGACTTCGTAGAGAACAGAGCAGGGCGGATGTGGAAGCAGGGATGCAAACGCGAGCTGGATCCAGATGTGGAGGAGGACCAGACCAGACCAGAGGAGGAAAGCCAGGGGGCCCGCTCGCCTGGCGTGCGACTCCCTGGTTTCCCTTCAGTGTTCTCTCGGGAGTCAAGCGTGTTTAAATTTGAAAGGAATACACAGAGGTGAGTTCAGAGGAAACTGGACAGGCAAATAAATGAACACGAGGTGAAAACCCTCGCCCGGGCCCTCGCCCCAGTCAGTTCCCACCTCTACTCCGCTCAATTCCCGGATCCAAGTCCTGCCATGAATCCGCCTCCCAACCCCCTCCGGCGGGGTCCACGGTTCTTCTCTGTCTCTTACGCTGCTCTAGGACCACAGCAGCCCCCGAAAGCCGTGAGCACAGCACACGTGGCCCCGGCCTTGGATCTCTCCAGATGGCGTCCTGCAAGACTCCTTGGTGGCCATCTGCCTCTGACTGACAGGCTGGAGCAGGCCGGTCCCCCATCCTGACCTCTCTGACCTTGCAGACCCCTCAGCTCCTCATGCCCAGCCCCCACATCTATCTCCACGGCGGGGATTCAAGATGGACCCGGAACTCCATGCATGGCACTCGGTGTGCTCACTGCGGGGTGACAGTCACTCCCCAGAAGCCAACACATTCCCCTTCTACACTGGCCATCCCTGCCTGCAAGACTGCAAGGGGGTGCCCTTCCCCCTTCCTGTTCGATGACGCCTGCTCTTCCCGAGCCCAATCCGTCTTGTCATGCTACACCCCGTCTCCCCCAGGCCCCACTTTCTCATGCCCAGGGACCTGGGTGACCTCTTGGATTTCGGTTACTCGCGTGGCGCTTGTAGACGGGGGGTGCTCAGTATACAACTCAGATTGAAGCAATAAGTACCTACCAAGTGTTTTCTATGTGATTTGCCACTAGACACCACAGGAGCAGACAGTGGACACCTGGTAAATGTCTGCAGTGTTAAATTCAATTCAATAATTAATTATGGAATATCAAGCATGGGAATTTATTTCTTGAGACACTTTAGGGAACTAGAAGATGAGTAAGATACAGGTCGTAGCCTCAAGAATTCTGCAGTGTTAAAGAAAGCACTGCTTAAAAAGAGAAGAGAGAGAGAGAGAGAGAAGGAAGTTATATGCCATCTTTTTAACGTGCTGTTGGAACACATGAGTCCAGTGATTCAGAGGGGACGATCCAGAAATTCCCACGGTCGCTAACAAATGACTTATTCCCAAGTTAAAACACACAAACGGTCGTCGCCAGGGCCCCCTCAGCAACGTCTTCATCTGGAAATGGATCGGGAGGGACTATGTGGGTCTGAAGACACTGACCCCAGGGCAGAGTCTGGGTGGGAGGAGCAGCTCAAAGGGAAGCCTGGCCTCCCCTCATAAGAAACGGGAGGGTCGGGCAGCGAAGGGAGGGGCTTGTTCAGAAAAGGGAAAGGGGCCAGGCCGGGGGCCCTGGCGCCCCTTACTCCCGACCCCAAGGGCTGACAGTGCCCGACCGGTCCAGCCCCTCTTCAGTGGTGCCAAGCTGGCAGCCCGATTGTCACCCTGGAGGGAGGGGCCACCCTGGGGACAGATGCACAATCGCTAGAGGTCAGCGTGTGGGGTGTCATCAGAGCCAGCGTGGCGCAGTCACCAGCTGGCAGCACTGCGGAAGGCCCCTGGATGGGAGGCCACAGTATGACATGAAGGCCAAGAAGCATCTTAAGGTCAAGAAGCACAAAGACTCTATTTTCACTCGCTTGTTTTGCCTCAACCTAAATGCCCCGGTCTTCCCGATTTTCAGGAAAGTCCACAACAGAAGCACAGGCCTTGGGTGAACCAGTGGTGTGTGTGTTACATGTGAGTGAGTGAAACATGGAGTACTAGGGCTGAGGGCCCAGGACAGGGAGCGGACACACTGGACGCGGAGATGACCCCACAGACACGACTGACGTGGCAGGCGTGCGCGCAGGGGTGATGAGGAGGGCCAGCAGGAAGACCCGACGCTGGAGCCCCGCTCCACACGGAGCCAAGCCAACTGCCCACGGTCTCAAGGCCGAGGCCCTCAGCTCACCCGGGCTAGAATTTCCTGCACTTGGGAGTCTGTCTGGGCTCGTTAGTTCAGCTTCCAGAGCACCGAAGAGCTCCGGATACCACGATATCCCCAAAGGCCTCAGGAGAAAACTGGCAGAAGCTTAAGAACACCGGCTCCGTTGGTCTCCTGGAAGCCAGGTCTCAGCGGGGGTGACTTCCAGGCGACGGGGCCGCGCAAGCCGTGTTTCCACAGGTAGCTCTTCCTCACTTCACCGTGCCCCAAGCACGGAATGATCCAAACCCGCCTGGCTCTTCCTCTTATTTTATTATGAGGGGTAAGTTATATTTGTGTCTGCTCAGCACCACAAGCACCAGCTTATCACCATGTTGGAATCAAACGTATGCATGACTATATGTCAGGCGGGACCCCCCAAAACGGAATGACCTCGTGGAGGGCGGGCCCCTTGCTGCTCAGGCTTCCCCCACTAGGCGAGTGTTCTGGGAACCCGTCGGCATCCGTGGACCAGCTAGTATTATAGTGAGAGGCTGCCTTCGGCTTCAGTGAACTTTGTACTTTCTTTTTTTTCTTTTTGAGATTCAGCACATTTGCCCATTTCATGATGGGTGATTTGTGAGCGCACCTGTCTACACTGCACTGAGCATTCAGTAGTTTTTGACCAAAAATAGCATGAGCCCCCCCATGCCCGCCCCTCCCTATTTACCTCGAATCTCACCCCGAATGACTTTTTTTGTCTACCCAGATGACAAAAGTCCTCAAAGAGAAACATTTTGCCCATGTGGAAGAGGTAAAACAAAAAACAGCAGAAGCACTAAAAGGCATCAAAACTGATGAGTTTAAAAACTGTATTGAGCAGTGGAAAAGTCTCAATTGATGTATGGCATCAAAAGGAGAGTACTTTGAAGGTGACTGAAGCTTAACATGTAAGAATGAATACCGATTTTTATAAATAAATTACCTTTTTTTGGTCCCCCCTCGTATATCCTCATAACCCAGAGCATCACATGTCTTCAAAGCCTGTGGCATACCTTGAGGAGTCTTGCTTCTAGGCTCCTGACTAGGTCTTGGCAAATTCCAGAAACAAAATATTGATACAATGCAAGGAGAGGCAGAACCTGTCAGGAGAAAAACACTCATTGTTTTCAAATGTATTTTGCCAAGTTAACAACATAATAATCAAATTTAGCCAACTATTAAATGCAGGGCATGTTCTGCAAAGTACTGACTGACCACCCATGCTGGGAGACTACACTGTGAGGTCTGAGTGACATGGTCGCCTGGTACGTGATTCATGATGTTACCAGAACTTGAAGATGCCATCAGAGACTGGTAGGTTCACCTAGATGGCAACTGGTGCCCCAGACTTGGGGTTTGCATCTCTTTAAGCATGAAAAAGTTAAAAGCCAATTTGTCTTCCTTGAAAAAAATTAACTCAACATAAATGTAGGAATCACTGTGGCCTTTGGAAAATGCCTAGCAAATAAGCTATCAAACAAGTGCAAAATTTAAAGCAAAGGGCTTCAGGCCATGTTCCCTTACTAGCTTCTGCTTAATCGTTCTGTGTCAGATGCTATTTATCTTCCATTAGGGTTTTTCTAGCAGCAAAAATACTTATCACATGCCTACTACGGTTCAGGCACGGTTGAACGAGAACAAAATCGAGCAAGAACCTGCCTTCACACAACTTACATCCCACTGGGATAAAACCCAAGCAGACTTCACATGACATTTTTATTTTCCTAGAATTCAAATTCCTCAGGTCCTCGGTTGCTCTTGAGCCTCGTGGAAATATGTGAAGGCTTACACCATCAACAGTTCGGGTGCCCTGGCCACCACCCACCCAGAGACGGGAGGAGGGGACAGCTGTGCCCACTCAGGCCTGCAGCTCCTGCCGCTGTCCTGCCCAGCTGAGGGAGGGCTCAGAGAGCCTGGGGAGCACACTCCTCAGTGCGCAGCTTCCCATGGTCCCACTGCTCTGTGACCCACAGCAAAAGTTATAGTGGACAGGAGTTCCCTTAGCCGCTGGGCTTCTTCTGGGGAAGGTCAAGCGACACGAAAGGGGAACTGTTTACTTCTTGCAAGTTCAGCGGGGGAGCCCCTAACTGTCATCCAACCTGCAGCTGCTAATAGCAACAGCTTTTTAAAGGGATCAGAACTGGTGGTAAGTGATTTCAAGCATAGTACCTTTTCTATAACTATGCCCTATAAACATAGCACAATAGCTTTTTATACCATTAATGCAGCACAAAACATTGAGTTGGCGATTGCCTTTGAGGCTTAGTTTCTTTTCCCTAGTGAGTGATAAAAACACACCATTTTATTGCTGTCAGTTGCTCAATTATTCACAAAAGCATTCTCAATTTCTTAAGCTTTAGAGAAAAAAAGTCTCATTTCTTTTCCAACGCAGTGATGATATGCATTATAGATGGGCATGACTAGGCAGCTAAAGGTGACCCAGGGGATGGAACTATTTTTTCAGTCCAGAAATGAATCCCTTTAACAGTGAGAGGAGACCATTTTGTTATTTTTTAATAAACAATCTCTTGCCAGTCTGCCAAGTGTTAAAGTCATTAATCAACCTCCTCACTTTAACACATGGTTTTATAGCATAATAATTCATATCGGGGGCAATAGAGAGAAAGAGCTGAATTTAGAACAACAAATATGCCAAGAGAATGGAAAACAATATATGGAAAAACAGAAAGTGGGCATGAAAATTATGCAGAAAAGGGAAACAAACCAGATAAGAGAAAGAACCGATATGAAGATGCCAAGGCCGAGAAAAAGAGATGCCAAAGAAAACAGAAGAAAGAGCTCAGAGGAAAGAGACAAGAGATAGGAGGGATGCAGAAAGTGACCAGCTGTCAGGACACACTAATTCATCTTTAAACGGCTATAGCTCCAAATTCACGGTCTACGCTGTGATTCTTTTCCAGAAGGGGAGGATGGCTGCATCTGGGCTTCTGGGTTTCCTTCAACAGTATGAGACATCTGCCATTTATCTCACGGTTATTCCTGAAATGCACCTTTGACCACGGAAAGACAAGAGACACAAGATAGACTTCTCTCAATGAAGACACACGCTCATCGTTTTGCTCTTGAGATAAACTGAAGGACTTGGTGTCGTGAGCTCCAAGCACACCCAGATCCCTGCGTCTGAGGTCAGTGACGCATTCTGGCCAATTTCACCCAATGTCTTCAGGAAAAAAATATAAAATAATAGAGTAAAAAGAGAACAAGATCAAACAGATGCTGCTTTTGTATCCAAAATGTGAAGAAAGAATACTTATTAATGCATTTTAATCTGAGTACAGCTGAGAACCCGAAATATGGAGAGTTTAAAGGTTAAACAAGAACTGACCAGAAGAACGTTAGCAAAATCTGACGCGTGTGAGATACATGAGCCTCGCTGTGATTACAAAGCGTGGGCTTTAAGGCTCACTTACGATCAGATCATGCTTCACAAAGTGCAGCTCACGGATCACATAATACAGACTTGCGACCACAGAGCAGAGGTCAGCCCGGAACCTGTCGGAGAAGAGCTCCAGGCCAGGCAGGAGTTGGCTGACCTCGTACTGCGCGTAGGAACTCTCCATGGTGGGGTGTGAGAGCGTGGTTCTGAGCAGGCCCTGGAAGTGAGGAAAGGGAAAGACATATCCATAAACTGCATTTTCAACGATGAAACAAAAGTAAATAAGCACACACATTGCTTTCCAAAGAGCCTCGTATGCACACTGAACTCTGTAACCATAGCACGGGCCACGCATACACATCACGGTGGCTTCCACGTGCTGTCACCACTTGAGACAAACTTTTTAAACTCCTTGGAAGTTGGATACTTATTCTTTTCTTTTCTTTCTTTCTTTTTTTTTTTAAACCTCAACATCACTGGGGCACTTTATTCCTCAGACATTACACGCTAATTCTCCTGGTGTATTATTTTCAAAGAAATTATCATTGCATTAAATTACCATTTGTTGGGGGTCAATTTTACATTAAATGCTTCTGGTAAATTCTTCATAAACATTATCTCATTTAGTGCTCATTTAACCCACCCTCAGAAGGAAGGATTATTACCTCACAAATAAGTTATATAACTGAGGCTTAAACAATTAATTTATCTGAGGACACATAGCTAACAATGGCAGAAAAAAGATTGAAAGTCACATAAAGGAAGAAGGGGCACACCTCAAAAATGAGGGTACCTGATCTCAAACCAGGCAAAGTGGGGACCAAAGTGCAGCCCAAATTTTACCTACACAATGACCACTAGTAGATCTAACCCTGAACTGTACCCCACAACTTTAAAATAAAAATAAAAGAAAGTCATGTTTACTTAACTCAAAAATCTATGTTTTTCCACTACTCCAACCTCTAAGTAGGGGAAATGACAACTTACTTCAGAAGTCTAAATCAGGCAGAGGTAATTACAAACTTTTAGCTGTGTTTACTGAAAAGATGACTTGTTTAATTTGCCCAATATTTCTTGGGTAATCTATGTGACCAACATGGTACTAGGTGCTGGGGAAACAAGATGGACTCACAAAACCCAGTTTTGCACTTAGGAGTGAATGCTTCTTTTGCTGTCTTACTAGTTAACATTTCTTGATGGCTAATGCATTATTAAATTATTTTAATGTATGTATCAGGAAGAATTTCAACCCATTTGCTTAAGGTTCTGGAGTATTCTATTCTAAAATACTATATAGTTGTTGGCATTTTCAATTTCACAAATTTGCTTTAAAATCTTACACAGAACTAACAAGCTTTTAAAGTAAATCCTAACAGCTAATTTTTATTTTAGATGCAGTATAACTGAGAAATTACATTTCTCATTAAGCAAAATGTTTGTTTTTTTATTGTCTTCAGTTTTTTTTTCCTTTTCTTTTTACTTTTTATTTTAAAGACGAGGTGTACAATTCAGGGCTAGGCCTACAAATGACATTGTACAGGTAAAGTGTGGGTCTTACTTTGGTCCCCAGTTCCTGGTTTGAGATCAGGTACCCTTATGGATGAAGTGTGTCCCCTTCCTTCCTCTGGCAGTTTCCCGCTACTGCCAATCCCTTTCTCATAGTATTATGATAAATGTTCAGGGTCTGCTTATGAGTGAGAACATGTGGTATTCAGTTCTTGGCTTCTGTGATAGATCACTGAGTATGATAGACTCTAAATCCATCCAAGTTGCTGCGAAGTTCATAATTTTGTCCTTCTTTAAGATTGTAATATTCTATCATGTATATGTACAAAATGTTTTATCCAGTCCACTTTCAATGGGCAACACGGTTGGTTCCATGTTCTTGCTATTATGAATAATGATGCAATAAACATGCATGTGCAGGTAACTTTTTCATAGAGTGATTCGAGTTCCTCCGGGTATATTCCCAGAAGTGGGGTTGCTGGGTCATATGGAAGGTCGATTTTTAGATCTTTTAGGAAGCGCCACACTGTTTTCCACCAAGGTTATCCTAGTTGACCCTCCCACCAACAGTGTAGCAGTGTTCCCTTTGCGCTGCATCCTCTCCAGCTTTTTTGAGTTATTGATGATGGTCATCCTGGCTGGAGTTAGGTGGTATCTCAGTGTGGTTTTCATTTGCGTTTCTTTGATGATTAGTGAGATTGAACATTTTTTCATGTATCTGTTGGCTGCTCGTATGTCTTCTTTTGAGAAGTGTCTGTTCATATCTTTTGCCCACTTTGTAATGGGACTGCTTCCCCCCCCCCACTTTGGCACATTTGAGTTCCTTGTGGGTCCTAGATGTTAGGCCTTTGTCAGTTATACAGTTGGCAAATGTTTTTTCCCATTCCATGGGCTGTCTCCCCTCTCTCTTTATGGTTACTTTTGCTTTGCAGAAGCTTTTCAGTCTGATGAGGTCCCACTTGTCTATCTTATCTCTTATGGCATGGGCGCTTGGAGTTTTGACCAGGAATTGGTTGCCAGACCCAATTTTCATAAGGGTGTCTCCTGCGTTTTCTAAGGTTCTTATAGTTTGAAGTTTTCCGTTAAGATCCATTGGGAGTTGATTTCTGTGTATGGTGATAGAGGTTCTGTTTGAATCTTCTGCATGTGGTCAGCCAGTTTTCCCAGCACCATTTACTGAATAAGTTCTCCTCTCCCCAGTGGTTGTTTGTGGAGGCTTTGTTGACGATGATTTAGTTGAGAAATTGAGGTTTTGCTTCTGGAATCTCTATCCTGTTCCATTGGTCTATATGCCTGTTCTTGTACCAATACCAGGCTGCTTTAATTATTGTAGGCTTATAATAAAATTTAAAGTCTAGAAATGTGTTACCACCCACTTTGTTTCTTTTGCTGAGGATTGTTTTGGCTATTTGTGGTTGTTTATGTTTCCATATGAATTTCTGTATTGTCATTTCCAGGTCTGAGAAGAATGATGCTGGCATTTAATGGGTATTGAGTTAAATCTGTGAATTGTCTTGGGTAGGATGGACATCTTAACAATGTTGGTTCTTCCAATCCATGAGCACGGAATATTTTTCCATTTGTTTGTGTCATCTTTGATTTCTTTGAGTAGTGTTTTGTAGTTCTCGTTGTAAAGGTCTTTCACTTCTCTGGTTAGGGAGATGCCAAGGTATTTCATTTTTTGTTGCTGTTGTTGCTATTGTAAATAGGATTGTGCTTTTCTCTGCCTGTTTGCTGTTGGTGTATATGAATACATGTTGATTTTGGACCTTGAGACTTCGCCAAAGTCCTTTATCAGTGCTAGAAGGTTTTTAACAGATTCTCTTGGATTTTTGAGGTATAGAATCATATTGTCAGCAAAGAGGGATAACAACTTCCTCTTTTCATATTTAGATGCCCCTGTTTTCCTTCTCTTGTCTGATTGCTCTAGCTAGGACTTCCAACACTATATTGAACAGGAGGGGTGAGAGTGGGCAGCCTTGTCTTGTTCCAGTTTGCAGGGGAAATACTTCCAATTTTTGTCCGTTTAGCAATATGTTGGTTGTGGGTTTACTGTAGATGGCTTACTATTTTAAGGTATGTTCCCTCTATGCCCAGGTGTTCAAGAGTTTTTATCAAGAAGGGATGCTAGATGTTATCGAAAGCTTTTTCAAGATTTCTTTAATCGCCCGTTTTCTAAAGCACTGTCTTCAAGAACAAGGAGCAGCAGGAGACGAAGACTGCAGCGTGCGAGTCAGGCCAGACAAGCGTCCCGCATCCCTGCCCCCCACTTCCCTACATGCAGGAGGTGCACAAGCATAAGGAGACAGATTTGCAAAAGCCACGTGCGGAGAAGCTGCCACGACTCAGATCTCATAAGCCAGCGGGTGCCTCTGACACACAGACAAGATCCAGCCTTCGAAGCAAGCAGGACCTTCCATAGACTAAATCTCAACCCCCCAGGACATCTTGCATACTGGATCAAAGCTCCATTCTTCCTCAGTGAAGTCAAGCCACTGTTCTGAGGACGGCACACGCCTCTTCTGTAGCCTCAACCCTTGTTTCACCTTCACTAGAAGATCCGTTTTGTGTCGTGTAACCATGCAGAACTTAATCTAGAAACGAGGTAACCGAGGATCACACAGACGGGCTTCACCCTGAGTAAGCGTGACCTTACCAATGACAGGAGACTCAGTTTCCCTCTCTATAAAGCTCCTTCTTCCAAAAGAGAAAACTGGCTGGTGAATACTAAGGTGAAGATGCCATAGGCATTAGGCCAGTGAAAGAAAGATGGGCTTGTGATAGCCAATCAAGGCACGAGCTGGTCTGCTATTGAGGGCTGTATGAATATGATAAACAAAAGCACTGTTGTTAGGGTTAAAGTTAGGGTTAGGGTTTAGGGTTAGGGTTAGGTTTAGGGTTAGGATTTTGGTTGGGGTTAGGACTTGGGGTTCAGAGTTAGAATTCGCTGTTAGTTTGGGATTGGGATTGTGTTAGGGGTTAGAAGTGAGGGTTAGGGTTAGGGATATGGTTTCGGTTAGCATGTGGTTTATGTTGAGCTTGGGGTTGTTGTTAGGGTCATGATCAGAGTTAAGGCTAGGGTTAGTGTCAGGGTCAAGGTCAGCATTAGGGTTATGATTAGGTTTAGAGTTTGGTTTTGTGTTAGGGTTAGGGTCAATTAGAATTGGGGTCATTGATCAATATGGTTTAAGTTAGGGTTTACAGTAGTGTTAGGTTTAGGTGTATGGTTGGGGTTAGGTTGAGTGTTAGGGTTAGTGTTAGGGTCAGGGTCAGGGTCACGATGAATGCCAGGGCCTCCCATTGGTTCCACTTTACATGGTTTGAGATCCGATCTCCATATTGATGTCATTTGTTCCTCCTCCCCTATCAGCTTCCTGCTACTTCCAATCCCTTTCTTGTAGTATTATGATAAAAATCAGGGTCCACTTATGAATGAGAACATGGGGTACTCAGATCTTTTGTTCTTTGATAGATCACTGAGTATTGTAGACTTTAAACCCATCCAAGTTGCTGCAAAGTTATATATTTTCCCTTCTTTATGGCTGCATAATAGTCCATCATGTACATGTACCACATTTTTTTTATCCAGTCCTCTTTCAATGGGCAGCATGGTTCGTCCCATGTTTTTGCTATTGTAAATAATGCTGAAATAAACGTGTGTGCAGTTGTCTTTTTCATAGAGTGATTTGAGTTCCTCTAGGTATATTCCCAGAAGGGGGACTGCTGGGTCATATGGAAGGCTGATTTTTTTCGATCTTTTAGGAATCACCACACGGTTTTTCATCGTGTTTGTACTATTTTAACTCCCACCAACAGTGTAGAAATGTTCTGTTTTGCCTGTGCCCTCTCCAGTATATTTGTTTGTTATTGATGATGTCCATCCTGACTAGAGTTAGGTTGTATCTCAGTGTGGTTTCAATTTGCATTGCTTTGATGATTAGTGAGCATTTTTTCATGTATCTGTTGGCTGCTCATATGTCTTCTTTTAAGAAGTGTCTATTCAAGTCTTTTGCCCACTCTTTAATGGGGCTGTTTCTTTTTTTCAGTACATTTGAGTTCCTTGTAGATCCTGGATATTAAGCCTTTGTCAGATATACAGTTGGCAAATATTTTTTCCTGTTCTGTGGGCTGTCTCCCCGCTCTCTTGATGGTTTCTTTTGCTTTGCAGAAGCTTTTTTGTTTGATGAGGTCCCATTTGTCTATCTTATCTCTTATGGCATGAGCATTTGGGTTTTGACCAGGAACTGGTTCCCAGTTCCAAATTCCTCAAGGGTGTCTCCTGCGTTTCCTAAGAGTCTTATAGTTTGAGGTTTTACATTTAGGTCTTTGATCCATTTAGAGTTGCTTTTTGTATGGTGGTTAGTAGGATTCCTGTTTCATTCTTCTGCATGTGGAAAGCCAGTTTCCCAGCACCATTTACTGAATAGGTTCTCCTCTCCCCAGTGGTGGTTGGTGGAGGCTGTGTCAAAGATGAATTGGTTGAGAAATTGAGGTTTTGCTTCCGGAATCTCTATCTTGTTCCCTTCGTCTACATTGGTCTATAAATGACCATGAATAGCCAAAACGAACAAACAAACAAAAACACCAAAGCAGGAGGTATCACACTTCCAGACTTTAAACTCTATTATAAGGCTACAACAATCAAAACAGCCTGGTATTGGTACAAGAACAGAGTTATGGTGTGAATGGCCATACCACCACAGAAAACACACTGAAGGGTTACCTGAAATGCAAACAATCAGGGTTGTGGTTAAGGTTAGGGTTAGGGTCAGGGTTAGGGTTAGCATTAGGGTTAGGACTTGTGTTAGGGTTAGGATTAGGGTTAGGGTGTTAAGGTTAGGGTTAGTATTAGGGTCAGGGTTAGTGTTAGGGCTAGGGTCAGGGTATGGGTCAGAGTCAGTGTTAGGGTTACAGTTAGGGTATGAATAGCCACGCCACCACAGAAAAAATACTATTGGTTACCTGAAAGAGTAGTGCAGACAAAAGGCAGCAGTCGGTTCTCTTTCCAACATCCAATGATTTTATAAATCTAAATAAGCACAAGAATAACACACTGATTTTAGAACTCTTCTACAAACATTCTGATATCTGTCTTTAGACATATATCTAGAACACCAAAAATACAATAAAAAGGTATATATTTATAAATGAGAAATATATTAGAAAAGTTAAAAGCCACCCATTTTCCTACTACCTATACATGATTACTGGAAATATTTTCGTGTTTCCACCTATACTTTATTCTGTATGTAGTTGTACACATGTAGAATTGCACACATAAGTGCATACTAAGGCTAGAATTATGCAATTCATATTCTTTTGTGAAAAAGGTTTCCATTCACACCCATAATGAACTAATATGAAAAAGTCAGCCTAGACATGGGTCTGCCTCTTTTCTGCATGACACTTCTAAGGCGCTACTTGCTTACTTCCCCGGCTGAAGATGCTGATTTTCTGCGGACTTGAGGCTGCTAACAAGAAAAGCTTCCATTTTTATTCTCTCTGTAGCTTCCGGGTGTGCAGGCTTTGCCCACTGCCCCTGTGGGTAGCTGACAAAGTGACCAGCTGGGAAGAAGCCCAGGCCACTGCCCCCGCCACGCCTCCTAAATGTCTCCTGCTCACCAAACACTTCCACCACCTGTGATTGCTGGTGCTCTGTAGACCATGTGTAGACCGCGGCTAGAGACAGTCACGTGTGCGTAGATGTGACTGCCATGTGTGGCAGCCTGAGTAATGCCCTCAAGGATCAGCATGTCCTGATCCCCAGAACCTATGAGCAGGTGAGCTTACAAGGCCAACGAGACTCTGCAGATATGGTCACAGGGAGGCTCGTCACCCACCACCAGTGACAGAGACTCGGAGACCGGACAGCCGCCACCTGCCTCCAGCACTTGCGGTCACGCGCCCCTGTCGTCTGAGCCCCGGCTGGCCGCCCTTGGGATGGCAGCCCCGGCTGGCCGCCCTTGGGATGGCAGCCCCGGCATGCTGTACAGAGTCAGTGACGCCTGTGGACTTAGGCCACACCGGCCCCCTCCCCCCTGCCCTTCCTGCTCCACGCCAGCCACTCTTCACACGTGCTGGCTCAACAAGCGGTGACGGAATGCCAGCCCCAGGCCAGGTTCCAGGACCCATCAGTGACTGAACAGATGCCAGGGCCACTCGGGGCGTGGTCCATGAGTGTGGCCATTCGGGGCGGGTTGTGTCACAGGACAGGAGAGGCTCGTGGACAGGGGCTGTCCCAAGCGTGTGCCCCTGCGACCCCGTGTGGAAGACTCCACACCTGGGAGCCGGTGGGGCCCCACACAGCACTCACTGGGCTATCTTGGCCGACACAACAGCTCCTTGCAGGCATCCCCAGATGCCGACCGTTGACAGGAACGCCTCGCTGTAGTCCCGGGAACCCGGGACCGTGCAGCTGCTGGCGGGGCTGGCGGGGGCCAGGCCCAGCTCCTTCCAGGTCTGCAGCACGTCTGGCTTTCTGAAGATGTCATCGAGAGCTTGACACCAGCACTTAAGAGCAGCCCTAGGATGGAACCAGAGCCACAGCTGCATTCCTGAGACCGCGCGACACCTCCGCGGGGACAGCCAGGCCTGCCGCCCACATGGACGGAACCCCGAGCCACACGGAGGGTGAGCCCACTCCACTCGCTCCCTGTGCCCAGCGACTTCTCTCAGGCGGCATCTGGGGACCCAGGCAGGGTCGTGCAACTAAAGAACTAAGATTCAGGAAGGATGGTCTCTTTGCAATCATTAAGGCCATTTTCAAACAAGCAAGCGAGACACGGGCCGGTCCTGGCGACTCTCAGCAATCTACCTGTTCTTCCCCGCAAAGATGAGAAGGCTCCCGAGGGTGTGCAGTGCCTGGACTTTCAGGCTTCTCTGATTGCTGGCCTGGAGGACATCTGTGTGTTCAATCAAGTAGAAGAACAAATGCTAGTTCCTGGAAAACGTTCTCCGGCTATTTGTAAGAATAGCTTAAACAGCATTACTCCTTCACTTTGTAGCTTCCCATAAGTGAACGGCGAGGTGCCAGGGCCTCGGGAGGTCACACGGTGTACACACAGAACGAGCAAGCCCCATTCCGGCTGAGCAGAGGGAGAGACCAGGGCTAACCAGGAGGCTTCCCAGAGCCTGGGATGAAGGGCTCGTGGATAGAGGTGGTGAGGAGAGACACCCAGAGGCACATGGAGAGCGGCCGGCATGCGAGGGGATGACTGGGGTAGCCACAGGGCTCCCCGGAGAGGTGGTGGTCAGACCCTCCGCTCCCACTCCCCGTGGGAAGCGTGGCTGTATCCCAGCGCGGGGAAGGCGCCGAGGGCTTGCTGCTTAGCAGAGAGGTGACAAGACCACGGCGTACCTGACTTTCCCTTTACCTGAATGCAGAACACATCTCTTTGGTATCATGTGGGTGTTCTGTGCAAGCATTCAGGGACGTGCCAAGACATGCAGCAGACACGAGGCCCTGGTTCCAGGGAGAGGGTGCTGCCTCCTGGAGAGTATTTTAGAAAACTGCAGGAGGCTTTGTCTGATGCTGCATCTCCTGGTAACTCAGGTTGGGACAAAGAAGCCGGCTGCCTGCAGGGCACAGTAGCTCCACCAGGGAAGGAAGGGACAAGAAACCCGCTTGCAGCGACCTGGGCCTGGCATCTAACTGTGTTCTGCTCATTCGCAGGGTATCTTTGCATGTCTCTAAATGTCCTGAATTTTCCAGAAATGCAACCACTGTAGAGCTCTGTTTTGTTCAGAACTTTGCCAAAACTTGTTTGCCAATTTAGAAAATAGTGCCACAAAGCTTAAGCATCTGATAATACTTGAGCCACCACCACAGCACGTCTGCATAGTGCAGGTGTCGAGGTTGGGGTGTCTGACTCCGCCTCCACACCCTCTATCGCCCGCACACCTGCACACTACACGCAGACCCTTTCAGGGTATGCTGATTTTATTTTTAGGCTCAATTTTTATATTTAGAGCGTCACAGTGATTGTTTTCAAAATATCGCGTGTAAGAAGACTTTATTAAACATTGAGTTTCTTTCAGGAAGGAAAGGGGGGGTTATAAATGTCTGTTAGGAAAAAGAGGGGCACCGGGTCCCTGATCGGGGTTAAGAATGCTTGCAGGCAACCGAACCTGCCAAAATGCCAAAGCAAGGGAAGACAAGGAGATGGACCAGCTGGGCCAGGTCTCCAGACCCTCGTTCTCATCCCCAGAAGGGCCACAGTCCCGTCAAGGGATCACACGGCGTGGCCTGAGCCCTCACGGGCAGCAGCGGGACAGGAGGGGCTGGAACACCGTGTCCCCACAGCCTGTCCCTGCTTGGAGTATGACAACCAGACTCCCACGCATGCACCCCCCAGCGTGCTCTGAAAGGTCACACTCGGGACCAGACACGTCTCCATGTGAATGCACAAGATCGTAGCACCATCTTAGAGACCCCCCACCCCATTTTACTAGTGACCCTGGGATGGAAAACTCATACTGAAACAACATCCCGCCAAATGTAGCATCCTGTCTCTCACCTAGCTTAACTGCAAGGCTTTCTCTTCCCTTAACCACAAGCCTTAGTTACTCCCTAGCAACGTCCACCACAAAAATCCCCCTAGCCCTACAGCTGCAGGTGGGTTTCAGCTTTTCGGAGCCCCCCCCCCACCGCCCGCCCCCTTCTCTCCCGGATTCTCAGGCTTGGAATAAGCCTGCGTTGCTGTGAAGCCGCCCCCTCCCGTCTCTCCCTTCCTATCAGCTCGCCTTCTTGCCCTGGCAGAGCAGGCAGCGAGCCGAGGCGGACCCACCGATGGTCTGGCGGTAGGAGGCCAGGACCAGCCCCAGCTGCGACCGCGGCAGCTGGCTCTTCTCCACGGAGCCGAACACCCGGAAGTGCTCCCGCGACAGGTCGGGTGGCACCGGCCGGTGCATCTCCTCCGTCCCCAGGCAGAACTCCACCTTCCCCACGGAGAACTTGGGGTTGCTGATCTGGCCCCTCTCGCCTAAACTCGCAAGGAAGCACAAGCCAAAGTCAAACAGAGAAGGCAAGGCGGAGGCGGGAAAGGCAGAGGCCCGGGAGGGGAGCGGGCAGCTCCGACCCGGCTGGGACTGGCACACCCTGAGGGCCGCTGGCTCCTGGACCGCGGCTCAGGACCCGCCCGAAGACCCCAGGTGTTTGTGGACGGGCTCCCGGGCCGTGCTTTTTCGCCACAGCACTGCAGGGAGGCAGGCGGCCCCGAGAACTCCAAGGCCGCCCTGCTGCCTGTTGGGAGTCTTAGGGCTGAGTGGATCTCGGATCTACTTTTGATTGATGTTTGCTTCTTATTTTAGAGCTGTGGGTACGGGTGAGGCTTTCTACATGAGTCCACTGCGTGCAGTGAGGGCCAGCAGCAGCCCCTCTCCGACCGTGGCCCTGGGCCAGTCTGCCTTTCTACACAGTTCCTGGAAGACGCGGGTCTGCCTCTGGGGCAGAAACCTTTGGGGTGTGACAACGCATCGGGGATTCCGGCCAGAGAGGAAAGGACCTCTTCCGAGAACAGAGAACACGTGGGAAACACACTCCAGGCGAGGTGTCAAAGCCACAGAGAGAAGCGAACACCGACTTTGGCGCTTCCCCCGGGGGACGGGACTGGCGGACCCTTTTGGGCTTTCCTGTGAATGTGGTGTCGGGTGAGACTCGGAGCAGGCTGGTGTGAGCCGTTCCTAGGGCGCGAACGTGGTGTTTACCCATGCCCTCGCCCTGCCACGAAGGCAGGAGTCACTGAAAGACGGTGAACGTGGCCGGAGCTCAGCCACATGGAGCCCGTAGACAACACAACCACGCCTGCAGCAACGGGCCCCGAACAGGGCTGGCGGGGGGGCAGAGACGAGAGGGCAGCAACTGCAGCAAACAAGTCAGTCCAAAACCAAAAACAAAACTGCCTCTGGCGGGGCGGGTTGGCTCAGGGGAAATTAAGAAATTACCTTAATGAGGTATCTTCCGATGTATTTCAATAACTTCATAATGACTTTAGGGTTATTTTTTAAGATTATTCTTACTAATCCAGTCAATTTGACCAGCGAGGATCATAAATACGATTAGGATTTTTTTTAATGTGAAATAACCCAAGTGTAGGTAGTTCAGGATGTGTCCCAGCCTATATTTGAGTGCATTCTTCTCTGGGCAACTTCTAGCCACACAGAGTCCTGCCTGGCTTGAGTTCACAGACTGAGAGACTTCGAGAAGAGAGAAAACAAATAAATATAATGCATCCAACGAGGGCGAGTGACTTGGTTCAAGCTAAAGGCACTCTCTAAGGTCAGAATCTCTGGGATTAAGAAGAAATCTTGTTAATGTGTGCTCTAAAACGCATCCATTTCTCTGACACGGGCAAGGTGGGGTCTTGGTAAAAGGTCTTGGTAAAAACTCGGTGTGACCCAATCCATGGACTTAGGAAAGTGAAACCAGAAGTCACGGCAGCACGCCTGCAAGGAAGCCACAGGAACACGAAGGCACAGCATGGAGGGTCCGGAATGGCACCTCCATTTCTGCTGCCCTCACGGTGGCGGGCTGCACAGAGGGCACGAGCGCGGGTGGCTGGGGCTGTGCCTGGGGGGAGGAAGGGCAGGAGGCGGGCCACCACCCCGGAGAGGGCCAGGGCATCGGGCAGACTTCAGGGGAGAGGAGGGCAGAACGGGACGTCTGGGGTCCCCTCCGAAAGAAAGATTCAGGGAAGCAAACAAGCTGGTACCTTGTGTGTGTGCAAGAAATAGCGAAAGCAACTTCCTGCTGTGTCGGATTGATCGGCTGTGGTATTTGGATTTTTCCAGCGTCTCTCTGAAGCACCTCAAGGTGTCGGTCACGTCCACGGGCACACAGACCAGCGCCTTGGCATGGCTGTATTCTGAAAGGGCAGAAGAGGGACAAGGATGAAATGGCGCCCCGAGCCAGGCAGGGGCGGGCGAGCTTCCAAGTCG
Organism: Cephalopachus bancanus; assembly: GCA_027257055.1. NCBI lineage: Eukaryota > Metazoa > Chordata > Mammalia > Primates > Tarsiidae > Cephalopachus > Cephalopachus bancanus. The sequence continues at coordinate 5,171,916 of JAPVLO010000090.1, forward strand.
GAGGATGTCCCGGTCCCCCCTAAATCTGCTTCATTCAAAGCCCCCAGATCTGCAGCAGGTGTGTCAACACGCTGATAATTTTTTTTCTTTCGGTGCATTTGAAAGTTCTTTTTAAAGGAAACTTGGAGAACTTTGGATTCTTATGAAATGCAAATGACTTTAGATCTTGCCAGTTTTCTGCTTCTCCTTTTGCTGACCATAAAAAATGGAGTAATCTAGTCTTTTGGGGAAGGATCTTCAAAGCAAAGGTGTCTCAGGAAAGAAGAAGGCGGAAACTAAGAACTTGGAGCCAGGCAGGTGCTCCCTGCAGGGAGGAAAAGGCCAGGTCCAGATTCTGGAGGGGCGGGAGGGGAGGCCCAGGGTGGGCACAAACGCCGGCCTGGGGATGCCAGAGTGGCAGCAGGGGAGCTGTCGGGGGTCCAGGCCTGGGAAGGAGAGGGCAGATGTGTCGCCCATGTGGGCAGGCCCAGGACAGGAGAACCCGGGCAGCGGGACTGAGCCACAAGAGGATGGGCCGACGTCCTCCACAGGCTGACACGCGGAACGAGCGCCCCGTGCATCAAAGGGCTTGGCTGCCGAGCAAGGCCCGGGCGATGCTGCTGGTAGAGGGGAAGGGGCGTGACCTTTGCCCTCAGGAAGCCACAGTCTAGCGGAAGAGGGGGGAATTCCAAGTGCTGAGGAGGAGAAGCCACATTTGCAGGGAGGATCTGGCTACGGGCAGAAAGAAGGGAACTGCAGAAGAGCAAGACCCGCCGAGAGGAGCGGGTAGGCAGCGAGGCCACGCGGGCGAGGCTGGCCAGAGGCCTGGAGCCTCCCGGGAGGAAAGAGGGAGGGGGCCTCACTCCCCGAGCGTGGCTCAGAGTGGGTACCATCGCCCTCTTGCTCCTCACGCCGCCTCCTCCCCAAGAGGGACGCGGAACCACACGACTGCCTCTTCTTCCACGTGACACCTCCTTCCTCCAAGCTGCGCTGCCAGAAACAGTCCAGACAGGCTTCTCGTTGACAGCAGGCAAGTGAGGACATTCCCGAACCTTCCCTTGCGCTCTCGCGGAAACACATGCAGCGGTGAAACCAACAGAGCTGCTCACACTGACTGTGGAAATGGAAGTTGTTCTGGGAGTCGAGACGGAGCAAAGGAAATGTCAGCGGGGCCCACGCGAGATGAAAATGGGGGAGTGTGCGAGACAGCCTTTCCCACCTCTCTTTTTTCCCATCAGTTCCCTTTTCCTTTGCTTCAACTTATATTCTTTGACTCACAGGTTAAACTAAAAAAACACTGCATTTTCCTCTCCTGTAAATGACATTGTCAGCAGCAGAAGATGGTAAGTATCAAATGTATTCTTTTCAGTCAAATAAACCTGCAAATGGGATTTGTGTAAACATATTGATTATGGAACACTTGACAGGCAGAACACAACGGCAAGCCCAGGCTGAAGTCAGTGAAGCGTCCGGTCAAGACTGGCTCTGACCTGCATCGACGAGCCTTCTCAGGAAGTCTGTGCCGTCTCCGGGGTCTATTAGCTCGATGGCTGAGGAGTTAATCTTCAGCTGCTTCCCAATGAAATTTCGGCAGGTTATCTTTAAAAAGAAAGACAAAAACAAGTATTACTTAATATGGCTGAAAACGTGGCACACGGAAATGCTTATCTCATTTTTTATTGATCAAAACAGATACAAAACAATGTTACAAATGAAACCCAACAGAATTGCATGTAATCTTAAGAACTTTCAGGAAAACAGTGGTTTCATAATCTTTCATATTCCTTTTGTCGAGCACAGCGGGAGGAGTATTAGGCAAATGACGCGGAGCAATTAGAATATGATTTCCTAATGTTCTATGAACTGTCTCGTCTAAATATACCTTCCACGGTGCACGTCCAACACCCCACACACAATCACCGTTATGTTGGCGTCCCTGGTGAAGTCCTTCAGAATGAACTTCCTCTCTAGTCTCTTGGCAAGCTATTTTCTAGCATGATTGAGTTCTAAAACTATAACGTATGTGAAAACAGAAAAGGTTTAAACAGAAGAAAATTCTTGGAATGAGTCCCAGGCCCTCACGGCCACTCCCAGCCCTGGACCTTGGTCTAATGCGGATGTTCCTTCTGCTTGTCCCGTGTGGGTCCTTCTCCCCTGAGGTGTCAACACAGGTAAGAAGCGCGAATCCCTCTCTTCCGCAGCCCAGCGGACCTCACCTGACCTCATCACCCTCTCTCTCGGGCTGCAGCAACAAGGGGGCCGAACCCTGCTCCAAGCTGAAAGGATGAGGGAGCCGGGAGCGAAACGAACAAAGATGAGCCGCGTCTCGTGAAGAACACTCCGGTGGGAGGAGAGAGAACCGGCAAAAGAATGGAGCACGCTGCCTGGAAGGCTCCAGAAGGCCGAGGGACAGAAGCTGGCAGTGAGACCCCCGGGAGGGAGGGCAGGGAGGAGCTCACAGAGAACGCGGCTCGGCACGGGCGGAAGAGCTGAGGGCAGGCCCCTGTGGGTGTCCGCGGGCGAGAGGCCGGGCAGGCGCTGGCCAGGGCACGGGCCCTTAGGCAGCCAGCCGTCAGAACCAACGGGCATGTGTGCCAGGAGGGCCACGGTGCAGGCATTCGCTTGACGCTGAGTCAGAGCGAAGTCACCACAGGGACTAAGCAGAGTGTGACACGGCTGACATGGTTCTCCAAGGGTCACTCTCCGCTGCACCGAGAACAGAGGACAGGCTGGAGGCAGCGTTTGAGGCATCCATCCCAGCAAATAGGATGGGGTGTGGGCCGCAGAAGGAGCCGTGGACCAGGGGGACGTGTCTGAGCAGAACCGCCTTTTCAGAGTAGAGGGTCCGTCACCAGTCGAACGCGGAGTGTGAGGCGAGAGGGCAGCCAGGGATGTCTCCCCGGGTCTGTCCTGAGCAGCCGGAAGACTGGACTTGGCACCAATTGAGAAGACCTGTGGACAGGCCTGGCTGCAGTGTGCTAAGCTTGAGAGGTGGCTTCCACGTCTAAGAGACGCTGTTGGTGAGGCGGGGTGAGGGTTTCTCATGGCACGACCGGCGAGGGCCCAGTGGCGAGGAGGAGGGGAGGGTCGTCCCCATCCGCAGCGCACACGCCATCCAGTCATGCCGTCAGCACCAGTCCGGGTGCTGCTGTGAAGGGGCCGTGCAGATGCCCACGGCAGTCCCCGATAAACTGAGAGGAGCCGGGGACACGACCCCCCGCAGCCTGGCCTACTCAGGCGCGTCCTCAACGTGCCTTCAGGTCCCAGGACTCAGACCCCACAGCAGCCAGGTCTGCAGTCGCCCTGTCTTCACGGGACCATCCCCCACTGGTCGCCCACTGGCAGCAGCCTCCACCCAGGCTCGTGGGCCCTTCCTGCGCATGGGCCTGACTGCCGAGGCGCCCACGGACTCTGGGCTTGCTCGGACAGCACCCACCGTCCCACTGGACGATTTGCTGTCATCTGCTCTGGTAGGCAGGTAGGTAGGTGATACGTTAGATAGACAGACAGACAGATAGATACGCACAGATCGGTGGGTAGGTAGGCAGACGACAGATAGATGACAGAGAGATGGATGTGAATAGACAGGCAGGTAGGCGGGTCGGCAGGTAAGTAGGTAGGTGGGTAGATGATAGGCAGGGGATGGAAAGACTGATGATGGGTGGCTGAAGGACGAGCAGACGAAAGATTGACAGATGAGAAACAGATAACAGATATATTGATAGACAGATGACAGAGAGAGAGACGGCAGACAGAGGACAAACAGGCGACAGATGACCGATACAGGGAGATGACCGACAGACCATGGATGGAAGAGAGGCAGACTGGAACGGACAGGCAGGCAGGGAGACAGCAGAGACAGAGAGAGAGAGAGAGAGACAGAAGATGGGTAGACAGATAACGGCTGGATGAATGGCACAGACACATGACAGATAAACAGGCAGACAGTAGATAGACGATAAATAAAAAGGTGACAGATAGGTAATAGACATAGACAGATAGATGGTGGAAGTCAGGAAGGAGGGAGGGAAGGAAGGAGAAAGAAAGAAAGAAAGAAAGAAAGAAAGAAAGAAAGAAAGAAAGAAAGAAAGAAAGAAAGAAAGAAAGAAAGAAAGAAAGAAAACAGTTGGGCAGATAGATAATGGCTGGACGGATGGGAGAAAGATGATGGATGGACAGATGAGAGACAGACGGTAGAAGACAGGTAGACAGATAATAGATGATGGACGGATGGAAGGCAGACAGACAGATATGATATCGAAAGATGGAGGTTTGGCCCTCAACCCTGTCTCCCGGCATGCAACCCCCAAAATCCTTGGGATCTCCAGAGTGATGCTTTGTGTATCCGCATGAGATGACTGGTGGCTGGCAGCCCCCGAGTAGCTTCAGAATGGGAGGCTGGTCACCAGAAAGACCAAGCGGGATCAGGACCAGCAGCCCTGTCTCTGCGGAGGGGGCAGGGGCTGAGGGCTGTCGATCACCAGTGACACATGATGCAATCAGTGGCGCCTGCGTGGTGGAGTCTCCATACACACCCAAAGGGACTTGTCAGGAGCTTGGGGACAGCTGGGCATGCAGCGACTCCAGGAGGGCGGTGCCCTGCCCCACACGGCTCTCCGCCTGGCTTCTTTACTGGAAGCCTGTAGGCCTACTAAGTGCTTCCCTGAGCTCTGTGAGCTGCTCCAGCAAATTCACAGAACCAGGAAGGGGTGGGCACCTAGGCTGCTAGCCTGCCAGTCAGAAGCACAGATCACAACCTGGTGCCTGAGGTCGACGCTAGCAGTGGGGCTCCGCCTCGGCTGTGTGCCCGGACAGCCTCCAGGCAGACAGAGTCGGAGGACGCCCTGCTGGTGTCCACTGCGGAACCGACTTCCTGCTGGCTGGCAGGGAGGCACCCCCAGACATCTGGCGCCAGCATCGCGTAGCGAGAGGATGTTGGGAGGCACCGGGCTTGTCCTGCTCAGTGGAGGGGACAGACCCATCTTGCTGATCCCGCTCTTCTGGCAGAGGCCTGGCTGGCCCAGGCTGTTAGATACTCGACACGAGGCCCAAGAGAAAGGTCTTGGTTTCAACAGCCGTCGACATCGAGAGGCTTCTCAGAGCCACGGGCTGTGCTGACTCACTGGGGAGCCTGTGGAGGGCAGGGTGGGAGACTCAGGACGGAGTCCCGGGCGCCGATGTTCAGGCCTGGGAGGAGCAAGACGCACCAACAAGATCCAGGCGTGCCCCCCTCCGCCAGCCCCCGCCTCGGCCGCCCGGCCGCGAAGGCCTCCTTCTCCAGCTCGGGTGCGGCCGGCCCCCTCCCCAAACGCCTCCACCGTCTGGCGGCCCCGTCACCCCCACCAGGCCTCTGCCGCCGGTCCAGCCCATCCCTGGTCCATCGACCTGTCTCATTTCTCCAGGGACCCTGTAATGACAGAAACCGTCTCTGGCCCTGTCTCCACCCTCAGAAGTCGCGCCCCACAGGCAGGAGCTCAGGCCGCACGCTCAGTGCCCAGGACACACAGTGGGCACGGAGGCCCCCCACACACGTGGCTGGCGTGGGAGCAGGGACTGGCCTCAGCCCACGTGTGTCAGGCCATGAGCAGGGCACAGCCGCACAGCCCCGTGCAGCGGCTCTGCGCGGATGGCCGGGGCGTGTCTGCCACGTGAGTAAAGGGGAGGACTCCCGGCCTCCTCTTTGCCTGACGCGGGCTGTGCCTCGACTTCCACGGGCCTCGCCACTTTGCCTCCATGGGCCCATCCCCCCATTAACGACACCCAGAGCTATCTTTTATGATTGTGTTGGTATAAATATGAAAATATCCACAGCAAACATTGAAACATTTGCTCTGACCTACAAGTTACTTGTTTCTCCTTATTTTAAAGAAATTAAGGCTGGGCACAGTGGCGCACACCTGTAATTCTAGCACTTTGAGAGGGAGGGAGGACTGCTTGAGCCTAGGAGTTCAAGACCAGCCTGATCAACATAGCAAGACCTCATCTCTAGGAAAAATAAAAAGCAAGGTGTAACGGTGGACATATGTAGACCCAGCTACCCAGGAGGCTGAGGCAGGAGGATGGCCTGAGCCCAGGAAGTCGAAGAGGCAAAGAGACGTGATCGTGCCACCGTGCTCTAGCACGGGTGACAGAGTGAGACCCTGACTCAAAGACACATTAAAGCAGTGGTCCCCCACAAGTGCTGCGGGCTCCAGACACTGGGCCTGCTGGGGCCCTGGACAAGCCGGTCCTGCCTCGGCAGAGGAGTCTCGCTCACCCTGTCTTGGGCACCCTGTCTTGGGCCCCAGCCATGCCTGCTGATGCCAAGGACAAACGCCCAGAGGAAAACGGTGCTGGTCTCCTTCCCGAGTCTTTGCAGTTCGGCACACCTACCTTCTCCCCATGCTCGGCCTCGTACCGTGCACACGCCTGCTGAGCAACATCTGGGCCCTTGAATTTGAGGACTCTCAGGAGAAGCTGGCGCTGCGCGAACACAAGGAGTGGCGTCACCTGCTCTGTGTACCTCTCGCTGCACAGCGGGAAAGACACATCATGCAGCAAACGTGAGAGGAGGGCTTTCTCCGGGAAGGGCAATCCCCGCAAGGCGTGCAGGACTTACTGCGAAACTGCGTTGAACTGGATGGCAAGCGACACCAGTGTTTCCCACTTCTCCACTTGGTATAAAACTTCCAGGGATTTCAACACAAAGTCACGGATCCATTTCAAGTCAACCACGTTGACGTCATCCAGCGGGTGCTCAAAAGTAAGGCTGGACCCACCGTTGTCATGCTTAATATTTCCATAGCAGCTCGGAACGCTGAACTCGCCTCTGTCTTCCACCGACTGCAGGTAGTGCATTGAAAAACCCATCACGTTATTTCAGATTTTACCACCCAGATTTTCTGAAAAGTGAATGTGATGAAAATGTAACATGGAAAAAAAACTGAACCAAAAAAAAAAATTTTTTTTATATATTTTTAATTTTAAAGTTGTGGGATACAGCTAAGGGTTAGGCATACAAATATTCACTGTGCAGGTACCCTTGTTGATGATGTGTGCCCCTCTTTCCCCAGACAGATATTGACTACCGTTAATCCCACCTCCCTTTCCCTCCCTGCCCCCCCATAGTTTCCTCGCCACTGTCAATCCTTTTCTTACAGTATTACAATAGTTGTTCAAGGTCCACTTATGAGTGAGAACATGTGGTACTCAGATCTTTGTTTCTGTGAGAGATCACTCAGTATTATAGACTCCAGTTCCATCCAGGTTGCTGCAAAATTTATGATTTTGTTCTTTTTTATGGCTGCATAATATTCCATTGTGTATATGTACCACATTTTTTTAAATCCAGTCCTCTTTTGATGGGCAGCATGGTTGGTTCCATGTTCTTGCTATTGTGAACAATGCTGCAATAAACATTCGTGTGCAGGTATCTTTTTCATAGAGTGATTTGAGTCCTTCAGGGTATATTCCTAGTAGGGGGACTGTGGGGTCATATGGAAGGTTGATTTTTAGACCTTTTAGGAATTGCCACACTGTTTTTCATAGAGGTTTTAGTAGTTTATACTCCCACCAACAGTGTAGAAGTGTTCCCTTTTCGCCACATCCTCTCCAGCATCTGTTATTTTTTGAGTTATTGATCAACATTGTGAAGACGTCCACCTTACCTAAGGCAATCTACAGATTTAATGTAATACCCATCAAATTACCAGCAACATTCTTCTCAGATCTAGAAAATACAATACAGGAATTCACATGGAAACATAAATGACCAAGAATAGTCAGAACAATCCTCAGCAAAAAAAAAAAAAAAGCAGGAGGTATCACACTACCAGACTTTAAACTTTACTATAAAGCTACAATAATCAAAACAGCCTGGTATTGGTACAAGAACAGGCATATAGACCAATGGAATAAAAGTGAGGTTCCAGAAGCAAAAACCTCAATTTCTCAACCAACTCATCTTTGACAAAGTCTCCACCACCCACCACTGGGGAGAGGAGAACCTGTTCAGTAAATGGTGCTGGGAAAACTAGCTGACCACATGCAGAAGATTCAAACAGGACCCCTCTCTCTCCCCATACACAAAAATTAACTCTAAATGGATCAGAGACCTAAATGTAAAACCTCAAACCATAAGAACTTTAGAAAATGCAGGACACACCCTTATGGAAGTTGGAACTGGCATCTAAGTCCTGAGCAAAACCCGAAATGCACAGGCCATAAGAGATAAGATAGACAAGTGGGACTTCATCAAACTGACAAGCTTCTGCAAAGCCCAAGAAACCATGGAGAGAGCAGGGAGACAGCCCACAGACTGGGAAAAAGTATTTGCCAGCTCCAGGTCTGACAAAGGCCTAACATCAAGGGCCTACAAGGAACTCAAACGTGCTGAAAAGAAAAAAACAAACAGCCCCATTACAAAGTGGGCAGAAGATATGAACAGACACTTCTCAAAAGAAGACATGCGAGCGGCCAACAGACACATGAAGAGATGTTCAGCCTCACTAGTCTTCAAGGAGGTGCAAATTAAAACGACACTGAGATACCACCTAGCTCCAGTCAGAATGGCCATCATCAAGAACTCAAAAAGAAAGTTTTATCACGCCAGCAAAGCTTGACAGTTCGAAGCATACTATCAGTAGAGCTTTCTGAGACGGCGGAGATGTGCTGCATTCGTGCTGCTCCGTATAGCTCATCACAGCCATTAGACACCAGAGGCGCCTGGACTTCTGAAGTGGGACTAGTGCAACTGAATTCCTAACTTTAATTATGGCCAAGTCAAGCCCAAATGTAAACAGCTGCATGTGGCTGATGTGCGCCATAGTGGACAGCACAATCTCAGGTCTGTAGTTCGTAGTAGACAGGCACGAGCCGCTTAAGTCAGGATACGAAGCAACGACGATAAAGCATTTGGGAAAAACAGCTTTCGTATACACACATGACGGAGTCTCATAATACACTGGTGACATTGGTTAATTTAGAGGATAGTATGTCCAACTCCTTAATGCAGGGGTCAAACCTATGGAGGAAGAAATCTTCTCGAAGTTCTCTTTGCCTAAATGATTGACTGTGTAACTATTGTATTCATTTCCCGTGGGCCCCTGAGGCGTTTTTGTATACCTCCAGAAATTCTTTTTTTTTTTTTTTTTTTTGCATTGGAGTCTCACTCCATCACCCAAGCTGGAGTGCAGTGGCACGCTCACGGCCACCCCAGCGTCGACCTGCTGGGCTCCAACAATCCTTCCTCCTCAGCCTTCCAAGTAGCCAGAACTAGAGGCATGCACTATTACGCCCGGCTAATTTTCTGATGTATTGTAGAGATGGGGATCTCACCATGTTGCCTAGGCCAGTTTCGAACCCACAGGCTTAGGCAATCTTCTCTCATCAGTCCTCCATAGTGCTGGGATTACAGGCGTGAGCCATCGCGCCCGACCTGGAAATTCTTAAGGCAGAGCAAAGCCTCCTGGACCCATCCTGGGGCCTCCTGGACCCATCCTGGGGCAGGCCATAGCCTGAAACAGCTGAGTCACTCCAGACCAGCCCCTCCCATCCCAACAACACCATGAAGAGTAATGTGTCTATAGGAGGGAGGTGTCAGCAAAAGCAGAGGACCAACATCCTCTCTTGCAAGAGCCACAGTCCTCAAAGTTAGAAGAGGCCCTGGAAATCACCTGGCTGAGAAATCAGCCCCAGGAAGGCACCGGCAGGAGGCTTGTCGCCCGTGAGGCTGTGCCTCCTGAGCCTTGTGCCCGCACATGGGACATGCACAGTTCAAGGCAGCTGGCACGCGGCTGATGTTATGCGCTCAAGCCTTGCAGTCTTCTGGTCCCACAGTAAGGCTTCCAGCACACAGATCTGTTTCCTTGCCCTCGGGTTTCCAAGTGAAGTGCTCCTGGCCTTCTCCCCTTCTGGTGCGTGTCGAATAAATCCAGCCTGTCCCACTTGACACTTCGGGGGACTGCTCAGCCACAGCCTGCAGCCTGCAGAGTAACAGAGGGGTGCGTTCTTATCTAGGCTTTCCCCCAGTCTATGTCTGTGCCTTATTTCTGGGGTGGAGGGTAAGGAAGCCTGTGTGGTTGCTACATCTCCCGATGCAGAGCTCATCGTCAACAAAGCCGACATCTGTCTCCAGCTGTCTCCTCTCGGGTGGTCTCGAGAGAGGGGACAGGAGCATTACCTGCTGACCACTTCGTCTTGGAAACGTCACCTGCCAACGCTGAGAGACAAACAGGGCTGGCATTTGGGGTCAAAATGGTATCTAGAGAATGAGGCTTCTGGCGTGGTTAAACTCTTTCAAGTTTTGAAAATCCTGTCTAGGCAAGTGTAATTTTTTTTTTAAACTTTGTATTTAAAAAAAATTTCTAGAACTTATAAAAGTAGGGAAAGTAATATAAAAAGGCCTCACATACCAGCTTCGGTAATTATCAACTCTTAGGACAGACCTACTTCCCTCATTGTTTTTAACTGCATCCCCAAAATGTTATTAATCTGTAAATATATCAATATGCATCTGGAAAAATCATAACCTCAATCTGACAATCCTACCATAAAAATTAGCAAAAATTCCTTTAAGTCACCATTGAATAATTAAACTGAATAGCATTTCACTTATTGTCTTGTAAATGAATTATTCTTAGCATACGTTAATTTGAAATGGTATCAGTATGAATCCGCAGGTTCCATCTCCTCTTTTTTTTATTGTTTTACTGAAGAAAACAGACCTTCTGTCCTGCAGTTCCTGCAGTCTGCATTCCGTTGCTTGATGTGCATGGCTTCATTTAAAATGTTCTTCTGCACACATGTCTGCCACTTGCTGGTGAGAGGTAAAGGCTTTGTCTGATTTCAATTTGGTTTATTTTTCTCTGGGAAGTACACACACGCACTGCTCATGCGCCCCCCCCCAATCCATTCATTAAGACTCACAAAATCCCAACATAACAATTCCAACCTCCTTTCTTCACTCACTACCCAGATGCTTCTGTTAAGAAAAGCCTCCCTTCATCAGTCACTTGGTCACCCTCAGGTACAGTCCACGGTGGCCCGGCAAGCCACCTCTTTTCCCACAAGATGCCTGTATCCTTTAGTGATAAATAGTTTTAAAGACCAAACCTGGAGGCCAAAAGTTGACATTTCTTTTTGAGTCCTTTGAACTGCTTTGGTTCCTTTGTTTAAAAAAAGAAATCACACGAATGGATCTATTTTTTGATTCTCTAGTTGTTCCACTGACACATCTTTCTCTTTAAGCCATTATCATACTCTCCTAATTACTGTCACTTTCATAAGTCTTGATATCAGGTGGTGAGTCCTCTAAACGTGTTCTTTTCGACAGCTTTTTTTTTTTTTGACCATTCACTTTTCTTTTTTTCATTTGCTTGTAAATTTTAAAATGAGCCATCAATGATCCCCCCCAAAAAAAAAATGCTGGTTGGGATTTTCATTGAGATTCCACTGTATCAATCATCAAGGGGGGGGATAATTGATTCTTTAATATTAATGTAAAATATATCTCTTCATTTATTTAGGTCTTTTTAAATATTTTTACATAGTGTCTTATAGTTTTCAGTGTACAGAAATTGTGCAAGTTTCATTAGACATACTCCTTGATGTTTATTTTTGTGATATTTTTATTTTTAAACGTGTGTAGAGAGGTGGGGTCCATGTGAGGATCTGCTGCCTAAGCAAACTGCGTGCCAGTGAGGACTGGGCTTCCAGAGGGCCCTCTCGCCCCTGGTGGTGGACCTGGTGCCCAGTGGGTGGTGGTGTGCCCCCAGGCCCCCCCCCAGCAGTGCCTGGCAGCAGCTTTCCTCACCCTTGGGCTCCCCTTGTGCCCAGGGTTCAGGGCCTGCTGACGAGGGAGCGCACGCAGCATTCCGTGTTTTGTTTCTGTGAGAGTTCACTGAGAATGATGGTCTTGGAGGACATTTTAAATGGTACCGTTTTAAGCTTTCATTTTCTAGTTATTTTCTGCTGGTATATGGAAGTACAATTTCCTTTTGTATATTGGCCTTATAGCCTGCCACTTTGCTTTTTTGTTCCAGGAGTTGCTTTGTAGAATCCTGAGGAGTTCGAATTCTCTGTGTCAAAATTATGCTGCCCACAAATAAGAACCACTGCACTTCTTTCTTCCTAGTCTGCGTGCCTTTTTAAAAAAAATCTTGCCTGACTGCATGGGCCAGGATCTCTGGCCTGATGCTGAATGCAAGTACCTGAGTGAACACCCTGACTGTGCTCCCACATTACAAGGAAGCTCACATTTCACTGTGAAGCATGACGTCCCCTGTAGATATTCTTTATCCACCCGAGAAGGCTATCTTCTGCGCCTAGTGTGCGGAGAGTTTCTGACACAAATGGACACTACATTCTATAAATGCCTTTTCTGCTCTTACTCAATGGCCATATCACTTTTCTCCTTTATCCTGCTAATATTCTGAATTACGCTGATTGCTTTTCAAATGTGAACCTTACATTTCCAGGGTAAAAGCCCTCTTCATTGCCATTTGCAAATTTGTGTATTTTTATATATTCTATCATCATCTGCATATTTTACATGTTGCTGGGACTGATTTGCTGACATTTCGTTAAGGAGTTCTGTGTCCATGTTCATACAGGATATTAGTTCATACTTTTCTGGTTTGACATCTCTGCCAGCGTTAAGCTGGACTCATTTCTTAAGTGAAATGACCAAGGCACAGAAAGACAAACACTGCCTGCTCTCCATAGACGTGAGTGCTAAATAATTTGAGCACATGGAGATAGAGAGTAAATAAATAGCATATACTGGGAAGGGTGAGCAGGGGTCGGGAAGGAGAAGAAATGCAGGCTAAAAGAGACAAACACACAGTCAGGTAGCAGGAATATGTTCGGTGGACGACAGCAAAGAGGTGACTGTATTTAACCAAACCTAAGGGTGATGGACAGACACACTTCACACCCCGGCTGGATCACTACACGTCATGTACTTAACAAACATGTATTGCGCTCGGGTGATGAACAGACACACTCCACTCCCTGGCTTGAATGCCACGTGTCATATACTCAACAAAACATAATGCGCGTAGGCAATGGACAGACACACTCTACACCCTGGCTGGAAGGCTACACGTCATACGCTTAAAACATATTGTGGGTGGGTGATGGACAGACATACACGCTCAATACCCTGGCTTGATCACTACGCATCATACACATGCAACACAAATTATTGTGTACATTTGCACAGATTTTTTAAACTGGTACAGAATTTATTATTCTTCCACGTATGCCTGCAAGAATTCCCCAGGTAAACATTGTGGGTCTGGAGTTTTCTTTATGTGAAAGTTTCTGATCAGGAATTCAAATTCACTGATATATTTAGGGTAACTTATATTTTTTATTTCTTCTTGGGTCAGATTTGTTAACTTGTGCTTTCCAACAAATGCGTCCATTTCACCTAAGTTATAAAGTTTTTTAGTAAAAATTGATCCTAATACCCCATTATTTTAATGTCTCCTAGATCTGTTGTAATGTCCTTCCTTCATTACTAATATCACTTTGGTTCATCATCAGTATTCCTAGGCGTACAGCAGCTTTTAATAATCTTTTCAAAAGATTAATTTTTGACTTTATTAATTTTGCTTTTTTTTTTTTTTTTGAGTAGGAGTCTCACTTTGTCACCCAGACTGGAGTGCAATGGCTGCTCCCGGCCACCGCAGCCTCAACCTGCTGGGCTCCGGCAATCCTTCCACCTCAGCCTTCCAAGTAGCCAGAATTATAGGCATGCGCTACCACGCCTGGCTGATTTTTTGATTTATTGTAGAGATGAGGTCTCGCTGCCCAGGCGGGTCTCGAACCCACGGGCTCAGGCAATTCACTCACCTCAGCCTCCCAAAGGCTTTATCTAACTGATTTCTGCTCTTATCAGTTCCTTCATTTATTATTATTTGCTTCTTTTTTATTGTTTATTTATTCATTTATTTGTTATTTGAGACTGGGTTTTACTCTGTTGATCCAGCTGGAGTGCAGTGGCTCACTTTAGCCTTGACCTCCTGGGCTCAAGCAATCCTCCTGTCTCAGCCTCCTGAGTAGCTAGAACTACAGGAAGATGCCACCAAGCCAAGCTACTTTTTAGTTTTTTTTTTTTTAGAGACAGAATCTTGCTGTGTTGCCCAGGCTGGTCTCAAACTTCTGGCTTTAAGAAATGCTCAGCCTCCCAAAATGCTGGGGTTACAGGGCGTCAGCCACCACGCCCAGCCCTATTTCCTTTCTTCTTTTTATTCACTTTGGAGTTAATGTGCTCTTTTTTTTCTAGCTGCTACACGTGTGCTTAGATCAGTGATGCTGTATCTTCCTGCTTTCCTATTAAACATTTGCAGCCATAAATTTCCTCCTATGCACTGCTTATTTTTAGCCCACAAGTTTTCATGTTATCATTAGTTTCTGGTAGACTCTAATGTCCGTTGTGTTTTCTTCGTTGGCCTTTGGGTTATTTAGAATATGTTGTTTAATTTCCAAATATCTGGATATTTTCCTTCCAATATTATGGCAATCTGTTTATAATGTAATTCTGTAGTGGTCAAAGAACAGAGTCTTTAAGGTTTCAGTCTTTTAAGTTTTTTAAGACTTCTTGTCTCTACATGAAACCTAACTTGTGAACACACCATACGCACATGTGCTCTGTTTTCATTCCACTTGGGTTTCCTGCACTTCAGTTCTGACATTAACCATGCAGAGCTAGCTTCAGGGACCACAGGTGTAAAGGCTCCAGCCTCCACAAGGCTGCCCTTACTTCAGATGCCAGGTACAAGTCTCAGGTCACCCAACCTTCAGACCAACCAGCTATAAATTTAGGAGTTCTCACAACCCCTTTAGGTTTGATAATTCACCAGGATGACTCACAGGACTCATTGAAAGCACTATACTTATCATCACAGTTATGTTATAAAGAAAACAACTCAGGAACAGCCAAATGAAAAGGTACATGGGGTGAGGTCTGAGAAGGTCCCGGACATGAAGATCCCATGCCCTCTCCCTGTGGCATCAGGGAGGTCACCCTCCTGACACATTGATGTGTTCATCAAGCTTTGGGCATCCAGAGTGTATCTTTAATTTTTGTTACTAAATGCATACACAACTATGATAGGTATCTCTGCCTGATTAGCTGTGCCTCTTATTATAAAATGTCCTTCATCAGTTAATGTAACATTCCTTGATTTGAGGACCATTTTATCTAATATTAATATAATCTCACCAACTTTTTCACGTTTACTGTTTTCATGGTATCTCTCTTTCCATATTTTTATTTTCAATCTATCTAATCCTTTATATTCAGAGTGCTTCTCTTATAGACAGATATGTATGTTTTTCTTCTTTTTTTTCAGTCAGACAATCTCTGCCTTTTAATTGGGGTATTTAGCTCATTTATAGTTAATATAGTTACTGATATCATTGAGTTAGATTTAAAATTTGCTATTTGTTTTCTATGTGTTCCATATGTTTTCATTCCTCTGCTCTCTCTTTCCTGCTTTTTTTTTAGTTAATTAGCTATCTCTTGGTCTTCCCTTATACTTCATTGACTTTTTTTGGCAACTACTCTAGGAGTTATTAAATGCATCCTGAACTTATCACATTCCACTTAAGAGTTAATATTCTACTAACTTTATATAAAATGTAAAAAATTTATAATAGTTCAATTTTATTTACTCTATCTTTTGTGTCATTGTTGTCAAATATCTTCCTCTAGAAATGTTTATAAATCCCATGTCTCAATATGTTTATGTGTTTACTAATTTTCAATGTGTTTAGGTTATTTTATGTTTAATAGGTTACTTTGATTTCAGTTATTTTATATTTGTTTTATATTTGTATTGTTTCTACTCCATTTCCACACTCTAAACCACAGTGTAATAGATTTTAATGATTTTTATTTCTAACAGACCTAGACTAATAGGACAAGGACGATAAAGCAGTGAAGCAAAGACCTGCTGACAAGCTGTGTGACTTCTCTTGGGCGCCATTTCTTTATTTGTCAAAAAGATTGCTCTGAGCATTAGCTGCATTAAGGTTGATTTACTAGGAGCTGGAGTTCAACAAATGTTACTTTCTCTTCCCTTTAATGAACTAAACGTTCAGCCTCAGATATTTTTAATTAACGTCAATGCAAGTTAGGTATTGAGAACAAAATAATAATGAGAGGCAAATGAAATATAGTCAAGCCAAATGAAAACTCAAGGAAAGTATCAGTGTCTACTCATCCCAAGCTGCACTGTGCAAAGATATTTTTTAATTGACTACAATAAAAACAATTACCAAAATGTCCTACCTTAATAGAATCGGTATCTTGTAGCTGAATTAACATGTCAATGAGTAATTCTGCTCCCAAATAGAATGGCAAGACAGAGGTGCATAGGAAGCCATCCCGGCTGACAGGAAACGTCATGCAGAGGTCCACGGCCTGTTTGAGCAGTATCTGCAGCTCCTGGGTCAAGTTCCAGAAGGCCCGGCAACAGTTCTGTAGCAGAGTCCAGTAGCCTCCGCGGTGCGCGAGGACCTGTGGCAACACAGCACATCACAGACACCACTGCAGGCCCTCACCGGCTCTGTCCTCCTGCCGGTGTCCCACGCCCACTGTAAAACACACACCCCACGTGCTAGGCGCCATGTCCACACGCCAGGTGCTGTGCTGAGACATCCAGGTCACTCTCTCACTTCATCCTGCAATCTCTCCTGCAAGGAAGCGTGCACTAGTATGCCACCCAGTTTACAGATGAGGAAGCAGAGGCGGGGGTGAACTTGCCAAGCTCATGAGTCCACCGAATGCGTGCCTGCCTCCCTTTGGGGCCTGCCTCCAAACAAAGCCCCCACAGTTCTCGGAGCTGGGCCTGCGGCAGTGAGCAGGGGATCCGGGTCTGTTCTCTGCTGCTTACGTTTAGGAACACCAACATGAGAAAACTGGACAGCTAAAACTGTCATTTCGGGAAATCACAAGTCTGATCAAGAAAATAAAGCAGACGCGGGGTAGAACCTGCCAGGGCGTGAGAGGACAGGGTAGGCAGGGAAGAGACGTGTGAGCGGAGACCTGCGTGCTGAGCCGAACAAGCCACCGCCAAGTGGGCGTCGGGTGGAGACCAGCATGTGCAGAGGACAGAGGAGGACGTGGAGGCCAGGGAGGAGCAAGTTTCGAGCTTCTGAGGCGCAGGTGTGGGGGGTGAGCGGGGGTAGGGGTGAGGGCAGCGGGGTCCGGCAAGGCGGCCAGGCCGGTGGTTCCGGGGTGTGAAGCAGGTGGTGAGGACCCGAGGGAGGCCTGCCCTCCCTTTTGTGAAATCCCTCTGTCCACTCCACGGAGACGATAAGCACCGGAGTCTTCCTCTCTTGCTTAGAAAGGGAAGTGCACTCCCTACGTGCCCCTCCTGTGGTGAAAAGAGGAAACTGATTCCTCTGTAGCTAACAGTTCCAATTCTGGGTTTGCTACCATCACAGAATACTTTAAAAGAAAAAGGGAGAGAAGCGTTTGGGCAAAGACTCGAGTGCCTGGGACAAGCAAGAGGTTGGGGGCGGGAGCGGGAGTCCCCGTAGCCCGGAAAGACCTTTCCCTGCGCTGGGGGGAAGGGAGACATCCCTGAAACCCTGAAGAGAGACCAAAGCCCCCAAGAAGAGCCCCTATCTCCCGGAGAGAGCCCCAGGCCCAGCTGCGAGGTGCGTGCACAGTCACAGGAACTGCATGAGCAGGCTCTGGGCGGATGCACAGCAGATGACCGGGAAGCGCCCCCTTCGCCCTGACAGCTGGACGTCGCAGGCCTCAGTGTCACAGCTCGCACCCTTGAGATGTGACTGAGGCTGGACCCAGCCAGATGAGGCCTCCGAGTCAAAGCCAATGTTAGGCACAGCGAGAGCAGAGACAACGTCTCTCCCACGCCTGCGTCTCCGTCCACTCGGCCAGCAAACCAGAAGGACGGCATTACCATCGCTCTCCTGCAGTACAGGAAGATCTTCACGAAATGCTCCACCAGGCCCAGACCGGCCGCCCGGTCCTTCTCTTTAGCACCAGAACCTGACTGTGAGTCTGAGTCGTAAACCGTCTGCTTCCTGGACAGATTCTCATCGCTCATTTGGGAATTAATAAACGCAGAAAATTCTTCAGCATCTGCAGTACAAAAATTTGGGACAGTGTGGTGAAAAACACAGAACCACGTTCCAGAAAACACAGTGGAAAATCAACCTCAGGTGAGTGACTCAGTTAACAAATGCTGCGTACACTTGGAGAGAGGGTGAGATGACCAAGACACAACGGCCCGGGGAAGGTTTCTGGAGGAGACGCTGGGTCTTACAGGAGGGAATGACCCAGCTCTACGGGAAAGCACAGAGGAGAACATTCAAAGACGACGACGGCAAAAAGAGCAGTGCAGAAGTAGGAAGGTGCAGGCTTGTTTTAGGGACCCAACGGCAGGACCCCACTGGTCCCGAATTTCCTCCCTCATGGTCCGTTCCGGGACCAGACACTGGAAGCCAGCAGCACCCCTGGAGGCAGGCCGGCAGAAACCCCAGCCACTCCGTCCTGGCTGGCGACACGTGGCAACGAGCTGCTCCTGCCACACACCTTCTCCTAGGAAGCTGCCTCGGACAACAAGCCTCGATAGCAGAGCATCCTATTGCCAATGTCATGGGAGGCCTTAGTCAGAAGTCCAGTTTAAAAAGAACTCAGGACCCTAAATATAATCTACACACAAAAGCCAGGCTCTGTGTCTGTAAAGCCCACTTTCAAGTGCTCCAATGAGCCAGCACGCTTTGCAGGTGCCAGCGAAACCCGATCCACACCCTGGAAGAAACATGAGCTGACACTGACCAGCACACAGAGAACCCCAAACAGCACAGCACACATGGCGCTTAAACGCCATTACTAAAAAATCTGCATAAGTGGGTGTGTAATTGAGAAAGATATTACAAGTAGATGTTCATGAAATTAGTGGTATTTAAGATGAATAAAATATATATTTCCAAACATGTATGATGACCCCATAAAAATACGAAAACTTTTAGAAATAGAGCAAAGAATCTCCTACAAATATCAAAACTCACCTAAGTCTTTGGAAAATGGTGTGTGTACCCTTGCGTGTCCATGATGTGTGTGTGTGTGCTGTGTTAGTGAGTAAAAATCTAGAAGCAATTTATAATAAATTCGCATATTTATCTTACCTGATGGTAAGTTGGCCTTCCTTTTCTTAGCTGTGAGCAGGAACTCTAGCATTGCTTTGTAATTCTCTATTGTCAATTTCCCTGTTGGTAACACTGTTCCTGAGTTATACAGTGAGAATATATTGGGATCACATGATCGGAAACTGTAAGGGGAAAAATCACATGAAAAACGGGATAAGAAAAATCTAGTTTAATCTGTCAAACTCAATCTCTTTTTATTTTTAAAACATTTGTGGTGGGGGGTGCGGTGGCTCATGCCTGTAATCCCAGCACTTTGGGAGGCTGGGATAGGAAGATTGCTTGAGCTCAAGACCAGCCTGAGCAACATAGTAAGATCTTGTCTCTGCCAAAAAATTTAAAAACTTAACCAAGCATGGTGGTGCATGCCTGTAGTTCCAACTATTTGGGAGGCTGAGGTGGAAGGATTATCTGAGCCCAGGGGGGTCGAGGCTGTGGTGAGCTGTGATTATGCCAGTGCACTCCAGCCTGGGTGGCAGAGTGAGACCCCTCAACTCAGAAAGAAAATAAAAACTGTGAGCGAGTGCTCCCAAATTTTGGATCATAAAGTATTTTGACATTTACCTAAAGACTAACATTTTCCCAATAACTTTTAGAATTATATGGTGTGCTTTTGCTCTTGGGAATGTTGAAATCAATATCTGCTTCCCTGAAAGGGCCCTCGAAAATAGAAATACACATCTATACTCCCTCTATCTGAAACAATAATTGATTCAAATACAACTGAATGAAGAGGCTGCTGACTACAGCATCCTAATCAGTGCTACTTCTTAAAAATAAGGTCCGAGCAATGAACAATCCTCCACCAACAATAAGTAAATAACTGAGGCTATGTGGACAGCTTTAATAAATTGGAGTTGGCACCCGGTCGCCCTGACACCAATTTGTTGCTGTCTTACCGTGCTCCCAAGTGATCATACAGAAAGGGTCACGCATGACTGGATGGTCAGAGAAGACGCCTTGGCATCCAGAGAATGGTCAGGAAGCCCACCTGGCTGGCCTACCTATTTTCCTTGTTGCGGCCCCATGAATGGTCCTTGCCAAACGCCTGCCCTGCTGGTCAGGCAAACTAACTGCTTTAAGAACGCCAACCTGGTCTAGCCCAGGAGTCCCCAGCCCCAGGCATGGACCTCAAGAACCCTCTACCATATGCAAAATAAAGCTCACATTTAATGGACATGGAAGATGCTGTGTGACCTGGTACACTTCTAATTGTTTCACACCACGCCCTGTCTCACATCCTGGACTCTGGTCAGACTGTCTGGGTTCTCATCCTGGTGGTCCTACTGGGCTCCGATGCCTGTCTGTTCAGCTACGGAGACACTGATTTCCTGTGTGCACATCCTAACCCTTGCCCACTCGCCAGGACCCGGGCTTGGTGGCTCCTCCCTATGAGTCCCAGCCAGAGGACAGCCTCCTTCTGTGACAAAGACTACTCGATGAGTTTTCCACCTAACACCACTCGTGAGCACTTGGGAGCCCCACACCAGATGCCAACATATGGCCCGTTGTACCCAGGTCAGTGCCATGTATCCAATAGGTGCTCAATACACGTCCTTTTATCATTTTTCTTTTTTTTTTTGAGTTGGAGTCTCACTCTGTTGCCCAGACTGGAGTGCAGTGGCCACTCCCAGCCACCGCAGCCTCGACCTGCTGAGCTCCGGCGATCCTTCTGCCTCAGCCTTCCAAGTAGCTGGAACTACAGGCATGCGCTACCACACCTGGCTATTTTTTGATTTATTGTAGAGATGAGGGCTCACCAAGTTGCCCAGGCGGGTCTCGAACCCGCGGGCTCAGGCAATCCGCTCACCTCAGCCTCCCAAAGTGTGGGATTACAGGCTGAGACACCGAGCCCGGCTCATTCTTTTTTCATGTATGCTTTTCCATCCTTTCTGTCATGGCTACATGCATTACGTATGAATCTCCTATTATGTACGAATCTCCTATTTTTATCTCCCACGGCACTTAGCCAAAGACACTCAGGGGCCATTGCTAGGCTATTACCAGGTCATTGTGGCCATTGTCTTCCTAGACTCTGGTGTGGCCATGTACTCTCTGAGCTATGGCTGTTGCCATGTTTCCTGGCTTTGGCCCCCAGCCCTACCTTGGGGAGATGAATCTCCTCTTTCTTTCTCTCTCTCTCTCTAATTTACCTTTAAAATGAACTATATTTTCTAATCTAAAAAAAGACACTCAGGAAGAGCTTGGAATGACTGTGGAACGGTGGTGGAAAGTCTGCATCGCATGATCAAATATAATGCCTGAATAAAGGCCTAGACAAGACCTTTAAACAGGAAATAAAGACTTGCCTAATGCCTTCTATAGCCTACAGGTGATCTATAATTCAAGCCGGAGTTCCCTTGGAACTACACTTGACCCTTGCACTGAAAGGTAGGTCTGCAGACGTCTGCAAGATCTACGCAAATGGTACTCCTAGCACTTGTGTTCAGCATTTGTTTGGGAAAGATTCTGAGAGTAAAAACTTAAGAAGGACGCCCGTGGCCAGTACGAAGAGAGAGGCTCTCTGCAGTACGGCCCGAGCTGTCAGCCAGGCCAGCGCTCTGGACACACAAGGGCAACCGTGCCCACGAGCCCAAAAGCATCGCCCATCGTGGGTGCCACACCTGACCATCGAGTGGGAAGCACCAAGCTTCGTCCTCGTGCGCTCCCTGAGCTTCTGCAGCATCAGGTTAAAGTGTGCGCCTGCCAGGTACAGGTTCATCTGGGCCCTCCAGGGCATCTCCTCGAGGAATATCTGGTGGAACCGCCTTCTTCTGGCATAATTTAATATGAGTGGATTCAGGCGATCTGTCAGGCTGCGGTACGCCACCTTCCTGACGTCGGCTCTCTTATTTCTGCCAAGGGAAAAAGAAGTTTTGAAATTCCACAAAAAAACCTCCGGATGTTTAATAAAGAAGGATCATTCTACTCTGCGCTGAATACATCCAGAAGCCACTTGACTGTCCTCATGCAAATGTCACCTTTTTGGTGCTAAACCATGAAACGGCGGTGACCAAGGCCCAAGCACGAGCAGCGGGGCAGATGTCACATGCCGCATGCCCCCCTCTATGACAAGCAGTGGGACAGATGTCACGTGCCCCTTCTATGACAGGCAGTGGGACAGATGTCACGTGCCTCCCTCTATGACAAGCAGCGGGACAGATGCCATGTACCTCTCTCTATGACAAGCAGTGGGACAGACATCAAGTGTCCCCCCATGACAAGCAGTGGGACAGATGTCATGTGCCCCCTCTATGACAAGCAGTGGGGCAGATGCCACATTCCTCCCTCTATGACGAGCAGGACAGACACCACGTACTCCTGTCTCTGACAAACATGGGATAGATGTCACGTGCCCTCCCATGACAAGCAGTTGGACAGACGCCACGTGCTCACCCCCAAAACAAGCAGTGACAAGCAGTGGGACAGACACCACATACTCCCTCTGTGACAAGCAGACAGACAGACACCACGTGCCCCTTCTCTGACAAGCAGACAGACAGACACCACATGCCCCCCTCTGTGACATGCAGCGGGACAGACGCCACGTGCCTCCTTCTCTGACAAGCAGCAGGCCAGATGCCACGTGCTCCCTCACCCCCTCTGACACCTGGGTCCTCAGCTCAACCCAACAGAGCGCTCCTCTTCTATAACCGAAAGGCCACTGAGATTCAACAACTAAGTTATGGCATAAGGTTCACATTCGTCAACCGACTTCAATATTAAACAAGAAAATCATTTCTCGGTATTGGTCCTTGAGGAAAAAACAATGCAGCAAAGTGTTGTCTAACACTAGCTACACTCTAGAGGAAATAAAACAGCAGTCAAACATAGCTGAAATGACTTCATGAATGCACATTCAATACGCTCCAGAAAAAATTCCAATTCCAGTTCACAGTTCAGGTTTCAAGTATAGCACACATTTCATTTTTAGGAGCCATTCCCATTAAAACTCAACGCAATCCCTGATTTTGTGGCCGCATGGTTGTTCACGGAGCATGATTTTGGCTCTTCCAAGCACTTTATCATGTGCTTGTTCTGCTGGCAAGGCTTCTGCCCCACGGGTCAGGACCCATCTGCCCGGGTTATATGCTCACTCTACTTGAATCTCATTCTGAATCTGAATGCAGCAAGGAACACAGAAAGAGGATGGAAGGAAGGAGGACGTGCAGACGACGCAGCAGGGTGCAGATGCCAGAAAGGAGGGACCTTCCTTCCCATACGGTGGTTTGCCTTAGCGTTTGGGTCTAGATAGCCTGTGGCTTGTTGGCAATTTCCTTTGACTCTAAGGGCTTGGGGGCTTTTGCTGCTATTGAGTTGTTTTTAGTGGCATGCTATGTGGCTTCCCAACGAGTGCGAATTTTTTAATCACTGTATCTTGGAAGCTAAAAACATGATTTTCAAAATGAAAACCAATCGTATCCCTACGTGAGGAGATCAGCCCTCTCCAAAAGGTCAAGAGGAGTCGACGAGGTTAGCTGCCTTTTCCCAGCCACCGAGAGGGTGGCAGCGCAAGAAGACCCATGAGGGGACCCTCCAGTGTCTTAGCGGGGTGACCATGGCTCCAGGAGGGCGACTGCTGCCCACAGAGGCAGGGAACACGCCCCCTCCCGTCACCTGAGCGGTTCCTGCCACTCAGACATCCAGCAGCCAGATCCGTGTCTCCAGGAAATAGAGAGGAAGCCCAAGGGGGGCAGGAAGGACGGGATGGACAGGATGGATGAATGGGATGGATGGGGTGAACAGGATAAGTGGGCCTGCCAGACGGGACAGATGGGGAGGACAGCATGGATAGGGTGGACGGGACAAATGGGGAGGATGGGGTGAACAGATGGGATGAATGAGATGGACCGGATGGATGGGGTGAATGGGATAAATGCAATTGACAGATGGGAGGGACAAGGTGGACGGGGTGGACAGGGTGAGCGGGATAAATGAGATGGAAGGATGAGACGGACGGCGTGGATGGGCTGGACAGGGTGGATGGACAGGCGGACGAGGTGAGCGGGATAAATGGGATGGGCAGACGGGATGGACGGGAGGGACAGGGCAGGGGGGGTGGATGGGACAAATGGGGCAGATGAGGTGGAAGGACGGATGAATGGGACGGACAGACGGACAGGGTGGATAAGATGGGCAGAGTGGACAGACGGATGGACGGGGCGAATGGGATAAACGGGATGGACGGATGGGATGGATGCAATGGACGGGTGGATGAGGTGGACGGGGTGTACTGTGTGGATGGGATGGGTGTGAAGGATGGGTGGGTGAGAAGGAGGAGGTGGACAGGGTGGAAGAGATGAACGGGATGGACGGGAAGGAAAGGCTGGACGGATGAACCCAGAACAGGCTGGCAAACTCCCAACATGGCAGTGGTGAGAACCCCGGAACCTGCCCTGCATGTCCTGCCTGAGAAAATGAGCTGGTAAGTGAACGGAGCAGAACAGGGTGCTCCCCCTTGGGGAAAAGAAAAACGCTGGAAAGTCCCTGCGGTTGTGAATTGCAACAGGAGGTATTAGACTGAACTTAGGGTTTTAGATAGACAGATACAGAGAAGTAGAGATATTTATTTATGCACCTGTATTCAGACAGACAGACAGACACAAGAGAGAGGGAGAGAGAGGGAGAGAGAGGGAGGGAGGGAGAGGGAGGGAGGTCGGTTGGTCGGCCGGTCATTAGATAGATATGTAGGTAGGTAGGCAGGTAGGTCGAGAGATTTATGTGGACACATGTATTTCCTAGGTCTGACCGTCGAGGGGCCTAGAAGCCAAGTCACATCAGCAGCCCCCACAAGCTGGAATCCAAACACCACGTGGCACAGAGAAGTCACCTGTACCCCGGCTGTGCGGGGCAAGTGCAAGGTGAGTATCTTGTGGCAAGAAGGAGCTCAGAAAAATGATGGGAATATGCCAGGAAAACTGACGGGCCAGCCCGAAAGAGCTCCTACGGACCAAATCAGAAGCCCCTGGGAAGTAAAGCAAACAAGCCTGCTAATTTGATAGAGGATCCATGCCAACAAGCCTTCCCCAAGCCACACTCTTCACGGTAAAATGCTGCGGGCCTGACCGCGCCCCGTGGAGTGGGGTCACATGGAGACCTGCACCAGCACCTCTCCCAGCATGGTACTGGGGACGGAGCCAGGGTGGCAAGAAAGAAAGACAGGGAGGAGGTGTACAGACGGGAAAAGAAGAAATGAAGCAGTCACCAATCATAAACAATGCGCTTCTACATGAATAACCTAAAATAAAGCACAGAGTATGAGAATTGATGAGTGGTATGAGTGGACTGAGCCCACTGAAGGCAAAGCCAACGTACAAAAAAAAGCTCAGTTTCTACATACCCACAATAAAAAAATACTTAAAGATGAATTTCTTCTAAAAAGTTGTTCCAAGTAGTTTTAAAATCACCTTGAAATTAATTAAAGCAAATTAATTCTACCTGATCACAGGAAGTAGAAATTATAAGGATAATTTTTAAATACACAGAACCAAGTTAGAATAAAAACACTTCTATTAATTAAAGGATTGGTTCAACCTCTATGGAAAACAGTATGGAGCAATCTCAAGTAACTAAAAATAGTCACTATTCAACTCAGCAATTCCACTACTAGGTATCTACCCAAAAGAAAATAAATCATTATATAAAACAGACACCTGCATTCATATATTTATTGCAACACTAGTCACAATAGTAAAAACATGGAACCAACCCAGGTGCCCATCAGTAGTTGACCGGGTAAAGAAAATGTGGTACGTCTACAACATGGAACACTGCGCAGCCATAAAAAGCAAGGAATCGCGTCCTTTGCAGCAACGCAGACATGGAATCGAGTCCTTTGCTGCTGGAAGCCATGATCCTAAGTGACTTGAGAGCAGAAAACCACACGACGTGGGCCCTCACCTCTAAGTGGGCGCTAACCTGCGGAGACGGGGACACGCGGATGGAAACGACACGCAGAACTCCGGGACAGGGAGGGGGCGGGTTGAGAGGGTGCCCCGTTGGGCACACGGTGTGCTGTTCAGGCGGCAGGGTCGCCAGACACCCCAGGCACACCACTGCACCTTGCAGCCACGTAACACATGCGAATGTGCACTCCCTGAATCCACACGTTAAATGAAAAACAAAAATAAATTGCAGGACGCAACTAAAGTAGCGGTTAGAAGAAAGCGTAAATGTTCGCATTTCCTGGATTTAAGATAACCCCAGCCAAACTTCCAGCAAGTTTTCTGTGCTTTCAAGTGATCGTTGCACAGTTACGCATCACTTCGTGTCAGGGCCAGGCTCTGAGAAGTGCGTTGCGAGGCGACTTCGTCGCTGTGTGAACCGCACCGGTGTACTTGCACAGCGAGACGGTGCAGCCTAGCGCAGGCCTAGGCTGTGTGGCGCGGTCTATGGCTTCTAGGCTACAAGCCCGTTCGGCATGTTGCTGTGCTCAGTCCTGCAGGCAAACGTAGCCTGATGGTACACAGTTGCGCGTTTGACCACAGAAAAGGCGCAGCGAACATACAGCTACAGAGTGATCTCTCACAGAAACAACAAGCTGAGCATCACATGTTCTCACTCATAAGCGGACCTTGAGCAACTATCGTAATACGGGAAGAAAAGGATTGACAGTGGCGGGAAACTGCCTTGGGGGGAGGGAGGAGTAGGGAGGCGGGATTAATGGTGGTCAGTATCTGTCTGGGGAAAGGGGAGCCCACCTCATCAGCAAGGGTGCCTGCACAATGCATATTTGTATACCTAACCCTTCACTGTGCCCCACAACTTTAAAATTAAAAAAAAATTAAAAAATACAATCAGAAAGCCCTACGGGACCACCATCTTGCATGCTGCCCACGGCTGACCGCAACACTGCAAGGCGGCACCAGATTGCAGTTTCTGCCTTTTCCAATTAATTGTTTTAAGTGTCTACTTAAGATTTTCAAACGTACGGGATATTTTTGGTTATCTTTTCAAAAGCTGGTTTCTGCCTCAACTGCACTATAGTAAAATGCGGTTTGTATCATTTTGGTTCTTGGAAATTTCTTGAGACTCGCTTTAGAGCCAGTGATATACATATCCTGTATTTGCTTAAAAACAAACAGCATTCTCCAGCTGTTAGCTAGTTGTGGCACTTTTTTCTCATAAATTTATAATCGGTTTGTCAATTTTCAACAAAAGACAGTCTCAAAATTATATGAGGTAAAAGTTAGAAAAAGAACAACCGAATTAACCAAAAGGAAGAAGGTAGGTACCCAAGGGAAATGAAAACGTGTCTAAACCGAAACGCGACACAGATGATCGCAGCAGTATTGTCTGTAATCACCAAAACTTGGAAGCAACCTGGATCCACTGACTGTGGAATAAGCAGTCAAAGTTACACAATGACGTATCAGCCAGCAACACAGAAATGAAATACTGAGATGTGCTACATGGATGAACCTTGAGAACACTGCACTGGGTGACAGAAGCCAGTCACAACCCTATGGCTCTTAGGGGCGCATTTATATGACAGTTCAGAAAAGGCCAATCCACAGAGACGGAGCGTGGATTCGTGGTTGCTGGGAATGAGAAGGGAGCTGGATGGGAGAGTGACAGCTGGCATGCTGGGTCTTCCTGGGCTCATGAAAACGTACTGAACTTGACTGGGGCAATGGCTGTACAACTCCGGACACACCAATGCCGTGACCGTATCGTTGAAATGGGCCAATTTTGTAGGACGTAAATTATTTTCTCAATAAAGCTGTTTTCAGAAAGACTTAGTGATAAACATAAGAGCAAAAGGTAATGAAAAAGAAAATCAACACAATAGAAAGCATCAACAGAGACAAAGTTGGGTTTTTTGAAAAGACTGAAAAAATAGACAAACCTCTGGCAAGACAAATCACAAAAATGAGCAAAGACAAAGATTGATGAATTTAAAAACGAAACACACGAGGTAACTGTGAGACTACAATAACTTTTTATGAGTACATTTGAAAACAGATAAAAGGGACCACTTTTTAGAAAAATATCATTCATCAAAAGAACTCCAAAAAAAGTTGAACTCCAAGAGACCCATAAATCTTAAAGCAGGTAGAAACACCCGTGAGTGTGCAGACCCGGGTGGGTGACGCAAATCCAGGTGTGGCTTCATACCCAGGTCCTGGTCCAGAGGGCATATCGAAACCCCCTGCAACTTCCTGAGTGACAGAAATGTCTGTGTGACTTCTCACAGGTCCCACAGACACACCTGAGTCTACGTTCACGAGGGGCTTCGGGGAGGCCTCAGAGAATCCCAGGTCATAAAGGAGACGTGACATTGGGCCGGGCCTTGGGAGGAGGGTGGCTGCACCCTGGGTTGTGAAAAACCCTAAATGCAAGGTCCAGGGGGCAGAAGGGACCACGAGCTCTGAGGTGGAGCTCCCGCGTCCATGTTCAAGGGACAGCCCTGCGGCAGACCCTTCTGTGCTCGGCCCTGGGGATGCCTGGTCTGGCTGTTCAAATGCTAAACTGGAAAAAAACACGGGAAGTGATTTCCTGGGTTCTGTGAGCTGTTCGAGCACCTGTTTGAAATGAAGAGAGGAAATGTCTGAATGTGGAGTTTGCTGAGCAGAAGTGTTGGCTCCCCAGGTAGCCCTGTGCACCTGCAGCTGAAGTGGGAGCAGTCTTGGGGGCCGAGCCCTGAGACTGTGGGACCCGGCGGGGCTCCAGGCGGCCAGAGACAGGTTGCACTTGCACCTGGCACTGTAGCCCTTCAAGGTGCCAGTCCCAGGGAAGATGGGGAAACGGACACCGAGTCTCGTGACTGGCGCTGGGATCAGATCGGAGGACGAGTCAGAACCGGAAAGCACCACGCAGTTGGTGTCAGAAGTGGTGTCAGCAAAAAGACACCTCACATGGGTTAAAATCCATATATAATATAATTTAAAGGAGCAGAATCTCAATCAATAAAAGGAAATAGTCAACAAAATTGAGCACAATTCATAGCAAAACTCTTACAAAATGGGAACAGAGGACAATTTCCCAAATTTGATACATCCCAAATCCCACAGCAAATGTAGCACTTAAAAGGAGCATAAGTTAAAATTCAGATTCCAGATAAGCTCATTCTAAACGTATAGGAGACAGCTCGAGACCTAGAGTTTTGTAAGGGCAGGCCCAGGTGGGTGGTCTGTGTACTCCCAGAAAAGCACAATAGTGCATAAAGCAAAAACAAACTTCCTAAGCCAATATACACATCCCATTCTGTCCCCAGCAAGACCTCAGGTAAGGTGTCTGCATTACTTGGCGAGCCATTCCTGGCTGTTTTGTGGAAGAATGCCCAAGATTCGCATGAAGGAAAAGAGCACGCTGGAGAAACCGGCCAGATCACAGCAGGACTAACTGAAAGCCGAGCGAATGCAACGGCGGGACACTGCCTCGGGACAGAAGAAAGACCCCAGAACCACCTGCACGAGCCCACCGAAAGACAAGGAGGCAGGCAGGAGAGAACTGATCGCGCGGGAAGCGCTGCCAGCCAGCCAGGCACCCATGGCACCACAGCCAAAGCAAGCCCGCCGGTCTCCCAGACACAAGCAGCGGCGATTCAGACTCAGCACGAGAAGGCCTTCACCACCCGGGCAGCAAAGGGTTCCAAAACAAGACAGGGAAATGCCAACACATTCGACTCCACTAACAATGACAACTTTGAATTAATTTTTTAAAACCTGTAAGTGTAAACAGATGAGCCAAAACACTGGGAGAAGCACTAGCATCCAAACCCAAATAAAGAAAGAAAAGTTGCTCAAGGTACAAAGAGTAGCAAGCAGTTGAGCCTGGAAAAACACTAGGGCCTAACGAAAATATGAACCGATGCCCAAACTTAGGAGTCAAGGAAAGGGAAATTAAAGCAACAATGGCCGGGCTCGGTGGCTCGGCCTGTGATCCCGTGCCTTTGGGAGGCTGAAGTGAGTGGATTGCCTGAGCCCGCAGGTTCGAGACCCGCCTGGGCAACTTGGCAAGACCTCATCTCTACAATAAATCAAAAAATCTGCCGGGCGTGGTACCGCATGCCTGTAGTTCCGGCTACTCGGAAGGCTGAGGCGGAAGGATTGCCGGAGCCCAGGAGGTCGAAGCTGCAGTGGCCAGGAGTGGCCACTGCACTCCAGTCTGGGCAACAAAGTGAGACTCCAACTCAAAAAAAAAAAAAAAAAAAAAAGATATTTAAAGCAACAATGCAGTAAAATTTCACACCTCACAGTTCCATGAAGACCTGAACATTTGATAATAATATTAAGTGTCTGTGTAGACATTCAATAACGGAAGCTTCCCACACATCGATACAAATGTAAGAGAGATTTAGCAATATCTAGTAATGATAAAGTGCTCATATCTTAGAAGCTGCACTTACCTATTATTTATATTATATTATATATGCATTGCTAAATCATGAATATTATTTACATTTATATTATATATTTATTATGCATATATAAATATGAGTATAATAAACACAGTTCATTACATAATTATTACATAATTTGTTTATTATACAATATTGACTTAGTATATAGTTGAATACCATTCAGCAGTGAAATGAATAAACCAGACTTATGTATAATCAACATAATGATCCACACAAAATATCATAAACCTAGTATTGACAGGGAAAAGCCAATTTCCAAAACAAACTACAAAAACATAAAACCATGCATCATTTGGGGGCATGGACATACACAGCTGCCACTCAGAATCGCTCACCAGCATGATAAATGCCAATTCTGAGATGTTGTTAATTAGTTCTGGGGTAGAAGGGACCAGGGGTGTGGGCATTTCAACTGCCTGGAGGGCTCTCCATGTTAAGCTGCATATTAGGTGATGGATACATGTTCTATCGCTTTCCATACCCATCTAAAATATGCCATAATGCACACAAAGAAAATGAAAGAATCATCAAAGAGAGAACATAAACGCAAGTAAAAGAAAGCATGAGCTGCTCTACGGACATCCACCCGGCGCAGGCCAAGAGCAAAACACTAAGAAGGGAAAGAAAGCATCACAGACTGACGGTGAGAGAAGGAAAGAAGGTGGAAGACTCGTCCAGGCACAGTGGCTCACGCCTGCAGTCCAATACTTTGAGACCCCAACGTGGGAGGATCCCTGGAGGCCAAGAGTTCAAGACCAGACTGGGCACCATAACGAGATCCCACCTCAGCAACCACAAAGATTGTTTCAAAAAAGAAAGTATAAGAATCAAAACTGTGTACTAATAAAAATAGAAACTCAACATTTTACCATGGTAATTGTTAGGCTCGAGACCTCCAGGCTTCCTGATAACTTGCCAATTTGTTCCCCTGCCCACCCCATCTAAACTACTGCCAGCCCCCCATGCCAAGCCAGCGACTCTAGTATCTTGTCGTCTTCGTTAGCTTCATAACGGTTGTCCACATGTCAACCTGTCTGGCTTGCGTGTGTGTTGACTTATATGTGGTACTCCCTGCATAGGTCTGCACATGCCTGGAAGACCACGATTGCTGTCTGGCCCACCTGTGCGTCCCTGGCACCCAAAAGATGCCCAGTGCCCAGCAATCCTCAGTACTTCCACAGAATTAATTAGGGAGTACCTTTCGTGAGCCACTATTTCAGAGATGGACGGATTTTTTAGAAGGAATTCTCTTAGTGTTTCCTTTCTTCTACTTTTCCTTCTTTGGGCCACTTCTGCAGTCTGAAGAGGGGAGAGTAAAATGTTACAAATTAAATGTAAACTTCAAACACAACAGTGCAATTTCCTCATGCTCTAAGGCTCCTCTCTTGACGCTGAAATACAGCAGTTTCTACACACTCCTCAATTAAATTTACTATCACAAGTAACAAAAGTACCTCTGTAGACAAAGAAACTTGATATCTGTAATTTAAGAATTACATGTATTGTATAATTATAAAACTATGCCTGTTGATACGCCCTTCTGTTTTGTATTACAATAAATTTAAAATGCAGCCAATCATCTCTAGATACATGAATCTTTTAATTGCCAAAATTCAAAACCCGTAGGAAACTTACTCTTCCGATCTCCATTATGGCAGCTTTGAACTTCAAAGGTTTGTTTGCTCTTTGACTCAAACCACTGTCCTTATATTTTGTTTTTTTTAGTCCAAGTAGGGACTCATTCCTCCTAATAGAAAAGGATACAGTCAGTAAAAGGACCGGCAAAAGTGTGCGAAGCTACCCCAAAGTGATACATCTTTAACAAATGTAGTCTCAGAAATTATGCAAGAACATCCCACGCTGGCGCTGGTATCCTGTGTATAAACTAGACAGTGAAATCTCTGGTCGTAAGAAATTGCTGGCCTCTCAAAAGAGCCAATTTCGATCACACTGCAGAATGTGAGGACGGCTGATGCATCCACGGGCAAGGGGAGCAGAAAGTGTGGCGTGGCATGGCGGGACGGACGGGACTGAGCACTCCACACGTCCTGTCACCACTGAGAACTGCCCGTGTGGCCAGCCCTGGACACGCCACCTGCTTCCACAGACTTCAGTCTGCTTGGAGCCATGCTGGCAAGGTCCGGCCCTGTGGCCTCTGGACCCCGCAGGCACTGAGTGTTTCGACAGTCCCCTCAGGCCTCCTCGCCAGACTGTAAGGGTCACAGCACCCTTTCCTGAATGCCACAGCCTCTCATTCTCCCTCCGTTACACTCACCTAGTTTTCCTGAAATTTACATATCTTCTGGAATTTATATTTTTTGGTAAGTACTTGCTAGGTACAGCAAAACTCTAGCATGATAAATGAAATCTGGAAAATTGACCTATAAACCGCGGGGTCCTGACGATATGCCGGGTGAATCTGCACACCCAGTGCCAGCGCTGGAACATGGCCCAGACACAGCTTGGCCAGTGGCCGAGCCCCTCGCTTCAGCCTCCATGACGGTGCCCTTCCCCTGGGCTTGTTGGGCCCCCAGTTTGGCTTCTGGTAGGTGGTGTCCGTTTCGGCAAACGTGTTGCTGCGAACACCAGACGCCTCTGACCAGCGTCACGGGACATCGGGACACGTGTGTCCAAGACAGACTGCCTCGCATGCTCCAGCCAGCCAGGCCTCCCCCCCATGGCCCCCATCCCATACCACCAGATGCTTGGCCAGCAGCTGTGTGTTTCCAGAAGCGAAAGGAGAGGGGCGGGAGGAGAGGCGGCCACGGATGCACACCTAGGCCACAGGCTGCGCTGTCTCGGCGTCCCCCGGGCGCCCCGTGGCTGAAGTAGACGCCTCTGCTCCTCCGCCTCATCCCAGCCATGAAGCTCTGACCACTTTTGACTTGGCTTGCGGTGTGTTTTGAGAGAGAGCATTCTTAAACGTCTGTGGAGTCAACATCACCGATCTTGTGTTCCACGGCTGACTCACTGGTTTTATCACTGACACAGCCACGCAGGGCTTGATGACTAACGACAGGGACACGTCCTGAGAAACGTGTCGTCAGGCCCCGGGGGTGGGAGTGCACCACGGAGCGTCCCCACACACCCTGACAGTCCAGCCCGTGGCACACCCCGGCTGCAGGTAGAGCCTGTGGCTCTGGGCTCCACACCTGCAGAGTCGTGACTGTGCGGAACACTGTGGGCAACGGAGACACGGTGGGAGGTGCCTGCGTGTCCTCACAGAGAAAAGGTGCAGCGAAAGGCGGTGTCACGATCTCCCGGAAGCGAGAGACCGTCACGGAGACAAGGCCGCAGCCGCCTCACGTGACCCACCGCGGAGCTGAGTGGAGTCTCGCGGCCTGTGAGTGTCTTCGGACCGTTTCGACTCAGCGGCATCCCCACGGCTGTCTGTCTTTGATTCTACAAGCACAACTCTGCTCTATTGTGTCTGATAGTGCAAGTCCCTCCTTTCTGCTTTTTTTATTGTCCAAGTAAGTTTCAGTATTCAAGTCCACTCCACATAAATAAAGCTGATTGAAACATTTTGGGAATTGGCAAAAATAAATTAATCTGAAGATAACAGAGATCTTTACAATATTTTATCTACCCCATCAAGTAATGTATAACGTCTCTTCATTTATCAGAGCCTTTTTTTAATATCTCTTACTGATGATGCTTGGCCTTCTTCATATGAGCCTAGGTCCCTGACAGGTCCTGATAGGTTGAATCTGATGTGCCACAGAAATGAGATCATTGTTCCATTATGCTTTCTGGTTGGCATAGGAAAGTACTGATTTTGCATCTAACCACGCCACCGAATTCTAGTATTAGTCCTGATGGTTCTTAGTTAGCTTAAGTTAAAAAATAATTGTTTGCAATCATTTTATCTCCTTTTCAGAGTATTTCACTGCAGAAGTCATTTAACAAACATGTTTGAGACCCTGTTACAAGATAATCATCTGAGTTCTAACTCTAATTTCTGTTTCTTATCTCAATGCACTGGCAAGAACTTTCAGAACAAAGTCAAATGACAGCAGAAACGTTGCAGAACTTACTTTAACAGAACATTTCTTCTGAACCTAATATGCCAGGAACGGCTGTTGATGGTCCCCACAGGGCTTGTCAGCATCCTCTGAAGGGTTTTCTGGCGGTGAGTGATCATTCTATTTACAAATTTTCTACTATATTTCCACTGAAATAAGATCTACATTTGTACTGCTGCACAGCTATTTTATTTTGAATTTTAGCTTCTATATACAGCTATGTAAGCAAAACTGACCCATAATTTTCAAGTTTCATTCACTTTTTATAAGGCTTGGTTATCAGAACCTTCTACACTAAATCTACTAAGAAGTCTCCCACCCCTATTCTGAAATATCTCTATGTGAAACAAAAATCATTTGCCCCTTTAAAATATGAAAGAAACAGCCTTTAAAACAGCTGAACTATTCAAACTTTTTTACTATTTTATTCTTATAATTTAAATTAACCCAGACAATCATTTCAACAGTATTTTTAACTTATTAATAATAATAGTAAATTGTATACACTACTATCTAATGTTTGTTTAATCACTTCCAAATTTATAATTATCTTCTCTTTGGATTACTTGTATTTCTCTTTTTTTTATTATGGTGTCCAGAAATTTATCTACTTTGTTCATGTTTTCAAAAAACCACCTCTAGCAAATACTTGAAATGAATTAATTATGTAGCGTTTCTCCTCAGTGTCGTTTTTAAAAGGATCTGTACTTTTAGTTAGGTTTATTTTCTGATCCAATAATTATATATGCCAGTAATTTATTTGCTGTAAAAGTTCGGTCTTATTGGATGGCAACAAAGGTGGTCTTCACAAATTTTAGTCTGGACACTCTAGTGAGCTTTCTCTTGCAACTTACACATAATTAATTTTTTTTAGTTTCGTGAGTGCTTTAAAGAATGTTTAGTCCCTGCTGGCTGTATATATTCAGCTAATCTTCTTAATGATATGTTGTATTTCTATGTCATTTTTATTTTGCTCTGTTTAAAAGTGGCATATTAAGCCCTCTTAATATCATTATGTTTCCATCAAATTAGCCTTATATTCAGCAGTCGTTTCCATATACTTCTTTTATTAGTAAAGCATGAAAGCTCATAAAATATCTCATTGTGATGTATAAGCATTATTGGCTCACGTAACTACTCTGAATGTGAAAAGATGGCATGAAAAAATAAGTAATGAAAGGGATTATTCTTTAAGTATGACCAGGACAACTGATAAACCGGGAAAAACTAAAGCTTACTTCAAGTCTCCATTCCAAAACGAATTCCATGCAGATTAAAGCATCAAAGTAAACCATGAAATCCACAGAAAATGGTGCATATTTGCATATTTATCTGCTACGATATGAGAAAGTGTCTATGTGCAAAAGCATGTTAGGTGCATGAATATAAAGTCGAAATTGCCATCTAAGGAGAAATCAGAGTTGTATCTGTACTCGCTCCCACTTGGAATCCAGACGTGCTTCAGACTTTCAAAAGATAAAAGAATAAATTGCTTCTATTAAATGAAGCAGGACATAGTAATAAGAGACTTGGTCAGAATTAGAGCAGTTCATTAAATTTTTAAAAAAACAGCCAAGATTAGATGTTCGGAAGCCTTAGGTAATATTCTGGATACCAAAGACAATCAGTTGTCGGGAAAAAAAGCTGGATTCATCTGGCATCGCTCAGAACGCTCATGAGACGCTACCCTCCCCTTTGGGAGCAAAGAGAATCAGTCCGACTTAGAGAGTGAGAGGGCCAGCCTTCCGTTTCCTACTTCCGTTTAAGGAACACCTACCTTGGCCACATACAGATGGAAGCCCCCAAGCAAAGGCTCTCTTACCACAGAAGAATTAGAAACAGGTGGCAAGTGACCAAGACTGGACCCAAAGCCCTGTGTGAGAGAGCTGATGGCCCAGAGAAACCGTCTTCCATCCTCTGATCAAGCACAAAAAACCTGACCTATTTCCTGCTAGAAATCCGAACATGCTGTACTTTCATTTCTTAGTTCAGTTGTACGTATACAAGTTTTTATGTTTAGTTATTTATTTACATGGATACAACTCTTCACAATCTCCTAGGTGCTTGGTTTGTTTTGTCTTTTTCCATTGGCCATCAAGCATGTCTGACACAGGTGCTGGTTTTAACTGCATGCACCCTACTCTCTTTTTCATCCACTTTGTGTTTCTTAAAATGATGTTGTTACTCATGTTTTAAAGTAGTTAACACACTCGAAACTGATATCACCTTTTCAAGAAGTCATAGACAGGAGCTGTGATCTCTATCATAAGATGGAACCTTTCTTCATTCATGCATTTCAGCATAACTTGTGTAAAGAATTCCAGAAATCTAGGCCTCTGCTTAAATTTCATCACTGTAAAAACAAGGAAGTTCGTATGTAGTTACCAGTATGCTTAGTCATTGGTGCTGACAGCTTATTAGTATTAATAGTCATTTCATTCCAACAAGCAAGCTTATTAATCTGTTTTTCAGACGTCTTGGTTTAAAAAAAATATAGGAGTAAATGTAATGTGAACTGCTGTTTTTCTTAAGATGAGTTAATCCATTACAGTCTATATTTCATTTCTTTTCTAAATATTTCATTTTATTTTATTAAAGTTGCTTCTAACGTATGGTTACCTGGGGGAAAATGCTGGTAACTACATCTAGACACCCTGAATTTTATTACATTTCATTCTGAGTTCACCACTAATGTTGCTATTTCTTCTCAGCTAAATTTAAACTTCATGAATGCACGTTTCAATGCCCAAGTTCTTGTCGGCGTCACCATGACACTACCGAAAGCAGCCATTCCAAGGCTATGTCTCTCCAGACACTAAGCGAGGTACCTAGTCAGACCTCTCTTACTAGTAGCATGGAGAGTCTGCGTTATTCTATATGGCAAGAACCCAAAACCTTCTGCCTAGAACAGGTGAAGTCTTTAAGTAAACAACAAAAATGAGATCCACAGAGCAGCCCATCTCCAGGGGTAAGTCAGGCGGACACACATGCTCAGGTCACCTACCTTCCTTCACGGCGCCTTTGACCGACCAATTTAAAACCACAGGGTAAAGAAATATAGGGTCCTCTGCTCCTGAGAGTTCAGCTGTCCCATCTAAGTTGGAAAGTTAATAAGTTATAGGTTCTGTTTAACATGAATAGCCAAAAATAAGAATGATTTGGAAGGAATGAAAAATGGGAAAATGCTCAAGTATTCATTCTAAATTACATGGCTTAAAATACCAGTGATATCATTACATTGTGGAGATAAAGAGAATCCAATAGTTTCAATTATTTCCTTTCATTTTTCCCCCCTAAAAGCTAAGGAGTCCACCAACAAATAAGGGAAGAGTTTCGAAGGTACAACTCTCTCTTATTTAACAGCTGTCAGATAACAACAAATCTGTGGTTCGGGAACCTATCAATTATGTCAACTCCATTTCAGAAAAATGATCTCTGAAAGGCAGGTATAGCACAGCCACTGGAGCCAGGCCAGCCAGGTTCACGTCTAACCCTGACGCACTTTATTTATGGACCTTAGCTTCTCTGTGCCTCAGTGGCTTTATCTTTAAAATGGGGATAATGACGGCTCCTGCATTATAAGGTTGCTCTGGATGGGTTGTGTGAGTTTCAATGTGTTTGAAACATTTAAAATAGTGCCAGGAGCACAGGAAACACTGTACAAAATTATTATCTATATTATTATTGTCGCTGCATTTTCTGTTTAGCTAATATTACACTGTACTTCCTAGCAAAATGTTTTAGTTGATACTATGAAAATGAGCAATTCATGTTTCTAGAACATGTTTTAAGGAAGTATGCCCTTTATGTGCAATGAGATAATTACAGATTTCCCAAAACAAGGTTTCCTGTTTAGGAAATACTATCACACTGGGTTCGGTTTGCAAATCCGCGCTTGAAACAGGCAGGGACTATCCAGAGCGGGGGGGGGGGAAACATCGATTCAGGGACCCCAAAACTCTGAGGAATCCCAGAGTGAGAGGTGAGGCGAGAGCCGCAGTTCCACGAGCACAGCTGGGCCCCGAAGGACTGGGGGACATAAGTGGGGCCACGTTTGGCGTGAGGCTCAAGGGTGGCACTCCTCACTCTTCCGGAAGACCGGAAGCGCCTGCTCTTTAAAATGGGCCAACGTTCACCCGCTGAAACCGAGCCCACTTCCCACCCAGCTTTCCAAGTGGCCAACACCAAAGCACCCGCCCGTGCGCTGACACAGCGGGCCGTGGTGAAATGATGGCAGCACCAGGATGCGGCACTGCTCTGGCCACCTGAACTGCTTTCCCCTCCAGAAGGCCGTGGGCCAACCTCGCACGCCCTCGTACCTCGCACCTCTGGATTCCGCGGTACGCTCCGGCCTCTGGAGCTCTGCCCGCTGTGCCATCCCTCCCCCCAAGGGCACACAGAGCCACATCTCCTCCCAGCTGGCTGTCCCAGCCGGGGGACGGCACTGTGCTTCCACGGCTGGGACGCGCCCAACATCCCACGGGGCCCGGGACGGGGC
This sequence comes from Cephalopachus bancanus, assembly GCA_027257055.1. Taxonomy (NCBI): domain Eukaryota; kingdom Metazoa; phylum Chordata; class Mammalia; order Primates; family Tarsiidae; genus Cephalopachus; species Cephalopachus bancanus. Next base: position 5,210,950 of record JAPVLO010000090.1, read on the forward strand.
CCCACACGACAACAGCGTCCAGGCTGGGAAGACCCACTTTGGGGTCAGAAGACATAGGCACAAGCGCGAGGCGGCGCGACATCCTGAGTGAGCCGTGGCCGGCGACCCCGGGGCAAGCAAGGGGGCTGTGACACGAGGGACACAGAAGCGCTTAAACCTTGAGGGGTCACCAGGGCTAACCGCACCGCAATCCTTTGAACAGAGGGCCTTCTCACTGTAAAACCCATCCTGCTCCACGGAGCAGACAGAAAGCCAGCACTCACATTGCTTGGCCAGTCTGAGCAAGTGCGTCTCCAGCAAGGCCAGCTGTTCACTCATCTTTTCAGGCAACAGAGTCTGCTGTGGCTTCTTAGTCTTCGCAGCCTTCTTGGAGGAAGCCTGGAAACACAGGGCAAGTGGCAGTGCACACTGTTGGCTTTTGACACCAGCCTTTGAGTTATTTCCACACGTCCACACCTGGCAGGTGACGCGAGTGCAGGCCCGGCTGGGCAGCACCAGCGAGCGGGTCACCCCAAGGCGACCGCCTCCGGGGTGCAGACGCCGTGCCAAGAGCCGCACCAAGAGCTGCGCAGAGACTGACCAGGCGGCCTCCACCCATCCCGCACCCAGCCCCTCTGGCCCTCGTGCTCTTCGGGCAGCTGAGGACAGGCCTCTGGAACCTTCAGAAGAACATTCTAGAGCGTCCTCCCGAGAGAAGTTTCTGCACGGCTAAGCTACCCGCCATGGCCCTTTGCCTTCACGGAAACATAAGGGATCCCTAATTAGCGGACTGGGGCTCAGAAACGGCTCCTGCGCTATTTGCTCCATCTGAGCCTGAGAACTGGCCGTCAGTGGTCAGTGTCGCTCGCTCTCAAACCCAGCAACAAAAGCAAAACCCCAGGCCTCTCTAGGCTTAACAGGACGCGAAATGGTGCTCATGACCGCCACCTCCTATGGACCCGCAGTCCCTGCAGCCCGTCAGAGGGAACACCACACGCTTCCACGATGTTCCACGCAGAGGGCTGTGGAGGGCTGGGCCCTGCATCCAGGCTGGGGTGACAACAAGAGGCTGATGGACTCAGAGGCAACACTGGATGCAAAAACAGCTCGAGTTGCCCAACTTCACTGAAACTCCTGTAGACCAAACAGCACCCTCCCCAAAATATTAAAGGTTGAAAGGTCACCTAGTAAAACAGTGGGGATCTTTGAAGCTTCTTTTTTTTTTTGTCAAACAAATGCCTACTTGGAAACTCAACAGTAGCAGAGACAGAAATAGAGTTCTTCTAAGGGAGATGGTGGTGGGGGCCAGAGGCTCAACCCCCACCCAAGCCCTCCAAGGGCTTCACGCCATTCCTAGTGCGCCTGAGAAACCCAATACACCAGGGGACCTCCTGAAACCCGATCTTCAAAAACATTTAGCCACACAACTTCAAGGAAAGGCAATAAAGCGTAAGCTCTTGTAAGAATCATGCTCCAAAGGCAGATGTTAAAATTCACCTAAAAACTAGCAGTTGCCTAAAGAAGAGGGTAGGAGTCACTGAGAGTTTCAGAGACTCGCTCGGAATATAAGGCAAAAAAAAAACCCACAAAAACACTGTGGCACATATGTGCTCCACTCCAGATCCTCCCAGAACAACGAAGTCATGGATTTGGAAGCCATGTGGAGGCTTTTAGATCCGGCGTCCAGCAGGCGCAGGCAGGCTCTCCATCAGGCCTGAATGACACTCAGTGCTGCGGACAAGGACACTTTTTCATTTTCTTGACCACAACTCAAAAAAAAAGATGCCCCCACTCTATTACTTTGCCTATATGTAAATCAGACAAATAAAAAACAGATCAATGTTCCAGTTTGTTTAGTAATGCTAACGATCCTTACAATCCAACTAAATATGTGTTTAAAAATGAGAAACAGAAACAATTACCTCTTCCGGTATTTCTTCTTGCTCATTACTACCAAACAGAGACTTGCACCCTGGTGTAACGTCCAACATTTTTTTCCCGTAATTTATAATCATTACTGCCAGGTCATATTCCTTCCATGAACGCAGAATCTAATTCAAAACATTGATTAGTTACCTCTGTTGGGCATTCTTGTCTGTTTTCAAGTGTAATGCATCATTTTTTCATAAAGTCAAAAGTCCCGTAGTGATTCAGGTCTAAGAACTCCCGTTTTCTTTTTTTTTTTTTTCGAGTTGGAGTCTCACTTTGTCACCCAGACTGGAGTGCAGCGCCGCTTTGGCCACCGCGCCTCGACTGCTGGCTCTGGCGATCCTTCCCTCACTCTTCCGAGTAGCTGGTACTACAGGCGCGCGCTACCACGCCCAGCTAATTTTTTGATTTATTGTAGAGATGAGGTCTCGCTGCCCAGGCGGGTCTCGAACCCACAGGCTCAGGCAATCCACTCACCTCAGCCTCCCAAGGCGCGGGATGACAGGCTGAGCCACTGAGCCCAGCTCAGGTACATTTTTTTTTTTTCCCCAGTTGGAGTCTCCCTCTGTCGCCCAGACTGGAGTGCAGTGGCCGCTCCCGGCCACCGCAGCCTCGACCCACTGGGCTCCGGCGATCCTTCCGCCTCAGCCTTCCCAGTAGCCGGAATTACAGGCATGCGCTACCACGCCCGGCTGATTTTTTGATTTATTGTAGAGATGAGGTCTCACTGCCCAGGCGGGTCTCGAACCTGCGGGCTCAGGCAATCCGCTCACCTCAGCCTCCCAAAGGCGCGGGATTACAGGCTGAGCCACCGAGCCCGGCCAGAGTCATTCTTAAAAGCCACCAAGTCACCACCTCTTGTCCTGAGTTGTGCTGAGCACGGCAGTGACTGACCTCATGATGTCTTCAGGACCATGTACACTGTCGAGTGACTTACAGGGCATCTGGTTGGGGACAGTGCTAGGAACCCACTGTTCCCGGACATTCTCTGTGGCCGTGGGGAGGGGCCCACGATGACAGGAGACGGGGCCCTCTCGGCCTCCCTCGCACATCCTCTGGCCTGGCACTCACCTGCCTCGAGGAGCCTTCCACCGTGCACCTCCTCGTGCTTTCGTCTTACAAAAATCAAGCCACGTATGCAGCTGACAGTCGCCGCTGTGTCCCACATGCCCTGTCTTCCCTGCTCAGCTACACAGCCTCCCCGTCCCTGAAACCCCGGCTCTCACATCGGCTCTGGAAGGTCCCTGGCCCACAACCTGCAGGCACCCAGCTGCAGACAAGGCTGGAGGAAAGGGACACAGTCGTTGTGAGCCTTTATGGCTATTAGAGTGGACAGGAGTCTGTCCGATGTGCACGTGTAGACACGTTGCTGAGTTAGGGTTTAGGATACGTAATGACTGCTACTTCCTGGACAGGCAAGGTGTGTCCAAAGTGGCTGCAAAATGAGAGGGGCTGCCTAGGCCTGAGGGACCCCACCTGACACCAAGAACGGGCATGCTTCTCTGGGACCACGCCACAACCCCCAACAAATGCCGACTGTGCAAGTGGATCTCAGTAGAGGGACAAGGTCAGTCATGCGGGCCCTGAGTGCCCAGCGAAACAGTCCAATCCCGTTATAAAGTTACAGAAGGAGAAGCATTGCCATCAGACAGCAGAAATGAGCGGCTGCCTGCCTCCTGCTGCTGGATCTTGCTTTCCGCCATGCTCAGGCCCTGAGCACGCAGAAGCCTGTGAGATCTCTTCCCTTGTTTTAATATGCTAGTAGACAATAACAAATGATAAACAATCGTTTCCAGCCACAAGAAAAATCAAGGACCCATTCTATTGAAGACACCCAATGATGAACAGAAAAAAGAGCATGCCGGGCGTTTAGCATAACAGGTTTAAGTCCGTGCATAAGTAATGACGCGTTTAGATCCAGAAATCCCAGAAGCAGCACTTTGGAAAACAGCACAGCTGCTGAAAGAAGGCACAGTCGCCACCCAACAGGACGGCCCGTGTTCCAGCAGAATCGAGGGGCGCGGCAAAGCCACTCGACCAGTTGGGCTTCACAGGTCCTAAGGGAAAGCCCATGTTGTTTCCACCAAATGCACAGGATCTGGGATTCAGTGTTAGTCCGGGATGCTGGGACGGTGGGCCAGGCCGGAGGAAGCTTCTAGAATATCAATGCTCAACATGTCAACTTCGTACAAAAGCAGTCCAAGCAGCACAATACTGACAGTCATACATTCTTTTTCCGAAACGTTCAGAACCCATTCAGGGTCATTTCTGCAGCGGCGTCACTGGATGCCAGGATTCCTCCAGTGGGGGACGGGGTCTGGCTAGCAAGGCGGGCACGCACAGTCAGCCCAGCTGCCCAGTGTGAAGGGAGGGGCTTCTCCCAGGCTCAGAGGTGGCCCTGCACTCAGGGAGTCAGCCTCCGGCGCCAGAGCGTGTGATCAGGCCTGTCCCTACACAAACAGGACACCCCCTGGGTAGAGTCGGGGGCACCAGGGAGATGAGCAGATTCTAGAGAAAGGGACCAGGAGCACGTCGGACCCAGCGTAACTCACTCACATATGAACCCACACACTGGAGAACAAAGGGTTTGTTGGATTCTGTGGGGCCTGGCCTTCAGTGGGGACACCGGGTGACAGCAGCAGGGAGTCTCAGGGTCAGAGGTGTTAGAAATGACAGAATCACACTGCACCAGCCAAACTCTTCCTCTCTCCCTCCTGCCCGGCATCTGGAAGCAAGACTAAAACCCAGACGACAAGCAACCTGGAGGCTCTCGGAAAGCTCCCCACCCTTCCCTGGGCTCCCTGCACTCTGGAGACTCACGATGGTTCTCAGCCCTTCCCTGGCAACGTGCACCCTGGGGACGCATGGGCAGCCTCAGTCTTTCCCACTCTGCACCTTTTGCTGCTGCAGGCACTGTCCAGGTGCTCACGACTCTGACTCACACACGTCTGTCCTCTCCTGAGCTCCAGGGCTACACGGCCAACTACGGCGGCCACTTCTCCGATCCCCCAGACGCAGGCTCTTGGGACCCTCTTGCCCGCTCCCCTTGCCCACACACAGCCCTCCCCCTGGCCTGGATGCTGCGGGCTGGCCTCGCGCCCCTCCCTCCTCTGTCCCTGTGTCCGCAGAGTCCCAGGCCTCGGCTCCACCTGAGAACAACTCCCAGAGCCTCTCAGCTCTCGCCCTCCACCTCCTCCCCACCAGGTGAGGCCACATCCCTCGCCTCTGGCTCCGCCCCTGCGCTGGTCTCAGCTCCCTCTGGCTACCAGCTGCTGTGCAACCAGGGTGGCTTCTGTTTTCTGAAATGCAGCTCTCGTCACATCAGGCTGGACATGGAGAACTCAGTGACTCTTCTCGGACTGCAGGGGATGACCATTCACCTCCTGGTGTGTGTCCACTGCTCCACCTTCAAGGCCCCTAAAATGCTGCGTTTTGCCCTCCATAAATGAAGATGAATTTGATCCTTCTTTTCCAAAACACTGAAATTTTTTCATATTTTCTCATCGATTTACTCTCTGAGGTCATTACTGTTAATATATCTGTCATATTTTCCAGCCTAGTATTTGCCTTTAGGCTTTGCTTACAATAGCGTGCTGTAAACATGTGTTAGCCATCCTACTTTTTAATCGTCTGACTTTTTCAGTTTATCTTTTGAATTTTGTGCCCTGGGAGTCCCCAACTCTGCATCCATACCAACCTCCTTGAATCTCTGTGGACTTTATTTTGCATGTGGTATAAGGTGGGGCTCGGGCTTTGTTTACATTCAGGTGGGCGGTTAGTTATGTCAGCACCTTCATTAAACGAATGCTGCTACGCTTGCCACACACTGATGTCGTCTGGGGACCTGCGGCTACTCCTGGATGCTGCATTCTTCTCCGCTGAACTAGTTGCCCAATACTCTGTCAACATTATTTTTCATTAAAGTGGCCTCATGGCAAATTTAATATCCTCAAGAACCTTTAAGTTATTCTAATCAGTTCTAGAGAAATCCCATTGGAATTCTGATAAGAAGTATATTAAATTTAAATATTATTTCAGGAAGGATTTACAATTCTATGACAATAAGCTTTCCCATCCAGGGACTTGATGTGGTCTGTCATATATGCAAATCTTAGCCTGTGTCCCTCAGTAAGATTCCATCGTTCTTTTATTTAGATTCTTTAGCGTGTTGGTAAGTTTAGAATATTGTGTATTACCCTCTCCATTTCTAACTGACTAATGCTAGCATTAGGAAAAAAAAAAAGCCAGCCGGGCTCGGGAGGCTGAGGTGAGTGGATTGCCTGAGCCCGTGGGTTCAAGACCCACCTGGGCAACTTGGCGAGACCTCATCTCTACAATAAAATCAAAAAATTAGCCGGGTGTGGTAGTGCACGCCTGTAGTTCCAGCTACTTGGAAGGCTGAGGCTGCGGTGGCCAGGAGCGGCCACTGCACTCCAGTCTGGGTGACAGAGTGAGGCTCCAACTCAAAAAAAACCCACAAAAAAACCTATCCATTTGTAAGTGTATTACATACTAAAATCACTTTATATAGTCTCTTTATAAACCTAGTTATTTTTTACTAGATTATCATGACTTTTTCAGACCTCTAAAGTTTCAGATAAATCACGCTTTTCTAAAATTATAAAGTTACTTCATATCCTCTCTGTGGCATGAGAAAGAACCTCTGAAAATACTGGCCCTCACTATTGAGAGTCAGCATCTCTTTCTCATGCCTGATTTTTAAGAAGATGGCTTCAGAAACGGGCCGTTTTAATATGGTGTTTGCCAGTGTTGATAAATGTCTTTGTCATCATTCAATAGCTTCCCTGCATTCCTGGTTTATTAGAAGCTTATTAGGTGCTGCAAAATGCTTGGTGAAGCGTTTTTCATATAATCTTATAGTTTTTCTGCCTTCATGTACCGTCACAAAAATCCAAGTTTGGTTTTAATTCAGCTTTGGTCTTTCATACTTGACAACGAGACTCTGTCCTAAGACCAGAAGGTAGCCAGGATGAGACTCGCAGGCCAAGAAGGGTGACCCAGCAGGACAGACTTGAAGCGCCTGCCTAAGTGGCACATTCTGTCCTGACTAGCGTTTGGGGCCCGGAACTCCACTTTTTCTGACGTGGAAGCGGCCACTCCTGGATCTCTGTTCGCATCTGCCGGGCCCCTAGCGTACTCATTGACTTTTCGACCATTGCTCGCCATGTTTTAGGTGTGTCTCTTGACATTTGAACCTGACTTTTTATCCCCTCTGGCAATCTCTGTCTTCTGAGGTCATTCGTGCATAGTCAAGTGATGACGATGCTTAATTTTAGCTCTTCCTTCTTGATTACTGTTTCTTTTTCCTTCTGGCTCTGGCAGGATTTGCCACCTTTTTCCTCCCTGCCATTTTTTCCCGTTTCTCTCCCTCATTCCTCCCTGCTGACTTTCTCCCCCCTGTCAGTTTAGAAGTCCTACCATGCTGCAGAGTTCTGCTCATGGCTGCATGTCTTCGAGTCATCTGTAATACAAACACACACACAACACACAACCACGCCCCAAGGATCTCTCTCGGCTCATACTCCGCTCCCCGCGGCATGGGAGTTTTCATTCTGGGTCACTGGGAAGCTCTTCGTCCAGGGCTGACTCCTCTCTGTCAAGAATCCCTACTTGGCATCTGTATTGCAAGTCCTGGTCCCGTCATGACGGTCACTTTAATTTTCGTAATACACAGATCGCAGGGCTCTGTGCTCCCGCTGTCCCTCACCTTCCTGTCTTGCCCGTCGTGGGGCTTCTGTTCCGAACCGACTGTCGTGTGGCCCAGCAGTCCGCCGGCCTCTTCCTCCGATAAGCCTGTGGGCGGGCTGCGTTCTGAAGGCCGTGCTTCCGCTTCCGAAAGCGCTTCTCGCCCCGACCAAGGAGCAGCGTCTCTCCTGGTTGTTGATGCTTGGGCCTCAGTCCTCCCCCTCCGAGCTCGACGGACGCCATTCCAGCGTCTCCGCTTCCCGGGCTGCTGATCCAAAGTCTGAAGCTAACTGATTCTCTTTCCGTTCCCAATAACTCCTCTCTGGGTCTGGAAACGTTTTGTCCCTGTCCTTTGACTTCAGGAACCTCCCCCACGTGTGCTTCCATGTGTGTTCCTACATTCATCCGCCGGGTGGAGGAGCTGCTCCTTCTCCGTCTGTCTCTTCTTGGGCCTCTGGCCTTCCTTGGTTTCTGAGTCAAACCCCTGGACCCACCTTCTGAGCGTGTCCACTGCCTCCAGGGATGCTGGACCCGGCGGGAGGGACCTCTGGAGTTTCCAGGTTTGACTCCAGACGCCATAATCTCATCCTCCTCTGTTGGCTTTTTCCAGTCAAAAATGAAATGTTTTGCTCTTCGAGAGAAGAGCTGTGCCATTGCTTGCTTTGCCTGGAGACCATCTGACGGTGTCTCCTTAGACGTCCCCTTTGCCTTTGTACCATGACGCTAGACACAGGGGCACAATCCTTCCATCTCTGCCCACTCTCCCTCCCTCGGCGGCCACGTCCCGTGGTGAGGAGTGACTTCCCTCTTCAACAGACGGCAAAGGGTCCCTGGCATCTACAGAAGCCAGACCTCAGAGGTCTCTCCAGCCGTGGTGAAGCCGTGAGCAGTGGAAGGAACGGAATCATCTGCTCCTGAGAGCAGACCGTGAATAGCCAGCCAACAATGACGCCTCTGCCAAGGCAGAGGGCAGAAGGCCTCGGCTGCCAAACCTCCCGAGAAGCGCACACACACCCCGCCTGGTGGGGGCCCACGGCAGCCTGCCTGTGCAGCGTCCTTCCAGATCTCTGGCCAGGTCGGAAGGTCCTGCAAGGCCACAGAACACAGGCGAGCAGCGCCCTGCCCTGAGGAGAAGCGTGAGTTCTGCCAGCTAAGCCTCTGAAGCACCTCTCGGGGCCGGGCCTCGGGCCAGCGAGGATGAGCCACTGCCTTCTCTCCTTTGGTCTCAGCTGCGGAGGTACACGGCGCTCAGGAGATACCAGGAGACCAGGCAGCAGGGTCACACCTGGAGGGTCAGTCAGCAATGGAGGCAGATGTTAATCTCATGAAACTGAAACATGAAAAAAGAAGCAGGACCTGCAGGACAAAGCTGACGAGGCAGAGTTTAAGGACCCTGCACCACACAGAGAGCAAACTGTAGGGGGAATTGGGGCTGCCACTCCAGGGACACCTACGGGTACACACCAGGCACACCTATAAACACGTGCCAGTACCCCAATGTACACCCAGCAGGCACACCAGCGTACAGGTGCCAGGCACACCTACATCGACGCCCCAGAGACACTTTCCTCGCGAGTCAACAGGAGGGGAATCCACTGCCCACACGAGGGTCTCCCACTCTCAACAGCCCACTCAGTTGCAAGCTAGGCCTGACCGTGGTCCCCATGCTCATTCGCCCTGGCAGGCCCTCCTGCTCCCTCTCCCTCCTGTCTCGGTGCCTCCTTTCTTCTGGGCCGGCGTCACCTTTCTGTGAAGCAGGCCCAGCCCCGGCATCTGTCTGCCCCCACTGCTTTCTTTTTGTTTATCCTGCATGCAGCTGCATGGAGGATACATGTGTGTGCCACATGTGTGTGTTGGCTTCCGCCTCTTAGCCACCGCTCTGTGGGATGGCGCTGGTTTTATTTCAATGAATGTCAGTGCTACAGGTAGGTGTGCCCACTCTCCAGGGAGTCCCAGGACCCAGCGAGCCTTGTCTCACTTCAGCCAGTTCACATATTGTTCTACCTGCGTGTCTCAGTAGGATTTGAGTTTGTGACGCTTGCGTGGAGCTCATCCGAGTTCCTTCTCCTGAGTGGCACCGTCTCTAGCTGTGCCCCCCGTAGCAGTGATCTTCCTGCACTCCTTTTGTGCCACCACCGTCCGGCCACCACCCTAGCTAGAACCCGAGTGCCATCCATGGCCCGACCGCCTCCTCCCACGGCAACCAAAGGGTTCCCTCTCACTCCTGAGTATGTGGCCAGGGGCCCAAAACAGGACCTGGCATAGACGGATTGCCTGTGAACATGTGTTGAAGGGTGAAGCAAAATGAAAAGCCAGTGTACTGTCCGGGCCCCATTTTGCCCGTGTCACCACCCTGGCTTAGACGCCCAGAACTAACTCACTAGTGGCACAGTCCCAATTTACCCGACAAGATGACACACAGGTTTACTGCAGGAAAGTAAACGTGGAATTAACGTTTCGGGGCTTTGAAACAGATAGGCTCTGTGTGACCACACGCAATGCCTGAGACACGCGAATGCTCCTTCGGTGACATCAGGTGTGGTCTGTGAGATGAGACCACGTCATCAGGAAGGGCAGCAGGGCTGGGCCTCCACGCACGCTTTTCCTCCAAACGTGCTTGGGGAGCCATTTCCACCAGCGCCCTACTTCCTGTGATGGCTTTCCGAATCAGCGCTGTCCTAAGTTTCCCGGCGCAAGACGGCAGACGAGACAGATACCTTTGTGACGTAGAAGACGCAGCAGGCGACCATGTGCTGCACGCTCTCGAAGTTCGTGGAGTGCTTCTTGGAGAAGACGACACTGGGAAGCCCTTGCAGGACCACGACACACTTGATCAGGACCTGAAAGGCAGAAGCACAGCGTCTTGTGACTTAAAACATCCTCCTGTTCCAATCCTGGGAGTTTCAAGACACAGAATCTCACCATCGCCCATAATTTTGGTAGACTGCTTACTCGGAAGACAGAAAAGCACACTGAGATACTGTTGGTACACTCGACTTTGAGTCAAGTCTCTCATCTAAAGTAACCGGAAAACTAACGGAAAGAATGAAATAAGTGCACAAATAGCGAAAACAAAGCACATTTTGAGTGTCGTAAAAGGCAGGCCGAATGCTGGGTGTGTGCGAGAAAGGACGGCCGCACCGTGTGTGGGAGGGCCTCGGAAACCACGTGGAGCAGGAGGCGGCATCGGGTATTACACAGAAACTCCGAGAGCCGAAGCAACCGTTTCCTTTCAAATTAAGGCCTGCATGCATCCCCCAGGAAGCCCGTCAGCCCAGGGGTCTCCTCCTCCTCCGCTCGCTTCACGCTGCCACCTGGCCTTGGCTGGGAGCCGGCTGGCTTCGACTGGCTTCCGATCCTGTGGCGCCGTCCTGAGCGCGTCGCTGTCGGGGTGTGGTGCTGGGACTGCGGCAGTGACCTCATCCTGCAGGCGGCCCAGCAGACAAGCTGATGCCGAAGGGGGTTCCGGGGGCACGTGGGGTGTGTCCAGCCCCAAGCCCAGCAGCACTGTTCCTGGTGTTCCGTGCACTTACCATCAGCCCCTTTCAAGCCCCTCGCTTCACGGGGGCCCGATCAGGTTAGCACCCTAGTGCTTGTGTAGTTCTCCTGAGGCTCAGAGTATCCTATGTGTGTATACACACACACACACACACACACACACAGAGACAGAAGAAGGTCTGCCATTGTTTTTACAAAATGAGATTTAGACACATTTTTCTCTTTTGACTTTTTGTAGAGCTCCTGGCTTCAAGTGATCCTCCCACCTCAGCCTCCCAAAGTGCTGGGAGTACAGGCTGTGTCCATGAGAGACTCTCCGAGCCAAAAGACATAGTTCCATGTCATTATTTCCAGCAGAGGCATGATACTTCTGGCGTGGCTCAGTAAGTGTTTCCTCTGCTGTCTCAGAACCTCATGCTTCGAGCCATCGCAACCAGTGCTGTACCATAGGCAGCATGGAGCCTTCTCTGTTTCCAGCTCTTTCGCCAACCCCAGGAACGCCACTGCAGACACCCTCCCATGTGCTGGCTCCCAGACCTGTGTCACAGCCATGGTGCCAGCTCTGTGATGATGCCCAGGGGGATGAGCTGCTGACCTCGAGGAAACTGCGTGCACCACATCAGCAACCCCTGTGTGCTTCCGTGTCCCAGATGGAAGGCCTCCAGGGCGCATGCCACATCAGCGACCACCATGTAGTAGTTCTACGTCCCGGCCACAGATCACAGGTCTCCAAGACACACACATCAGCGACCCCTGTGTGCTTCTGTGTCCCAGATGGCAGGTCACAGGCCTCCAGGGCACAGGCCACATCCACGACCACTGTGTGGTTCTGTGTCCTGGCCACAGAACACAGCCCCCTGGGACACACACCACATCAGCGACCACCATGTAGTTGTGTGTCCCTAACGGCAGAACACAGGCCTCCAGGGCACAGGCCACAACAATGACCACCAACACAGAACACAGGCCTCCAGGAGCCAGAGTGGAGCTAGAGGTGGTGTGTGACCAACTGGTGGTTTCTTCTGTGAGATAAGGTACTAACAGAGGGATGCTGTGTTGGACAGATGTCAGACAAATGTATTTTGCTAAAATTTCATTCCTTGGGATGAATTACTAGCAGAGGGATTGCTGTTTGGGGTATATTTGTTTTTTGTTGAAATTAGAGTGATTCCATGAACATCACGATTGCCTTCCCCAAATCCAAACCCCTGTGGCAATCTCATTCCCCAGCCACGAACGGGAGCCTTGCTCCCACCTCGCCAGCAAGGCTTCCTGTGCGGCCGGGATGTTTCAATGTTCACCGAACGTGCATTTCCACAAATACTCAACATTCTAGCATCTCCTCCCACGTTTCCCAACCACAAGCATGTACCCACTCCTCAGGGGTCTTGTCACCTGCCTGAGTTTACACTTCGTCTCTTTGGAGTTTTTCTCCCAAATCCATGAGTGTCCTGCCATTTTTGCTTGGGCTTTTGTCACACGAGCTTCTTGTTGTCTCTAGGGGCTCGGTCGTGGTGAGCAAGGTTTCCCCAAGCCCTGGACTGCATGCACATGTCATCTCCTGAGATGTCTTTCCTAAGTCTTGAAAATGTCTGGACTTTGGTACATGGTACAATAGGGGGCCAGACTCTATTTTCCTTCAGATTAATACCACAGTATGTCACACCACGCAGCACAAACGTCCAATCCTGTCCAGCAAGTGAGGATGTCAGCTGTCACGTGTCCACTCCCAGACACGTTGAGGCCAGTTTCTGGACTCTCCCACTGTCCTTCCTAAGGCTCTTTCTCCTGGTTGTAATCCATTCTCTAGCCAAAGGCATCCTGTGCCCGTGGAACCTGGGAAGTGACTGCACACTCCGGGATTTGTAGTGGGTTGAGCACAGTTGCATGGCTGTCACCAATGTGGCACTTTGCTAAAGCACTTAACAAGGTATGCATCGACATGGCGGATGTCTTCTCTATCCTGCCTGGAGGAAGTACCAGAAGCTCCCGTGAACACTGGCCAGAGGGGAGTACACACCTCAAGTCTTGCCTCACAGCAGTGATCGTGCTCTATCCTCTGATACAACATGGTGCAAAAGGATGTGATGTCCTGGCCCATCTCGAAACAAAACACTGTTCCACTACATCAATGGCGCCGTGCTGACCAGTCTGGTGAGCAGGAGAGGAAGCGCACTGAGCCCTTGGTAAGAGGCTCACCCCGCAAGGGGCACGAGAAGCCCGTGGAGATCAGGTCTGCCACACTGAGGAAGGGTCGGGGGGTGCAGGGCACCCCAACAGCAGAGCTGATCCTGGCCCCTCACCTCCAAGAGGACAAGACCCTGCCAGGAAGATGCCGTGGGGCCTGGAGAAAACACGTGCCGCCTTGGGAGACGGCTCCACTCTACAGACAAGGACACGGAATGTGCCAGTCACAAGCCCGGGCTCTGGATGTGGAGGCTGACCCACACGGAGGACGCAGGGACATGGGAGGCAGCAGCCACACAAGCTCCAAGAGGCCCCACCGGGGCGAGCGTCTGGCAAATTACTCACACGCTCCGGCCAGTCTTCTCAATTGTAGATTAACAACTGCTGGACTTTGCATGAGTTCACTCACATCCTCCTAGTCCTCAAAAACGTCATCAATGGTGATGTTGATGACAGTGACAGTGGTGGTGATGACAGCTTTCTGTACGTCTAGCAGCAAAATCTTTGGGGGAGGAGGTCGCTCAAAGAATTATATTGTCTCCAAGGCAAAAACCATGATTATTTTTTACTGAGAAAAAATTCATATAGCATATAACTCGGCATTCCTATGGGTACAATCTAGTGATTTCCAGTGTGTTCATAACATTTGGCAACCATCTCTACCAACTTCAGAACATTCCCATCACCCAAAGGGAAATGCCATGCCTGTAACAGTCACTGCCAACTGCCTCCTTCCTCCCATCTCCTGGAAACCAGGACACTTACGTGGGCCCCCTGAATCTAAAAATATTAAAATTAAAATTTGAAAATGAAAACACAACCCACAGAATGGGAGCGAACACTTGCAGGGCTCCTGTATTCAGGACATATAAACAACTCTTACAACTCAACAGCAAAAAGGCAAATACACAATTAAAAATGGGCAAAGGAGTGGATACTATTTCTCCGAAGAAGAGATGCCAATGGCCCGATAAAGCACATGAAAAGATGTCCAGCTCCATCATTAGGGAAACACAAACACAAATCACAATTAGATACCACTTACCCATCACAATAGCTGCGATCATTTTAAAACAACCTCAGTAGCAAAACTTTCCTTCTCTCCCACCACCCTGTGTGGGCACAGACGTAAGGGGTCCCCACGACTCCTCCCCAGGGCCCCGTGGTGACGCCCCTTCCCTTGCATGGGCAAGGCCAGGCCAGGGTGTGATGAGCACCTCTTTCCCAGTGGTGATGGGGTCCCTTGGATGAGCTCCCCCAGCAAGCCGGAGGGCACGCCCCTTCGGGCCTGGACGAAGCAAAGGGCCATGCCGTGGAAAAGCCACGTGGCAGGGGGGCCGTGGGCCTGCAGGAGCTAATGGCCTCCCACTCGGAGTCTCAAGGAAGTGAATTCGCACAGCTCCCAGGGAACCTGAGAAAGGGTCCTGAGCCTCAGAGAAAACCATGGCCTGGCCATCCCCTTCATTTCGACCCAATGAGACCCTAAACAGAAGACTCGGCTTCTCAGAGCACGACCTCCTGACCCACAGACACTGGGAGGTCACGATGCGTGTTCTTCTAAGCCACTACATTTATGGTGGTTGCCAAGAAGCACAGAAAAATAACATAACCCCTCAGCTGGGTCACACCTACCCTCTTTCCATAAAGCCCGACTCCTCCGAGTATATTTTTCTTGCATTGCCTACAATATTTTCCCAGATGATACATTTAACAATATGCTTTGAATAAATACTTTTTGTTCTAACATTAAATGAACAAAAAAAATTAAAATAACTTTAAAAACCAGGCCAGGCATGGTGACTTGCACTGTAATTCCAGCACTTTGGGAGACTGGTACAAGGGGATCACTTCAGCCCAGGAGGAGTTCAAGACTAGCCTGGGCAATATAGTAAGACCCCATCTCTACACATTAAAAAATAAAACAGCTGGACATGGTGGTGTGTGCCTGTGGCTCCAGCTACTCCAGAGGCTGAGGCAGAAGGATCACCTGAGCCCAGGAGATCGAGGTGGCAGTGAGCCACGACCGTGCCTCTGTACTCTAGCCTAGGTGACACAGTCAGTACCCGACTCAAAAACAAACAAAAGTAAATTGTCACTATTTAAATACGGGCAGTGGCAAAGCTAAATGTTTTCAGAGAAAGGCATTTCATGCCAATATTTTTTACCCAGGTGTATAATTTGACATCAAAGTGTTTCTTAGTTAACTCCTGAAATTTCACAATACCTGCTCCTGGCCTCTTTGTACTTTATGAGAGATACACTGCTCGCCTCTTCCACAGTGAATTGCTGAGTTGCCTTTACAAAACACCCTTATCTGGGGGTGGGAGGGTGGGGGGAAGATGGACGCCCTTACCTGAACGACGGGCACCAAAACAACATTGTGATAGATCATAGGAGCGAGCAGGCCATAGCACTGAGTGGCAGCTTGAAGGGCGTAGCTGGCGTCGTTGAGAAAGTTGCTAAGTTCCAGCGCCACGAGCACCCGCTCGCACTCCATCAGTCTAGCAGCCTGCAAAGAAGTGGCCTCGTTACTCGAACTGAACGCCAGGCGCGTCGCGTGTGTCTCCAAGGAGAAGCAAGGGAGAACTGTGGGCCACCCTGTCGTTTGGCAACAACGCGAATGTTGGTGTCGAAATATAAACTTGGAAACAACTCTCACTACCCAGTGATGCTGGCATCGAGAGCACAGTATTATCAGCAAATGTCAGAATTGCTGGAAAAAAAACACAAGTATCACTAATAAGAGAAGGAGCCAATCTGGTTCATTGGTAAAATAAAATCGCCACTATATTTTTAGGTTGGAGAAAAATCTAGTGCTCAAAAACAAATGATAACAACAGCTAAAATATATAGCATCTCTGTAATGCTGTCCCCACTTGATTACAGATTTCTACTTCCCTTTTTGATTTGTGAGAAAATGGCAAATTTTCAGTAAAACCAACTAAACCTCTACTTCTGCTACGTCTGCTTTTGCCAATTAAAAATGAGAATGAGAATGAGAATCCAGTCGGGGTTTGAGAGCACATGCCACTTAGAGAGACCAGTGATCCCTTCTCGCTCCTTTTTTCCCCTTTCCTGGGGGAAGAATCCATTCGTTCTGGGAGCACACTCAAGGTTATGTACGGAGAAAGCTGTCTGAGTGGTGGCCAGGGATGTCTGAACAGCCAGTTTTCACTGCAGTGGTGGTCCAGCATTGTGGAATCACTGAAGTCTCCAAAATTGTCTTTCTTTTCAGCCTGAACATGCTGGACGAAGACACCAAACGCATGAGTAGGATCGGGTTGATGGCTGTGAGCTCCTGGGCTCTGCAGGACAGTGACCCTGTCTTGGAAAAAGCCGCATTTTTTCACTTCATGTCCTCAGAAGCTAGCATAGTCTCATGTAACAGTTCACTGGCCAAGGAATGAGTGAATGAATGAATGGGTAGGAAACAACGACTGTTAAAGAAAACAAACGCAGACGGAGAAAGCCTCACGCCTACGGTGAGTAAAGACGGGAGGAGAAGGAAGGGCGAGCCCAGAGCAAGATGGTGGTGACAGCAGGCACACGGAGGCGGCCAGTGCCCATGGAGCCATGTGTGTTGCCTCCCTGACAGTGAAGTCCTGCCTCCAGCCAGGACGCAACGTCAGCATGAAGAAGAGTGAGTCAGGTGATGTGCACTAGCGTGAAAACGGGTCCAAGATGATACAGAAAGTGCCAAAAAGGCAAGTTGCAGGCGCATGTTAGAAAAAAAAGACGACAAGTTTATCTATTTTAAAAAATGAGAGAAATCACATGCAAACAAAATTGTGGTAGTCTTAGAGGCAACAGGCTGACGATGGGTTTCGATTTATACATCATGCATTTTTTAAATGTCTGAAACACATACCACTTTTGCACACAGGGGAAAAGACAAATGAAAAGTGGAGAAGACAAAACATGACTCAGGCCTGGGAAGCCGAAATGGAAGATCAAGTGAAGCAGCCCCATCGCACAGCAGCCTCTCGCCACGATGAGAGGGCATGTGTTCCCCACACACGTCACTGTAAACATCAATAAGCAGATGTGGTGGATCGGACGTGCTTGGGGTCACTTTTGTTCACTTACTTGTTGAGAGGGGAAAATCTCGTTGCCTTTAATGTTATCACAGAAGAGATTTTCTTCTTTAATTTTTATGTCACTTGTTACAAAAATATTTCTAAGAAAAAGGTACAAGAGGATCGAAGACGTCTCTGCCAAAATATCTGAACGTAACCTGCGGAAAGAAGTGAAGGATGTCAGAGGAGGAAACGAAAGCAGCTCAGCACGTGAGCTGGCCTCTGCGGACCAACTAATTCTCAACACCTACAGGAGCCCAAGAAAGCCAAACAAGTGTGAACGGCCAGTCTCGCACAGACTTTCTGCAACAACAGGGTCACAACTATTGTGAGAAAACTAAGCTGCTGAGATATGATGTCGCAGATACATGAAATCAACTTGTGGAAAATAAAACAAGACTGGTGGTTCTAATAGCTAAAGTTCTCTTCTACCGATATCACACAACCACTATAGATTTCCAGAAGGTTGAGAAATGGGCCCAATATCCCCGCTTCTGAACACGAGGGCCGAGCTTGGCTGTAGCTAACGAGAGCCTTGCGCGCTGGGATCATGTGCCATGATGTCTTCCGAAGCGCAGTCCCCGTGCCGGCGGCAGGCGACACCACGAGGCCTGCACCATCTCCCCTCTCGGCGCCCAGTGGGCACGGCCCGCGGCCTCCCTCGGCAACACCCCCAGCCCCACCCGAGCCTCAGAGCCATCTGCCCCCTCCCCGAGCCGCCTCCCTAAGGACAGGGTCGGCCCTGACATCAGTGACTCCCCCCCTTGCTGGACTCCGACGTCACCTTCACTGGAGAACGCGACATCCCCCCCCCGACTACTCCTTCGCTGCCTCTTTCTCCCGAGGCCTCAGCACCCAGACACGTGTGTCACCTCCTGACTCCATCTCCTTCCCTGCCAGTTCAGTGCTAGTCAGACTTTTTTTTAATGTGCCATTTATTTTCATTCCATACAAACGGTACAGATGCCCGATGCCCGATGTGGTGGTTCACGCCTGTAATCCCAGCGCTCAGCCTTTTCAATGGCGGCCTTCCCAGCACGTTAGTTCCTGCCAGTTCTTTGTCGTACGGACATCCAACTCGCCTGGCCTTGCGCGCTGCCGCTGGCCCACTGCTCTATCTCTGTCCACACTCAAGCACATATTCACCTGTGTGTTTCACTCATTCTTTCTTCCCTTCACGGAGCTAGCGCTTGCTGAATGCTGACTAGCTCCAAGACGCCGTTCTGGACGTGGACTTGAAGATGGACCACCAGGAGCTGGGCTCCACTGCCAACCGTGTCGACGCCTCGGCTGAGTCAGCCCCACCGCCGGCAGCACCGCCCTCACCCCGGCGTTGCGGGTCCACGCACCCACCGTCCAGTGGAATCCAAGCCCGGTCTCCCCCCTCCTCCACCGTGTCCCTCAAACCCACCAGCCAGCACCTCACATCCCTGCACACAGAAAATACTACATCGACTTGTGCTTGCTTGAACACGATTATACTTTTCATATACATAAGAATCATAAGTGCCTTGTTTCAACCAGTGCTTTCAATTTTAAGCTCACTGTCTTTGACCAAAGAGTGAAGGACTTTACCTTCTTGCTTAAAAGCCTTCAGACGTCAACAAACAGGTGAGGGTGATTCTCATGGCTTGGGTCCTTGCTGAGGGCCTGAAGTCCACTAACGCTCACTCCTGAGGCTGCTCTGAAACTGTGTTCTTCCGAGGAAAACGGCCACGAAGAGGAGGGGGGCCTGAGTGGTACGTGGTGCCTGCCGGCCCGCTTGCCATTGCTGATGGCCTGACCCCGGAGCCTCCCTCCCTGCAGCCCACCACGGACCCTAACCTTCATGCCAGTCGCACTGCCCCTGGTGCAGAAACTCCCAATGCATACTTACGTTTCCTGGCATATTACTTTGGTCAGTGTTTTTATTTCATGACTTTTCTTCTTAGACCTCTAGGGATTTTTCTGACTCTAGCAAGAAAATTTCTAACAAGGACTCAAAATCTTGGAATGTATACTCTTATTACAATTCTTATTAGGAATAGCTTATATGGCCGGCCACAGTGGCTCATGCCTGTGGTCCTAACTACTGGGAAGACTGAGGCAGGAGGATCACCTGAGCCCAGGAGTTCAAGGCTGCAGTGAGCTGTGACGGCACCACTGTACTCCAGCCTGGGCAACAGAGCAAGATCCTGTCTCTAAAAAAAGAAGTTAAAGAAAGAAGGAAATTGTTTATATGACTATATGAACTATCTTAATAGCAAACTGAAATTAAATTAGTCCTAAGACCCAGACCGACATCTGTATTTTCAATAAGCAAACTAACACATTAAAAGAATCTCTCTCATTACCTTCTCTGTGTAATCGTCATTATGCTGCTTAAACAAGTAACAGACTGTTCATCCTGAAGCGGTGAAGAAACAAAATAACCCCAAACTGGAGGGAAAACCTTCTTCGCCAACTCACAGTGGCCGGTCTGGTAGGCAACCTGCAAGAAGAGCACACGTCTCAAGCAGTTGGCATTTGTGAAATGCACACATTAAAGAAAAGCCCATCTACTGCCCTCTCATACATGAATTCACATTTGCCGTCTGTTCTTCGGTGCCTCAGGTAACGACCGCTGGCAAGGAAGACAGACATATTTGTTAAAATCGCTTTTATTTCTAAATTACATGGAAATTTGAAACTCTGTAAGGATGTTTCAAATCCTCCTAAGAAAAACAAAGATCACGTGTGAGCCAAATTAATTTCATCTCCATCCATCTTGGCAGTGCATGCCATTTATTATAGATGCTGCTACAATGAACAATCTGTTCCAGGAGAAACAATCAGATTTCCCAAGCTCAAAATATGAAAATTATTTATTCTTTTCTGGTTCTGACTGACACTTCTGGAGCTTCTGTGCAACAAAAAGTTCACAGCGGAGAAGCATAGGGAATAAAACAGAGAAGGTTTCCCAAAGCCATGGTGTGCTTTTAGCTAAACACAATTCACATCAGGCAAAAATAAATGATTTCACTAGTAAAGTCGAAAGGCTCAGGAAAATGGATAGCATAAAAATTATCGACCCACCTATTTCTTTTGGTAGAATATACTTCTTCAACTTATTTCTAAAAGCCTTTCATTTAAATGTGTAAGCAGCAAGACCAAGTCTCACCAGCTAGCGATGTGCTGCCTCAGAGCCCTCATGGAAGCAGGTGGGCAGGCACCAAGGAGAAAGACGCTCATTACGGTCACAGGAGAGGGGCCGGCTCAGCAAGGAGCGACACAGGCATGCAGCATGGGACCCCCGCCCGACGGGGCAGCAGAAAGGCATAGGCTGGTTCCAGTGTGGGGCCCACCGCCTGCTGCCCGAGCCTTGAAGCCATGACTCCACCTGTGAGATGCCCCTGCCGGGCACAGGGGGATTGGCAGAGGAAGGATTAAATTCCTCTCGGCTTCCTCAGCAGTTAACACCAAAGCCACCGCACCACCTCGGAGCTGCTGCACCACACAGAACCCTGAGTGGCCACGCCTGGCACCCAGGGGCTTGATCAACGATATTCTTCCTTTCCCTATCTCAACAAGCATTGTGCCTGCTCGCTGTGATGACAGATGCAATAATTCAGAATGTGGCTTTTGGCCCTAGACCCATCCCCAGAGAGGGAAATCGAGGCCAAACAGTCTGCCTGAAATTGTAATCTCCAAGGTCAAGATTCAAATCCTGCTCACAGATTTCTAGCCATTTTCCCCTTGAAGAGGAAGGGTAAAAAGAAAGGAGACCAAAAAGCAGAGAGAATATCCTCAGAAGAATGCATACTTCAAAAAGCTTCCTCCAAAATTTCCAGATAGTCTAAATTAACAGCCTCCTATACTTAAGGAAAACCCAGTAAAGACGTACCTGCCTTGACTATTGTTTACAGAATAATGCTGAATAAAATCCCGAAAGCCAAGTTCATCACGGGCGTTTCATGAAATATCTCCATGCCTCACTATAACACATTTATAACAACGCGTTTAAAGAGCAGGAGTGTCGTGAAACTAAAAACTAACCACCCTCATTAAATCACAAAGAAAGGCACACCAGCTGGAACTAAAGCACCCGACCTTACATTGTGCCATGAGGAAGCTCAGGGTGAGACAGTCTGCCTGGCCCTCAGCCCTTTGGGGGGCCTACAGACTCCCCCAGCTGGACCCAGGGCCACAGCAGCATCCATCAGGCCCCACCCAGGACACAGCTAGGCCCTGCGGGGCCACTCCACACCGTTTTAGGGGCTTTCAGTGGAAGTTCTGCCACATGGAGCCAAGAGTCAAGCCGCCCCCTGGAGAAAACGTAGGCCTTGACGAAATAGTCACTTCCTCCAGATAGCTCCATGACTGCGAGTTAAGGAACACGTTAGATGCCAAAGCCATCAAATACCGGAAAGCCATGGGCCAACGTGACATGTCCGCCAGCGCTAGCAAAATCCTGGCAATTCTCTCCATTTCATTTTCGTGAAAAATAGGATAACATAAAATGCCACAAAATCTGAGACTATGATACTAATCAACTAGTTAGAGAAAAACAGCACAATAGAAGTGTGATCCACAGCCAGTAACAAGCTCAAAATGGGATGCTCGAGCCCAGGTCAGTGAGTCACTCTTCCTGGTGTCCTCTTCCCCCAGTGACGTGTCTTAAATCAGACTACAGCAATTTCAGCAAAAACGTCAGTTCATGAGCCAGCCCATACCTAAAAAACAACACTCGTTCCCAGTGCCCACATGTGGTAGGTGCCACAGCTCAGTACCCACCATGCTTAATTCCCTTGAACGTTCACAAGACCCTAGGAGGTGGCTGTCATTGCTACTCCTGTCGCAGATGACCATTACTTGTCCAGTGCTACATGGCTAGTCCGAAGAGCTGAAACTCAGGTCTGTCTGTCTCTATTGACTCAGAAATCTCACGTGTATGCATTTATGCTAAGAAAGTAATCATGGGTGTAGTAAAGGTTTACATGCAAAGACATGCATCATAGCTTTGTTTACAATAGCAAAAGACTAGAAGGTGTCTAAGTGTCTAGCATGGAGAATTATTAATAAAATGTGATATATCCATAAGATTCAATACCATGAAGCCATTAAACGTTATATTTAAGGCCTGGCATTGTGGCTCACACCTGTAATCCCAGCACTTTGGGAGGCCAAGGCAGGAGAATTGCTTGAGCTTAGGCATTCAAGGCCAGCTTGGATAACATAGCAAGATCTTGTCTCTACAAAAAATCAAAAAGATTAGCCAGGCATGGTGGCCAGCTTCAGCTTCTGTAATCCCAGCTACTCAGAAGGCTGAGGTGAAAGAATTGCCTTGGCCCAGGAGGTCAAGGGTGCAGTGAGCTATGATCGTGCCACTGCATTCCAGCCTGGGTGACCGAGTGAGGCCCTGATTCAAAAAAATAAATAAATATATATATGTATGTCTTGGAAGAATACTTAATAGAATGGAAAAATGTCAATTATATGTTAAATGAAAACACCAGGATATAAAATAATATGTATATTATGATTAAACTGATATATTGTCTATAAATTCATATATAGTGTGTGTTTGCATATATACATGTGCATGCATATGTATGTGTATTATCTAAATGGGAGGTAGATAACAGACCGATCAATTGACGGATAGAAAGAGCAATAAGCAGATAAGCAGACAGACAAACAACAATAAAAGGAGGCCTCTGGATTAACGCTTCTCAGCCGGCACTGCTGACGCTTCTCCCTGTGAGTCTGTCCTGTGATGGTCCGGGCACTCCAGGCTGTCCAGCCACCCTGACCTCCACTGTGGATGCACCTCTCTACTCTGAGAAAACCAACAATTTCTCCAGACACTGATAACATTGCCCCAGGGTCAGAACCCCTCCTCTGGATGATAGGATAACTTCTTCAAGCATTTCAGTGCTTTCCAAAATTTCTAAAATTAGTATGTGTCACATTTGTAATCCAGGAAAAAAACATGTTATGGTAAAAAAGCAAATTCACTAATAAGAGAACAAATAATCCCAATTTTATGCGAGTAAACTATAATAACAGAGAATGTGTATTGCAAGAGCTTTAGAATATCTGCTGTGGTTTTTTTTTCCATCAAAAATTACTTCATAACTGCTTAATGGGAAAAAATGGAAGAAATGAGCAGAGGTCTATCTACCTGTGTCAGGAACATCCGGGCCGTGACAGCAGAAAGAGGTGGGTGGACCAGGATGGGCTTGGTGGCCTCCCCGACAGCCCCACCCACAAGCCTGCCATCGTCAGAATAGGCGGCAACTGCGAACACGTAATTCTCGTTGGTTTCCAAGCCCTTCACTTCGAAAGTACTTTTGCCATCAGCTGGTATCTATTAACAAAAACGTATTTCAAGTTATGCACGGAAAATTAAAACAGCATGACGTAGAATGTAATGAAGTAAACTTTACATGTGTAAAAACAAAGCCTCTTTCCTTCGCTGCTGGATTTTAGTTATGACCCAAGTTGAGATTAGACAGACTCACTGAAATAATGACGTCATAAGAAAAAACATGGGCTGGCACAACTAAGGCCCTGGGGAGGTGTCCTGACACTCAACCGCATACCGCTTCTCCTGAATCGGGGAGGTGAGTGTCGTTTAGCCGCACTTTCCCGTAACTTCCTTCTGCTTTGCAGCCCAAGAGGCAGTACCAGGAGACCTGCGGGCGAGAGATACTCATCACCTGCGCTGCTTAAGGGACGTCCGGATGCCTTCATCTCAGCGCAGCATGAGGAATACTTTCCTAAATAAAAACGGAACTACCAAGTTTTAAAGCATGAAGTCCAAGCTTACAAGTACACACAGGTGCAGTCTTAGAAAAGTGGAGACAAGTACAAGGCTAGTTGACCTGGGACAATCAAGGCTACAATATTATTCATCACTAATCATTTTAACTGCCACAAATGGAGCGGTTCCTATGTGCTAGGCATTGCCAGGAAACTTACAGACACTCTAATGTGCGCAGCATCCCTGGGAGATGGGACAGTTGCTGCCATTTCACTCTACAGGAGACGGAGGTGCAGAGATGTTAAATAACTTTGTCCAAGACAGACAGACAGACAGAGGCGGGGTCGGCTCCTAAAATACCCTAATCTTGATGGGAAAAAGGTCAACATTGAAATGACTTTTACTTGATGTGATATGACAAAAAGGGGCGAGTGGGAAAAGAAGCAAGGTACTAACTGGCCGTATTTTAAATAAAATGCAAAAATACACATGAAAAACCCTGGAAGAAAACTCCTCTGACAACACAACAGTAGGGTTGGGTGGTCACATGGGAAGACGTAGGCAGAGGATGGGAAACGTTTTTCTCCAGTTACACATGCTCTGAAACATGATATTACTTTGATAATTTTTAAATATACATAAACCAAACATAAGGTGTAAATCCCACAGAAGCAACCGAACTTAAACTTGATGGAATGGGCAGACAGCAGCCTTGCTGGCATAGTGATGGATAATGAGCTATTCTTGCCTCCAGGAGAGCTGCAGGGTGACACTGGGTGGGGCCTCGCGGCTCTTAGACACAGGGAAGTGGCAAGAAGAGGCGCTGTCCTTGCCTCTGAGGAGCAGCCGCTGCCCACTGCCCCTGCCTGAGGACGGCAGGAAAGCGTTCGCGTGGCCAGTCCAGACGAGGGGCCTCAACCCCAACTGTGCTCCACGATCGCTTCTTCAAAACGTGCATTTGCACAGAACCAACCCCGGCCTTAACTTGCAGCTTCGGTGAATTTGAATTGCTGGCGCAAGTGTCCGAATCTCTGTGTGTCCAAAGAAAATGTCCTGGATGACTGAAGGGCAAGGGCAGGAAGACGAGTAAACAGACGGAACCGGAGGCTGGAGGCCAGGGGACGCCGGGCAGGCCTCAGAAGAAAGCGCAAAGCCATCCCCCCTCAGCCTTCCATCAGAGAGAGCGCCCCACGGACAGTGCGGGCAGCTCGGATCATTCCTGCCCCGAGTTCTGAGCCCTAAGCCAGAATTCTCCCTAAAAGCGTTTGTCAGCAGGCTTCCTATTTGTATTTTGTTCCATAGATGAAAGCATCTGAGCTTGGGGCGCTCTGAGGAGCTGTATGTGGCAGGAATCCACACCAGGGCAGAGACGCCACGAGCATCTACACACAGGTCGGCACCATCAGCATTTTCGGCCTCCAAGGCGCCAACGGCTCAGCAAGAGACTCCCCAGACCAAGATGGCCGGAGCCGCAAGCCAGGAACCATCCCTGAGCCCACGGTGCCACCTAGTGCCCAGCGAGGGCAACTAGGTGACCCTGTCTTGGAGGCCCCAGTGTTTGGTGTGCGCGAACTTCAACAGGTGTGACAAGGCCTGCAGCCCCAGGCCAAATGCGGGACTCCTCTGTCCTCACACCTCCAAGCACTAGGGAATGCCTGGAATATGCAGTTTGTTTATAGACAGGCGTGTGTGTGTGTGTGTGTGTGTGTGTGTGTGTGTGTGTGTGTGTATGGCACCCGCACACGCGCGCGCGCACACACACACACACACACACACAATCACTAAATTGAAACAGATAACACATAAGATTTTGGTCAAATAAACCAAAATATTTGAATACAAAACAAAAACTCTTAGTAAACCATGCAGTCTTAGTTCTGTACCAATCTTCCAAACTCGGCATGGCTCTATTCTCACACAGACTCAAAGCATCCAAAGTTGAGCTTTAAAACCACGGGCAACAGCAGCGACACATCGGTGACAGCACACGTTGGCGTGGATGAACGTTATTCCTCCCCGGTTAGAGAGCACCATCAAAATGGTGTTGGTTCTGACGACCCTCTCGCTCATCTGAAGCTCCTCAGAGTCGAGGTGCATTTAATCTGCATTTCTCTTTACATATCAATGACCCTGCATGGAGCTTGACAGATTACAGGCACTCCATAAATGCTCGTGGGACAGAATTCAGGAAAAAGACCAAATAGTGCAATCACAGTCTACAAATTCATTACTTGTTTGGAGCAAGCTTTGCTACTTATGTTGAATACAAGCAATGAAAAGACATCCATTCAGATGCCAAGAATAGTGCTATCTCATTTAACGTTCACAGTAAGCACACTGTACAACTGGGGATAAAAAAACCACCTCGGAAAATGCATTCAGCTCTCCCAAGGTCGCACAACCGGTGAGGGAAGGAGTAGGAATTCAACCCAAATCTCAAAGCCGACTCAAAGTCCAACTCAAAGCCTGTGCTCTTCCTGCTACACCAAGCTGGAGTCAACTCAAGAGAGCATCCGAACAAGAATCAAAGGTAAAACATGCAACATCAAAGAGCAGGTTGGTGATCATTCAAAAAAGGAAAACGTCACATTTAAAGTACGAATTAGGTGGAACCAAATTCTTGCAAGGAAACTAAGGCTCCAGTTTTGGCCACATTTAGGCCAAGTTCCAAGGCATAGGGGAGAGAAGAAACAGTCATCCTTCAGCAAACGCCCAAAAGTCTGTGAGGAGTAATGTGGCTGGCACTGGCCCTCTTTGCACTGAAAGAGTCTACGTGCACTTGGAAGAGCTCCGGGCAGAGCCTCCAGATTCAGTCCCCAGGTTTCCCCATCTCCTGCCACATTCCCATCATGGGCTCTGCGCGATGTCTGGCTGCACTTCTGGGAGAGCCTCCATCCTGAGCGCACGAGGGCATGGGCACAAGACTGTGCCGTGGTGACGAGGACGCTGACCGGGAGACACGCTCCACCGTGTCTCCTGACCGTGTGGGGGCACAGCGCGCTCCATGGAGCATACCCTCAACAGCACAGAGACGCAGCGCCATGAAGCAGCAAGGCACAGATGAGACACAGGGACACCGGCCAGTGTCCCACGCTTGCACATGGGACCACTCGCATCCTGAGAGCAGCAGACGTAGGACCCATGGGAGCCGCAGAGGTGCCCGTTGCTCTGCACCATCATAGCAGACACCGTACCTTAACATCCGCGCTGAACGGAGCGGGTCTGAGTGTCACTGAGCAGTGAGTCCGGGACAGCAGGACAGGGGCGGGGGGCACTCTGCTCCCTGTTCTCTTTGAACTTTCCACATGTTGCTGACTTGAATAAAGGGCACTTTGTTCTGTCTCCACCTTCTCAATCAAAGAGTATGCTTCCTGTTTCAAAAAATGTGAAAATAGAAAGACACATTTCAAGACACATTTGGACTTCATTTATATTTACAAAATTCTGGTGATGGTACGCAGTTTTTCGAGCCTCTGAGGTATATATAGACAGGTGTGTGAGTGTGTGTGTGTGTGTTCATATATACACACTCCAAACACACTTCACTCTGGCACAAACACCGGGGCTCTTTCCCCCACAGAAGAGAAGTCAAGTCTGCAGTTTCCCTTTGGACAACTGGACCTCAGCTCAGGAGAGTTCTGAGGCTGGAGACAGGACCTGGGTGAGCACCAAGGGACACTTAAAGTGGGCGAGTAATCAGGTCCTATGGGAGTGAAGAGCGTAAAACCACAGAGCCAGTCATCTTGCCCTAAGATAATGAATCCTGACCTACATCGTGATCAGAATGAACTCTGGTCCCTCCACTGTCCCCATGTTTTCATTCACTCGACCCAAGGGAGAAAAAAGGACAGTAGCAAAGGGATGGAACAAAGGCTCAGAGAGCCAGGTGGTGCGGTGGCTGTGTCTCGAGAGGCCCAGCCAGACCGCAGAAGGGGCAGCACTGGTGAGCCTGCAGCGTGGCCAGCAGCCTTCCACCCGCAGAGAATGGCGGCCTGGGGGCACCAGGGGAGACAGCCTGGAGGAAGGGGAAGAGACCGAGCCACATGGGTGAGGGCTCCCTGACACCTGGGAAACCCGAGGGAAGACGCTTCTGCTTGAGCAGGAGGGAGGGGGAAGCATCGTGCTTTGGACATGTAACGCTGCCACGCAGAGACATCTCAGGCGACACAGCCTGCAGAAGCGAGGCCACACCCATGAGAACGTGGTGATGTCTCCTTCCTCTGGACTCTTTCAGAGCCCGTAGGATGTTCCGGCAGCCCTGCCCACTGGCCCTGACACTGCAGACAGCGGCCTCTGACCCCTCCGCTGACCAGCAGCCTCTGGGCTCCCACATCTCGTCCGCTTGTCTTGGCAGGTCCTGCCCCCATGAGCTGGGACACGCAAGCCTTCCGACCTGACTCTGGCCTCCTCTCCCTGCACATCAAGGATCCCAAACGGGGCCCACTGAACGGCTGGCGGGTCTGTATCATCTGTGGCACTCACTTAAGAGTCAGAGCGGCCCACTTCCCGCCCGAAGCGGAAACCTCCAGGGCGAGGCGAGCGCGCGGACAGCCCCAGGGAGCCGCAGGCCGGGAGCCGCAGGCCGGGAGCCGCAGGCCGAACCGCGGCTCCCAGGGGCCAGATCTGCCGCTGGCTCCCGCCTTCCTCCCAGCCCCGCAGCTTCGGCTCTCCAGGCCTGCCACAGCGCCTCGGACCCTGCCAGGGAAGGCAGACCCCCCGGCCCTTCGCCCTGATGGTGCCTGCGTTTGCCAGCCGCGTCCCCTTCCGGCTCTTCCCTCTCGCGTGCCCGCCGCTCTCCAGCCTGACCTCGGGAACCCTCGAGGCAAGGGCTCCCCTCGTTCCCTGGCGCGCTGTGCTCCTTCCCGCCTGGGGTCTTGGCCCACGCATGTCCCTGTTCCCGCAGCATCTTACGCCCTCTTCTCTGCCTCAAGACCCACTCAAGCTTCACTCCTCTGATGTCTTCCAAGACAGCCCCGTGTGCTTAAGCCCTCCCTTGCCTCCACCTCACAGCATCTTCATTTTAACACAGCGGTCTCCAGCCATTTGGGCATCGGGGATCGGTTTCACAAAAGACAATGGGGATGGGGGGATCATCAGGCATCAGACGCTCATACGGAGCGCCAGCCTAGGTCCTTCCCACACACAGTTCACAGCAGGGCTCATGCTACCACTGATCTGACAGGAGGCAGAGCTCTGCTCACCTGCCACTCACCTCCTGGGGTGCAGCCCGGTTCCTAACAGGCCACAGACCAGTACTGGTTCATGACCTGCAGGTATTGTACATGTGTTGCCTGCATATGTGACTGCCCACACCCTCTAAATAGCGAGTGTCTTGGTGGCAAAGACAGTGCTTTATCACTTCAGGTTCGGTCGATGTACTCTGAATGAAAGACAAACTAAACCATGACACTATAATCTATCTGAAGGTAGTGTGCTTTGCTGGCTTTATGTGTGTTGTGTGGTTTTTGTTTGGGATTCATTTTTTAGAGACAGGGTCTAGCTCTGTCACTCAGGCTGGAGTGCAGCGGCACAACCACAGCTCACCGCAGTCTCTAACTCCTGGGCTCAGACAGTCCTTCCACTTTGGCCTCCTGAGGAGCTGGGACTACAGACACAAACTATGCTCAGCTACGTTATTTTTTCGGTAGAGATAAGGTCTTGCTATGCTGCCCAGACTGGTCTTGAAGACCTGGACTCAAGTGATCCTTCAGCCTCAACCTCCCAAAGAACTGAGATTACAGGCATGCGCCACTGCGTCAAGCCAGACAGCATGTTTAAAATGCTCTCACTGGGTCTTGATCAATTTTGACTTTAAACCCCTGGCTCAGATGCTACGATCCAATTTGAAATAGTTTAACAGAAATACTAGTTTTAAGTGAAAGGTAACAAGAGAAAAGTCTCCAAGTCCTGATTTAGGTAAACCAGATAAATTCTATAACAGATCCCAAACTATAATGCTAGTTAGAAATCAGAATCCTATCTCAGCCAAATCATTGAATCGCTAAGATTTCATTTATGAGAAAATGATAGCAAACTTTTTAAGGGGATTCCTCAACCAAAAAGGAGAAAACAGTATCAGAAAAGAAGCCCCCCCAAAAAAAAATCAAGAAGGAAAAATTTCCATGTAACCAACTCTACTCAATTGTGAGGAAGTGTCATCAACACGGACTTGAATGTCATCTGTAAGAGCAAGGCTCTAGAACACAAAGTATCACAGTCGCAAGACTCTGACCAGAGGCCAAGAGGAGGAGGTTTTCCACGGCATATCAGATCATGGGGAAGAACTACATCCTTCCCTCCTCTGAGTCCAGCACAGTGCCTCGAAGTTTAGAAAGGTCCCCTAGTCTTGAGAGAGGAAACGATCCCTTCCCTATCACAAGGGAGGACTCCGATAGGAGCCTCAGTGGAGGGGTACTTTGCTCAGCTCACCTGGGACATGGGTTCTGGGTGTCATTCAGGAGCGGCTCATGCTGCAATGTCTCGCAAAGCAACAGAACTGAAATCCAAAGCGGTTTTGTCTGAGTGTAAAGTTCTCTGCCTGTGGTTTCCATTAGAGAAAACGAAATCCGCCTCTCTTCAGAGGTTACTTGATGCTTACGAGGACAGACGGCTGATAAATGCACTTGGTGCAGGCTTGACGCCCACAGCACAGCAAAACACTACTGGAAAGAGGCAACGCCATCTTGAGGCATGGTTAAGACGCACGCGCACAGCCATCATGAGACTGGACGAGAAGGTGCTGTGTTCACTGCTTACGGAGCAAACCTCCCCAAGGTGGATTCTGGGCTCTCAACTTTACAATGTGCATTGCAGAAGAAGATGAAAAGTAGACTAAGTCATGTCCTGGGGAGGGATATTGCTGAGAAAAAATAGTTTATAAGACAAATCTAAGAGAAAACACAGAAAGAAATGGGTAGTCTGATAAATGTGTAGACACTAAAAATTACTTCAAACAGAACATTCCGGAGCACTTAAAGTGAAAGACGGAATAATAGTAATAATAATAATAACAACAATGGCTAGCATTCACTGGCTTCTGACTCTGTTCCAAATACTAAGCATCTGATGCTCATTGTGTTGAACCTTCCCAAGATCTCCTGTTTTACAGATGAAGAAAGTAAAACCTAAGCAAGCATAGCAACTCGACTGAGGTCACACAGCAAATTCATGCAGAACCAGAGCCCTAACCCCTCTGTCTCCCAGGCACCGTGCCATCTTGTCTCAGCACAAAGCGCAGTTAAAAGAAGCACAGAAAGGCAGTCCAGGTTAGGTCTCTCAACACCCTCAAATGCTTAAAAGAAAAAAAAGGCCTAAAACATAAGAATGGTAAACTCTTCAGTCAGTTGTTTGAAGCCCAGAGGTGCAAATGTGGCCTCTGGGTGGGGTCAGGGTCAGGAATCCGCCCTTCAGTAAATGCTCCAGCACAGAACAATTCAGGAGAGCCGAAAAGATCTCTGAAAAAATGGTCCATATATGTTCTTCTCCTCCCAAAAGCAAGCAGATTAGATTGGACTGAAATGCCACAGTGAATCGGGACACCAGCGAATCCAGGCAGTGGGAAAGCCAGGGTCGCTGGGGCGTGCATGTGGTAGCCCTGGACTCCTCGCTAGCACTGCCTCTCATGTGGTGCCAGACAACTGGTTCCCATGTCAATTATAAAAAGTATTCTCAAGCTAGATGCAGTGACTCTGGCCTGTGATTCCAGCACTTTGGGAGGCTGGGGAGGGGGTATTGCTTGAGGCCAGGAGTTAGAGGCCAGCCTGGGCAACACAGCCAGACCCTGTTTCTCAAAAAAATATTTTAAACTTAGCTGGGCATGGTGGCACATGCCTGTGGCTAAGGCAGGAGGATCGCCTGAGCCCAGGAGGCCAAGGGGGCAACAAGCCATGACCGCATCACCGCACTCCAGCCAGGGCGACAGAGCAAGACCCTGTCCCTAAGGTAAATAAACCGCACACAGCACGAACCTGCTGAGCCACAGTGCTCCTCTGCTTGGAGCTGCAGCACGACTGCTGGAATCTGGACTGCTAAGACCATCTCAGCCTCAGGCCCCCGCAAACGCGTCAGGAGAAAACCAGACACCACAACTGGGTTTCTCTGCGAGGGCAACAGCGGGAAAGCCAGGCCTGGACCAACGCAGCGCCAGAGCCAGAGGTGGGAGGAGCTGCAGGTGCCACCAGCTCCTCAGGGCGAGGCGCTGGGCGCGGGGCCAGACCGCCTCTCCTCGGAGAAGACAGGCTGCCTCTTGTTTGGGTTTGGGTGTGGGTTTGTGTGGTCTTCTTCTTTTCCCACCGACGCCGATTTCCTGGGTGACCATCCTCGATGTCAGCTGCACAGCACCAAGTGCTCATCTTTCTCCCTCTGCTCAAAATCGAGCCCGGGGGAGCAGTCCCCAGCCGCCGGCCTCGCGTCTCCTCTGAGGCCACAGCTGCCTGATTCCACCCAACGGGGAAGGGGATTCCTTGCGCAGCGGAGTCTGGGGAGAGAGAGGGACCTAGAAGCAAGCCCACCACGCTGCGCCCGGGCCCGGCGCCGGGACTGGGGAGCGTGCCTGCCTCCTTCCAGAGGAGTCGCGTTGGTCAGGACACAGGATGCCCCGCTGGTGGGCCCTGTACGGACCCGGAGCCCCGTCGGGAGCTGAGGACGCCGTGCTGGCTGACGTGAGCCTGCGTCCTGCGCAGGGAGAGCCAGACCGGCCTCGCAGAGGCCCAAGACCCAAGGCAGGAAGATGGAGGGGCCAGCAGCTGAGCCGAGGACCGCAGGCCGCTCTCAGAGGTCTGTCTGCACCCTGGCGGCAAGTCGGTCCACTAGTCATCTAGAAGGGAAGCAGATGCCTGGTGACTCAGACCGCAGAGCCAGGGAGGGTCTGAAAAGCTGTAAAGGGATGGACGGCATAAGAGTTCTGAAGAGACCCAGGCTTTCCAAACCTTTTATGGTAGCAGGTAGCACATCAATGGCCGATTTGGGGATGATTTTACTGTAAGATCATGATATTGTAAAACATTCTGTAATATACCACAGTTGGAAATTATTGCCAAGGGAGAGAAATTTATTGGTCTTCTTTAAAGAAAGAAAGTTTGGCAATTACCGAGTCGTAACATTGCTGTTTGGGAGAGGACCCTGATGACTGATCATTAAGACTGACCTCGGATACAACCACCACTGAGGAGCAAAGATGGCCGCAGAAGACCTTAGGCCTTCTAGATAAATATTCAGCATGTTCCCAGCCGGCACAAGCCTTGCAGAGGGACTCCTCAGAACAACCTCGGAATGCCTCTCGGGGGCTGTCCTAACAGGACACTGTGCTCACAATTTTTCCAAAGTTAAATGACTTTCACTCAAAAAAAAGAAGGAAAACGCTGGAAAATTGAGGCCGAGGCATCTGCCGAGAACGTGGGTCTGAACTCCGCCCAGGTCTTCCGGCAGAGACAGAGACCACCAGGCCTGTCAGCTCAGACCGCCAACACTCAAAGGCTGGAAATTCGCTTCTGGTGAGGCTCTTCCCACCTTGAACACTGACCGCGTCTGTCCACACAGACTTCTCAGTCAGGCCTGAGGGGCGTCCTCCGAACTGCCTCCATGTCCTCTCTGGTCTCAAGTCATGCGCCCCTGCCCGGTTCCCCGGAGCTTCGCTGCACCGAACGACATTTCTGGCCACGGGACCGGCATGCATGGTTCTCTCCGCCCGGATGCCCTTCCGACTCGGGACCCCATTCCCCGACCACTCCGCACCCTCTCGGCACTCAGCGTCATGCGGCCTCGCCAGGACGGTTCCTCAGTGCCCCCCACTGCTGACTCAGGAGCTCTCGTCGTGTTTCCCGCACGCTCTCGCAACCAAAGCACCTGCACAACGGACTCGGATGGCCGGTGGACTGGTCTCTGTTCCCACAGACTGCATCCATCGACGAATGAATCCAGGGACCGCAGAGAGACAGGAGGGACCACAAGGCAGAGCCACAGGGAGACGCACTCGGTCAATGTGCATCGAGCAAACAAGGGACCTCCCCTGTACCCGGCACACAGTGACCTTTCTACAGACGCTAAACGGATCAAAACGATCAGTTAGGCGGATACAGTGACGGAAGGACAGCCCAGAAGCGCTACAGATCGAGATCTGACCTTTCAGGGCCTCCTGTCTAACCTCTCACACCCACCCTCCCGGCTCTCGGACCCTCCTCTTCCGGGTTGGGCCTGACCCCATGGAGCTGTCCTGCCTCTTGACACTTCCACGGACACCGGGTCTTCAAATGCCTTGATGGCCCCACTTCCTTCCCTGCTCATTCTGCAGCCACGATTTTAATGCCCTGAACTTTTAACCCACACCTTTTTTTAAGCCCCAGTCCTGCCATCTCTGCTGTCACAAACAGCCTGCTGTCACTGCCACTGAGAATACGCCCCAGGATGGCATCCTACCATCATGCCGATGGGCCCCTGAGAATCCGCGGTCCACAGTCTCCAGCCTCAGCAAGAGCCTCACGGCGCAGGCCAGTCCTCCTCTGAGTCAGCATCCTTGCCCGTTCCTCCCCACTCTCCACACGCCGTCCGCTGTCCCACTGTCCACCTGCCTCTGTGGGCAGAGACGACCTTGCCTCCCACAACGTCACATAACTGAGGCGAAGACATCAGCTCCAGCCCAAAGGCCGCCCACCTCCACCTGGCGGTTCCTCCTGCCCTTCTGGACCGGAGGAGGGGTCCATCCTGCAGCCCACCCTCACCGGCGATGCCTCCCGCCCGCACTCTCCGCCTCCTCCTCTTCCCCTTCGACGGACGTGGCGCCGTGTCAACCTCTCCCTCACACCTCCAGCTCTCTCTGCTCTCCTGCTCATTCTTCTCAGCACACAACACGTGATATTTCTCTCTTCGCCCTCTCACCTCTGCAGCCGCCTGCTGGCTCTGATCTGCTTTCCCTCCTGTCCTCACCAAGCCACTTGCAGCAATACTCTCCACATCTTCGCGTGCCACTCACCCCGCCGATGCCATCAAACTCTTGCAGGCCACACACAGGGACAAAAACAAGAAGATGCCCCAGCTTGAAACCTGGCTGCCGTCAGGAGGCTACGCTCTAAAACCAGCACACAACGAATCGGCTGGAAAACAGACCAACTTCCAGGCCAGCGTGAGACCTGCCACAGGCAGAGACGAGACAAGGGGCTGGTCCACAACCTGGCAGCTGCCCCCTGCGAGAGAAGGCACCTCGGCCGGCGGCGTGGAGTCTGTGGCTCGCTGCGAGGGTCTCAGGCGTGCACGGCCAGGTCGCTCCAGGGGCTGCGCCTGCGCCCACGTCTCCCTCATCTCGAGCCCTACTTGGCATGGAGTTCTGCAGAGAGGGCCTCTCAGGTCAGGGGCTGGCAGACGAGTCCCCTGCTCAAGTTGAACTGCATGTGGTGAGCCGGAAACTCCATAGCCGAATATCAAGGGCAACACGACATTTTTAATAAAGGGAACCAAGTAATGCATTATAAAAGAAGCCGACTGTCAGGACTGAAAGAAGAAACGAAACCCTGTCACCTCCAAAAGATCCCACGAAGGCGCACAGGCTCCGTCTTTCTCAAATGTTAGGAGAGCCTTCTGCATCAAGTAAGTCGCTTTGGAGAGTTTGTTCTTCTTTATTTTATTCATTACACTTAATTCTGCAAAGGCAAACCAATATTTTACCAAAAGGGCACGCCAAAGCTATCTTTCAAATCTTTTGGAAATACCAGTTACCCCAGTTTTAGTTACCTGTGAAGCAGTCAGCGTTCCCAGATTTTTTTAACTTTTCCGAACCCTTCATAGAAATATTTTTGCCAACAGCTGGAGCCTGCAAAACTAAAGAAGAAGAAGACTGTCGTGACAACTGAGCTTGTGTCCAAGACAGGAAACATTATTTAAACACCAAGAGCCACTCTTCTGACTCTGTGTCATCATTCTGTTTAACGTAGACAGGGGACTTAAATCAAACCTCGAAATGCAGGCGAAGCATATGCAATGCCATCAAGGACATCCTCTGTCTCTGTTCCCAGACTCCATGGGCCGCTTGTCCTTCTGCATCCCTGATAACTACAGTGTTCCACATGTGCTTTGCTTATATATCTATCTGTCAGCATGGAACTTTTTAACATATAGTTTATCAATTATTATGTTATTTATCATATATATCATAAGTCTAAAGAATACTGCAGGTAGTTTCAATTTTGAGTTTGGTTTGAAACGATATCATACAGAATGTAGTCTTTTAACACTTACGGTTTTAAAATAAAAATTATGTGGCTAGGATTCACCTGTGGTGGTCATTTTCACTGTCATGTAATATTCCTTTATGTGAATATACCACAGTTTATTTATCAGTTCTCCACTAATAAGCACTTGCATTGTTCCCAGGTTTGTGCTGTTACGGACACTGCTTTTCCAAGCACCCTTCTCTCTGTCTTTGGCGTGCGTGTTCAAGACTGTTACTGGGCAGATGCCTGCAAGTGACATTGCTGGGTCACGATGGAGGCTGATGCTTAAATTTACAAGATAATTTTATTGGCCACAACTTCCTTTTCTGTGATGGATTCTTTATTTCCTTTGCTTATTTTTCTATTCTATTATTTCTCTTGCCATTTATGTCCTGAAAGCCTTTTTGTATATTGTGCATGCTAATCATTAATAAACTGTAGCCAGACCAAAAAGACGGCACCGTGGGAAAGATTCAGCGGGTCCCTGCTGGCTCTGAAGACCGAGGGCAGCCACGAGCCAAGGCGTGCGGGCACCCAAGAGGCTAGGGGAGGCCAGGAAACCTTCTCCCTGAGCCTCCGGAAGGGAGCACAGCTCCGTCAACACGTTATTGCAGCCCAGTGAGACCCATCTCAAGCTTCTGACCTCCAGAACTGCAAGGTAATACATCTGGGTTGTTTTCCCTCCCTCTTTTTAAATCATAGAGATGTGGGGTACAAGTGAAGATAACTACCTAAGTGGGCTGCATGCAGGAGAAATTTGGGCTTCTGACTGTCTCTCACTCCCCCCAGTAGTGGACCAGATACCCTTTGTGCTACCACGTGCCCCCTGCCCTCCTACCTCCCGCCCCCAGCAGTGTCCAGCAACCGCTGATCCCACCCTTGTACTAACGTGACTAGTGTTCAGGGCCCACCTATGAGTGAGAATAGTGGTACTGAGTTCTTCTTTTCCGTGATAGATCTCTTAGTATGATGGTGTCCAACTTCTTCCAAGTTGCTGTAAAGTCCAGGATTTTGTTCGTTATGGCTGCATAATACTCCATCATGTATATGTGTGTCAAGTCCACTTTCGATGGGCAGCAGGGTGAGTTCCCATGTTTTTGCTCATGTGAATAGTGTGGCAATAAACATGTATGAGAGGGATTATTTTTGGTAGAGCAAATTATGTTTTTCTGGGCATATTCCCAGGACAGGGATTGCTGGATTGTATGGAAGATAAATTATTAGTTCTTTGAGGAATCGCCATACTGTTTTCCGTAGAGGCTGAACTAGCCTGCGCTCTCATCAACAGTGTAGAAGCACTTCCTTTTCTCCACATCCGTGCAAGCACTTGTTATTTTTTGACTTATTAATGATGGCCATCCTCACTGGAGTTAGGTAGTACCTCACTGTAGCTTTAACTTGCATTTCTCCGATGATTAATGAGGCTCAGCATTTTTTCATGTGACTATTGTCTGCTGGTATGTCATCTTTTCAGAAGTCTCTGCTCGTGTCCTTTACCCACGTTTTAATGGGGTTTGTTTTTTTTTCCTTTCACTTCGAGTTCCTTGTAGAACCTGGATGTTAGGCCCTTGTCAGATGCATAATTTGCAAATATTTTTTCCCATTCTGCAGAGTCTCTTTGCTCTCTTAGTGATTTCTCTTGCTGTGCAAAAGCTTTTCGGTGTGATGGGTTACCACCTGACTATTTTAGCTTTTGGCATTTGTTTTTGGGGGCTTGGCTAAGAATTCATTGCCTACTCCAATATGCATAAGGGTGTTTCCTATGCTTTCTTCTAGGATTCTTATAGTTTGAGGTTTTTCACATTTAAATCTTTGATCCATTTTGAGTTGATTTTTGTATATGGTGATAAGTAGGGGTCCAATCTTATTCTTCTGCATGTGGTCAGCCAGTTTTCCCAGCACCATTTGCTAAATATGGTCTCCTTTCCCCAATGGTTGTTATTGGTAACTTTGTGGAAGATAAGCTGGTTGACAGACTCATGTTTTTACTTCCAGAATCTCTGTCCTGGTCTATGAGCCTATTCCTGCACTAATATCATGTTACTTTGGTTACTGCAGCCTTGTAATAAAGTTTAAAGTCTGGAAGCATGATACCTCCCACTTTGTTCCTTTTATGGAGGATTGTTTTGGCTATTCATGCTCTTTTTTGTTTCATATGAATTTCTGTACTGTCATTTCCAGGTCTGGTAATTTGATGGGTATTGCATGAATCTATAGATATGCTCGGGTAGGATGCACATCTTAACAATATTGAGCATGTAACGTTCTTCCATCTTGTCACATCTTAATATCTTTGAGCAGTGTTTTGTGGTTCTCATTGCAAAAGTCTTTCACTTTTCTGGTTAGGTGGATGCCAAGGTATTTCATTTTCTGGTGGCTATTGTGAATGGGATTGTGCTTTTTATTTGGTTCACTACCTGCTAGTTGCTGGTATATAGAAATGCAACTGTCTTTTGCACATTGATTTTGTAACCCAGGACTTTACTAGAATCCTTTATTAGTGCGAAGAGGCTTTTGACAGACTCAGGGTTTTCTAGGTATGGAATCATATTATCTGCAAAGAGGGATAGCTTAACGTCATCTTTTCTTATTTGGATACCCCTGATTTCCTTCTCTTGCATGATTGCTCTGGTTAGGACTTCTAGCACCATGTTGAACAGAAGGGGTGAGAGAGGTCATCCTTGTCTTGTTCCAGTTCTTACGGGGAATGTTTCCAGCTTCTGCCCATTGAGCAAAATGTTGGCTGTGGATTTATCGTAGATGGCTCTTACTGTTTTGAGAAATGTTACTTCTGTGTCTAGGTGCTCAAGGGTTTTTATCAAGACGGGATGCTGGATTTCGTTGAATGCTTTTTCTGCATCTAATGAGATGATCATGTGGTTCTTGGTTTTACTTCAGCTAATGTGCTGCATTATGGTCTTTCAAATGTTGAACCAGCCCTGCATCCCAGGAACGAAGTCCACCTGGTCATGGTGGATGATCCTTGAGATAGATATGTCATTGGATTCGATTTGTTGGAATGTTGTTAAGAATTTGTGTGTCTATGTTCATCAGGATATTGACTTGTAATTCTCTTTCCTTATTGGGTCTTTGCCAGGTTTGGATGTCAGTATGATGTTAGCTTCATAAAATGAGTTGGGAGAATTCTATCATTCTCAATTGCCTGAAACACTTTCAATAAGATTGGTATCAACTCCTTGTATGTCTTGCAGAATTCAGCTGGGAAGCCATCTGGTCCAGGGCTTTTTTTGGCAGGAAGGTTTTTTCATGGCTGATTCAATTTCCTGAATTCTTATTGGTCTGTTTAGAGTTTCAATTTCTTCTTGTTTCAACATTGGGAGGTTGTATGATGTCAGAAAGTCCTCCACTTCTTTTAGATTTTCTACAGATGTTCATAATCTTTTGAATTTCTTCAGGGTCAGTTGTGACTTCGTCTTTTTCATTCCTAATTGTGTTTATTTGGACTTTCTCTCTATTTTAGTCAGTCTGGCTAGGGGTTAATCTTATTTATCCTTGCAAAGAGCCAACTCTTTGTCTTGTTGATCCTTTCTATATTTTCACCTTCCATATCCTGCAATTGTGACTTTATCTTAGAGATTTGTATTTTTCTACTGAAAATGAGATTTAGATGACCATTCATTTCCAGCTTCCTTAGCTGTGATGTTAGGCTGTTCATTCGTGATCTTTCCGTTTTCTCAATGTGTGCATGTAATACTATGTATTTTCCTGCACAACACTGATTTCATGGCATCTCAGCAATTCCGATAAGATGTATCTTTGTTTTCATTTGTTTCCAGGAATGTGTATATTTCTGTCTTGATTTCCGTGTTGACCCAGAAGTCGTTCGGCAGCATGTTCTGTAGTAATTATGTCTTTGTGCATTTTGGGAGGATCTTGTTGATGGTGATATTTTTATTCCACTGTGATCAGAGAAGATGCATGATAGTATTTCACTCTTTTGATATTAATCAAGTACACACTTGATTAATGTCTGAGAATGTAATCAATCTTGGAGTATGTTCCATGTGCTGATAAGCAGAATGTTGGGTGGAGTGTTCCGTAAATGCCTATTA
The DNA here is from genome assembly GCA_027257055.1 of Cephalopachus bancanus. NCBI lineage: Eukaryota > Metazoa > Chordata > Mammalia > Primates > Tarsiidae > Cephalopachus > Cephalopachus bancanus. The sequence continues at coordinate 5,251,322 of JAPVLO010000090.1, forward strand.
AATCCATCTGATCAAGCATCAAGCTAAGGTTCTGTATCTAATTGGTTTTCTGCCTCAATGATCTCTGTCTAGGGCTGTTAGTGGGGTATTTAGGTCTCCAATTAGAATTGTGTGAGTGTCAATGTCCTCTCTTAGTTTACTTAGTAGTTGCTTTCTAAAACCTGGTGCTCCTGTGTTGCGTGCATATATGTTTAAGATGTACATTTTTTGCTCGTGGGGATTGAGCCCTTTCTCATTATATAGTGTCCTTCCATGTCCTTTTAAACTTTTGGTTTAAAGTCTGCTTCGTTTGATATCAGAATAGCTACCCCTGCTCTCTTCTGTTTTCATTTGCCTGAAAGATCATTACTAGCCTTTAACTTTGAGCCTGTGGGTGTCTTTTGCAGTGAGATAAGTTTCCTGGAGGCAACAGACTGTTGAATCATACTTTTTTACCCAGTCTGCCATTCTATGCTTCTTCGGTGATACAATAAGTCCATTCATGTCCAAGTTAATTATGGAAATGTGAGAATTCATCCCTGTAATAGGGCTCTTAAGGAGGCTACTTTGCTTCCTTTTACTTTTGTATTTATATATGTGTGTGTTTTCATTTTTGTGAGTGTTTCCTATGCTGTTAACTCTGTGTTTGCACTTTTGTGATGGGTATGACTGTTCTTTTTTTTCCCTGTGTTCAACACCTTCTTAAGCATCTCCTAAAGGGCTGGTCTGGAGGTGGTATATTCTTTTAGGGATTGGACATCTAGAAAGGATTTTAATTCTCTGCCACTGATGAAGTTTAGCTTTGTTGGACAGGAAATTCTTGACTGAAAAAAAATCACTCCCTCTTCCTTTAAGAATGCTAAAAATGGGACTCCAGTCCCTTCTGGCTTATAGTGCTTCTGCACATACACCTGGAGCAATTCTGATAGGTCTTCCCTGGTAGGTAGTCTGACCTTTTTCTCTTGCTGCCTTTAGGATTTTTTCTTTCATGCTTACTTTGTGGAGGTGGATTACTATGTGTCTTGGGGATGGTCTTCTCATGTGATACCTTGCAGTGTTCTTTAAATCACTTACACTTGAATGGTCATCTCTCTAGTGAGATGTGGAAAGTTTTCTTGGATTACCTCATGGAATATTTTTCTTTTCCATGGTGTTTTTGGTTTCCCTTTCTGCTTCAAGGATACCAATCAGGCAGAGATTTGACTTCTTGACATAGTCCAACACCTCTCAGGGGTTTTGCTCCTTCTTTTTGAGCCTTGTTTCTATGTTTTTTGACAGACTAGGTTACTTCCATATTTTGTTCTTTAAGCTCTGAGATTCTCTCCTTTGCCTGATTAATCCTGCTCTCTGTGTTTGTTACTGTGCTTTTAACGTCCAGGATGAAGTTCTTCATTTCCATTATTTCAGAATGGGCCTTTCTTAGATTGGTCTACTTCATTTTTACTTCCTGTACAACTTCAGTGAGTTTCACTTCTAGTTTCTCATGGTTCTCTTTATTCATTTTAGTCATCCAATTTCTGATTTCTGTGACTGCCATTTGGGACAGGTCATGGGGGGGCTTCCATTGTTTGTGCTCTGATAGCTGCTTTCAGGCACTGTCTCTTTAAGACTCTGAGGATCGTCCATTTTTTTTTCGTTAATTCTTTCTCATTAGTGACAAGCCTGTTTCCCTCTCTTGTTTCCTCTTCGGTTCTTTTGCTCTGAAAGCTAGTCAATCACCCTCTGTTCAAGGGCCCTTCCTGTTGTTCGATATAGGACACTCAGTGAGAGAGCAAGGGGCACTCACTTCTGCTCTGTGTTCTACCCTGTGACCAGCAGTAGAATTTCTCTCCTGCTGTTAATCTAGCTGGGCCAGTTTTCAGATCCTGTTGCAAGCACTCTGCCAAGAGTGGGTGAGGGGAATGGGCCCCCTGTCTGTTTTCTGCAGTTTGCAGCCCAGAAACCTTCCCACCAGGAAAGCTTTTGGGAGTCTTTCATGTCACTTCCCTCCAGTTCAAGTCCATGCTCAGCACTTGAAAGAGAGCAAGTTTCCTGCCACAAAGGGACCTGTCCTGTGGGCACACAGGGCTGGGAGTGATTCTTCCTGATCTGGTGGAGAGGTTGGCCATCAGCTTCTGTCAGTGGGCATAAGCCAAGTTAAATCTACAGTCACGTTTTCCAAGCTTGAGAGCCAGCTGTTATTTAGGTCTTCTGCCTAAATTTTTTAAAAAGACTATAAAGAACTACCAAAAAAACCCTACTGAAATTTTTATTGGAATTGCATTGAATCTACAATTCAACTTAAAGAAATTATCTTTCTGATTATTGATCTTCTTATCCATAAACACAATCTCCCTCTACTGATATCATTCTATTTAAATATTTCTCAATAAAGTCTTATAACTTGTTGTATACATGTAGATCTTTGATTAAACTGAATCCTTTGGTACCTTACAGTTTTTATTGATATCAAAATGCTGTATTTTTAATATTTTCTAACTTCTTGTTGCTGTTGCATAGAAATACAATTACATGTTATATATCACATGCTATACACATTATCAAATATAGATATGCTTGGTGGATTTTGCATTTTTTAGGTGGGCTACCATGTCATCTGGAAATAATAACAGCTTTGTTTCTCTTTCCTAATCCTTACGTCTTTATTTTTCTTATATTTTTGCATTGGCTAGAATCTTCTGTACATATCTGTTTTCATCTTCCTGCACTGATCAGCAATGTGCTCACTCTGAATTAACCAGCATCTAAATTAATCTATCTAGATTTCTATACAATGTGGTATCTGAATGTTTTACACAGAGAGCAGAGATTATAGTACAAGGGGAGACCTAAAAAAGCAGAATTTATTTATAAAACATTGTGTATTTATTCTTACATGTTAAACTTTGGTCACCTTCAAAGTACTCTTCATTTGATGCAATACACCTCTCAAGATGCTTTTTCCACTGCTCAAAGCAGTTTTTGAACTTGTCACTTCTTATGCCTCTTTGTGCTTCTGCCATTTTTTATTTCACCTCTTCCACATCAGACGAACATTTATTTCCCCTTGAAGATTCTTTTCATCCGAGCAAGCAAAGAAAGTCACTTGGCTGAGATCGGGTGAAAAGGGACGGTGAGGCACGAGGGTCATGCCACTTGTGATCAAAAATGACTGAACTCAGTGCAGTGCGGGCAGATGCACTGTCACGTTGGAAGAACCTGTTTGCCACAACTCCGGACATTTCTTCTGCAAATCATAACACAACATTCTCAGAACTTCCAGATAAAAAAACTTTGGTTGACCATTTGATGCACAAGAACAAATTCCGAGTGGACTATAAGTCTGGTTTTTTGAGAGGTCCCCCCTCGTATGCAGAAACAGTTAATTATTCTGAGATTTAAAGTGGAGGAGCAATAGTTTCACAAACACTGACCACATATTCCCACCTCGAGTAACTTGGCCTTGTCAAAATTTAACCCCAAACAGAAGAGATTTCAGACATAATGCTGCTGAGTCTTGTTTTGAAACGCAGGTAAATGTGTTATTTGTGTGCATCCTGGCATCACTGCTGGCATCTTTCCTTGATGCTTTGTCTCTTTACCTAATGAGGCCATCACAACCTGCAATCTAGACCCAGCACATCTGTCCTCTGACACTGCTGTTGGAGACATTGTTCTAAGACTTCGGTCTTTCCAGGATTACGTATAAACACCTTAGCCCTTCGGGTCTCACTGCAATCGCCCTCCTGGGTTCATCTACTGTCCTTCTTCCATGCGGGATCCTCTCTCCAGGGGCTCTTGACTGCACCATGCAGCTGTCTACTCCCACCCTGCCAAGTGCTATTTTCTCTGTCCACAATGACGGCTCTCTTCTGTACCCTCTTCATAGAGATAATTTTTGCTGGCTTTCCAGTCAACTATCAACCCTTCCAGGAAGTCAATCCTGACTTTCCTGCCTGATATAGGCACTTTTGTGTGCCTACCACATTCTGTTACACTTGTTAACCTTGACCGTTACAGTTGGTTTACTATCTAGAGCTCAAAAGCAGAGGTTGTCCTATTTATACCAAATCTATTATGGTGCCTGGATGTCAGCAGGCACTCAATAAGCATTTGCTTGATTGAAATAACAAAATACCAACCATCTACTACAGTTCAACATAATTAATTAAACTTTGTTATAAGTTTACTAACTGATTGGATATGTAAAGTAATCATGCAAGCATTTATTAATATGTATCAAGGAAGTAAGAAAAAAAGTAATAAAATCATCTGGCAAACAGTCAACAAGAATGCAATTTACAAATTATATTGACTCTACACTGGAACTCGGCATAAAATCGATTTGCCACAGAACAGTTCTTCCTGTGAGGACTCCTACCTTGCAGGTGGTCAAGAAGCATAACGGTGACCCGGTGCTGAGCTTGGATCAGCTCAAGGTGCAAATCCATCAGGAAGCTGTTTGCTGCAAGTGGTCTGTGAGTGTCTCCATCTGCCTGGTGGGCATGCTTTGGTCCCACAGAGTTGAAATAAAAATTTAAAATAAAAGTTATCAAAACACACTGAAGGAGCTGCATCCCACTGTCACCCAAGTTACCGTTGAGTTCTGCTCACTTCTCGCCCTTGCAATTGACTGATGGGCTCATAAATATGTCTTAGCGTTTACCCATGTCCCCTTCAGGGACAACCCAGAGATTCTTCTCCCTCCTGGTTCCCTGGGGAAGAGGAGAAAGTGCTTCTGGTCTCTGAAAGATGAGCCACCATGAACCACGCTGCACTTACCTGCCTCCCAGGCCAGCCTCCTCCTGGTCAAGAGAAACTTCAACCCAGTGCAAGGTTCTCCATTCTCACCTTGGCATAGCAGTGGTCAATTACAGATGATCCATTAGGCAAAGCCGTTAACATGAAATTCGTATTTATTCCACCAATCGCTTTGTCAAGGAGTTCATACGCAAATAACAACTGTTCCACAGATGTTTTCTAAAATAAAAAAGATAAAGGAGACTTAAGGGAAAATCATATGCAGCATTCCCAAGCCCTTTTTAAAGAGAATTTAAAACTAAGTAACAGAAACGTCAATAGTCAATCCAACATCAACAATGTTGTGTTTCTAACTCAATGTATTTATCTTTGACTAAACATGGAGTGCTATCAATATGGATAAAAATCATAAATACATGTTATCTTTTCCAAATGTAAATTAAAATTTCACAAACATATGTAACTTCCATTTATGGTTTGGAAAACTGTGATTTCACCAAACGTACAAGTAAATTTTAAAAATAGGCTCGGTGGCTCAGCCTGTAATCCCAGCACTTTGGGAGGCTAAGGTGAGTGGACTGCCTGCACCTGCGGGTTCAAGACCAGCCCGGGCAACTTGGTGAGACCTCATCTCTACAATAAATCAAAACTTAGCCGGGTGTGGTATCGTGCGCCTGTAGTTCTGGCTACTTGGAAAACTGAGGCGGAAGGATTGCCGGAACCCGGCAGGTCAACACTGGGGTGACTGAGAGTGTCACAGCACTTCAGCCTGGGCAACGGAGTGAGAGTCCAACTCAAAAAAAAAAAAAAAAATAGAGCTCATATAATTTGTCATTTTCACATACTTAACTTGAAAAATTACTGTTTATTAACCTCTCAGGATCTCAGAGCTGGAAACTTAGTCCATCAAACCCAATAGTCTACATTGTGATTTTAAAAACTAAACACCCATTAACGTAATTACTCAAATTACAAATGCAGAGAATAAGCCGGGCTCGGTGGCTCAGCCTGTAATCCCGTGCCTTTGGGAGGCTGAGGTGAGTGAATTGCCTGAGCCCGCGGGTTCGAGACCCGCCTGGGCAGCGAGACCTCATCTCTACAATAATCAAAAAATCAGCTGCGTGGTGGCGCATGCCTGTAATTCGGCTACTCGGAAGGCGAGGCGGAAGGATCGCGGAGCCAGCAGGCTGATGCGTGTGGCCGAGCGGCATGCACTCCAGTCTGGGCGACAGAGTGAGACTCCAACTCAAAAAAAAAAAAAAAAAAAAAAAAAAACAAATGCAGAGAATAACGTAAAAAGCAGCCTCCTTTGTTCACTCTTGCATATTTTCTACACTCTTCCCAAAACTGTTTGAGGATATAAAGCACACACAAACACGCATGCATATAACAGACATCCCCAAGACAGCCATCTGCACGCCATTCCTCTTCTCCGCCCTTAGAGGGAGCCACTGCCCCGAACCTGGCTTGGTCACTGTTTCATGTGTTCTTCTATTGCATGTGTGTGTGTCCTTAACCACATGTGATACCGTGTTGCATGTTTTTTAATTCTCTCCTATAAATTTCTGCAGATCACTGTTGTCACTCAGCCGTGTCTGCTGAACCTCATCGATGCTGGCCTGTGTCACCCGGTGGTCAGCAGCGACTGGCTGAGAGTACAGAAGCCCTCTAGTGACCAGAGCAGAAGGATCTCAACACAGAGTGGGGGCTCCATCCCAGGAGGCCAGTGGGAGGAAGCCCAGGGAGCTGCCCAGGCAGTCGTACTCCAGGGACTCAAGCTTCTGAGAGCCTGACTCCCCAAGATGACCACACCCCTCCACCACCTGCTGGAGCAGGCGCCCCAGGGCTGCTCAACTCGGGGCCCACATGGTGCTACAGAGCGAGAGCCCTCTCCTCCTGTGCATCCCAGATCCACGCGCAGGCCCTCCTGGGAAGACCCGCGGAAAGCCAGGGCTGGAGACAGACTGCAAGGGACCATGGTGGGGACGCAAGCCATCCAGCTGATCCGGGTTCGAGCCTACCAGAGGTCATCCACCCTCTCAGTCACACTGACTCGGTGCTCCTCAGAAGAGCCTGGCACCACCGGCATAGCCACCCTCTGCTGACAGGCACGCAATGACTAAGCGAGCTGCAATGGACAGCACTTGCCCACGAAGAAACACAACAATGATCCTCCCCGGACAGTCCTTGCGCCTCTTTTCTGCTTTCTTTTGTCTTCATCTGTCTGAGACATCCAGAACATGTTGGACAGAAGAATGGCTGACATCTTCGTGTGGGGACATCAGCCTAAGGGGACAGCCCTTAGACTTCTCCCACAGACGCTGCGTCCACAGAGGCCTCCAAATGATGCTGCTGTTCCTAACTACTGAGAGGTGTTTCTACAGGGAGGTGTTGAGCTTTGTCCAGTGCTCCTGCTGTGTCTCTGTCTGGAGAGGTGGCCAGTTTCCTTTCGTCTGCTAATGTGATGCTTTGCATTACAGATTTCTAATGTTCGATCACCCTCATCTTCCTGAAATTTACACTATGCCTGGCCAACCCTTTACAAACTAGCACACATTCTTGCATTCAAAGGCCTCCCAAACATAAATGTGGGGCTGGCATATCATTAAGCGCCAATGGAAGTCATGTATATCTATGCATTTGATCAATATCTTTTATCCAAATGTCTTGGAGATGCCGTTACTCAGGACAACAGTTGCGCCCAAGCAGAGGAAAGGCTGTGTGATTAGGAAGGGTGAGGGAGGCAGTGAGCGTCATCTGCCCTGGAACAGTCTGTTTCTGAGGCTGCCAAGCGAGGCAACGGCCAGCAGCCATGGGTCTGCATCCCAAGATTCGCTACAGAAGGTGGGAAACAGTCCCTGGGGTTCTCATGTGTGCAGAAACTACACATTCTCCAATTGCAAATACTCAGATTTATTCCTACAGCAAACCATTATACATTGACAAACTTGATATTACCTGAAAATAGTAATTCACGGTTTTAACTCTATTTTCTGAAATGTGTTAGAATACCTTTAATATTGAAAGAACTTCCGGGTTGCCTTTTGGAGTCTCCGGGCATTCGTCAGTCCCTTTCTTTGAAGGTGCGTCTGGAAGAGAAAGGAAGGAGGGAGGGACTGAGGGAGGGAGGGGAAGGAAGAAGAGAAGAGGAAAGCGGAAGAGCAGGAGGAAGCGAGGGGAGAAAGGAAGGCAGGGGACGAAGAGCGGGGAAGCCGGAAGCACTTGAGGAAGGGGAGGAGGAAAGGCGGCGCTGGAGGCCCAGCCGTGAGCCACACAAACACAAGGCCCTCAGCTGGCTGCTGCTTCATCGCCCACGGTCCCAGACAGGGCTCACCTCTTGAGAATTTGACTAAACACCAAGTAATTGCTTCCCCCGCAATCAGATTGCTTAATATAAGGTCATCTAAAAGCATCTTGCAATACGACAGACTAAATCAAGAATCTTGTTTACCAACAAGGCAATGTCGTGGCAAAGAGACTGGTTTTCCTATCTATTCCATAAAGGTCATTTAGAAGCATGTGGAAAATAGCAGCATCAAAGCCTTATGGGTCTGGATAAATATCAGAGAAGGCTAGCCTGAATCAGAAGAATGTGAATTAAAAACATGTATATGGCAATGCCAGTGTATCTTTTAAAATGTATTTAATAATCACACTAAACAATGCATTACTTAACAGAGAGTCAATAAACATCTTGAACCAGACAGCCCTAACTAACACAGAAAAATGGCTTGTACTTTGTTTTCTGTGCCAATAAAGTGATGAGAAAAGTTATAAGAATCTCCGTATCTAAATAGGACAACCCCTCACTGCACAAATACATACGTTTTCACATTTATAAATGGATTAGGCTTCACTTTGATGAGTTCTGTAGAAATGAAACATTTTAACAAAGACTCGAAACCTGAGGCTGTATTGGCCTACATGTAATCAAGCAGTCTAAAACAATAATGTCCCCGAAGCAACTAGTCAATGAAACAATAAAACTGGCTAAAAGCTAGACTCTTTATAAGAAGTGATCATTGGGCCTGCCGCTTCCAGTAGTGGCTCATCTGGAAGGAAACCTCTCCCTGCTGGAGAGAAGTTGGAAAACACATGTTTAAATCCACAAGCTAAGAAGGCAGTGGAAGCCGAACACAGGGCCGGAGCTCAGGCAGAAGCGGGCAGAGCGCAGGCGGACGACCACGTGAAGACCCCGCGACCACGTGCAGGGAAGGGCTGCACACACACGAGCGGGCGCTCCGCTCTGCAGAGGACAGCGGCTGGGAGTGCCGCGACACCGGCAGCTCCGCTGTGTCTGCCTGCGGAGGGGATCGGCCCCGCGATGTGGGGCTCGGTCCCACCAGCCTGACCCCACTTCCGAAGGCGGCCCCAGGTTGCCAGCCGCGCCTGTGGCCCCTCAGCCCGACTAGGCTTCCCACCGCCCGCTCGCTGGGGCCGACGCACTGGCTGCGTCGGCTCTCAGAACTCGGAGCAACAAGACTCCGGGTTGCGAGGAAGCACCGCGCAAAGCATCAGAGGACGAGACGCACGGGGCGAGGAGCGGGACGGGGCGGAGCCTCCGCCAACTCTCGGCCCCGCCCTCCGGGACCGTCCCGCCTCAGCTCCCCCGCCTCCTGCGCAGTCCTCTCGGGGCTTCAGGGAGGCTTCACGGACCGGCAAGACTGCTGCGTGGACGACCGTGTGGAGACTTGATCGGACAAAAAGCGTGGGCTCTAATGCTAACGGCTGTCTCCTCCAAGGCCCCCGAGGAGATCTCATCCCAAGAGCAGCAGGGAGAGGGGGCCTTGCAGAAGCAGAGCCCTCCCGGGTGGGCGCATCGACGCACGGGCTCGTGGGCTGAGGGCACTGGCGGGACTGGCGGTTGCACACGAAGAGGAAGAGAGGCCCAGCCCTCTCGCCATGGGGCCCCTGCGCCACCCTGGGGCTCTCCAGGCCCGCCAGCAGGACGGCCTTGCCAGAGGCTGCCCCTCAACCATAAGAAATGAATTCCTTTTCTTCACAAATACCCAGTTTCAGGGATTCTGTCAAAAGCAACAGAAAACTGGCCACGGCACCCAGAAAGACCAGGCTGGCTAGATTCCCCCTGGCCTCTCCGGGCAACATTCCTTCCTGCCGGGATGGAGGTCTTATGACCTCCTCAGACTGGATCCGTCAGAGGATTTCTTTCCAGTCAGTTGGTCCCAAGACGCAGGGCAGGGGGAGCCTGGAATATAACTGGAGTTTCTGCGGCCCGCCTTGGCGAGAAAAAGGAGGCGAGAGGAGACCAGAGAGGGAGGCTGCTCGGAGGTCTGCTTCTGAGGCCCGGCGTGCCTCACCTCATAGCAGAGACTGCCTCCACCTTATCACCCCGAAGCTGTGGGGAAGCTGCTTCTGGAGTAAGGACAAAGGCCAGACACCCTGGCAGAAGCTCTGTATGCCGCTTTGGTCACTGAGGACATAACAAGGACCACAAGAGTCACGGTGAGGCGCCGTGGACAAGAATAAGTCTAGGGAGAGATGGAGACAAAGATACACGGTGCAGGCAGTTGACCAACAACACAGGGCTGAACTGCACGGGTCCACTTCTACAAGGGTTTTCTTCGGCCTCTGCCACCCTCCAGACAGCAAGACCAACTCCTCCTCCTCCTCCTCCTCAGCCAATGTATGTGGAGATGACAAGGATGATGATCCGCTTCTGCTTAACGAAGAGGAAATATATCTTCTCTTCCTTGTAATATTCTTAATCACATTTCTTTCTCTAGCTTCCTTACTGTAAGAACACAATATCTAATACATATGGCATACACAGACGTGTCCATCAACTACTGATGTCACCGGCAAGGCTTCTGGCCAACAGCTGGCTGCTAGTAGCCACATTTTGGGGGAGTCAAGAGTTATACATGGATGTAGGGTCGGTGTCCCTAAGCCCCGTACTGATGAAAAGTCACCTGCATTTACATACGTCCTACGTCACAGTATCACAGAGCAACACCCAGGTCTTGGAAACAGAGCCCACCGAATGCAGAACAGATTGCAGCGCCTCTCCCATGGGACTCAGGTCACTTCTGGAGAGGGGAGCAGGGAGACGGCAACAGGGACTGCCCCCAGAGCCAGTAGGGTGAGAAGACGGGCGTGGTGTCCCGGAGCCAGGTGAGCTGCCAGGGGGTCTTCGAAGAGAAGCACTTCGGCGCCAAGTGCCTCAGCTCTCCCATGGGAATGCTGGGACCCCAGCGCTCTGTGCCATCGTGCAGCTAATGAGAGCAAGCATCATCTTCTCTGGAAAAGAAAATGCTGCCCATGCCCCAAACGGTGTCTACTAAATACTTAACAACAATCATGTCGCCTGCACACTCAGAAACAACCAGAGTAGCCCACCAGTCGACGAGGTCCGTTTCCACCGAGGAGCACGACACAGTCACTGCAGGAGGAAGGAGAGGATTGGAGGACCCTCGCCCAGTCGTCTCCAGCCCACGCCAGACACAAGACGCATGAGCACCCCAACCCCACCCCCGGGACTCTGTGGGGCCTCCCGCGCCCCGCAGCAGCACTGTCTCAGAACTCCAGGGCCTCACGGGGGCCTTCCTTGCCTCCGGCCCTGCCTCTCCACTCCTCACTGCCACTCCCTGGCGAAGACCCCCATCAGCACACTTCCCTGGGACCGTCACCTTGTCGTCTGCTTCCGGGAACCCACCCAGAACAATGCCCTGAATGCACTGATGAGTCTTTACGGCACAACAGGCAAGCCAGGCAGGCACCACAGCCCCCCTCAATGCAGCAGCACCACCCACGAGGTGTTCTTGCCCAAAAGTAAGGCAGCTGGCAGGAACCGGTCTAGACAAGACATCGTCCGTGGCTAAACAGGCCTCCAGACAGAACCTCCAGGGAGAGAAGCAACTGGCAGGTCACAAGGAGGCAAACAGCAAGCCCAGGATGTGGAATTTCCTACAGGATAATGTCTCCTCTTCTTTAAAAAATGAATAGCTTAAAAGAGAGTGGCAGGAGAGGAACTGTCCTAGAGGTGAAAGATTTAAGAGACGTGTTAGGAAAAGGCACTGTGAGGGCCTTGTTTGGATCCTGATTGGAACCAACCCACTTTAAAAGACTTTTTAAATATAGCCAGGGATGTGGGGATTACTATGTCACTCATTTTGTAAGGTACAATAATAATTAAGGACGCTGTGGTTTTGTGTGAAAAAGACCCTCGTCTGTCAGACAGCTGGAGGGATGGATGTGCTGCACACATGGGATGGCGGTCGCTGGCTGGTCAAAGGGCGTGAGGCGATGCCGGCGTGAAGGCCCCCGTGGGGGATGAGGGCTGAGTGCTTCGGGGGGGATGAAAGAAGACCCGCCAGATGCCTGCGGTGACTGGTGCTGGGAGGCGCACACATGGGGTCTCTCCGCCAGAAACAGGAAATCCGGCGTGGTCTGAGCTTTAAAGAGACATTGAAGACAGGACATTTCGAAGATAAGGCCTCGGGCTGCTGAATGTCTCAGGTGGCCGGACCGCCCACAGACGGTCCTCAGACCTGGCCAAGCCTCAGGTCCCTGTGAGAAATCGATAAAGACCACTGAGGTCCAGCTGGCCACAGTCCCAGGGCCGGGGAAGTCGGTCTCCCTCTGCTGCCCAGGCTGGCGTACCGCGGCACAGTCACAGCTCGCCGCAGCCTCAGCCTCCTGGGCCAGGTGGTCCTCCCTCCTCAGCCTCCCGAGCAGCTGGACCTATGGCTGTACCACCACACTGGCTGCCTGTTTTTGGGGGGGGGAAAGAAAGGTCTCACTATGCTGCCCAGGCTGCTCTCGAGCACCTGGGCCCAAGCCATCCTCCCCTCAGTCTCCCAAAGCACTGAGATCACAGGCGTGAGCCACTGCTCCTGACCGGGCCACTGTGCTAACAAGTTCCTAGATGATGCTGACAGTGACCAGAACTGGAGAGCCCTGGCTCTGGAGGTCCACCTGCAACACGACACTCCGCACGAGGACAGCCGCGCCAAGGCGGGGCCGCGGGAGGAAACAGCTACTTCGGACAAGTACCCAACCCAGTCACACTCTGCCACGGCCCACATGACTCTGCACATGTGGGCACCACGGAGCAGTCCAGAGCCTCGACACAGGCAGGACAGGGGACAGGGGGCTCAGAGCAAAGGGCCTCCGAGGAGGAAGGACAACTTCAGGAAGGAGGACAGAGACGGAAGAGAGAAAGAGGCCAGCACAGGACAGGACGAGGGACGTGTGGCACAGATCGGAGGCTGGCCAAGGCGAGCATGGGAGAGGAGGCCAGACCCGCGAGCGGGGAGCGCTGAGGAGGGCGGAGGCAGAAGACAGAATGACCGAGAGGAACATGACGATACTGGTCCATTCCGCCAACGTCTGCCTGGGCTCCTGACCAGCAGCAACGAGGAGGATGCTGAGGACACGCCCTTCCTGCAAGGGAAGCCTTCCTGCAGGCAAGCCGCCTGCAGAGAGGAAGAGGAGAGACCACGACGAAGGAGACAGGAGGGAGGAGGAGGGGGCAGGGGCAGGAGAGGGGCAGGGAAGGGACGAGCGGGACAGGGAGGCTGTGAGCCGGGGGAAGTCGAGAGCACTCTGTGGGCCACAGGATCGCGGAGCACAAAGCCTCAGCGTCCACTTGATGACGCCGACGCGACCGCCTGTCTTTGATCGTGACCATCAGTGAAGCGCAGCACGGAGGCGTCCAGCCGTCTTTCACAGAGGCTCTCCCGGATTCGAAATCACCCTTCTGTTTGGATACGTCCACATTAACAATCTCGTACTTTTCCGTGATGTTTTACCTAGAGATTTTCTGAATTTTCTTCCTGGGCTTCCCAAAGACTCCAGTATCTCACTTAACCGTAATGTGACCTCTGCCACCACCACGATGTCGATGTCTTCCACGTTATAGCAGTGAATGATTTCGTTTATCTGCCACAGAAGATGGATCCACTAAAAAGAGAAAACACATGGCAAAATCAGTTAAAAGTACATGACATTGCAGAAAGGGCCACGTTTCTCAAAATGTAGGCTCCTTGAAATCACCACCTACCAATCTCATGGAAACGTCCTGCAGGCACCCTCCTCCTGAGTGCCTTAATTAGAAATCACCTGGAGCTCAGTGATCCCGTAAACACGACAGCTAGCAGTCATTCCGCTTACCCAAAGTCATAAGAGGATTCACGAGCTGACGGTCTACATTGGACAGCCACAAGAGCAAGTTCACGACCTGCCATTTCCTCTGCCAGGGACGGCACCTGCCTTCAGGGCGCTCACCCTCCCTTTGAGCAGCGAGTCTGGTCACCAGGTCGCCCTCAAGTCAGTGGGGGCAGGCAGGCGTTCCAGGCTCCGCCCTCGGAGTCTGGGACATTGCTTTTCACGCCTGTGTCCCCTGAAGCTCAGGACACAAAGCCAGCCACCGCGTAGGGGCCTCAGACGACAAGACCACACTTGTACACTCAGGCTGCTGCCTACCAGAGCACGTGATGGAATCCCTCCGGGCATCCTATACGACCCATCTCGGTGGCACTGAAATGCGTGTTATTACCAAAATGTACTATCCCAAGTTTCCAGGTTACAATAGTCAAAGTCTCAACGTTCTCCCTCCATGAAATAGCCCTCTCAAAATAGTCTGAAAGTATCGCCCCAGGGGACAAGAAACCGACTCTCCTTCCTCATCTGTATCCGCTATGATTACTCTTCTCCTTGAATTGAACCAAGCGCATGTGACCTTAGACACATGCTATTCCTCTCACTTTAATACCTGGAACACCTCTTCTCTCCCCAGAACAAACACAATGAGGGAAGAGTGCGAGAACACATCGCAAAAGAGGCGCACTCAGCACTACCAAGGGTGTCTTCTTACACACATGTATGCAAATGATGGCAGCTATCCAGGTGAACATGCAGGAAGAATTCAGATTTGGAATGCGCACAGAGACTTAAATTAGCAGCAACAACGACAACAAGATGTAAAGGACGCAAGAAAGGAATACCTTGTTAGTGCTGGTTTTCTGGGTGAGCTTTGCATAGCTGCTTCTGGACGTGTTGGCCCGCTGGATTCCCAGCTTGCATTTCTGCCACAGGAGCATGATCACGTCCACCACGATTTCTTTATCAGGCTGCACGTCCTGAAAACACGGGGGGGAAAGTGAGTGAGGACGACCTGCAGGAGGCAGGTGTGCAGTGTTCACTGTGCGCCCGGGGCACCCAGAGCTTGATGCACGCAGCCCACTCGCCCCCACGCCAGCCCCTCGGGTAAGTGTGATGACGTCGCCCGCTGTGCACATGAGCCCCTGAAGCGAAGTGGTGAGGTGCCCCCTCCCCCACCCAGCAGTCTCGCCCAGGGCCTAGCTTTGACCAATGCACTGTGCTCTCCGGCCTCTCCCAGACGAAATCCCAGCACGCGCAGGCGGGTGCCCAAGCCCCTTACTCCCGCCCAGCTTTGAGACGTATGCATGCTTGTCTCTTTTCAGAATTTGTGCGTTAAACTAGTGAAGTACAGGGGAGGGGATGGGAGCTGGGAGGGAGCACAGACGGAAGACGAGGGGAGGCCACAGAGCGTCCCACCGACGTCAGCGGGTGGCCGGTGAGTCCGTGTCCTCTCAAAGCCACCCGGCTGTTCTTCCAAAAACTGAAGTCCCGCGTCCTTTCTCAATGAGAAAGATGACGCGTTTATGGTCAAAATATCCCAAATGCTGAGCCGCTCCCCGGAGTTCCAAGAGCGCATTTGCACAACACACAGCGCCCGAGCACCAAGCCCAGGAACCTTCCCGGGCTCGGTGCACATTTCTCGGAGCAAACTGAAGTGAGAGGCATGTGATTTCTAAAATAGTTACGCGAAAGCCCCGCCCCTCAGCCTGGATGGTCACTTCTGGCTTACACCTCCCTATGACAACTACCGCAGCCGCCAAACTGTGTCTTTCAAGGAGTAAGCACTGGTTGCAGGCCAAGACCCAGCCCAGCAAGCCCCCCAAGGAAGAACACTGTCACGGTGGAGCTTCTCAGCCCCTGACTGTGCTTCACTCGCCGGGCAAAGGCTGCTGCAGTGCTCTGTCAAAGTGGCCCGCAGACCCTTTGTGACAATAAAACCAAGTGTCCACATGAAATTCCACCAGAACCCCAATATGACAGGCAAAACTGATAAAAACGAAGGCTCTGTTCCCAGGATCTGAAGTCAGCATGCCTAACGCACATTCACTAGACTCTTCCCTAAAACCACGGCCTCATTCCCTTCATTACGAGAAGTACAACTTGCCTTGGAACTTCCTATAAGAAGGACACTCCAAAACGACAGCAAGCATAACAAGAACCTTAAAATTGCAAGTTAGAACGTAACGCAATTCTACATTCTAATTGTTAGACAATACCAAATTTCAGCAAGGTGCCAGTCCTGTGACATTTTAAGTCTGGCCTTAAATTGGGCACAGTAACCTCCATCCACAGCATTAAAAATGACCCAAGCAGCCCTTCACCTGGGGGGAGGAGCAGACACAGTCCTTCAAGGTCGCTGCCAGGTGGGAAACATCTTCTGGACATCCAGAGGTCTTTAGACCAGTATCTAGATTCGTAAAGTAGAAGAAAATGGAACCAAAAAATCAATTACAAAATTTTAAATATAGAAAATCTAAAAAATGACACAAACCATATGTGAGAGAGTGTCACGCCAATTAGACAAATTAAATGCTTCTATATGAAAACTAATTGAAGGAGTGACAATCCCTTTAAAACAGGATATTACTGGCTGGGCACAGTGGCTCATGCCTGTAATCCCAGCACTTCGGGAGAACAAGGCAGAAGAATCACTTGAGGCCAGGAGTTTAAGATAAGCCTGGGCAACATAGCGAGATCTCGTCTCTACAAAAAAATAAAAATAAAAGTTAGCTGGGAGTGGTGGTGCATGCCTATAGTCCCAGCTACTCGGGAGACCGAGGGAAGAAGATTGCTGGAGCCTAGGAGGTGGAGGCTGCAGTGAGCTATGATTGTGCTACTGCACTCCAGCCTGGGTGGCAGAGTGAGACCCTCCACTAGAAACAAAGAGCAAGGAAGGAAGGAAGGAAGGAAGGAAGGCAGGCAGGCAGGCTATTATTATCAATCTATAATATATATGCTAGCTATGTCCAAAAAGAAATTTAAGAGGCCTATAATATTAAAATGCAAATAAAATACAACAGTTAAAAGAAAAATAATAAGAGGACCTATATAGAAATCACTAGGAGAAAAATATGTATCATTACTCGGTACAAATTATTTACTGCAACTGAGAGCCATGCACTACCTTAAGAACATGATCTGACATAAAAGCCATGTAATTACAGAGTTCTTTTTTTTTTTTGAGCTGGAGTCTCACTCTGTCGTCCAGACTGGAGAGCAGTGGCTGCTCGACCCGTTGGGCTCCGGTGATCCTTCCACCTCAGCCTTCCGAGTAGCTGGAATTACAGGTGCACGCTACCATCCCCGGCTAATTGTTTTGATTTCTTGTAGAGATGAGGTCTCACCAGGTTGCCCAGGCGGGTCTCAAACCCGCGGGCTCAGGCAATCCACTCACCTCAGCCTCCCTAACTGGTCTGAAAAGTAGAGACTCAGCTTTCCAATTACTTACACAATCCCTCTGGAGACTTGAAATAGCAGGTACTGCCTGCTAGGAAGAGAGAGGAGGCCACTGGCCCTCTCCCTGACGTGACCTGGCGGCTGCCCACGGCCTGGTCATCCCAACAGGCCAGCAGCTAAGCAGAGCCTAGGGCCTCCACCCAAGACCACCGGCAGACTAGGCTCCAGAGTCTTTCCGAGCCCAGGGTCGCCGCCGGCCCCCAGGCACTCCTCGGGCACGTCACCCAGCACCTCCCGCCTCCACCGCCAGCACCACCCACTGCTCTTCAACAGCCAGGCACTCGCTGCCTTGGAGCCTTGGCGCCTCCTGCCCCCTCCACCTCGAACGTTCTCTCCCTCGCCTACTAAAGGGACCACATTATCAGACAAAACGGTCTGTTTTCCAAAGAGGCAAATTAATACGCACCATGAAGAGCAATTTTTTCAGAGTAAATATGAGCTGTCTGTCCTTCTTTGTAGTTTTCCAAGGGAAAGATCAAACCTCTGTTTCTCTTGGCATTAATGAGTGGCTCGACGGCAATCAGCAGTGTCAAGTCCTTCTCTGCTTTCTTTGACTCTGGGTCATCCTGTCCCTGAGAGAATCAGATCCCACAAGCCAGTCAGTCAGTCACTCAATGCCATTCTAACAAAAAACAAAAACAAAAAAGGAGAAGTTGTGAATGTGCTACCTGGAGAAAATAAAGAAGGTACACAGCAGAAGATTCAAATAAACTCCACTCCTCATAGGAAAAAGCCAGTTTTGTAAACTTCACAGCAAGAGCCAAAGAAATGGCATTTTTTCTCTCTATCATAAGTTCCAGGAGAGACGTCTTTGGGAAATCAAGTGTTCCATTCGCACTAGCATTTGACACTGGAAAGGAGAGTGAGATGCAGGGAACTGTTAGCTCAGTGTCAGCCAGGAGACCCTGCCGGGCGCCAGGAAAACAGTGGGGGGAAACAGACACTGTCTCTACCTCCCCAGAGCGTACACCCCAGTGAGAGAAGCAAGAGATCAGCATGGGCAGATGCAGGGTGCTGTGGGGACAGACAGGATGGCATCTGACACAGGACAGGGGCAAGAAGGCAATCAGGGAAGGCTGCCCAGAAGAAGGAGCACGGAACGTCAAACACAGAATCAGCGAAAGCCAGCCAAAAGCGGCCGGATGTCCCCGGGAAACTCAGGAGAGAGACCCAAGACAGCCCCGAGACAGCTTTGATAAATCATCACGTATCCAGATCCTTACGTATCTGACTCAGAACAAGGAAGACCCCACAGAAGAGAAGGGGAGGGAGAAAGGCAGACCAGGAGAACGCTGGAGAGAAAGGAGAGGTCAGCAGGGACAAACCCGCAGAGGTGAAGGGAGGGAAGGACTAGCCGGGAGCTTCTTGGGAGGCTGAGGCAGGAGGATCGCTTGAGCCAGGAGTGAAGTTCAGCCTGGGCAGCACAGCAAGATCCTACCTCAAAAACAGAAGAAGAAAGGACTAAGAAGCGGCCCTCGGATTAGCGACAAGGCCCTCCACGACATTCTCGGGAGAGCGCCAGGGATTACCTGATCCACAAGCAGAAGCAAAGAATCGGGAACGGTGAAAACAGACAGGTCCTCCAATACAGCTGGCTGCACCAAGGGACACATGCGGCGGGAGCTGGCAGAGGACATGGGGTAAGGGACCGTGCGCAGGGACGACTCCGCTTAAAGATCAAAGAAGAGGGGGACGAGCCCCTCCGTTTTAGCGAGAGAAGGGAACAAGGATGGATGCGGATGAGGGTAAAGGCAGGGTTTTGGGAGAAGGGAGTCAAGAGAAGCCTCATCTGAGAACGTCCATTGCTGTGTGTGAAGAGAGGAGCCCAAACTGGCCCCAGAGGTTCCCTGGCTTCACTCGTGCACACACACATGTACACACACACACACACACGCACACACACACACACACACACTGAACTCACTAGAGGCGCACAGGCTGAGGTTAAGGCGTCCACCTCTCCTCCCCAGCGGACATCGCAGCCAGGTCGGCAGACCCAGACAACAGAGACAAGAAAACTACAGCACAAACACCTTCAGAGAAAGCCACGGAGGAAGCCTCCTTGGTCACAGGGAGCAGGACACAAGAGAATCTTCGGCACAGCACGTGTTCTCTCACAGATACAGAGAGGGCCCTAAAACACACAGCAAGAGCATGTTGTCGTGAGAGAGGCCCAAGTGCACCCAAAGTACACAGGACATCACTGTTGAAACAGAATGTCAAGGGCCAGGCAGCACAGTTCAGCAGAGAGAGTCAAAGAACAGACCCAGTACCTGGAAAATCAGATTGAGTAAGCTTCCCAGGAGGCAGCAGAGAGGAATAAATATATGAAAAAATAAGATAAATATAAGGAAAGAAATAAAAAGGCAACATGAAAAACTAAAGCAAGATATAAGACCTACAAGTATCTCCTGGATGTTAAAACCACCCCCAGACCCAGTACCATGAAGTATAAGAATGCCACAGGAGTGAGAAAATTGTAAGAGACAAATCTATAAAACTATAATATTTAAACTGACATTACACTTCTCAACAGAAACACCATATACAAGACGATGGAGAAATATCATCACAATTTTAAAAGTAACAAACTGGTAAATAAGCTATTATGTCCGGCTAAATAAAGTTCTTAGAGTTAGTATTTGAGCAAAAAGAAATGAAGTTAGAAAGAAGCAATGAAACACAGAAAGAGATGACAAAGAAAGAAATCGTAATAACGGCATTTACTGTCTTAAAAAGAAATGACCAGGCTTGGATCTAGAACATAAAAGGAATTCTGAATACTCAAGAGGAAAGCTGAACAATCCAGTTAGAAAACGGGCACGAGACATGAGAGAACGAGCCCACCGATGGTGAATTCGCACGAGGGAGCTGCTCCCCATCCGCAGCTGCTGGGAAAACACAAATTAAGGTCGCTGTGAGATGTCGCCACACACCTACCAGGATGGCAAATGAAAAATAGTGACCACAAAAATCTGTCATGGACGTGAAGAAAGTGGGTCTTGCCCACATTGCTGGTGGGGTGTAAGGTGGGCAGTTGCCCTGGACGGCAGCATGGCAGCCTCTTACAAAACTCAGTACAAACCCTCCACACGGTCAATGGCTGCGCTCTTGAGCATCCAGCCCAGGGAGAGGAACCTGTACTTTCACACAAAATCCTGCACTTCACTGTTCCCTGCAGCTTTATTCCTAATAGCCAAGAACTGGAAACAACTCAAACGTCCCTCCCTGAGTAAATGGCTAGCCCAACAGCGGTGCATCCTGACCATGGAACACTAGAGTGAGATGGGAACTATTAATATGCAGTGCCTGGATACATCGCAAGAGAACTACGCTGAGTGAGAAAGCAGACAGCACACACATGGTCACCTCGTTTATGATAAAGGAATTCTGAAGCCAATGGGGAAAGGACATTCTCTTCAACAAGAGGCTCTGGGTCAACTGGATATCCACGTGCAAATAAATAAATCTTGATCCCTACCTTACACCAACAAAAAGAGACCTAAAGGTCAACCTCCTGTGAGAGCTAAAGCAATGAAACTGATGGAAGAAAACATAAGAGAATATATTTATGACACTGGGGTAGTAGAAGTTTCTTAAACATGACACAAAAAGGATCAGCCATAAAGGATATATTGATAAATTGGGCTGCATTAAAATAAAGAATTTCTGTTTCTCAACAAATACGATTAAGAGAATGAAAAGACAAGCTACTAAGTGGGAAAAGAGATTTGCAATATGCATATTTCATAACAGACTCGTATCCAAAATACATAAAGAATTTCTACAAATCAACAAGAAAAAGTAAGGGGCCCATAAGAAAAACAGACAAAAGATCTGACAGACACTTTGCAAAATAGTCTGGAAAGATGCTCAGCTCTTTATTAGTCCTCAGAGAAATGCACATTAAATCTGTAATGTGACACCGCTGAATTCACACCCAAATGGACAAAGTGAAAAAGACATCATGCTAAGTGTCAGTGAGAATTTAGCAATCTGAATCCGCATAAAAGGCTAATGGGGGTGTGAATTGGGAAAACCACTTTGGAGAACAGTATCTGCTGACGCAGAACATAGGAATGCCTCATCTCTGCAATTCCACACCAAGAGAAACACACAGGGGATGCTTAACACATCTCTCTCAGGAATTCATAGAACAAGTAGACAAAAGATATCGGGAGGGACAGAAAGACCTCACCACACAATTCAACAGCCTCGTCGACATTTATGTACAAAACAATGCGCCCCCAACAACAGAAACCCTAGTCCTTTCAAGTACACACAGGCTATTTACCAAAATTGATCATTTGTCAGGCTGTAAGATATCTTAACAAATTTCCACAATTCTACATAATATAGAGTATACTCACTGACCACAGTAGAATTAACCTAGGCATCAATAACAAAAAGATCAGAAAATCTCCCACATAACCCATATATCAAAGAAGAAATTGCGATGGAAATTGCAAAATATTCTTAATCAAATAATAATGAAGGTCTGATATATCAATACTTCAGATACATAGCTAAAAGCAAATTTAGAAATATATATAAAACATGTATATAATGCAAATCGTAATAAATCCTGAAAATCAGTGATCTAAGCTTTCAAGTCAATACATTCTTAAAATCAGCAAAATAAGGGCCTATTGCAGCGGCTCAGGCCAGTCATCCCTACATTTTAAGTGTCTGAGGCAGGAGAATGGCTTGAGTCCAGCAGTTCAGGACAAGTCTGGGCAACACAGCGAGACCTCGTCTCTACAAAATATCAAAAAATTTGCCAAGTGTGGTGGTGCATGCCTATAGTCCCAGCTCTTAGGAGGCTAAGGGGGGAGGATTGCCTGAGCCCAGCAGGTCAAGGCTAAGGTGGCCATGACCATGCCACTGCACTCCAGCCTAGGCAACAGAGTGAGACCCTATCTCCAAAAAAATAATAATAATAAACAAAACAAACCCAGGAGAGTAAAAGAAAGGAAATAATAAAAAATAGAAATTATTAATCTGGAAAACAGACATAAAATAAGGAGGTTCAACAAAGTCAAATAGTGTTTCTTTGAAAAGATTAACGAAATTGGTGGCCCCCTAGAGAAGTTGACGAAATAAGAAAGAAGGCAAACTGATCAACGTCAGGAGTGAAAGAGGGGACACCATGCAGGCACTGCGGGCATTAAGAAGATTATGATGAAACATTAGAAGCAATTTTATAAAAGCGTCGAAGTACTGGGTAAAATAGCAAATTTTCACACACACACACACACACACACACACACACACACAAAGTACAGCTTACCAAACTGGTAGATTATTTTTTAAAGAATGAAAAGAAAATCTGAATAATGTTATATATATGGAGAAAATGTAATCCAGAGTTTAGAATCCTTTCACACAAAAAAATCCAGGTTCAGATGGCTTCATCAGTAAATTAACCAAATACTCAGGAAGAACCAACACTAGTATAACACAAACTCTTCCAGAGAGTGGGGAAGAGGCCATACTTCTCAACTCGCTTTATGAGGTCAGCATGACCTTGAGCACAAAACCAGAAAGGGCATTACAAAAAAGGAAAATTTATCTCATGAACAGAGCGGCAGAAATTTGAAACATCAGCAAACAAATCAAGCAATGTATCGAAAGACTGATCCTTACCTTAAAATTAAGTGCATTCCAAAAATACAGGGTGGTTAAAAAATTAAACAATCAAAGTAATCACTACAATAGTAGACATAAAAGAGAAAGCCATTTGATCAATTCATTAAATCCAGGAAAAGCTTTTGCTAAAATTAAGCCACTATTCAGGATTGAAAACAAACAACTCTTAGCAAACCAGGAATAAAAGAAACTTCCTTGATCTGGAAAAGGGCATCTATAAAGAACCTTCAGTAACAATATTAGATAATGACATGTGTTGAGAGCTTCCACTGTAACCCCGATGAGACGAGGCTATCTGCTGCTGTCTCCCTCTTTCTAGATGTGAGTGGAGAGCCTTGCCAGGGCCGTTACCAGAAAGCGCAAGAAAAGAGGAATCAAAAGATTAAGAATGAAAAAGAAACGAAATGTTCATCATTCACAAGTCCCCCCAAGAATCTACTAACAAGCTATCGGAAATATCGGTCAACTTCAGCAACGACCCCTCGGAAGCCCGCCACCGTGTCGACCGCAAGCAGCGCCCTCACGTCTCACCCATCAGGAGCTCCTTTCCCGCCATAAACAGCTCGCCAACTACATCCCGAAGCTCCACCTCATCCGTCCCAAGCGGCCCGGTCTGCAGCGTGCGCCTGCCGGAGTCGGACAAGGCCTCCACGACTGCCAGGAAGCGGGCCGCGGCACTGTCGAACATCTCGTCCAGCAGCCGCTCCGTGGTGGTGCGTGGCCAGGATAGCTGTAACAGAGCAGCACAGGCGACTTGCGGCGACAGCAGAGGGCAGTGGGAGGCGGCTGATCATCGCCGCACAGGGCTGGGCGTGTTTGAGCTGCTACTCCGGGCATCGTGCAGGTTTGTGTCACACGGCTTCTGCATCAGCACCCGTGCCGCTCCTCTAAAGGCGTGCTTCTGCGGTGGCACGGAAAGGCTGCTGACAACCATCATCGACTTCCGTGCCCGGGTGGCACCTCGGGTCCGGCCCTGGGGGGCTGACCCCACACTTTGGCTGCCTGCGTCTCGTGAGTGCTTTCAGCATCAAGACTGAATCTGCAGAGACTCCGAGTGTCTGGGGCACACCCTAAGAGGCAGCACGGGGGACTCTGATGCAGAAGTTCCACGTTTGAACCGGTGTCCCGTGGTGTAAGTGGCGAGGCTGAGGCACTCACCTCAAGAAGAGCCCATCCACGTGTCTTACGAGGCAGTGACCCAACCTCCAAGATCCTGGCACCTGCCTTGGTGGCCAGTGTGACCCTCCCACAGGCGGCCAGCCACCACACTTCCCTCTGACACGCGGCCTGTTCTCTGCGTTTAGACGCCAGCAAATGAGAACCCAGCCAGGGGCTTGTCCAGAACCACATCCAGCCAGCAGACCATGGTGACCCTGGTTCCCTTGCTACTCAGCAGCATGAGAAAGACAGGGCCCGTGCGAGACCCTCCCAGGCTCTCTCCGGGCCCCTCAGCAGAAGGAGCTATGGTTTCGGAAGGAGGGCTGCCCAGTCGGCCCAGGCAGCCTCTCCAGAGACCCGGAAGCAACAGTGCATGCAACTCCAGGACAGACAAACTGTCGTTTTCAGCCACCTGTGCCAGGTTGCTGGCTGCTCCAGGCTAGCCTAGTTCCCGAGCACTCCCTGGGGGAAGCCTGGCTGAGCAGGGAAGGCACCCATCCTCTCTGCAGCCCAAAGCCCGCCCAGCTCATGGGACGCAGCAGAGACAAGGCCCGTGCAGAGCCCCTCGGGAGGCCCGTGTACCCGGCCCGTCATTCGAGCCTCTCGTGGCTCCTCTTCAGCCTCTTGTCCCCTGAAGCAGGGATCCCCAAACGTGGCCACGGGTCACTGGGAAGCGGGCCGCACAGCAGGAGGTGGGTGGCAAGAGAGCCAGCAAAGCCATGGCTCGCATGACCACCCGAGCTCCACCTGCTGGTGGATGGGCGGCGGCACCAGCTTCTCTGAGGCGGGCGAACCCCACTGTGACCTGCACAAGTGCGGGACCAAGGTTGCGGCTCCTTATGAGACCCTAACGCCTGATGACCCCCAGACCCTGTCCATGGAAAAACTGTCTTCCAGGACATCAGTCCCTGATGCCAAAAAGGTTGGGACTGCCACTTTAAAGGCACCAGCGCATGGAGAAAGAGATGACCTGGGTCACATTCAGATTGGGGAGGCACGCTTCTCTGCATTCGCCATTGGTGCAAAGGACCAGGCAGGGTTTCGCAGTGGGTGGCCAGGCTTGAAAGATGCCGAGGATAACACAAACACACCGCAAAAAGAGTCTTGCACGGAGAAGACGCAGCGGACTTACACTTTGTGCTTCCCTCAGGTTAATTCTCATCTTCGGTCTAAAGAGAGCTTTGCTCTTCCTTCTGGATTCAAAGACGCCTCTTTTGAAGATCATCACTGCCATCTGTCTCAAAAAGAAGAGTCACCCATGAAGGAGCAATGCAGTCCGGCCACCAACACAAGGTGCTCAGAGCCTCTCGTGACATGTTTATACCTTTATTGTGGCCTCTCTATAGTGTCTCCTGTACTCTTCACACGAGTGTGAAGAACTCATCAGATCCAGCTGCCTCAGCTCATCAATTTTAGCCAACGCACGCCGAGCAAAGGCCTGTGTGAAATTAGAATAAATTCATAAGTCAGAATACAGGGATTAAAATTGTATAACGGACAAAGGTTCTGCTGACTCCTTATGACACAGGAGCTATCCAGTCCCTCACTTCCTGGGAGCATCACCAAACTCCATAGATCTAAAGTTAGTAAACTTTAAGGATTATGAAACTTTAAGAGATAAGAAAAGCTGAAATGCAGGTTAAATGGTAGCTTCACACAGATGATCGGCTCTGTGGCACTGCATGTGCACAAATGTGTGCATCCCCCCTCCCAGTGATCAGAAGCTCTTCTCAAATTCTAACCTCCCAGCTGTACATGCTGTGTTACCTGCTAAGCGTTTCCTTAAAAGATATTAAGCTCCTCATCCATGTCTATCTCCCATTACCCATCACACCCTGAGTATCTAGTAAAGATTTGAAGGCGGGAAGGAAGAAGGAAGGCTGGCTTACTTAGGCACATCACCATGACTGTAATTCTCTAGAAATAGCAAAAGAGCACAAAAGAGTTATTAAAAGCCCAAAAGCAAGAGTGTGTGTCACTGGTGTCACCTTTTGCTGAAACGTTTCATTTATAATGTATAATTTTTAATGAAGATGCCACTAGACCGACCATATTTCCAATAAGGAAGAATCCCAAGTGGTCAGAATTACATACAGGTTCCGATTTTAATAGCTACAGAACAAGCTATGCCACCACTAGAGCGTCTGTGAGCCATCTCTAGAATGTGTCCTGACTACAAAAGTGTCCCCTGAGGGCTGAATGAAGCCACTCCTCCACCATGGACCACTGCTGTCCAACACCTTGGAATCAGCCCAAGCAGGAAAGTACCCGTGAGCTGGACAGCTGATTTGCTGATGGATGCTAACAGGATATGAACAGGAGTTTGTGCAGCTATGAAGGCTGTCCTCGCTGCACACAAGACTCCAGCCCGGGCTGGGGAGACCAAGGTCACTCCCCCAGCCACACCTGGCACCGGCCTGTGCGGGCCCAAGGGAGGCGACTGGGTTGATTCTCCCCAAGGCTGCACCCCCAGCCACGCCAGGAACCTGGACTTGGAGAGGGCGCCCCTCCGTCTACACAGACCAACAGAGGCCCAGGCGGTTAAGTTTCGGGTATGCGGTCCTAAAGGTGTCAGAGAGAAGAAAGGACAGGAGGTGCGAAAGG
The DNA here is from genome assembly GCA_027257055.1 of Cephalopachus bancanus. Classification (NCBI taxonomy): domain Eukaryota; kingdom Metazoa; phylum Chordata; class Mammalia; order Primates; family Tarsiidae; genus Cephalopachus; species Cephalopachus bancanus. The sequence continues at coordinate 5,278,031 of JAPVLO010000090.1, forward strand.
GCTCAAGTGGTGGGTAGAGAGACAGGCGTGCGGCGAGGGAGGATGCTGAGCCACATGGGAAGGGGCGGCTTGGATGCAGGAGCCCACGAGGGCGGCAGGGCAGAGAGCGTTCCTGAGTTCCACCGCACCGCACAGTGACCACAGTCAGGAGTCACATGTTGTGTGTGTCACAGTCTCTAAAGGGCAGCTCTCAAGTGTTCTTGCTACAAAAACCTGGAAAGGACGGGAGATGGAGGATACACCATATCCCGTAGGTGCGGACAACTGCTATCCACCCACCAAAAATAGACGTTTTAGTGGGAAAGGTCCTAGAAGCCCTACTCAGAAGGGGAGTCAAGAGGGTGGGGCCAGCGGAGCACAAAGAGAAGGCCGAGAGGCCCGCAGGAGACCAGTAGGGAACCGCAGGCGCATCAGCAGGCCAGGCCTGAATTTCCAGCCCGCCTCTCCTTGCAGGCAGGACGAACTCGAGGAAGAGCTGCTTGTTAGCCTGGAGTCCTCGGGACTGAGAAGCCGCGTACCTCCCCGTGGATGCCGGCTTGGCAGTCGTAGTAGCACTGGCAGACCGCCACGTAGAGGGTAGTCCGCCATGCCAGGTGCCTGAGCGCCAACAGTGGGACGGAGGACTCCATGCACATGCTGGCCCACAGCACGTACTCCAGAGCCTGCAGAAAAGGGCACGGAGAGGTCTGTCATCCCGGGCGAATCGCGGCGGCTGTATTCAGCATGACGTCTGTTTGTTTTGTAGCAGCAGGGTCTCAGGCTAGACCCAGGCTAGAGTGCAGTGGTACGATTGGGTGTCGCTTTACGTATGGACTGATTGCTTGATGGAGTCGGGGGCTCGCTCTGTCGCCCAGGTCGGAGTGCAGCGGCATGATCACGACTCCCTGCAGCCTCCACCTCCTGGACTCAGGCGATCCTCCCTCCTCAGGCTCCCAAGTAGCTGGGATTCCAGGCATGTACCACCACACCTGGCTAGTTATTTTTATTTTGTGTAGAGATGGGGCCTCACTATGCTGTCTAGGCTGGAGTGCAGCAGTGCGATCACAGCTCACACTCCACGGCACCTGGCCTATTTAATATAATTAAGTTCTGAGCACAAGTTGCTGGCTCCCTAAACCAAATCCCATAAACGACAAGCCCAGAAAAAAGACGAGCATTTACAGAGTGAAAGAATAATTCCGAGAACTCAAGACTGCCTTCTTAGAACGCCGGCCCTCACTCCTGAGGCTGTTCACCGTCTTCATGGCGTTCATCAAGCATCCAGGGCAGAACCTGATGCCAACAGTGCAGCTGCTGCCAACAGGCCGGGCCCAGCATGCCCTTCTGAAAGCAGCTGGTGTGGGAGGCAGGGACGGCGGCGGAGGCCGACCAGGTGCGTCACCAGGCCTGGCCCCGGCCAGCTCCACCCCCACCAGCTGCACCATCGGGCCACATCAGACCTTGGGCTCCTTGTCGGTAAGATGAGTCTTGTCTCACACCACCACAGCACTGTCACGGGAACCAGACACGTGTGCACGCCATCCGTGGGGCCCATCACCAGCGCCATCCCTCCCAAGGGCCACTTGAAACAAAAGCAGGAGGAGGAGCCCTCTCCCACAGTCCGGCTGGGGGAGCACAGGCCAGCCCCGCTGTTCCAGCCGAACGACTCTTCCCACAGACCCACGGGGAAGTGTTTTCTGACATATGTTTCCCAAACCCTGTCCCAGGACACAGCACATCTGGCTGGAGGTATCCCGGGTAGTTGAACGGCATTGCCTTTCCCTGGATTCAGGAGAAGTAGTGGAAACGAGGCCTGTGCTCCATCTATGACTGTAAGAGACACCCCAGGGTAAGAATCAGAATCTGGGAGCTGAGCATCTCAGAGGTCACACTCCAAACTCGGTCCGTGGAAAATCAGCCTCAGCCAAGGCGGCCTCACGTGCCTCCTGGCCAAGGGACACCGCCTCACATGTCTCCTGGGCCGGGGGACACCTCCTCACTTCACGTGCCTCCTGGCTGTTGGACACCTCCTCCTGTCTCCTGGGCCGCTGGACACCTCCTCGCGTGTCTCCTGGCCATCGAACACCTCCTCACACCGGCATCTCCTGAGCCAGACCCGCCATCGCGTCCCACTGCTCTCGATCTCACACTGACACTGACAGCTGCTCCAGAAGACTCCACCCCACAGGAAGCCTGCTGGTCCCAACCCACATGACTCTGCTCCCTCTGCAGTCCCCCCACCCTGTGAGACCAGCTAGAACACCCCCTCCACGACCAGCAGGTGCGCTTGACAACACACTTCCACTCCTGGGCCTCACGCTCTCCGGCACAAGACAGGGGCGCAGCAAGCACCTTCCAGGAACATTTGAGGAGTCAATAATTGCGTGTTCGAGGTGTAGAACGGTGACTGGCACGTAGTGAGTGTTGGCTTTGGTGATGAGAGTGAAGAAAAAGAAGGAAGGGGGAGGAAGCAGGGAGGAGGAGAAGAGAACTGGGCGTTGACTTCCCACAAGTCCCTGGAGAGAAGGGGGCTTGGTCTCACCTCCATCTCTGCAACTGTGTTTTGTGTGTGTTCCCATTACCCACAGATACTTTGTATCCACAGACACCATTTGCCACATCCAGCTGCAATAACATTCTCACATGTGTGATGGCCAAACAGCACCGTGATATCTGCCTCGTGCTCGTACCACCAGCACCAAGGACAGTGCCATCACGGCAGACATCCCCTTCACTCAAGGACTTCCGCAGACAGCCCTCCAGTTGGCAGAACCAGCCACAGGAGAGCTCGCAAGCATTCCAGAGCCTCCGAGAATAACAAAAGATTCAGACAACAGAACAAAGCCCCCCCTCCTATGACAACTTAGTCCTTGGGTAATCGAGGACACTACCAAGGAAAGAAACAGACCTGCTTGAAAAGGCAGACCGAACACACCCAGCTTCACATATAGGAACCAAACGAGATTAACGGCACTTCACAGTCAAAACAGGCAGGGCACGAGTGCCATCCAGATGTCCCATGTCTGGAGCCTCCACGGCAGCACCCCTGAGATGGGCACGACAGCCCTGCGCAAGACCAGGAGGAAGGAGAGGCACAGCGGCCGGGCGCCCACTGTCCAGGCAGTCCCGGTGCAGAGGGGAAGACTGCTGGAGGCAGACTCAGGCTGGACGGGGCTGTGACAAGCTCACCCAGGGCAGCGCCATCCCTCGCAAAGGGACTCCGTGTTGTTCCCAAGGTGTCCCAGCACCTAGCACTTCCTCTGGCATAGAGCAGACGTGCAACAAATGTTTGTTGACTGGCCTTCATAGAAAACTCTCTGGGCCGGGCACAGTGGCTCACGCCTATAATCCCAGCACTCTGGGAGGCCGAGGCAGGAGGACCACTTGAGCCCAGGAGTTCAGGACCAGCTAGGGCAACATAGCAAGATCCCGTCTCTACAAAAAAAAAATTAGCTGACGTGGTGACATGTGCCTGTAGTCCCAGCTACTCGGGAGGCTGAGGCAAGAGGATCACTTGAGTCCAGAAGTTTGAGACTGCAGTAAGCCACAATTATGCTACTGTACTCCAGCCTGTGACCAAAAAAACAAAAACAAAAAACTCCCAGTTTATGGTGCTAAATATGGAAATATTTCAAGCAATCACACAATCCAGGGGCTGAAAGGCCGTCCAAATTCCATCTCCCCACCACCGTCACCGGAGCCCACCACATCCCTCTCCAAGAGCTTCCACCTCCAGCAGCAAGGAACACACCATGCACGGAAGACAACGCTAACCACGGCAGACACTCCACCATCTGAAACACAGCCCACTCTGGTACCCTTGGGTCAGCGGCCCTCTTTTCACCTTCTGGAGCAGCAGCATGGCCCAAGGTTCAACTCCACACTGCTGCCTCCCGAGAGACTGGGGCACCCATGAGCTGGCCCCTTCCTCGCTCCCTCCAGGCTCACACCCCAAGTCCCCTGTCCCCCACGGGATTGCACGGCCCTCCTCCAGCGTGACTGGGCCCTGTGGGTTTGCCCAGGTCACCACACCCCTGAAGCATATGACCAGAGGACCACGGAATGGAGGGCACAGAACCCTGGGCCTCACCACGTCGGCCTGGGATGAGTCCTCGTGCTTCTGGTGTCTGCCGACCCGACCCCACTGAGAGCCAAGGCGGCATTCACATCCACCCACCTCCTGGGTTTTCCTCCGGTCAGCGACCTGACAATCCCTACTTGGGGCTTTGCGTTTGGATGCTTGTAGGCTGGGCTGCACGGAATTAACCCATGCATAAATTCCCCTTTCCAAAATCCCTCAGGACTCCTGCTGTGAGAAAGTTCGTGGTTCAAAATAAAAGTGGCTTCAGCTAACAGCTGTTCACGTTATGCTGGGGTCTGTCTCCAGAGCCCAGTGGAAGACAGTCCCAGCTTCTCATGCCAGAGGGACCTTACCTTACCCGTGGCTTGCCCGACTCCAGGAAGCTGAGCTCCTTCTGAGAACACAGCGGGGCTGCGGTGCAGGTCTCTGAGCCCCGCGCCCGCTCCTCCCCTACACAGAGCAGCCTGGACCTCGGCTGGGGTGGAGGGGCCTAGTGGTGGGGGATCGCAGGAAACTACTTCAACCCCGAAAAACACAGGTTTAAACACAGAAGGCCACTTGCACAAAAGGACTCCATTGCTGCACTTTTCCTTACTCTTAACAGCTAGGAATAGCTGTATTAATTTAAAAAAAAAAAACCTCTGTGATACAGCAGGACTAGATTCTTCAAAGGAAAAGAAAGCCTCTGAACCACCTGGTGATCTCTGCGCCCGAAATCTCAGGCCAGCCGGGCCTCTCGGGTGCGGGTGCAGCTCGCAGCTCAGCCACGGGGTGGCACCAGAGGCCCGTCTACACTGGCCGTGCTGTCCTAGGGTCCCGCGTTTATGTCGCGGGACATAGGTTAAAATGCTCTCAGTGTCCAAGCCACACATTTACCAAAGGATGTGGGTTTTCTGGCAAAATGAAGCAGAGAGCGATTGTTTCCTGGGTGTGTTCATTCACGGCTGCCAAGGATTCCATCTGCAGTTGTGCATCTCGCAAGAAACAGGAGTGTTCCCTACCAGCGGCAACTGTCCAGCGTCTTTGGGGAAGGAGGCCAGAGGCCCGGCCTTCCTGTTCTGTGCCCATGCGGGTAACGAGTCCCAGCCTGCATGGTGCCGGCTGGGGAAGGGCCCAGTGAGCCCTGGTCTCCAGGTCCCTCCGGGAATGCAGGGTCACATCAGAAGACACCAGCCCCTCCTGACAGCTCCCCACCAAAGCAGTGCAGTCGCTGGGAGTCCCGCCTCGACAGGCCCGCTGGCTCCCGAGCATCGAGTGCCAGCGCACAGGCTTGGCTCTGGCCTGGCGCTCCTGTGGCTGGAGGCACGGCCCTGGCAGGGCACCTTCTCAGCCTCGGCCTCCTTCCCCACGGTGGAGTCCACAGCAGCTCTTTCGGGGGTGGGTGTGAGGCGTGAGGGTTCCCTGAGCCAGGGCGTGGACGAGCCCACCCGACGGTGCCAGAGACGGCAATGCCCTGCCCGCCTCACGGGCCTGCCCATGCACACAGCACACCGGACAGGTCTGACGGGAGTTGCCTGGGCATTGTGATGCCTGGGTCCCTCGTGAATGAGAGCTCGGGCTGGTCTGGGCAAAGCCATCTGCATCCCCTCTGGCTCCTGCTGTGACGGCCCAGAACTCAAGAGCCCTGGAGGCCCCGGCACGGAAGCCTGGAAGCCTGCGAGAGCTCGCTTCCATCAAATGAGCCCTCCAAGCCCGGTCTCAGCCTCGGCCCAGGAATCAGCTTTGCCAGCAGGGCTGGGGAGCTTCTGCGTGAAAAGTCTTAATCTTCCTGAAATGTATTACACAGAACAAGCCGGAGGAACTCCATCCCGACCTTCGGGCGCCAACCGCCCAGCCACCGCCAGCCCAGGGGTCCTGAGTTCTCGACCCCCAAGCCTGGGACCACAGACCGGCCTGCTCACGCCTTGTTTTGCCAGAGACAAACTTGAGTTACCCGGAGAAGAAGGGTATTCTCACGCAGGTTGTAAGAATTCTTTCAACACGACCATCACCTCAGGTTAAAATGCTCTCAGTGTAAACAAGCCCAGATACCAACAGTGTAAAGCCAGCACAGACAGCGCTGCACTCGGGAGCCCTGGCAGCAAACGCTACAGCAGACCAGCACAGCCGCACCCTGAAGCCGGGCCTGGGTGACACCCAGCGTGGCGGAGTGTACAAGTTCCCTTCAGCAGGACATCTGGGCTTGCACAGATGCAAGTCAGGACCATCTGTAGGTCAAGTTCATATGACACACAGGAGAGTCAGAGAAGCCAGCAGAAGTGTCAGCCATGGCCTCAAGCAGGTAGGAACCCCATTATCACATGCCGCCTGCCTGCATCTCATGCCTGGGAGGCACAGCTTACCCAACCTGCACACGGCCCCAGGTCCAGGGCACCGCTCTGAGATAAAGCCCAGGCCCCATGGCGGAATGCAAGCAGAGTCACCTCGGATCACCACCCAAACCAGGACACGTTTGAGAGCAAGGGGCCTGGCTAGCAATCACGCCAGGACAGCAGGTCGAGCCAGGACGGCGCTGGGCCAGCCTCACGGACGGTCACCCTAGGGCCGCAGTAACAGGGCCGGAGGTGGGCCTGGTGACCGGTGCTTGGGTCTCTGGGCAGGTGCCGTCATCAAATAGCCAGTGAGTTCCCGCTCTGTCGCTGTCCGTGTGCCCCACCCCTCCTCCTCCTCTTGCTTCTGCTCTCTCCTGGGACATACCTGCGCCCTGGCCGCCCTCCACCTCAAGTTCAAGCTTCTCGAGGCCGAGCAGGTGCCAGAGCCGCTGAGCTCTCTTCCTCATAAACCCTCAGCCCCAGCTGCCCCTTACAGCAGTGTAAAACCACAGATGCCCCCTACCTGGAGACGGTCCCCAGATGGACGCTCATACCAAGGATGACAGTGCAGCTGCCTGAAAGAAGGGACAGCAGGCGACACCTGCCCATCTAGGATCTCTCTCTCTTTCCATTAATAGCTTATTGTCCACACAATCACTATTTTTTACACACGATCACTATTAAAATAAAACTAAAAATAAAGCCAGGTAACGTCTACACACTGAATTTTACCTGGTGTAATTCATGTAACATTCTGTTTATCATTCAGTGTCTTGTGCAACGAAGGCCCTAACAAGAGCTGGGAAACACAGGGCGACATTTCACGAGTACGTTCCGTACCTTGGAAGACTGACCTCTGGCCATGAGTTTTCTGCAGATGGTGTAAATGTGAACGGTACCTGCATGGAGGAAAGAGCGTGAGCGGCTGCACAGTCAGTGGGGAGGCTTCTAGTCCAGGCTCCGGGTTTAAGTCTGTCGCTACCAAAACTAGGGACCCCGTGAGAAAGTTCAAGAAAGTCACAATCAGCATAACATCTAACTTGCAGACAAAAGTCATTAAAATACCTATTATGGGCCGGGCTCGGTGGCTCAGCCTGCAGTCCTAGCACTTTGGGTGGCTGAAGCGAGTGGATTGCCTGAACCCGTGGATTCAAGACCAGCTCAGGTAACTTGGTGAGACCTTGTCTCTACAATAAATTTTTTTTAAAAAATTAGCTGGGTGTGGTAGCACGTGCCTGTAGTTCCAGCTACTTGGAAGGCAGAGGCAGAAGACTCACCAGAGCCCAGCAGGTCGAGGCTGTGGTGGCCGAGAATGTGCCACTGCACTCCAGGCTGGGCGGCAGAGTGAGACTCCAACTCAAAAATAAAAATAAAACAATTGTGGCCATGTTTTCAATATGTCGACACAGGAATCTCTGAGTCTCATCTTAAAGACGATTTAAGTTTGAAACATGCTGAACAAAAGCATGAATTCAGTGGCACAACTGATGCCCCCTGTGGTTTTATTAATTCATATAAAATACTATTGGTTCCCATGGTCTTCTTGTGGTCAGAATACGAAAGAGTTATCTCCAAATAAGATGGGAATACATCTTTAATCAGCATGGCACAATCCTCAGGGGAAAAAATAACAAAAACAAAACAAAAACCTCATAATTGCATAACAGATCCCAGGACATTACTTTGCAGGACATTACTTACCCCACTGTGAAGTTGTGCCCTACACACACTCTAGCGAAAACCAGCACTTCCACACCTATGGGAGGTCACGTTGCCCAAGCATGCTTCTGTGTCCGGCCATTAATGGAGGACGGGGAGGGGTGAGGACACACCACCACACTGTACTCTGTACACAAAGGACCTTATCAAGCTGTAGACATACCCGAAAGACGGTGACAAGGAGGCATGTGACTCTAATGAGAGGTGGTCTAAATATTTTCCACAAAATCTCTGATCTAATATGCCTAACCATAAGACAGTTATGGATCCTAAGCTGTTTAAACTGTAAAAGTTTCTAAGAAAACAGCATCTGCACTAAGCCTCTCTCCCTTGATTAAAACACACTGTAAGCAGAATAAACGGGAGTGACACAAATCAGTAACCAAAAAATACCAGATACAATTTAAACAGGAGTTTCTAGCACCATCACCTTCGCAGAGGACGCGGTGGGCCCTCACAGCGGGGACGCATGGTGCCGCACAGCTGCCAGGACGCGGTGCTGTTCACCCACTTGGTCCCACGGGCAAAAAGCCACTCAATCGGGGCAGCTCCTGCCCAGCAGACGCAACTCAGCCCGGCTTTGCTGACCTCTGCTCTTAATCTTTACAAATAAAACTGCATAACTACTTCTTTGTAGGAAAAGTCCCCCGGGGAGGCCACAGAACACGTGGGGCGGGTGCAAGCCAGGAGCCAGGACAAACACGCCAGGACAGGAGAGCGGCCTGAGGGCCCCCGGAGCCGGCACTGAGAGCGACAACGGCCTCTGTGTTCCCAAAGGTGCCTTTCCCGCTCCGGTCCGTGTGTCTGGCCACGGCCCCGTCCTCTGACGGCTCAGGATTTTGGCAGGGCACATGAGTTTCCCCTGCAGAAGCCAGGTTGAGCATGAACCGTGTGGGGAGGAACACGGGCTCAAGCCTCATAATCTCAGGACGTTTCTGGACGTCTGTTTCACTTTGAACCAAATCCCTGATACGAGTTTATTGAGACTGGTCACATGACTCCTCTTCATTAAAGACGGTCACTGGGCCAGGCACAGTGGTTCCTGCCTGCAATGCCAGTGCTTCAGGAGGCCAAGGCGGGAAGGTGGCTTGAGCCCAGGAGATCAAGATCAGCCTGGGCAGCATAGCAAGACCGCATCTCAAAATAACAAAAGTAAAAATGAGAAAGATGGCCGCCATCAAAATAATCCCTTGAAGGATCTAAATGAGGTGGGTTCAGGCTAGTTGAGAAGTAAGGTATGACCCAGTGTCCACACACCTACTTAGATTTCATAACAGAACCAAGATTGGTTCAATGCCTTGGGAACAAGGTGTGTATGTGTGATAGGCCACTAAGAGTAAACAGGGCGTCTCACCGAAAGATCAAATGTATCTTGATAAGTCCATTTGACCTTTCAGCCAAGTGTCCTTCTGACTACGTAAATTCCAAGTTGTCAAAACCTCAGGGTCTTTGCACTCACTACCCTCCCCTGTGGAAAGCCCTTCCCCTCATGCCATGGACTCCCAGGGTTCAACTGTCCTCTCACAGCCTGCCTCACCCTCCCTGCCCCTGGCCTGTACTCCCCACAGAGCTCATCACCACGGATGCCATCTGGTTTGGGGTCCTCATCCCTAAAGTAGGAGCAGGCATGAGAACAGGTTTCTGTCTGCTGTCCACTCTGTATCCCCAACACCCAGAGCCATGCTGGGCACATCGTGGGCATTCAGTAAGTTGCAGACGAATAAGTTAAACAGGGACAGTAGTCAGTGGAACTAACTGACCGCAACCTGGCAATTCCACTCCTGGGCACAGATCCCGGAAAACTCTCGCATGGGCCCATAAAAGGAGATGTGCAGAGATGCTCATTGCAGGATGCTCTGTGCCATTAGGGAGGCAGGGTGAGCCGGGAGCCGTCCCGAGGGCTGTAGGGAGATCTGGAATGCCACCCAGCAGGCAGAGTCAGCAGGCTGGATTCGCATGCAGGAACTTGGTGAGATTCTAAAACCACAGTATTCCTTGGGAAATACATCAGGAAACAATAAGATCCACAGCACTATGTCTTGTGTATTTAAAATTTTAAAGGCACACACTAAGAAAAGGATATCATAGATACAGAAACAGTTTGAATAGACTATGGGGCGGATTGCGATCTTAAGAGGGATAAGGACAGGGACTCACGCGGCCACCCCAAGCAAGGCCTGACCCCAGGGCCTGGCTCTTGGGTGTGTCACTACCTCTTGCCCGCAGAACTGCTGCCCCTGCTAAGACACAGGAGTCACTCAGCGAAGAGGTGGCTGTGGCCAGCAGGGAACTTGGACTCTCTTGAGGATGACCAGGCACAAAAGCTCAGCTATCGCTGGATTGAAAAAACTTCAGCAAAGCTGGCCTCATCTCGGGGAGCAAATTTAAAATCTAACTTCAATCAAAATGTCGGAGCACAATTTGGGGCGGGTGAGAGAGGAAACGGCTGGAAAACAGACTTCCAGTTGCCATGGAGTGGGAAATCAATGCACTTCCCTTGAAGTCATCAGGCCCTGGCCGTATGCAGGTCAAACACCCTGTCGTGACTATCTCCCTTGAGAGACAATAGTATCTAGACAGCCCTGCCGTAAGCAACACACTGTTACTTTAAAACAGAGAAAAGCACATTACCTGTTTATAGCTAGGATTCATTTGTGTAGACACACACACAATGTGAGATGTGTGTGTGTTCTTCAGAGCTCCTCACTCAAGGACAAAGAGGAGGACAGGGTTGCCCTGTAGGAGAAGGTCTCCCACGGTGGGGGAGGAGGGACCAACAGACGGGCAATGCGCAGACTGGCCTAATGCGCAAGGAGCCCTTAGACCTTTCTCGTCTACGTGTTGATGGCGGCCCTGCTTTCTGCACACCCGAAAGCAATTATTCCCACAGCGTCTAGCCCTTTCCTCAAAACCCAAAGCTACGCTTCACCAATCCCTACGTATAAACTGCAAACCAAACTGTAACACACACGTAAAACAAGGTGGGTCTACCTCAAACCACAAGGCAACCAGGCTACCGCCAACCAAGGCTCTGAATTAACGCTCTAAAGACAACAGAAGTAAGTGACAGTAGGCTTCACCATTGAACACGATCCAGCACAGGTGCTCCTGGGGTAGGGCCGCCTGCAGGATGAGCCGCAGGGCGGACAGGACGTGCAGACACCGTGTCACAGACTCCTCATTCCGCAGGCTGGCGTCACCATCGCAGACCAGCTGGTAGGTGCACATGCTTTTGCCACTCAGAGCGTGAAACTGAAGCACATGGGAAAACATAAACAAGAACATACGTAAGGGCCACGCAGCTTAGGAGCGCATTTCGCACAACGAAGACAGCTATGCTTAATGGAGGTCTTAGATTGGTCCAGAAAGAGGCAGGGTGTGGCAGCTTCTTCAAAGCAGCCACAGAGTTCAGGCCAGCCCTCTTTAGTCAAAGAAACTCAAGAGGAAAAGAGAGAACAAAAACCCCATGACCAAGAATACAGAACTGAGTGATTTCTGTAAGCTCACTCGGTGGCATTTGGAGCTACTCATTGATTCAGATGTCATTATCGTCATTTGCATAAGCATTTCCTGAGTACCTCCACGTGCGTGTGCACCACCATGGGTGCACTAATAACAACAAATGTTAGTTAGGACAGCAGTGCGCCAGCCCGCATGGCCCAGAATGCTCATTCGGGCACCCACAGTTCAGCTGAGCTGAACCTTTCAGTGGTTCCCCCACGCGTGCCTCGAACTCTTCTGCTTATAAACCACAAGCCGTTCCAAGGCTTTGAATGGTCATCAGGTTTGGGATAACAAAGATTTCGGGTAAGACTGGTTGGCATTCAGACACCAGCCTTGCGCTGCTTTAAGTGGGCTGGTTTCTTCATCTCAAGCAAGCTTCTGTGCCTGGTCTGTAAGCAGCACCTCTTGGGACTCAGTGCAAAAGGATGGTTTCCACAACAAACATGGCTGCCTAGCCCATGGGGAACTGCCCGACCGGCGGCGGGGTGGCACAGTCGCATAGTGGTCCTGGCACTGCAGACGTAAAGGATCTCATTTTGTATCAAAAGGTCTATGTATAATCTCAAGACCCACTTTTCTACACTAACAGTGTGATAAGCTTTATTCATCTCTCCTGTAAAACAGGAATAATAATAGCACCGAACTCAGGTATTGAAAGGATCAAATACGCTCTCCAGAGCCCTTTGTGAACAAAACGCACTCTACACATATCAGTTATTGCAAGAGCAATACCTGCCTGCTAGGGGAAGAAGGGGTCATGGTGCCCCAACCTCCACTGCCTCTTGGCAAAGCCCAGTGAGTTCACGCTGTCACCCAGCACCGAGTAGTGATTCGGCAACGCAGCACGTGGCAAGCAAGGGACACACAGATGCTGCCCCGAAGGACAACCTGCCAAGCTCATCATGAGGGCAGTGAGCCCAGCTGCTGGGGTCATCCTACCGTGAGGCCGGCAGCTTCATCTCCAAGGCCTTTTGGGAAGAAGACTGCCTTGAACTGATTCACGTCTGCTTTATTCTCATCAAAATCAGGGCTGAACTGCTGAAGATACCGCCCATAGCACTGCAGAAGGGCCAGCTTGTATTCCTGGAATAAAGAGAGAACTTCATTCAAGTTGCAAAATGCCATTTACTTGTCAGTCTTGACACTGAGTAACAGTCATATATTTCCTTGGAGAGTCAACATTGAGCACAATGATTACTACTGTTACCACCACCGGCATTTTCTAAGGACACAGCACAGGACAGACGCTGTGCCACATGGGGCATGTACAGCCAGGTCCCTTCCCAACAAGCCCGTGTGAGATGGGGACCACCGTGACCACAAAGGTGCCAACACTCACGGTGGTGCTGGGTGTGGTAATTCCTACATACACCTAAAACCCGGGTCCAAAAGTCACCATCCCCAGACCACCATACCCACATACGTGGTCAGACAGATGGAGAGGATTCTTGCTGCTCTGATACCTCCTAGGCTCAAAACAAAGAAGGGAGGGAGGGAGGGACAGAGATGACAGGGCCCTGGAACACAGGAACAGAGGTGACAGGACCCTAGAGCCCAGGAACAGAGATGATGGGGCCCAGTGACACAGAAGCAGAGATGACAGAGCCCTGGAACTTGGGAACAGAGACGAAGGGGCCTGGGAACCAGGGTGAGAGATGAGGGGTACCCAGGAGCAGAAAGGACAGAGCCTGGGAACCCAGGAACGCAGATGACGGGGCCTGGAAACCTGGATCAGAGATGATGGGCCTAGAAACAGAGACGACCCAGGAGCAGAGAGAGGAGGGAGTCGGAGGGTCCCCCAGCAAGGGCGTGCGCGAACAGCAACAGGAAGCAGCATCTGAGCGCCTTTGTCGGGGCAGGGACAGGGTGACTCAGTGCTTCCTGCTGTGCCCCACACCCTGAGGCCGCTGGCTCAGGACTGGCTAAAATGCGAGCCCTGCTGCGCTGACTGCGCCTCGCTAGCGGTGTCTATGTGTTCCTTTGTTTTTTCAGGACAGAAAACACATCGACCAGGAGCGGTGTCCCACCCAACAGCGGAACGCAAACCATCAGCAGGCAACAAGGGCTCTCACCTTCATCTGGCAAAGGCTGTCCCCAACCTTCAGCAGCTTCTCGTGGTAGTAGTCAGCCGGTAGCCGGGGGGCGTACTTGGTCCAGATATCAAACAAAGAGGTGGCGCTGCAAAGTCAAAAAAAAGGCATCTCCACAGTCACAGGAAGCCTCGATTAATTAACCAGTTAGTTAGCAAGGAAGCCTTAAAACCTATCCTGTGCCAAGCCCTTCCAATGTGCCCCATGGTAAGGTCCGGTTAGTAGCAATGCATGTAACGGTGCTAAAATCACTGCTTCCTGCATGTAGAGAACAGACTGGCGCTCTTGACACGCACTGTCTTAGAAGCACTTTATTTTGTAGGGCAAGGCTGAGCAGAAGAGGCAGAGATTGCCCACGCGTCTCCCGCCCACCGAGGCACGGCCACCCCACGGTCAGAGGGTGCGCTTGTTACAAACGGTGGCCCAGCGCTAACACGTCAGTATCCCCACGGTGCACAGTGACACGAGGGTCCCTCCTGGCACCGCACGTTCTGCGGTTTGGACAATGTGTGAGGGTGCATGCTCGCCGTCACGGCGTCCTGTGAGGTGTCCGCTGTCTTAAGAGTCCTCTGTGCCTTCCACTCGCTGGTGACACTGGCCTCTCCACTGTCCCAGTGCTGCCTTTCTGATGTCACCGACTCGGAGTCCCACAGGGTGGAGCCTTCAGATGGGCTTCGGGCACTTCGCAACATGCGCGTGGGGCTCCTCCGTGTCTTCTCGTGACTCGGCCGTCCATCTCTTAGCACTGAGTGATCCTCCCCTGGACGTGCCGCAGTTTATTCGCCCACCCGCGAGCTGAAGGACAGCTCGCAGGTTCTGGCAGTTATGAAGGAGGCTGCCAGAAACAGCCGTGCACAGGCTTCTGCGTGGACATACGTTTTCAGCTCCTCTGGGAGAGCTCCAAGGAGCAGGACTGTGGACTCACGGCAAGAACGCATTAGCTCTGTGCAGATCCTCCAACTGGCTTCCCAGCAGCTGCGCCCCTCCGCATCCCCCCAGTATTGAACGAGCACTCCTGATACCCTGCATCCCCGCCAGCAGTCGTGCCATCGTGTTCCAGACTCGGGCCTTTCTGAAGGCCTGTGGGGCTGCTGGCTGTTGCCTGAATTTGCATTTTCCTGGTGACACGTCACAGAGAGCATCTTTCTACAGGCTTGCTTGACGTCTGTATATCTTCTCTAGTGAGGCATCTGCTGAGGTCTTTGGCCTGTTTTTTAATTGGGGAGTTTGTTTTCTTAGTGTTTCTTAGTGTTCAGTCTTAAGAGTTCTTTGTGGACGCGTAATGACAGTCTATCGCATGTGTCTTTTGCAGGTGTTTTCTCCAAGTCTCTGGCTTGTGTTCTCATTGTCTTCACAGTACCTTTCACTGAGCAGAATTTTTAGCTTGAGTGAGGTCCAGCTGATCGGTTCTTTCTTTCCTGGATCATGTCTTTGGTGTTGAGGGTGAGAGGTCGTGGTCAACCCGTGGTCATCTAGATGCTCTCCTGTTATCTCCGAGGAGTTTCGTAGTTTTGCACCTTACATATGGGTCTGAGATCCACTTTGAGTTAGTTTGGTGAAGGGAAGGTCTGTGCCTAGATTGGCTTTTTCGGCACGTGTATGTCCAGTTGTGCTGGGACCATTTACTGAAAAGACTTTTCCCCACTGTGCTGCTTTGCTCTTTCATGGGTCTTCTCCTGGGCTGCATCTCCTGCGGCACGAACCTCCTTGCTGCTCCTTCGCCAACACCACACTGCCTTGAACACTGTCGCTTTCAGGAAGTTCTGAGTCGGGCAGGGACAGTCCCCAGCTCTGTCCGTCTCCAAGACCGCGGTGGTTGTCCCGGGCCTTTGGCTTACTTTTCTCGTTTCATTTTCACAGTCGCTCCAGGATGGTTAATACCAACATCCCGAGGTACAGCAGATGACGCTGGGGCTCGAGGTGTCTTAAGGGCCACATGACTGTGGCCACCAGGCCTCTGGAGCCTGGGGACGAGGGCCTCGACTAACCACCAGCCTGCCCCAAGAGTAGGGAGTGCCTAGTGCCTGGGGGTGCTCAACAAATATTTGCCAGAAGAACGCGTGAGTGCCGGATGAATCAAGGAAACATTCCTTGTTCCTGTTTCACTCTTTTCTGTGCAAGGCTCTAGGGCGCGAATATCCCATCGATACGTTTAGGGTTACGCGCCCTTCCTCCAGGTGAGCAAAATCAAAGCACAAAATGGTTTCTAAATGGATTGTCACAAGGTGGCAGACTATTGCTTATGCAGTTCATTCACTCCGTTCCCAAGTGTCCGATCCCATCGCATACTTTTCCAGACGATGTCAGTGTGATGCCCTGAATGCCGCCCCCAAGTTCACGTGTTGAAGCCCGCCCCGGAGAGGCTGTACTTAGAAGCAGGGCCTCCCAGGAAGCCAAGGAGGCTGCACATCAGGATGGCAGCCCAGTCAGATGGGATTCATGCCCACCAAGAAGACACCCCAGAAAGCGTGCTCTCTGTGCTCCCTCAGAGGAAGGGCTGTCAAGCACAAAGCAGTCTTCCACAGGCCAGAAAAGGACCTCACCAGAGGCCAGTCCTGCCAGGCCTTGATCTGGGCCTCCCGGTCTCCAGGACTGCAAGGAAATAAATGTTTGTTCTTCAAGCCTCCCAATACCTGGCATTTGTCATGGCAGCCTGAGCCGACCGTGGCAGGGGCCTACGCTTAGGGATGAAGATGGCTCTGACACCCGGTGATTATGTGGGAAGGATCACGAGAAACCTCAGCAGAAGCCCCAGCTCATTCACTTGCATAATTAAGTGACACCATGGAGCCACCAGCCGAGGGCACAAAGCGTTCCCGCCCCCAGAGACTAAACATGCACTTGTACCAAGTCATAAGCAACAATTCCATAAATGCAGCAGACGTAAATCACAGAACTTTACAGAGAGAGAGATGTTTGGTTGCTGCTTGCCTTTTCACTTTCACCTGCAGCTTCATGAAATGCCACAGTATAAGAATAAATATAATGCCAGAAATGCGCCAACTCTTGCTAGAATTCTTAAATTATGTAAATGAATAGCTAATTCTTCTAACCCTTACAGAGGAGATAATGATGACTAGGTTTGTTACTCATAAGAGAAAAATACCAGCTTCATTAAATCAATCAAGGTTATATAATAAGAGACTTTTTTTCTTTTTCATGAACCCTAAGTTCAGGTGAAGGCTGCTTATTGGGAATAGCTTACATAATGCCTACACAAAAAGGTAGATAACATACGCTATGTTAACACACAACGTCACCAGGGGGCTCACGTTCTGAGGGCCGTGCACAAGGAAACAAACAGATGGAACAGAAAGGGAGGGGTGCCCCACACTCGAGGGAAAGGTCCCCTGGGGAGCGCCAGGCGAGTGACACCGAAGGAGGGGCTGAATCTTCAGACAAAGGAGACGTGAAGGCCTGGGGGTCACACAGCGGGCCTCTCCTCCAGCAGGCCCTGAGGAGGCAGGAAGGGCCAGGGGCTGGGCCTGGAGGGGATGGAAGGGGCCTTCCTGGGTTCCCAAAGCAACGGTGGGCAACAGGGAGGCTCTGAGGGCAGAGGGCGCCTTACTCACAAGGGTGGCCCTGGCTGCCACGCGAGGGACAACGTGAGCTGGGCAGGGGGCGTGAGTCGGCGCTTTGCTGACGGCGGAGAAGGGAGACAACAGAACCTGACGCTGTGTAACACACAGGTACACGGGGGAGGCACTTCCCGGCTTTCCTTGTCATTCTCAGCAGCCGGATGTGCCACATTGCGTGTCCCTTCCTCCTTGAAACTCAGGACTGCCTGCCTCGGGATGCCAGGCTCTCACGGGCTCTCCTCCTCCTCCTCGGTCTCTGTCGGTTTCTTCTTCCACCTCCCGGTCACCGCTGGGGCGTCCGGGGGCTCCCCTTTCTCGCCTACACCCACCCCCTTGGCGACTCCATCAGGTGTCAGGATTTCGGCAGTGCTCGAATCCCAGTCTGCAGACATCTCCCCTGGCCTCCAGATCCAGTGCCGGCTACCTACCACTCGGCGCCGCCTGGACGCCGAACCACGCCTGCGTCTCAAGGGGAGAGCGTCACCTGCTCCCCCCCCTCCTCCCACAATCCCAGGGCACCCCAGGACATGGGCCCGTCCCACCCGCCGTCCTCCCTGCGGAGCCCAGCTATGCTCGGGATCCTCATCCACCACCCCGGGTCTCTCTCCGTTCTTCTCAAGGGCTGCGGATCCTGGCCCTCCCAGACGGTGCGTCCCGCCACCCACCGTGAAGGCCAGGCCCGTCCTGAGCCCTCCGCCTCACTCCTGTTCCGTTTCCTCCTCCTAGCATTTCTCTCCTCGGAAAATTCTTCATTCACACATTAGTTTAGTGGCTGACCACGCGCACAAAAACATGTGCTCCGTGGGGTCCTTGGGTCTTTGACCAACCTGTTTTCCTAGCTCCTAGGATGGTCCCTGGTATACAGCCTGGGCCGAGTACATAGTTGCTAACGGCATGAATGACTCGCAAAAACAAGTCAAAACGACTCCTTCACATTAAGCGCACGGACAAAACTCGGAAGGGAAAGCATCCACCCTCCGGCATTCCCGGCGGCTAGCCCACGGGTGTGACTCTTCGGAAACGAAGGACGGCGGCGACATCACCAGGAAAGGCCCGGAAGACAGGGCGTCTGCAGGGAAACCCACATGGTGACAGGACCCCCAGAAGGCGGACAGATGTGCCGGATCTGTCACCACAGGAAGGAGAGCCGTCGCAAGCTGTCGCACGCTTGACAAGGCGTGGGAAGGAGGTGAAGGGATGCGGTCCCAGGACGACACTTCCCCAGCCAACACCCAGGCGGCCTCCGGAGCACCCGCTCGCCCGGCAGAACTGCAGGCCCGGCCCCAGGAGGTGCGAGCCAACGCGCCTGTGCGGAGGGCGGCGGACGCAGAACACTGCAGACGGGGGGCGTCTCCGCCGCGTCGCCGTGCCCCGAGCAGGAAGCCGAGGTCACGTCTCCCCGGAAGCGAGGGCTGCCAGCCCCACCGGGCCGCTTCTTGAGCTCGGGCTCCACCTCCAGGGCCGCCGCCAGGCCCCGGGGCCCAGGCGCGCCCGCCTTCGCCGCCGCCCCGGGCGTGCCCAGCGTGGCTCCAGGGCGGCTCCGGGGCCCTCCGTCTCCCCTGGGCCCTCGTCTCCCAGGGCCGCCCGGGGCCCCTCCCCTGGCCCTGCGCCCAGGGCGGCCCCGGGTCCCGGCCCCTCGCCCTCCGCCGGCGTGTCTCCTCGGGCCCCGCCCGGGGGCCCCGGGGCCGCGCCTCCCGCCGCCCGCCCGCCCCGCCCGGCCCGCGCCTCACCAGCGCCGGCGGAGCGCCCGCGTCCGCGCCCGGCTCCGGCCCACGGAGCCCAGCAGCGCCCGCAGCTCGGCGTCCAGCGCGGCCAGCAGCGGGTTCCGCGCGTCCAGCGGCCCGTAGAAGGCGGCGCGGGGCGGCGCGGCCGCGGGGCGGGGCGGGCGCGCCCGCCCGCCGCCGGGGCTCCCCTCGGGCCCCGGGGGCGCCCCGCACGCCGCGGCCGCGGCGCGGGCGGGTGGGCGGCGGCCGGGCGCCGCGGGCGACGACGCGGGGGGCGACGCGGGGGGCGACGCGGGCGACCCGCCGGGCGCCGCCATCCTGCCGCCGGGCCGCGCGCGCTGCGGGCGGCCGTCTCCCGGCAACGGCGTCCGCGCCCTCGGGGGCGGGGCCGGCCGGCGCGGGGCCGCGCGCGGAGGACCGCGGAGGCGCGAGGCTCGCTGGCGGCCGGGGTTCGAGACCAGCCCGGGCGGCCGAGCGGGAGCCCCGTCCCAGAGAGCAAAGATCACGATGGAGATGGTGATGGTTGCCGGGCGTCGTTCTGAGTCTCTGAGACATGTTTCTCTCATTCGATCACCGTAGCTGCTTCACAGCCTAGGGTGCCGTTAGCGCATCCGGTGCCCAAGGCCAAGTCATTTGACAAGGGTCGGAGTCAAACCCAGGGCCAGGCGCTCCTGGGCCTCCGAAGCCAGTGCTCACCTCAGTGGGGTCGGTCGCTCCCAACGCGGGGCTTATCGACCAGTTGAAGTGGGGAAACTCTCTGACCCGCAATTCGAGAGTCGAGTTCAGATGAACCCCCAAACTGTGGTTCGGTTTCACAGCCGAGGAGGGAAATATTCGGGGAAAATAAACAATTACAACACAGCAGTAACCAACAAAAAATACACTGTATGACTTTCATGGCATCCGTGTTAAGTATCATTGGTCATCTAGAGATGACCTCAAGGCACTAGAGGATATGAGTGGACTATACGTGATACACACCCTTTTATATCGGGGCCTTGCACCTCTGGGAAGTTGGTGTCTGCAGGGGTCCTGGAACCAGCCCCCGGGACAGTGAGGGTGGGCTGCACCTGCCCCTGACCCACTGTCTTCCCTCTGTATGTCCCTTGAGGTCTGCAACCATGGGGACAGTGTCTGTGTCTCTAACAATTACAACTATTCCTACTTATTTGCATTTCAGCCTGGTTCTGGTGATCACCACATTCTACACTGATGTGCATTTTACTCAGCCCTAACCAGTGGGTGTTAATCCGCGTGAATGACTTGGAGCATTAACTGGCAAATACTTTGTGTTTTAAACGGGGGCTTAGAGACTTGACTTCTGGTGAGGAAGCTGCAGGCCTCCAGGAAACTAGTCAGGGACAGGGAGGTTTTCCTCTCACCACCTATGATGGGCCACGGCCACCGATGAATTGATCAATTAAAAGCGGGAGCTTCCAACCCACAGAGAACCCGCCTTCCTTATCAATTATGCAAACCAAAAGCACGCTAAGGGAGGGCCAGGCATATCTGGTGCCCTAGAAAAGTTAGGTCTTTCGTGCCAAAACTTGTCCCCAGTTCTGTGACACTTAGAGACAAGTGACGACAGTGATGCTGATACCCTGTGAATCCAATTTCCCACTTCAGATTCAGAAGCTTATTGACCCCACAGCTTGATTTCCTTCAGGTCCAACCTAATTTCTTGCAGGCTCTGTGGCCCATGCTAATTCGCAAGGCTGGCCCGGTACGTCCTGTGTACTTATCCTACAGTCTCCAAAGAAGATAATTTTGCTCACGGGGCAGGTCAGTGTGGCCTTCCCGCAAGCAGTGAGCAGTGACACCTCATGGAAGGAGTCCCTTCTCTGATCAGGGTGTAGACATCATCCCTCGATAGACCAAGAGTTTTATCTTGTCTCTGAGTGAGTGATAAAAATGCTAAGACTTTAAAGCATGTAGGCCAAGAGAAACAACTCATCCCTGGGTATTTACAAATAAATATTAATAAACTTTTTAAAAAGGTTGGTAAATTCTCTCTCCTCTTTCTTCTCACAGAACAGACTTGTTCTCCTCAGATCAAAAGCGGGTGTGATCTGCTGCTGAGTGCTGTCTGCTGCACTGAACGAAGGGAAGAAGCAGAGCCAGATTACAGTGGTCAGAGAGGAGGACAGGAAATAAAACTAAAACTCGCAGAGAGGTGCCCCCCCAATCTGGCTGCTCCCACAAACAAGCTTCTCATCGTGCAGACACATTTCAAAGCCACTGGTAAAAAGCAAATGCGACTAATTAAATTCAGAGTCTTGAATTATGAAACACTGTGTCTTAGTCATTTTCTCCCTGTGCATTCAAAGCTGGCAAGGCCTACCTTGCAGTGGTTTCTGGAAGCGCGTCTGAATATGTAAATGGGTGTTATGCTCTGAATCATCACCAGGGTAAGATGGAAGCTTCCATTTTATTTCACTTAAATTGAATTTGAGGCGTTTTTAACATCTGCAAGGTGCTATCTTCCTTGTAACGGATGCAGCCATTATAATATCCTTTCTATTTTCTTGCCACTTGGCTTTCTTCTTGTCTCTGCCATGGAAGAAGGGAGCTTGCCACTGTTGTGCCTGACAGGCGAAGTCGTGTAAATAGCTTCCTTATAAATCATGCAAATTGCTGTTTCCTTGTAATTAACGCCCTTGCAGGCTGCAGGAATCCTTTTTGCCCATTTAAAAGCCATTTTCATCTAAAGCTTCTGCTAGAGACAGCATATGTAAGGTTAGTGCTCTTTCTATTCCTAATTTGGCTGTGAATCATTTGGACTGTCCCACACAGAGGTTTATACATGCTCTTAAAATTAAAAAAAAGTACAAAGTCAGCTTTCCCCGCCCCACCGCCCGATACTCGGGCGTTTTTAAACTCCTTCGCCCAGGCATCCAGATCAACCCAGCCATGTCTTAAATGTCCACACAATGGACACTCACTCCCTCCAAGGGGCAGGGACACATACACTCATGGTGACATACACTCATGGTGACAAGAAGGCTCTGCAGCCCAAGAAAGGTGTGGGAGTCGCAAGATGAATCTCGGACCAAGGGGCACAGAGGGCTCTGGGGCAGGTGCAGCGCAGCCCCTCCTGCACAGAAGGACCCTTTCGACGGGGGTTCCTTTCCTGTTGCAGCACCCAAGCCTGGCAGCAGCCACCGGCAAGCTCAGTTACTCTCCTTTAGGATGAGAACAGGAGAAAGATGAAGATGTGCAGAACATCCCTGACTGAGAAAGCCTGAGGAAGGCGCACAGCCAGGGACACGGCAAGTTTGCGTAGCAAGTCCCCGGCGGGAGCGCAGGCTGCAGGTGACCCAGCAGGAGGGTGAGGCCGGAGGAGCTCGGGATCCAGCCCTGGGGGCTGGAGTTGTGGGGGGACATTCTGACCCGCTTCCACACTCAGTGCGAGCCTCGGCTAGAAAAATTGCGTCGGGTGAAGCGGTACACACCTGTCACCCCAGCACTCTGGGAGGCCAAGGCAGGAGGACCACTTGAGGCCCGGGTTTCAGGACCAGCCTAGGCAACACAGCGAGAGCCTGTCTATACCAAAAAACAAAGTAAAATAAAATTTAAATGGTGCTTGAGTATGTGAGAACTGTAGACCAGGATTTCTCACTTTCAGCGCTATTGACATTTTATTGAATGTCATGTTGTATTGCACTAAGAAAAAAGAAAGAAAAGAAAAACTGTATAATGTAGATGTTAAAAGCCCAAATTCTGAGGCCAAAGAGCATGGTTTGCATCCCTAGTTCTTCCAAATTATTTAATGTGCCTTGTTTTCTTCATCTGTAAAATAGCACTACCTACCTCATAGTTTTGTTTTGTTTATAATTAAATGAATCAACGTATGTAAAAACCCATAAACAGCGCCTGGCACGTGGTAAGTGTCGTGCCAATGTCTGCTAATTATTCCTTCGGGAACCATCACAAGTCCTGAGCAGAGAAGAACACACAGTCTGTCTTGTATGTACTTTAGGAAAGACCCTATGGCTGCAGAATGACAGGCAGGTCGGAGGAGTGGGGTTTTGTCCAGCCTCAGCTGCAGACCCATCATGGTGGTGACATACAGTCAACGAGACAGAAGTCCCAAACTGAAGCTATAGATAGACCTGAGGAAGCCACATCTTAACCACAAAGCCAAGGGAGAGTCGGGGAGGGACATGTCATTTATATAGCATGGCATATATAGTTATAAATAATATATGTTGCATTATTGTACATGCAATACGTAAAAGCAGCAAAAGAAATTCTACAGGAGGCATTTGTGGTCTTGAAGTTCAGGCTTTCCAAAGATGTGCAAGTAAAAGACAAACGGAGAAACACAGATCAAGTTGGACGCATCCAGATAAACTTTTGCGGGAAGATCACCTGGGCCCAGGAGTTGAGACCCGTCTGGGCAACATAGCAAGACCCCATCTCTATTTAGAAAAACAAACAAACAAACAAACAAAAACAAATAAAACTGGAAGATCTCAAACAAAAGTGGAAAAACAAGTCCCCCCAGGAGAAGCCACCTGCTGTGCGTAGCTGCGATGTGAGTGCCGTGTTGATGAATACAGATCGCGGGCTCAGGATGGGGGACCGAGAGGAAGGTGCAACGTGGTGACCTCGCAGGTTTAGTCATTGCAGGGCCCCGTGGGAGTCAGCGGGTCTCCCCACAGCGGGGAGTCCACAGTGGGAATCAGGCTATGGGGGCACAAGCTTCCCAACCCAAACCCTCCCAGTGGTACAAGGCTGTGGATGGTGGCATCTCCGCATCTCAGACCTGGTGCTGGCGCGAGCACCTGCAAATCCTGCTGCACGCAGAGTTGGTCCTGACTTAACACCCAGAGCCTTCAGATCCTTCCACAGGGCCTCCCCGCCATGGCAGCTCGGATGTTACAGGTTAAAGCCCGAGAGTCCATATTCTGCTGAATATCAGGTGTCCTCTCTTTTTTTTTAAAAATCAATATTTTTTATTATAATATTGTGGGGTACAGTTAAGGGTTAGGTATACAAATATGCTTCGTTCAGGCACCCTTGTTGATAAGAGGTGTCTCCCCGTCCCCAGACAGATATTGACTACTGTTAATCCCATCTCCCTTCCCCTCCCCGCTCCATAGTTTCCCACCACTGTTAGTCCTTTTCTTATAGTATTACGTTGGATGTTCAAGGTTCACTATATGAGAACATGTGATACTCAGATCTTTGTTTCTGTGAGAGGTCACTCAGTATTATAGACTCTAGTTCCATCCAGGTTGCTGTGAAATTCATGATTTTGTTCTTTTTTATGGCTGCATAGTATTCCATCGTGTATATGTACCACATTTTTTAAATCCAGTCCTCTTTTGATGGGCAGCATGGTTGCTTCCAGGTTCTTGCTATTGTGAACAATGCTGCGATAAACATTCGTGTGCAGGTATCTTTTCTAGAGAGTGATTTGAGTTCTTCAGGGTGTATTCCCAGTAGGCGGATTGCGAGATCATATGGGAGGTCAATATTTAGAGCTTTTAGAAATCGCCACACTGTTTTCCACAGAGGTTGCACTAGTTTGCACTCCCACCAACAGTGTAGAAGCATTCCCTTTTCGCCACACCCTCTCCAGCAGCTGTTATTTTTTTAATTATTGATAATTGTCATTCTGACTGGAATTAGGTGGTATCTCAGTGTGGTTTTGATTTGCATCTCCCTGATGATTAGTGAGGTTGAATATTTCTTCATGTGTCTGTTGGCTACTCAGATGTCTTCCTTTGAGAAGTGTCTGTTCATATCTTTTACCCATTTTATAATGGGGTTGTTTGTTTTTTTCTTTTCAGTACATTTGAGTTCCTTGTAGATCCAGGATGTTAAGCCTTTGTCAGACCCGGAGTTGGCAAATACTTTTTCCCAGTCTGTTGGCTGTCTTCCTGCTCTCTTGATGGTTTCTTTGGCTTTGCAGAAGCTTGTCAGTTTAATGAGGTCCCACTTGTCTATCTTATCTCTTATGGCCTCTGGGTTTCGGGTTTTGTTCAGGAATTGGATGCCAGTTCCAATTTCCATGAGGGTATGTCCTTCATTTTCTAAGGTTCTTATGGTTTGAGGTTTTACATTTAGGTCTCTGGTCCATTTAGAGTTAATTTTTGTGTATGGGGATAGATAGGGATCCTGTTTCAATCTTCTGCATGTGGTCAGCCAGTTTTCCCAGCACCATTTACTGAATAGGTTCTCCTCTCCCCAGTGGTAGGTGGTGGAGGCCTTGTCGAAGATGAGTTGGTTGAGAAATTGAGGTTTTGCTTCTGGAATCTCAATTCTATTCAATTGGTCTATATGCCTGTTCCTGTACCAATACCAAGCTGTTTTGATTATTGTAGCTTTATAGTAAAGTTTGAAGTCTGGTAATGTGATACCACCTGCTTTGTTTTTTTTGCTGAGGATTGTTCTGGCTATTCTTGGTCGTTTAGGTTTCCATATGAATTCCTGTGTTGTTTTTTCTAGGTCTGAGAAGAATATTGCTGGTAATTTGATGGGTATTGCATTAAATCTGTAGATTGCTTTAGGTAAGATGGACATCTTCACAATGTTGATTCTTCCAATCCATGAGCATGGGACATTTTTCCACTTGTTTGTGTCATCTTTGATTTCTTTGAGCAGTGTTTTGTAGTTTTCATTGTAATGGTCTTTCACGTTTCTGGTTAGGAAGATGCCAAGGTATTTCTTTTTTTTTTTTTTTGTGGCTATTGTGAATGGAATTGTGCTTTTTATTTGGGTTTCTGTTTGTTTATTATGGTGTAAAGAAATGCAATTGTCTTTTGCACATTTATTTTATATCCTGAGACTGCCAAAGTTCTTTATCAGTGTAAGGAGGTTTTTGACAGATTCTCTTGGGTTTTCAAGGTACATGATCATGTCATCTGCAAAGAGAGATAATTTGACTTCCTCTTTTCTTATTTGGATACCCCTGATTGCCTTCTCTTGTCTGATTGCTCGAGCCAGGACTTCCAATACTATATTGAACAGGAGTGGTGAGAGTGGGCATCCTTGTCTTGTTCCAGTTTTCAGGGGAAATGGTTCCAGTTTTTGTACGTTTAGGAGTATGCTGGCTGTGGGTTTCTCGTAAATGGCTTTTACTATTTTGAGGTATGTTCCCCGTATGCCTAGATGTTCTAGGTTTTTTATCAAGAATTGGTGCTGGATTTTATCAAAAGCTTTTTCTGCATCTAATGATATAATCATGTGGTTTTTGTTTTGACATCTGTTGATGTATTTAATTACATTTATGGTTTTACAAATGTTGAACCAGCCTTGCATCCCAGGGATGAAGCCTACTTGGTCATGATGGATGATTTCTGAGATGTGTTGTTGAATCCAGTTCGCTAGGATCTTGTTGAGAATTTTAGCATCTATGTTCATCAAAGATATTGGCCTGTAGTTCTCTTTCTTTGTTGGGTCTTTACCTGGCTTGGGTATCAGTGTGATGTTAGCTTCGTAAAATGATTTGGGGAGAGTTCCATCTTTCTCAGTCGCCTGGAATACCTTCGGTAGGATTGGTATAAGCTCCGCCTTCAATGTCTTGTAGAATTCTGCTGGAAAGCCATCTGGTTCAGGGCTTTTTATTGTAGGTAGTTTTCTTATTACGTAGTCAATTTCCTTGATTGTTATTGGTCTATTTAGGGTCTCAATTTCTTCTTGTTTCAACCTAGACAGGTTTTCTGATGACTGAAAGTCCTCCATCTCCAAAACGTTTTCAAGTTTGTTTCCATACAAGTGTACATAGTAGTCTCTAATGATCTTTTGTATTTCTTCAGGATCAGATGTGACTTCATCTTCTGTGTTCCTGATTGTGTTTATTTGGGCTTTTTCTCTCTTTTTCTTGGTCAGTCTAGCTAGGGGACCATCAATCTTGTTTATCCTTTCGAAGAACCAGCTTTTAGTTTCATTGATTTTTTGTATTATCTTTTTGTCTTCTATGTCCTGGATTTGGGCTTTTATTTTGGTGATCTGGATTCTTCCGCTGAAATTAGGACTTTTGTGGTCTTGCTTTTCCAGCTTTCTTAGATGGCTTGTTAGGCTGTCAATTTGTTATCCTTCCATTTTCTTCATGTGCGTTTGTAGAGATATAAATTCTCCTCTTACTACAGCTTTCATGGCATCCCAGAGATTTTGGTAAGATGTTTCTTCATTTTCATTTGTTTCCAGGTATATTTTAATCTCTGTTTTGATTTCATCATTGACCCAGGAGTTGTTTAGCATCATGCTGTTTAGTGTCCATGTCTTTGTGGGTTTTGGGGGAATCTTGTTGGTGTTAATGTTTATTTTTATTCCACCGAGTTCTGAGAAGGTGCATGGTAAAATTTCAGTCCTTTTAAATTTGCTTATGTTTGATTTATGGCCAAGTATGTGGTCAATCTTAGAGTACGTTCCATACGGTGATGAGTAGAATGTGTATTCTGTGGTCTTTGGATGGAGGGTTCTGGAGGTATCAATTAAATCCATTTGATCAAGAGTCACATTGAGGTTTTGGAACTCGTTGCTGATGATCTGTCTAGGGTTGTGAGTGGGGCATTAAAGTCCCCAGCTATGATGGTATTGGAGTCGATGTCTTTTTTTAGTTTACCTACGGGCTGCTTTATGAAAGTTGGTGCTCCTATGTTCAGTGCATATATGTTTAGGATGGCTATTTCTTGTTGATGGATTGAACCTTTTACCATTATGTAGTGGCCTTCTATATCTTTTTTAATTTTTGATAGCTTACAGGGTATTTTGTCTGAGATTAAGATCATGACTCCTCCTTTCTTTTGTGTTCCATTTGCCTGAAAATTTGTTTCTCATCCTCTTACTTTGAGTCTGTGAGTGTCCTTTCTAGTGAGGTGAGTCTCTTGAAGGCAATAGATTATTGCCTGGTGATATTTTATCCATTTTGCCATTCTATGTCTTTTCAGTGGTGCATTTATTCCGTTCACATTCAAACTAATTATTAAAATGTGAGAGTTGATCCCTATCATATTGTTCTTACAGAGTTGTTCTTCCTGCTTGTGTGTTGTCTTTCTTTTGGTTTTAGAGTTGGATCATGTGTGCTTTTAATCTTTTGCTTGTACTCTTGTGAAGAACGTTGTTGTTCTTTTTTCCTTTTCTTCTGTGTTTAATACTTTCGTAAGTGTTTCTTGTAGAGGTGGTCTGGTGGCAGCGTAGGTTCTTAGGGATTGGATATCTGGGAAAGATTTCAATTCTCCCTCACTGCTGAAGCTTGACTGGGTAGGTTATTCTTGGTTGAAATTGTTTATCTTTTAGAACTTTGAAGATAGGGCTCCAAGCTCTCCTAGTCTGGAGGGTTTCTGTAGATAAATCTGCTGCTATTCTAATTGGTTTTCCCTGGTAGGTAGTCTGACCTTTTTCTCTTGCAGCCTTTATTTTTTTTTATACCTACTTTGTTTAGGCGAATTATTATGTGTCTGGGAATTGGTCTTCTCATTTGTTGTCTGCAGGGGTTCTCTGAATATCTTATGTTTGAATTTTTTCATCATTGATGAGATGAGGGAAGTTTTCCTGAATGATTTCATGAAATGTTTGTTCCAGTGTGGCCTCTGTTTCTCTCTCTCCCTCAGGAAGGCCAATTACTCTTAGGTTCCATCTCTTGAAGTGATCATTCATCTCTTGAAGGTTTTGTTCTGTCTTTTTGAACTTCTTTTCTATGCTTTTGACAGTTTTGGTTAGTTCTGTGTTTTGGTCTTTGAGCTCTGAGATTCTTTCTTCTGCTTGGTTAATTCTGCTTTCCATGCTTATTAGTTTGTTATTTATTTCCATCACAGTATTCTTTACTGCTGTTATTTCTGACATCAGCTCCTTCCTGTTTTCCTCTTGTCTCTCCTCAAAATTTTAAATTCTATTAATGTCTTGATGTCTGGGTTTGTTGCATGTGACCAGTCATTGTGGGGGCTCTTCATTGTTTGTGTTCCAGAGTCTGTTTTCTCAGTGTGTGACCTCCCAGGGGTCTGTGTGAGACCTATATTCTTCTTTTGGTTTTTCTTCATTTGTGCGGTTTTTTCCCTCCCTACTTTTTTCTTTCCCTGCATGTCACCGTCTTCTTTAATTCTGTTATTCAGGTGTAGAGGGATTGCTTTTATTTCTGTTTGTTCAATCTCCTATTCTTGTTATGTATACCCTCTTACTTTGTTCAATTCTGGAGTTGCACTGTAGGTGGGGAGTGGTCCTTTTTGCAGTTTTGAGATTTACTTAAGCCGGGAGCTGTGGTTCAAAATCTATCTGCAGGTCCTGGTATCCACCAACAGTTGTATGGATAATCTGAGACCCACTTCCCACTGCCTTGGAATCTGTCCATGCAGTGGGGCTGTAGGTTTACTCCCTGAAATAAAATGAGGTTAGCAGAGGGAAGAGAATGGAGCAGACAGTGGGGGGATGAGAGGGGTGGTGAGAGAGAGGAGTAAGGGGGGAAACAGATGAGTGTATCAACAAATGGAGAGAGAGACCTAAACTGAAACTGATAAAAACAATAGACCACGGCTACAGACTAACCAGCTCCCATACAAAAAAAAATAAAACATACAATGATGCTAACATACAAGCTAACCAACCACCTTATTGGTGTGCTGTTCCTCTATACAAAGATATGGTTTATAAAGAGGAGAAAAGAGAAGAAAATGAAGAGGAAAAAAAGGAACAAAACAATAGGAATAGAATCAAGTCATTAAACTAACACAACCAATCGAGCACACTCTGAGACTTTTCGTTTAAGTCCAATGTCCTTTCAGTTCTGATTTCTAGCTGTCTTCTCAAGCTGGTAAATTAGTTCACAGCTGGGGTCAGTTGCCCCTGGCCTGCTATGAAGGACAGTTCAGATCACCCTCAGTTCACCACTCAAATCTGGCCTGTGTCTGTTTTTCAAACTTGTTTTTCCATTTCGGTGTTGTTACCTTGAATCGCCAGCAGGTGGTGCTAACTCAGCTGCTCCCCCAGAGGGTGTGGGGCCGGACAGGAGCTGGGCAGAGGCCGGAGATGGAAGCCTGCCTCAGGGCACCCGGGAGGAGACCCACGGCCGGCAGGACATCACGGTGGCAGCAGAGGTGGCAGCGATCCCAGCAGATCTTGCCTGCAGGGGCTTCAAGGACTGAAATCGTGGATCGCTTCAGGCACGGGTGGCGCGATGCGCTATGGCTGCCACGGAGGCCGTGGCAGCGCCGGCAGCTGCTGTGTCTGCAGCTGCAATGGCTGTCCAGACCGCTGCGATGCCCCAGCGGTGGTGACGGCTGAGCCCCGTGTGAAGAGCAGGTTGCCAACGTTGGAATCCGAAGCCCCCAGGGAGAGAGCCAGAGACCTCTGCGTTCTCTTTTGCAGAGGGTCTCATAGAGCAGGCTGCCCTGTCCAGGTGTCCTCTCACTCAGGGTTCTGAGTCTGTGGACCGCCTGAGGTCTCAAGCTAGATGAGGGGCCATGCTTTTTTTTTTTTTTGAGTTGGAGTCTCACTCTGTTGCCCATACTGGAGTGCAGTGGCCGCTCCCGGCCACCGCAGCCTCGATCTACTGGGCTCCAGCGATCCTTCCGCCTCAGCCTTCCGAGTAGCTGGAAGTACAGGCACGCACTACCATGCCCAGCTAATTTATTTGATTTATTGTAGAGATGAGGTCTTGCCAAGTTGCCCAGGCAGGTCTCGAACCCGCAGGCTCAGGCAATTCACTCACCTCGGCATCCCAAGGCATGGGATTACAGGCTGAGCCACCAAGCCCAGCCCTTGGAGCCACGCTTTCCATGGCACAACTCATGTGGGCTTTCACCCGACAGCCCCGAGTCCGGCTGGCTCCCTCCATCAACCACACACCCCAGCACCCCGGTGGGTCAACGCGGCTCACCTGTCACTCTGGCCTGGCTGTCCGTTGTGATGATGACATGAACCAGCCTGGTTAAGGGACCCCCCAACCTCTGTTGCTCTGGATTCCACCATCCCGCTTGTATTGTGAAGCTGGGTTACAGCAGAATCGACCTGGATCTATCGCAGATGGAAATGCTGAAGCTTCTCCAGAGACGCTGGCACTGCCTGCACTGGAGTATCCATCACATCCTCGTGAGCGGGCATCCTCTGGGCCATCACAGGGGACGTAGCAGGTGTGGGCTCTTAGGACATATGTGACACAGGCAAGCTGCACCCCACCTACTGAGCTCAGACCCGTGCGTCAGTGGGACTCCAGGCCGCTCTGCCGGGAAGCCCCCACCTGATGGGGAAGCCTGCCGGGCATCTCCAGGGAGCCATCGCCCTGAGCTCCTGGAAGCCACAATCGGGGTGAGCCGCCCCACATTCACAGTCCTGCCCTGTCCATTCTTGTCATCTGTCCTTGGTCTGACATGTCCGGGAGACACCCCAGTTCCAGCCACCACCTGCAACCAGCCCTGCGGTTCCTTCTGAACACAGGCTCTTTCTCCTCCCAGCCAAGCGTGGGACTTCCCACCAGGCTGACACTGCCTTTCAGCCAGGGTGGTGGCAGGTGCAGGGGCACGTCTGAGAAAAACAAGCCTCACTTTTGAAAGGCACCTGCTCAGATTAGGTCACGGTGTGTCCCCAGGCAGGCCGAGGCTGTTTTTCTCTGGCAAGTGCTTAGTGGCTCTCCTGGCAGTCCTGGAAGGCAAAGGGTAATTTAGAAGTTCAAAATTCCTAGGTGTGTCCACCTAAGGTCTTTCCCCTCCTTCCTGGAATTCCTGCTATAGGATAAGACCCTGACCCAGGTCTTTGCCAGCTCTCCCTGCAGCTGTCCTAAGAGGTCCCAGAGGCGCCGCCATCCAGAGCACCCTTGGGTTGTCAAGTGACAATCTCCAGACAGGCGGGCCCTGGGGCCTTCCGGTAGGTGGGCTGTTCAACCCTCAGCCATCCTGGGAGTCCACTCTTCACACCTCGCTTTTACTGTCCTGACCCAAGCCAGAGTTTGAGGGGAAGGCTTCCCATCGTGCTTTCTCCAGTGATGTAATTTCCATGAAGCAGCATTAAGGAGGAGGAAGCAGAACAGGGCGAGTGGAAGGCAACTACCCCCCACCCCGGCCATGCCCTGCGGAGGCGTGGACCAGCCGCACAGTGTGGGCTGGGCCACGTCTCAGAGTGGTCCAGAAGAGGGAGGGGCGGAAGGGAATGTCCCCGCTGTCCTCCTGGCGAGTGTCGCCTCTGCTTTCTGTGTCCACCTGGCCCCTCCACAGCTACCGGGGATGTCACGTGTCATACCTCGTTCAGGTGGTGTTCTCCCCAGCCCAAAGATGGCGAAAGCGGACGTGGAGCTGAGCACAACAGACGCTGGGGCTCCTGGGGGCAGGGGCCGAGGGCTGAAGAGCTACCTGCCGGGCACCATGCCCACAGAGTGCTGGGGTCAACAGAAGCCGCAACTCACCATCACGCAACTCACACAACAAACCTGCACATGCACCCCCAGATCTAAAATTTAAAAAATACAAAGGTAGCGAAAGGAGATGGACGGGTGACATGTGCCTGTAGTCCCAGCTACTCGGGAGGCCAACACAGGAGGATGGCTGGCGGCCAGGAGTTCAGACCCAGCCTGGGCAGCACAGCAGGACCCTATCTCAATTGATAATTTTTAAAAAATGGAAGTGGTGAGGAGGACTGAAAGTTCTGACGGTGGCCTAGGGTCTGGAAGCAGACAGGCCAGCATGGCGGCGTCACTGCAGCTGCGAGGCAGGGTGGCGTGGTCAAGGGCTGGAGGGGGAGTGGAGGCAGGAAGTCCAGGGTCCTGGGGGAGGCGTGTCTGACTCGCGTGTCCCCTGAGGCTGCACCAAGGCCATCGGGGAAGACAGAGCCGGGAGGGGGAGCCCGGATTCCTGGCACCCTGGCGTCACAGGCCAGCCCGCACCACTCACCCCAGCTGTCACTTTGTTTCAGATACTGGCACTGGAGGGCTTTGCAGAAGCAGCCAGGCCTGCATTCCAACCAAGACACCCCGTGACTCAGAAACCTTATCCCAGGAAGCCAGCTGTAGACACCACGCATGCACAGATGCAGATATGAATATTTATTACCCTGCTAACACAAAAGTGCGCTCAGGTGTCCCCAGCCATCCAAGTGTGCATCAGGGGGCGTGTGGCACTGGACCCCAGTTACCCCCCGTGTGAAACACAGTCAGCAACCCGAGGAAAGGCAGCAGCTCTTTCTGCTTTGACCTGAAAAGAATTTAAAGAATTTTTTAATTAAAAAACTGTCAAATGGTGCTAATGCTAATCTGTGAGAAAATACCACAAAATGACACATCCCCGTGTGTATTTCTGTGGATGTTCGTGTATTTTAGGACAGGGCAGAAGCACACCTTCAGCATGGGAGGGCTGGGTGTGCCAAGCAGCCCTGGCGGGCACGTGGCTCGGTGTTGACAGCCGGTACGTGCGGGGCGGAGCAGGCGCTGAAAGCGGGACCAGAGGAGATGTGACTGCGTCTGTGCTGCTTTCACTCTTTTAACAAGAGAAGGCCTTCCGGTGTCACTTGTGTAATTTAAAGTTAATTTTAAAACACAGAGGCATTCACAGTTTGTTCTCCCGGGGAGGTGGGATGATGTTGTTCCGTGTTCTCTCCTGTCCATTCCAGTTTTTCTACAGTGAACGTTTATCACCTTCATTGTAAAAAATTTCTAAAAACTCCTTTTTTTACCTAAAGCATGAAGGCACAGATACACGCCAACAACACTAGAAACCAAAAATAAAAATTTCAGGTGTCTCAAACCAAATGTCCACTAACTGCCTCATTTTGGTGAAAGAATTTAGAAGCACACTCTTGGGCTGTAATCTATTTGCCTCGTGGACTGAACCTCAGAAAAGGCAGAACATATTTGGGCACATTCCGGTGTCTCCAAGGCTGAACAGGGGTCTGCCTCAGCCCCTCCCCCGCCGTCCCCGGCATGTCCGACCTCTCTCTGATCCCTGCCACTTTCCTCTTTCATTGCGAACTTGGAGGCAACAGCGGTGGTTTGCCTCAGGCAGGAGCCCACAGGGGCGTGCAGGGACACTGCACCCCAGGGTGCTGGCTCCCCAGGGACAGGCTTGGAGGGGGCAGACTGGAGCGCCGAGGGGGCCATGCTCTCGGGGTCTGGTCTGCTGTGGAATGTGCTGATCGAAGGAAAACTAAAATTCTCATCTGGCTTTCTGGGTTGGTCGGGAAGCCCTGGTCTAGTAGTTTCCAAACCTTTTTACCACCCTACACAACACAGCCTAGAAGAGTGTGTTGACCGCACGGTTGACGGGCTCTTGGCAAGAGGGTGATTGCTAGCCGCGTTGATTTATCTGTTACCAGAGTCAGATGAGAAATTGTATCTTTCCATCCTGAAAAGTCCCGGAGTTGGAGGCTGTTTCATTCAGACACTGTCATTCTTTTCTTTTTTGTATTACCTTGGCAAACACCATGTGTTTTGTTCCCCAACCCTTCACGTAAAGCCCCGTTTATTCAGCATGTCTCATGCCAACAGATGATCGAGGCGACAGCTTTAGCAAGGGTTTCATCACTGAATGACACGAGTTGCCCCCTTTCGAGGCTGTAGTCACGGTGTCCCTGCTGCTTACCACCAGGCTGTGTTCCCAGGGCCACATGTCTCCATTTTTGCTACAGCAGCACCCCAATTCCAGAGCAGAACAAGGTGACAGTCTCCCTAGGCTGGCCGTGCTGAAGGAGCAATCCTGCGTCCCCAGGCTCACAGGAACAGGGTTTCAGTCTTGCTCACAATCACAAACGGCAAACAGCGAGGATCAGCCGCATCTCTGGGCCACAAGCTGCCTCCTTGGAGGCCCAGGAGGAGGGAGCGAAAGGGACAGTGCCAGTCTCACGACAGAGGAGGGAGGTCTCAGGGCGGAGGAGGGCCCGGTAGGCGGATGCTGAAGCTTCGTAGCCGAAGAGGCCTAGCCTGGGAGGCCCAGCCCTCACACGCACAGGGCATTGTCCGAAGCCACTTGAAGGCCAGGGCTGCTCTTGGTGGCCTGGGAGGTCCAGAACCCCCTAAGAGAAGCCGGCACTCTTTTGAGCAGCTGTCCAATCTTCCAGCATCCCTGGAGTGCAGTGTAACCCAGACATGCACACCCTCTCCCCACCCTCTCCTCGCCTTTCTGTCTCACAGGGAACAGCAGACATCTGTGGCGGTTCCAGAATGTTCCTACTTAAGAGGAAGAACTGGCTGGCCATCAGGTCAGGAGGAGGAGCCGGGAGAGCTTTCTGACACAGAGTCTCCGACGTGGCGCAGTCTCTGTTTAGATTGTGTGGTCGTTTGAGGTGCTCGACGGAGCTGACCGAAACCCTGGCCCCTGGCTGGTCACCCCTGTCACCGTTCCCCAGTCAAGAAGCAATCGCAAGCAACCCATGCCCAGGCCCTGTCTCTAGGGCTGCCCCATGCAGCAGCCGCTGCCCATGTGGCCACTGAGTACCTAGAGCACAGCCCATTCAACGTAGCTGTGCTGAACGTAAATATCCAGTCGACTTGAAAGACTTTGCACAAGAAATACACATCAAATATGTCTTCAATACACATTTTTACATCAGCAACATTTTGAAACGGCAATATCTGGGGCATGTTGGATTAATACATGAATAAAATGAATTCCATTGGTTTCTACCTTTTGGGTGGCTATTGGACAATTTAGACCCACACCTGTGGGCTTCGTTTTGGCTTCGCTATGTCTCCATTAGACGCGTTTGCTGCAGGCCGCCTCTTCCTCGTCCCCGGGAGGCCACAGCCTCCGCTCAGGCCTTTGTCTTCTTTCAGCGAGGTCCTCCTGCCTCCAGTCTCCCTCCAGCCCCTTCCCCAAAGTGGCCAGAATAACCTTTTAAAATGCAAATCACACATGCCCATTCGGCCAGCCTGGCATCCCGCCATGGGTCTCCGGGGCCTTGAGTTCTGTAGTTCCCCGCCTGGGGCCCTCCCTGATAATCCAGACCCTGGTCTTCAACCTGGAGTTCCCCAGGCGGGGAACACACAAGATCTTCCAGAGGGAAGGGCACATCTGGTTTTAAGACAGTCCCTTTCTCAGAAGGGGGAGGGGCAAAGGGGCAGAGGGGCGAAAAGTCACCCATCGGGTACAATGGGCGCAGGTGGGGCAGTACACAGACCAAAGCCTTTTTGTATCCCCAGAGCTACTGAAATTTAAAAGGAAGAAAAAGTAAAGTAAATTTTAAAAAAAAGAAAAAAGAGTCGGCCTCCAGAGCCTCTGCCTCCGGATGTTCACACACTTGCCGCCTTTTGCGGACTTTGGCGGGTTCCTGCAACCAAAGTGCTCGCTCCCCTTCCTTTCACCACGTCTCTCATGTCTTAAGAAAGCAAAGGATTTAAAAAACGTGGTGCATATGCACGATGGAATACCACGCAGCCATAAAAAAGAACAAAATCATGAGTCTCGCAGCAACCTGGATGGAACTAGAGTCTATAACGCTGAGTGACCTCTCACAGAAACAAAGATCTGAGTATCGCATGTTCTCACTCATATAGCAGACCCTGATCATCTAACGCACTACCATAGGAAAATGACTGACAGTGGTGGGAAACTATGGGGGGGAAAGGGGATGGGACTAATGGTAGTAAACATCTGTCTGGGGACGGGGAGACACCTGTTATCAACAAGGGGGCCTGAATGAAGCATATTTGTATGCCTAACCCTTAACTGTACCCCACAATATCAAAATAAAAAATATTGATTAATAAAAAAAAAGCAAAGGAGTCAGGAGTCTTGCTACAAAGATTCTGATGCAGCAATCCAGCAATTTCTTGAAGCAAGGCCCATCACAGCCTCCTGCCCGCTGTAAGATGTTGCCACTGCTATACCCATAAATGCTATACACTTGTTTTTAAATATGCAATAAAACAGAATTTTTGGAGACTTTTTAGGAGACAAAGTCAACAAGAAGGGCTAGTGAGTATATTGAACTCTCATGACTAGCCAGCAGTAGGGAAGAGTCCTTCTTGTCACTGGTGTCAACAGAGGCCATGTGGGAACCTGACCCTTCACCTCCACCTGGCAGTGATGCGGTAGCCTTGACCTCATGCCAGAGCAGTGTTCAGAGCAGAAGGACACTTGTGAAACAGAAGATTTAAGTAACATCCAGAGTCTCACAACATACTTGCCAAAATGTTCAAGTTTTATCAAAAATCACTAATTATATCAAGAATCAAGAACATCTCAACCTGAATTTTTTTTAAAAAGACACTAATATGACACAAATGTTAAAATTCTCAGACAAGAATTTTAAATCAGCTGTCATAAAATGATTCAGTGAGCAATGACATACACACTTGAAACGAACGAAAATACATGATGTCTTAGCAAAGAAAGAGAAGCTATAAAGAAGAACCAAATGGAAATTTAGAACCAAAAAACAATAGAATAAAAACTCACCACACAGGCTCAACAGCAGAATGGAGAGGAGAGAACTTATGAACTTGAAGATACAAGTTCTCAGTTGGAGTATCAGAAAGAAAACAGACGGAAGAAAATGAACAGAGTTTCTGAGACACGGAGGACTGTAAAAACAGACCCACCATTCATGTCACTTGAAGACCAAAAAGGAGAGGAGAAAGAGGGCAGGCTGAGAACGTATTTGAAATAATAGTAGCTGAAAATTTCCCAGACTTGGCAGAGACACAGACCTACACACCGAGAAAGCTGGTAAACAGGATAAATCCAAAGAAATCCACACCAAGATGCGTCTGAGGCAAACCTCTGCAAACTAAAAATAAAGAAAAAGATCTCCAAAGCAGCTAAAGTGAAATGACACCTTAACTGTAAGAGAAAAACAATTTGAATGACAGCAGGTTTCTCATCAAAAAGCCTCAGTGCCTAAGGAAGCAGCGTAACATTTTCCACATGCTGAAAAAAAAGCTACCGACCCAAAATTTCAATGAAAATGCCCTTCAGGAATGAAGAAGAAGTCAAGACATTCTCAGACAAAGAAAGACTGAGAGAATTTGTCAACAGCAAACCTGTGCCCAAAGAATAACTAAAATAAGTTTTCTAAACAGAAGATAATGATTAAAGAAAAAATCTTAGAATACAAGGAAAAAAGAAAAAGTAACAAAAGCAAAAATTTTGGCAAATAACAATAAACTTTCCTTCTCTTGAGTCTTCTAAGTTATGTTTGAAAGGGTAAACTGAGGCAAGGCGGGCTGTGCCATGGGAAAGAGGCAAAGAATTGCAAAGGAGAAACAAAGTTTGTTATCCACTTTCTACAGACTTAAAGGGGCCAGCACTCATAGGCGAGCATGGCCTCGAAGGCTGGGGAGCTGGGTATATTTAAAGCTCTGGGAGAGGAGTTTGGGCTACAGAAAATGTTTAAAGGCGCGCTTCCTGATGTAGATAACAGAAATGAAGTCTACTTAATTTATCAAGTCATGTTCATGCCCTGATTTTATATACCTGTATCTATCAATAAACATTGTGATACTTGGGGAAAAAAATCACTTAGTTCTTATGTCATCAGGCACCAGTATCTCATGACTCCAGGTGGTGGGCTGGAGGCCAGTCACAGTAAACTAATAACAATATACCAAGGCCAGAAGCACAGATGCTTAGAATTAGGACTGGACCAGCTTAAGTGGCTTAGAATAATGACCAGGTTTTAACCCCAGGAGTGCTGGTTCTGTCACTTGCTAACGATCTGCTGGACTGCTCAGCAAAGTGTAGCAGGGCTAGAGCTGAAGCTAAAATGGCTGCACCATGGCTAGAATTATTTTCCCAAGTTCTTTTATTCTAAGTTTCTTGGGGTTCCTGCCTTTCAATGTTTGACAGCTAAAGCGAAAATTATAACACTGTCTGATGTGGTCCTTGATATATGAAGAGATAAAGAGGAAGTATTGAAGGTAATTCTATTACACGTAGGAAAGATAAAGGCAACAAAAGAGAAATGTTTTCTACACTTTACCTGAACCAGGAAGTCGTTCACACAAGTAAACTGTGATGTTATGTATATGTAATGCAATACCTAGAGTAACCACTAAAGATATTACACAGTGAGATACACTCGAACATTCTAGTTAAATCAAAATAAAATTCTAGAAAATGTTCACATGGCCCATAGGAAAGCAGGGGGAAAATAGTTTTAAAAAAGAACAAACAGAAAACAAAAAATGCAAGACTTAAGCCTTAACATATCAATAATTTCATTAAATGTAAATGGTTTGAATAGAACAAGTAAAAGAGATTTACAGAGTGGGGAGAGGAAAAAAATAAACCATGCACTAACTACATGCCATCCATAAGAAGCTCACTTCCAACATAATAATACTGGTAGATTGAACACAAAAGGATAAAAAATATATGCCATGCAAATAGTAATCAAAAGAATGCACACGTGGCTACATTGACATCAGGTAAAGTAGACTTCAGATCAAATAAAACTACCAGGGACAAAGTGGACATTGCATAGATAACCCTGAACGTGTATGCACAAAACAGAACCACAAAACATATGCAGCAAAGATGACAGAAATAAAAAGAGAAACAGACAAATTCACAATTACAGCCGGACACTTTAAAACCTCTATATCAACAACCGAAGGATCAACCAGAGACAAAGATCAGCAAGTTGTAGATCTCAACTCCACAACCCAAAGGGATTTGTCATCTGTAGACCACACCATTCTTTTCAAGTGCCCATGCAACATAGACCTCAAAATAGATCTTCATTTGAGCCATGAAACAAACATCAACAAATTTAAAAGAATTAAAATTATACAGAGTGTGTTCTCTGACCATATTGGACTCAAACTAGAAATAAATGGCAGGGGAAAAAAATTCTTCAAACACTTGGAAACTAAGCAACACCCTGCTAAATAATCCATCAGTCAAAGAGGAAGTATGACATGAAGTCAACACATGCACTAAACCTAAAGAAAAGTGAAAACACAACATATCAGAACTTGTAGGACCCAGGCAGAGTGGTGTTGACACGTTACATTTATAGCACTGAATGCTTACATTCGGAAGAGGAATAAACTCAAGTCAATAATCCAAACTCCTATATCTCAAACCTGGAAAAGAGAAGAGAAAAATGAACCCAAAGCAAGCAGAGGGAAATAAATAATAAATAGTGGGAATCCACAAAATATAAATAACTGACTGGACAAGCAATTGAAATACACAGTTTATTTTGTTGTGAAGATTAAATTAATTGATATATGCAAAATGCTTATAGCAGTGCCCAGCCCAAAGTGACTGGGCAATAGTGTTAGTTCTTATTATTTGTTAACAAAATATTTGAGAACAACTGGAGT
Source organism: Cephalopachus bancanus (assembly GCA_027257055.1). NCBI lineage: Eukaryota > Metazoa > Chordata > Mammalia > Primates > Tarsiidae > Cephalopachus > Cephalopachus bancanus. The sequence goes on from JAPVLO010000090.1 coordinate 5,318,211, forward strand.
AAGAAATTGTGAAGGCCATTAGTCTCTTGAATAAAAATTCAAAAGAGCAATTGTTAGGGTGACAAGTTTATTCTTTTAGGAGATTTGCTAGGGATTTTGCAAACTCTGACATCTAATATTTCTGTGTATCCACAATGCACACATTCAATTTTCATCTCAACCTCAAATTCTCTTCAGTGTCATGATGCAGCGTCAAAATCAGTTTCTCTGTCAGCATCAACAAAAACACCAGGTTTGTTTTTTCCCAGTTCCTCATCACATATGAATTTCATTCAACTCTCTGGAGGTGAAGTCAGATACGGTAAAAACTTGCTAGATCTCTTGGAGGGGGCAGGCACATAACATCAAAAAGGTACCTGATCTCAAACCAGACAAAATGGGGACCAAAGGGAGGCCCAAACATTACCTGTACAATATACCTAATCCTGAATTTTACCCCACATCTGTAAAATAAAATATTAAAAATTAAAAAAAACTTGCTAGATCTCGATGGTGAGGCCAGGGGCTGTGTGACTTGTTGCACTTGTTACTTGTGGTACCCCACATGCTTGGAGTGATACCTGACCCTGAGCAGTGGCTCCACAAACACTTGCCGAATGGATGAACGAGTGAATGAGCTCAGGAGATGGATGACGGACGTGGAAGGTGAAGGAAAATGAAGCGCTGAAAATCCATTCAACGCGTCAAGCTCGAGCACCGTAAGGGTCCTGATGATGCAGGCGTCCCGCTAGGGACCCAGGTGACTTGAGGAGCTCACAGTGTTCCAGGGTCACCGGGGCCTGGGAACTCGCAGCCCAGCACCAGTCCCACCCCCCAGCAGTCTCGTGTGTGCCACGCGACCTCGCCACCCGGCATGGTTGACGGCGCCAGCGTGAACACTGGACCTCGCTGGATCAGTCAGTCTCTTTCTCTGAAGCCAAGATTCTGCTGGACATAGGGAACTGAGCGCGCAGTCAGCCAACTTCCGCCAAGAGCGTGGAGAAGCAGGGACAGCCAGGCTGGAGGAAGAAGCAAGCTGTCTCCGGTAAGCCAGGCAGAAGCAGGAGAGGGAAGGCTGCCTACGGGACCGCGCGGTTTCTGGTCCCGGTGCAATTCCTCCCAGGGGCCCAGCTGCCTTCCTGCCTTTGTGTCTGGAGAGCCTCATAATAAATTCGCCTTTTGGGGAGAACGACAAACAATCCGACTTGCCTTATGCTGCTCTGAGTCCAGAATCATTGAGTAGATGTGGAAGAAGAGGATTGGTTCGGCTTGGGACATATTCAGTGTGATTTCCTATCCTTCTGCTGGAATGTTGGTACCTCAGTTGACCACGACTGTCCTACTCTCTTCCTGATGTCTCGAGTAAGTGCCCAGGCTTTTTCTTCCTGTCCTTTTAAGAGACATCTAGTGTGACAACAAGGTGCTTTTCTCCCCACCTTAACCTCAGAAGAGAAAGTAGCCTTCCTTCCCAAACCCCCGAGCACCTTGCGGTGCCAAGTCCTCTGCAGTGAGTAGTCCTGGGAGGGAAGCGGCAGAGCTCCAGAGGGGCAAGTCGTCAGACACGAGCACGGCAGACACAGGGTCTGTTCTTGTGGTCATGCCCCCGGCGTGATGTTCTCCCCGTGGAATACAGGAAAAACAGGTCAGGAGACACATGCAGAGAGCAGGAACGGCTGAGCTACCGAACAGCACACGCGTGGGGAAACGCACACCATTTCCCACCGCGGCCTCCCCGCCTCTCCAGGACACCTGGCAGAGAAAGGCTGCGCGTGCCCCGCCCCCTCTTTGCAAACTGATCCCCGCCTGTCGCCAGGCTTCGGGCTCACAGCCCACGCTCCTCCGGTTGCTAAGTGCACTGTGTTGTCACAGCGTGTTCCACCGGCCCCAGGCTTCTCCCGATGTGAAAGCTGTGTTTCTAATCGGAGGCTGGAGGCAAAGCCCTTGTCTTTCAAACACAGCGTTCTCCGAAAACAAAGAAACAGTACCCTTTGGGTGTCAACCAGCTCAAATTAAAGCCAATTTCACAAAGTCGGGAAAAGCTTATAAGCTTTAAAATTCAGTAGTGTTATCTTACAACTTGGACTCCCAAGATGATGTATAGATTAGTTTCATTTAATCTAGGAGATGTAGATTAGTATTATCAGCTTCACCTCACCAGGAATAAAAATCAGAAAATGCCACGAAATGTATTTCTTCCTAACACGATAATGGGTCTGTCGATGAGATGCACTTCAAGAGGCTTTGAGTTTTCTAAGTCAACAGCATAAATGAAATTTTAGGCAAAAGTTTAAGATTGCGATTTTAAAAAAACTTCCCGGCTATGGGGAGAACTATGTAAGAATATTTAGATTTAATGGGTGGATATATGTACACTTAGCAAGTATGTATTTAGTGAGAGCACTTTAACAGAGGAGGCACCAGTTAGATAGAAGCTGCAATTCGCAGGCCTGAGAATGTAGAGTCTAATGGTAGAGACCGGCCATTCATTCAGACAGCAGGTTTATTGTTTGTTTGTTTGTTTGTTTGCTTTTGAGTCGGGATCTCTGTCACCCAGGCTGGGCTCAGGGGAGCCTTTCGCGTCAGCCTCTCAAGTAGCTGGGACTACAGGCACACGCCACCACATCTGGCTAAGTTTTTGATTTTCTGTAGAAACGGGCTCTCACTATGTTGCTCAGGCTTGTCTCGAACTCCTGGGCTCCTGTAATCTGACCACCTCAGCCTCCCAAAGTGTCGAGATGACAGGTGTGAGTCACTGCGCCTGGTCCCATACAAGTTTCTATCAAGTGTTTACAAGATGCCTTGCTGCATCCTCAACGCTTTTTTTTTTTGAGTTGGAGTCTCACTCTGTCACCCAGGCTGGAGTGCAGTGGCATGCTCATGGCCACCGCAGCCTCCACCTGCTGGGCTCAGGGGATCCTTCCGCCTCAGCCTTCCAAGTAGCTGGAACTACAGGCACGCACCACCACATCTGACTAATTTTTTGATTTATTGTAGAGATGAGGTCTTGCCAAGTTGCCCAGGCTGGTCTCGAACCCCTGGGCTCAGGCAATCCTCTCGCCTCGGTCTCCCAAAGTGCTGGGATTACAGGCATGAGCCACTGCGCCCAGCTGGGTCCTCAATGATGACACCATAGCACTGGACCACGTCAACATATGTCATCAGGCTTATAACCTCTTACTTCAAGACTTACTAATGTTGCAAGCAACGGATGCTTTTTGAAAAAGCTCAGAGCCGGGCTCGGTGGCTCAGCCTGTAATCCCGCGCCTTTGGGAGGCTGAGGTGAGCGGATTGCCTGAGCCCGCGGGTTCGAGACCCGCCTGGGCAGCGAGACCTCATCTCTATAATAAATCAAAAAACCAGCCGGGCATGGTAGCACATGCCTGTAATTCCAGCTACTCGGAAGGCTGAGGCGGAAGGATCGCCGGAGTCCAGCAGGTCGAGGCTACAGTGGCCGGAAGCGGCCACTGCACTCCAGTCTGGGCGACAGAGTGAGACTCCAACTCAACAAAAAAAAAAAAAAGAAAAAGCTCAGAGCATACAGAAGTAAAGAGTGAAGACTCTCCATGACTAGCTCCACTAGGGGGGGCCACCACTGTGATGCTTTGGGGTGTCTTTTCACTTCCTAAAATAAACACAGGCTGGACGTGGTGGCCCACACCTGTCATCCCAGCACTTTGGGAGGCCGAGGCGGGAGGACTGCTTGAGCCTAAGAGCCTGAGACCAGCCTGAGCAACATAGCGAGACCTCATCCCTACAAAAAAAACAAAAAAATTAGTCAGGCATGGCGATGCCTGCCTATAGTCCCAGCTACTCGGGAGGTTGAGGCAGTATCTGAGAGGCGCGTGGCTCCAGGGTCACTGCAGGTCTCTGCCATAATCAGCAAGAGAAGCATGTAGGACACATGTGAAAATGATTATGAAATTAACGGCCATGGAAACACACTACAGCAACAAAGGAGGACAAAACAATGTACGACTACGTTATAGTCATTAAAGCGATGCCGTTACTGTCAGAGGAAAGCAGTGTATCCATGGAAAAGACAGTGAGAGGAAACTGAGCTGTGAATACAGGAAAATTCAGTTTCTGCTAAGAGGGATGTTTCAGAGATGTTGGGAATAAAGGCATGGCTCTGTGAACAGTGATGAAACAACTGGCTTCACAGCTGGACAAATGCAAAGTCAGATTTCTACTTCATTTCATGCCAAAAACTCTAGGCTGTTAAAAATGCAAAAACATTTCACAGTTCTAGAAGGAAAAAACACAGGAGCATATGTTCATAATCATTTTCAGCCACCCCAGCACACACAAACGTGCACACACTCACATGCGCGCACACACACGACACACACGCACGTGGAATGAATAGAAAAATGTCACTTTCATGTATTACGATGGGAATATAAGTTGGCACACTTTGAAAGGGAAACTCAGAAGTTTCTGAAATATACTTTAAAGTAGGTATTCCTTTGATCTATCCATTTCTTTTCTAGGCATTTACTCTTCAGAAATATTCAAGTCTAGGCACAGAAACATTATTTGCAGCATTCTTGGTGAATATATCACAGCAACCTGTGTGTACAATGATCGGAGAATGTAATACCTGAATTAAAACAAGTTCATACCATGGAATATGGTTCAATCTTTGAAAAAAATGAGCTGAAAGAAGAAATGCCACAATATAATCCTGAACAAAAGAACAGACATTGCAGGAGGGTAACGGACACCATTGGGGTTCTTACAATGTGCTTTTCGTGACTGACTGTTAATTTTCACAATGCCATGAAGTATGCACCTATATGATGCCCATTTTAAAGGCTGGAATGTTTTGGCAGTGAGATGTACAGTGGCTTGAAAAAGGGGACCCAGCTCGTAATGGTAGAGTTGGGATTCGAATCCAGCCAGTGTTGCTTAAAGCCCGTGAGCTCAAGCGCTATGCTGTTCTGACTCTGTGGATAGTATGATACAATTTTTCTAAATATTTGTATTAGCATGTGTTTGTTTATTTATTTGGAGTCAGGGCCTCACTCTGTCACTTGAGCTGGAGTGCAGTGGCACAATCATGGCTCACTTCAGCCTGGACCTCTTGGGCATAAGTGATCCTCAGGGACCCTCACCCCTTGCCAGGGCGGGGAGACGGGTTCTTGCCAAAGGCCTGTAAGCAAGTACAGGACGTGTCACTTCCAGGTCACCCAGGGCCAAAGAGGATGCCACAGCCACAGAATGGAAGAAGCCTGGCTTCCGGGACGATCCCACCGAGTCAGCCTGACCAGGAAGTCTTGCCCTGACACGTGAGGTGCGTGGGGAGCTCTTCCCGGTGTGAAGTCGCGTGGTTTGGGGGTCATCTATGGCCTGAGCTGATATTCAGGTGGGGTATTGCCATGTGATGCATATTTTTAGTCCAATTAGAATTTTAAATGGAACCATATTTTCTTTGTAGATTAGATAAGGAAAACTGGTATCTTAACAATGGTGAGTTTTCACATACGGGAGAAATCACATCTTTCCATCTGCGCTGGTTGTTTTTTGTAGCCTTCAGGAAGGTTTTCTTGTTTTCTTCATACAGATCCTAAACAGTCCTTAAGCGTAGCCCTGTCTGTTCTGTGCTTTGCTGTATTGTGGCTGCAGTTGCATTTTCTGCTTGCTTGCTGCTTGTGTCTGCAGAAGCTTTGCCTTTGTATGCTTTGGCAGTCATCTTCTGGAATCCAGTTGAGCTGTTGGCTCGTTGGTTTCACCAGTCATGATGGTTCTGCCTCTTTCTTCCCCATGTTGGCAGCACCCAGTTCTTTTGTATTATTGTATCAGCTAAGGTCACGAGAATAACATTGAAAACAGCAGTGACAACTTTCTTTTCCTGTTCTTCCCTTTACATAAATTATTTTAAGTAGTTAACCATTCCATATCCAGTTTCATAATGATTGCTGATACCGGCTTTTATCAAGCTATGGAAATCTCCTATGACCGCTTTTCAAAAAGTGTCTTTCTTCGTGTTATTAAATCAGAGAAGTCCTTGAATTTTATCTAAATGCCTTTCCTCTCTCTGCTTAGGCAATTTACTATTTTCTTGCCTTAATATAGTATACCACATTAATATATGTCCTAAAACTAAAACACATTTGCACTTTGTGTAATCTCTTCTCAGTCACGATATACGTCCTTAATGTATAACGTTACTCAGTTACCTATTATTTAAAATCTGTGTGCCCACGTTCATATCAGAGATCGGTTCATAGGTGCACGTATGCACAGCATGGGTCTGGCGTTCTTATCAGGACTATTCCGCCCCATGGAATGACGTTCAAAACTTTCATGCTCTCTCTGCTCTTTAAAGTTAAATAGGATGCGTCTTCCACAAAGATTTGAAAAACTCTCTTGTGAAACCACCTAAGGAGAGTATTTTTCGGAGGAGAAAGATCTTTTTCTATTTTCCACTTTTTCTCTAGTAACTGAACAATCCAAAGTTTCCACCCCTTTCTGAATTTTTCAAAGCATTTTTACCCCTCTAGAAAAATCACAGATTTGAATTATTTTTCCAGCGCTTTCTTTTCAAAGTTGTACATAACATCCTCTTCCAGCATGGTGAGAGGCATCGGGGCGGCTTCCCGGGTAGCGGTGACGAGGAGAGAAATAGAAATGATGACAACATTCTTTCTTGTCAGTGAACCATGCGTCTAAAAGTTGTCAATCACAGCACAATCCTGAAAACGGAAATGGCCCAAAACACGGGTCTTAAGCACCCCAAGTCAAACTGGAAGAGCAGCCCTCAGAGTGCTCATCTCTGTGCCAATGCACGTTCGGTCTACCGGCTCATGAGGTTAATATCGAGGGTACTTTCTCATTGGTGAATGTTCAATGGACAAAAGAATGAAATAAGTTGGATCTGACCACCGCAGAGGCCCTGTTAGGAAAGAGAACAACTGTCATGGCAAGAAATGTTACTAGCAGATTCTGCAGAACAAAGAATTATCGAGGGAGCCAAGGGAAACACAATTAAAGGAAGAGGTGTGGCGTTTAGCTACTTATCATTATGTCCGAAAACAACAAAACTTTTTTAGCATAAGTATGTCCCATTTAATATTTTCTAGTCTGATGGAAAGCCAGCAGAAATAATTACTACTTAACTGGGTGTCTTTTATTTTTATTTGCTCAATCTGGCAACCCCAAGGGACAGGTGATTATCTTTTTAATTTCCCAGAACTTAGATTGCTTCTTTTAAAAATAGTAACTTTTTTTGGTCTTATGGATGTAATGAATCCAGCTGGACCCCTGCTTCCTGCATTCACTCTGTTTCCTCCCGGGAAGGTCTGTTGGTTTCTCTGCTGTGCTATCACGCCTCCATGCCATCAGTGCGCCTCCTGTGTTTGTGGCTTCTTGGATACGGACTCGCTTATCCTTCTGGGTTTAGGTTGACCTCTGTAGGTAGCCGGGGTGCTGCAGCTCGTGGGTTTCTTGGCAGCTGATCCAATTCCCGGGTAGGGGAGAGGGACTCGGGGTCCGCGCGGGCTTGTCTTCCAGGCCCAGGGAGCTCGCTTCCGGAGAAGACGCTCTCGGTCCCTATGACCAGGGCACAGTGTCCTGGCATACCTGCCACAGTCACTGCTTACACTTGGGTTCTGGCTGAGTTATTACTGGTGCTTTCTTTCACTCAGAAGCGTCCCAGTTTTTTGTGACAAAAACCGCATTTTCATCTTCTGTACAACAGATGGAAGTGAGCTGGGAGAGTGTCCCATTTCTCTCCAGCCAGGCACCCTCCTCAGGCTAGTTTGGCAGTGAAGATCCCGGTTCGTTCCAGGGCAGGACTCACAGCTCTCCCCAGGCCAGAGCAGCAATGGCCACTGGGAGAAGGACTGGCGATCCAGTTACCCGAGGTGCTCTCGTTCACGATCCTGCTGGCCACCTGCCTCAGCTGTTGCCTAGATCTTAGGTCTCTTCATCCGGGGTCATCAGGCCTTTTCTCTTTCACCAAAATAGGATTTTTAAAAAATCCCTGGTGTGTGTTATCCTTCACGCCTAGCCCTGTCTGGTTTAATCTCCAATATTAAATCTATCACGTTACCGCAATCATAATCACAGGTGAGACATACACACATTCTGTATCTGCACCATTCAAAGCCCTTAACTTGTGTCAAGGACCACTAGGAGGTGGTTACTATTATCTCCACTTCCCAGATGTGGAGACTGGGGCATAGACAGGATGAGTCACTTATGCAAAGGCCAGAAGACCCATGAAAGCAAGCAACTCCCCAAGAACCCAGCCCCGGGGCCCGTATGCTCAATGGTCAACCAAACCCCTCGTGTCCAACAACCACCACCCCACCCCGGGCTTTCTTTTTTTTTTTTTGAGTTGGAGTCTCACTCGGTCGCCCAGACTGGAGTGCAGTGGCCGCTCCCGGCCACCGCAGCCTCGACCTGCTGGGCTCCGGCGATCCTTCCGCCTCAGCCTTCCGAGTAGCCGGAATTACAGGCATGCGCTACCACGCCCGGCTGATTTTTTGATTTATTGTAGAGATGAGGTCTCGCTGCCCAGGTGGGTCTCGAACCCGCGGGCTCAGGCAATCCACTCACCTCAGCCTCCCAAAGGCATGGGATTACAGGCTGAGCCACTGAGCCCGGCTCACCCCGGGCTTTCTAGAGCCGCCTGGAGCTCAGCACTTCTGTGTTGCTTGGGTCCTTTCTGTGGGATTGGGAGAGGAAGGAGAGCTCAGTTAACCATCATAACCAGAAGCTCATCCACATATTTTCTTCCAACATGCGTGTTTTGCTGTATCGAGTGGAAGAAGGCTCTGGCCTAACCAGTTACTTGTCATCACGCCATGGGTCCCAACCCCTCAGCCAAGCCCTCCCGGGTGTCCACACATCCACACATGCTTCCCACAGCTTCACCCACGGAAAGCGGGATGGCGACAGTCACGAAGGTAGGCGAGGTGCCTGGGAGACAGCCACACAGCCCATGCTCAGCTGGCGGCACACTAAGGGCCACTCGGGTCACCCTAGAGCGTCCCTCGCAGGATCCAGCCCCCAGTCACAGTATTTTAAGTCAGAAAGGGGTGGCGACAACTGAAGCCAATGCCGTCATTCTGCAGAGAGGAAAAGCAATTCCACAGGGACGGAGCAACGTGCCCATCGTGCCACAGCCGATCCACGTAAACAGTGACAAGACCAGGCTGGCCCCAGTGCCCTCGGGACCAGAATCTTATGCACGTCTCACCGCCCCCCCACTGGTTGTTTGGGGGAACAGGAAGGGAAAGTCATCGCAATCATAGTCTAGAGTGTCTAGAAAGGATTCCTTGGTGTAGTTTGATCTAAATATTCTGACTCATGCTCTTACAGGAATCACTATCCCAAATTTAAAGGAACCCTTTGAAAGTGGATTGCCGTATCTGCACTCTCTGCGTTGTTTGTCAGGGTTTTCTGTGACAAACATGCTGGTAAACCATGCTTCTCCCCACCCAGCATGGCGCCCACTCTTATCTGCTCAAACATGTGAATGTTTTCATCTCAAAGGACTCAGCTGCCAAGAGCGACAGTTAGGCCACCACCCGGGTGATCCACGTCGCCTGCTGGACAAAATACAGAATAGTCCTCTCCTGCAAGGCTAACGAACTTGGAAAAGTGATGCTTTCTTTTTATTTTTCCTGTTTTCCTGATAGCAGTCAGCTTTCTGAGTCACAGATATATGCCAAAGTCTGCATTCAAAGAGTTACAAAAGGGAGTGTGAAGTATAAAAATAGGGAGAGAAATAAGAGATAGTTTACAGTTTGTCAAGAGATGAATATTTTATATTCTAGGAAATAAAAACAGCCTTCCTCTTATCCAGAAGGAGATGAGTACAAAGAAAAAGAAAACAAATACTGATAAGCTAATTCATTGTTTTCACTTGTTATAAGGAAGAGATCGCTACAGACATTGACACCGAATACACCCTACTTAGAGGCGTGTTAGAAACTGAATTCCAAAGGTCGTTGCTCATGGCTGTGCGTTCAAGATAAAAGCAGGAATTCCTGTTCCTGGACACCTGCGCCCGTCTTCCCTCTTAACGTCTCCAGCAAAGAAAGGGTCAGAGCTGGGAAATCCACCGCCACTCTCTGCGGCTCCGTCAGCCTTCACAACGGCCAGGTGGCTCTCCGACCTACCACAGACATGCTTCCCTGGATGAAGTCCCCTTTGCGCCCACTCCCAGCCATGCACCAGCCATTGCATCCTGCTCAAGGACCCCAGAGCTGTCCATCTGAGCTCAAACAACACCTTATCCTCTCTCTCTCCATCCGAGCTCAAACAACACCTTATTCTCATTCTTTCTCTCTCTCTCTCTCTCTCTCTCTCTCGTGTGTGAGTTAGAGTCTTACTCTGTCACCCAGGCTGGAGTGCAGTGGCACAATCATGGCTCACCGTAGCCTCTACCTCCTAGGCTCAGGCAATCCTCCTGCCTGAGTCTTCAGAACAGCTGGAACCAAAGGCATGCTGCACCATTCCCAGCTAATTTTTTTTTTTTGTAGAGATGAGGTCTTGCTATGTTGCCTAAGCTGGTCTCAAACTCCTGAGCTCAAGCAATCCTCCCACCTCGCCCTCCCAAAATGCTGGGATTACAGGCTTGAGCCACCATGCCCAGCCTCTTTTATTTTCTTCACAGCTCCTTTTGCTGTGAAAATCTGTGACCTCATGTGTTTACGTGTTTGCTTTCCGTCAGCTCTCGTTAGAGACTCGAGTTTATCAGTTCCACTCGACGTGCAGCTCCAGCTGCCAGAACAATACCCAACGTCCAGAGATGCTTGGAAACATCTGCTGGGCAGATAATTCTACTTGGCTGCCTGAAACTTGCCCCGCTGAGGGGTCAGGGACGATGAGGAGTGGCCTGCCCCTCCATGGCCGCGACCACCCCTGCAGATGTCCCGCACTGAAGTCACGGGCTTTCCCGGCATGTGCCCCAGCTGTCACCTCCTTGCTCATCAGGCTGGGGGAAGAGGGGACCCCAGGGATGCCCGGCCACCTTGCTTCCCACAGCTCAGGACTCGCTGGGGGGTGGCATGCTGCTCCACCAAGTCTGTCTCGCGGCTTCCCTTTCTCTTCCTCCAGGCCGAACGTGGTGAGAGAGCAGCTTACTCTCAGGAGTCTGAAGTCCCCCCTACCCTGCTGTCACCCTCTCCCCCCACTAGCCTGATGTCACTCTATCCCCAGCCTGATGCCACCCTCTCCCCGCACTAGCCTGCTGTCACCCTGCCCCCAGCCTGCTGTCACCGTCTCCCCCCACTCCCTGGGGTCACCCTCTTCCCCCAGCCTGATGCCACCCTCTCCCCCACTAGCCTGATGTCACCATCTCCTCCTCAACCCAGGTGTTTGGACTTCTCCCCCCAACAACTGCTTTTGCCCTGGTCACCACCCGGTGGTAAAAAATATCCATCCAGTTTTTTAATCTAACCTGCCTGCCGGAGTATGTGGGAAAGCAGGACCTTCCAGGCAGCTTAAGGAAAGGTCTGGGTTTACCCGGAAAGGTGTGACGTGAGTTGCCAACAGCATGTTTTGCAGAGACACCGTGTGTGGTGGGTTCCTGGCGTTGCCTGCAAAAGCGGGAGTGTGGAATCACCTCTGTGTCCCCGTGGCAGAGGCATGTGCTTGTTCCTTGAAATCCGCCCGCCCCTTCTTCATCAGAGACGGAACAGCCAGATTTGGGGCACGTGGTCCCCGAGAATGACACCTCCTTCCCCTCCTCTACTGCTGGGATTGAGTGAGGACATGCCGGCCAGCGGGTATCCACAAGATGGGGGCAAGAGCTCCCACTGCAGTGGCGCAGAGCGGGGTCGGGGGAGGGACACTTGGACTCTGAGGGGACCCTGCACGTCCGGGCCCCTGCTCAGGAGTGGCAGGGTGGGGGCCTGGCCCTGGGCCTGGGACACCCCGTCCTCCTGGAAAACCTTCTTGTTGACTTCCCCGCCAGAGAGAATATTTTCTTACCTTGCTCAAGACCCGGATATTTTGGCTCTTTTGGTCACCTTGAGGCAGACTTGGCCTTAGCATTCAAAACGACGTTTCCATCAAGATAACTCCGAACACCAATTGACCAACACAGATAAATCTCAGAAACATAAGACTGCAGAATAATATGTACAAAATCACACCATTTAAAGTTTAAAATGTAAAACATCCCATCACTGCATGTGGACTGATACCTATTTATATAAAATATGGAAATGAAGCCGGGCTTGGTGGCTCAGCCTGTAATCCCGCGCCTTTGGGAGGGTGAGGTGAGTGGATTGCCTGAGCCCGCGGGTTCGACACCCGCCTGGGCAGCGAGACCTCATCTCTACAATAAATCAAAAAATCAGCCAGGCGTGGTAGCGCATGCCTGTAATTCCGGCTACTTGGGAGGCTGAGACGGAAGGATCACCGGAGCCCAGCAGGTCGAGGCTGCGGTGGCCAGGAGCGGCCACTGCACTCCAGTCTGGGTGACAGAGTGAGACTCCAACTCAAAAAAGAAAAAAATATGGAAATGATATGAATAATATTTATAACAACTTCCAGGGGCTGGTGTCCTTCGAGCAAGACTTTTCTGACTCCGCAGTGACTGACCGGCTGCCTTCCTGCCCATCTTGGCGTTCAGGGTGGTCAGAGCCTAGTCAAGGAAGAGCCACTCAGTTTGCCAAGAGCTTGCAAAGCCGGCCTGTGCACGCCCCTCGCCGACGCATAAGCCGTGGCCGCCCGTGAAAACCACAGCCACTGAAATGGCTGCGGTTGTCAGTGTGAGTCGCTCCTGAGCGTCAAGAGGAGAGACAGGCTGTTTCTGGGGCATGACTCTGTGATGTCGGGCTAGAGAGGGCATCCACCACGCTCCAGCAGATAGGGCAGGGAGGCAGCTGTGGCCGAGCGCCCGCCATGGGCGACCATGACGCACACTTGTCCGCTCGCCAGCTCCCCCACTATATTCTGAATTAGGTGGGGAACGCTGACCGTGTGCCTTCATGCCAGGAAACAAGAGCTGTCTGCAGTATTGTTTATATGTGAAGGAATGCTTGAAGGGAAGGGGAAGCTCACCAGATGCCCTTTTCAAGCTTTAACAATGGTGAGAGCCGGGCTCTGTGGCTCAGCCTGTCATCCCGCGCCTTGGGAGGCTGAGGTGAGTGGATTGCCTGAGCCCGCCTGGGCAACTTGGCGAGACCTCATCTCTACAATGAATCAAAAAAATTAGCCGGGTATGGTAGCGCGCGCCTGTGGTTCCAGCTACTTGGAAGGCTGAGGCAGAAGGATCGCCGGAGCACAGCAGGTCGAGGCTGCGGTGGCTGGGAGCGGCCACTGCACTCCAGTCTGGGCGACCGAGTGAGACTCCGACACAAAACAAAAAACAAAAAACCAATGGTGAGAATAACAACCCCCATTGGAGAGCACCTACCTAATATGCCGTCTTATCAACATTCACTTATGTAAAATAATTTTTAGGCTGGGCGCCGTGGCTCATGCCTGTAATCTCAGCAGTTTGGGAGGCCAAGGAGGATGGATCCCTTGAGGCCAGGAGTTCGAGACCAGCCTGGGCAATATAGCGAGACACCCTATCTCTAATATTTTTAAAATATTATTAAAAAATAATATAACAAAAAAGAAATAATTTTTACAGCAACTTTATATTATGAATTTTAAAAACAGAATGCTAGCTAGTGGCCACATAGGTAGAAAGGATTCTGTTTAGAGAGCTGTCTGAATCTAAGCTTAGATCCTTGAATCCTGGGCTAGACCACTTAGTGCTCTTAACACTAACTTCATGGGCCAGTCCCATGTGACAATCAGCTAAGTTGCTGGCTGCGTGGCGCAAATACATGCCATGGAAGGGTCTGCCTGTCCCCAGTCCTCTTCACCACATCTGCCATACTGGTGGCATTCATGTCACCTCAGGGGGCTTGGTCATTTTCTCCACAACATCAGCACATTCCCCCGTGAGAGAATACACTCATCTGTGGATTTCTTTAACAAATTAAACAGCAATTTAGTAACAAGTCATTAAAACTAGACTCCTTGCAGAAGCAGCAGCACTGACACAAACGAAACTCGGCTCCCAAGGGACGAGACACAGGTTGCATGCACCCCCCGGGGAACACATGAGTCCTCTGAGAAGCGCGGACTCACAGGAGACGCTGTGGTTGGCGGGTCTGGGTAGTGAGCGGCCACCGAGCTGCTGTGTGCCCCATGGACTCAGTATTCATTGGTCGCCTTGAGCCAAACTTAGTCTTAACATTCAGAACGATGCCTTCGTGAAGATGACCCCACTGCAACAATCCACAGGCAACCTGTAATGGAACAGCTGAACTGGAAGGAGCCTTGCTGGTCACCTACCCCACGCCCGTCACTGCACACCCCAAAACCCCCCTTTCCCAAAGGAAGCTGAGTTAGCAAAGAGCCCTCCCTTGTCCGTGTCCACACAAGCAGATTGTCACAGTGCTAAGACTGAATCATAAGCCTCTGGAGAAGAATATCAAAGATAACGAGGAGAGGAAGAAAGAAAAGTGGCCCGCTTCATAATTTTAACCATCACAAGCCCACACGCCCACCGGCTGGCCTTCTCTGGTCTGGGTGGGCAGAAGGGAGGAGACGGGGGAGGCGCGAGAGCCTGGCACTGGGTGCTGGGGACGTGATGCCCAGCCAGGAGGACGTCTGTGCAGGTCCCGGAGAGCTGGATCCTGGGGGGGAAGGGCAGCTTTGGTCATGGCGGAGAGGCTGCTGGATGGAGCCAGGGGACTGATCTCACCCGGGTTCCAGCCTCGGCTGTTCCCTGCCCCCACATCTCGACCAAGCAGAGCCCCGAACCCTAGACAAGGACCACCTATCCCCCCCCCCCCCCCCCCCCGCCCTGGGCAGATCTCATCTGCAGCTAAGATCAAGCTTACCACGCCTCTCACGCCCGACCCGGAAGTGCCCTCTGGAGCCGCTCCAAACAGGTCAGCCCCTCCCCTCAGAACAACCGCTCACAAACCTGGCGCGTCAAGCATAATGACAACAGCAAACACCTGCGTGCAGTGCGGGCGGCCGGCCCGGTGCCATGTAAAGTGCTTTACCCAAATAATTAATCCGCGGAAGCTGCACAGCAACCCCAAGGACGACCGCCCTTGGTCCCACTTTACAGACGTGGGCTCTGAGTCAGAGAGAGGTGGAGGGACTTGCCCTGCTCTCTCGGCGAGTGAGTGCTCGGGCGAGGAGCTCAGTCTCCGGTCTCTTCCGCGGTCCCCACGTGTTGCTGACGGTCTTCCCCTGTCTCTCCTCTCTCCTCTCTCTCTCTCTCTCTCTCTCTCTCTCTCTCTCTCCCCCCCCCCCCCCCCCGGCAGCCACGCCCCGTGCGACCAGACTCTCCGTCCCTCCACCCCCTCCTCCGACAGGCACCAGTGGGTCGATGCTGCTTTTAACAGTCACCGCGGCAGAGCCTGCAGGCGCGGGTGTGTAGGAGGTCGCCAGCACCCAGGAAGGGGAATGGGCGGGTGGGGGCACGTTTACAGGCCTAGAACTCGACACTCACTCTGAAAGTGTCAAATAGCTTCAATCGACTGGATACATAAAGCCACCTGAAATTGGGTCTGCATTGAACCTAAGCCCAGGCCCTATTTTCGGCCCAAATTGTTTTGAGGCAAATTCACCCGGAGCCCGTGACTGAAGTGAGACACGTGGTGCTCATGAATTATGATGGTGGAAAACAGCTCACCAATTCAAGCTAATTAAGTTAAGGGCGGGGGCACGTCCACCTCCTCAGAGATATGACTTATCTTTGAAATTAAAAGGTACAGCCGGGCTCGGTGGCTCAGCCTGTAATCCCAGCACTTATGGGAGGCCGAGGTGAGTGAATTGCCTGAGCCCGCAGGTTCGAGACCCACCTGGGCAATTTGGCAAGACCTCGTCTCTACAATAAGTCAAAAACTAGCCAGGCGTGGTAGCGTGCGCCTGTAATTTCGGCTACTTGGAAGGCTGAGGCGGAAGGATCGCTGGAGCCCAGGCAGGTCGAGGCTGCGGTGGCCGGGAGCGGCCACTGCCCTCCAGTCTGGGTGACAGAGTGAGACTCCAACTCAAAAAAAAAAAATGTACACTGTTCTGGTCAGTGTTAAGAAAATGTCCACAGGATTCCCACGCAGATTCCTTGTGTGTGTTTGCTCGTCTAATGATGCCACTGCTGACCCATCAACCAAGTTGTTTCAAGACCTCGACCACGTAGGAGCGAGTCTGCAAAGGGGTAGATAATTAGTCCCTAGGAAGAAAAGCGAAAACACGCAGCCTGGCAGAGCTGCTGCCTGTCAGCTGCCTGTCACCGCAGCGGCTCCCACACCCCGGAAGGGGAACCTCGACTCTTGCCTTGCTTATGCTGACAGTTTGTTTATCAGCTCCTCCTAGGCCAAAGCTCCATGCATGTGTGTTTCTGTTTTTATTACATCACCCTCTTCAGCAGTCACAGTTATGACTCAGCTAGGGCATTTCTAGAGCATAGATAGGAAAAACGAAAGGAAAATTGAGGGGAAGATGGTCTTAGTCAAAACCAAGAAGTGCAGATGTTAGGGGAGTTTTCCCAGGGAAAGCAAAGGCAGGTAAGTCACAGCACCAGGACACAGAGGGGATAAGGACAATCGTCCCCCTGCTGAGCTAATCCATCCTGCTCCACATGGATTCCAAGACCCTCTTGCTGCTCCTTGCTGCCAAGTTCATCAAGAGGATGTGGTAGGTAGCGACCCTTCAAGCTACCTCTACAAAGTGAGCCAGTCAGGTCCCTCGGATGCCAGACCCGGGGCTTCTCCACAGGCTGTGGCATCGCTCTCAAGTCAGTTTCCCGGCGAGGACGCAAGCATAGCCCCTTGCTCTTGGAAGGGGTCCAGCCCTGCCTCTTTCACTAACCCAGCTCGATTCCCTTGCTAATTTTGCAGAAATGTTCTCCATGGAAACAGCTCCTTGCTAGTCATACTGAGAACAGGAGCAAAATCGCCGAGCTGCTGGGTATAGCAATTAGAATTACCGGGAGGTTTGGGGGTTTTTTGCTCCCTTGAACTAACGCCTTTACAGAAGTCAAAGGAGATGTCAAGGTGTGTTTAACGAGCGGGTCCACACAGGCAGTCTTCTGGTGAGGGCCCAGATCTCCTGGGAATCACACGGCTCACGCCACCCACTCGGCGGGACTTTATCTCGGTGTGATGCAAAACTGAGCTCAAGAGGGCCGTGGAGGGTCGCCAGAGGCCCTGCGCTGACTCCACGGCTGCGGAGGGAAACTGACTCATGCGTGTCCGGGGCGTGCTCCAGCGGGAGGAAGCCGACGGGCGACTCATTCTTCTCCTTTACAATGAGCCAGGCGTGAGCTGCGGCGGAAATGGGTCAGGTCTGAGCAGGGCGGAAATGGCAGCACCTTCGTCAGCTTCCTGCAGCCTTGCCTGACGGCAGGAGGAAGAGGACGTGAAGCTGGGTGCGGGCTTGGCTCGAGGTGCTGCCGATAAGGCCCTGCCTCGCCCTCAGTGGTCGGGAGTCAGTCTTCCACGGTCCTCACCCGGGCGCAGGCTTCAAAGCCTGCCTCTTAAGACTCCTGGGACCACCCAGACCTGCAAGATGCCTCTGCTGCTTAGGAGACAAGCAGCCAAGAGTCCACAGGCATCCTTTACCAAGAGTTCCCTGATGACCTACCAAGCTCCAGAAATACACAAGATCTGTTTCCAAGGAATTCGCTCCTTCACATCGTGGTCCACGCACCACCGACATTTCCGTGGGGAAAAAACGTCTTCTGATATAGTCAGGGGGTCGCGGCATGTTGGAGCCATTTTGTTAGAATCTGTATCCCCAGTATTCCCAATAGGGCATGCCAACAGTTCTACTAAAAACTGCTAAGACTTTCCCTGGATTACTGAATAAAGTTCTAGTTTCTTTTCAAATAGCTTGAAAGCCTTGCACAATGTAGTCCTTGCCCACCATCCCAGACTTGTCTCAAAGACCCTCCCATTATTCGTATGATATATATTTTTTGAAGAGTCTACTCACAACGTCCCAGGCTTCCAGGGTTTGGGCTTGGACGGAGGCACTGTCCTCAGTGTCCTCACCAGTTCTGTTCTCCACTCCAAGCCTCGTCCATCGTTCAAGTCCAGCTCAAGCTGCCTCGTCATCAAGTCTTCTCCAGCTGCTCTGGGTTCAACCCGTGGGGCCAGCCTTGTGGTCCTCGCTGTCTCTGCCTCTCACGTGGCTGTGCTGCCCAGGTAGGGCACGTCTTGTGCTGTTTTGTCACGTACTGATTCTCAATTCTCGCATTTCTGTTTAAATTTGTGTGTTTTTGTAATGCTTTCAGAAGGAAGGTTTTATATTTTACTCCTGTTTTATTTCCTGCGGTAAGATCTCACTCTGTTACCCAGACTGGAGCACAGTGGCACAACCCTAGCGCACTGCAGCCTCAAGCCCTTAGGCTCACGTGGTCCTCCTGCCTCAGCCTCCGGAGTCGCTGGGACTCCAGGCACGCACCACCACACCCAGCTACTTTCAGATTTTTTTCCTAGAGGTAGGGCCTTGCAGCATTGCTCAGACTGGCCTTCACTCCCGGGCTCAAGCAATGCCCCCTCTTCCGCCTCCCAGAGTGCTGGGATTACAGGCAGGGCCCACTGCACCCAGCCCAGCTTTACCTCTTTTCTGCCTCCACGCCATCCAGAATAGTGTCTCTGCCATTCAGCAATGCATATTTCTGATCAATGTATCGAAAGCCCCTGAGGTGAAGCAGGAACAGACGTGACCGTGTGTGAACTCAGGTGCCACACAGCGACCTCACACGGTCACCGGGGATTTACACAGGTCGCGTTCTCGCAGACTCTCGGCTCGCAATTTTACAGGAAACGCCTTGACCCTTCTAACCAGCCCACCAACAGCCCATCACACGGAAGCAAGCACTCCCCTCCGCTGCCTGTGACTGACTGCAAGGGCGCTCCTCTGGCTGGGGCGGGGGCACCACTCTGGGCCGGCCGTGCCGGTGGGGGCCTGGCAGTGCGGTGGGGGGGGCCCGCGGGGAACCTGGGGCGGAGGGGTGGGGCACGCTGGAAACGGGGTCACCAGGGAAACCTGGGCGCCGGTGGGGCCATGTGGGAAGCCGAGGGGGCACATGGGAAATGGGGGGAGGGGGTACGCGGGAGACTCAGTAGGGGGGAGGCGAGTGGGCGGCCCGGGGTGGAGGGGCAGGACACATCAGAAACGGGACACATGGGAAAGCCCGGTGGGCGTGGGGCACGTGGGGAGCCGGCGGGGGGCATGGAGAAAGCAGGGGGCGTGGGAGACCTTTGCACTTTCCGCCTTGTTTTGCTGGGCGCCTCACACTTCGGACACTGTCTATCAAGCCACCAACGGGTGAGAGCTCTTCGGAGCCCTGGCCCCACCGGGCCCTTGCCCACCTCGCCAGACTGCTCAGCGGGGCCTGGTCCCCAGCCAGGCCTCGGCCACTCGACGGCACCCCGCAACCAGGAGCTGGGAGGAGGAGTGAGGGCTTTGTCCGGGGAGTGTGCGCGGTGCCCGGGTTGGACCCCTGGAGGCTCTGCCTTCCCGGAGCCCCCTGGAGCGGCTGGAAGTCCCGGAGGGCAGAGAATGAACTCTGGCCAGAGGCGGGCCCAGGAAGGGCCCAGCAGGTCCACCGCCCTTTGTCCCATCCTCGGGCTGTTCCTGTATGTGCGGGGCTCCTCCCTGGACACGGAACAGCAGCCGTGTGTTGCAGCCAGGCTGTGGCCGGCAAAAGCACACGCCGCCCGACTCTGATCCCTCCTTCCCACCCGCTGCATCTCATGCTCTCGGTCCCCGGGAGCCACTCTCTCAGACGGCGGTCAGGGCGGCTCCAGGCTCCGCCTTCCAGGCTCTGAGCCTCTGCCCGCAGCCGAGCCCTGCGCTTTGTGCTGGGAAAAGAGACACAGTGTTCCCAAGTCGACTGGTTTTCTTGCAGCGGTTAGCATGTCCACGGGGTTAAAAGTACCAGGGCATGAAAGGGTCCGCCGTGAACGCGTGCCTTTCACACGTGTGTCCCCGACGCCCCTGCCCCCGGCCTCCCGGCCCCTCCCAACAACACGGCTCAGAAACTGTCTCATGTCAGTCCGTGAAAGCCTCCCCCGGCGTCTTGGGCCGCTTGCTCTTCCCGTCTGTGAACGCGCCATCGTCAGTTTCTCGCTCCCGATGACACGCAAGTTGCCTTCCTCTGATTCTGCGGCAGATCCTGCAGGAATAAGCAGCATCGCACGGAGGCTGGTTTTCACATGAGCCTACACGTCTGCGGGATGTGTTTCTGGGACGGACGCGGCCGGCCCACATGGGCGGAGACCGCCGGAGAGGACACGCTGTCACGTGTCCCGGCAACGCGGAGCGCAACATGGCTTTTGCTTTTGGCCTGTTCGGTTCGTGGAAAACGGTTCCTCAGCATCTATTTAAATTGTCCTCTAATTACGAGCGATGTGCCATAGAATTCCAGATGCTTGAGCGCCAGCTACTTTTCCTTTTCTGTGAACGGCTTGTTTTTAAGAAAGCTTCATCAAGGGAACAGCCGTGGGAGCCATGACTCAAAGAAAAGGAGAGGGAGACTCGAACTCAGCTGTCAGGGTCCCCGCCCGAAGGCTGCAGCTGTGTCCTCTCCAAAGGCAGCGTGTGAGCCCCACCCTCACAGTCCGGCACAGATCTGGGCACACCGGGATGGCCCCGAAGCCTCCCCAGATGCCGAGTGCACCGCGGTAGTCTCTGGGCAGCGCCAGTTCTACGAACGCTCCGGGGAAGGCCCAGCGCCTGTGGCTGTGGGCAGGGCTGGGACGGCAGGGCCGAGCGACATGGAAGGCTGTGAAGCAGGTCCAGCTATTGTAGAGAAACAGAGACAGGGCTTAAGACCCCCAGAGGCGGGACGGAAGTGAGCTCAGACGGACCGGGCCTGGGCGCAGGAAGGGGCAGGCGGCAGAGGGGGAGGAGGGGCCTTGTGTGGCAGGGAAGGGAGCGGACATGGGGGTCTGAGGGTCTTTGCTCTAACTGCCAACTGGTCCATGGTGGCCAGCGAACAGGAGGGCACGTGTGTGTGTGTGTGTGTGTGTGCATATGATGCATGCGTGCATTGTGTGTGCATGCATGTATGTATGGGCATGTGTGTACATGTGCATGAGAGTGTGTTTGTGTGCGTGCGTGTGTGGGTGTGTGTGTGCGTGTGTGTCTACACAGGCAAGGGTCAGAGATGGGTAGAATGAGAGATAAGGTCTCCTTTTCTTTTTTGAGTTGGAGTCTCACTCCGTCACCCAGGCTGGAGTGCAATGGCATGCTCACGGCCAACCCAGCGTCCACCTGCTGGGATCAGACGATCCTTCCACTTCAGCCTTCCAAGCAGCTGGAACTACACACCTGTGTGTAGCACACACCTGTGCTATCACTACCAGCTAATTTTTAAATCTATTGTAGAGACGAGGTCTCGCCAAGTTGCCCAGGCTGGTCTTGAACCCCTGGGCTCAGGCAGTCCTCTCACCTCCACCTCCTGAAGTGCTGCAATGACAGGCTTGAGCCACTGCACCTGGCCAAGGTCTCCTTTTAACTCCCAACTTTTCTTCAAGGTTCTCCACACAGACTAAATTTTCTTGCACATTTTTTCTGGCCTACATGCAAAGCCCTGGCATAAGCACGGGTTGGGATCATCTATAAACAACCTACTTTAGGGAAACAGAGGGAGGAGCCCGCTGGGTCAGAGGGAGCTGGCCTTATTAGTCGCAAGCCTTCTTGCTCCTCTCAGTGAAAAATAAGTCCCAGGCGGGGAGGCTGGCAGGCCTGTCTGCGAGGACAGCAGCACGGCGTCACACAAATGACGCGGAAACTTCTGAACGTACGATGTGTCCCCCCCAC
Source organism: Cephalopachus bancanus (assembly GCA_027257055.1). Taxonomy (NCBI): domain Eukaryota; kingdom Metazoa; phylum Chordata; class Mammalia; order Primates; family Tarsiidae; genus Cephalopachus; species Cephalopachus bancanus. Next base: position 5,340,000 of record JAPVLO010000090.1, read on the forward strand.
TACATAGCCGGTGATCCGAACTATTGGAATAAAAGACACCACAGGGGCGGATGTGGGAGGGGCCCGAGAGCGGGATCAGCTGCGTTGCAGGGCATGGATGAGACCCACCTTCCGGGGCCCAGCAGTTTCCTGGCGAACACTCCGGATCTGCGGCCATTTAAAAAATCTGCTTGGCTTTCATGAGAAGAAACGCATGACAATTATTTCTGCAGCAAGACGCTGCCAGGGTGTTTCCGTGCCAGAATGTCGAGGGAAATTTTAATGCGAAATGAACCACAGAAAAGGATGCCGCTGAGAGCGGCTCACAAGGGCCTGTCATCGCAAGACACTGGTTGGCTCCGTGTCTCTTTCAGCTCCTCCTAAGCTCTTCTGCCCTCGTTCTTGATGTTTCTGTTACCCACCCCCTTAGGATCCAGCACATGACAGACCTCGGGGACTGGAAACAAGAGCCGAGTTCCCAAACCTCCACAGATAAGGTAAAGCACGCAGCCGGAGTGCGGAAGAGCTCACTGATGTCCGGCAGCACCAGCCAGCCCCGCCCTGCAGATCCAGGCCAGAGAAACGTCCCACCATGTGGCCTTGCAGTGACTGCCATCCACACTGGCTCACTTAAGGCTTCCCCATGGAGCAGTGGGGGAGGAGGGGCGTGACGCCATGCAGTTGGGCTTCCAAGAGCCAGGTGGGACAGACCTCACAGGCCTGGAAGTGGCTGGGCACCACGTCCACGGCAGACACGGAGAGGCCTGCTCGGAGGCCACGCCCCTCTCGCTTGCTCACGGAGCTCCAGCTCTGTTCAGGAAAGCGTGGCCTGAGTGACGCCTGGGCTGGGCCAGCCCTGGTGACGGGGACAGGAGGGGGCATGCAGGCCAGGCCTGACCAGGGCGCTGTCAGGAGAAGTGGGTGGAGGGTTCGTGGGAGGGATGTGGCTCCCGGATGAAAGGGCGGCGAGGAGAAGGCCCTGTTGCCTCTCTTCCCGTGGCGCCAGCCTTGCGGGAGGGACCTCAAGGCAAGGCCTCCACAAGGGGACCCGCCGCTGGCTCCCTCCCTGGGAGGCAGGCAGAGCTGCCTTCTCTGTACTCCGTGGTGGGACAGACGCTTCCCATGTAAAACGAAGGCCGGGCCCGAGCCCTGCCAGGCTGCAGCTATGGCTGGAGACAGACACATCAGCTGCTTCCAGGTTCGCTCCATTTCCAGAGAGGGTGACTGCTTGTCCCCACGTCCTGACCCCGGGGAGGGGAAGCTGCCCGAGGTGGGCAGACTTTCCCCAGAACAACAAGCCTGAGGGCGCACAGATCTCCTTGCTGGCCCCTGAGGGTGGGTGGGGAAGGGCGGGAGCAGCCCTGACCTGGGGGATCTCCCCTCTCACAGGCCTTCCTGCTAAGCTGCCTCCATCATGGCTCACTGCCCAGGGTCAGCTAAGGTGGTGTCGAAGGTGTTTCTGGGACTTGCACCCCGAGGGACCCGTGGCCCCACCCGGACCCAGGACACATACCCAGGAGCTGTCTCCATCAGTCCTGGGATGCCCTCCCAGAAGCTGGCTCTGCAACTCCATCCCCGCCCGACCAGCAGTGCCCCTTCCCTGCCGGTCAGGTCATTCCTTTAAAAGCACTAGTCAGGCCAGGCAAGGTGGCTCATGCCTGTCATCCCAGCACTTTGGGAGGCAGAGGCTAGAGGATTGCCTGAGCTAGGGGTTCGGGATCAGCCTGGGCAACTTGGCGAGACCTCGTCTCTACAATAAATTAAAAAATTAGCCGGGCGTGGCATCACACGCCTGTAGTTCCAGCGACTTGGAAGGCTGAGGTGGAAGGATCGCCTGAGCCCAGCAGGTAGCTGTGAGGGTGTCACTGCACCCAAACTGAGCAACAGAGTGAGACTCTGACTCAAATAAATATGTACACACATAAATAATAAAAGCCTTAGCCTAGAAATGGGATGGAGTTGGAGATTCTCATTCTTGGTGATCTATCCCAGAAGCAAAGGGCCATACACCGCATGCTCAGACTCATAAGTGGGTCCTGGACATGAATCACAACAGCACAAGGGAGGGGTCGGCAGTCGAGGGACACGGGGGGGCGGGTAACAACACAAGAGCACCTAATCCCAAACCAGGGAGGCGAGGACCAGTTGGAGGCCAAACCCTCATCTGCACGTAGACTCCTTACGTACCTCATCCTGACTTTTACCTCACATCACTATAATAAAATAAAGTTATAAAAGTAAATAAAGCCCTAGCCTAGAATTCTCGGGAGGCAGATTTCAGAAATAGATCCTGTCCTCCCCGTTGGCTTCTACCACACAAAGCATCTTTTTTCAACTACAAGACACAGAAAACCTAACAAGTACTGGCCTAAGACCATAATAATATTTTCCATGGACTCAACAAGAAGCCTGTCTCAAGGTTGGCTCGATAATTCTGGCATAGCCAGACCAGGTTCTTATACCCGTTGCCCAGAAAAACCAAGACTAAGACAGCAGCTCTTGCAGGAGAGAAAGTCTGTTGATCACTGGGCACAGTTCAGCCTCTTAGGACAGTCCTAGGACATAAATTTTGCCTCACAAAGTTCTTACAACATCTTATGTGCAGTAATTTTCAGTGACCTTTTATTGATCTATTTTCCCTTGTCTTTTACCCTGTGTCTTACATATTTTAGAAGAAACAGTGTTGACTTTTGATCGAATGTGATGACAATGTCTACTAGTTATAGAAATGATTCATTTTAGCTGGGCTCGGTGGCTCAGCCTGTAATCCCACGCTGTAGGAGGCTGAGGTGAGTGGATTGCCTGAGCCTGCGGGTTCGAGACCCGCCTGGGCAACTTGGCGAGACCTCATCTCTACAATAAATCAAAAACTTAGCCAGGCATGGTAGCACACACCTGTCGTTCCAGCTACTTGGAAGGCTGAGGCGGAAGGATGGCTGGAGCCCAGCAGGTCGAGGCTGCGGTGGCCGGGAGCGGCCACTGCCCTCCAGTCTGGGCGACAGAGTGAGACTCCAACTCAAAAAAAAAAAAAGAAATGAATCATTTTAAGCATGTGATAAATGTCATTATCCTTACAAGTTATGTCAGATTACCAGTTCTTTATTTTAGCCAACTAGCATGACTAGCATATTTGTATAATCTTATGAATTTATGATGCTATCTATAGTTATAAAAATGACCATTTCTGCGACAGACTTTAGTAAATTAACAAATCTGAGTAATGATGATATTTTGAACTTAAATCTGTATTTGCTATAGTCATTTTTTAAAAATAGTAATTTGTAACTAACTCCACCTTTATAATTTCACAACCAGACTTTTTTCTCGCTGCAAACACAGAACCAGCTTCCTAGTTCATAGCATTTTCATTTTACACTTTGACCCCTGCATGAAGCCCAGTTGACATTCTTGTGTCTTTTGCATGACCTTGACTCCACAACTTTGCTCTTTTTGTTCTTGCTATCTAATGTTCTGGTCTTCCCTGGACTGATTTGTAAACGTGCTTCAAGGTGAAGTCTAAGCCCTCAGTCGTGGGAGGCCCTTCCTGAGCCTGTGGTCCCCTGTGGTGCCTTGTGGTCTCCTGTAGTCCCCTATGGCCCCCTGTGGTGTCCTGTGGTGTCCTGTGATCCCCTGCGATACCTGTGGTCCCCTGTGGTGCCCTGTGGTCACTGTGGTCCCCTGTGATACCTATGGTGCCCTGTGATGCCCTGTGGTCCCCTGCTCGAGTCCCATGCACTCACCATCTGTGTCGCTCGATATAGCTTTTGTCTCACACGGTTCGTCTTCCTCTGGAATGTTCAGGTAGCCCAAGTGTTTCCAAGACCCCCACCCTTCTCTTCTGTGTTTAATGAACACATGAAGCTACTGCTTGTAACTGTGCTGAGGTGAACACTTGCATTCACAGACACAGTCAGCTCTTGTCCAGCCCTCTGCTCCGGGCTCCGTTCTAGATCGGCTCTCACCATCGTATTCCTGCATTTGCTGTCTTTTCTTAAAGCTGCTTTTCCCCAGAATGAAACAAGATCTCCTCCCCCGTTCCTTAAAGCACTGTTAACACAAAGCTGTTTCACGCAATGGGCTTGTTCTAAACATTTGGGAATAAGAGAATAATTGAGCTTAGAATAGAAAATGATTACCATTTCCATGTCATAATCAAAATGATCACCGACCATTGAGCACTTCCCATGTGGTCAGATACTGTGCCAAGCAGCTCCCACGCCTTATCCCTTCAACCCTCGCCGCACTTGTGCGCCGCCGTCATCCAGCTGGTAGCGGGAGCCCCGATCTGAGGCTCTCGGTCATCGGGTCTGTGCCAATCTTTACCGTTTCTGAAGGGCGCAGCCTTCAACGACTCTTACTGTGCGTGGGCAACAAATGTGTTGAACAGGCAACAAGTGGGCTGCCTGATCAGTGTCCGCTCAGTTTCGCTTTCCTTCGGTTCAGGAGCCGAGCCTCTCCCCACCTGCTTCTGAGAGCCGCGCTGGTTGTTCCTGGCAGTTCTGCTTGGCAGTGAATGACTTAGGAACAAGCACACGATGCTTTCTGGTCAACAGAATGTGAAAGAAAATCTGGGCTGCTTCTGAGAAAGGATCCCTCCTCCTAAGAGAGATCAACAGAAGGAGATCATCTCTTCCTCAGAGAACTGTCCTGTCCACAAGTGCTGATCTGCGGCACTGCAGTGGCCTCCTCACGCCTCTGCGGGGGGCTCCCTGAGGATGAGGATGCCAGGATCGAGGGCACAAAAGGGGAAGGTGGGAAGATGCTGGTCGGCATGGCTGGGCTGCCACACTCCATCCCGAACGCCCCATCCTTCCTCAGGGCTTGTTGGACTACGTGCTATTACAGACACCCATCTGGAGTTCAGTTTTCTGTTATCTCCAGCACAACAAAGTTCTCATGGACACATTGGTTCCCTGATGCAACAGCACCCTGCCACCGCTGCAAGGACTGGCTGTCCCACCATCTGTGGCCTCCAAGCCCCAGCTCTCTAAATCTGCTTCTCCAAATGACAGGGACTCTCCAGCTCTCTTCACTGACTCAGGAGAATACTGCCCTCTTGTCATGACACCCTCTCCTGCCCCAGGGCCTCCTCCCCACACTCTCCTTCTGGAAGGGCCCATTTAATGAGTTCCCCTAAAGCATTCTTAGTCCCAGTCCCTGACATGGATGCTCAGCAGTGTGTCTTGCTAGCCCTCACCCCTGTGACAAGTCACTTAACTCTCCATCCGTCAAATGGGAAAAATAGTTGAAGGACTGTGGTGATCAAAAGCTGTCATCCACGCAAGCATTAAAACATTGGCAGTCACTCGTAGGCATTCAAGAAAAAAAGGACAAAACTAAAGTGAGAGAAAAGAAACTTTCCGTTCTGACTGCTGGTAGCTCATCTGATGGAAAGTCCAGCTGCGCCACCAAGCTCAGAAAAGGCAAGGGCCAACTCGTCTTGGGAAGAAGGAATTCAACTTTCTTGGTATTTTTGTTTCTGTGCTCAAGATTCAAATTCCTGGGAGCACAGACCTGACTGGTCTGGCTTTGGTTGTGTGTGTACCTCTCTTATTTGACTGACAAACTGCCTTGGTCCATGTGCCACCAGGCTATCCCCAGCAGAGCCCCAAAACAAACATGGAATGCTGTCACCAGGGGAATAAAGTGAAGACAAGCACACTAAGTGCACTGGCTACTCCATGCTTGCTATATTCTATTTACAGCACAAGAATTATGTCTTATCTACCACATGACCCAATATCCTAATTCAGCTATTGTCAATATTCAAGGATCATTGTTTGGTCTTTCTTGCAAAAGTTGACTTTTAACACAGGTCATTTGTATTTTCAAACTCTCCAGAAGAAAACATGTCTCCTTTCCTTGGGTTCTTTTGGGTGCAGGAAGTCCATCTGTGATCATTATGAAGAAACAAAACAAGGCTGTTTATTGAAGGGTCAGGGAGGCAAGTAAGGTTGAAGTTGTTAACCAGAAAACACCAATGTGAAAGAAAAGCAGTGAGGAAAGCACAGGTGATGGAAGACATGGCTCCCAGCCTGCCTTCTCCAACCTTCTCTCAGTTTTGCTTCCTAGAGGACAGAGTAAGAAGAGAGGACTTACTGGGATGCATCTCAGTGCTCTCACTGGGTCTTTGGCTTAATCTTGGGAAGGATGCTCTCTTGACCTCACATATGGCATTGGTTTAATTTTGATGAAAAGGGCTCTCTTTCCTCACACATGGTATTGGTCTAACTTTGGGAAGGATGGCTCTCTTTACCTCATACATGGTGTTGGTCTAATCTTGAGAAGGACACTCTCTTGATCTCACCCATGGTGTTGGTCTATTCTTGGGAAGGAAGGCTCTCTTGACCTCACACACGATGTTGCTCTAAGCTTGGGAAGGACAGCTCTCTTGACCTCACACACACGTTCTTGGTCTAAACTTGGATAGGATGGCTCTCTTGATCTCATGCATGATGTTGGTCTAATCTTGGGAAGGACCACTTTATGACCTCATGCACAGGGTTGGTCTAATCTTAGGAAGGGCGGCTCTCTTGACCTCACATGATGTTGGTCTAAGCTTTGGAAGGATGGCTTTCTTGACCTCATACATGATGTTGGTCTAAACTTGGGAAAGACAGCTCTCTTGACCTCATGCATGGTGTTGGTCTAATCTTGGGAAGGATGGCTCTCTTGACCACATGTATGATGTTGGCTTAATCTTGGGAAAGAGGGGTCCTTTGACCTCATGCATGATGTTGCTCTAAGCTTGGGAAGGACAGCTCTCTTGACCTCACACCCACATTGTTGGTCTAAGCATGGATAGGAAAGCTCTCTTGACGTCACACATGATGTTGGTCTAATCTTGGGAAGGACGGTCTCTTGACCTCACACATGGCATTGGTCTAAGCTTGGGAAGGACAGGTCTATTGACCTCATGCACAGGGTTGGTCTAATCTTGGGAAGATGACTCTCTTGACCTCATGCACAGTGTTGGTCTAAGCTTGGGAAAAAGGGATCTCTTGCCTCATAAATGGTGTTGGTGTAATCTTGGGAAGGAAGGTTCTCTTGACCTCATGCACGATGTTGGTCTAAGCTTGGATGGCTCTCTTGACCTCACGCACGATGTTGGTCTAAACTTGGGAAGGACAGCTCTCTTGACCTCACATATGGTGTTGGTCTAATCTTGGGAAGGAAGGCTCTATGACCTCATGCACAGGGTTGGTCTACTCTTCGGAAGGAAGGTTCTCTTGACCTCACACATGATGTTGGTCAAGGCTTGGGAAGGACAGTCTCTTGACTGCACACACATTTTGGTCTAAGCTTGGGAAGGATGGCTTTCTTGACCTCATACATTATGTTGGTCTAATCTTGGGAAGGACAGCTCTATTGACCTCATGCACAGTGTTGGTCTAATCTTGGAAGGGCAGCTCTCTTGACCTCATGTATGGTGTTGGTCTAAGCTTGGGAAGGATGGCTTTCTTGATCACACATATGGTGTTGGCTTAATCTTGGGAAAAAGGGCTCTTTTGCCTCATGCACAGTGTTGGCTTAATCTTGGAAAGGAGGGGTCTTTTGACCTCATGCATGGTGTTGGCTTATTCTCAGGAAAGAGGGCTCTCTTGGCCTTACCCATGGTGTTGGTCTAATCTTGGGAAGGACAGCTCTCTTGACCTCATTCACAGTGTTGGTCTAATCTTGGGGAGGACGATTCTCTTGACCTCACACACAGTGTTGGTCTAATCCTGGAAGGGCAGCTGTCTTGACCTCATGCACGGTGTTGGTCTAAGCTTGAGAAGAATGGCTTTCTTGATCACACGTACGGTGTTGGCTTAATCTTGGGGAAAGGGCTCTCTTGCCTCATGCACAGTGTTGGTTTAATCTTGGGAAGGAGGGGTCTTTTGACCTCATGCATGGTGTTGTCTTAATATCTGGAAGGAGGGCGCTTTTGACCTCACACATGGTGGGAAGGAGGGCGCACGCTGCACCTCAGGAAAACTCTGAGTGCAAGTGTCCCCTGCAGCACTGGTCACTTCTTTCATGACCACTTTCCAACCCCCACTTGTGTCTGTCTTCTCTTATATTTATTCCTTCCTTTCAGCCTGTCCCCATCGTCATGAGGCCTGGGTCCGCGGCCTTGTGCCTGTGCTGCCCTCACAGTGCCTCCTACCCACGGGTCCCTGCTCTGACTCTTCCGAGGTCTCAACCAGTCAGCTTCCTCCAGCAGGCTCTCCAAGGAGACCTGGGCTCCCGAACCAGGAGGAGAGCAAGGGGCTGGCACTTCTGCCCCCTGTGGCTGCTCTGGCGGGGGAAGCATAGGTCTCCATCCCCCCTCACTGCCCCTGAAGCCACACACTGGACAGTAGCCACAAGCAGAAAGGCTGTCATGGGCCTGGGCACGACTGTGTACAGGATGAGCAGAGGACAAGAGGAAGAGGCTGGGACCAAGCAGTAAGACCCCCTCCCCCTAAAGGGCCAAGCAGTAAAGGAGGGCCCAGAGGAAGCAGAGGAGTCAGTGCCAGGAAGGTAAGCGGAAACCAGACCCACGTGGCTGCTGAGGGCTGAGAGAACCTCGGAGGGGAAAGAGAGGGAAACAGACAGTGGCCTGCATGCACTGCAGGCTATGGCTCAGCCTCGAGAATGGAGGACGCGCCCACCACGCGACAACACGGATGTGCAACATGGGACAGGGCAGTAGCGAAGGGACAAATGGCGTCCGACCCGACTCACGTCAAGTACCTGAAGTCGTCAGGCTACAGAGACAGAAGGAAGAACGGCAGACACCAGGGGCCGGGGCGGGGGCGGGGGCCTCGCTCCGACTTTGCGGGAGGAAAAGAGTCGGGGGGTGACGAGCGCACAGGGGCCGGCGTGCGCGTCGCGGTCCGAGCGTGCCCTCAGAGCTGGTGGAGACGCTGAGGCTTGTGCTGTGTGCGTTTCACCGCGATCGTTTCTTGCAAAATAGAGAGAGGCCAAAGGGTCGGATGCTGCCGAGAGGTCCGGTCTAGCGAAGACCGAGAACCTCCTGGGGTGCGTGTGGTGGGGACTGGTGGGGACACGTGCAGACGGCCCCGCCCACATTCTGAAGGGCTCCGGCGTTTGCGTGTAAACCCCCACGCGTGTGCTGTGGACTTCCGGCGGAAGCGCATCGTGTGGGCGGGGCCCTCTGGCTCCTGCCTGCCCTCACCAGGGCTCGCTGTCCCGGCGCCCTCCCGGCTCCCACGCGGCTCAGCGCTTCCCCCACAAAGCCTGGCTGGGTGAATGTCCTGGTGTGCCAAGCGGGGCACTCGTCCCTCCTCTCTGCCCACCCGGCCCCGCCCTGCTTCCAGGCGGGCCCACGCCCTCCTCCAAGGCCTCTCCCTCGGCAAAGTCCATGAGGCTCCACAAATTCCCTCCGTCATCCTCGTCTCCGCAGTCCACAAATCATTTCTTCTTGTCGACAGGCAAAATACCGCTTGTTCGCTCAACAATCCGTCGAGGAATCTCCCATCGCACGACCGTCGACAGGGCCTCTGCTGCACGCCAGGTGTTGGGACCGACTGGGACATGATTCCTGCCCTCCGGTGGGCCATGGTCTGGGGGAGAGCTCCTCTTTGGCCCTGCACAGACCCGTCTTTGTCTTGACTTTAAACTTGAGAGTGCAAATGACAAGGAACAAATCTCTCTCTCTGCAGAAAGACTCGTGGCTACCTGGGAGACCGGACGACCTTGCAACTTCGATGGGAACCCCCTCACTGCAGATGGACTTAGCACAACCCCCACAGGACACCTTCACAACGGAGCTCTCCAGAGCGGGCGTCCTCCGCCCCACACAAGCTCTGTGTTCTAGACGGGGTGTCTCTATTTTCCTGTTCTGAAATGCAGCCAGTGATCATAAGACACACCAGCAATTAGAGAAGGTTTCAGGGAAAAAAGAAACAACCGTTGTGCACTCAGGTGTGATGACAAGACAAGAACAAGCCGGAAGCACCGAGGTGGGGGAGCGTGGGGGGCAGACGCGCATGGCTCAGCTCCAAGGACAGACGGCTCTTGCTGCTTGGAAACGCTTCCCACCTCTGGGACTCCAGACATGTGCATGTGCTTCTCCTGCCATGGGGGACACCTCTGCTCTCCTCACCCCACGACAACCCACCCAGGGCTTGAGGATTCCGTCCACGGGTGAAGCTGTCCCGATCCTTCCCACCAAACGTGACCTTTGGTTCTGTTCATTGGCTCATTCAACAGGCACATTCCTGTTGCCCACAGTGTGCCAGGCACGGTTCTAGGAACCAAGGAGGAAACGGTGACCAGGACGGCAGACGTAGCTCCTGCCTCCATGGAGCTTGTGTTCTACGTGGGGAGACCGGACGAGCAATCGGGCGGCAAATACCTGGAATAATGGTGAAGGGTGACACATGCTTGAAGAGACAAGCCCACTGGGGCGGAGACGGTTGTGGAAGGGGGATGCCCTGGGAAGGGGTCAGGAAAGCCCCCTGCAAGGACGTCGGACGGGAGACCTGAGGGGAGGAGGGTCGCCTGGCTGCGTGAGGAACAGCACATTCCAAGCACAGGGAACGGCGAGTGCGAATGTCAGGGCCATGGCCGTGGCTGATGTGTTCGGGACCCAGACCTTTCCAAGTAGTGAGTTTACACTGAACGTTCCGGCCATGAGAGCGCGTCCACTGGAATCAAGAGGCCGTGTTGCCTCCCAGTAGTCATGAGCCTTTCACAAGACTCGGTGTCCCTTTTTCCGTGGCATGTCAGGTCTTCCCTATCACTCTCCTGCCGCCATTTCCACATCTCCCCACTCAGTCCGTTGGGGCAGGACCTGTGTTTCCCCACAGTGCCTAGGACAGTGCCCTGTACAGACAAGTGTTCAACAGCTATGGCTCGGATCCCATGAGACTGTGTTGGGGTCACACTTAGCCATGATAGACAGTTGACTGAGCTACATTTTAATGGGACACTTTGGGTTTTTACCAAAGGTTGCTGTGACATTAAGCTCATGACCATATTTGCTGTGAAAGGTCACTGAAACACTATTTAATACATTAGTCACCTCACCCTTCGTGAGCTCTTTTTGGAATTAGTGCTAGCAAGAATTTCACTCCAGAACTGGTTGGCGTCTTCCCCCCTGCACCCTGTTCATATAATGACTTGTGCGTCGCCTGACCGCGACACTGCCAGGAAACGCAACATCATTCAACTAGTTAACTGCAGCAATTAAAGCTGCACGCTTACCCACGGGACGATGAGATTTGTATTCCTCTTTTTCTCAGGTCCTGACTTTTCTTCGTACAGTGATTAATATCATGGTTTGCCAGGTTGTGTGCCAAGGGCTTTACAAAAGAGTTGTCTCTTTGAATCTTCATGAGAATCTTGCATTTTACAGAGGAAGGAAACTCGGGCGTGGCGCGATATCTAGCAGGTGGCGAGGCCTAGCGCCACCGTGAACCCAGCAGTGTCACTGCCCGCCATGCTGCAGTTCAATCGACTTACCGTGTGGGCTATTGTCTCTTAGAATAGCTTCAGGGAAGAGGAGGAGAAATACATAGATGAATGCTTATACGCACCTGTGCATTTTCACATACAATTATTTGAATTGAATTAAAAAGAAAATACACAGGTGATGTTATGGCCTATCTCACCAACATGATATCTGGTGGTCACTATGAAATACACCGAGTCCAGGCCCTGTGTGACTGAATATAGGTGAGTAGCCTCGGTGGCAGGGTTGTTTAATGCGGTCTGAATACACAATTGAATCTCAGATGGAAGCAGTTCTTCTCCATTTTCATCAGAATGTGACTGTGGGTAAGAGACCCTCCCATTCTCAAGTTCGGGTTGTAGCCCAGCAGCCTGCAGTGAACCTCAAGGGAGCGTTCTCAGCTGACTGAGATGAATTCCTCAGATCGTACTTGCCATGTTTCAGGACAAGACTGGATCCCAACTGAGAATCAGAGCCGGGGTTCCTGGCTCTCTTCAGACACTCTAGTTGAGCTTGTCGAGAGATTTTTATATCACTTAACACATAAATAACTCTGGATTCCCTGTGTGCCAAGATTGCTTTCACATTTTGATGGAGACCATTTGCAGAGAGAAGGGAATTGTCGGCGTTTATTCCCAAGGCAACTTCTGTCTTCTAGGGTGGTATTCAAGGATATCTTTTTCCACATTGCCAGCAGTGACACAAGCACTAGTTAGAAAACAGGGCTAGTGACATATTGAGAACCGAACAAACGTCCAGGACTTCATTTCCCATCACCAAAGCTACAGAGCTGAGACCACTCAGTAGGAGAACCTGTTTCAGCAACAAACCGCGGAAGGAAAGCCTCCCAGGGACGCAGACTCATTTCGTGAGTGCCGTAGTTTTTCCTTTGTGGGAAGAACAGGTGTCCCCAGAACAGAGCCCTGCTGAGCCCCTCGTGGGGCCAGGGCACCTCTGGAGGAGCGACCCAGCTGTCATGAGACCAAGTTGTCATGAGCTCCTCGGGAGGAGGCCGAAGGCAGCCCCTGGGCTTGCTTACCTGGCCGAGGAGGACCTGCTGCTGGGTGGGGGTGCGGGGGGAGGGGCTGCTTGCAACCGACAAGGAAGCTGACCCCTTCTCTCCTCCGTCTTGGAGAGGAGTCATAGAAAAAGCACACGTTGACGGCAGCATGTTATCAGCGTGGTCAGAAGGCAAACGAACCAAATGTAGTACAGTCGAGAGCAGTGGGAAAAATGTGCTTTCTAAAGATAAGAAAATGATGGCATAAGGTGGTTGCCTAAAAACTAGGGGGGGGCAGAATGTGTTGGCCAGCACCTGGAGGCTGCCTGGTCCCCAGCACCACAGGCCACATGGTCCCCGGCACCTTGAGGCCGCCTGGTGCCCGGCACTGCCAAGGCCACTCAGTCTCCAGCACCACAAGGCTGCTCGGTCCCAGCACCACCAAACCTGCTCGGTCCCCAGCACCACGAAGCTGCCCGGTCCCTGGCACCAGGAGGCTACCTGGTTCCCAGCACCTCGAGGCCACCTGATTCCTAGCACCACGAGGCCACCTGACCCCAGCACCAGGAGACTGCCTGGTCCCCAGCACGGCCATGGCCGCCTGGTCCCAGCCCTACAAGGTTGCCTGGTCTCCAGCACCACAAGACTGCCCAGTCCGGGCGTGTGCTGTCAGAACACAGGTTTGCCATGCAGGACTGTAAACAGTTCTGTGCATTGCCCAGCTCTGTGTTGTGACAGGCTGGGGAGGGGCGGTGTAGAAGGGATTTGTCTAGGTTTCTCTCCTGCTGTGACTTTCATCAAGTTGCCGGGCATTTATGGCAGTTGCTGGGTGTCAACACTCAGACCCTGGTTCGCTCCTCCACCATTCAGCTGACATCCCTGGGTGCCCGCCGATGGCCAACTTGGACTAGGCTGGCAGGACCCAGAGCGACGAGAACCAGGAATCCGCCACAGCAGGTGGTGTGACCAGGGCTCAGATTGCCTCACGCTGCTCTGTCCCCCAGAGATGGCGTGAAATGAGAAACATTCATCAGTTGATAAGGAAAATGTGTCAAGACTTGGCTTGTGAATTGAGACTCCGTTCCCAACAAGCCCCCAGATGGGACCCAAGTCCCAGCTCACAAGACTCTGTGGGAAGCAGCTTTAGAGCAAGGGGAGCTGGCTTGTTCAAGACGTGGTTCCTTCTCCAGAGACATTTTATTTATTTCCCTTTCCGTGAAGCCCACCCTGCCTCGAGTATCCCACCTTCACCCTTCAGCTGGGAATGCTGCTTCCTCGGCTAATACCTGTTTCCTCACCTGTGCCTCTGACTCCTTCACATGGGTATAGACATTAGAAGTGCGAGCTTTGGAGTCAGGGAGACGTGGGTTCAAACTGTGTCTCAGCCGCTGGCTGTGGGACACCGGGCAAGTTGGTTATCCCTTTTGTAAAATCAAGGCAACCATAGTCGCTGCCTCACAGGGTTGTTATGAAGATTAAATGAGATAATGTATGTAAAACAGGAAGCCCAAATTAGTCATTGCTAACATAACTAGCTCAGATCCAAATGGCATCTGATTTTTTGACTTCTGCTTCCTTCATTTTTTTCCAATATTCTGTTTCATTTTGATACATAATTCATTTTTATTCTAAAAATAATAGCATTATGGAAAATTTGGAAATGAGAGAGAAAGAAGCAATAACTCCTAATTTTGCCATCCCAACACAACCATTAAAAGCGTCTTGCACTGGGCTCGGTGGTTCAGCCTGTAATCCCGCGCCTTTGGGAGGCTGAGGTGAGTGGATTGCCTGAGCCATGGGTTCGAGACCCGCCTGGGCAGCAAGACCTCATCTCTTACAATAAATCAAAAAATCAGCCGGGCATGGTAGCGCATGCCTGTAATTCTGGCTACTGGGAAGGCTGAGGCGGAAGGATCGCTGGAGCCCAGCAGGTCAAGGCTGTGGTGGCTGGGAGCGGCCACTGCACTCCAGTCTGGGCGACAGAGTAAGACTCCAACTGAAAAAAAAAAAAAAGCGTCTTGCATATTTCCTTCCAATTTTTTGTCACAAGAATTCTTTGTACGTAGCTGCATTTATGTGTATGTCTTTAACTTCATGCGATAAGCATGTTTCCATGTTCCTTCACTGTCTGGTGCCCAGATAGCACACACTAAGTGTTTAATGAATATCCACTTGGATAAATCAACACATTTTCTTCTTGTATCTTTGAAAATTGCTTGTGTAAAGAAAATATTTTTATTAACACATTAATTGAGTAGGATACATTGACAAATGAAGGTGGCATGGCTGCTGCTGTACACAATCAGTAACTGCTTGCTACAGTAGCTCAAACAGTGCTTTGCTGGCGAGAATGACCATTGTCCGTGGTGCTGTGTTTACCAGTATCTATTTATGGTGCATCCAGCAACAAGGGAAGGAAAACAGTGTTTCCATGCTGGACATCCTTGGGTTTGACGTGCTTTGCTGGAGGGTCACACCTGGAGGGCTCAGCTGGTCAGAGCGTGACAGCTTTGCCCACGGCAGCTGGCGACAAAGAGCTGACACGACACTTTCACGTTACGTCATCCCGAACATCCGTGAGGCAGTGTGCGATTGTGTTGTTGTTGACTGTTTTGTGAAGACTCGGTCTGAAAGGGCTGAGATTTTCCAAAAGCTTGACCTTGCCCCAACACTCCCTGCCCAGAAGTGTCTGATGTGCTTCCGATTCCGTTGCCAGGCAAAAAAGACACTCGTGAGGCTTGCGCCTTTTAAATGGTCAAGATGGATTATGGTTTGGAATAACAGGGAATTAGGACTTTCACCAAATAAAATATCTACCCTGAATTTTTACTGACGTTTTGTTTATTTTGAATTAGAACATGGAGTTATTTGTAATCATGCCATTTCTTTTTGGCAAAAGGTGTCATATCTCAGTTCAGTGATTTTCTAATGTTTCTTTATTTTATGTGACTGAAAATTCTTAGAAGAATTTTATTTTGTGATCCAGCCATGCATGGTGGCTCACACCTGTACTCCCAGCACTTCGAGAGGCCAAGGCAGGAAGATTGCTTGAGCCCAGGAGTTCAAGACCAGTCTGGGCAACATGAGACCTCATTTCGACAAACAAATTTTTAAAAATTAGCCAGTGTGGTGGCATGCACCTGTAGTCCCAGCTACTTGGGAGGCTGAGGTAAAAGGACTGCTTGAGTCCAGAAGGTCGAGGCTACAGTGAGCTGTGGTTGTATCACTGCACACTCCAGCCTGAGTGACAGAGTGAGATCCTGACTCAAAAACATTTTTTTAAATTTTGTGATCCCCTTTGGGGAACCCCAAAGGCCTGAATTGCTTAAAACTCGGAGACTGTGTACACATACAGTGTCCGGCCACGCACCTGGTTTTTCTGCTCTGATGAAGAAAGCCCGGCAGGCCGTGATGAGTCACGGCTTTCCACACTGCCCTGCACAGGCACTGACGGCCCTGCCCAGAGTCAAAGAAGAGTTTTGCCTGTAGCGGCAGAAGTCATGGATTTCTCCAGACCCTGGGCTTCCACTCACTGGCGTTCAAAGAGATTATTGCCAAGAAACGAATTTGATTTAGGTGCTTCCATGCTAAGGTAAGGCTTTGGTTCCGCATAAGATCCTGAGGTTATCATTCTGGAAGCTGACTGGAAAAGGCCACTGAACGACCTTCCAGGGTGGAGGGGATTCTCCCGGCTGTACGCAAGGTGATGGAACACATCACTTCTCCCAAGGCAGATCTCAGACTCTAAGGACACTGCAACACACCTCTGAGGGTTAGTGAAGCCAGTCTGAATGTGGTTTTCACTATGTTCTCACTGACACACACAGCACAGACGATACAGACTAAAAAGATGAACCAAGTCGGGTGTGGTGGCTCACGCCTGTAATTCCAGCACTTTGGGAGGCTGAGGTGAGAGGATTGCCTGAGCTCAGGGGCTCAAGACCAGTCTGGGCACCTTGGCGAGACCTCATCTCTACAAAAATTAAAAAATTAGCAGAGTTTATTGGCACACACCTGTAGTTCCAGCTACTTGGGAGGCTGAGGCAGAAGGATTCTTGACCAGCTGGTTGAAGTTGCAGTGGCTATGAGCATGCCACTGCACTCCAGCCTGGGTGACAAAATGAGACTCCAATTCAAAAAAGAAGAAAGAAAAAGAAAATATATAGTATTAACCAGAACATGTTAACTTAATTATTTACCTGGGCAGATTGTGAAGATTTGAATGCTATTTGATTGCTATTTAAAAGTTGCCAGTGGCAGGGTACAATGGCTCACACCTATAATCCCAGCTCTTTGGGAGGCTGAGGTGAGAGGATTGCCTGAGTCCACGGATTCGAGACCAGTCTGGGCAACTTGGCAAGACCTCATCTCTACAATAAATCAAAAAAATTCACTGGATATGGTGGCACATGCCTGTAGTTTCAGCTGCTTGGGAGGCTGAGGCAGAAGGATGTCTTAGCCCAGCAGGTCGAGGCTATGGTGGCTATGAGTGTGCCACTGCCCTCTGGCCTGGGTGACAGAGTGAGATTCTGACTCCCCCCCAAAAAAAAGGAAGGAAGGAAGGAAGGAAGAAAGAAAGAAAGAAAGAAAGAAAGAAAGAAAGAAAGAAAGAAAGAAAGAAAGAAAGAAAGAGAAAGAAAGAGAAACGAAATCGTGGACGTAAGAACAGAGGAAACAGTGCAGCTGTGGCAGCTGGAGGAGTCCTAGGAAGCCCAATGGCCTGGACTTGAAACTGTTCACTTCCTACAGTTTGCTTTTGTTAACCCAGGCTTTCTGCCACTCGTTGCTGTCCAAACTGAAAGTCAAGACTGATGGACGGTCACAAATGACAGTCCCACAAGCACGTGAGACTACCCTGCGGTCCTTCTCCTCAAGCCCAGCAATGGCGGCCTTCACAGTGAGGTGTGTTGTTGGGAGGGGAGTTCTAGTTTTGTTTTTTCCTTTGGATTTGCACGCTTTGAATTTATTTAAAGTTACTTCATTATGTGAACAAACAAGAGTGAAGGAAGACATTTTTCTAAGGTATTTTTTCTATGTAAAGGAAATAAATTTCTAATGCAGTTAGATAAAATACATGTCAAAATCTGGGAGGTCGTTTATGTGCGTTTTTCATCAGATCAGAAGAGGTGAATGGCCCCCAACCCCAGTAAAAACAGTGTCCAGAACTGATCTAAGACAGTTAACTTTGTGTTGCAGTGACCAGGTGCAGGCCCTGGAACATGAACCATTCATTTGCCTGAGATCACACAGCTAATTGTGTGAGAATTGGGGTTTGAACCCAGTTCTCTGCATCTAAGGCTACCTGCAGTCATGGCTTTTCCTCAGTGTGACTGACCACAGTCTTTGGTCCAGGGGCAATGCTTTCCTCAAAAAAAGAAAATTTTAAAAAAAGTTTCTTTGGAGACAATCCAAAGCAAACCTAAGCCAACCAATCAACCCAAAATATTTCATGAAAACCAAGTTTTCTGTTCCAGCTGTGAGACGATGGGCTTTCCTTGCCCTTGACTTCCGACCTGTCCAGACCTGTGTTGGCTGCCAGCTGCCTGGAAAGTCCATTTGCCACCCAGCCCGTCTGTTCCTGCTTGCTTTCCTACTTGAATGACAGGTGTCCCTGTTACAAATCCACGGGCAGATCCAAGCACCATAAGCAACCAACACTAGCCCTCACCTGGGTGTGTCTCTCTTTCTCCAAGCCCAAACCTGGCGTGTCCTGCTGGGCCACACCACTGTCTGAACTCTGAGGACACTTTCCGTGAGAATTGAGTGTGTTCTTGGGGCGGAATGCTGAAAGACCTTGGGCTTTAAAAAGAAAAAAAGCCGGTTGAAAGCTGTTACTTGCAAGTATATGAGTCATATAATCTTACATTTAATTTAGTAAAGTATCTTTTTTATAACCTGAGAATTTGTTTTAGTTTAATAATTTTTTTAATTGCTAATCAATCAAAACAACCAAACACAGTTGAGGTTTTGAAGTTCAGTAGTTCCTGCCTGCCATTCTGGAACTGGGCTAGGCCATTTGAATTAAGTTTCCATCGGAACATGAACAGTAAGCGACAACATTGGCTACCAAAACAATGTCAACATCGTGGTCCTGTGGGCCGGGAGCTGTGCAAACATGCCTCCGGCCCGGAAACCACCCCGCAACGTAGAAAGTGTTATCCCAACCTGCAGACGAGAACACTGAGGTCAAAGTAACGAGACTGCCTAAGAACACTGCTCTAAGGGGCAGAGCCTGATTTGGAACCCAGGAGCAAATTTTTTTGTTTTTTGATTTGGAGTCTCCCTCCATCGCCCAGGCTGGAGTGCGGTGGCATGCGCACGGCCACCCGAGTGTCGACCTGCTGGGTCTGGAGAACCTTTCGCCTCAGCCTTCCAAGCGGCTAGAACTACAGGCACATGCCACCACGCCCGGCTAATTTTTGATTTATTGTAGAGACGAGGTCTCACCACATTGCCCAGGCTGTTCTCAAACCCCTGGGCTCCGGCAGTCCTCTCACCTCAGCTTCCCAAAGTGCTGGGATTACAAGCTTGAGCCACCACGCCGACAGGAGCAAATATTTTTTAAAAATCCGTGTCAAGCTGAGCATGTGGGCAAAGCGCTTCTTATGAATGAGCGATGAGCGTGTTTAGGGAACACGTGTGCCCACTGCTGGCACCCCAAGGGCTTTGCTGGTCTCCCTCCCCTCCCCCTCCCCTCTAAGCATGAGTCCTCAGGTCAGAGCGGGGGGGCCTTGGGGAGTGAGGGCAGAGCGAGCAAAGCAGGTGATTGTGAAGGCAGACGAAGAGGAGAGCCTGCCTGGGAATCAGGGGGCCCTGGGAGACAGCGGCAGAGGGGGCGGTGTGTGCACACTCCGTTTCCCCCCGGGGAGACAGTGGCCAAGGCGGCGGCGAGCACACTCGTGCTGGCTTGGGAGGGGGCGCACCTGCGATGGAGAAGCGGAACAGGCGACCCGGAGGTGGTGATGGGCGGGCACCCCACCGAGGCAGGCACCCCTCCCCAGAGACCCGACCCCCAGGCACACTCTGGGCGGACTCTGCAGGAGGTGGGAGGCTCCGTGCCAACGGTTCCAGGACCTCAGGGAGCGACCGGCAGCACAGCCTGGGCTGGGACAGCCACGCGGGAAGGGGGGCCGCGAACCTGCCGGGCGAGAACAACATGCGTGGACGTGAGCCCAAGCTGTGGCCGACGCGGTGGTGGGAGCATCGCTTCAGCCCAGGAGTTGGCGAGCAGCCTGAGCAAGAGAGCGAGACCTCACCTCTGCAGCAGCCGCGAGACGAGGCTGGAAAGAAGTGCTCCCAAAGGGTCCCCTGTGCTGGGCTGGAGTCGTGGCTGGTTTTCTTTTCTAAATGTTTGGTGATATTGTTACAGTGTAACTTTTAAAGGGAGATGCGATGAGTTAATCAACATCTTATTCTTTATAGGAAAAAGAGGAAGTTCTTCCTTACATAACCTCTTCTCCCACGCCTCCTTTCATGCTGCTTCTCATCCCAACGTGTTCCCTGCTTTGGATAAAAAGGATCACTCCCCTCTGGCTCGGATCTGATGTAGTGGAAGCCTGTTGCGTTTTGCCAGCGTGGAGTCACTTGTATGAGCCACACAGACCGGTCGAAATCTGAGGTGGAGGCACGCGACCTTCCGAGGAAAGCTGAGATGGTGTGTAAAACAGCGAAAGGCTTGGTCAGGTCCAGAAGGAGCGGTGATGTCCCGTGAACACCAGGGCCGAAGACAGCAGGCTGGGAGGGCGAGGCCACTGCAGGCAGAAGCTGAAGACGGTGCTGCCGGCGGCGGAGGGGCTCGCTCTACCCGGTGGGTTCACAGCAGGCACAAAACGAAACTTATTTCTGAAGGTTATTTTAAAATAAAGTTGTTGAGGATGTGCGATGTCTCGATCATGAAACAAAGTGCTTAGCAGGTCCAAGAAAGGCTTAGGACTCACTTTAATCTTGTTATGCAAAAACGCTAGCCCCAAGCTCTGTGTGACCTTGCAGTCAACACTGGATGTCTTTCATGCTCTAAAAACCAGGGACTGGGCAGTAACCAAATCAGCAATTTAACGTTTTCATTTTCAAAATATGGCCACGCGGCCAAGAATTGTGGAGAGTGGTGCACCCCACGTACAATCTGGCAAAGGACTAGCGGCTATTCCAAGATGTCCTGATTTCACTTTCTAAAACGATCTGTTTCTCAAACCTTGCATAAAATGAGGGCACTGGCTCTTTCTCTCTATACAGAACAGATTCACTGTTTCCTAAAACTGAATTACTGTTAGCAACTGATGACGATTAATAAGCAGTTGGCATGTGGAATACCTATGTCAAAAGCTGGAGAAGACCTAGAAACAGGCTGGCGACCTTGCAGATTCCACCTGGCGCTGGGATGCTTGCTCTGACTACGTGCTGTGTGGGCACCTCTGCGCCCTCTGTGGTACCCAGTGCTTGGTCCCTGGTCTGTCACCGGTGATGAGCTCACTGGGCTCGCGGGAGCAGGGAGCCTGCTGTGCTTGCCACTCCACCACCTCTCCCCGTGGGAAGTCCTCCTCTTCCCGTGAGTAACACCATCAAACTTGTATCAGGCTGGTAACTCTGAGCTAGGGCTGGGCCTTCCTCTCCCCGATGCCTCCTTGAGGACAGGGACACAACGTTGTTTGTGTCGTGTTCCTGCTCTTTCTTGGGTCTTGTTTTGTTGCACAGGCTCGACTTGCTGGATTCAAGTGGTCCTCCCACCTCGGCCTCCCAAAGCACTGGGACCACAGGTGCATGCCCGCCTGCCGGGATAACTTTATTTTTACTTGTTGTTGGGGTGGGGTCTTGCTATGGTGCCTAGGCTGACCTCAGATTCCTGGCCTCAAGCAATCCTCACGCCTCGGCCTCGCGAAGCACTGGGACCACAGGTGGGAGCGATGCCCCCAGCAGGCTTCCAGTCTTCACAGTGCTTATGAGCTCGCTGTAGACACGAAATACAAATGGCGGAAGGGGCACTTGAAGCGAATGCTTGTTGAAAGCAAACAGAGCTAGGCGGCACCTTCCAGTTCCCAGCCCTCGGGTTGCTTGACTGTCTCTGATGGAACACGCTGGGGTTTGTTTTTGTACTTGTAAGTACAAGGCACGGAAACCAGATAAGCAAGAGTCAGGACTCGTGCCATCTGTGCCCTCACAGGGACACCAGCTCCGTGGGTCTCCCTCGCCACAGCCTGGCGCACGCCAGGTGTGAGGGCACGCGTGGGGCACACAACTCGCAAAGATGTGGGTTTTTTTTTTTTTTTTTCCAAAGGGGACTGCAGATCTTCTAGCCACACATGTTTATTTTCTCCATTCCTTTTTTCTAAACATTGTGGTGCTTCTCTGTGAAAGACGGATGGTTTCTCTGGGGTGTTATAAACTTAGATCTCTGCCTTCTGAGGTGTGTTTCCATCAAGTGTTTTTCCACGACTTTTATAGTCATGGTGAGCAGGAGAGGGAGGGAGAGCACTGAGATGTATAAAGCTTATTCATGCCTGCGAGGTGCCGGATATCAGGTTAGGTACTTGTGCACTTGGTGTTCTGTTGCATTCTCACGGAAGGCCGCATGAGCTATGGCCATTTTACATATGAAGAAACTGAGGTCCAGCAAGATTAACCAACTTTCTCCATGTCTTACAACAAACCATGGAGCTGAGGTTCAAACGCAGGCTCATTTCTCTTTGAATCCTACAGTCTTTTTTTCCCCCTCACTCCCTCTTTCTCACCCTCTCTCTTTCTGTTTTTTGTGGAGGTGGGGGTCTCGCTATGTTGCCCAGGCTGGTTTTAAACTCCTAGGCTCAAGTGATCCTCCTGCCCTGGCCTTGCAAAGTGCTGGGATTACAGGCTTGAGCCAACATGTCCGGCCTGGATCCCTCAGTCTTTCTACAAGACCGTGCTAAAATTTGGGAGTACGTTGATGCAAAATAAAAACAGCCTGGACTATTTCATTGCATCATGCCTGGCAGCTGGCAGGAGGCAGAAGAGGAAGGAAGCATGCTGTAGGGAGGCACTCACCACCTGACAGTGGGTTCATTCAAAATGTGAATTATCCAAACACGTATAATACATATTTAATGGACTACATGACCAAGACTTTTTATCACTATAAGAAAATTGTCTTTTACAGAGTAAAAGTGCTCTTGGTAAAATGTCCTTGCCTTTCTAGGGGCTGAGCTGCTGGGCACTGTGATGCCCCCAATCCAGCTGGAATTACAGATGAGCGATTGCTATGAGCTCCAGAAGGCAGTGTTAGTTATGATCTTCCTGAGGACTCCGGGGACCAGGGTGCCCAAAGAACTAAGACATCCCGGCCAGGAGCAGCGCTGCGCACTTGCACGCCCAGGACGACCAAAGCGGGAGGATTACTTGAGGCCAGGAGGTAGAGACCAGCCTGGACGATACGGTGAGAACCCCGTCTCCACTTGTAAAAACGTTAAAAATTTTAAAAAGGAAAAATTAAAAAATTAAGTGTCCAACCCAACGGCAATCTCCTCCCTGCTAAGAGGGAAAGCTTCTTTAATTGCACAGAGGATCTACATTTCAGATGTGAAGAATAACAAAAGGCAACAGTTACAATATACAGACACAGGAGATGACCGATACCGCCAGGCTTTCGGGTTGTTCCCACGTTGTGGAGGCAGAGGACAAGGCAGCTGGCGATGCCTGCTTCCCATGGTCTGCTTTGACAGGGAGGCACGGACTTGCCAGGTCACCCTTTACAGGGTCAAGGAGGTTTTGGGCCGGCTCACTCTGCCACCCACTTAAGTGCTCTCACGCCCAGGCGAGAAGACTGCTAGGAAAAATAGAATCTTATCTGTAGCTTTTGTGAGCCCCCTCTTTGACCCCGAGCCTAGAGCCCGCCCGTGGGTGAAGCAGTGTGACTTCCGCCATGCTGTGCTTACAGCAAGCCTGCATTTTAACCCTGCCGGGGAATTCGGGCTTGCACAGACAGGCCAGATAATGCAGCAGTTTCAAATGCTGTCGACGAGCACAGTGTTTTGGTGCCATTCTTTCTTTTTTAGACAGGATTATCTAAGTATGATTCACATGCGGTAAGCTGCGCCTATTTAAAGTGTCCAGCTTGATGAGTGCGCACCCAGAAAGCCATCACCACAGCCCTGGAAAGGGAACACGTTTAGCTTCCCCCAAGAGTCTCACGCTGGTTGGCCATCCTTCCCTCCTCCGGGCCGGCCGCCACTGGTCGGCTTTTCGTCTCTGCAGTTTCCATTTTCTGCAACCGTGTGAACATGCACCACACAGTGTGCTCCTGTCTGGGGTCTGACTTCTCCCGCTCAGTAGGGCCACTCTGGGAGTCGGGCACCCCGTCGTTCCTTCCACTCGGGCCGGCCCCGTCCTGACTTCTGTTCTTCCCCGCGCCCCGGCTCTCCTGACCCAACCGTCTCTCTCTGCCTTGCGGTTTCTGATGATTCCCGGCCCGGCGAGGCGCACACCGGCGCTTCTGAAAGCCCCACCCCTCCCCCTTCTGTCGGCGGCATCCTCCGGTCCCCCCCACGCCACACGGCCGGGGGGACGCTTCTGATGAGAGGCTGGACACACGTGGCCTGGGCTGGGCCACTCAGAGTCCTCCGTGGTGTTTTCTGCGTGGCATTTTCTCTCCCTCTTGGGTGAGGGGCTGTGAGGGCGTGACCCCCGGGCTGCCAGTGAGAGAACGAAGCCCAGAGACGCTCCTCCTGGAGGGTGAAGCCCACCTGGCCCTGGCTTTCCGCACTCTTGTCCAGGGATGCCTGCCTCCCCCACCCACAGCAGGAGTGTGCCCTTCTCCCAGCACGCGGCGTTCGGGGTGGAGCATCCGCCCAGGCCCTGGTCCACCACTCACCTGCCCCGACGCGGGAGGGGGGACTCAAGCTGAGCTGCGGGAGCTCGCATGTGTACCCAGGGTGTCACTCCCTCGTACCTGTGGGGCTTGAGCCAGGCTGTGCAGAGTGGCGGACTGTGCAGCCACCTTCGGCCCGATGGGTGGATGAAGACGATGCGGAAGGGTCCTGAGGACGTCGTGAGGGCTGTCGGCCAGATGTCCTCGGGGCCTGCACTCGCCCTCGCCTTTTCAGTGACGTTGACGGCTAACTTGGCCGCCCTCTGTATAATGTACTTGAGTTGCTGCTCATGTCACTTACAGCAGAAAAACTGGAGACACAAGCAGACTCCATTCATTGTCTCATTTAATCCTTGCAGCCGGGAAGTGTGTTATCCGGGTTGTACAGACCAGGACACTCCTAGTTAAGTAACCTATGAAACCTCGTGGCGGGAAGCCAGGACCCCCCTCCAGCCCTCTGGCTGAGGAGCCCAGGCGCAGATGGCACTGCCTCAGGGCTGGCCCCTGGTCCGCCAGCTTTCCGTTTCTCCACCCTCTCTCATCCCAGGAGGCGAACATTTTCAATGTTTGCAGCTTCCTAGTTGCTGAAAGACAAAGCTGTTGATGAGGCTTCGTTCTTCTCCTCCTTTCCTGCTGCCTCTTGCTTTTTTTTTTTTTTTTTTGAGTCGGAGTCTCACTCTGTCGCCCAGACTGGAGTGCAGTGGCCGCTCCCGGCCACCGCAGCCTCGACCTGCCGCGCTCCGGCGATCCTTCTGCCTCAGCCTTCCGAGTAGCTGGAATTATAGGCGCGCGCTACCCTGCCCGGCTGATTTTTTGATTTATTGTAGAGACGAGGTCTCGCTGCCCAGGCGGGACTCGAACCCGCGGGCTCAGGCCATCCACTCACCTCAGTCTCCCAAAGGCGCGGGATGACAGGCGGAGCCACTGAGCCCGGCTCTCTTGCTTTTTTTTATCCCCTTCTTTTTCCGTCGTTTTTCATTTTTCCAGGGCCTGAGTACCAAATATTTGCTCTGGTTTCCCCTTCCCAGGTCATGTCGACTCTACGGCCTGGGGCTCAGTGTGGGCTTGGGCAGGCGCGTTAGTTTCCTGAGCACCTGCACCTCTGAACAGTCAGCTGAGGCCTAGAAGATGACAGGCCTGGCCCATCACCTCACCTGGAAGCACATCGTCAGGCCAGATTTCAGAGATGACAGACCGCACGGCCCCGCTGCTCCCTCCCTCTCTCCTCCCTTAAAAGGATGAACAAGGCTGGGCCTCTGGGGCCGGGCCTGTGGGCTCATGCCTGCCATCCCAGCGATTTGGGAGGACGAGGCGAGAGGATTGCCTGAGCTCAGGAGTTCAAGACCAGCCTGACTTCAACTCTACAAGAAATCAAAAAAATTAGCTGGGCGTGGTGGCACACACCTGTGGTTCCAGCTACTTGGGAGGCTAAGGCGGAAGGATTGCCTGAGCCTAGCAGGTTGAGGCTGCAGTGGCTGTGAGCGTGCCACTGCACTCCAGCCTGGGCGACAGACAGAGACTTATACTCAAAAAAAAAAAAAAGAAAAAAAAAATTAAAGGATAAAGAAAGGTAACGACCATTCCCACAAGCCCCAGGGAGAATGGTCAACTGTTCTCCTTCTTTACCTGCTCAGGAGGGGAAGCCCGCACTGCCTGCGCCCACTTTTCAGCCACCTTTTGGGAAGGAAGGAGTCTGTCAGGGTTTAACGATGGCTCCATGTTGCGCTCCATTGGACAGAAAGCTCCAGGAAGCGTTACGCACATTTCATTTGATCCAGAGCCCACCTCTGCTTTTTCTCAGAGACAGGGCATCCATCTAGTTAACCACGGTTAATATCACATTTAAAAAAGAAAGAAGGAAAACGCTGTTTAATCCCTTCTTAGTCTCTTAATAGAGCCTTCCTGGAAGCCTGGAGACTAACGCGCCCCACGCATTCTGTCAGCAACTAGAGAAAAACCTCGTTTTCAGACACGTTTGAAAATTATGTCCTCCTTCACTTGCCCAGACAGAGTTTGGCTCCTGGGTTTACTTTATGACGCTCCCTTGAGGGACCAAATGTCTCAGGTGCTGCCAGTCCTCCCGAGTGGAATCCAGCACTCTGCATTTGAGACGTTACATGTAAACAGGGAAGAAATTCCCCTCCCAGAGGGTGTAACTCGTGAGCCTGTGGAGAGATTCCAGTCACGGTGGCATGGATCTGGCTCTGTGGCGTCTCTGCAGTGGAGCTTTACGTGGCCAGGTAGCGCCTCATCGTTAGACAGTGGTGGCGTACAGCTGTATGGCAGGTGTTGAAATGGCACTGAAAATTTATCGGAAATAAATGTTAGAGGGAGGCTGGCTGTGTTGTTTTTGAAGCAGGTTAAAAAAAGCCCTGGACAGTGGGCTTCCTCAGCCCCAGTTTCGTTTTTTCCGAGTGTGACGGTGTTTTGCTCAAATGACATCGGGGAGACAGCTGCTAACTGCTGCTGGCTGCTGGCTTTGCAGCACTCATCTTGCCAACAGAGACACCTCCTTGGTGAGTCAGCCTCGCACAACAGGACACACCACACACACAGTGTTTTCCCAGTTGGGTCAGTTATCTAATTGTTGTAAGTATTTTTAGCAAACATTAATGATAGGAAATGGTCCAGAAATTCAGACACGTGGAAACTGTTTTGTAAATGAAGCTCTGCACTGAAGTTTACTGTGTGGAAGCATTCTAGTGGACTTGGTAAAACACAGTGTGCTGGGCCCCACCCCAGAGCTTTGCGTTTGCTGGGTCTGGAGGGAGGCCTGAGAATCTGCATTTAGGAAATTCCCAGATGCCACTGCTGTTGTTGGTCCAGGGACCACAGTTTGAGAGGCACTGATGTAGAGCCACTGAAACCCAGTGAAGTGTTTCTCATCTGAAACTCATCTGGACAAGTTTCACTTGTGTTTCCTAGATGCTGTCGTCCCTTCACTCTCTCCAAAGTTCAATGGCCTTCAAATTCTTCCCTCAATATTTTCCTATCTGGCCTGGGATGCAACTCTTCTGTGGTCAAAACATTTGGGGATATATTGGCTTTACTGGGAAGACAATTATGTTTGGTCTCAAACCTTCTCAGACTTTTGAGTATGCAAATGTACATCATGAATGCCCAAAAGGGGGGGTAAAGCATGTGGCATTTCCCCAGTGGACTTGCTCTTGGGATTCTTCAGCGGCTCCCTCCTGCAAAGCACGATGGAAAAGCTCTCTATCACTCACAGTCTGGAAAACATTCTAAGTAAATGTTATAATTTAACTGTCTTTTACAAGGTTAAAAAAAAAAGCCTAGATCACAACCTGGGGAAAAGACCAACATGTCCAAAATCAACTTAGAAGAGTAGTTAAATAGATGCACTCCTTCATAATTTGGACTGTCACGTGACTTTTCTTCATCAAATAATTTTCTGAGAGATCAAAAAATGAAGCCGTGGCTTCCCGCCTCAGCCGACCATCAGGCCTTTCCCCACCGGCCCCCTCCACGGCTTCTTCTCCATTACTGTTTCATCTCTTCAACGCGCTCACGAGTACACATTGTCTTCTGAATTCCGTAAGTGGGCCACATGTGAACCGCGTGCTCCACCTCCGGAATTCAGCTCCCGAAGGACAGCACCTCGTCTGTCCCGCTCACTTCCAGGTCTTCAACCCTCGTGCCTAGCATGGGGTGTGGGCTCAGCAAATCCTTTTTATTGTGCAAACAAATATATTAATAAGATAACTATCTAAGCTTTCATTACGAAATCGTTACGATGTTAATAAAAGATGTAGGAAGAGAAGGTGCTTTCGATGAGACAGCTAGACTAATATTTGCATTTCTTGTGGAGTAATTCCAGCCTCATGATAGGAAGGGGAATTATTAATGCTGACACGCAGGAAGCCACTTTACAGGTGACTTTTAATAGTAAGAAACCCAAATAAAGTACACAGCTATTCTTTAAATAAGGCAAGGAGACCATCCTTGCCCATAAGGAGACCTTGTAGAAACATCAATTTCTCTATAACTTAAAAAGAACTGTAAAAATGACACTACTTCTTGTTATGTGGGTCTGACAATTAAGTTCATGAACGCATCCCAGAAACTGCTCCATCCCTCATTGCTGAACATCCCTACAGCCACCTTCGAAGTACTCCCCTCAGGAAGCTACGCACTGACACCCACACTCAGTTCACCCATCTAAGCACTTCTGGAACTCTTTTTCTGGAATGGTCATCAGAGCTGTCACTGAGAGAATGTTGGAGTTTGAATTAAAGCAAAGAACAAAAATTAAATTTCTTGTTAAACCTGGCAAGAGTGAAAGCGAAATCAGGGACAGTTAGTCCAAGTTTATGGGGATAATGCCATGAAGAAAACGGCAGCGTGCACATGGGTTAAACATTTTCCTGAGGGGACAGAAAGTGTCACTGAAGAATAGCGGTCAGGACGGCCAGTAACCAGCAGAACTGACAAAAACATTGCAAAAATTCGTTGAACTGTTTGTTGAAGTCGTTAGCTGACTGTGAGACCCAGTAAACATCGGCAGAGAAACAGGAAAATCTCAACTGGAAATCTTGGCATGAGAAAGGCGAGGGCAAAAGTAGTCCCGAAGGAGCGCTTGCGTCACGACCATGCACCAGCTCCCATGGCACTGCCTGTGGGGGAGCTTTGAGCCAGTGAACAAGTAACTGGATGGGAACCCCCTCCCTACCCACCCGGTCTGGCCCCCAATGGCGTTTCTCTTTGCCAGAAAAAAGGAAACGCGGAAAGGAGGACGCTTGGAGGACATTCGGGACGTCGAGGGTCAAACGACGCCAGCTCGATGGCCACGCCCGTAAGGGTCCCCAACTGCTCTGCCCGCGGACCGCGCGGCCTCCCCGGGGCGGACTGAGCCCTTTGCCCAGGATGCGCTCGCGACCTGCGTCGTCACACCCCGAATGCCGATGCCCTCTGACTGGGGCGAACCTGAAAAGCGTCACGAACACGGCTTCTCCTTTCCTTCCTTCCCTTGGGGAAAGCACCCCTGCTCTCAAGGACAGCCTGTTCTGCACGTGCGTTCCCGGAGGGCGAACAAGAGCTAAACGCGCGTCGAGCACACGCGCTGCCAGCGTCGAGGTCCTGGCCATTTTCAAGGCCGTCGGAAGCCGCGGCCCACGCGTCCGACCCGGCCCGGCCAAACGAGAGAAGCGCGCGGGCACTTCCCGGGGGAAGGCGTCCCAGCCGAAGTCCCAGACGGCGGCGGGCACAAGCGGCCAGCACGCCACGTGGCTCGAAGGCCGCAGGAAACGCGCCTCGGCTGGGTGCGGGGCGCACGCGGCCGCCCCGCCCCGAGCCCAGGGCGTCGAGCCCAGCCCGGACCGCCTGGCGTTCCAGCCGCTGGGGAGGCCGAGGCGGAAGGCTCGCCGGAGCCCGGCAGGCCGAGGCTGCGGTGGCCGCAGCGGGGCCCGGCGCTCCAGCCGGGCGGCGGAGAGGCTCCGATTCCGAGGCGCACGCCGTCCGCCTCCGGCGCCCACGTGGAAAACGCCCCACTCCGCGGGCCTCCGGGCTTTCTCTCGCGCAGGCTCCCGCGTCCGCCCTCGGCGCCCTCGCGAGCTCCGCAGGCGCTTGAGTTTGTTCCCGCCAGGCTTCCGTCCTCGCGGCGGAAGAGGGGGCCAGCGTCCCCGGCCTGGCCTCCGCCGGCGCCCTGCCGCTCCCGCGAGCCTTCGGCCTCCGGGAGGCCAGGCCGTGGGAACGCAGGGCGCGCCCGCCTCCGCGCTCCCGGCGACGCGCGGCCCGCCCGCACGGCCCGACGGCGCCGACGCCCCAGACACCCTGCGGCGCAGGCGCAGCCGTCGCGCGGGGCCCTGGGCGCCGGCTCTCCGAGACGCTCGCGGCCGCCGTCCCGGCCCCCCGGCAGGAGCGGGGCTCGGCCTGGCGGGCGGGGACGGCGGGGCGCGGACCGACCGGGTCGCACCCTCCGCCGGCCCCCCTCCCGCGGCGCCTGCTCGCCAGCGCCCGGTCGGGAGACCACCGCCCCCGCTTCGCCGCGGGGGTTTCCCGGGGATGCCCGGGCCGCAAGCGCCGCCCCTGCCGGCAGGCCCCACCCGGCCGTTCCCGTCTGCGGCCCGCAGGCTCCGCCCCGCGGCCCGCCCACGCCCGCAGGCCCCGCCCCACCTTCGCGTCTCCGGCCCCCAGGCTCCGCCCCTCGGCGCAGGCCCCGACCCAGCTTCCCGTCTCTGGCCCTCAGGCCCCGCCTCTCCACGCAGGCCCCGCCCGTCTCTGGCCCTCAGGCCCCACGCCCCCGCGCAGGCCCCGCCTCCCCTCCCCGCCTCCCGCCCGCAGGCCCCGCCCCGCCCCGCCCCGCCGCCGCCGCCGCCGCCGCCGGCAGGGGTCGCGCTGCCCCGGGCGCGCGCGGCGGGGGTGGGGACGCTCCGCGGCCGGCCGCCTTTCTCCGCCGCCGCCGCCGCCGGTCGGAGCGTCTCCACGAGTCTCGCCCGCTCGCTTCGGGAACGGGCGGGCGCGCCGCCGCAGCCGCCGGGAGGAGCCGCGCACACGCGGGAGGACAGCGCGTCGCTCGGCGCCCGCGGGCGGCCCTGCGCAGAGAGGGAGCCGGCCGCCCCGCCCGCCCCGCCCGCCGGCCCTCCGCGGGATTAGCGGCCGCCCGCCGGCCGGGAGCCATGTTGGCCGCGGGGCTCGGCAGCGCGTGAGGCGCCGCGGCCGCATCGGAGGCCCCGGCCCGCGGCGGCGCGGAGGAGGCGGCGCGGCCTGGCCCGGGCGCCCGGCGGCCGGCCGTGCCGGGACCCCGACCGGACTCGCATCCGGTCGCCGCGGCGGGCGCGGCCGCCCCCCGCCCCGGGACGCGTCCCGCACTCGCCGGTGAGTTGGCGGCTGGGAGGGTGGCGGCGGGCGCTTCCGGGGCGGGGGCGTCCGCGCCGGTCTCCCCGCGGCGTCGCGGGCACGGAGGTTCCGGGCGGGCGGGCGCGCGGGGCGCGTGGGGGCGCGGGGCCGGAGGCGGAGGGCCGAGACAAAGATCGCCGGGCGGGGCGGAGGGACGCGGCGCTCCGGCGGACCGTGCTCTCCGGGTCCGCGGGCCACGTTCGCCGTCGCCGGCCTTTCTTCTGCCCGCGGCCGCCGCGCTCCCGGGAGCCCCGCGCTGCTCCCCGTCGGCGTGCCCCGGGCCGGGCGCGGGCGCGGCCAGGGCGTCCCGGCGCCCGTGCGGGCACGCGGGGCGAGGCCCGGCCCCGCCCGCCGCCCCTGCCGGCCGGGCAGGGTCGGCGGCCCGCGCGTCGCGGCGCGCGGCGGCGTTCGTGGCGCGGCGAGGGGGCCCTGGGGCCAGGCGAGGCCGGACGCGGAGGCCGGCGGGCGCGGGACGTGGGCGCGCCTTTGTGGGCGAGGCCGCCCGTTTCCGCAGCTGCCGCGCCCGCATCCTCCCCCGACGGGGGGCCGGAACAAAAGGCGCCCGGCTCCGCGCGGGCCGCGCCGCGCTCTCACGGCCGCGGCCGGGGGGACCCGGCTCTCGAGGCAGTGTCGCCTCCGTCGGGCCGCCCGCTCGCAGGCCCCGCGGGGGCGGGGGCGCGGCCTCGGGCCGGCGGCGCTCCGGACGCGGCCGCCCGCGGCGCGCGGCGGGGATATGGGCTGCCGCTCGGCCGCCTTGACGGCGACGGCGGAGAAGCCCTGGCCCAGGGCCGGGAAGAAAGTCGAGGCGCGCCCTCGGATGCCAGGGCATCCCGCTGACGTCACCGCGGGGGCAGGCGCCGCTCGCCGCCGCGCGGGGGTCCGTGCCGGAGACGGGCCGCTGCGGGCTGGGCCGCGTCTCCGAGTCGTGGACTTCCTGCCCCACCCCGCCACTCGGACGCCTCGGGGACCTTTGTAAACCGACAGCTCGTAGCACGAGTGCTGTTTCTGTAGCATTTACCGAAGGGGCGTATGGAGGAAACATTGGTCTTTTCACCCCTGCTTATTTACTAGTATCTAGTTAGAGAAGCAGAATTTAGGTGTCACTGCAGGAAAATCCACCGGAGAGTAACAAGGTTTCTGGATAGTGGGATTTAATGTTGGTCATACGGTTTTTTCCCCCTGGTTTTACGCGTTTTCACAGTACTTTTACAATAAGAAAAGTAAATGCAGGATTAGTCTTGTTAATGTCTTCATTTGCCTACTGCTGTACTAAAAGAGGCTTCCATATAATGTGACATCTCATCCTTGGATTCAGGCCACTAACTTTGAATGTTAGTATTTGAAATAGTGCAGCCTGTCACATGGGCTTTACCAGGAAGGAGCACAGAGGTGCGTGGTGAGCAGACCCGAAGCCAGAGAGACAGAGCCAGTGTGGATGTGGCGGTCCCGCTACAAACAATAGAAGATTCGAATCGTACTTGCTTTGTAGACAGGATGGCTGCATTGATTAAGCAGACTTTAATGTATGTGCTTGTTATTATACTTAGTTTTCAGACACTGGATCAGTCCTGCCACTTGTGGTGGGAAGAGATGGCGTAAAATTATCGTTTGCTGTGTCAAACTTGTTCTTTCCCTTGTTTTTAGCAATGTATTCCTTCGTTCTCATCACTGAAAAACAAGGCAACTTTTTTTATCATGAACAATGGAAGCTGTAATGGCAGCTGAGGTAGCTATTCAAAACTGGAGATGTTAAAGTTATCTGTGAACACATTTTCACCCTACAGTTTTTTTTATTGTCTGATAGTGCTGAATATTTATAAGGCATTACATTTGGAATCTTTATTGCTGTTCTCTAGTCTTTATTACAGCATGACGTCCTGGCATTCTTTCACATAGCTTTTAGTCTACCAGGATGAATAATTCCT
The DNA here is from genome assembly GCA_027257055.1 of Cephalopachus bancanus. Classification (NCBI taxonomy): domain Eukaryota; kingdom Metazoa; phylum Chordata; class Mammalia; order Primates; family Tarsiidae; genus Cephalopachus; species Cephalopachus bancanus. The sequence continues at coordinate 5,373,035 of JAPVLO010000090.1, forward strand.
TAATGAATTTGTTGCCATATTATACAAGTTTTTTAAAAGCCCAAACCATTATATGTTAAATCCAGCTTATAAAAATATTCTCTAGGGTATTTTATCTGTTTAAAAAATGGTCTTTCCTTTCATACGTGGGAAGGAAGACGAGATCTAGGTTCTTTTGAATTTTGAATGGGTGATTTTTGCTTCCAGTTTTAAATGGGAAAGTGTATTTGCCTCCCCCCCTTGCCTCCTTTTCCATTTTAAACGCTGAAGATAGACAATAGGTGTATGATATTTTAAATGTGCGTTATATGACATTTGTGAGTAAAACAAAAACAAAAACCTGCCCATAATAGAGAAGCTGGTAAAGCTTGTAGCATTCAACCTTCAAAGTTGGCAATTTCTTTGAATGGGTGGGGAGAGGGCCTGGCTTTTGAGAATTCTTACTATTATTAGTGGATTCTTTGTCATTATTTTGCTTCCAGTATGGTTAGTTGGTGGTTACTTTTGATATCTGCAAAACACAGACTTGGAGAGAGGAATTACCCAGAGTCAGAAAAATGTATCGAATATCCCTGAGTGTAGTTTATCATTCCTGGCTTGTTTTCCCTCCCTGTTGGCCAGTGTGGAAAATCAATGACATCTACAGCAAGTCTAATAAAGAATGTCATCTTGTTCTGACGGAACATATGATGCTGAGTGCTGTGTCTGTGTAGGTAGAGTCACAGGTCCCTGGCAAACTGGCATGAGGTGGAGATGCTCCAGCTCTCCAAAGGCTCCTCTTTAAAGTATTTTCTGATAGAACCTGTCTTGGTCTACTTTGGCTGCTGTCACAAAATACCACACACTGGGGTGGCTTAAGAGACGGACATTTCCTCCCAGTTCTGGAGGCGCAAGGTGTGAGAGGACAGTGCCAGCTGCCTTCTCCCCAGGTGCTCTCGGGCCTTTCCTCTCTGCCTGCTGGTGGAGGAGGAGGGAGGAAGGGGGTGACTTTTTCTCTCCCTTCTTAACAAGGGCGTGAAGCCCATCATGAGGGTCTCACCCTCCCACCTAATCAAAACCTAATTACTTCCCAAAGCCCCACCTCCAGTGGCCATCATGCTGGGAGGTGAAGGCTTCAACAGGAACTTTGGGGGGCGCACAAATGTTCAGTCTACAACGTAACCTATGTGAAAGAATACCTCCTCTGCTGGTAACTATGCTCTCAATAAGACAGACATCCCGTGGTGCCTGTTTTCAAACGAGACAAAGGCCTTAGGTTAAGCGATTGATTCCAGGGTCCAGCTACTCTGGTGACATTCCAGTTGAGGCATTCAAACCATCATGTCGCACTGCCTCCACGGGAACTGGATGCCAAGAAGTCAGTGGTAGTGCCTGTCCTCTAGAAATGGGTCAATTAGAAAATTAAGTAATTAAATCAAAATTAGATTGAAATCCATTGAACTGGGTTTTACTGCATAAAAAAAGGAACTATACAGAATGTATATGATGGGACATGTTTATTGTTCAAAATGCATTAAAATCAAGGTGTTAAAAACATACTTAAAATAATTGCAGATTTTTTTTTTTTCTTTTTGAGTCAAGGTCTTACACTGTTGCCCAGGCTGGAGTGTGATGGCCTGATCACCGCTCACTGCAGCCTCAACCTCCTGACACAGGCGACCTTTCTGCCTCAGCTTCCAGAGTAGTTGGGACTATCGGTGCACACCATCATGCCTGGCTAATGTTTTGGTTTTTGTAGAGATGAGGTCTTGTTTTGTTGCCCAGCTTGTCTCGAACTTTTGGGCTCCAGCAGTCCTCACACTTCACCTCCCCAAGTGCTGAGATTACAGGTGTAAGCCACTGTGTCCAGCCAAAGGCTTTTTTTAGCTGGGCTCGGTGGCTCAGCCTGTAATCCCGCGCCTTTGGTTGGCTGAAGTGAGTGGATTGCCTGAGCCCGTGGGTGCCGGGCGTGGTAGCGCATGCCTGTAATTCCGGCTACTCGGAAGGCTGAGGCGGAAGGATCGCCGGAGCCCAGCAGGTTGAGGCTGTGGTGGCCACTGCACTCCAGTCTGGGCGACAGAGTGAGACTCCAACTCAAAAAAAAAAAAAAAATAAAACCAGAAATTTGTTTTTGATCATGGATATATATTAGAGCTCTTTGTGCATAAATTAAAATTAAAATGGGTGCTAAAAAGCAAAAAATAATTATAATTGGCATTGCAATGTAAGTAATGTACGTTTAACTTTTAAAAATGTATTTGTTTAGTTATTTTAATCTTACATGTATTAAAATTAGTTTTCGTCGCCAGGTGCTGTGGCTCACACCTATAATTCCAGCACTTTGGGATGCTGAGGTGAGAGGATTGCCTGAACTGGGTGGTTCGAAACCAGCCTGTACAACTTGGCAAGACCTCATCTCTACAGTAAATCAAAAAATTAGCTGGGCGTGCTAGTGCACGACTGTAGTTCCAGCTGCTTGGAAGGCCGAGGCAGAAGGATTGCCTGAGTCTAGCAGGTCGAGGCTGTGGTGACCGTGAGTGTGCCTCTGCCCTCCAGCCTGTGAGACAGAGTGAGACTCCTACTCAAAAAAGAAAAAAATTAGTTTTTGTTATTTGAGCATTTACCATCAAAGGGAATACAGTGCAGATCCATGATGCTGTGTGATTTCCTTTAGTATTGGGTGAAAATTTTTCCTTAAGGTGGATGTATGTATATATGTATGTATATACAGAGGATGCCCCAAAAACGTATATACATTTTAAGAAAGGAAAAAAACCTGTTAAAATTGTAATGCTCAGTTAGATGAATACAATTCATGTTTGACTTCTGGACTTCTGCAGTTACAAGAGGTGCTCAAAGTGGCTACCATCAGCGTCTAGACACTTCTGATTATGCCAGACATCTCTTAAAATGTGTATGTATATTTATTGGCACCCCCAGTATATGAATGAGGGAGGACCCCAGGAAAACTGAATTATTTTTTGGAGGGCATACCCCTTGTAGTGCACTCAGAATTTGTTCCTCTGGATCAGATGGTCAACTATAGTTTTTATCTGGAAGTTTTGAGAAGGTTGCCACATGATTTGTGAAAGAAACGTCCCGAGTTGTGGCAAACAGGTAACTGTTTTATTCCACCATGACAACGCACCAGCCTACTCCTCGCTGAGTGTTAAGCAGTTTTTGATCAAAAATGGCGTGACCCCCACGCCCCACCCTTCCTATTTACCTGATCTCACCCGGAGCAATTCTTTTTTGTTTCCTTGGATGAAAAGAGTCCTCAAAGGGAAAACATTTTGCTGATGTGGAAGAGGTGAAACAAAACACGACATCAAAATGGATGAGTTAAAAAACTGTTTTTGAGTAGTGGAAAAAGCGTTGCGATAGGTGTATTGCATCAAACAGAGAGTACTTCATAGGTGGATACTTAAACAGGTAAGGATAAATACACCATTTTTTATAAATAAATTTCTTGTTTTGGGGGGATCCCCCCTCATGTTATATACTTGGTTATGGTATTGATTTTTTTAATTAAGTAGGGTATTCATTTTGAACTTACGTGTTAATATGTGGCTATATACTGAATAAATGAATATCAGACCATATTGTACATTTTTCTATAATTAAAAAAATTGTTTTCAGTATAGTAACTTTTATATTGAAAACCAATCCATAAGACATAAAAATTGCAGATTAGTATTGTTAATAATGCATCTTATCTCTTCACATTTAAAGAACAGACATTGTTATTTTTAAATTAAATTAAATTAAATTTTTGAGTCGGAGTCTCACTGTCGCCCAAGTTGTAGTACAGTGGCACAATCACAGCTCACTGCAGCCTTGACCCCCTGGGCTCAGGTGATCCTTTTGCGTCAAACTCCTGAGTTGCTGGGACTACAGGAGCACACCATCATGTCCAGCTAAATTTTTAAAATTTTTGGTAGAGATGAAGACTCACTTTGTTGCTCAGGCTAGTCTCCAACGCCTGGCCTCAAGCAGTCCTCTTACCTTGACGTCCCTGAGTGCTGGGATTATAGGCATGAGCCACCATTCCAGGCCAGATCATGTTACTGATTTGACTCGGAGGTGGTCCGTCAGCCTGAAAAACAGTGAAAGGAAATTTGCTTTGCTGCTGTAAAGGTTAATTAATTAATTAATTAATTTTTTATTTTTTCGAGTTGGGATTTCGCTCTGTCACCCAGGCTGGAGTGCAGTGGCATGCTCACGGCCACTGCAGCCTTGAACTGCTGGGCTCAGGTGATCCTTGCACTTCAGCCTTCCCAGTAACCTGAACTATAGGTGTGTGCCACCACACCAGCTGATTTTTTTGATTTATTGTATAGGTGAGGTCTCAACAGGTTGCCCAGGCTGGTCTTGAACCCCCGGACTCAGGCAGTTCTCTTGCCTCTGCCTCCCAAGGTGCTGGGGTTACAGGTATGAGCCACCATGCCCAACTGTAAAGGTTATTACAAAAAAAAGTTTTGTCTACCTGTCAATGGTGCATTCTTGTTTCCTTTTATGTACTTGTTAGGGTAGATACTTTCCAGAATCCTCTAACTCTTATTTGCAGGTTTGTAAACAATGGGAAGAGGACTTAAAGATACTTTTTTCCCCAAATCTAGGGGCATTCGCCTTTAAATTCATTAATATATTTTTTATATTATTTTAAAATAAAATCAACTTCTCTGAAGTATGATACAATTCCAGATTTTGGCTTTATTTCTGACCTGTTCTTTCTGGGGTAAGAAGCAGCTTTTTGCTGGTTCCTTCTGTGGTACATTTGGATTCCAGAAGCACACTTTGGCCCTCTAGCCTGTCCTGCTCCATGAGTTTATGGCTCAATTTGACATAATGAGTTTTGTTTTTTAATTGAGGGGTACATTCAGTAAGTATTTTAAAAGTTGTGTCTTCACCATTGTATTAGTCGTATATGTTGTGAAAGTATAATTTTTTTGAATTGAAGTCTCACTCCGTCGCCTAGGCTGGAGTGCAGTGGCATGCTCGTGGCCACCCCACCGTTGACTTACTGGGCTCTGGCGATCCTTCCACCTCAGCCTTCTGAGTAGCTGGAACTCCAGGCGTGCACTACCATGCCCGGCTAATTTTTGATTTATTGTAGAGAGGAGGTCTCGCCAAGTTGTCTGGGCTGGTCTCGAACCCTTGGGCTCAGGTAATCCACTCGCCTTGGCCTCCCAAAATGCTGGGATTACAGGCTGAGCCACGGAGCACAGCTGTCACTTTCTTATGTAAGAGCTTTGGAATGTCATCTGACTAACTGCTTCTGGGTATGCCCTGCTTTAATCTAACCGTATTCTTTTTGTGTTTGTATCTTTTTATCTCTTTTCCCTCCTTCCGTCCCGTCCGTCCGTCCGTCCTCCGTCCATCCATCCCTGTCTGAAGCACCTGCCTCCTTTGTACTAGGCACTGAACGGGTGTGTTGATATTACAATGCTGTGACACTTACTTGGAGAGAAATCCTCATTTTTGAGCCCAGATGTCAGTCACTCCAAAGTCGCCTTTGTTCCCTTCTGACAAGAGTTACAGTGGCTCTGCCATAGAGCATTCATGTCTCCTTAGGACTTACTGCATTCTGTTGGGATTGTTACCAATCTCTCTACTTTTTGGCTGACTTTGTGCTCTGGAGGGATCCTGCTGTTTTTCATGTCTGCATTCCCTCCATATTGTTATATGTTGTTTAACTGAATGAAGTGTGGGATTAGGAGAAACAGCACTGCGTTAGAAAATAAGGGTCAGAGTAGTCATAGCCTAAAGGCAGTCGAGAGTACATTTTAATGTGGTAGAAAATCAAAAGCATCAAAGGTTTTGCGTGTTGGAGCTACTTGATGTTGGCGCTATTAATGTGAGAGCAGTCTAGAAGCAGGGTGTAGGCCAACTTGGAAGGGCAGTCATTTAGCATGCTTGAGACTTTAATTGCATGTGAGCTGTACTGAATCGTGAAAGTAGAAAAGGGATGCAGCCTTCAAAGGCTTCTTGTCTTTTAGACAAATTAGAAATATAAAATTACAATACCTTTGTGTAAAGAAATACTCCTTTCTAAAGGTCTAAAAACATCGATCCACGTCAAGAGTAAATTCTGATTTGACTGAAAACACGTCATCCCCGAGGAAGCCTGGCGCTCTCACTGCCCTTCCAGGCTGAACTGCGTCACTGAAGTTAGGGGCAGAACCGAGCTCAAGGCACCAGCTGTGCAGTGTCGCACATGTGGACAGACAGGTGGACCACAAGCTTGGTGGGGCTTTTGTCTTTGCTAGTTTCTTGAGTAGGGAGTTCCACTCTGCCACCCAGCCTGGAGTGCGGTGGCACAATCATGGCTGCCACAGCTTCAACCGCCTGGGCTCAGGCGGTCCTTCTGCCTCAGCCTCCTGAATAGCTGGGTCTACAGGTATGCCCCACTGTGCTTGGATGATTTCTTTATTTTAATCTTTTTGTAGGGATGTGGTCTTGCTCTGTTGCCCAAGCAGAGCTTTGTTTTTAATGGGATTGCTGTAATTAAAAACTTTTATAGTCTACTTTTTAAATTTAAAAAATTGAGTTATAAATTATACATCTGTTGTAGTAGGTCTGTTACAAGTAATAGATTTTCTTTTGAAATTTGTTTGAGATATGGTTTTGTAATGTCTCGTTTGAAATGTGACATTTACAGCAAATTTTCACAATTCGTGAGAATCAGTACTTTTTCAAAACCTTAACTTATTGTATGGTCTTAAAACATGAACATTTTTATATCAGTTGAACTCTTGAGATGGTGAGTCATGTAGCTACATTTCTCAGTTCAGAAGCAGTGCAGTCAGCTTCATGTTCTGCAGTGATTTTTGCCAGTAAGCTTGTGGGCATGGACTTTCTTGATGCCTCCCTTCTCCAGATATTATTTAAGTTTCCATTTTCCTCTGATTTCTTCCCAGGAAGCTAGAAAGTGGTTGTTACATTTATTTTAAGTACAGTGTTTTGGAAAAAGTCTGCAAGTCAAGTTTTTGTTACATAAAGTTTAGCATTGGTTATGTGTTTTCATTTTTTTCTAAAGACTGCCTCAGTAGTAGCTGACAATCATGAGGTAGTTACTTAAACTCTTAAGGGTCAGTTTCTTCAAGAAGAATCGGAAATAAATAACAGAACCTACTTGATAGGGTTGTGGGAATTAAATGAAATAATGCCTATAAAGCTCTTTGCAGACACTCACAGTTAATTAGTTTTGTTATTACATTACTCTGTATTGAATGAGAACTGTTGGCAATAAAATTGATTAGCTGATCTGTTCCATCAGGTTGGTGAATGTCTAACTCAGTGCTTTACAGGGACAGTTGAATCAAAGTCATCTCTGACTTTTTAGGCATACCTCCTGGATTGTCTGCCATACCTCTCTACGCCCACCCACTGTGAGGAGTCCTGGTGGTGGTGAGATAGTGTTGCTGATGGGTGTTCGCTGCATCCTCCATGGTTCGTCGGGAGAAGGGCACGGATAGACGGACCAGTGGCTTACATTAGCTAGGGTATTAGTTGTTATTTCTTATCTACTGACCATAGGCATAAAGAGGTCATTATCTTCCTGTAAGCACTTGATATGCTTTCCTTATTGGCTGACCAGGTTGTTCTTTTAGCCATTCTCCCTGCTCTGTTTCCCTTCCTTAGGCCTGTGCTGCACCCCTTGTTTGACATCTTACCAGTATGCACAGTATTCGTTTTCCTCAATTTTTTCTGATCTCGAAATAGAATAACTGGCCATAAAACTTAGCTATCAGAAGAAGAAACTGACTTTGCATATTACTCATTGTCATAAAATCTGTCTGGATGCTTACAACTTATATTATTGTTTGTTATCATATGATCTTCTAGGTGAATGGCCTTAATCTGAATTTCAGAAGCACTCTGGTTTATTAAAAAAAAAAAAAAAGTTAAAAAACACACAAACAAACTAAAGACGTGTGTGTAATCTCAAATTCGGTCCCAAAACAACTGAATTAGAATCTCCGGGTTCGGGTTTTTCATGTTTCGGGCAATTCATCATGGGTCCTGGAGTTTTAGAAAAACTGTTCTAAGGTTTAGTGCAGTATTAAGGGAAGGAACGGCTCATGTATAAATTAAATTTAAAATAAAGGCAAAACGATTAAAACTCTCCTTCATTCCATCTTAGTTTTCCTTTTTTTTTTTTTAAATTCTACTTTGAGCCTCCTAGTTGTACCAAGTTTGGTAGCTTTCTTAAGTTTATGTATAATTGTCTTCTGTTCTAATTATTTCATTTCTTTATTATTCCTTTAGTGGCTGTTTTTGTCTTACTCTTAGCTTATTTCCTCTCAGTGTTATTGTTTCATCTGTATGGTCTCAATTATCATGTTTTTGAAAATTTTTAAAAAACGGAATGTATAATATAGAAAAGAGACTGTCTGAATTCTCTAAGACAGATGTTATCATCTTCACATATTCCCTTTCTCTTTTTTCATATATAAGTTTTATCTTTTTGTGAAAGATCCATTTTTAAAGTTTTTTTAAAAGACAGCAAGGAATTCTTAGGGCTGTCACTCATAGTGTTTGCATCCACCTCTCCTTTCTACAGGTAGACAGTGTCGGAGTTGAATCTAGGACTCCCAGCCCAGAGGTTAGGGGCTCGGTCTTGAAGACTGTCCCCTTCTAGGCCTCCAGAACTTCTGCCCGACCAGCTTCAAGTTGGGGTTTCCATGACCCCTGCTGTCAGGCGGGAGCAGGCCACAGAACTTAGGGAGGCATGCTTCCCAGTTGACGATAATGCTATTGCGCAGGGTGCACATGAAGGGCTGTGTAGGGTGGAGGAGTGAGAGAAGGGGTGGAGCCCCATTCCCCCAGGCGTCACCCTCCAGACACCTCCACGGGCCCAGCTGTCCTGGAGCACCCAAAGTCCTGTCTTTGTGGGCTTTTGTGGAGGCTTCATTACATGGACGTGTCTGACAGTCGTGCAGAAATGTGATCGACAAAAAGCCCATGATCTAAACCCAGAAAGGCCAGTCCAGACTTTTCTTGGTCTCTGTGGTGTTCCTCCTCCTAGGGTGTGAGGCAGGACCCTTTCTGGTTTAGGGAAGGCAGGAGATGGACGGAGGGAGAGAATCCATTTTTGAGGCCCCAGGCGCTGGCGTTGTAATAAGACTAACGGAGGCTGTGGGAGTTAGGAGCCGTGGACAGATTTCCACGTGTGTGTGTGTTATATTTTTTTCATAATGTCACAGATATCCAGAAGTGGAATTCCCAAATCCAAGTCTATGGACTTTTTTTGTTACCGCCTGTTGTACCAGTACCACTAGAAATATGCCATGTCTGTGTTTAGTGATGTTGATATTTAAAATACTGGCTTTCGATAATTGGTTTGTAGAAACATGCAATTCCTTGTATTTGAATTTCTTTGGTTGCCGGGATACTGGCTTTCTCTATCCTGTGTCATCCCCCCAGATTAATAAGGAGGAGACTGTTCCCGTTCCCTGAATCGTAACATCCTTTTTTTTATTGTTTTGTGTTGTTTTCTTCATCTCGTATATGTTACATATAATTTTTTAAAATCTGAGATAATTCATTTTGGTGATACATCTATTTGTACACTTGTTTCAGTGTATTTTAATTATCAGTGCTTTATAATATATCTTAATACCTGGCATGGCAAAACACTCGATCCTTTTCTCCTAATAATTTTTATACTTTTACGTATGTATTTGTGGTTTATTTTATTTAAGAAGTGGCGTGTTTAAAAGTGTAGACCTAAGGGTGATGGTAAATGGAGGGCAGTCGCAGGTTCCTTGCAGCTCCTAGATGTTTCTGTTTCTTCTTCAAGGCTGGTCTTCCTCCTTGAGCCCTAGATAGTAAGCGTATCTGCAAGTTGTGTCAGGAATTGGAACAGCCTTCCTCCTACCCATTGTCCAGGAGGTACCTTGTAAAGAGCATCTCAGTAAAAGATTAGGTAGCCTATGATGGGACTTGTCAGTTTATTTGTGTTGAGAGATGAACTCACAGCTGTCATGAAGAGGAAGGAGTGACGCTTAGCTGAGGGTATTAGGTAGTTTTTTCAGAGGAGGTGATGCTAATGATAGAAGGATACTTTTTAGCTTTACGAGTAGGGAAGAGAGAAGCACTTAGGATCCAGGAGCATGTGAGGGGGGGTGCAAACAAGATTTGTTTTACATTCCTTTTGAAGTATTACTGTTCTCTGCCAGCCTAATGAGTATGTTCACGTGGTAGAAATAAAGAAATGAAGGTTGCTTATGGAGGTAGAGGCAGGAGATGAGATCAGAGAAGCTATTCTAGTCAGGAGTTTGGATTTTATTCATCCCTAGAATTGAGCTGCTGTGTGTTTTTCAGGCAGAGTGTTTTTTTCTGTAGTGAAGCCTTGGGGAAGGTTTTGTGAACAGTTACAAATGAAAGCGGACTAGGCAGCCTTTTGAGATGTTGCCGTTTCAGGAACAGTCTCAAAGCGTTGCTTCCCTGTATTAAAAATGCTAAAAAGAGCTGCCTGTGCCTTTCTTTCTGGTTTGGTTCACCTCTGACACATGAATATTCTTCTGCTGTCTCTTAGGAGTGCTTGGAAGTGTGTGTTGAATTTGCAAACGGTCTGCCATTTTTATCTTGTGAAGAGGAAATGTTTCTACATGTTGGAAATTGGTTTCACCATTTTGTTGGGGAAATGAGAGATATAAATAGATCCGTAAAAGGTAGCAACGATCGAACTTTCTGTTGAAGCGTGAATACCAGTACACTTTCTGATCAGAAGTGCAGGTGTGTTTCCGCAGGTGACTTTGCGGGTCTTTAGACTCCACATTGCTCATGTAGGTGGTCATACAGCGCTGTCCGTTAATAGGGACTCAGTGACTCTGTTTACAGGTTCTTCTCAGGTTTAACGGAGCTTTATTTGAAATGCCTCCATTTTGCTAAACTTACACAGAGTGTTTTGGTACATACTTGTCCCTCAGTTAGAGCTAGTTGTATGTTTTTACTCTTCAGAAATGAATCTTTTTTCCTTGCTGTCTGAACTCTTCAAATTCTTCCACTCTTGCAGGCATTTTAAGTTTTTTTAGTCAACGTCTTTTGAAGGGCTAGTGCTCAAGTGTTCCGAGAGCGATGCACTGGGAGGCTTCATTTCTCATTTGCTTTCCTCCCACAGGTTTGTTTTTTTTTTTTTTTTGAGTTGGAGTCTCACTCTGTCGCCCTGGCTGGAGGGCAGTGGCACGCTCCCGGCCACCGCAGCCTCTACCTGCTGGGCTCCGGTGATCCTTCCACCTCAGCCTTCCAAGTAGCTGGAACTACAGGCGAGCGCTACCACGCCCAGCTGATTTTTTGATTTATTGTAGAGATGAGGTCTCGCCAAGTTACCCAGGCGGGTCTCAAACCCGTGGGCTCAGACAATCCACTCACCTCAGCCTCCCAAGGCGCGGGATTACAGGCTGAGCCACCGAGCCCGGCTCCTCCCACACTTTTTATAGGAGAACATTTCTTTTAGAATCCTGCTTATCCTTCCGGTGTTTCTTTTTGCACTTGCAAGCACATCTATATTTTCTTCTGGAGATCTTTCCACATCTGGATAAATAAATACCTTTATTTTTAGCAGCTGCGGGGTGTTTTATGTGCATATATCATAGTTTACTTGCTTGGTACTATGTGGACTCATGGGTTTCCCATCTTTTGTTTGCTGTTATGTACCAAATAAATAGCAACATATGTATAGCATTTTGTACTTGTACAACTGAATGTGTAGTTTAGATTCTGAGAATGAAGATTCTTTTTTTTTTTTTTAGTTGGAGTTTCACTGTCACCCAGACTGGAGTGCAGTGGCCGCTCCCGGCCACCGCAGCCTCGACCTGCCGGGCTCCGGCTATCCTTCTGCCTCAGCCTTCCGAGTAGCCGGAATTACAGGCGCGCACTACCACACCAGGCTGATTTTTTGATTTATTGTCGAGATGAGGTCTCACCAAGTTGCCCAGGCGGGTCTCGAACCCGTGGGCTCAGACAGTCCACTCACCTCAGTCTCCCAAGGCGCGGGATTACAGGCTGAGCCACCAAGCCCGGCTGAGAATGAAGATTCTTAAATTCTGTATTTTCGTACTGTGTCTGCTGGAAGGCATGGAAGCAATGATAGCTCTGTAGCAATGAACACACCTTATATCCAGATCTTGGCTTCTAATTCCATCCTCCAATAAAAGGAAGCAGACCTCCTTGGAGAAATAGATGATTCTAAGACCAGGGCAGGAAATAAAAATACAAGATGAATTTGGAGCACCTGGTAGTTATGGAAAGTAAGAAATTACTCAAACAAAAACAATGAATGGGCTATGTTAAAAGGACACAGTGAACTTGAAAGAACTCCCAGTGGCCAATACTGGAATAATTGAGCAACAAAATAAAGTAGTATTGAATTATAGCACAGAGTATAAAATAATATTCATGAATTCGTACTGGTATAAATGAGTGATTAAATAAATAAATAGGGAAGAATAGACAAATCTGTGCAGAAGAGTTAGATATGCATCCCTCAAGGAATTGTGACATACCTCTTCACTCTTTAAGTAGGAGTTACACAATATGACTTCTTTCCAAAGAGTACTGCATGGAACACATGGAACATTGGGAAGAGGGTAACTTAACATAGCACGTGATGTGATCAAGGTCAGCACCAACGGGCGTGATCTTGTTGGTAGCCTGATGTGATAGAATGGCACTTTACTTCCACGGTCTTCCTCCCAAAAGCCATAACCCCCTCTAATTGTGAAAAAAACACCAGATGAATCCCATTTGAGGGATTTTCTGCACAATACCTCAAAACTCTCAAGGTCTTCAAACAGGGAAGTCAGAGAAACTGTCAAAGCCAAGAGGAGCCTAAGACATGACTATTACAGTATAATGTGGGGTCAGCTGGGTGGAATCTTGAAATCGAGACAGGGCTTTAGGTATAAGCTGAGGACATCTTAATAGGGCTTCCACTCACAACTATCGAATCAGTGTTGGTTGCATTAACTTGTGACAAATGGACCATTCTAATGTAAGATCTCACTAGCCGAAACGGGGATGTGGTTTAGGGGAACTCCGCACTTCTTCCGTGAATCTGAAACTATTTTAAAATCAGAGTAGTTTATTTTTTTTGATGATTAATGTCTCTGTAATTCTGTTAGATACTGCCATATTGCCGTTTTGCACTCCTACCTGAATATACAAGAGGCCTGTTTCCTCAGCAGCTGTATATGTTGTCAGACGTTTGTGGTTTTGTCTGTTTGATGGATGAGAACTGGCATAACTCAGGCTGCCACTTCTCTTACCAGTGACGTGGGGTAGTTTTTCATATGTATTGGGACATTTTGCTTTCTTTCCCTTCTGTGAACTCTCTGTCCTTTGTTTATTTTTCTATTAGGTCATTGGTCTTTTTTTGATTTCCGTTCTCTTGTGAAATGTGTTGCAAATACATATACCAAAAGTGCCCAAAAACATGTATGTACACTTTAAGAGATGTTATCTGTGAATTTACTTTTAGTTTGCTGTAATGAAGAGTGTCTGGATGCTTATGGGAACCACTTTGAGCACCTCTTGTAATTGCAGAAGTCAAATGTGACTTGTATTCATCTTTTGTTACTGGTATATGTTGAATATTACAATTTTAATATCATTTCTTCCTTTTTTAAAATGTGTATACTTTTTTTGGCACCTCTGTATCTTAGATTATGATTTTTTTCATGCAACAAACACTTCGTTTCATGCTAAATTTTCACATTTATATGGTGATATAATTTTTTCTTTTGTTTCTGGATTCTGAAACATACAGTAGTTAGAAAAATCTTCATCCTTATAACTCCAAGGTTATAAGGAGGTTCATCCATATTTTCTTACAGTAGTAGTGATTTCCTTTTTTATATTTTTAATCTTAAAATTTGAATTGTTCAATTTCTTCCAATCTGTGAGGCGTTTTTCTTTCAGATTACTCCTACATTAGCATGCCTGTGGCCTGGTAGGTGATTTAAATGATTTATAGTAAAAGAAGTGCTTATTCATTTATTCTTGGTGAATAAGAGGTCTCAGCCTGGAAAACCTATCAAGCATTTTATTGTGTCATAATTCCCAACCATGGTTTATGGATGATTTTACAGGAATGGAAACTCTCTTAAAGTTTTTTTTTTTCTACACTGTTCAATTGTATATGTTCCAGTATTTTTCTACAGCTTATCTATAGTGCAGATTATACCTGTATCAGTTCATGTTTTTCCCATCCTGTATCTTATAGGATTCCTGTTTATATTATTAAACTTGTCTGTGATCTGTTTCCTATCTTCCTTAGGACTCCTCTCTGGTCTTTTTGGCCCTCTGATTTTACTAAATTCTTTATTTGATAGTCTTTGGAAATTTAACTAGTGGGCTAATTGGCTCTTTTAACTCATTAAGAAACTGGGCCAGTGGTGTCAGCAGAAGCTGCCTAATTTAGAGTGATGATTTATCCTAACCTTTTATAAAAGTATTCATTTTTACCCCACACTGCTTGAGGTGAATCTAGTATTGCTGGCCTGAATTTTTAACAGATAGGGGAAGCTGCCTGGTAGTGCTGTGGCATGTTTGCTCCTGGAAAAGACCGCCAGAATTACCTGTTGAGTGTATTGCTTATAGATGGACTTCAGTTAACATTAATGAATCAGTTTGTTTCATTACTTGTGACAAATGTACCATACTCATGTAAGACTTTACTAGTGGAAACAGGGTATGTAATCTAGGCCGGGGAACTCTGCACTTTTTCTTTCAGTCTAAAACTATTTAAAAATAAGAATAGTTGATTAAAAAAACAGCAACAACAAGAGTGCCACCTTTACAGAGTTGATAGCATCTGCAGGGATTGAGGGTGGTGGTGGTGGCTGAAAGAACAGCAAACTCAAAAGGGACAGCAGAGTTGGTATATTGAGGATTTGGAGTCTGGTTGGGGGTAGGTATTTCAGTGCAAGGCTTTATTAGAACGAGGCAAGGGTCACAATGGAATAGTTGAGGATCAGCAGATGTAGCAAGGCAAGGGGTTTGAGGTGAGAGTTTTCAAAGAGTCTTGGAAAGTGAACAGTCATTTACTGCCATTTATTGAAAAATGGGATAGTCTGATGTTGGTTTATATGGGTTTGGGGGGGAAGTTCCTGGAATGGACAATGAAGTTATTTGCAACTGTTATCTGCCTGGGCAAGAGTTTCCTGGAATAGGAAAGTCATGTTGTTGAAGACAGCTGTGTAGTAATGGTGTAGATGGTGAACTGGTGTGGACAGTTTCAGTTCTCATTTTCCATTCAGAACCACAATAAACTTGAGCATGTATTTATAAAAGGCCTAATTCGTAGGCCCAGCTTCAAAGACAATGCATTCTCTTGATGAATGGTGACTTGGACATTTTTCCTCTGAGGAATACGGATCTAATTTTAACATTTAAGACATCTGACACACCCAAGTAGGCAGTTGGATATGCCAGTCTGCAGCTCAGTGAAGAGGTGGGAATCAGAGGTGGAGCCCAGATGCTCTTGGAGCCTGCGCTGAGTGAGCTTGCTTAGGGAAGAACAGCCAAGAGGAACGTGCTGGGGCCTGCAGAGCTCTAGGACTTGGACCATACAGGTGTGTGCCTACGTGCTTCGGGATAGGAGCCATGGCTAGAGAGCGTGGAAGAAAACCAGGATTAAGGCCAGGCGTGGTGGCTCAAGCCTATAATCCCAGCACTTTGGGAGGCCAAGGCAAGAGGATTGCCTGAGTTCAGGGGTTTGAGACCGGCCTGGGCAACTTGGCAGGACCTTGTCTCTACAATAAAAAAATTAGCCGGGCGTGGTAACACACGCCTGTAGTTTCAGCTTCTTGGAAGGCTGAGGTGGAAGGATCGCCTGAGCCTAGCGGGTCGAGGCTGCGGTGACTGAGCGTGCCACTATACTCCACCTGGGCAACAGAGTGAGACTCTGACTCAAAAAAAAAAAAGAAGAAGAAGAAGAGGCTTAAAAATCAGTGCTGGCTGGGCTCGGTGGCTCAGCCTGGAATCCCGTGCCTTGGGAGGCCGAGGTGAGTGGATTGTCTGAGCCCGTGGGTTCAAGACCCGCCTGGGCAGCTTGGCAAGACCTCATCTCTACAATAAATCAAAAATCAGCCAGGCGTGGTAGCGCACGCCTGTAGTTCCAGCTACTCAGAAGGCTGAGGCAGAAGGATCGCTGGAGCCCAGGAGGGAGAGGCTGCGGTGGCCGGGAGCGGCCACTGCCCTCTAGTCTGGGCGACAGAGTGAGACTCCAACTCAAAAAAAAAAAAAAAAATCAGTGCCTTCTTATAGTATAAAATAGTCACATCCTGTTCTCAGAGTTGGAATAATCTATAGGTCAAATGCCCCCATGCCCTTTTCCGTTGTGTTCCATTTCTAGCAGTCATACATGAAATGTAGACCACTGAGTAAATAATACCAAAAAAAAAGAAAGAAAAGAAAAACAGGATTGTTTTATAGGGAAGCCCAGGAACGCATTTTCAGGATGGGAAGGAGCTGAGGAAACGCCTACCTGAAGGCTTCTCGCGTTCACCTCCGTTGCGCGTGTGCCCAAGCACCCGACACTTAGGGTGGGGGGCTGGGGGAGGCTGTTACGGAACTGTGGTGGCGGCGAAGGTTTGAAGCGGACGTTGGGCCGGCTGGGAGATGGCGCTCACGGAGCCGTGCAGTGGGGCTGCTGCCCGCGGGGAGCCCGTGGAGGCTTGCTGGCCACAACCACTCTGCTGTGAGCCGGCGAGCTCAGGCAGCCAGGGTAGGCGGATCCGCCTGCGTCTGCGCTTTGGGTCGGACGTGGAGTGGGACCTTCTTGCGGCTCTCGGCCCTGGCGGGGCTGTGCCCGTTGCCTTGCCATGCTGCTCCCGGTTCGGGGGCCCCTCGTCCCCTCACTGGCCCTTCGGCTTGACTTCTGTGAGAGCCTCCCTGTCCCTGGCTTTCACAGGGCTTCGGGGTCCCTGGGTTGCCACTTGGGAAGAGGGGCATGTGGGAAGGAGAAGAACTTGCCGCACGGCCTGAGGATGGAGGAAGCAGGAACTGGGAAGGGGCTGGGATTCCTGGTGGGAGGAGGCCATTGTGTCCGCGAGGAGGCCATTGTGTCCGCGAGGAGGCCATTGTGTCCACGAGGAGGCCATTGTGTCCGCGAGGAGGCCATTGTGTCCGCGAGGAGGCCATTGTGTCCGCGAGGAGGCCATTGTGTCCGCGAGGAGGCCATTGTGTCCGCGAGGAGGCCATTGTGTCCACGAGGAGGCCATTGTGTCCGCGAGGCGGCCTTGTGCCGCAGGGATGGGAGGCTCGCGGCTGGAGGGGGGCTGGCTGGAGAGGGGGCTGGCTGGGAGGGGCTGGCTGGAGAGGGGGCTGGCTGGAGAGGGGGCTGGCTGGAGAGGGGGCTGGCTGGAGAGGGGGCTGGCTGGAGAGGGGGCTGGCTGGAGAGGGGGCTGGCTGGAGAGGGGGCTGGCGCGTGGGAACGCGGAGGCCTCTGCGCATGAGGTGGAGAGAGGTCTGCTGGCCCAGGGATGGATCTTCCCTTGAGTTTTTCTGTACGTGTGCACAATAGAGGAGGCTGTTCACAGAACTGTTCAGTGGCCATGACATTCTTCACATAAAAGTTATCTAGTGGAAAGTTCTGTTTGCACATTGGTTGTCTGAGGTTGGGAATATGTTTTGTGAAAATATCACTGACTTGGCTACCATGCCACCCATAGAAGTTACTTAACCTTTCACTTGGGCTGTGGTTGGGAAGGGGGTCCGTGGTGGGCGGCTTACAGTTTTCATTCAGGACATGTGTCTGATGCTCACAACCTGGGAGTCGCAGTGAGGAGGTCGCCTCTGCTGAAGGCTCACCGAGAGCTGGCTCAGTGCATGCGGTCAGTCTCCTCTCGACAGGTGTTCACTCTCCAGAGAGAACTCTCAGTGCAGTTTTCTCAGGGTTGCACTGCTCAGCGTCTCTTCCTGTGTGCTGTCAACCCTGGTCACCAGTGCCAGCGTGTGTGTACCGCCGTTCACATCCCGCCTGAGGTGTTCGTTGCGTGCAGGCACTTGCTACCCCTGGGCTTTTGAGGAGACCACCCGGGCGTGAGCAGCCCTGGCGCAGTGTGTCGGCCCTCAGAGACCCTCTCTGGTAACTGAAATTCACTGCATTCCCCTTCACGGAGAGCTCAGACCGCAGATAATATCCTGTGTGTCAGAATTCTGGTTAATTCAGTTATTACTGTTTTTAATGGTTTTTCGATGTTCTCATGGGACATCTTTCTTTGGACATTTTTTAAAGGCTGTCGTGTAATGCACGTGCATGTTGCCCTCTTTTTCTTCATGTTGTGTTAATCTAATCTAGTTATTTTTCCTATTTATGATAAACTGAAATTTTCTAAATAAACAGAATTAGAAGAACAGGAAGTCCTGCAAAGAAAAGTGAAAACCTCTGGAGAAAACAAAGTTGTGGCTATGGAGTTCGTCAGGTAAAATTTTCCTTCTCACTGTTGTGGCTGAAGTCTCAGGACTTGGCCTTTGCCTTCGCGCCTACGAGGCAAGCTGCGTGTGTCTGTCCGTTGGCTCCTGGTCCGGCTTGCTCCCTGTTAGGGTTGGCATGCGAGCCACTTCCAATTTTCTGCTGAGCAGGCGCGGTGGGTGGGGATCAGAGTGCTCCCGCCTTCCCTCCGCAAGCACAGCAAAGCTTTTTGAGGTCAACTGATGTAGCTCTGGGAAGAATCTTTTTAGGGAGTTTCCAGAATCTTCGGCGTTAACTTACCATATGTAGAAGGGTGGCTTTTTGTTTTTATTTTTTCTTAAACAGCTCTTGTCTTGCCAGCAGAGAACTTTGCCAGAAGGTTGGAGAATGTTGGTATTTTACTATGTTGCAAGTATTCCCCTGTTGTCCAGGAAAGTTGGCCAGTGTCCATTAGAATTTATCTTACAAAGGCTTTAAAAGAGTGTTAGTTTTTTTAAAAAATGTAACAAACTATGATTGTTTTGTAAATTACAGAATGATAAAATAGCAGTTGCCCTGTTCACTTGTCTCTTGGCTAGAAAGTTGTATTTTCTCCTTTATTTTTTGTAACACGATGAGCAGATTTATATTTACCTTGTACCAAGTATGCTAAGAACATTCTCAATTCTCAGTGAGACCTGCAGGAATATGTAGAAAGTAGGAGATTTTGTGAGTTGTGCTTTCAAAACTTGTAAAAGACAGTGCATAATACTATTTGGTCATAATTGAAAAATATGTGGTGATAATTATGCTTTTTGAAGGGAAAGGAAGTTTCATTCTTATAGTAGCTGTAAGAATGTAGTTGTTTAAAAATACCAAAATACATATTATTCCTAATTCTTCCTATTAAAATGTGACCCCTAGGGTGCCAACTTAGTTTCTGACTGTTGGCGTTACTGTTTCTGACTGTTGGAGAGTGAGCGGTGACGGGGCCCGAGCGGCCAGCTGCATGCGGTGGGGTCCTCTGGGCCCTCCTGTGATCAGGACTGATCTCGGTTCTGTGAGGGGGCGTTCCTCTCCGTGCGTTTTGAGGGGAAATGGTCCTGTCGACCCTCTTATACTAATTAGAGGGTCAAGTATAATGTTAATGTAGAAATACGCCATGCAGAGTGAGTGATGTGATGGGGATACAGAGGACACAAGTGTTTTTTATTATTCATTTATTTGAAGTAAGAAAGGTAGACTTATTAAAGGAAAGCTACACTGTGAAGGGCACAGCGGGCAGGACAGCAGCGAGAGTGTCTACTGTGGACACAGAAGATTTTTCAAAAATCCAGTAAGTTTTCATTGACTTAGTCCACTTAATCCTGGTGAGTAAGCAGTCTAGAGTCCAGATTTGAGACTTGAGTACTGGGTAAGAATAACTTCAGAGCGGCAGATTTTCCACTTTTTTGGTCCCAGGATGTTATACTCTTAAACATTATTGAGGCTCATTAAGAGTTTCTCTTTTTTTTTTTGAGTTGAAGTCTCACTCTGTCACCCAGACTGGCATGCAGTGGCCGCTCCCGGGCTCCGGGATCCTTCCACCTCAGCCTTCCGAGTAGCTGGCACTACAGGCATGCACTGCCACCCGGCTAAATTTTTTGATTTTATTGTAGAGATGAGGTCTCGCCTAGTTGCCCAGGTGGGTCTCGAACCCACGGGCTCAGGCAAGCCACTCACCTCAGCCTCCCAAAGGCGCAGGATTACAGGCTGAGCCACCGAGCCCGGCTAAGAGCTTCTCTTTATGTGGGGTATATAGCTAGCTATATTTTCTGTATTATAGATGAAAACAGACATTTTAAGTTACAAGAAACTGTCACTTAAAAATAACAAACATTAAAGTTAACAAATCTTTTTATTTTTACTTAAAAAAAATATTTTAAAGATGTAGGGCACAATTCGGGTTTAAGTTCGTAAGCGGTCATTGTGCAGGTGAAGTCTGGGCCTCCCAGTGGTCCTCACTTGGCTTGGTTTGGGATCAGTTGCTCTTATGTTTAGCACTTTTTTTTTAAGCAGGATTGATTGAGAGGATAGAAAAGCTCCCATAGTGGGGGGGGGCCGAGGGGGTTGCCCAACAAATCTTTTTAAAGTGAAAAAATACCTGTTTTCAAACAGAGATGAGTGGCATTGTTTACGTTTTTGCAAATCCCTTTAACATCTAGCTTGATAGAAAGCTGGATGCTCACATCTGCTTTTGCATGTTAGTCTGTTACTGTGTTCTATGCAGTGTTGTCTCTGGAAATCTCCACTGTACACTCATGGGAGAAGCGTGAAAAAGGCAAATAACCTAGAGCCATGCTGTAGTAGTGGCTCACCACATTCCATTTCTTAAGTCTACTCTCAGCAGCCTCTACCATGAGTAGCGTCGGACTTACAGGCTCTGAGTGTGAATGGCAAGGCTTAGCTGTGTGATCTATGGTCACTTTGTTAGCATTCTGGGATCTGTTTCCCCGTTTGTAAAATAGGCAGAGCTATACCAACCTATAAGGCTTTGGAGGGAATCCAGTGAGATAATGAAAGCAATATTCAGTTGCTCATCAATATTCAGTTGCTCATCTGCTTGGAGGCGTTAGCAGAAGACACTACCTGAGATATGTTTCAGTTTGTCTTACACACTTTGGACTATTTGCAGAATCTCCTAAACACTCCAGGGTGATTTTTTTTTTTTTAACTGTCCTCCTTTTTTCCCTACCATCCAGGATCATTTACCTGGGGCTTCTTAGAGCCAGTTCCCTCACTAGGAAATGGGGATTTAGAAGCACAAACAGCAAACTATCCTTCCTTCCCTGGGGTGTTCATAATCTTGTGCTTAAGCTGAAGAAACAGGAAGATGTGATAAGAAAGAGGCGTGTGAAGGCTGTGAGTGTGGATGGCAGGGAGCCCCACGTGCGTCTGGATGGAGAAGCGGAATCAGAAGGGAGCTCTGTGCCTGAGCCGGCTCAGCCATGGCTTCTGTCACTCCACAAAGAAAACCTGTTAAGCACCCAGCGGGTTCTTGCCTGCGGGAATCCGTGGCCTAAGCCCTGTTAGGGTGAGGCCGTGAGTCAGGTGAGTCCATGGACTGGGCGTTGAGAGGACGAGGGGGTGGTGGCTCCTCTGCTTCCTGTTGTTCCCTTGAGGGAGTTGGCAGCTCCTCAGTGCCTGAGTCTCTTTTTATGTGGAACGGGGATAACTTTAGTGTCCGGGTAGAGTTTCTGTGATGGCTACTTGAGTTAATGGATGTCAGGTGCTGGGAGAAACCGGCATATACACTGTTTCCCCTCTTTTCTTATTTTAGAGCACAGAGAAAAGGGAAAAGACATCGTTTCTTGGACAATATTACCTTATTGTCGTCTCACAGAGATGTATTTGTAAATGATTGCTGAAAAATTATATCATGTGAAGTTAATTTTATCTTTTTTTGTTTTTTTGTTGTTTAAAGCACATTTTATTACTTTGACTTGTACAGGAGGAGAAAATTGAAAAAAGACCAGCTCTTTTAGTAATTAGAATGCGTTTTACCTTAAAAAATCATATTTTCTTTACCTTAAAAAATCATATATTCCTAAGTACTTTTCTTAATAGTATTTTTTCTCCTTAGATTCAGAGGCACTTTCTTATATGAATGTTGAAAGAGAAACTGATGGTTAGGGAAGTACCTAAATTTAAATCTAACTTACTGAGAGAAAAATTACAGGCATGCGCTACCACGCCCGGCTGATTTTTTGATTTATTGTAGAGATGAGGTCTCCCTGCCCAGGTGGGTTCAGGCAATCCACTCACCTCAGCCTCCCAAAGGCGCGGGGTTACAGGATGAGCCACTGAGCCCGGCTGACCTAGGGCAACTTGAAAGATGTGTTCAAGTGAAATCGTTTCAATATTGAAATATGAGCAATCTCCTGTTTGTAAAGTTAACCAGGCAATTCACAAGTTATATCCCTGTACATTGGCAACCATATCCTTCAAGAATGATTAAAAATGATTAAATGATTAAAAAAGAAGAAAAAATGACTAATACCTGATATCAATGAATAATTTTTCTCTCAGTAAGTTAGATTTAAATTTAGGTACTTCCCTAACCATCGGTTTCTCTTTCAACATTCATATAAGAAAGTGCCTCTGAACATGTACTCAAGTGCATAGGAGCTCACCATCTCGTCCCCAATGCTTGATAAAAACAGAAATTGATTGTCTAGCATCAGGTCAAACCCTATAATAAATACTTAGTTTTAATTTCTACATAAAATAATCAGCAAATCTTAGCCGACACACATTTCAAAGAGTATTTGTTGTAAAAATGAAATTAGAAAAGTTTCCTGAGGCTTATAATGAAGCGTAACCTTACTTCCAAAAAAGAAATCCTCACCGCATATATATGAAATATATCTGTGACATTAGTAAGAGCTTTTATGGGCTGATAGTAAGATTGTGCAACAGAAGTTTCACCTAACTATATGAAACAATGGATTTGGTTCTTACCGCTTTCCTTTTTTTTCCTGTTTCCTTTTTTTCTCCAGTTTAAGAGTGTTGTTTATAATCGTGTAGACGTTGTCTTAGTGTTCACTTGCCTCTATTGAAAAGGAGGAGTCTTAGTCATCCACTTCTGCAGTTGAGAGATTTGTTATAAGATTAGCTGAAGATATTTTGGGTGACACAGAGGCCTGCATGCAAGGCCCTCTGTGTACAGCGTTGATGAAGGCCACTGAGGGTGGAGCAGGCGCGCTTGTAACCGCCTGATGAGTCTGCGGCCTTCTTTCCCTCCATGAAGCTCCTGACAACACCAGGGCAGGTCTGGGGCTACTAAGGCGAGGCCACTAGGCTTCCGAGTCTTTCCTCTGGTTTGGCCTCAGATTGCTTTTTTTGCCATTGGTTGTCAGCTTTACTTGTTATCATGCCTGTGTAGTCTAATCAGATATTGCTTAAACTGGCGATCGCTCAATGCACAAGGAGAGTGAGTCCTGTGAAAACGGTGGAATGACAGTCGAGGCAGGTTGCCAGACAGATCGTGGAACTGGATGGAGGGAAGACAGCTAGATGCCTGGAGAGGTTGTACAGATTTAGAAGAGTTGGTGTTCATTGCTCTCCAGTGTTGTCAGGCCTTTTCTTCACCTTTATAAAGAAATGGACTGGAGTGGGTTTGTGTAAGGAATTCCTATCATGAATCCAGACCCTCGTCTCACTGCAAAAGATTAGTGAGCACATTTAAGAGTTTTAAGTTAAGATTCTTCAGATACAAATTTATATATGTACTTTCTCCTTTTTGTGGTTTTCTGAATTGCCGGCTTGATGAGTGGGCGGGTCCTGAGTTAGTGGATGTACCACATTCTTCTCTCTAGTGACTGTACTTTCCATTCGGGCATATTTCTCGTGAACTCTCACTTGAAAGAAAGTAGTGGGACTGAGGACTTTTTTCAAACTTGAACATGGATTTTGTAGTCAAGTTGGATAATAAGTGGTGTGCTGTCATAGTTAGTACCACCCGTAGCTTCCAGCAGCTGTCATGAGGTTTTGTATCCGGCTGTTTCCTAAGACTTGTCGTTGTCTTGGGTCTGGGGCCCTGCTCTGCTCCCTTCCAGCCTTGCCTGCCTGTTCCATTGTATTAAGCACAGTGACTTCCTCTTGTGTGTCCTCCTCCAAGATCAGCTGATGCCTCGGGCAGACTCCTGAGTCACTGGTGGCCTCCTGTAGAGATGCCAGGAGGTTATCTAGTGATTGTTAGGCTAAAACAGTAACACTTCAGCAGGTAGAGCACTAAAAGGAGGGTGTTTTCTCTTTACGTTTATTTCACCAGTGAACTTGGGGGCGCTGAGAATCCCTTTTAGGAATGAGTGGCACCGGAGGGGCCTGCACTCGGCTCCCAGGAGGCGCAGTGCCCAGAGAGGGCTCCTGACTGTCTTGCTGCTGCCCAGCTGCAGAGCCCAGTGACCAGTCGTGACACCTTGCATCCTGGGCAGAACAGACTGAGCTCTAGAAGCTCCTGGCCTCAGGGTAGCCTCTCCTTTCCCACCTTTGAAAGAGGAGAACGATCCAGCCGCTTCCTAATTTCTCACCACAGAATGCCAGGGAATGGAGAGCCCGTGCGAAGACTGCGGCCTTGGTTTTCTTTCTGTCACATGCAGGTGGAGTCCCAACAGGATCTTGCCCGGTTTCCTGGGGAGTAAGAGGAGCGGTATTCCTCACCGACTGCTCCTGTTGAGCAGAGCAACGATTTCTCCCCTTCCACACTCTTCGTTTACCTTGAGAAATCTCCTTGCCTGTTCCTGTGGATCCAGCATAGGTGAAATAGATTGAGCTGTGCTTGTAAAATCACCCTTTGTGAGAGCGTGGCATCTCTTTTTCTTTTTGGAGTTGGCGTCTCACTCCGTCACCCGGGCTGAAGTGCAGCGGCATGCTCGCCGTAGCCCCGAGGTCGACCTGCTGGGCTCCGGCGATCCTTCCCTCAGTCTTCCCAGTAGCCGGAACTACAGGCGCATGCTACCATGCCCGGCTAATTTACTTATTGCAGAGACGAGGTCTCGCCGAGTTGCCCAGGCTCGTCTCGAACTCGCAGGCTCAGCCACTCCACGAGCCTCGGTCTCCCACAGTGCTGGGATGACAGGCTGCATCACCGAGCCCGGCCAGAGTGTGGCGTCTGTTGTTTGTGTTAGACGGCAGGCTGCTGCTTCTTGACGAGTGCACTTTTAAGCCTGTGCTTTCTGTTGGTAAAGCGGGCTCCCATTCTCTGAAGAC
This sequence comes from Cephalopachus bancanus, assembly GCA_027257055.1. Classification (NCBI taxonomy): domain Eukaryota; kingdom Metazoa; phylum Chordata; class Mammalia; order Primates; family Tarsiidae; genus Cephalopachus; species Cephalopachus bancanus. The sequence goes on from JAPVLO010000090.1 coordinate 5,398,146, forward strand.
CCCTACCAGTCACCACGAAGGCTTTACTGAGGCTTCTTTTCTGGAGATGGCAACTCTGCTTCTGCTGTGGCTCGTGCAACGAGTAGATGGCCTGGCACGTGGACCGCGGTGTGTTGACGTGCGGGCCTGAGAGTGGGACTGGCTGGCGAGTCCTCGAGAGCAAGGCTGGTCCAGGAGAGGCCGAACCTGCTCGCTCTGCTCTCAAATGTGAGTCACGCCTTCCTGTTTCAGCCCCAGGAAGACATTCACATGCTCAGAATGGGCGCTGCGTGTTCACTGAAGAAGTCAACCACAGACGTGAGCATTGCAGTTCTCCTTTGCAAAGTTTCTCAGTACCAAGGGAAGCGCTAGCGTGCCGGGGGCCTCTTGCTCCCCTCTTGGAGGACATACTGAGTTAGAGCAAAATAAGGAGGAACAGAAGCAGTAAGAAATGTTGTAAAATGAGGAGGGAAATAAAGAGGTTAAGAAATGTATGTGTGGGTGTTTTGTAAGTATTAAGATTTTGTTGACTTAGGTAATCAGTGTCTTTGTACTCTGAAAAAAGAAAAGGGCCCAGGTGACTAAGGTCACGTGTGTTGGAGTGGCCCGCCTTCCTGGTAACGAGGTTGTGTCATCTGTAATCTTGGCCAACTCCTCATAAGACCTCTGATACATGCTGCCCACTTCTGATTGTCCAGAGTTCTGGGTACCTTCTATCCCTGGTTGAAAATCTGACTGATTTACGTAAGGATCACACTCTGGGTCTTAGCCTTAGTCAAATACTTTGAACAAGCATGAGTTTCTATTAAACAAATCTAGGACAGTGCGATTTAAATTTCACATGTTTTTCAAGGATGGTTTTTTTAACTTCATGTCTGTTTATCCTAGATATTGTGATATACTAGATATATCAGACATATGACAGTGACTGTAATTACATCTAGAACTAAGGAAGCTTTTCAGATGGATATTTATTTTGCTTTCCCTTATGTGAGGGACTGGATCACGCTGCTTATAAAAGCCATGGCTAAAATGGTCTGCTGTGCAGGAAGGGTGGCATCTGTGTTCATCCAGCAAATGAGTGTGGCCTAGTTTTCTGATGGAGCGTCTAACACTTGCCAGGACTGTTTTCAGAAAGAGTTCATTAATACTTTTAAGGACTTGGTTTAATTTAAAAATGCACTGCTCAGTCTAGGAAGGTTGGACAGCAGTGGAAGGTGTTTGCTAAAGGCTTTTTGACCCTCCCTGTATCTGAAATCTCAGAAGTGTTAAAATGTAACCAGGAGTAATTGAAGATTTTTCCTAACTACTTGTGGAATTGAGTCTGGAATTTGTCTTTAAGATTCTGTAAAGGAGAAGTGTTCACAGGTCTACCAAAGGAGGAAGGGGGAATGCTCACAGGTCTCCTATTTATAGAATTATCTGCTTTGTAGAAACCTAGTCTAAAAAATTATTTTTTAAAGAATTAAGATGGAATCTGGCTATGTTGCCTAGGCTTGTCCCAAACTCCTGGCTGCCAGTAATCCTCCCGCTTCAGCCTCCCACATAGCTGAGATTACAGATATGTGCCACCATGCCTGGCTTCTATCAACTTAATTTTAAAAAACACAGAGAAAAATCAGGTAAGATGACCTCATTAGTAAATAGCTTGTCAAGCACATTTTGAAAGGATAGTAAATGGAATTTGTTGACTTTCATATAATTTGATATTGCTAAAATTGCTTTAAAATATGAGTTTTCTTTTGAAAATCAAGTTCAAGAATGCTCTGACTTGATCCAAGAATATCACCTAATGTCGCAAAAAATGGAAAGGAAAGGCAGTTTGTGTTTCACTCATAATCTGCACATCAACCAACTTTGTGTGTGAGGTTAATGAAGGAACACATAGGGTTTGCATTTTGCCTTTAAGATTTACCTGGTAGTTTAATGACTTATGGGTGAGTCAGTGGTTTTGAATTTTTGTTTTCTCATCTGAAAATATGTTTTTTACCTCAGAATTGCTTTAAGAGTCAAAATGATGGATGTAATGACTCTGTGAACCCTAACATAGGGCTAGGTACACAGTGGGGTTGTTTATGTTATTTGAACAGTAAATTGGCGAATGAATTATCCACATTGTGGGTTGCTCTATTTTGATGATTGCACAGGGAAAAGAATGTACTGTTGTGAACCATCTCACCTTTGAGAAAAAAACGATTTTATCTTTACTCAATAAACTCCTTAGTTTTTATGGAAACATACAACAGATACACTGGCATCGCTATATTACACATTATATAAACATTCAGCAGTTATTAGATTGGCAGCAGTAGTACATACACTGCCTAAACAGGCACAGATTTGGTGTCTGAACTGGAGGTCCTCGCAGCCAGGTGATGCTTTTGCAAGCACAGCCCCGCCCTGCCGTGTGCCTCACTCCGGCCTCGCCTCCGGGAAGCCTCGGGAGGCCCTGCGTGCGCTTCATGGCTCTGTGTGGGGTCTGGTGAGACTGAAGGTGGGGCTTTCTTAAAAGGAGGGGGTCTTTTACTAACCTTGTTTTTCAAGGCAGTTTCTGAAGTTCGCTCTTGAATTATAACAGAACATATTCCTGTTTCCCGATTTTAAGGATGAAAGCGGAAGCCCAAGCATGCTGAGGCGATTGCCTGTGGCACCTGCTGTGTTTTTGGTAGTTCTCCCCTGGGAGGGCTTTTGGAAGGGGGATATGTTAGAGCACAGAGCAACAAACCAGGTAGAAAGAAACAGAGCAGCCCAAAGAACAACCGGGACTCAGCCCGATGCTAGAACGTGGGCCTGGTGGGAGCCTTCTGGGAAATGGACAGGGGAGGCACCTGCAAAGACCAGGCGATGCACAGTAGAGTGATGGTGGCATCCCATCCATCAGCACGACTGAATGTCGAAAGGTGGTCATGCCAGGGTTGATGGTGACGTGGAGCAGTGGGCACATGTACCCTGCTGTGGGACTAGAAGACGGTGCCGCCCAGAGGGGCACTAGACACTTCTTGGAGAGTTACACGGTATCTACCATGAGGCCCGGAGAGTCTGTATGGGTGTTCCAGTGGAAATGAAGATGTACATCCATAAAAAGACATAAAACAGTGTTCAAAACCAAGTTATAAAATTGCAGTATTCAAAAACTGGAAATAACTAAGTATTTCATTAACAGGCCAATGAGGGAAAAGTGGTGTATCCACATAGTAGAATGTTCTTAAGTAATGAAAAGACACACAGCACTATGGGCTGGTCTCAGAATCCTTATGCCATGTAAGGAAGTTATCCATATGAGAGCACATAATCCTGTATAATTCCATTCACCTGAAACTCTAGAGGAAGGTGCTGCCTTCAGGGGCGGAGAGAGGAATTTGCTGATGGGGCCGCTTGATCACCTATCACTGTGAGTCCTAGCGTCTTGAGTTGTGCAGAGTTCAAGACAGCAGTGCTTTTGCTTTTAAGTCACTGTCCCTTGAATGAGTAGTGCTTCAAGGAACCCTAAAATTCTATGAAACCCCAGTTGAAAAACCCTGAACTGGGAGTTCTAATTATAATACGACTTATTTCCATAATGAAAATATGTATACATAACCCTGCATTGCACCCCACACCTTTAAAATTAAAAAAAAAACGATGCTAGTTGATCACATACTAACTTTAAAGCCAGAAGCGATGTGAATGTCGCTCAACCCAGTGCATATTTGTGGGCCATTTCTGTGTCTGTCTTTGCCCCTTTACATGTCTTTGAAGGTGAAAGAGCACAGGCGTTACTGACAATAAGTGTGTGAGGTGGGTCTTCCTCCATCAGTGCACCTTGGGTGCTGAGAAGACTCATCTGGAATATCTGATTTGTGGCCTGGAGACCATTGTAGTCAGCATCCAACCCTCTCCTCCCCCAGCTCCACCCAGAAGTAGATCAGAGGTGCGATGAAGTCCTTCATGATTAAAACCGCTTTTATGTTTGGTATCTTCCCATTAATATTACCACTGCTGTGGGCCACATCTTGACTGCTTGCTTTTTGGAATAAAACAATTGCTTGCAGTTCAAAGCTGCAGCCCTTGGGCTAAACATTGCTTTACATGTTTAAAGGTTGTTTAGAAAACAAAAATTTTTTTTTGAGCTGGAGTCTCACTCCTTCGCCCAGGCTGGAGTGCAGTGGCACACACGCTCACAGCCACACCAGCATCAACATGCTGGACTCCAGAGATCCTTCTGCCTCAACCTTCCAAGTAGCCGAAACTACAGACGTGCACTACCATGCCCAGTTATTTTTTATTTTATTGTAGAGACGTGGTCTTGCCAAGTTGCCCAGGTGGGTCTCGAACACGCGGGCTCAGACAATCCACTTGCTTCGGCCTCCCGTAGTGCTAGGATTACAGGCTGAGCCACTGAGAGAGATGATATGTGGCTCACACAGCCTAAAATATTTACTGTTGGGTCATTTACAGAGTTTGCTGACAGCAGAACTAGAGAATCTGCTAACAGTTATTTTCAAAACCAAGATTTTATAAAACTCAAGTGTAACAGGGTCTCAAATGATGCTCCCATCTTGGCTTCCTGGCCTCCCAAAGCGCCAGAGTTATTTGGGAGGCCAAGATGAGAGGATCATTCTGAGGCCAAGAGTTCGAGACCAGCCTGGAAAAAATAGCAAGACCCTATCGCTACAAAAATAAATTAAAATTTAAATATATATATAATTATTTTCACAACTGTATTGAGATATAATTTAAATACTATACAGTTCACCCCCTTTATGTATAATTTGATGTTTTTAATATTTTTGTAGTTGTTTAATCATCATAATCTAGTTGTAGAACCATTTTATCACCCCTAAAAGAAACCTTACACCCATTTCTCTTCATCCTCCTTCCATTCCCTCTAGTCCTAAAAATGTTAAATAAAAGTATTCAGTTCGCCAGTTTGAAATGAACAGAAATGGACTCACTTTTATGTTCTCTCTGGAAAAAGGGGATAGTCGAGTCAATAATACGGTAAACAAAGCTGCAAGAAAAGTAAAAATAGAAGTTTAAGAAACCTAAATATTTATATGCACTCTAAAAAACCAATATAACAGCATTTGGCAATGAAAAATCTATTAATCCGAGAGTATCCTGAGATAATATTCCTTAGCAGTACATTAGTTATTATAATGTAGGCGAGCTCTTTGACTAAGTTTCAGAAATCTATGACACTAGAGCAGGAAGGTATTGGTGCAGTAGACACGTAGGTCACCTCACTCTTGGGTTCTCTTCTTTTCCTGTCCCACCAGCATATCTAATGCCTGTCACCATTTTGCCTACAAATAAAGTATCTTAACTGATTATTCCAGAAGAGTCTCTTCATCATTTAGATAGATTATTACAACCACTAAGGATGAACAAGGAAAAACGTATATAGCCTGGGAGAAGAACTTTTTATCTGAAATATGTTTATTCAATAAATGCTCTTATACAGAAGACACATATAATTAAAACTATAGGTTAGACCGTATAACAAATACTAACAAGTTTGGGTGGCTTAAAATAACCAGTATTGAGCCAGGCTCGGTGGCTCAGCCTGTAATCCTTTGGGAGGCTGAGGTGAGTGGATTGCCTGAGCCTGCGGGTTCGATACCCGCCTGGGCAGCGAGACCTCATCTCTACAATAAATCAAAAAATCAGCCGAGCATGGTAGCACATGCCTGTAATTCCGGCTACTCGGAAGGCTGAGGCGGAAGGATCGCCGGAGCCCAGCAGGACGAGGCTGCGGTGGCCGGGAGCAGCCACTGCACTCCAGTCTGGGTGACAGAGTGAGACTCCAACTCAAAAAAAACAAAAAAGAAACCAGTATTTTTATTCTCTCTTATGCTCCATGTCCACCGAGAGTTGGCTAGGACTCTGCACCAGGTGTTCAAAGAGCCAGACTGAAGGAGCGCTTCCCAAAGTAGGGGCACTGACATCTGCAAAGGCCTACACACACCGACTCTTAAGGCTCCATCTGGGACTGTCACACACCATTTTGCTCAGATTCCATTGGCCAAATCAAGCCACATGACCTTGCCTGACTTCAGGTGGACAGGAATTCCTCCCATATTCCCAAGCAGAGAGTCAGAATATATTAAAACAGTTTGCACAATTTCACAGCATTTTAGCCTTTGGAGATAACCATTGCTGGAAATGATAACATTCTGTGATGGGTACACGTAGGGTTTTGAAGAAGAGAGAGGAAGTTGTTTGATTTACCATGTTTCTCTGGCTGCTGTATAGAGAACATGGGGGTAGTGGGGAAGGTGGTGGGTTGTTTCTGATATTATGCTGTCGTAAACATGTTGCTCTGACCCTTTTTGTTCATATTTGTGGGTAAATGCATATTCATAGTATGCCTACTCAGGATAGAGTTGCAGAATTCCTTCCTCACAAACATTGGAATTGAATGGCCTAATAGCACAGCTAGTTTCCATATCACCAACTGAGGCATGCCGGATTGCTTCCAGGGAGGAGGCAGGGCATGCAGCAGTGGAGCTGCAAACCCCCTGGTCCTCCCTCAGTGCTTGTTCAAGCGGCCTGGACATGAGTGGAAGCCCGGATGATCCCTCCCCAATCTTCCTGTTGCCGTGCTCTGAGCAGCATGGTGCTGCCACTGTCTCCTGTGTCTAGGAGCTCTTGTCACATAACTGAGACAGAGTGACTATTTGAATTGCCATTTGTGTTTGAATTACAGTGGGGGAATTTAACTCTTACTAGCCACCAGAGGTGGTTGGTTTTCAAGGGTAGGAGATAATTGGCAGAGCAAGTGTTTTAAAAACAGTACTTGCGTCTTTCACTGAACTGATATTAAATCTTTTTAAATATCAAAGAGAATCTTTGATATTAAATCCTTTAAAATATAGAATTTGTCATCAATGTAGCTGAAGTAAATAATAATTAAGTTAAAAGAAAATTGATTCATTTACAAAAGAACAGATTAAAAACTAACTAACTCTTTCTGGTATTTTTCAGTTGCCATTTTGTTTCTAATCCACGGTTCGTTTTTTACTGGGCTTTTCCTCCTTTTTCTGTACATCCATTTGTGTTTCAAAAGGAGGCACTACCTCAAGTGGTTACAATTGCTCTCTTGGTTCTGATCTGAGTGAGACCATTATTATCAAAGGCATCAGATGACATTTCTAATAGATGACTTTCTGAATTCTCAGAAACTGAACAGCTGTTTTAGACAAATGCCCTTTCTGTGGGGATTTATCATCTGCAGATCTATTGGTGATTCACTCTGGAAGTAGCTGCATTTCAACTGACATTTAAATCAGCTTTTAATTGTATTTTGAATTTTAACTTACTGCCCAGAAGGCAACATATGCAAAAATATATAAAGAAATTGATTAGTATTTTTCCATGGAAAGTTTTTTATCTTCTAAAAGCCAGAAGGATCTGGAGGATTATTTAGAGGAAAGAATGTACTGAGAAACAGCATGAATAAGCCTGATAGAAGCTTTCCAGTTACTGGCTTAGGTTCTGTTTAGGTTCTGAATGAATCCAGAGGAGTGGGGCTGTCATTCATGTACCTGGAGGACTTCCAGTAAGTATGGTAAGCTGTACGTCTTGTTCTCTGCCACCTTCATAAAGTCAGCCAGTTGCATTACACTTTACAGGTGCTGTCATGTGGCGGAAACGGTTTCCATGAAAATGCTGAGCGTGTGTGTTATTAGCTGAATGAATTCTGTCCTTTGTAATAGTTGTAAAAGCATTTCGTGTTACTAACCCAGAGTTATATACTCAGTTGCAGAATCACCTTATTTAGAAGACATGGCACCTCCCAAGACTTGGGTGTCTTACGGGCGGGGTTCGTGTTTCCCCTGTCTTAGCGCCCTCAGTGCCTCCTCTTCTGCTAGGCATGGGAAGGCCTTTGAGGGAGTGAATAGAACTTTCCATACCTTCTCGAGTGTAGACGAAAGCCTAAGCCGAGCAGTGAGCACGAGACTGATGGGTGACCTTGCCAGTAATAGATCGAAGTTAGTTTGGAAGACGACTCAGCTCCAGGACCCTGTCTGCACTTGTGGTCCCCTCACTGAGCGGGTGTTCATGAGCGCCTGCCTTTAGAGGGGCTGGTTTCATTCTAAATGCGGGATGCAACCATGAGCAAGATGGGGACAGAGTCCCTACTCTCGAGGGGGTTGCGTCCTGGTGGAGCGGGAAGCAGCAGGGCGGTCTGGAACACTGGCAGCAGGGTGGATTGTGACCTGGCTCAGGCTGGCTGGGGAAGTGACGTTCGCGTCGACCCCAAAAGGAGAAGTGAGGCGAGGAGGCCCGAATGTTCCTGGAGAAGGCGCGTCTCAGGCAGAGCAGAGTGGGGACCTTGGGGCTCTGGCTGGGTGGCTTGGGCGGCAGCGGGGAGAGCAGCTGGGGCACAGAGGCACATGGGGGCCATCCTCGTAGGACTTTGAAGCGGAGAGAGGAGGTCACTTATGATGTCACATGTTCCTCCAGCTGCTGTGTAGAGAATGCGTGGGGCGGTGGGCCAGGGAGGGGGGTGGTGGCCAGGGAGCGAGACCCAGTGGGATGCTCCAGATACTCGATCGCAGGCAAAGAGGAGGGTTTCGGTCAGGATTTCAGCAGTTCTTGTGGTCAGCCCCTGGACCTGTACTTGGAAGGTTTGGTGGCATGTTGGTCATGGGCTGTGAGCCCAGGAAAGGCCGCGGCAAAGTGTTTGACGTAGCACGTCGGTTACCACGGCAGTGGGGCCTGCGGGGGACACAGTGGAGGGGTGGAGGTGCCTGTGCTGTTTTCTCCAGGGGGTGGGGTCTGTGCCTAATGCGAGGTTGTGATTTTCAGTTGCTCGCAGGGAAACTCTGGAAGACTGGAACCCTGGAAAGAAAGTGAAGCTGGAATCCCTCTGGTGGGATTTGACCCAGATCCTCTCACTTTCCAGGACTTGGCCAAATCACACCACTGTTCTGAGTCTCTGCAGCCTCTGTTTCTTTAATTATTGACCCAGATGGTCTCTCATATTCCTTCAGTTTCCAGAATTTGTGTCTGTGTCCATTCTTTTTGGAACTGTTTTGATGACTTCTCCCTTGTCAACTTGTTCATGGTAGGCAGTCCGCAGAGTTCTGGCTTTCCCTCCTGTTACACAGTCCTTCCTGGCTTTAATCAGTTTTGTAAGTGTAACTCAACCCCACACTTTAAACATGGACTTTCTGAACTCTAGATTAATTTAACTTCGTTCCAAGGGGTTCAGTTCTGAACTCATGTTTCCCCCTGCAAACTTGCTTTTCTCACTGTGCTCAACAGTTCGTAATTTTGATAGTGATTACTGTTCTTACTAGCTGACCATTAACCTTCTTACGGCGTTATTAATTTGCTAAGTTTGGAATTAAGTTTGGGAAACTCACCCAGCAGATCTCAGTGTGATTTGTGATCCTGAGACCCATTCAGGGAGCCTGAAAGGCCAAAACTTACTTTTCGTAATACTAAAATATTACTTGCCTTTAAAAAAAACAAAACTGTTGACACTTGCCCTAATGGTGCCTATGTGATGTATGTAAAGCTACTGGCTCCTTTGAGTCCTGGCAGTGGCATTCTTCACCTTCTACTCTTACAGTGAAATACACAGAGTTTCACTTAAGAATACTCTTGATGAAGCAGTAGATGGATTGGTTTTATTAAATCTTACCCTTTGTTAATACATCTGATCATATGAACTCTCGCTGTGTCTTTCTGCGGACATACAGGGTATTGCCGCCTTCCTTGCCAGGTTGGTCGGTGTGCACGGCCACTCCCGGACGGGAACAGCCTCCTGACCTGGGTGTGGGGAGACAGCTGACATGTGGACAGCCTGGCAAATCGCGTGGATGGCCTGATGCAGTTCTGGGAATGTAAATGGCCTGGTGAAGGGTTAAAAGTGGCCGTGACGTCGTGTGGCCCCATGTATTTGGAGCATCGTCATGCTCATTTGTATGTCAAGTCCCTGCAAGGCTTTGCAGTTTTCTCTTTTATTTGATTCAGCCTTCCAGATTTGACCTTGGAACACTTCTGTAAAACCACGAGATTTAGTATCTTGAGGAGATAGTCAGATTCTAGAGAACTGTGTGAATACCACTGACCCAAAGAAAGATCTGGCATTTTGTTGACCAGAATTTTGAGAGTGGTGGGACAGGTGGTGGCTTTGCTTTCTTCTATTTTCTGTATTGTATACGTTTTGCACACCCCTTGTAATTTTCTTTTTTTCTTTTTGAGTTGGAGTCTCACTCCGTCACCCAGACTGAAGTGCAGTGGCCACTCCCGGCCACCGCAGCCTCGACCTGCTGGGCTCCGGCAATCCTTTCGCCTCAGCCTTCCGAGTAGCTGGAACTACAGGCGCGTGCTACCACACCTGGCTCATTTTGATTTATTGTAGAGATGAGGTCTCGCCAAGTTGCCCAGGCGGGTCTTGAACCCGCGGGCTCAGGCAATCCACTCACCTCAGCCTCCCAAAGGCGCGGGATTACAGGCTGAGCCACCGAGCCCGGCTGTAATTTTCTCTTTTTTTTTAAATATGTGGAGTACAATTCAGAGTTGGGTATACAAGTGTTCATTATGCAGGTACCCTTGTTGATGAGGTGTGTGCTCCCGTTCCCTGGCAGTTTCCCACTGCCAATCCTGCCCCCACCTTCCCCTGGCAGTTTCCTACTACTGCCAACCCCTTTCTTATATTATTACGATAGTTGTTCAAGGTCTGCTTATGAAAGTGATGAGAACATGTGATACTCGGTTCTTTGTTTCGGTGATAGATCACTCAGTATTATAGCCTCTAAGTCCATCCAAGTTGCTGTGAAGTTCTTAATTTTGTCCTTTTTTATGGCTATATTTCATTGTGTATATGTGCCACATTTTTTTTATCCAATCCTCTTATGATGGGCAGCACAGTTGGTTCCATATTTTTGCTACTGTGAATAATGCTGCAATAAATGTGTGTGCAGGTCTCTTTTTCATAGAGTGATTTGAGTTCCTCTGGATGTATTCCCAGTAGGGGGATTGCAGGGTGGTATGTGAGGTCAATTTTTAGATCTTTCAGGAAACGCCACACTGTTTTCCACAGAGGCTGTACTAGTTTACACTCCCACCAACAGTGTAAAAGTGTTCCCTTTTTGCCGCATCCTCTTCAATATCTGTTGTTTTCTAAGTTATTGGTGATGACCATCCTGACTGAAGTTAGGTGGTATCTCAGTGTGGTTTTAATTGGCATTTCTTTGATGAGCATTTTTTAAGGTATCTGTTGGCAGTTGTATGTCTTCTTTTGAGAAGTGTCTATTCATATCTTTTGCCCACTTAGTAATGGGGCGCTTTTTTTTTTTTTTTGGCATGTTCGGGTTCTTTGTAGGTCCTAGATGTTAGGCCTTTGTCAGATGTAATAGTTGGCAAATATTTTTTACCAGTCTGTGGGCTGTCTCCCTGCTCTCTCAGTGGTTTCTTTGGCTTTGCAGAAGCTTTTCAGTTTGATGAGGTCCCACTTGTCTATCTTATCTCTTATGGTGTGGGCACCTGGGGTTTTGATCAGGAATTGGTTACCAGATCCAATTTTCATAAGGGTGTCTCCTGCATTTTCTAAGGTTCTTACAGTTTGAGGTTTTACGTTTAGGTCTTTGATCCATTTCGAGTTGATTTTTTGTGTGAGGAGATCGGTAGGGGTCTTGTTTTAATCTTCTGCATGTGGTCAGCCAGTTTTCCCAGCACCATTTACCAAATAGGTTCTCTGCTCCCCAGGTGGTTGGTGGTGGAGGCTTTGTCGAAGATGAGTTCGTTGAGAAATTGAGTTTTGGCTTCTGGAGTCTCTGTCTTGTTCCATTGGTCTGTATACCTGTTCTTGTAACAATACCAGGCTGTTTTGATTATTGTAGCTTTATAATAAAGCTTGAAGTCTGGGAGCGTGCCTTGTAATATTTTTATGTGGAAAAACAAACAGTATCCATTGTCCACACCTGTGCCTGATTCAATTAAACTACTCCATACACTCTGCTACTCAGGTTGATGCTAACTTGTTTAGTATTAGAGAATTTGAAATATTGTCAGTGAAAAACTTCATCTTACATCTTCGCTCTTGATTATGGGACACGCTTTTCTGTTTCTTGGTCTCTGCTATTTAATTTTACATCAGACATCGCATGGAAAAAGGACCCCACAGACTGCAGTGCGCTATCAGGCCACTGGGTCAGGGGCAAGGTCAGTCCTATTTGGGCTGGGACTTGGGTTCTGTGTCGTTTGCCCTGGTGTCAGAAGTTTCGAGGCCGAGTCAGGACGTTCCCCTCATTAGGGCTGGGGTCAGAGCCCCGGAGAGACTTGAGAGGTCTTGCCATCCTTTGCGGCCCCGCAGCATGTGGGGCCGGTGGTCTGTGTGTGCCCTGGGCTCCATGTGGGCCTGCGGAGTAGCTGGGGCCTTGGCTTTTGCCTCCACCCCACCTCGGCCTCCTCAGCCCTAGAGATCGCACTGCACCTACTTATCCTGCGCTTACCTTGTGGGCATGGCCTTGCACGTGGGCAGTTTCTCTCGCACCCGCCCCCTTCCCCGCCGTTGTGTGGCCTGTCTCCCCAGGCTGGGGCAGCAGCTTCAGTGCTTGGGAAGGATCCTTTCAGGAACGAGCCTGCTGCTTGTGAATGCGGCCGTGGAAGGCTTCAGCGTCTTGCTGCCTCTGGAAGTTTCTGAGTTCACTTCTCTTTTCATCATGACCCCAGCTTTGCTTTCTTCTCAGCAGAGGGCATCGTCCTCTAGAATTGAGTGCATTTGTTTCCTTTGCCTCCTCAGCTTTCTCAGTTTAAAGACCTGTGGTTTTGTAACCTGTCTGGCTCGTTCTTACTGTCAAGGTGGAGGCAACAGCAGTTTGTGTGAGCTTCTACATCATAACCACACGCAGTGATCCGGATACTTCCTCTGTTGTCTTCAATAATATGCAGGAGGTTGACTGTTCACCTGAGTTAGCTGGCCAGTGCTCCAGTAAAGTTCTGCGCGGGTGAATTGGGCTTGGTGAAAACTGACATCGTAGTTTAAAACTTTTTTGTGGTCAAACGTATTGAACCAAACTTAGCATTTTAAATATTTTTGAGCATAAAATTCAGTGACATTAATTACAGTAAAAACTGTGTAGATTGTTACTGAAAGGATAAACTGACAGAGAGGTGGGCCAGTGCTGGTACCGCAGGAATAATTGCAAGGTTGCAATCCAGTAAGAAGGAAGTAAAGTTTATTACTCACCTTTCACAGATTGGAAAGGGGGCTCGGCACTCAGAGGCAGTTGTGACCTAAGCACCAAGAACTGGGTATATTTAAGGACCTTTGGGGTAAGGGGGGCTTGGGCCCGAAGGTGTCTGGGCCAAAAGGGATGTCCAGGGCTGTGGGTCTTTGATTTTGATTGTAGCCACTTGTGTCTTAGCTCTTGACATAGCCAGACATTAGCATCTCATGACCTCTGGTGGTGGGCTAGATGGGAGGACACAAGGGTTTTTCCTGCAAGAGGTTTTTTTCAATCCACAAACTCTTTAGCAAAAAATAGTCCTATTGCCATTTCTATGGCCTCCACCAGCTAAGAGGCTTGAAAGTTTCTTAGAGATTATTATACTAAACCATGAATTGAATGATAGGACTGTCCTTGTCTTGTATCTAATGGAAATTTGCCCAGAGGGTAGGGGGTAGGTTGCCAACTTGGCCTGCAGTAAACTGTCTGAACGTGTCCTAAAACCTGCCTATTGGAAATTTATCTATCTATGTGCTATTAACCTGTGCTACATTCGAAGCAGGTCAGTCTAAGGAAAAATGACTGTGCTGAGGCAAAATGTGAATTAAGTTTATTCTAAGTTTTTCGAGTTCCCTCCTTTTACTTTTACCACTGTTTCAGAACATTTTCATCATCCCAAACAAAATTGCTGTACCCAGTTAAAGAATTCCTCCCCATCCTCCCCCTTCTCAAATCCCTGGTACTGCTGTTCTGCTTCCTGTCTCTATAATTTTGCCTATTTTAGACATTTCATATAAGTGGAATTCATACAATGTGTCCTTTAGTGTCTGACTTGCAGCATTTGTCAGAATAATATTCCCTTGTATGTGTATGCCACATATTGTTTAGCCATTCATGTGTTGATTGACTGTTGTTTCCGCCTTTTGCTGTTGTGAATAATGCTGCCATTAACATTGGTGTGCAAGTCCCTGAGTCCCTGTTTTCAGTTTTTGGGTATATCCAGGAGTGAAGTTGCTGGGTTATGTAGTTATGCTATGGTTAACTTTTTGAGGCACTGCCAGTTTTTCACAGTAGCTGTACCATCCCACAGTTATACCCGTGTTCTAATTTGTTCATGTCCTCACTGACACTTTTTTTTTTTTGGTAGTAGCCATCCTCGAAGATAGGACTGCTATCTTACTGCGGTTTGGTTTGCATTTCTCTAGTGAGTAATGTGTTGAGCATCTTCTCATGCTTATTGGCCATTGGTATATCTTCTTTGGTGCAGTGTACATTCAAGACCTTTGCTCTTTTTAAAGTGGGGTGTTTATTTTTTGTTCAGTTGTGGCAGTTCTCTTTGGATATTAAACTCTTTTCAGACACATGATTTGCAAATATTTTATCCCATTCTGTGGGAGAGTGGTGTCACTCTCCTTATTGTCCCTGTATGCACAAAGGTTTTAATCAAAGTCCTGTTTGTGTGTTTGTTGTTGTTGCCTGTGCTTTTGGTGTCGTATTTAAGAAATCATTGCCAAATCCAGCACCAGAAATATTTCCCCCCTAGGCTTTCTTCTAAGAGTGTTATAGTTTTAACTTGTAGATTTAGGCCTTTGATCCATTTTGAGTTAAATTTTGTATATGGTAGAAGATAAGGGCCCATTGACTCTTTTCCATGAAAATACCCTGTTTTCCCAGCACCCTTGTTGAATCCACTGCCCTTTCCTGGTTGAATGGTCTTGGCTTCGTCAAAAGTCAGGTGTGGGAGAGTTTATGTCTGGGCTCTCAGTTCTATTCCATTGGTCTGTGTGTATGTTCTTATGCCAGTTACTGATTACTGTGGCTTTTTAGTAAGTTTTGAAATCAGAGAGTGTGAGACCTTGTTCTTTATCAAGATTGTTTTACAATTTGGAGACTCTTGTAATTTCATATAAATTTTAGGATATATTTCTCTATTTCCATATAAATTCTAGGATATAGTCTTCTATTTTTGCAAAAAAAATCACCTTTAGAATTTTGATAGGCGTTGCATTGAATCTGTAGATCATTTTGGTTAATATTGGTATTTTAGCAATATTGTCTTCCAATCTATGAGCATGGGATATATTTCCATTTATTTAGGTTTTTAAATTTTATTTAGGTGTATCTAGGTTTCATTCAACAATATTTTGTAGTTTTCAGTATAAAGTCTATCACCTCCTTGATTTTCTCATTGTTCATTGCTAACTGTAGAAATACAGCTGATTTTATGTGTGTCATGGTAAAACCAGTCTTGTTCCTGGTATTAGAGGAAAAGCTTTCAGTCTTTTACCATTGAATATGATGTTTTTTTTGTTTTGAGTTGGAGTCTGGAGTCTCACTGTCGCCTAGGCTGGAGTGCAGTGGCACTTTCACGGCAGCCTCGACCTGCTGGACTCAGGTGATCCTTCCGCCTCAGCCTTCCAAGTAGCTGGAACCACAGGTGTGCACCACCCTGCCCAGCTGTGTTTTTGATTTATTGTAGAAACGAGATCTCACCACGGTTCCCAGGCTGGTGAATGTGATGTTACTGTGGGTTTTCATATATGTCCTTTATCATGTTGAGGAAGTTCTTATCTGAGATTTGTGCATCTGCATTTGTAAAGGATACTGGTCTGCAGTTTTTTCTTTTGTAACATGTTTGTCTGGCTTTGTCATTAGGGTAATTCTAGCCTCATAGAACAATTTAGGAAGTGTTCCACCTCTTAAGTGAAGTCATTTGGCCCTGGACTTTTTTTTATTGGTAGTGCTTTATACTGATTCAGTTTCCACACTTGTTAGGTCTATTTAAGCTGTTTCTCCTTGAGTCGGTTTTGGTAGTTTGTGTGTTTCTAGGAGTTTATCCATCTCAATAGGTTATCCAATTGTTGACGTGTAATTGTTCATAGTGTTCTTTTATACTCCTTTTTAATTTCAGCATAACTGGTAGTAATATTTCCGCTTCACTTTCTGATTTTAGTCATCTGAGTCTAATCTCTTTTTTTCTTAGTTTATTGGTTTTATTGATCTTTTCAAAGAATCGGCTTTGGGTTTTTTTGGTTTTTTTGGTTTTCTTTTCTGTTCTCTCCTTTGTTTATTTCGATTTTGGTCTTTATTATTCCCTTTCCCCGCCCCCGTCAGTTTTAAGTTTAATTTGCTCTCTTTTTTCTTAAATCTGTGATGTATACCTAGGTTGTTGACTTGAGGTCTTTTAATGTAAGCTTTTATAGTTGTAAATTCCTCTTGGCTCTGTTTTAGCTGCCTCCATAAGTTTTGGTATGTTGTGATTCTGTTTTCATTTGTCTCAGGGTATTTTCTTTTTTCTTTCCTTTTTTAAAATTAATGAATTGAAGGTATATTTTCTCTTATGATTTTCTTAATATTTTCTTTAGCATACTCTATTGTAAGAATACATACAAATATGTGTTAACTGACTGTTTATGTTATCAGAAAGGCTTCTGGTCATCAGTAGCAATTAGTAGTTATTTCAGATTCAAGGGTACATGATAAGATTTGTCACAGTTGTGTTGAGTGATGGCAGAGCTTGGGCTTCTGATGAGTCCATCCCCTGCCCGTCTTCCTTCCCGCAGTGAGTATGGTGCTGGATGGGTGGATTCTTAAAACGTATTTCCCCTCCTTCCCTTCTTTTAGGAGTCCCCAGTGTCTGTTGTTCCCATCACTGTGCCCGCATGTGCCCAATGTTTAGTGCCCACTTACAAGTGAGAACACACGGTATTCAGTTTTCTGCGTCTGTGATAATCTGCTTAGAATGGTGGCCTTCAGCTGCATCCAGATTGCTGCAAATGGCATGATTTGTTCTTTTTTATGGCTGTGTAGTATTTTATGATGCATATATACCACATTTTCTTTATCCAGTCTCCCATTGATGAGTACTTGTCTCAAGGTATTTTCTATATCTGTTGTGGTTCCTTGTTTGATCCATTGGTTAAGAGTATGTGGCTTAGCTTCCACATGTTTGTGAATTTTCCAGTTTTCCTTCTGTTACTGATTTTTAGTTTCATTCCGTTGTGATTGGAAAAGATACCTTGTATAATTTCAGTTTTTAAACATTTATTGAGACTTGTTTTGTGGCTTATGGTCTGTTTTGGAGAATGTTCCATGTGCACTTGAGAAGAATATGCATTCATTCTGCTGTTGTTAGGTGCAGTGTTCTGTAGATCTTACAAGTGTAGTGCACTAGGTGTGTCGTGTTATTCAAGTCCTCTGTTTCTGTGTTGGTCCTCTGCCTCATTCTTCTCTCCAGATTGGAAGGAGAGGTGTTGGAGTCTCCAGTTGTTACTGTAGAATTGCCTGTTTGCCCTTTCAGTCTTGTGAGTTTTTGCTTAACTTGTTTTCAGTCTCTGTTTTTAGGTGTTTGTATGTTTATAATTGTTATAGCTTACTGAATATCTTACCAGTACATAGTGTCTGTCTTCTTCTCTTGTTACTGTTTGATGATTTTAGTTCATTTTGTCTGACAAGAACATAGCTATCCTAGTTCTATTTTGGTTACCGCTTACACAGAATATTTTTTTCTAACCTTTTACTTTCAGTCTTTTTGTGTCTTTGAATCCAAAGTGCATCTCTTGGAGAGACCATTTTTTGTTTTTTGTTTCTTTCCAGTCGGAGTCTGACTGTGTCGCCCAGACTGGAATGTAGTAGCATGAGCAAGACTCACTGCAGCCTTGACCTCCTGGACACAGGCAATCCTTCTGGGACTACAGGCATGCTTCACCGTGCCTGGCCAATTTTTTTGACTTTTTGTAGAGATGGGGTTTATTGCTCAGACTGGTCTCAAACTTGTGGCTTCGAGTGATCCTCCTGACTTGGTCTCCCAAAGTGCTGGGATTATAGGCATGTGCCACCGCGCCTAGCAATCTCTGCCTTTGAATTGAAGAGTTTAATCTGTTTATGGTGAAAATAATTACTGGCAAAGAAAGACTCACTTTTTCCATTTAGCTGTTGTTTTCTGTGTGTCTTAATTGTTTCCTCCTCTTTAATTTCTCCGCCATTGCCATTTGTTTTTGCCTTTACCTGACTTTTTTGGTAGTGTTCCGTTTTGATCTCTTCCTTTTTCCTTTTCAGTACGTTTTCTAGTTAGTTTTTTAGTGGCTACCTGGGGCTTACAATTAACACCTTACAATGATAAAAACCTAGTTTGAATGATGCCACCTTAGTTCAGTAGTTTGTGGACATTCTGCTCCTATGTGTCTCCGTCTCTTCCTCTTTATTGTTATCACAGATTACTTCTTTACACATTGCGTGCCCATTAACACAATGAACTTGCCTTTTGAATTTAGGAAAAGAAAAAAGAAGACTTGTAAACCAAAAGTGCAATAGTGCCATCTTTTAAAACTACCTATGTAGTTACTTTGCCTGTGTTGTTTTTTAGGTCTTCGTTTATCTTTTCTTATAGGGCAGATGTACTGGCAACAGACTTCCTCAGCTTTTGTTTTTCGGGAAATGTCTTAATCTCGCCTTCATGCTTGAGGGATATAGTTTTGCTGGAGATAGGATTCTTGTTTTACTTTTTTTTTCCTTTCTAGACTTTAAATATGATATTCCTACTGCTGCCTGGTCTTCTTGTTTCTGAGACACATCAGCGACTCATCTTATTGAAGTGCCCTGGTATTTATATCAAGTTGTTCCTCTCTTGTTGCATTCAGTGTTCTTTCTTTTGTCTTTTAAGTTTCTGCACTTTGAATACAATGTGTCTCAGTGTGGGTCTTGAGTTTATTCTTGGATTTTGCTGAGATTCTTGCATGTATGTACATGTCTTTCATCAAATTTGGGATGTTTTTGTTCATTATTCAGATATTTCCCCCTCCTTCTTTTCTCTTTTGTGACTCCTGTGATATATATGTAGGTACGCTAGATGGTGTCCCATAGGTCCCTCAGACTCATTAATTTCCCTTCATTCTTTTTCTTTCTTTTTTTCATATTGGATCATTTTGATTGCCTATCTTCAAATTTGCTAATCCTTTTTTTTCCTGCTCAAATTTGTTGAACCACTCCAGTGAATTTTTTTGTTACTGTACTTTTCAACTAGGAGTTTTTGTTTGGTTCCTTTTTATTATAATTGCTGTCTTTTTACTGATCTTCTCATTTTATTCATACCATTGTTTTTCTGATTTCCTTTAGTTCTTTGAGCATATTTAGGACAGGTGATTTAACATTTTTGACTAGTAAGTCCAGAGTCTGGGCTTCCCCAGGAATGACTCTGTCAGATGCTTTTCTTCTCCTTAATGGGTCGTGCCTTTTTGTTTGCTTGTGTGCTTTGTAGTTGTGTGTTGAACCTGGGCAGCATGAGTATTACAGTGTGAGAGCTGTGGAAACCAGATTCCCTCCGGTAGTTCTCAGGTAGTTCTTGCTAGTTGAGGGCTGTCGTCATCCAGTTGTGACTTTCCCAGACAGTTTTTTGAAAACTGTATTTCTTGTGTGTGGTCACTGGTCACTGTCATGTCTTGTGTTCTCCCCACAGTCAGCCAGTGACCTGACAATGATACTAAAATATCTGACTTGAAGAAAAAGATGCTGTCTCACTCAGTTTCCCAGCATATGTGGCTGGGCCCCCTACCTGTCCTTCACAGCTCCGGAGGGCCAAGTAGAGGCAGGATCGACACCCATGCCTGTGTCTCAGCGATCTGCCAGACTGACCAAAAGCCCAAACCTGGGTTTTGGAGGACAGACGTCGCCTCTCCTCTCGGCATGCGCCCGCAGCTCCCAGCGTGCAGCTGCTGCCCCTCGCTGCGGCAGGGCAGAGGAGCAGGGAGCTGCTGGCTTGCACATGCCCCTCTCTGGTCAAGACCGCAGGCTCTCCCTCCATCACACGCTCCTGGTTGTTTTACGTGCACAGTCAGGTTCCGTAGTTCCAAGAGAGCTGATTCCAGTCGTTTTTTCAGTTGACCTTGTTTTTGATGGATGGACCAACCTTTAGAACTTTCTTTGACATTTTGTATTTCAGGTGTCCAGTAATCGTATATTGTCTTTCTCATGGGGTGTTTATGAAAAGAGCAAAATCCTTAGTACGTTTCTTTTTTCTGATTTGTATGTTTCATTGCTCATACTCCCAAAAGAAAAGAATCAGCCTCAGCTTTAAATATATAAAGAATTAATATTTTAATGTTCGTGGAAAAACCTATCAGCATCATTGAAATTTTAACTCAGTGCTCTCTCAGTATTTTGTACAATCACTCTGTGTTTTATGCAGATAACAGAATTGTGTCTCTAGTGAACAAAACAATTCTTAAACATATGATTACTGTAAGTGTCCTAGAGAGTGTTCAGAAATGTGTCATGGTTTAATCAGTGGTGAAAATAATAGAAAATTTACTTACATGCCACTTAGTCAGTTGACCTCTTTGGCAACAGGTCTCATTTAAAGTCATAGTTGCTGCAGAAAATGTTATAAAGATACAAATCTGTTGTTACCTCTACTTGATATTTTAGAAAGACTGACAACAGCAAGATTATGGGGAAAACCCTTAGTTTGCCATTTAAATCTTGGTTTTTAATCTTTACTTCAAAATGCTTAATTTGTTCTACACGTAAACTTTCTTATTATCCTAAGGAAAAATCACTTAAGCAGTTAAAAAAACAACATTTAGACTTTTCTTTTTTTTTTTTTGCAGTTATTAGCAAAAACTTATTTTAACCCTTTGCACTCAGATGTCCCCTCTGAGGGGATATCATAAATCTAGCAAACCAAGAGATTGCTGGTGATTATTCAGGAGAGACTTATGCAAGTGAAACTTTTTCCAAAGTGTGTGTTTCCTTGAAGTTTTCCATTCAAATTGCATGAAAAAGTAAATAAATAAATGGAATATATAATGAGAAAGGATCGATCAGTTGAGAAGTAGTTTTCAGGAATCACAAGTGCGTCCTTCCATGTTGTCTTCAAACAACAGACTGGACAATAAATTACATATTATTGATGTGTGAGAGGAAGAAAGTGAAGACTGCATTGTCTGCTCAAATAGAACAACAGCAGGTAGAAGACGTCAAACAAATTACCATTGCACAGTTACCATTGTATATCAGTGAACTTGCAATGCATGTTGGTGGCTTTTTCACATTACCACACATTAGACAAATATATAAAATTTTGATTACTTTGTCATAAATAAGTTTCACAATGTCCAAAATTCCATTATAAGCCAAATATCATCACGGTAAAATAATTGGTTCCAACACTATACCATTTAGTATGAAGTGCTTTGCTTTTCACTGTTTTGTTAAAAAGTGTGGTGGAGTGGCTGGTAGGTGGTCTGCGAGATGTCTTTGAGTGCCAAGGGTCAAGACTGTTTCAGAGACACAAGCAGTGGACTGCCACCCTACTCTGTCCTTTTATGTTGGAGTGGCTTGAATGTGGGGTAAATTTGTATCTAGAGTTTCTTACTACAAGTGCCAAGAAGCGCACAATGTAGCACTGTTTTTACAAATAAAGATTCATAGCAGGAGGTCTAGTCTTGGGAGTATTTGCAGCTGTTGTCTCCTTCAAAAACTTGTGTGTGTTTTCCCATTCACAAGGTAATACTCAGGTGTCGTTGCAGAATGGTTATCTGTATTCTTTAAGTAAATAGAGCAATTACCTTTTCGAGATAAAAGAAACCTGAAAACTTTTGTTAATTGTATAGCAGATAATCCCAGAGCAAGTTCAGCCCAGGGTGAAATAAGATAATGCACGGCATGTGCAAGCTCCTTTTATGCACTAGTAGTTGGCAACTGATTTAAACGTTTTCTCCTGTCTCCATATATGCATCAAGAGTTACATGCTGTCTTTCTGTATCCTTGACTGCCCTATAACATTTCTAAATTTGATCTAGTTATGACAGAAAACTAACGGTGTTTTTGATGACTAAAAGAGCATAAAAGTTGTTTTGCAGTACACACACTTGCACATAGAGATAGACATGTGCACGGTGTCTGTGCATACATAGCAGATGTGTATACCTGTATGTGATACCGGCTGGGAATAGACTAAGTAGGATGAAGGAATGGAGTGAGTCAGGAGAGAGCCCTTGGAGATGTTTCTGGGGTGAGGGTTAGCTTTACGATGAAGCATTTTTCTCTCGCTTTTATGAACTAGACCTGTCCTTATTCTGGACAGAATAAAAGATATGTGTGGTTAAAGGTATGTTAGAAACCAGAATTTGCCTCACTCTTTGATGCTAAAATAAGTGCTTATATGTATTATTCTGAGTTGTAAACATGTCGAATGTCCCTTGATACATTGTTCAAATGTACTGTGTGAAGAAAAGGGAAAGGGTTATGTGACTTTTTAAGGACTTACTGAAATCTACCAAGGCCTGTTTTATGCTCTGTATCAACATTGTCCAATCGAACCGTAATTTGCACTCCACATATAATGTTAGGATTTTGGCAGGCATATTAAAACGTGTTTTGAAAAAGGCAGAGCTAAGTATTAACCTAACATCTGGAATATTTCTTCTACCTGTTATTACTATAACAATTATTAAGTTTTTTGTGAGAGATAATAAATGTTTGTTGTCTTAAGCCACAGTTTTTCGTTTGTTGTTTTTTGACTTGTGGTAAAATGCACATAACATAAAATTTGATATTCTAACCATTTTTAAGTGTACAGCTCAGTGGTGTGAGATACTTCGTACCGCTGTGCGTCCATCACCACTGTCCTGCAGAACTCTTTCATCTGACAAAGCTGAAACTCTACCCAGCAAACAATTGTTTCCCATTCCTGTTTTCCCCAGCTCCTGACAGCCGAAATCCTTCTGAATTTAGTTGTGATACTGGAAGCCCTGCTCTTCAGTTATATGGAGTCCTTCTCGTTTGATGACATCCAATAAATAAAGTGATTTTGTGCTGCTGGCAGATGTGAGGGTTCCTCATTGTGCTTCTGTTTCGCAGAGTCCCAGTCAACCCAGGGTGACGATTTTCTTGAACAACAAAATATTCATAGCTTTAATTTTGTGTTCCTTCTTTTGTTTCAGGACTTTTCAAGGCACATTCAATTGATAGGATGAAAAAGTTTAAGAGAAGGCTATCCCTCACACTCCGAGGAAGCCAGACTATTGATGAGTCGTTGTCTGAACTCGCTGAACAAATGACTATTGAAGAAAACAGCAGCAAAGATAACGGTAAGTGTTTGGGATGGGGGGGATGCTTCCCCTTTGAGTTGCTTTGTAAATGCTTCTGTTTTGCTTATTTTTCTGTCTCACTCGCTGGTTTCTTAGGAAGCAGAAGACTGTACAGTGTTGCTGGCCTATTTGCCAGAATGGCCTCTCCCCGCTAACAGTGTTAACATACCTGGTCTCAAACTCTGATTAATTCTTCTGTCCCACGTGTCTTCCCATTTTTTGCTAGCTGTTAGATATGCATGTGTTCTGCAATCCTGTCCCAACCGTCAATAGCTGTTTTTAGATGAACACGCAAGTACTTTTGTCAAACTCAAACAGCCTACGCGAATACAGCTTAACAATGTGTAGGGAGTCAGTGAAATTTCTATTTGTGCCTTCACCATGTTTTATGGTGTTCTGTTTGCATATTGACTATCCACATAGTTTGCAAGGTACATCACCTGTGTGGATTTCACTGTTCCTCATTTCGTGTTTGCCACAAAGACTGTGCCTAGTACTAAGAGCTTTGACGGTAGACATAGGATGTTGTGCGCATTTGACAGCACTTTTTGCAATGTGCAATGTAGGACCTAGATGTTAAGGGAAAAGGGAAAAAGCTTGTTAGAGTGAATGAATTAAATTACAAAATCTTGGTGGAATTTATAGAGCAAGGCTGCGTATTTAGAACCAGCGTAGCCCTCGGATGTCCTGGCTCTAACCAGGAAGGAGCTTACGTGAGTTGCTGCCGCTGTGGCATGATGTGCAGGATACCCGGTAAACCTTCCTTGCTTATGCCTGAAGTTCTGCTGTTTGAGATTTGGGGCAGCGGGTGAAAGCATGGATCCTTTTATCACTTTTACTAGATGCAGCTACGTTTGAGAGAGAGAGAGAGAGTGGAACGGGCTCTGGACTTTAATTTCAGAGTCATGGGTTAGAATTTGGGGTGCAACAGTACACTTAAACACTAGTGGTTGTGTGACTCTGGGTAAGCCCCAGTCTTTATCCTACACAGAGCTCAGATTTCTCATTTATCGTCCTGGAATGGTCGTTATTTGCTCAAGGTTACCCAGCTGGTTGTTGGCAGTGCTGGTACTTCAACCCTAGAGGTCTTTGCTTCACAATCTGCAGGCCCTCTTCATTTTGCTAAGGTTTTCCTTGGTCTCTTCTGCTCTGTTTTTAATGTGGGGGAATGGGACAGGGATGGGCTCAGTAGGAAATTTAAAAGAATGATTTGGATATACTTATTTGTAGGAGGAGAAACATTTTTATTTGGGTCAAATCTCAAAGTGGACTTTGTTTAATTTATTTATTTTTTATGGACAGCGCTCTGCCTGATCAAAGATGGCTTTATAGTCTTACTGTTAGACCTCTTGCCAAAGGATCTCCTCTAGATACATAGAAAAAAGTCCTTCATTTTCTTTTGGGCCCCCACTGAATTCTTTCTGTTAAGCCCCATGTGGTCATTCTTACGATGAGAGTCCTGCCAGCATGCTTGCCTATGTCATTCAGGAATAAAATAAGCAGAGTGTGCATCTTGGCGGATGGTTTCTGGGACACATTCCTTTTTTGTTTGTGTGTTTGTTTTTTGTTTGTTTGTTTGTTTGTTTTTTGAGTTGGAGTCTCACTCTGTTGCCTAGGCTGGAGTACAGTGGCCGCTCCCAGCCACTGCAGCCTCGACCTGCTGGGCTCCAGTAATCCCTCTGCCTCAGCCTTCCAAGTAGCTGGAACTACAGGCGCGCGCTGCCACGCCCAGCTAATTTTTTATTTATTTATTGTAGAGATGAGGTCTCGCCCAGTTGCCCAGGTGGGTCTCGAACCCGTGGGTTCAGGCAAGCCACTCACCTCAGCCTCCCAAAGCGCGGGATTACAAGCTGAGCCATCGAGCCCAGCTTGGGACACGTTCCTAATGAGCGTTTGACTACATGGCACACCTCTCTTTCTTTCTTTCTTTCTTTTTTTTTTTTTTTGAGTTAGAGTCTCACTCTGTCGCCCAGACTGGAGTGCAGTGGCTGCTCCCGGCCACCGCAAGCCTTGACCTGCTGAGCTCCGGTGATCCTTCGCCTCAGCCTTCCGAGTAGCTGGAACTACAAGCGCGTGCTACCACACCTGGCTAATTTTTTGATTTATCGTAGAGATGAGGTCTCGCCAAGTTGCCCAGGCGGGTCTCGAACCTGCGAGCTCAGGCAGTCCATTCACCTCAGCCTCCCAGAGGCGTGCGATTACAGGCTCAGCCACCGAACCTGGCTTGGGACACATTCCTTATGAGCGTTTCACTACACTGTACACCTCTCTTTCTAAAGAAAAGGTTTGAGTCATGAAAATGAACATGTATTTTGGACAGCTAATTAATATTTTAAACTGCATATTTTCTGGGCTATTGTAGTATGAACTATTTTAAAACATGCTTCATTTGTAACAAGTAGTGAAATGTTAAAAATGATGTTTTCAAGTTGTATATATGGTTTACCTTATTAAACATTCCTTTTATTACAATAGCAACTTTAATAGGTAGTAAAGAAGGGAGCAAAGGCACTCTTTGAATTTCAGTAACACTTGAAAATGTCATAGTATTGATTGATTCCACTGATTCCTCTTGGGATGTAGAAATAGATGGCTTGTGGCATAGGCTACCCATAGCCTTGATCTCACTAACAGCCTTGACAGAGATTCTATAATTTTTAGTCACATGTCAATGCCTGGCAGCTGGTTCCAACACATTATTTTGTTACAGAATTTATTTTATAGTATAAAAAGCTGCTAAGATAGGTCAAACACACAGACACAGTCCCCATCAGAATAGACGGTAATGAATGAAAGGTTTTAGACTCTACTTTTTAAATTATCTTCTCACACATGATATAACCAGTTTATGAAACAAAAATGATGTTTGTCTAATGCCAAATAGTGGTGTGATGCTAGCTTAAGGTGTAGGGCAGGAATACATCCTGAAAGACATGCCATTAGAGGATTTATTTGGTGTGTGAACATCATAGAATGCACTTACACAAGTCCAGATGGTCTAGCCGACTACACACCTCGGCTACATGGTGCAGCCTCTTGCTCTTAGGCCACAAACCTGTACAGCATGTTACTGTACTGAATACTGTAGGTAAATGTAGCACAATGATGTCTGTGTATCTAAACATTTCCAGACGTAGAAAAGGTAATGTGTTGTAGTTTGTACTATGTTGCAATGGCTACAGTGTAACTAGGCACTGGGAACTTTTAGCTCCATTGTAGTCTTATGGGGCCACTGTTGTGTGTGGGGTCTGTTGTTGACCGAATGCCATTGTATGATTGTATGACTGGTGCATGACAGTGGTTTATAATTTCCCTGAGTAAACTGCCTCTGGGCCAATTTTGGATGCCTGCCTTTTGTTCAGTCACATGCATGGTCACAGTCCTGCCATCCTTGCATTATGTGCAGACACATGACTCTTGTGTATACTCTAGAACATATGGAATGGGCAAATACACATTTATGGGGTCATACTGTAACCATCCTGGAAAAATTACAATGCGCATGGTGCATTTGTTATACATGTATGTTCTCATGCATGCATATTCTCCCTCTACCCCAGTGGAATTTGAGGTGTTATCTCTGTCATTTTGATGGCTGAGCTATACTATGGAAATTCTTACTCAGTTATACATAAGATAGAATTAAAATTCACATGCCAGTGTCAATATGAACTAGTATGTTTGTGCATTGGCAGTTGGATGAACCCAAGGAAAGATGAATCCTGAGTTTGTATTCAGTATGTTAAAAATACCTTGAAAGTTTGCAAACTTGGTTGATTTAAGCATACTGGCCTTAACTCAGTACAGCTTTACCGAAATATGAAGTGAAATTTTTGCACAAAAATTTGCAAACTGCACTGTAAGAAATATTTTTTCTAAACTACTACAAGAAAAAGTAATTCTGAGCACATCAGATTTATTTTTACTAACTGAAAAGGTATTGAGTGTTTAATTTTTAAAAACCCATCAAAACATAATTCATCTCAGATACTCAAAGAGCTAAACATAGAATTACCGTTTGACCCAGCAATTCCATTCCTGGAAATATACCCCAAAGAATTGAAACAGGTATTCAAAAAATTTTTTGTACACAAATATTTATTTTCATAGCAGCACTGTTCACAATAGCTTAAAGGTGAAAACCACTCAGTTGCATGGATAAGCAAGCTGGTAGGTATACCCGTAGAACAGATATGGTTCAGCCATGCAAAGGAACAAAGATCTGTGTGCTGCAATGCAGATGAACTCGAAAACAGATAGAAGCCAGGCCTACAGTAGTCTCTGATTCTATTTCTATGAAATATCCAGCAGAGGTGGAGAGAAAAAGCAGAATAATGGTTGGTGGGGGTGGACAAGGAGGACAGAGTGGGGCGTGACTGCTTAGTGTGTATGGGGTCTCCTCTTGGGGTGATGAGAGTGTCCCAGAACAAGATAAAGGCGATGGTTGTACCACATTGTAGGTATGCCAGTTGTATGTTTCAAACGGTGAATTTTATGTTATGTGAATTTTATCTTCGTTAAAAACTCAGTTCATCTGAGATACACCTTTTCCTCATAGATGCTCAGTTTGCTTGATAAATCCCTTGATTTAACAAGTAAGTATCCTTGAACTTACTTTTTCTATAATGGGAAGAGATACTGATATTATTGAATTTGGTGAGCAGAATAGGTAACAATTTAATGTGAGGGAGAAAATTACAGAAAGGCAAAATTATGTTTTATCTTACATGTACCATTTGAGACGTTTTTTTCACACAAACTCTTCAGTGAAAAAAATATACTATGGGTATATGTTCCCAGGAAGTGCAGTCAAACACAGTGTCACTTCTCGTGATGATTTAGGATTGAAAGTAGCACCAAAAAACAAAGACAAAAATGGCTTGGCTTTCCAGGTACACCTATGTCTTGTCTTTACTCCTCAGTGTGTGCCCTGGGGTCATTATCAGTTGTCTGGAGCCAATGAATTCTGTTTGTCTGGACATGGTGGGCTTTGTCTTATACCTTTCTTCCTTTGGCCAATCTGTTGCATGGTAGCTCTGACAGTTTACTTTTGACAATAAGTGAATACATTGTAGCAGTGACAATGCCTCTGACAATAGTGGATAATCTAGTGTGTTTACATAGTGCTGATTTGTGCAAACTGCATGAGAGGCTGAGGTTGAAGACACGAACTCTTTTGGGTGTGTGTGAGATCCAGAACAGCATCAGATGAGTGGCAGTGTTCAGAAGAGCAGGCGATGGCGGAGGCTCTGAGTGGGCTGTGAGGAGAGTGCGTGTCCCTGGTCACAGTTCATGGAATCGGAAGATCTGGATAAATAAGCTGCCACGTAACAGTTGTGACTGGACTGCTAATGCTTGCCCTGTGGTGGTGTTGAGACTCATAGGAAGGCCTTCCTTGGAGCTAATTACAGAGTATAGAAAGGTCCATGTCAGCTTTTCACATGGATTGCCATCACTTTTTCTAAAATTGTGGAAAAATACGTATCACACAGAAGTTACCATTTTGAATTCCACCATTCAGCAACATTAGTACATTTATATTTACATTGTGCAGCCATCGCCACTATCCATCCCCGAACATCTTTATCGTCTCAAGCTGAAGCTCTGTACCCGTTAAACGGGAACTCCCCATTCCCCTCTCCCCAGCGTCTGGGAACCACCATTCCATTCCCTGTCTATGAATTTGCCTATTCTAGGTGCCTCACGTACAAGGGGAGGCCGAAAAACCCTCAACTTATTTATAAAAAACTGTGTATTCTTGCATGTTTGAACTTCAGTTACCTTCAAAGTAATCTCTGTTTGATGCAGTACACTTGTCAAGATGCTTTTCCGCTGCTCAGAACAGTTTTTGAACTCATCGATTTTGATGCCTTTTAGTGCTTCTGCCCCCCCCCCCCGACATCAGCAAAACGTTTCCCTTTGAGGACTTCTTTCATCTGGGGAAGCAAAAAGAAGCCCCTGGGGGTGAGAGAGAACGTGTAGGGAGGGCGGGGCGTGGGGTCGTGCCATTTGTGGTCAGAAACTGCTGAACACTCGGTGTCTCGGTGCAGGCAGGCGCACTTGCCCATCGTCTGTCATGAAATGGGCAGAAAGTGTTGAAAGACTCTCCCCCCAGATTTTCTGAAGCTGAACACAGTCTCTCACAGTAATGCTGGCTGGTCGACTGAAGCCGATGGCTTGCTACAACACTCACCTAGTGGGGGAAGCCCTTACTACAAGAAGCATGCCCTCCAAGGCTAATTTCAGGTTTGGGGGATCTCCCCTCGTATGTGGACTCATACTGTATGTGTCCTTCTGTGTGTGGCTTATTTCACTTAGCACAGTGCGTTCAAGGTCTTTGTTAATAGGGAGTATTATCTTCTTGAATTGGCCAGTCGATTGCTGCCAAGATCTGGAAACATTGGAACTATTTTATGGCTCTCTCGTGGGCGCCCGTCTGTTCTCTGTCCGCACTCTCTCCCTGGGTGACCTCGCCCAATCCTGCTATTTCAGCGGCCGTGTATGTGCTGACTGCTCCCCCCATCTACATCTCCGAGGAGGATCTTCGACTCTCTAGACTGGAATTCAGATGCCCACTTGACGGGCCTGTCCCACGTAGATGTGTACTGAGTTTCAGGCTTCATGTGACCAGAATTCTTGATGTCCTTCCGCCAAAGCCTGCTACTCAGACTTTCCTCCTTAGCTGGTTCCTAAAATGAAACTCCAGGAATGGCCTTGGTTCTCTCTCTCCTTTGCTTCCCGTTCTCCTCTTCACTCCTCTTGCTTCCAGCTTCCTGTACGTTTGCCACGTTGGTGTGGCCTGAGGAACGCGCAGCCGCTCTCCCTTGATACCAGCAAATCAAAGGGGCAGGGAACTGGTAGAAAGAGTCTCACTTCTGAGTTCGAGTTCAGGGAGCAGAGCCAGGCTTTTGGCCTTTCCCGGTGGCTCTACTCACCCTTTCGGCTTCTCAGTCCACTTTCCCAAGCCCAGAGGGGTTGGCGCCGTGACCAGCAGAGTGTCATGTGGAACTGAAGCCGCATGTTACCCGTAGTGGCACTTCACGGTCCGGGTTTCGTGATACCAGGTACCAGAGGTATCTCACAGTTTCTGTCAGTCAGGCCCAGCAGAAGGGTTAGTCAGCTTGCTGTAGAGTAAAGGGAGGTTACGAGGCCCAAGACCTTGTGCATTATGCAGAGTTGTACAGATCACAAGACTTAGGATTACATTGATACCACACTATTCGAACCTGTCACTACTCAGAAAAGGGAACAAATGGAGATTTGCATCTTTCGGTTTATTGGGCATAGTCTGTAGGCAGTCAAGGATCCCCTGAAGCTATGTCCTGGGAGTGCCAGGGGAAGAGAAGGGGAATCACACCTTTTGTTAGCTCTCAGGAATGCACAGGAGCGCTCGAACCCTTGCTATGCCCTTCTCCAGAGGCTGCGGCAGTATGGACAGACAGTTGTTTAGTGATGGGCCCATGGCATGGACGCACCAGTCCAGGGTCAGCCTCACTTGGCCTGATTCATCGACATTTAGCAGCTCTGCTGGAGATTTGATTTGGTTTTTTTGTTGTTGTTTTTCTTTGAGTTGGAGTCTCACTCTGTCGCCCAGACTGGAGTGCAGTGGCCGCTTCTGGCCACCGCAGCCTCGACCTGCTGGGCTCCGGCGATCCTTCCGCCTCAGCCTTCCGAGTAGCCGGAATTACAGGCATGCGCTACCACGCCCGGCTGATTTTTTGATTTATTGTAGAGATGAGGTCTCGCTGCCCAGGCGAGTCTCGAACCCGCGGGCTCAGGCAATCCACTCACCTCAGCCTCCCGAAGGCGCGGGATGACATGCTGAGCCACCGAGCCCGGCTCTGTTGGAGATTTGAAAGCACGTCTTGGATCAGCGTGGTGCCTCTGAATGCTGCCTGGGAACTGGGTGGGACATGTGTGGGCAAGGCCTCTTGCAGCCAGCTGTGGTTCTGCTGCGCCTACCTCCATGCCTCTGCCCGCTTCCTGCCACCTCCAGGGCGACTCCTGGCCCAGGCCGCCATATTTGTTCTCCGGGTGCTGTGGCCATCTCCTCTGCTGTTGATCCCCGCCATCTGTTCTCCAGTGGCATCCAAAGTGAGTTTTAAAAAAATATATTTCAAGCCGGGCTCGGTGGCTCAGCCTGTCATCCCGCGCCTTCGGGAGGCTGAGGTGAGTGGATTGCCTGAGCCCGCGGGTTCGAGACCCGCCTGGGCAGCGAGACCTCATCTCTACAATAAATCAAAAAATCAGCCGGGCGTGGTGGCGCACGCCTGTAATTCCGGCTACTCGGAAGGCTGAGGCGGAAGGATCGCCGGAGCCCAGCAGGGCGAGGCTGCGGGGGCCGGGAGCGGCCGCTGCACTCCAGTCTGGGCGACAGGGTGAGACTCCGACTCAAAAAAATAAATAAATAAAATAAATAAATAAATAAAAATATATTTCATTTTTATTTTTAAGGTGGAGTCTCACTCTGTCCCCCAGGTTGGAGTGCGGTGGTGTGACAACAGCTCACCACAGCCCTGACCTCCTGGGTTCAGCTGCTCCTTTTGCCTCAGCCTCCCAAGTAGCTGTGACTGCAAGCACGCACCACCTCACCTGACTAAGTCTTTACTTCTTGTGGGGATTTTTGTGTGTTGCCCAGGCTGGGCCTGAGCTTCTGGGCTCAAGCAGTGCTCTCACACTAGCCTCCCAAAGTGCTGGGATTGCAGGTGTGAGCCACTGCATGCAGCCTAAAGATTTGCCTCCAGCACGCGCACATTCAAAGGAAGTTACCGAGCCAGTACAGAAAGGGCCCTTGCACCCTCTGCTCGTTCCCTCCGTCGTTGCATCTTATGT
Source organism: Cephalopachus bancanus (assembly GCA_027257055.1). Classification (NCBI taxonomy): domain Eukaryota; kingdom Metazoa; phylum Chordata; class Mammalia; order Primates; family Tarsiidae; genus Cephalopachus; species Cephalopachus bancanus. The sequence goes on from JAPVLO010000090.1 coordinate 5,430,211, forward strand.
AACTGTGGAACCCGGAAAGTTGATATTGGAGCAGCGTTTGCATGGCTGGCTCTTAGGTGTCGCGCTCCTCGTTTTATCACGTGTTGGTTCATGTGACCACCACTGCAGTCAAGGTGAAGAGCGGCTCCATCACCGCGGAGACGGACCTCTCTCTCCTGCTCCCCTGTGCAGCCATCCCCGCCCCCGACTCCCACTCCCTCTCCTCCCACAGTGGGATCTTTAAAACGTGAGTCAGATCATCTCCCCCCTGCTCCAGAACTCTTGTCACTACTTCCATGCCCAGGATAAAGTCCCGGCTTTTATGGGGATGTGTAAGCTGCTGAGGGACTTGTCTCCTCCGCTCCCTGGTCTCGCCTCTCACCACTGTAGCTCCACGCGCCTCCTTTCTGGTCCTTGACACAGTGGTTCTCGCAGTGAGGTCTCTGGGCCAGCAATGTCAGCGTCACCCGGGATCTGTTGGGAATGTGTGTTTTTGGACTCCACCCAGAAGCAGGACCTGCGAGTACAGTCCATGCAGGGGCGTCTAGAGCCTGTGGCGGGAGCTGGAAGCTGTTGCCTGTGCTGGCCTTGTAGTGACGTCTCCCTCCAGCGGGAAGGTCTGGGTCTCCGCCTCGCCCGTCTTCCCTCACCTGGTCGTCTCTTACATCTGCAGTTCTGTCAGCGAATACCTCTGCAGAGAGAAGTTCTTCCAGTGTCCCATGTAACAAAGCGAGCTGTTCAGTTCGCATCCCTCTGCATTAATCCTCTGCTGCGTGTTGCCTGTCGTCTTCTGGCTTTTTCAAGTCTCTTCCCCCACTAGACTTCATGCTCTCAGTGAGTGGTTCTGTCTGTTCTGTTCACCTGGTGATGCCAGTGCCTAGCATAGTGTTTGTCAAACAGGGGGCACACAGTGAGTCTCCATTAAATGAGTTAATGCACTTACGGCCTCCCTCCTTGTTTTACCAGTCTCTCCAGGACAGTTAAGCTGTGTTCCACGAGACAGCCGTACAGAACAGCCAAAACAAATGTTGTCTATAGGCAGTGCTCATTGGCTGTTTTGTGATTTCAGATATGAAGTGTTGTAACCTAGAAAGAAAAGAATCTTATTGTAGGCTCCAGCTTGTGTCAGTCCTCAGCATTTGTAACTGTGCCTTTATGCATTTATGTCCAATGGCCTGTTCCCATTCATTATGGAATCATTGTTTGCTTTGCCAGGCTTAGGATCACATCCCTGCATTCTTGATCAGTTGGTTACTGCCCAGGCCTGTGGAGGCCTGGGGCCTTGGACTGCTGTTCACCATGACCAGCTAGGCATTTGTCCCTACCTCTAGCCTGGTCTTCCAACCAGATTTCACGGCGTGGACCTCTGTGGCTGCCAGGACCCTTCCCCCATCCTTGCTCTCCCTTCTTCTCAAAGCGGCCAGTATTCGTAGAGGCTCAGTTCACGTGGCCTTCTTGGTCCGTTTTTCCTGGGCCCATGCCCTGGTCTTGTTCTGTGCCTTCACATGAGAGAAGTCTTTTACTTTAAGGCTTGGCGCCAGCATCTCCTGTCAACCTGTCATTGGGGTTTGGTAAGCCTTTACAGGTAGAAGCATCACCTGGTAGGAGGTGCTGTCACTCCCGATTGTCAGCTACAGAAGAAGAACTTGGCTCCATTTTAGAGGGGAAGGATTTCAGCACAGCCCAGTTCTTTTAAATATTCCTTGACTGCTACCGGCAAAAACATAATCCTAGTACAGAACTAAGTTTGAGTCAGACTTATCAACCTCAACCTGCAATAGAGTTCTCTTCTCTGGAGGTGGAAGGGAGTCGTGAGATTCCCTGTAAACCTTGCAAAACAGGTCGTCCTCCATGTGCAAGTGAATACCTTTTAAGTATTATGTTTTAGAAAGGTTTCTGCTTTGTTATGGGTCTATGATTGCTTAAAAATTCTTTATGTTAAAAATCCCAAATCTTGGGGAATAAATTCAGAGCCTCTATATTGATGTGCACTTAAGGTTTATTCATGAATTGACTTACCCTTTTGAATGTCCAGTGAACAGCGGTAAAAGATCCTTTAGGCCAGGACCACGTCTTTTATGTTCTACAGCATGCTTAATCACAGGGCACATACTAGGTCGTCCGTGAATGGAGGAGGGGTATGGAAACAGTCTGAGATGTACTGAAATAAACAAACGGATCAAAAATGGCTGTTACGATGGGATGCCACACAGCCATAAAGGAAAACAAAACCATGTCCTTTGCGGCCACATGGATGCAACTGGAGACCATCATTCTAAGTGAACTGTCGCAGAACCAAAAAGCCGGACACCGCATGTTCTCACTCATAAGCAGGCCCTGAGCCTTGGCACGTGAGCACAAGGTTGGGAGCAGCTGCTGCTGGGCACTGCTGAGGGAGGGAGGCTCCGGGCAAGGGGCACACAGCCACACCAGGTGCTGTGTCCACGGCCCCGGGGCGGAAGGGCTTGCTGGGAGCCCAGACCCCGCCTGCATGCAGTTTACTCGTGTGGCAAGCCCTCACATGAACCCCACAGCTCCTAGCTTTAACATTGGGTGTGTTGTATTCCAAGTTTTGTGTTGACTTAACCAGTTTTGATTGTGTAAGAAATGGACAGTTACTAGATTTCAAATGTTGAAATGTTCTCTCGCAGAGATTTTTTTAATTCTAGTACTTGTTAAACAGGAAACCCAAGAAATGTGGTTAACTGTGATGATCTCTGCTTTTTGTTTTGCTTTCTGCTTTGCTTTCTGAACCCTTCTCGTGTGGTGCTGGATCTCGGGCTGACGGCGGGATGGGTTTGGATACTGCGAACCGCAGAGCCCATCGTGAAGAATGGCAGGCCTCCCACGTCCCACAGCATGCACTCCTTCCTCCACCAGTACACGGGCTCTTTCAAGAAGCCCCCCCTGCGGAGGCCGCACAGCGTCATCGGGGGAAGCCTGGGCTCCTTCATGGCGATGCCCAGAAACGGAAGCAGACTTGGTAATCCCATGGTCTTTGTCTGTTGTTTAACCTTTCTGTCTGTAGGTCATGTACGTGGCTAAGTTCTCATCGTGTGGAAGTCCGCTGACCTTTGTTGTCTGGCTTCTCTTGTCAGATGAAAATCAAGTGAGAGCAGGAGGACTGGCAGAAAGACGGAGGGTTCTAGAGAGGTAGTAATGCTGACCCCACAGGGCAGTAACAGAGTCTGCTTTTCAGGAGGGAAAGGAGGCCACCAGAAATGGACACAAGGGTCAAGATGCATGGCAGCTTGGGTGGTGCTGAATATAGGGCCATGCCTGGTCCTCCTGTTACCTGACTCGGCGCATCACCCTGCGGTAGCCTATTGCAGTGATTCGTGTGCGTGATTGTCATCTGAGTTGTGATTCTGGTGTTATGTCCTCTGAATATCCAGGAAAAAATACATGTGCAGGTTTCTGTTTTTGTTCGTTTAGTCCTCTGGTCTTTTTGATGATGTCTTATTTATCATGTTTTGATTTTTAAAATCACTGTAAGTAAACAGTTTTATAGTCTCATTAGATAGCTATATTTACTGACGTTCATAAGGGTTTTATTCTTCTGCTTATTTTAGCTGTATATTCTTGGCATAGTGGATTATTTCCAAATGTGTATCTTTAATGTTGGGAGTGTGAGCTTATCTACCGTGGGGCTTTATCTGTAGGAGATGTGTGTAGCCTATGTCCTTGTAAGTGAGGCCCTGCAGAGTTGTATGCTCAAGTTGGCTCACACTGGCTCATGAGAGGTGGTTGTTAAATTTTCAGGAAGTTTGCAAACTGACAGTTAAGTATGGCTGTTACTAAATTTTAAATTGTATAAACTTACAGTTAAGCAAACTGAATTAATGAACAAAAGTCATGAACACTCAAAAGTCATTGCTTCCTAATTGTTTTACTGCATTTTACTGTTACCCATGCTGTGGGGGTCATTCATATCTGTCGCTACAGTTCAGATGCCATGTAATGGTGCACTGCTGCCCGTTCCTTCCCAGCTGTGTGCTCAGAGGTGTCACAGTGGTAGCCTGAAGTTGTCCACGGAGGGAGAAGTCAGAAAACACTACAGCTCAGGCTTGACTTACTGTTGGATTGCTAGTCTAGACCAGGGGTTTGCAAGCTCCTTTGGAAATGTGCGAGTTAGTAAATTTATTAGGTTTTGTGGACATAATGATTTTTCTATTTCTCTAATAACTCTTTCAAAGGGTAGGAAACATTTCTAGCTCAGGGCCATATAAAACGAGCCAGGCTTGCTCTAGAGCCTTAGATATCAGACAGTGATGCTGAAAATATTAGTAATGCAGATTCAGTTTAAAAGTGTAGTATATCTGTAGCTGTTACATTGTAAGAGGCATGAAAATCGAGCAAGTCAATAATATTCCAGTTCTCAAAAACCCTTATCTGATTCAGCAAAGAAGTCCATCGTACCTCCCCCCCCACACACACACACACACTGACACATGGGTAAAGCTCAGATGTAAGCCTTCATCGTGTCACATTTGTCTGGACAGAAATGTAAATGTCAACCAATGGTCGTGTCAGAACTACACTTGTTTGTTAATAATGTGAGCAATAACCTGCTTGAGTCAGGCGATAGTCGCATAATTACTCATAGTCTGAGATGAGTAAGCTTCTTTCGTAGTCCTCGAGCAGCAGGACAGACGGTTTTGTCAGTCTGCCCTTTAAGTCTCAGGTGTGGCACTTCGAGAGTTGGGCCTTTCTGTGGAAAGGTCTCACTTGGACTCAGACGTCCGAGCTTCCTCTGCTACCATCTTGGCAGCTGGGAGATAGTATCAGCAACCTCTCACCAGACAGCGAGAGTCTGCTATGTTGGACAGCTTTGGGGTGCCAGTTCTCTGTCTTTGCTTCCTGGGTATTGCCCATACATTCTTGCAAACTCAACCAGTTTTTTGTTTTGTTTTGTTTTGTTTTGTTTTGTTTTGTTTTGTTTTGAGTTGGAGTCTCACTCTGTCGCCCAGGCTGGAGTGCAGTGGCCGCTCCTGGCTACCGCAGCCTCCACCTGCTGGGCTCCGGCGATCCTTCTGCCTCGGCCTTCCAAGTAGCTGGAACTACAGGCGCGTGCTACCACACCCGGCTAATTTTTTGATTTATTGTAGAGATGAGGTCTCACCAAGTTGCCCAGGCGGGTCTCGAACCCGCAGGATCAGGCAATCCACTCACCTCAGCCTCCCAAGGCACGGGATTACAGGCTGAGCCACCGAGCCCGGCTTCAACCGTATATTTTAAAGTATTATATCTAAGTCAATTTTCCTTGTGGAAGGAAAACACAGTTACACTATTTTCAAATTTTATAAGTGTAACAGAAAATAATTCATGACCTCAGAGATGTTAGATAACACATTTCAACAGGTGTGAAATTAAGCACCAATACATTGACTTTTGCCAAGTCAACTTTTAGCCATCTCAGCATCAGATATCTCTAAAATCTCTGTGTAATTGAAGTATATTCTTAGATTACATATTGAGCTATTTAAAACCATTACCACTTGCAACTGCTTATGAGTATGAATTGGACTTTTTCAATATTGAGTTACCAAGACAAAAATATAGAAATAAAGTAAACTCTTTTTTAAAAAATTAGGATCTCACTCTTTTACCCAGACTGGAGTACAGTGGCATGATCACAGCTCACCATAGCCTCGACTTCTGGGCTCAGGCCATTCTTCTGCCTCAGCCTTCTGAGTAGCTGGGACTACAAGTGTGTACTACCATGCCTGCCTAATTTTTTCTTTCTTTTTTCTTTTTGTAGAGACAGAGTCTCACTGTGTTACCTAGGCTGGTCTCGAACTCCTGCGCTCAAGTATTCCTCCCACCTCAGTCTCCCAAAAAACTGGGGTTCCAGGGATGAGCCACTGTGCCTGGCCAGAAATAAAGTGAATTCAGGTCTATATGAGACCCTGAAGTTCAATTTTTTTTCTTATTTAAGCCCTTCTCATTTTTTTGTAAGTAAATATTGTTCACTAGAAGTTTAAATTTACACTCAACAAAATGTTGTGTTCAGTTGTCTTATACATTGATATCTCATGTAACATTTCATTTGAAAAAGAGGTGTAATTATCTCACTCATTCCTTGATGGTGATTAATATTCAGTTCTGGTGAATGTGTGTTAAGCACCTTCTAAGTGCCAGGCAGTTGGCCAAGTTCTGGGACTATGAAAATGACTTAGTTAAATCCTGCCCCATGAACTCCATAGTGTAAGATTGCATGGACCAGAAGGTTTTTCCAGGCAGGGGGCGGGGCCGGGTGGTCAGCTGTGTCTGAGATGAGACACAACTTAGACACAGTGGTGAGTGGTGGTGCAGGTACGTGGTTTGAGGAATACATCTGAGTTCTCAAGGTTGAGAAACGAGGAGAGGCATCTCTTACAGTGAGGAAAAAGTGTGTTAAAGCCTGCCGCACGAAACAGCAAGATGCTACTTGGAAAACGAGTCACTGTGTAGAGAGTGATAGGAGTGGTCCAGGGCCAGCCTTTGTTTCTCGCGGACTGCGGTCGCTGGGTGAATGAAGCTGACTGGCATCAAATGTGGACGCATCCTTGCTTGCTTTTGTTAGCACTGAGAGGGGGGCAGGGAACAGAAGTTGCATTTGAAGCTTTAAGGATTTAAAAAGAATATTCAGAGAACTAGCTTCATTGGGCTGTAGTGCACGACGTGTTATTTAAGAATACCGGGCTAAATAAGAGGCAGAAGACCGGGCCTCGATATCCTGCTCTGCCTCTGAGCTTCGTGACCTTTTGGGAGTCATTCCAACTTTCAAGTCTCACTTCACAGATCTGGAAAAGGAGAGAACTGACTCGTTCTCAAATATTAGTTCCAGTCTGTAACTTTATTGCTTTTGATATAAAACCTGAATGCGAGTTGTTTTTCCTAATCTTTTATAATTTGTTAGTATAAAAGGGTTTCTTGATACTGTTTTAAGGCATCTGGGCTATGTTTTGATCTTTTAACTCATATCTGTAGCACCCAGACTGTAGAAGATGTTTTATGCAACACTTTTTACATGTTGACTGTCTGTGTTTTGTCTGTAGTAGAAACGGACTATATAATATATTAAATTATAATATATCTCTTTTAAGGTAAATAATGTCTCATTTTTTGATATAGATATTGTTCATGAAAATTTAAAAATGGGATCAGATGGTGAGAGTGACCAAGCCTCTGGGACATCATCTGATGAAGTCCAGTCACCTACAGGTGTTTGTCTCAGAAATCGGATACACAGACGGATCTCAATGGAGGTAACTGTTTACAAATATAAATACACCTGTGTTTGTGTATGTAAATGGACACATACATGTACTTATACACATACATATATATTTAAACAAATTTTTTAAGAAACAAGTTCTCGCTATTCTGCCCAGGCTGGTCTCATATTCCTGGGCTCAGGCGATCCTCCTGCCTCAGCCTCCCAAAGTGTGGGATCATAGGTGTGAGCCACTGCACCTTGCCTGGCCACCACAAATGACCATTTGAAAATTTTCGTGGAGGCAAATGACACTTGTAAGAGAGTTGTTTCTTTGCATGCATTAATGAATTGTCGTCTCTGACTATTTCTTCTTTTCTAATCGTTATCCCAAGACAGTTATACATTAATTATAGTTGCTCACATTCTGTGAAATATTAATTCAGGTTTCTCTATTAGGGAGAAGTGAATTTGAAAAAATTCTGGAAATCCAGAAGGATACATAAGCAAAGTCTTCAGAAAATAATGATTTTAATTATATTTTTGAGATTCACCTTAATTTTATATATATTTTATTTCAAGTTATAGGAGATAGTAATAAGCACCAGGGTTTTTTTCCTGCATTATGAATATGAGGGTCCTTTTCTTTGTGGTCTGTTATACCTATTAATCCCTTGTAACACATAAAAGTTATTTCTCCATGTAAAAGAAGACAGAGTTCATTTTCTTTGTCAGTGTTATGCAGTAAGCTTGAGGACAGAAGTTAGTTATGACTCTTATCATTTCAGTACATACTGTAAATTAAGATAATTTTCTGCAAACAAAATCGAACATGTTTTGAAATAAAAGTAGTATTACTTTTCCCACTGCTGTTGAAACCATGATGATGAAGGTATCTGTCCTCGTGGTTGATTTCATTTTCATTGTTAGATGATTACTTTTGAGTCAGTTAAGGAAAACAATATCTGTTTTTTAAATGATAAATTAATACATTCTGCTCATGGAATCAACTTGATATCCAATCATATTGCTAAATTATATCACAGTAACAATGAAAATATTTCTTATTTCTCTTCACTATATATATATGTCTATGCTATTCTTTATTATATATTTAGTATTAGGGTCTGTATCTGTACTTTCTCATTCTTCATTGAACTATAATTTGTTTGTTCCCCAAAGGCAGCATAGTCTAGATTATCTTTTCATAGTTGACTGTTTGGAAAGAGATCTTTCTTTGTCCTTCCCACCTCCATGCATGTATACACCCTTCTTTGTTGGAGACTGCTTTTGGGTTTTTTTTCTTCTAGATAAATTTTAGGCATTCTGTTTTGTCCCAAGAATAATCTTTTTGGGATTTGTTTGTGGTTATGTAAACTGTAAAATGAAGATGGGCCAGGTGCCGTGGCTCCTACCTATAATCCCAGCACTTTGGGAGGCCAAGGTGGGAGGATTGCTTGAGCCCAAACTGCAGTGAGTTGTGATTGCACCCCTGCCTTTCCACCTGTGCAACAGAAGCAGACCATGTCTCTTAAAAACAAAGAAGTCATTAACATAGTAATAATCTTCTTACTCATAAGTGGACCCTAAACATTGGGCATATGAGCAAAAGGGTGGGAACGACAGACGCTGGGCACTGCTGAAGCAAGGAGGGGGTGAAAAAGGAATACAGACCCCCGCTGGTGCCACGTCTGCTCCTAGGCAGAGGTACGTGAGAGCCGGAGCCTTCCTCCACGGGACCCTTCCATAGCAGATCCCCACATGCACTCCAGTGGTTCCAATATCAAATAAGGTTTGAAAATAAAAACCCACCGAAATGATAAAGTAGTTTAATTCTCTTTCATCATGGTGCATGCAAAATAATACTGGGGGGACCCAAAAAGTATCCAGAATTTATTTATAAACAATTGTGTATTTATTCTTACATGTTTAAACTTCAGTCACCTTCCAAGGACTCTCAGTTGATGCAGTATATCTATCGAGATGCGTTTTCTTCTGCTCAAAACAGTTTTTGAACTTGTCAGGTTTTTTTTGTTTGTTTGTTTGTTTCTATAATCAAATTTTTTTTTTTTTTTTTTTTTTTTGAGTTGGAGTCTCACTCTGTCGCCCAGACTGGAGTGCAGTGGCCGCTCCTCGACTTGCTGGGCTCTGGTGATCTTTCCGCCTCAGCCTTCCAAGTAGCCGGAATTACAGGCATGAGCTACCACGCCCAGCTAATTTTTTTTTTGATTTATTGTAGAGATGAGGTCTCACTGCCCAGGTGGTCTCGAACCCGCGGGCTTAGGCAATCCACTCACCTCAGCCTCCCAAAGGCGCGGGATTACAGGCTGAGCCACCGAGCCCGGCTTATAATCAATATTTTTTATTATGATATTGTGCGGTACAGGTTAAGGATTAGGTATACAAATACGTTTTGTTCAGGCACCCTTGTTGATAGGAGGTGTTTCCCCATCCCCAGACAGATATTTGCTACCGTTAATCCCCTCTCCCTCCCCTCCCATAGTTTCCCACTACTGTCAGTCATTTTCTTATAGTATTACATTGGATGTTCAAGGTCCATTATATGAGTGAGAACATGTGATACTTGGTTCTTTGTTTCTGTGAGAGGTCACTCAGTATTATAGACTCTAGTTCCAGGTTGCTGCGAAATTCATGACTTTGTTCTTTTTTATGGCTGCATAGTACTCCATCATGTATATGTACCACATTTTTTTAATCCAGTCCGCTTTTGATGGGCAGCATGGTTGCTTCCAGGTTCTTGGTGCTGGGAAAACTGGCTGACCACATGCAGAAGATTGAAACAGGACCCCTATCTATCCCCATGCACAAAGGTTAACTCTAAATGGATCAGAGACCTAAATGTAAAACCTCAAACCATAAGAACCGTAGAAAATGAAGGACATACCCTCATGGAAATCGGAACTGGCATCCAATTCCTGAACAAAACCCGAAACCCAAAACCCACAGGTCATAAGAGAGAAGATAGACAAGTGGGACCTTATTAAACTGACAAGTTTCTGCAAAGCCAAAGAACTTGTCAGTTTTGATGCCTTTTAGTGCTTGTACCATTCTTTGTTTCACCTCTTCCATGTTGGCAAGACGTTCCCTTTGAGGTCCTTTTTTCATTCAGGGAAGCAAAAGTCTCTCGGAATGAGATTGGGAGAATAGGGAGGGTGGGGCATGGGGTCATGCTGTTTTTGGTCAAAAACTGCTGAACATTCAGCACATTGTGCACAGGTGCGTGGTCATGGTGGAAGAACCAGTCACCTGTTTGCCACAACTTGGGATGTTTCCTCCTCACATCATGATGCAGTCTTCTCAGAACTTCCAGATAAAAACTTTGGTTGAACGTTTGTTTGGTCTGGAGGAACAATATTCTGAGTACACTACAGGAGGGGGGCCATCTTCAAGAAAAAGATAAACTCTGGCTGGTCTCGAACCTCTGGGCTTCTCTTAGTTATTTAGACTGACTACATTTTGTGCTAGTCTTTGCCTGTTTCTACTATACGGTATAATAATTTCAAAGAAAATTTCAAGTTAAAAGTATGAATGAAGGTACTCAGCAATTACTGAGGTTGCAAACTACCATCTTTTTGTAAGAACTTCCTAATATACTTTTGTTTATAGTAACTATTTTTGCTCTGAGAGTATTATATATTATTACTGTAGGTAACTCTGCAACTGCAGTAAAACTTTACAGTTACTTACCACTAAGAAATAATGTATTTGAGCCTGTGAATTCAGAAGTCAAATGCTCTTGTCTTTTCTAGTTTTGATTGCCTACTTTTTTTTTTAAAGGATTTAAATAAGCGTTTATCGCTGCCTGCAGATATCAGAATACCTGATGGATATCTTGAAAAGTTGCAGATAAACAGTCCACCGTTTGATCAGCCGATGAGTCGAAGGTCTCGAAGAGCTTCCCTAGTGAGTTTTTGGTCTCCTCTACCTGTGTCCGTAGATCTGCTTGTTTGATCTCTGTGTATCAACATTTAACATGTATTCTTACGTTTGGATTTTGAGTAGCTAGATTTCATTATGTTGCTTCTCGATTTTGTCATTTTCCATTTTTGAGGATTTGCTGGAACCCTTAATGTGCATCCAGTAGGATGCCTACTGGAATAGGATTTAAGCTCTGTTCTGTTTTTAGTGAATTTCACAGATGCATGCTAGATATGCAGAATATGTGCTAGATATGTAAGTATCCACTGCATATGTCCTGGATGGATCAACATGTGTGTTAACATACACGGGATGCACAGAGAAGTACACTGACTATAATTGTACAACTTCCTGCATTGTGCACTGCTGAAACGGTCACATGCCTGTGTGAGCAGTGCCTGGGTCAAGAGCAAACGTCGATGCTCCTGGAATCTCCCTTGTGCTCCCTTCTCTTCACTTAGTACTCCCACTTCCTCAATGCAGCCAACATCTCTGCCTTCTGATGCCAAAGCGAAGTCTTCCTCATATGGGTCACACTGTTCTGATTATATTATGTTTATGGTATAGTTTTGCTGTCTGTATCTTTTTTTATCCTTTTTCATGGACATGTTCTTATTTCTTTTTCTTTTTCTTTTGGTGAGTTGGAGTCTCACTGTGTCTCTCAGGCTAGAATATAGCGTCATGCTCACGGCCACTGCAGCCTCAACCTGCTGGGCTCAGGCAAACCTTCCACCTCAGCCTTCCAAGTAGCTGGAACCATAGGCGCACACCACCATGCCCAGCTAATTTTTTGATTTATTGCAGAGATGGGCTCAGGCAGTCTTCTCACCTCCACCTCCTTATTTATTTTTAAACATGTAATATTCTCTCTCTGATTATTCTTATTTAAACTTCTGAACTTTGTGTGATTATGAATATATAAATATGTTAAAATATATTGTATGCAAATATATAGAATTGTATAGTCACTCAAAGTTTATATACAACTTGTACATGTGTCCAATATGTGTGGAAGTATACATTTTTATTATTTTTGCAGTTGGTGTCTTCTGGTCAGTGCTACATTTGTGAGTGTCTCATCTGTATTGTTGCATGTATTTGGGGTTAAGTTATCTTCCTTGTGGTACAGTATTCCATTTATGAGTGTGCTTGGATATGAGTGTTGATGGATATTCTGGTTGTTTTCAGTTTTTCACTACACAGTGACTACTAAATAGTGATTTTATCACCATTCTTGGTGAACACGTCAGCATTTCTGTTGGGTGCATGCCTTGGGGCATAATTGTTAGTGCGTTCTGTCTGCATATGTTCATCTTTCCTGGACACTGTTGGAGTGGTGATACCTGTTCAAATATTCCGTCACTAGGATGAGATCGTTTTGGTCATTCTCCAAACAATTCTCGTTCCACCTCCCTGCCTCTAAGTCTTCTTCTCCTCCATCCATCCTTAACACTCTCCCGGAAGCTATTGCCATGACACAGTAAGCGGCCATGTCAGCCCCTGGGGCAGAAACACGTCTCAGTTGTCGTTCTTTTTTACTTTTCTAGTGAGTTGGGGTTGGTCTCTCATTGTGGCCTCTATTTTGCATTTCTCTGATGATTTAAGTTCTCTGATGGTGTGCTTATTATGTTTATATTTAGATATTGTCCTTTGTAAATAAACTGTATTCACATCTGTTTCTTTTCTATTCGGTTTTCTACCTTTTCTGATTGATGTATAGGAATTCTTTATACATTCTGTATAAAGGACCTTTGTCAGTTCTATCTTGCAAATGGCTTCTCCTTTGTGTAAGAATTGACCCAGCACTGCGACAGAAAGTTCAGCCTTCCCTGATGGCTGAATCCAGGTGATGATATGTAGGTGACTTGTCCTGTAGTGAGAGACATGTAAAGCCCTGTGGGACAGCACAGAGGCAGGAGTTCCGCTGTCTTCAGGTGTCTTGGCGGATCACACACTTGCAGAGGGTGTTCGTTGCTGACCCCAGGGGGTGGGGAGTTATTCCCCAGGCTGAAAGTGGCCCGTGCCTGAAGGGTGTCCTAAGCAGAGGAACCTTCATGTGCTAAAACTGAGGGACGTGGCCTCTTGGGGAAACAGAGCTGATGTGAGGGGCAGATGTGGACTACTAACAAATACAGGTCTTGAGGGGATAGGGCAGATCCGCACTAAAAAGCCCCGAGGCCAGACCAAGGAGTCTCGACTTCAGCCCATGCAGTGAGAGGGCTTGAGAGGTGTTTCTGCCCCAGGCGCCAACATGGCCGCTTACTGTGTCATGGCAATAGCTTCAGGGAGAGTGTTAAGGATGGATGGAGGAGAAGAAGACTTAGAGGCAGGGAGGTGGAACGAGAATTTACTCCACGTTAGGGATGCTGTGGCACATGGAACGTGAAGGTAGAACATAGGCCCAGGGCCTGCGTGGACGTGCAGCAGGCAGAACCTTGTGCCTGAGGGAGGGTCGACGACTCCCAGGTGCCAGCGCTGTCGTATCTGCTCTTTCCGTCGTAGGTCATGGCCACGCTTCTGTCCCCAGAACTTCTCTTTGATTAGATATTCTTTTAAAAAAACCACTTTGTGCCACATAGACTGTGATCATAGGGTTATTTGACATGCACTAATATATAATATGGGAAAAGTGTAACACAAACTTGGTTTGGGGATAATATGCGACCACAATTCAGCAGCACTGCTGAAGACATTTTTATTGGAGTAATCTTCCCATTTGATTGTCTAGTCAGAAATTTCTTCAGCTGTCTACTTTTAGCAGAGATTGGTACTCAGGGTCAGTGTTGAGGTCAGACTTGTCCCAGGTGGAAGTGCGGGTGTGCCTTCATCCCGAGGGCGTTGTCTAGGAGCCACCTTGAGTCTGCCTGAGGCGAAGGCCCCAGGGAGCAGTGGTGAGCACAGGGTCCCTGGGGCTTCGTCCTGGCCCGTGCTCCTGCCTCCTTGTCTTTCGATCCCAAAGCGGCTTGTGGATTTCCGGCCATCATGTCAGCCGTGTTTCGGTTTCTGTCGAGGCATCCCTTGTGTTAGTCACCTACCTTGCTAAATATTAGAAAAGTGTTCTTCAAAGTGGGAATCCATATACTCGCTTTCTATTTGAACTCAGGCAGCGGAGACAGGTGTATGGAGGTTAGGGTTGGGGGTGGCTGGAGGGTGGGGAGAGAAACTCATTTTTCATGCTGGTGGAACTTACGTTTCTGTAGATGATATTTTCTTCATGGGCCTCAAAAGAGAGCTGTCTTTCCAGGAGGTCAGAGGGTTTTGGGATGGGTGAAAGGGAGAGCCCGCATGCAGAGTCCAGACTCGTCTGCATGTCACTTCATGTCCTGGACACGTTTGTGACACTGCTGGGGGCGACTTGGGCAGAAGGAGTTTTGTCTGTGTATTAAAAGTATAGGTCACCTACACTGTAAGACTGCCTCCTTCCTGGCTTTACAAGAGAGATCACAAGCATCTCTTCATGATTTCTAAGGGGGAGAAAATACAGGATCAAGCCCTGATGGCCCCAGAAATTCCTGACCTAGTGTGGGGTGTGGTCATGAGGCTCACAGCCCCACACCATTCCCCTTCAGCATGCCACGCGCAGGGTTAAGAGGACACCATGACATGGGAGCAGCAGTCCCTGTGCAACAGAGCAAATGAGTAGGAAAGAGGCTCTCTGTCTCTGCTCTGCCCGCCCTGCGCCCGCCATGTCTAAGGGATGGAACACAATTCTGTCAGTAGCAGGAACGTGGCAGTCCTCCCAGGGAGGGACGTGGGTGTTTGGAAGCACCTTCCTCTCTCCCTGCAATCTGTCGTCTGCCCGCTCACCCTTACAAGAGCACCTGCAGAGCCTGTGCATGTCCAGTTATGGCCCTTAACTGCTGCTTGCTTTCTGTGGTCTAATTACCCGTGGTCACCCACGATCTGGAACTAGGTAAGCACAGAGAGAGAGCCCACGCTGACATCACGGTATTGTAGTATGGTATTACAGTTGCTCTGTTGTCTTGTCAGTTGCTAGTCTCCTACTGTACCTAATTTGTAAATTAAGCTCTGTCCCAGTCATGTGTGTGTAGGAGAAAGCAGTGTCCACAGGATTTGGTTCTGTCCCGTTTTGGGCATCCACGGGTGTTTGAGCGCTGCTGTATTTCATGAGTTTTGAGGCTCTATTAGAACAGCATCTCCAGCACATTAACAGACTTTTGCAGTCATGATGTAGTGTCTCTTGCCAGATCCTAAGTAAACACACATTTCCCATCACACTCAGTGCTGCTTGCAAGGTACACTGAATCATAGGAAGACTGTTACCAGTTGCAGTTTACATATGTATTTAGAACTTTCATGTGACTGTGCTGTAAGAGTCGTCAGAACAGGAATTTGCTTGGGGCTGCCAAAAATAAAGTATTTGCTTGGAAGAATGAAGTATTAGGAA
Organism: Cephalopachus bancanus; assembly: GCA_027257055.1. Lineage (NCBI taxonomy): Eukaryota > Metazoa > Chordata > Mammalia > Primates > Tarsiidae > Cephalopachus > Cephalopachus bancanus. Next base: position 5,445,735 of record JAPVLO010000090.1, read on the forward strand.
AAAAATGATGTACGTTTGTCTGGAAAGAAGAATTAAGGGGGGTCATGTTATATTGAAATAGAAAGCATATTGTGCCTTTTTTTAAGCTATTCTGTTTTTTACAGAACTTTTAAGATATTCTAAAGTATTCTGAGATGGAACTTAGTGTATGTACACTGTGAACTCATGAGAGTGGAAGACTGTCTGTCGTCTTCACTGTCCCCGAGCACCTACCATGGTGCTGAGTAGATGCTGAATAAATGAGCTTTGTCCTCTGTCCTGGGAACAATTTCCGTAGGAGAGCATGTCAACAAGTGAGGCATTATATCTATTGTTAATCTTGTCGTGTTCAGCAGATAAAAATGCAAGCAGAATTTTCTGAAATTTCATTTAAAGTGTCAGTAAGTTTGGATGTAATCATTCAGTCCTCAGGTTGAAAATATTAGAATGGGAGGTGGAGTGGGTGCACTTGATCTTTGAACTAGAATCTGACCTTCACTAGAGTAGCTTCCTTTGTCTGAGTTCTCTGCCTGCCTGCATGGGTGGAATTGAGTGGTGTTCAACATAGTCTAATGATGTCACTGAATTTCATTCTCTGAGGAGCGACTCTCTGTAATGTGATATTTGTGATGCCTATCTTACAGTTTATTCCTTAATCTGCTTTATATGATTGCCTTTACAGTCTTTAATTTGTAGTCCACTTCTATAACCTTTAAAGCAAACCTTAGCATTTTGTCACAGCCACCACTGGACCACAGTTATTTGATGTTTTGTGTTTTAATATTTTTTTCAGGAATATTCATTGCTTTGTTCAAACTAGTTTCCACTTATTCTCAATGTAGTTTTATTTCCTCCTTAAAGATGACACAAGACTTAAAGTGAATGGCAAGGTACAGTAGTTCCATACTTGTAAATTAAAGCACCTTAATTCCAGCGATCGGTATACAAAATCAAAAGCCTTCTGCCAGTTCCTGTGAGCTTGGCAGTTCTCCTTTTTCAAAAAAAGTATGTAACTTAAGTTCGTATCGAAACTAAAAGACTGTTAGACTGTCATCCACCAGAGAGAAGGCTGTTTGCATATCTTCATACTGAAATGAAAGTCTTCACTTGTATTTGGAAAATGTTACCTGTTGCAGTTTTACTTCATGATTCTGCGTAGCAATTGATGGTAGAAAGCAAAGACGTGATAATGAGTAGTCATATACAAGACAGCACGTGGGCTTACAGTTCTAAAAGTTAATTTTTAAATTTAATGTTTTTATGAAATGCACCACATGTAAAAAAAGTCACAAAGAATGCAAAAACAGAGGGTTTTTTTAGTCATTTAATAATACCTGAGACCAAAGTTTTAATTATTTTGCAAAAATTGAATTAAGTACTCCTGAACATACACTTTTCCACATGGCTTTTGACATGGTATATTTATCATTGTAACAAAAAGATCCAAACAGCTCTTTTGAGGACCTCTGCTGCTTTTTGCCTACTCACCATAGTTTATCCCGTGATCCAAAGTGGGGAGTGATGCCAAGTCTAATCTTCAAGAATCATTCTAATTTTATTCCATAGCTTCAGAAAAATTGCATATCTGAGCCCCTCTAGAGTTTGACTAAAGCACAGTATTTAATCAGCCAGCATACTTTATACGACTTTGAAAAATGAGGTTATGGATACAGAACATAGCCTTTCCTTGGCTTTTGGCTTCAGGGCACTAGCACTATTCTGAGCCAGAGGCGAATCTTTCTTCAGGTTACTGTCTTTTCCGCTGTCTTCAAAGGGGTGTTGGAAAGCAGTTTTAGGAACATTCTTCTCTCTTCTGCTTTACATTTTTTTCCTAAATCCTTTTGTGTGTGTGTTAAGGTGTTTTGTTTTAAGTAGATTGGGTTTTCATTACATGTCAGGTATGTTCTTACTGTCTCCATTAAAATAGGCAGGTGCAGGCCTCAGAGCCGTGGTTTTTGAGAACTCATTTGTAAAACTGTGTGAATGTGTATCTGTGTTCAGAGTTAGACACACATTTCTTCTGTGTTTGCCGTTTTCTGGGCCTCAGTAGTATGGCATTTACAGTTGTCTTTTTCATTATGTTTTGATTGGAAAGCCTGAAGCAAACAGTATCTCGGTCTTCCTAGGAATCTAAAGGTTGGTGAGAAGAACATTTGCCGGAAAATTAGTTACTTTGCAATTTTGTTAAAAAGAAAAATTCCGAGTAGTTAGCTTTTATGTTCTTAGGTATCTTAAATGTCTGAGGCATCTTCAAATTTTAGTGTCTTAAAAATAAAACAATGTCTTTCATAGCAAAATGTTAACTGATCTATATAAAGGGTGGTTTGACACTTTTAATTGTGCACTTTGATATTTTAAAACCTTTAAATGTTCCAAAATCGAGTATATTTTAAAACTTGACAGATATTTAACCATTTGATTATACTCCGATTTTTCTATTCTTGGACATGCTTTAGAGTGGGAGAGTTTCAGAAGTTAGGAAAGAAATTCAGGAAACTTTAGGAATAAACACTAAACGTATCATTGTTTGCTTTCAGTCAGAAATTGGGTTTGGGAAAATGGAAACCTACATCAAATTGGAAAAGCTTGGAGAGGTAAGCGATCGCTCACTTCAGAAGTGTGAGGTGCGTTTTTCCCTGTCATCTAATCTCCTGTTAAGCTGCAGTCTTTGTCGATGTGGGAAAAAACATCCAACTGTTGCCTGTAAGAGCATCGGCCTGTTCGGAAAAGACAACCGAAAGCTAGAAGGGACAGAACCCTTCGGCCCTTGGAATAATCTCATCCGTTTGAGAGAAAATGGGTATTTTGTAATAGCCTTGTGATGTTTTCTTGGTAACAAAATAGGCGTTTGTCCTGTAGCCTTCTGGTAGGCCAGTCTGTGCTGCCATGTGGGAAATTGCGTAAGTTCAGACCTGCGGAAAATTAAAATTCTGTCTTTAAAGGCAACACATTCCATTGACAGTTAAGGAAATTCCAGAGATCTTGGTTTTCCTGAACTTGCTGCTAGAACTGCTAATTTAGAATTGTCCTACCTCCTAGAGTGAGAAAGGGTGAGGAAGATCATAGAAGTGGTTAACAGGGGAGCCTTAGGACAGTGGGGCTGCTGTGGCAATACTAGAAGAGATCACTGGAGTTGTTTTCTAAAGGAAAATTAATGTTTGAAAATTCTAAAACGTCAGGAAACGTGAGGCATTTTTGTGATTTAATGATACGTTTGTTACATTTTCAGTTTTCAGTTAATATGCTCAGTGAGTAAGTACCCTTCACTCTCCACACACTATTGCAGATAAAGTGTCTTTGGGTTTTTTTGTGGGGAGGAGGGGTTAAGAGATAAGGTCTTGCTTCGTCACCCAGGCTGGAGTGCAGTGGTGCAGTCATAACTTACTGCAGTCTCAGCCTCCCAAGTAGCTAGGACTATATGGCTGGCTAATTTTTAAATTTTTAAAAATCACTATGCCTGGCTAATTTTTAAATTTTTTTGGTAGAGACAGGGTCTCGCTATGTTGCCCATGCTGCTCTTGAACTCCTGGTCTCAAGAATCCTCCCACCTCAGCCTGCCAAAGTGCTAGGATTACGGGTGGGAGCCACTGCACCCGACTGCACATTTGTTCTCAAAGCTATTGATCCAATTGGTAATCTGAAATAAAGTACAAGAATTAATTATCCTTTCTATGTTTCTATACTTCTGAAGCGTTCTGTAGTGTTACAAAAGTAAGGAAACTGTGCATAGGAACCAAAAGTCCTCTGATCATTGTGGATTTTTCTTTGCAAGATGAAATTTAACATATGCTTAGAAATTGGAAATTCAGCTTGAGCACTGTATTGCACAGATGGTATTAGAGAGACTCACACGATACTTTTGACGTGTCCTTTAAAAATATATTTTACAGGGTACATATGCAACAGTTTATAAAGGAAGAAGTAAATTGACAGAGAACTTGGTGGCATTAAAAGAGATCCGGCTGGAACATGAGGAAGGTGCACCCTGCACGGCAATCAGGGAAGGTACAGTGTTCATTCCGGGCACTTCAAGTCCAAAGCTGCCGAGTGAAAAGAGCTCGGATGCAGAAGGAGGAGATAGTCAGAGGGCATTATTAGACCTTACAAAGGCCAAAAGATTCGAAAGAAAGAAGTTAATTATATTGCTGCGTAACTTAGTGAACTCTTTGAAGCATCAAAAATCACTTACAGACAGATATATGACACAGGGAAATGTTATATATCAGCACCTGGGGAATATGGCAACTTAGATTAGCTGCATAAATTAAACACAACATAAAAAAGAGTGTATAAACACATTTATATCATGATACTGCTTTATAAAGAAAAGATGGATTATTCAGAAAATGGGTTGAGACAACTGATTAGTAATGTGGAGAGGAAAAAATGTTTCTTGCATTTTATATCTAAATGACCCCCAGAAGTCTCAAAAGGTTAACATTTAGGAAAAAACACAGATGATACGAGAGTATTATAATATTGGCGACAGTTTTATGTAATAATAATATAATAATATCAAGCCCAATACCATAATAAAAGGAAAAAATGATTCCATTAAACTTTTTACTACCTATCCCCTTGGTGAATTATTGTTAAACTTAACAGAATCTTAAAGTCAGTCACTTTGTATGTCAAATTTATTTTATAAAGAGTGACTACCACATAATAAATAATATGATTTTTGTTTCTGTTTTGCAGTTTCCCTATTAAAGGATCTAAAACATGCAAATATAGTAACCTTGCATGACATTGTTCACACAGATAAATCTTTGACTCTGGTGTTTGAGTATCTGGTAAGCATTTCATAAAAATTCAGTATTAATTTTATTTTAAAGAGCATAGCAAATTGGACTTTTTAACTGCTTTGGGGACATTATTGTGTAGTTATTGGTATTTAAGTAAGTTACGTGTGAGGTCATCCAGTATCTTTCTTTGAAAAACTAACTTTTAAACATTAAATGCTATTAATGCACCAGTCATAGCATTCTGCAGACAGTGTGTCACCTGGTAAAGTGCTACGTTTTTTCAGGACAAAGACCTGAAACAGTACATGGATGACTGTGGGAACATCATGAGCATGCACAACGTGAAGGTACGTGTCGGTGCCAGAGCACAGGCGAGCCAGGTTTTTCTCTTTGGCCATTTGCATAGGTTATTCTCCTCTGAGCATGTAGGGTTTACTGAGCACTTATGTTTACTACACTATGTCTTTCTTAGGGTTAGACCTCTATGTGGAACTACTTCTTTCTTTGTCAATTCGTTCACATGACAACGGATTCTCCCAGATAGAAAATACATTTATGTGCAGGTATATTCTGTTTGAAAAAAAAGTTTAAAATAAATAAATGATGGACATGTTCTTCAAAAGCCCTCCTTTGTGTGGCAAACTCCCCTAAAAGATTTTAAATGACATGTCATTATAAACGACGACGACTTTTCAGGATGCCAATCTAATGACTAAGACCGGGAGCATGCAGAGTTGGGAACCTGTGCTGGAAATACCAGTCTGTGCCGGCAGGAGAAAAAATAAGATCATTGGATGTGTTTTTGTAGTACAGTAGGTCTAAAAATGTAACACATGCTAGAAAAGTTTGCCATAATGATCAGTGCCAGATGACATGCCACAGTCTTTGAGGACAATATTAGACGTAATGGCGTTCTCAACAGTAGGTTCCTTTGACCTGAGTAAGGCACTCCAAATTTAGCCAACATGTATTTATCCAAACTTACTCGACAGTTTCTGAGAGCCTAGTTTGGAAATAGGCTGTCCCAGCTGTGTGTTTGAGACATTTCTAATTCTGTAGATCGTCACTTTAGACTTACTTTTTTTAAAAATAGTAAATTTGGTGGCTATAGAAGAGAGCCAGTTTCAGTTACTAAAAGACAGCTCAGAACATATGGAAAGCACATTGCCAAGAATTTAGAATAGGGCTGTCAGTGTATTTCCATCTGTAGTCTACGAGGGCTGTTTTCATCATATTTTACACTTAGTGTTGCAAGGTGTTGTGACTGTCATTTATATGCATGTCTTTTGGGTTTTGTTTTGTTTTTCCTGCTTTTCATTAGCAATAATTTGGAAAGAAAATACAGTCCTTAATTGTCATAATCTGACAAGGGTTTGAGAAGTTTGTACCTTTTTAAAGCCAGGTCTACATGACTAGCTTAAATTGGAGAGCATTTTATTGTTTATTTGTTCAGATTGCCTTTATATTTCCCGAACATAAAATGCAGCAGAAATGTATTCGAATAGTAATTTTAGAGCTTTAAAGATGCGATTGCGTAGACGTGTGATCCATGCCAAGTGTTCGTGCCTCCCTTACCCTGCCTGGGCTTGCTCTCTGCGTTCTCACGCTCCGTCTTCACCTGCAAGTGAACTGAGGGCGAACTCTGGAGTCTTTGGTGTTCCGTAACTCCCTTTTCACCAAATCTACAACACAGGCTCTGCCATTAGCTTTACAGGAGTTGCTTTTGCCAGAGAGTCACTCTGAGCACTGTGGGGCTGCCCTTCCTGAATCGGAGCAGAGGTCCAAGGCTGCACAGGAGGAGCTGGGAGCCAAGTGCCCAGGGGAGGACAGTAGAAGCTGGGTTAGGCCATTTCTGTAGCAGGTGGCCTCCCAGACCTGTGCATGTGCCATTCTCCTTGGCGCTTGGACTTCATAGAGCTGCTGGTTTCAGGGCTTGACTTGAAAGACGCTGCCCTGATCTGGCATTTTGGGAGTGGGGGAGGACGTGAATGGGGAGGGGTAGGTTGTTGGCTTTGCCAGAATTTCGCAGTTAGCGGTAAGCCTTAGTCACCCCATAAGTTTGTGAGGATGTATGTAAGTCATTTTCTATAATAAATGAACTATTACTACTAAGAGGAGTCTTCATTTTATTCATGGTATTTCATTTCATGAATATTGTTAGACTAAAAAACCTATTAGATGCTTTAAGTAGAAAAATAAACTAACGTTCAGAAAACAACCACATCAGGAAAAGACATTGCGCTTAAGGACGCAGTGATTTTTTTCTTTCACTCTATTCTAGGCCAGTTGCTTTTCTGCTCACCATCATTTATTGGATACGAAGGTATGTCTCATTGTCTGTAAGACTAATTTTTATGTATTTGTTTCTGTAGCTGTTTCTCTACCAAATTCTACGTGGTCTGGCCTATTGCCACAGAAGAAAGGTATTGCATCGAGACTTGAAACCACAGAACCTCCTCATTAATGAAAAAGGAGAATTAAAGCTAGCAGATTTTGGTATGAAATGCATGAGATATTCATAAACACTTCCAGGTTGTTAAATTTAAAGGAACAGTCACTGTTACAATGTGTCATTGCTTTTATGTGGGTTTGGAAGTTGTCTGGAGCAAGAGTGAGATACTTCACAGAACTTGGTGAGTGATTTGTCAATTATTAGCAGCAATACTGAAAGGCGTAGACTGTAACAGGTAGCCCATGGACCCCCGGGGCTCCCGAGGCCTCTCAGGGGCCTCCAGAGGTAAAATGGCAATGTTATACTGAGTGTTCGTTGCCCTTTTCACTGTGTTCATATTTGCTCTGATGATCCAAAAACACAAAGGGGCAAAGCCCCCGGCTCCTCCGTGTAATCCAGGGAGCAACGCCAGAGCATGGCAGCATGCTCTTCACCCTCCGTGTTTTCAGGGAAGTGAGTGTCAGTGAAACTCAGCAGGTGTTTGATGGAGCGGGGACATGCTCTGATGGTGTCACATCTCCATCCTTGAGTGCCTCTCTCCTAGCGTTCTGGTGGGGACTGTGCGTAAGACTTGCTGGTGGCACACAGAGATGCTCGTTCTCTCAGGTGAAGTGCCCGTGGGTGACTTGGTGCAAGCTGAACTAGCTCTTTTTTCAAGGAACACCATTTTACTTGAAAACAACAACTGACGGACAAACTGTGGTTACTCAGACTTAGGTATGTGGCAGACATTTTCTTGAAAGTGAATGAAGAAAGCCTACCACTTCAGGGAAAACAATGAAAGTATTTCTTGCCAACAAACATTGTTTTTTCAAGCAAAAATTAGATTTTGGAAGTTTGACTCTGCTACGTTGAGCTTGATACGTTCCCAATAGTTAGAGACGTTTCAGATGAACTCAGTGGTGATACAACAACGTTTTTTAATATACCAAAGAAATATATAAACATTTGGAATGTCTAACTCAGGGAACTAGTATTTTCCAAAAGGCCAATGCATGATATCACAGAATAACACATGGCTACAAGAACCATGTAAAGTGCAAGGTAGCCCAGTGAGTTTTGATGTAACAAAAGTGTGAGGAATTCATTACTATGATTTCAGTTACTGTACAGCTTAAGAAACAGCTTGCTTTCCGTTGTGCTGTGGTGTTAAAGACGACTGTCTGCAGCCACCAAAACGGCTTTTAAAAGGCTCTTCCTCTTTCTAGCTTCACAGCTGTATGGGATCTGAGTCTCTTCATATATGAATACAGATTGTGATTGGTATATCTGATACACTATGAGATGTATAAAGCGCCATATCACAAGATGGAATGTAAAAACAGATGTGGAATCCAGCTGTCTTATATTGAAATAGAATTTAAAAAGAAATAGACTTTAAACAAGGCCGTTCATTTTACCTAATAAAATTTTGGTCTTATTTTGGAAAAAATATTTTCTGCAGCAATGTTATTCATGCTACATATATGGATGGTGTTTTTAATGAGTAAATATATATTTTAAATTTTTCTCAATTTTAATTTCTAATATGGCAAATAGTAATAAATATAGTCTACTTGAATAAAAGCGCTTTGGGTCCTTGATGATTTTTTTAAAGTAAAACGGTCCAGGCATGGTGGCTCATGCCTATGATCCTAGCAGTTTGGGAAGCCGAGGTAGGAGGATTGCTTGAGCCCAGGAATTCAAGACCAACCTGGGAACATAGTGAAATCTTGTCTTTACAAAAAAATGTATAAAAAATTAGTCAGGCATGGGGCACACACTTGTGGTCTCAGCTACTCAGGAGACTGAGACCAGAGAATCACTTGAGGCTCCTGCCTGAGAGTGACATCCCAACTCAAAAAAAAAGAAAAGTCATAGGGTGTGTCCTCTTAATATGCCCACCACCATGACTCGGTATTTATTATATGCTCAGTAATTTAACTGGCAGCTATTTATCTGTATCTCTTGAGCTAATCTGATTTTACAGGATTGGAAAATGAAATTAAGTGATCTTTTTGCTTCTAGGAAGTAAAAATTGTTTTTCACATTGAAGGAACTTTGTAGAGTAGCTTTGAATTTTTTGTATTCCACATTCTGAGAGTTTGAATACTCTAACAGAGCTTTGTTTTTAAAAGCCCATGCAATTTTTCCATAATTAGCATTTATAATTTTTTATAAATGATTATGGTAGTCTTACTTTTGGAATATTTCATTAAATTTGATAAACACGAGTGTTCAATTATTACTGTGCACTGTTACTAAATGGTGAATTTGTTCTGGAAATTTTTGTGCTTTTGCTCATTGAATACTTTGCCATTTGTGTGACAAGTAAGTTACTATTTGTATCTTCTCCACTGAAAAAGAAATGGGTAGGCTAGGTGTGTTTAAACAAGAAATTACAAGCTATTTGCATATCCCTAAGCCTTTTCTTGGGCATAGATTATGTTATTTCCCTTATAATTATTATTCTCTCTCTCGCCTCTCCTCCACCCTACCTCCCCGCTCTCCTTCTATCCTCTTCCCTTCTTCTCTCTCTGCAAAGCTGCATTTAATGCTCTGTAGTCCTAATCCCAAAATGAATGGCACTGATAGAGAAACCCTGCTCAGATATGAGAAATACAAAAGGAAGGTCCAGGGCCACCAAAAATCTACTTTGATCAGGGAATGTGCTTGAGTGCTTTAAATTTTGCTTCTAACCTCTACAGAGCAAGCCAAGCAAATTTTATCTTCCACAGGTCAACAAGAAATTCCCATTATTCCATGAGATCGTGTAATCAACTTGGTCTCTGTTGCTTTAGTCATTTTTTTCTGGTTGCCTAGTAAATATACTTATGACTTCCTTTACGGGAGGATCATGTAACTTTGAGTATTTACACGAGGGACTTAAAAAAACCTGGAATTATCTGGAGGATCATGTAACTTTTGAGTATTTACACGAGGGACTTTAAAAAACCTGGAATTATCTTTCAGCGGGTGGGGCCCTCGTATTACACTCAGAATTTGTATCTCTGGATCATACAGTCAACCAAAGTTTTTATCTGGAAGTTTTGAGAAGGTGGCGTCACGATTTGCAGAAGAAACATCCTACGTTGTGGCAAACAGGTGACTGGTTCTTCCACCATGACAGCGCATCTGCCTACACCGCACCGAGTGTTCAGCAATTTTTGACCAAAAGCGGCGTGACCCCCATGCGCCACCCTCCCTGTTCACCCCATCTCGCCCTGAGCAACTTTTTTTTTTGTTCCCTGGATGAAAAAAATCCTCAAAGGGAAACGTTTTCCCGATGTGGAAAAGGTGAAACAAAAAAATGGCAGAAGCACTAAAAGGCATCAAAACCGACGAGTTTAGAAGCTGTTTTGAGCAATGGGAAAAGCGTCTTGATAGGTGTATTGCTGTGAAGGTGACTGAAGTTTAAACATGTGAGAATAAAAACACAAATTTTTTATAAATCTGGCTTTTTGGGGTCCCCCTTTGTATGCTGTAAGTTATTCTGTACGTTATTCTTGATCTCTTTCAAAATCCTGCCCTTTTCCCATGATCAGGCTAACATCCAGAGGAGAGACCAGAGAGGTGCCTCCGTCTGCTCATTACCAAAATTGGTGGGAAGATGGTTTGTTTGTTAGACTACTAGGGTGAAACTTGTAATCAAATGAAATAGTGCCAGTGTTGTTCCGGTTACACTTTTTAATCAATACACTAAAGTAAAATAGTTTGAATCTTGCCTAATTATTTACATTTCTGGTATTTATATGACTTAAACCAATTTACCAAGGATAACTGTCACCTATCAAGACGCTTTTTCCACTGCTTAAAAGAATTCCTGAACTCGTCAGTTTTGCTGCCTTTTAGTGCTCCTGTTTTTTGTTTCACCTTTTCCACATCGGGAAAACGTTTCCCTTTGAGGGCTTTTTTGTAAAATCCAAGGAACACAAAAGATCTTGCTTGGGGTGAGATGGGGTGACTAGGGAGGGTGGAGCGTGAGGGTCATGTCGTGTTGGGTCAGAAACTGCTGGACACTCGATGTGGGGTGGGTAGGTGTGTTGTCACAGTGGAAGAACCCGTCACCTGGTGGCCACAGGGGATAATTAAGAGGATAATTTATTAATTATCCTTTTATGACGTTTTTCTTATTTACTATTTTAATCAAATATATATAGTTACACATAACAGCAACCTCAGCCTTGAAAAATGAATTTTCTTGTTATTCCAGAGAAAATATATGGCAAAATAAATCTGTGTTTCTCCAGATAACTTTTAAAGATGATTCTTCTTTAGATGAACAAAATTGAGACACTTAGAGGTAATAACAACTCTCTCACTCCACTGACTGGTGAGATAAAGTTGTGAACTCTAGCCTTTATCTGGATAATCAATGGATTCCATCTTAAATTGGTAAAGGAATGGTAAATGTTTTACATCATTTACAGCAATTAATAATATCCAAGACAGTGAAGTCTGTCTGATTCCTAAGTTATCCATGTAAGTTAAAACCTAAAGAGATTGCTGAATAGCATTGTAATTTATTCCACGGAAACTGTCTCTAAATATATTTCTGCAGGGAAATTGTCAGTAATTCTCATTGCGATCATGGACCAATAACTTCAGGGTTTTTGATTTTTAAAACGTTATAGCAGATGAAAGTTGGAATCAGGTTAAAAGGTGGCAGAAGCTTGTAGCTGTAAATAAAATTGTGTATCTCAGTGTCATTGACATATTTTGGATTAATTTAATTCAGCTGGGAAATAATTTTGGCATCATGATTCATGAACAGAAGGAAAACATTTAAAGTTTAGATTAACCCACACACTGTGCCAGGTGCATTCACACACACAAAGGTAAGCACAGTCTCTGGTGTGGAATTATTATGATGTTATATTATTTTTTATGTTTGACTACATAAGGATTTGCTGACCCAAGACCACGTGCACTTAGCACAGTTCGTCAAACTAATATTGTTGACGCTTCCAGAAGCTACAGAGTAGCCATCTCAGGCATCCCTTGGGGGAGTCTTGTGAGGACAGGGGCTGAGAAGCCCATCGTAGCCATTTGCTGATTCTTGGTTCTCTTTTCCCCATGCAGGTCTAGCCAGAGCCAAGTCAGTTCCCACAAAAACCTACTCAAATGAAGTTGTCACGCTGTGGTACCGGCCCCCTGATGTGCTGCTGGGTTCCTCAGAGTACTCAACACAGATTGACATGTGGTAAGTGTCACAGGTGCTGTTGCCATTTATAACTTCGAAGGGATGTAGCTGTTAGCACAGGGCATGTTGGTGAGTATTTGACTTTTAGGCAGTATTCTCTTGAAGAGCCGTAGCACAGGCTGTGATTGGTAAGAGTTCTGGCGTGGAAGTAAGGTCGCACCTACGCTGAAATGCCAGGTCTGCTGTTTGTGACTGTGTGACGGCCTGTTCACATCACTGGTGTGTGCCTCAGTTTCCTCATCTGAGGGAGAGTAACCGTGACGACTTGAAAGTTCTTTGGACAGTGTTAGGACTAGTGAGCTAGCACGCGATAGCACTCAGAAGAGTGTCTGATACCTAGTAACTTACAAGAATTATTATTTGTTTAATCATTGAATACTCATCAAACTCTATCTGCTTTACATTGAACTGAAAGTAACAACATATCAGTGTCATCTTTCACACATCCCTTTGGTGACGACACTCCTCTGCTCAAACACCTTTGTGGCCACTCATCCGTAGCCTACAGAATACAGTTAGTTTCTCAGTCTCATACTGAAGGAGTTCTGTGAGATGGCTCTAAACTACCCTTCCGGCTTACTTTAGGCTGTTTCTTAACTCAGACGTTCCATCTACTAAATGCTTCAAAAATAACCTGGACTTTCCCACCTTTGCTCTTGTTGTTCATGCCATTCCACCCGTCTGGAACTGACTGTGGTCTCCAGCCAGAGCTGGCCCTGGTTACCTTCAGAACACAGCTTTTCATGAAGCCTCTCCTGAATGCATCCTAGCCTCAGTGGAAACTCCTTCCTCTGAACTGTTACATGCAGTTTGTACTCTTCATGTGGTAATAAGTCACATGATGACTTTTGTGGTAAAATCTTGTTTCATACAGCACTTTTTTCTTTCTAAAGTTTCACTTTATAAATTGTGGCAGGACACTCAGTTTATGTTCTGACCAATTTTAAGGGTACGGTCCCGAGACGTTACATGCATTTGCATGGTTGTGTAGCCTCCCCCAGAACCTCTTCATCTGGCAGGACTGGAATTCCCACACCCATTAAACATCTCCTCCCACTCCCCACTCCTCCCCCTCTGCTGGCAGCCATCATTCTGCTTTTTGCCTCTGAGTGTTTGACTACCCTAAGTTCTTCGTGTGAGTGGACTCATACAGTCTCTGTCCTCTTGTCCTGGCTTACTGCACTCAAGGTTCATCCATGTGGTAGCATGTGTCAGGCTTTCCTCCCTTCAAAGACTGAATTATGTTTAATTTGTGTAAATACCACATCTTGCGGATCCACGTATCTGTCTGTGGACACTTGGGCTGCTTCCCTCTCTTGGCTGTCGTGAATGATGCTGCTTTGGACACAGGCGCGCCAATATCTCTTGGGGACCCTGCTTTCACTTCCTTTGGGCATACACCCAGAAGCGGAATTGCTGTATCGTATGCTTGTTCTGTTTGTACTTCTGAGAGGAGCCGTATCAGTTTACTTTCTGTGTAACACTTAACATGTACAATTAAGTTGTATGTGCAGTTTCTAGATGTTGAGCCCTTTAATGGAAGGCCCGTGTCTTAAGCTCTTCCTTCTCTTGCATACAACACACACATTCTCTCCCCCCCCCCCCCCGCTCGGCTCCCGCCATCAGAATGTCTTCAGCCGTCAAGATCTCTCGCTTTGGGTTTGCTCCTTTCTGTCTAGCCCTTTCAGTTCATGTCTCCACTGTGCCGCTACATCAGGACTCGGTGAGATGATAATTCGTGCACTTAGAAGCAGTTTCTAACACCCAGGAAGCACACAGTCATGGTTAGCTGTTGCTAGTGTTCTTCAAGGAGTGTGCAAAGGAGAATGGGACATTTTAAGCGGTAAAAAAAAGGTTGTAGCAACATGGAAGTGGTGACCAGTAGGGAAAATGGATCTAAAATATCTTTGAAGGAGGCCTTCTTGCAGACTAGTACAAAATTCTCCAGAGGCGATCTCCAGAGAAGATTCTTATGCCTCATGGGATGTACACAGATTGCTCATTTTTTTTCTTCATGATCTGTTTTAAAGGGGTGTTGGCTGCATTTTCTTTGAAATGGCTTCTGGAAGACCTCTGTTTCCAGGATCAACTGTGGAAGATGAACTGCACTTAATTTTCCGACTGCTAGGTAACAGAAGTCTTTTCCCAGTGATTTTGCACCTACACGTTGCCTAGCTAGATAAGAGTGTGTCTTTAAAATTTAATGCTGAGACTGGCATACACAACTGTTATTTATAAGAATTACGATTGGCATAATTACTGTGAAGATAGCTCCCACTAGGTAACCTTTTCATTTATAGAGTTTTATCTTTGAAATAAAGAGTTTATGGAAGAACAGAGAAGATAAGTTTGATGGAAAATTGACCTTCGGCCTATTATTAAGGAATATTTCTAGTGTATGTCCTGTCAGCTCGGTAGGAAAAGGCCAGACATCGTGTTTATGGCATCATCGCAAAGTCCAAAAGAAGTCCCTATGTGTTTGCTATTTCTGTCATTGTGATTGCAGTGGGAATAGTTAAATCAGCTAGTAAATGTAAATTGTTCTCTGAGACACTGTCTTAGTTTAGGCTATACACACACACAACATTTTATATTTATTTACAAATGTATGTTGTTGTTTTTAATTCAGGAACTCCATCTCAGGAAACTTGGCCAGGTGTTTCTTCAAATGATGAGTTCAAGAACTACAACTTTCCAAAATACAAACCACAGCCTCTAATCAACCATGCACCCAGGTATTTTTTTTTTCTTAAGTGAATGGGGGAAAACCAGCATGGTCCTTTTCAGTCTTTTGAAGTATTAGCTACAGTGAGGATTCAGGAATAAAGCATAATGCACACATCTTTTATGTATTTTAGGATATGACTTAACTAAACTGCCTTCCTATGTCTGATTAATTTTATAATTCTGGGACCAAGCATACCAAAGTATATAAAGCTGAGCTTAAAAAAAATGAATATAGAACTATACATTTTAGAATTCTAGAGTTTATGTAGGTAGCTCCTTTTCCCAGAATGAAGACATTGATTAATACTTTATTCCATACCACAGAGACCATAGTGAAATTTCTGTTTGGCTTTCTACAGAACTGCCCTGTGTTTCCTTCCAGAGCCTTTAGAAGTGCTATATAAGTAAAACCTTGGCTGTGACACAAAGAGACCTACCAGTATTTTGACTGGTGTTCATGGCGGGATTTGTATTTGAAGAATATTAACTCTTTCTGATCCCTTAGCAAAACATAACATCCTAAATGTTTGCCATTCCATGAATGTTTCTTCTCAGATCTACCTCAGAGCCATCCAAGATGCTACCATTAAAATTTGAGCTAGAACACTTTAACTGGTGGGGTGTATTGCCCATTCAGGAGATGGTGTAGACTGACTAACCTGTGAGACTGCCATTCTCAAGGTTTCCTTTACAAAAATATAAAAGTCACCAGGATTCCAGAGAAAGCATCATCTGTTTGAACCCAGAGCCACTGGCAGCCTCGTGTGGCTACACGCATACTCTGCTCCCACTCACTCTTGGGCTGAAAAGGAGCCGCAGAACCATCCAACCCTCAGATTGTTTTAAAGTGTTGAC
Source organism: Cephalopachus bancanus (assembly GCA_027257055.1). Classification (NCBI taxonomy): domain Eukaryota; kingdom Metazoa; phylum Chordata; class Mammalia; order Primates; family Tarsiidae; genus Cephalopachus; species Cephalopachus bancanus. The sequence goes on from JAPVLO010000090.1 coordinate 5,461,675, forward strand.
GATCATCGGGTGTTCTTGTTGTTGCGATAGACATTGGTACATTTCTAACTAGACTGTCTCAGAAAGAAGCACGAAGTGTGTGGGGCTTCTCGTCTGTGTCTCCCCCAAGGAGTGTGCACTGTGTTTTTGTCCTTTTTTTTTTTTTTTTTTTTTTTGAGTTGGAGTCTCACTCTGTCGCGCAGACTGGGGTGCAGTGGCCACCGCAGCCTCAACCCGCTGGGCTCCGGCGATCCTTCCACCTCAGCCTTCCGAGGAGCCGGAATTATAGGCGCGCGCTACCATGCCCGACTGATTTTTTGATTTATTGTAGAGATGAGGTCTCGCCTGCCCAGGCGGGTCTCGAACCAGCGGACTCAGGCAGTCCTCTCACCCCAGCCTCCCAAAGGCGTGGGATTACAGACTGAGCCACCGAGCCCGGCTGTGTTTTTGTCTTTTAATTAATGCTTGCTGTTGATGACGTTCAGTGTAGAAGGTTGAAGCTCTCCCCTGAAGCCGATTCTCCATAACCAGCATGCTCTGGTTGTGCACTGGAATGGTACACTAGCAGGTCCTGAGGCTGGAGGGTGTCTGGCCGCAGCGTCCACAGGGCCCATTGAGAGCCCTCAGAGGAAAGCATTCCTTCATTCCCAGCTGTGCTTTTGCCAGTGAAGGACAGTGGAAAACAGAACTTGTCACTTCTGATCAAGAGGTCATCCCGTGAAGATAATGCCGAACCCTGTGCATTATATTAATTTCATCCTGATGCTTATCTGTCTTCATTTACAATATCATTGATTTTTGTGGCCCTGATTAATGATGTTTTATGAAGTAATTGTGGCTTTTTTTAATTGAACTTGATACCTTGTAGTGCCCAGTGCAGAGCAGACTCCTTGTGAAATTTGTTGAGTGACTCATCTCTGTTTATCTTGGGCCACAGTGGTCCATGTTGGGTTTGCTTGTTCTGTTTTCACCTGCATAGTAGGAAATTATGCTCTTACATGCTTGCCTTCTGTGAAGCGCTGTGAACATGGATGTAATATTTAAGCTTTCCTTATACTAGAGGCAGAATGGAAATTTTTGAAAAATTATACAATTTTGACAATTAATTTGTTCTTGAATATTGAAAATTCAGATGGAAGCCCAGTTCCTTATGGTCTGTTCTCAAGTGGCAAGATAAGTCTTCTAAGGCTAAAACGGACTTGAGTCTGTTTGAAGGCAACGGGTGGCTGTTTTTGAGCACCTAAATTCAGCAGGCTAAAAAGAGTTGGATCTGAAACATTTCTGTCAGCTGAAAGAGAATAAATGGCTCTTGTTTTTGTTGTTTATAGGTTAGACTCTGAAGGAATTGAGTTGATAACAAAATTTCTTCAGGTAAGTCATATCTTATTTTGCAATTGTTAAATAAGTGGTTGAGCCTCAGTTTCCACATCTGTAGAACGGAGTCAGTCATACCACCCTCAGTGATTGTTAATGACAAGATTATGTATAGTAGTAACTTGCATTCTTAAGGCCATGCTCAAAGTAAGAGAAACGGTGGCTTCTCTTAGCATGTGTGGGTGTAGTCGTCTGTGGCTGGCATTGATCGGCTGTGTGGAGGTCACGCACGTTCTCTGCAGTTCACGGTCACTTCTCTTCTCCTTTCCTTGTGCTGCAGCTTTGGAGGATGCTGTGCCTCCACACACTATTCATGGTTCCCTCCGTAACAGGAGGAAGGGGAAGGGCAGCGCCAGCCACATTTCGTGCTCTTACGGCTCGGAAGCAGACGCTTCCACAGAACCCCGGCAAGGCTTTTCCCCAGTAGCATCAGCTAGCACAGGGATTGTAAGAGAGGCCGGGAACCGGGGAGCGGCTTGTCACGATTGGCCTGTGCTTAGGGCGTGGGGATGCTGGAGACACGGGCACCCAGACCAGGTCGAGGTGTGTCATCAAGGAAACACAGGACATGGGTCTTGGTGGGGACCGAAGAGTGTCTGCACAAACCTCTTGAGTCTCTCCACCAGTCCCTTGGTATTCACGAAGAAAAGAAACACCCAGGGCGGGTATTTTAATTTCCCATCCCCAGAACATACAGGGAAGGCAAAGGTAGGTTTTGGCCGAAGGCCCAGCCTTATCTTGCAGTGTGGAGCTGAGACGCCACAGTCTCGCCCGGAGCACTCCAAGCTGGTGCTTGAAAAGCTCCACCGTAGTGAGTCGTCCGGATTCGTGAGAGGAGCTCCAAGCGTGCACTTGCCTCCTCCCACTTCTCCAGAACCACTTAATGACGCGGGTCTTGACTTTCTCACAGTACGAATCTAAGAAAAGGGTTTCCGCGGAAGAGGCCATGAAACATGTGTACTTCCGAAGTCTGGGACCAAGAATACATGCTTTACCAGAAAGTAAGAGAACCCCGGGGTGCCACCCCTTCGCTTCGTTTGTCTGCAGCTGGGGACTGGCGCATATTAGGGCGTAGGGGGAGCTGGGTGTTGGCTTATAAGCCCAGGAGTCCCGCCTTCTCTGCCATCAGGAGTTCTTGGAAGGAGGTGCACGCCCTACTCCCCGGTTTTAGTTGGCTTCCTATAGCGCCGGCACCTGGCTGCTCTCGTGGGGACAGCGGCAGCTCTGAGCTCGGTGCTTCCTCCCGCCGGCTCCGCTGGATATGCCGGCCCGGCCCGGCCCGGCCCAGCCCGGCCCTGGCCTGGGCCAATCCCGCTCTGAGGCAGACTTGGTAAACATGGATGGCAAGCAAAAGCCGAGGAAGCACAGCCACACCAAAGATCGTTTTCTGGTGGAAAACATTTCCTTTTCCAGCTCCAGGGAGGACCTTCCTTGCTTGTAGCCACTCTGGCTTTATGAGAGGTGACGGCTGGCATAGTGTCAGTCACCGGGAGGGCAGCCTGCCCATTCCCGAGGAGCACTTTGACAGCTCCCCTGGGGTTTCACTCAGACGTGGAGTTAGGCGTGCAGGGAGTTCGGAGACCCTGGGGGTGAACTGCCGAGAGTGTTCCATGATCGCCTGCTCCCAGTTCCCGGGCAGCGTTGCTCACTGAGGGCTGGCAGCAGTCAGACACAAAGTAACTGGAAGAACAAAGCCCTGTGCCTTTCGCTTGGAACTTACTGGATGTTTTTAATGAAATAGTTATTTCTCTGACAGATTGGAAATGAGAGGTGACTCCTACATTTTTTTAAAATGACACTTGCGTTTCATTAGAAAATTCATCGTCTCATTCAAGTTTGGGTTCAAGGTGGACAGTTAGGGTTGTACAGGTCTCTGTTTTTCACTAAAAAATCTGAAGCTAGCTGAGGGCTGACACCTTCGTGCCATCATAAGGGGGTGGAGTGGATGCAGCCTGGGAGTGGGTCTCCCCACCCCTTGAGCCCTGACGTAGTGCGTGCAACACCTGCTTGCGGCATGCCTTGATTAAGCAGGGTTGGGGAAGAGGCCTGGAAGGGGAGTCTCTTCCCTTCGTTTTCTCTCCTCAACATTGGGACAAAAAGAAAACTCCCAAGGTGGGGCTGTGACCGTGTGAGATGGTCTCCTGTGAGTCCGTGTGCATGTTTCCAGCATGTGTCTGTAGATGGGTTGTGTTTGCTTAGTGACTTGAGACCGTCACCTGACGACTTTTGTCTGTGCATTTTAGGTGTGTCAATATTCAGTTTGAAAGAGATTCAGTTGCAAAAGGACCCGGGTTTTCGAAATTCTTCCTATCCAGAGACAGGTGTGTTTGTCATAAACCATTTCACGTGTCGATCATGAATTTTGCCTGGAGCCAAGCTTTTGGTGTGTAAATTGATCAGTAAGTTTATCGATGTCAAAACCAGTGTACAGTGCATTCCACAGCTGTCTGTTAGCATTGCACGCACTCACTTTTCTGTATGATGTGGGCAGCTCAGTAGACCTTCAGAGAGATCTGACTCAGTCAAGTCAGGGATCCTGAAAGCTGCGGATGGCACAGAAACCTTTACAGGTGACCTGGCTCGATCACGGCACTCGCCGTCCCTGGCCTCTGAGGAGAAGACACGCCTTGTGCTCCCTTAGTCACCAGGCTCGTCACTCGGAAGCATAGAAGCTGTAGCCTGGCCCTCGGCAGAAGGGTCGTGTAAGACGTGCCGCTCATGCTTGCCGTGGAACAGTAGCTTCTGCTGGTGGGAACGGTGGCTTCCTAGTCACCAAGTGCTGTGTGTGGGATGACACTGAGCCTTGAACTGCCTCATAAGATGACTTTATATTTTAGGACACGGGAAGAACAGAAGACAGAGCATGCTCTTTTAAGTCTGATAACATGGTTTCAAGCCAGCCCCCCGCCTTTCTTACCAATCACGGACTCAGATCTGAAGGCAGTTCTCTGCTTTGGTGGACTTGGAATCTCCGTTTGTCTACACTGTCCTCTTCACAGCGGAGTCTTTTATTTCAGCCCTGCAGATGGTTTTTATATTTGTTGTCACAGTGTGACAATTTTTTGTACAGTCGGTTTTAAGGTCTACTCTGCCATTAGAGCCAGTAGGTTACAGCTATCAATGTAACTGTAGCTGCATTTTTTGTGCAGGACTGAGAAACACAGTGCATTATTTATTGCGGAATCATTGCTGCTAAGTAACTACTGTCTGTTTATTTAACTCAACAATTGAATGCCTGAAGAAGTTGCAGTGGCTTTATTATATGTGAACGCATCTGTTTCTCCTCACGAATTGTTTTACTGCTGCATTTTTGTTTGTTTGTTTATGTTTTTAAAATTAAACTGCATTGTTTCCTGGAATGTAGATTTAGCTTTGCTTAACAGTAAAATAAGTGAGCCATCTTGACACTCTGAGTTCCTGCTACGTGATTTTGTACTGAACATTGGCAGAGGTGAGAAGCACATATGTTGAGGTCAGCATGGGATGCGGAAGTCGGTTCAAGCAATTGACTACCTGACCCACCTGGGGATCTCACGTCAGACACCAGTAAATTGGAGCACCAGAGTTATTTATGTTTACCTATTCCTCACTTTAGAGGTGTCTGCTGCATATTACTGTATATTTGTGTACTGATACACTTACCTATTTCACATTGTGTTTTAATTTAGTTAAAACTTAACCATCTAGGTCCATCCAAACATGAAAGGTTTTGCTTTTGTTTGTTTTAAGTACATTTCTTTTATTGGAAAGGATGATACTTCATTGAGGAACAATTTACTTCATTTGGGGGCTGTGTGTGTTTCAATAGTGTTCACTTGGAATCAGCTGAAATTTGTAATATGTCTTTGAAATGAGCTATTATAAATTACAAGTCAGAGAAATGAGAACTTAGAGGATCGCTTTAAAGCATTGCAGGTATTATCTGTTTTACCAGAAATACTAAATATTACAGTTTTAATCATGCATCTCTTTGAACATCCTAAACAGACTTTGGTGTTTGTAACAGTGTTTTAAGCATTTGTGTTCACTTTTAAGGACTATTTGTTTAGTGCATCTTACAAACTATTAATCTTAATTGGTATATTTTGAAATGATCATGTAAATTTTTGCCTTATATATCATGAAAATAGTCATAACTTAATTTTTTTCTTTCCTGAAACTTACTGTAAAACATTCAGGGGTCCTACCATTTCTGTTCAGGAAATCTTGTAGTTTATTGTTATTTAACAGTATTAAGTGAATTTTTGTATATTTCATTTTAACTTTATTTGTGAATAGTGATTGTGGCATGTTCGCAGGTGTTATTTTAATATTTCATGATACTGAAATTTTAATTTTTTTTTTTTTAAGAAAAACTTTCTGGAAGAAACAGATTCATGTGTAATGGTGAATATTGGACCACTACTGCTTTTCACAATTGTAAATTGGTTTTATGTTAAACTCTGTAACCTAACAAACTGCTGTTATTTCTAACTGACAGACATGTATTAATATTGTACTTCGAAGGTTATAAATATTATGTGGAAATTCCTCCATTTGTTTTGAAGTTTGTAATAACAGAATCTCCATGTTGTTAAAATGTGGCTTTGCTGAGTCGTGGTTCTTTCTGGGGAGGAAGGCTGTGCAGGTGGCTGCTGTGTGCCGTTCGTACGGTGTGAGCCCTGCGCCGCGGGCGGTGACTCCTTGTATTTGTGCCAGCCGTTGGTGTAGCAGTCTTTGCTTTCCTGTTTTAGGGTCGCACTCTCGGTTATAAAGTATCAAGTTTGTCATCTCATGGAATATATATACATTTGACTTGTTGCAAATTTGACATCGTTATTCGAATTTTTTTTTTCTTTGAGTTGGAGTCTCACTCTGTCGCCCAGACTGGAGTGCAGTGGCCGCTCCCGGCCACCGCAGCCTCGCCCTGCTGGGCTCCGGCGATCCTTCCGCCTCAGCCTTCCGAGTAGCCGGAATTACAGGCATGTGCTACCACGCCCGGCTGATTTTTTGATTTATTGTAGAGATGAGGTCTCGCTGCCCAGGCGGGTCTCGAACCCGCGGGTTCAGGCAATCCACTCACCTCAGCCTCCCAAAGGCGCGGGATTACAGGCTGACATCGTTATTCTTAAGTTTGATTCTTGCATCAAAGAGGGCAAGAAATCCATTAGTTACGTACGATTTTTATTCCTAGGAGGTCCCGGGTGTTTCTTTGTTTTGTTAAGGAATTTGGCAAGCAAACAAGGGTTTTCATTTCTGATACTTGGGCACCATTCAGCTCCTGAAACCTATACAATGAAGAGAATTGAAGCTCAGACATTTTGAACCTTGAACACTTTTGGTTCCTCTTCAACTGATAAGGTTCTTCGAGGTATGAGAAGATGCCTTCTTTGCTTTCTTTCCAAGCAGAGCTGTGAACGTCATGGGTGTGTCCCTAGGGGTATGGAGTGGAGGGGTGAATGCTTAACTTTTTTGATTGTATGTAGATATATGTCACATAAAATTTGCCATTTTAGCTATTTCTAAGGGTACAATTCAGTACCATAGCTATATTTACAAAGTTGTACCATAATTATATTTATAAAATTATATTTACAAAGTTGTATACCAGCATCTATATCCAAAGTTTTTCATTACTCCAAACAGAAACTCTGAACCCATTAAGAAATATTTCCCATTTCCCCTCCCCCAGCTCCCAGTAACCTCTGACCTACTTTCTTTCTCTCTGAATTTACCTGTTGTCGCAATTTCTTGTAAGTGACTCTTACCATATTTGACCTTCTGTGTCTAGCTTATTTCATTCAGCATCCCGTCTTCACAGTTCATCTGTGCTTAGCATATATGAGAACTTCATTTCCCGGTATGGCTGAATCATAGTCTGTGATGAATGCACACTTTTTTTATCCATTCATTCACTGGACACTGGGATTTTCTGCCTTGCCTTCTGTGAACAGTGCTGCTGTGAACTTTGCTTACAAACATCTGTGGAGTCCTTCTTTTCAGTTATTTGGGTTTCTGTACGCCCTGAAGTGGAGTTGCTGGGCTGTATTTATATTCCCAGTAATCATGTATGATGGGTCCCTTTCTCATCATGAAAATGGTCATAACTTAATTTTTTTCCTGAAACGTAACTCTGTATCTTCACTCTAATAGGTGTGAAGTAATATTGTAGTTTTGATTTACATTTACCTAATAATTAGTGAAATTAGCGTCTTTTCATTTTTTTTGTGTGGCTATTTGTATATCTTCTTTGGAGAAATGTTTATTCAAGTATCTAGAATGCAAGTGGTTTTTGTGTGTTGATTTTGTATCCTACAACTTTGCCAGATGTGTTTATTAGCTCTGACAGGCTCTTTCTGGATTTCGTTAGGGTTTTCTACCTATGGGATCATGTCTTCTCCAGGAAGAAGACAGTTTTACTTCTTCCTATCAAATTCGAATGCCGTTCATTTCTCGCTCCTCCCTAACTGCTTTGTCTAGGACTTCTAGTACTGTGCTGCTGTGAGTAGAAGTGGTAAGAGGGTCCTTGTTCTTGTTCGGATCTTAGGGGAAAAGCTTTCAGTCTTTCACCACTGAGAATGCTCTTAGCTTCCTGTGTATGGCCTTTAACAAGTTGAGGAAGCTCCTTATGTTCCTGGTTTATTGAATTTTTTTATCCTGAGAATATTGGGTTTTTGCAAATGCTTTTTGCTCCATCAGTTGAGATGATCATGCTTTTTTTTTTTTTTTAATTAAGAAAGGTAAATTTATTAAAAGAGCTGCGTTGTGAAGGGCCCAGTGGGCAGGCAGCAGCAAGAACGTCTACTGGCTGCTGCCTGTTTTCCTCATTCCTTGCTGTGCATTATATTGACTGACTTTCATATGTAAGCTCCTCTCACGTTCCTGGGATAAACCTCACTTGCTTATTGTAGCGTATTCTCTTAATACGCTGCATCATTCAATTCTCTAGTATTGTATTAATGGCTTCTGCCTACATTCCTAAGGGATCTAGCCTGCAGTTTTCTTTTCTTGTAGTGAGTTTGTCTGGCTTTGGTGTTGGGTGATGCTGGCCTCACAGAATAAGTTAGGAAGTGTTTCCTCTTCTTTAAATTTTTTGAACAGCTTGAGGATTGATGTTGATTATTTGAATGTTTAGTAGAATTCACCAGTGAAGTCATCTGATCCTGGGCTTTGTTTGTTAGGCAGTTTTGATGAAGGATACCGTCTCCCTACTAGTTATACATTCTATTCAGATTTTTTAGTTTTTCTTGAGTCAGTTTTGATAGTTTGTGTGTTCCTAGAAATGTGTCCACTTAATCTCTGTCATACAGTTGCTCGGCATAAACCTGTTCATAGTAGTCTGTTACGGTATTATTTTTCTTTCTGTACATTCAGTAGTAATGCCACCTCTTTCTGATTTAGTGTTTTGCGTCTTTTTTTCTGACAGTCTAGCCAGGGCTTGTCAATTTTGTTGATCTAGTCAAAGAACCAACTTTTGGTTTTGTTGGCTTTCTCTTGTTTTTTTATTCTCTGTTTATCTGTACTCTTGGTTATTTCCTCTGATAGCCTTGGGTTTAATTTTCTGTTTCTCTCTTTCCTTGAGACGTAGTTAGGTTATTGACGTGGGATCTTGCTCCCTTAATGTAAGCATTTAAAGCTCTAAATTTCCCTCCCAGCACTGATTTCAGCATATTCTCTGTGTTGGCATATTGTGTTTTCCTTTCCTTTGTCTCGAAGTGTTTCCTGGTGTCTTCTGCGGCTCCTGCTTTGACTCTTGGCAGGTTAAGAGTGCGCTGCTTTGTTTCCACGTGTGTGACTGCCCCTTTTCTTTCTGTTATTGATTTCTAGTTCTCTGTCCTTGTGGTTAGAGAAGATGGTTTGCATGATTTCAGACTTTAAAATGGCTAAGACTTGGGCGGGGCACATGACATCAATAGGGGTCTCAAACCAGGTGAAGTGGCGACCGAGGGGAGGCCCAAACTTCACCTGCATGATGACCACATATGTGCCTAACCCTGAATTGCGCCCCACATCTTGACAATAAAAATTTTTTTGTCATATGGCCTGTCTTGGAGAACAGTCCATGTGCCCTTGAGAAGCGTGTCTCAGCCTCACCCAGACTGCTGGGGGGGGGGTTGGGCGTGTCCGTGGGGCCTGGTTGGCTTGTAGCGTTCAGTCCCTCTCTCTCTCTTCGCCTTCCCTCCGGTTCTTTGTCTGTTCCTGAACGTGGGGTATTGACACCTGACACTTGTTGCAGAACGGTCTCCTTCTTCCACTCAGTCCATGCAGGGGAATCCTTGTGGCCAGCAGGCTGAGGGGTCACGTCTTTTGTCCATCCTGCTAGTCTTTGCCTACTCATTGGAGACTTTGAGCCATGTATGTTTATAGCAGTAACCGCACACAGGCCTCTGCCCTGGCTGGTGGTTTTCTGTGTGTCTCACGTGCTTCTGTTTTTCGGTCTCCCTGCACAGCCTTATTTGGCATCTAGGCAGGTTTGTGCAGTGTACATCTTTTGGTTATTTTCAGTTCACAGCATTGTGGAAGGGTTATCCCCAAACAGAATCTGTTGGAATCCGCTGCGTCTAATGTCAGTGGTTCTGTTGTTTACACATTCTAAGCTAGACTCTTTCATGGATTCTGCCGGACGTGTCCATCCATATCAAATGTTAGGTGACAGCACAGGCCGTGGCAGCCGCCAAGGGATCTGCACACCTCAGTGTGTTCTAACCCTGGCGTCTCAGGGCTTGGCATGTGTTACTTGAGACCCACAGAGGAAGGGACACGCGTCCCTGCTGTTCAGCTGGAACTGGAGCTTGAGTTCAGATTCTGGATTTGAGAGGCTGGTTTCCCTCTCGGCCATCACTCCTGACTGAGGTTGACAGTCTGTGTCCATCTCTGACCTAGGAAAACACTGAAGGTTCCCAGTTTTTATTAGACTAAAACAGAAAGACTGTGGCCAAGTTGCTGATATAAAACTGCTTTGATTAGAAAAGAATATAGATTTTGATCTGTGGTGATGGGGGACTTGGTCCTGGTGGGTTTGGAAAACTGTTTCTGGAAGGTCACCCCCTCAGAAGCCCTGGCTGAAGCCTCTGTTGGCGGTGTCGGGGTGTGCAGGTGTGTGCTGTGAGGGGACGGAGGGACACGGGCTGGGGTAGCATCCTGGCGCGGCTCCTTTCCCCTTGAGCTGCCGCAGCCGTGATGCAAAGGATGTCCGGGGTAGCCCAGGAAGTGGCCGTGAGGGGCCACGCACTGTCGGGGCCACGCAGCACTCGCAAGGGTCTGAGGAAGGCTTGGTGTCGGCAGCAGCTGGGTTCCCAGGTTGGCACCACGGGGCCCTGGCGATGGCGTGGAACCTTCGTGCACTCTTGGGACTGTGCGACACGCTGAGGGTTTCGGAGTCTTTCCTAAGACAGCACTGGGGGAAACGTCGCCACGTCCCCCGCGGCGCTGACGAGAGCGCCACATGCCTGCAGCAGAAGCGTTTCCAGGGTCGGCCTCGTCCTCTTCCTCCGTGGGGTGTGTGTGGCCAGTCGTCCGGTGGCCACGGCCGCTTGCTGCCGCTGGGCCCCGCAGCCCGGCTCCGGGGCATGCTCACACGCTGTCTTCCAGAAACCGCCGACGGTGCCGAGGGCACTGGGTGGGGCCCAGCCTGCTGCGGTGCCCCTCCCGCCCTGAGCCTGGCTGGGCCCGGAAGCCCCTCCAGCCTCTGGACTCCGCCAGGCCTCGCGCCGCCGTCTGGGGATGGCGAGCTGCAGCCCCGGGTCCCAGGCGGCCTGCACGCTCCCCAACCGCAAAGCCGCGTCTGCGCGCTCCGCGCTCCGGCCCCCTTCCCTGCTGCTCTTCCTCACCCCGGGGGTCTCGGCTTCTGGACTTGTGTCTTCCAGAAAGCCCTCTGGCTCCCCCAGCCTGGACCCGGCTCCCCCAGCAGCAGCCTTCCCTGTGCTGCGACGCGGACTCACTCCCCTCCCCTCCCCTCACTCAGCCGGAAGCTCCGGGGTGGGCATGAGACCTGCCCACCTCTGGACCCCCGTGCCTGGGAAGCAGTCATGTTTGTTGACGGACTAGGGCACGTGTGCCTGAAGACATTTCGAGTTGTAAGTAATCATTGTCAGCAGTGTCATACGTGAACGTACACACACACACACACACACACACACACACACACACAATTTTCTTGTTTTGAGTTAGGGACTCCGTCGCCCAGGCTGGTGTACAGTGGCATGATCACGATCCAGTCATGGCTCATGGCGGCCTTGACCTCCTGGACTCGGCAGTCATTCCCCCTCAGCATCCCAAGTAACTGGGACTACAGGTGTGCTCCAGCACACCTGGCTGTGCTGCCCAGGCTGGTCTTGAACTCCGGGGCTCAAGCAGTCCTCCCACCTCAGCCTCCCAAAGTGCCAAGATGACAGGCATGTACTACCGTGCCCAGCCAGCTATGTCATAGTAACTCGAATGTGTTCATTCTCTCTGAACGACCCAAAGGTAAATGGGAAAATCCACAGTGGGTGATAGGAACTTCTTCTTCCTAGCAGGCTAAAAGCCCTAACTCTAGAGACTTGGGACTAGCCGGTCCTTAAGCTGTTCTCGCAGGCACACTCACGCCACCGGGGAATGGGACTGGGACAGCACCAATACCGGGGCAGTCTAGGCTGGGCGGCTTCTCGGTGACTGAAATCTGCTCTCGGAGAGAACGGGGATGCAGCCACCATGCGTGTCTCGGGGCTCACACGTGCCAGGCTGTCTGTGTGAAGGCCGGGATGGCAGGTCACAGCCTTCAAGTCCTGGAAGTAAAGATCACGGTCTCGGGATCCCCGTGCTGTCTGCACTGGGCTCACCCCGCGACCTCAGCCGGCACCACACGGGGCCTCGATCTCTTCCTCTGCCAGAGGGCCTGGAACAGCCCCTCCCTGTGGGGCTGCCGCGGAGACGGGATGAAGTCGCCAGAGGACCGTGGGCGGGACGGTGCCTGGCCGTCAGGGGGTCTGGGAGTGGCTGCTGTCATCCGCGAAGTCACACCATCCCCCAAGGAGAGGCCGCCCAGCTCCTCAGAGGCGCCTGAGCACATGCCCCCTGCAGGCCAGGGGTGCCTGGTCACGGAAGGCGTGAGGAGGCGCCCCGGGCATTTATGCCAAAAGGCCTTTCCCAAAACGGATCCAGCTGAAGGTTTATGCGTAAACAGGGCCAGACAAGCATTTTACCTTTCTGAGAACAGGCAGCCCTTACTTCTGAAGGGGCACCCGGACATACTGGGCTTTAAACGTCCCTTCCGGACGTGGCGCCCTGTGCGGCTGTGACACAGTGTGTGTTCGGGGCCTCCGTCAACGCACCGTCCTCCTGCCGCCTCCCCTGCGTACACCAGCCCCCGCGGCAAACCGGGATGGAGACTGTGGGGCCGGCTGTGAGGCCCAGGGCGGGGTCGGCCCTGAGTGAGGCGGGAGGACGGCCTTTCCCGCCCTGCCTTGTGGTTCGCGTCCGATGAGCGCAAGGGCTGAAAGGACACGGGCACCTTAGCTGTTCCCTCCCCGTCAATGGGGAGCTGTTGACCGAAGAGCCGGGTCGCCTTTCAGACCCTTCCCTACCCAGGTCAGCTTCTGCCGTGGTGTTTGTTTCGGGACCCGTACTTGCAGCACGTGTTGGGATGTGGCAGCCTTTAGGGTAGATGGCAGGACTTGTCGTTGGACTCGTATGCACGTGGCAGAGCCACTTTGGGCTGTCCTGCCTGGATGGACGGAAGCCAGCCCACTTGCCTCCAAACACCTTTTGTCACAGAGTTTTTACTGACCAAAACATAACTAAAAGTCATACACACGGAAAGGAGCTCAGACCTGCAGCCTGGGAAAGGCGTGCACAGAGACCAGCGCTCAGCCGCACAGCGCGCAAGTCTCCAGCCACGGCAGCCCAACACAGCCTGCAGGCATGCGAGGACGAGGGTCATGTGATGCTCTCTGAAGCCTGTTTACGGAAGAATACTCTCAACACACCCACGGGGACAGCACTGTAAAGGCTCCACCCCGCACCTCTGGGAGTTCCAGTGAGTCTCGACCCATCAGAAGTTCTGACAACTGGATCTCGGTGTAAGTCAGTCACGGTTGGAAGAAGGAAAACAGAAGCCAGCGTTCTAGTCACGTGAATGCTCCCGTCCGCACTGACGGTAGAGACGGCTCTCGGAATCCCATTTTTGGCCGGGGTGTTTGCACATGCGCTTCCTTGAGTTTCTCAGAGAATCTTGACTGTGGATGCGTTCTGACAACACGATGTTGGATGCTCTGTGTTTCTACTAGCACATAGTTTTGCTCCCGCAGCGAGCGTGGGGAGAATGGAGCCCGCGAGCCCCATCGTGGCCAGCTGTGGCAGCTCCTGTGGGTGCTGGCCCTCACGCCCTGGGCGCTGGCGGTCACATCGGGTCCTGCTGCTCCCCGCAGCCCTGGAGGGCGACCGGTCCCATCGCTCCCCGTGTCTCGGAGGCGCTGCTAAGCCCTAGAGGGGTGACGGTGTCTGCCGTGGACTCAGAGCCCCTGCCTGGCTTCAGAGTCAGGCACGCTCGCGTGCGGCTGCCACGTGCAGGCCTCCCCTCCCGAGTGCACGGCCCCAGAGGCCGGCTTCAGGGAAGCCTCGGGTGTGCACACGTCCAGCAGCACGCTGGGTGTCCTCGAATGTGGAAAACTGGCTTTCACAGACCTCGTGCTTTACCCCTGCTTGTCTTCCTGCCACTTAATGCCTATGTTCGATCAATTGTTTAGTCACATCTCCAGCTGGCTTTTCTCCTTGTAGTTAAGGGCTATAACTAACCTGACCTGGAATTTGGAGCCGGGTGCGCCCCGGTGCTGTGTCGCACCCGGGCGTGGTCCCTGAGGGGCCTGCAGCAAGGCTCCCCAGCGCCCCATTTCCTTCCTTCTCGCCGCCGGCGAGGGACACGGAGCAGCGTGCCCTGCTTCACGATGCCCCCGTCACATGCTCTGCATTCCAGCACATGCGGTGAGTGCCCATCCACACGAGCCTCCGGGTGTCAGGAGCCACTCCTCACGCTGGGCGTCGTTGCCATCTGCGAGCCTCTTCCAGGCATTCGGCTTCCAGATGTTCAGAAAGTTCCAGGGCCTGAGCGCTCGACGCCCGCGAACGCCGAGGTCTCGCAGCCGGGCGTCCTGCGGAAAGCTGGGAGCCGAGGGCCGAGGGCAGGAGCCTGCAGCCGTCCAGCCTGGGCGTCGCCGGGGAGGAGTCCCCACGAGCCCATAAACGGACGGCGGGGAGGCCAGCCTCAAAGAGCTCGCTTTTTAAGAAACGCACTTTAGAGGATTTGGTTTGGTGAATGTTTATTGTCTAAATATGGCTGAGTTTATTCTTATAAAAACATTACTTGGACATTACGTTTACGAGTTTCGGTTTAGAAGTGGCTCTAAGGCAATCCGTATACAACCGAAAGCAGGAAAGCAAAGTGACGGGAGTGCGCGCTCACGCCGCCCGCTTGCAAAACACAGGGACATTCTACTACAGAGCTGTTGGACACGAAGTTCCATCTTCCATTTCTCTTAACACTAAACAATATATAAGTCATTTACGTAGAACTAAATGCAGAGGAAGGCACAGCTGGTTATAGTAAAGCACAGTTAGCGTAAGCGGGATCAAGGAGAAACGCTTCACATCCTTATTAGTGATACTGAAAACCATTAAAAAAAACTCCACTGTCAACAGTGTTCAACACTTAAGAGCTAAGAGGATATAAAAACAAAAACATTAAAAATTCACTTAATGCAAAACAGAGTTCCATATATACTTGAATATATAAAAAAAACCCAGTTTTAAAATGCTGACATAAGTCTAGAATATCTGTGTTATGAAAAGTGCAAACCACATGAACAGGGCTTCGCGTGTCCTCCGTGACACAGGGAACCTCGCCCGTGGGGACAGGTGTGTTCCGTCAGTTAGTCCGTGATCGTGGCCAGACGTCATCAGGACTTCGGAGAGCTCGAGGAAAGCAGGACGGGGGAGGCCGCTCTGTCCAGACCTGGGATGGGCACCGGCATGTGCCCGTTGAGCAGCGTGGGGAACTGGGGAGAGAGGGAGAGGCGTTAGTTCAGCCCTGCGGGAGCTCACGCGTCCCACCCCCAGGCCGACCAGCGGCCCGGCCTCGGCACCCGCCCTGGCACCGGCTGCTGGTCCGTCGTCCGGAACACTGGGAGGATGGCAGGCTGAGCTCACGCGGCGCACGTGCTGGCTGGGACCCCACGCATCACCCTGTGCGCGGAGGCCCCTGAGGAACTTGCTTCACGGGTCGCCGAAGCGTGTTCTGGTACCAGCGTTGAACGTCCCGAGCTACTCAGAATGCTGATTTGCTTTAAATGTTAAGAAAACATTTTGAAAACCATGCACCCCTCGCATAAATACTGTTATTTCAGGGATTTGCCGTCTGAGTTCAGGAGGGTTACAGAGACGATTCCCACAGCAACTTAGAAATGAAGAGTGCTTTTTACCTTAAGAGACTCAGAAGCAAAACGTCATCTTTATTTTGGAGCTGAGAAAGTCGTCTTTCTAGTTAAAAGGATGAACAATATCAGACTTTACTTAGAGCTCACCCATATGTGACAGGCTTAAAGAATGAAATTAGTTTCTGCATGGTGGTCAACTCAGTTGATCAAGGTGTGCACATTGACAAGTTTCCGGTCTGAAGCAAGTGGCCAGCTTTAATCCCAGCTGAACAAGAAGAACGCAAGGCCTCCTTGTGACCCGTGACTGCTCACAGATAGATTTTTCATCGTCTGGGATCAGTGTCAGCCGAAGCCGTCTTCCAGCCTCATTCCTATCAGGTCCTGGTCAGGTAAATATTAAGCTTCAGCACGAAATGTCACATTGCAGAGCCGGGCGCCTGTTGGAAGTACACGAGA
Source organism: Cephalopachus bancanus (assembly GCA_027257055.1). NCBI lineage: Eukaryota > Metazoa > Chordata > Mammalia > Primates > Tarsiidae > Cephalopachus > Cephalopachus bancanus. The sequence continues at coordinate 5,477,871 of JAPVLO010000090.1, forward strand.
TGCTGGTAGAACAAAGTGAGTGTACTTCCGTGGTTTTCAAGAACCTTCAGTAGCTTGTGTCTTGTGCCTTGGTTGATCAAGGCTTGTCATTTCGTTTGTCTGGGAGCTGGCACATCAGTCTTGTGAGCCATTTTTCAGATGAGAAATCCAGGTTGATGCGTCGCTGGCTGAAGCTCACGGCTCATGGCGTCGCAGCCGGGTCTGGGGCCTCTTCCCCAACCCGGGGCTGGAAGAGGAGCCGGAGCCAGCGTGGCATTTCCATTCTTCCCGCTGACTGGCGTGTTCTGGGTTTTGTCCACCTTGTTAATGGTTCCAGCAGAATCGGCTCCGTCCTGCGGGTCTCTCTGCTTTTGATCCCGCCCTCTGCTCCACTTCTGTGCGCTTGGTGGCCACGGGGTCCGACCAGGCCTTCCTGCACTGCCTCCGGCCTGCTGTGGCTCTTTCCCTCGAGCGGCCGCGCCCCAGACTGTCCCACATCTCTGCCGCAGCGCCACGCTGGACTCCGGCCCTCCCGTGTCCCCCGGAGCTGCTCTGCACGCTCCGAGTAGGGCGTGAGGGTGGGGACACACCGGCATGGCCCAGGGCGGCCGACCGAGCACCTCCCAGCCTCGCTTCGCATCTTTGAAACAGAACAGCAGCACCAGATGAGAAGCCAGGAAGCGCCTCGGGGGTGGGGACGGCTGTGACGCTGTCTCCGAGTGGGCTCTCATCTCCCAGTCCTCCTGCCTGCCAGCTCCTGGCCCAGCCCACGTCTGCCCTCGGCCTCGCCTTCGCAGTGTCCACCCCATGTCCTGTCTCCCCTCAGCGTCCTCTCCCCGCCCTTCCTCCGTTCCGCCCTCCAGTGTCACGGGGACTCTTCCGAAACAGAGGTCTGCCCCCCCTACCTCCAGCTGATGAAGCCTCAGCAACAGTAGCAGGCCAGACCCCTCCTGGGTACGCCGTTGGAGGCCCCCAGTGGCCCGTGCCTTGCTGAGCAGACTCAGGCCCCGATCATGCGGGTCCGCTGGTCTGAGCCGTGCTCTGCTGCCTGGAAACCCTGTCCCTTCCCAGCCCGGGCTCCGCTTCCTCCCCGGCACCAGACCCAGCCCCCAGCTGGCAAGGGCAGCTCCATTCGCAGGATCCTGGCCCGTGGTTTCCCACCTGTCACCACACACGGTCCGTCCCCACGGTCCTGGACGCAGAGCACGGCAAATATTTGCTGGGCTGGGTTTGTGGAGCTCAATCACAGGACACGTTCTTAATTGGAAGCTGGATGCGCCCTGCCTTGTTTCGAGACGTGTCCCTACTGGGTACAGTCCGCGGGCTCAGACTCTCCTTCAGAAGCTGTGGTGCAGCAGAGCCGGCCACGGCCCAGCCACACAGCTCCTACGTCACCTGTGAGCCACCGGCCCGTGTTTAGTTCCGCGCAGCTGCTGGCCCGTCTGTCCTCCACTGTGGTTCCTCGGCAGCGAGGCGCACCTCCCCGGGAAGGCTGGGGTCTTCTCCCCGGCCCGGGCTCTGCAGGATGGCCTCAGCGCCCTGGTGATGGCCCTGGCAATCTTGCAGGCAGGGCTCAGATGTGAGTCCCTCCAGCTCTGGCTCCGACCTGCCTCCCTCCTGGTGAGGAGTTGCTCACATCGCTTCAAGTTTAGAGGCCGACTCTGTTTTTACCTTCCTCCAACACATGTGAAAGGGGCTTCTTGTTACTTTGAAAGCAAGTTGTTGGCTGGGCGCGGTGGCTCAAGCCTGTAATCCCAGCACTTTGGGAGGCTGAGGCGAGGGGAGGCCTGAGCTCACGGGTTCGAGACCCATCTGGGCAACTTGGCAAGACCTCATCTCTACAGTAAATCAAAAAATTAGCCGGGCATGGTAGCACACACCTGTAGTTCCGGCTACTTGGAAGGCTGAGGCAGAAGGATCGCCGGAGCCCAGCAGGTCAGCGCTGGGGTGGCCGTGAGCGTGCCACTGCACTCCACTCCAGCCTGGGCAGCAAAGTGAGACTCCGACTCAAAAAGTAAGTTATTTTCACTGCTTTAAAAGGGACACTGGCAAGGCGCAGTGGCTCACACCTGCAATCCAAGCTCTTTAGGAGGCCAAGGTGGGAGGATCATTTGAGCACAGGAGTTTGAGACCAGCCTGGGCAACATGGTGAGACCCCGTCTTTAAATAAAAATAATAATTTTTTTTAGGACAAAAGAGTAAAAGGGACACTGCTGACAGTAATCTGAATTTTGGAAATCTATGTATGATTGCTCTTTTGTTGTTTCCCATTTTTGAAACAGCTTTCACTTCTGAGCACACTCAGTCGCTCTCTCCCAGGACAAGCAGTCCTGTTGACAAGGTAAAGGTGTTTCCTCCATCAGCGAGCAGAGGACCAGTGCCTGCCTGTCGCCAGGTTGTGTCCTGCGGGGCTCCCGGGAGAGCAGGTGCATGTGCTGGAGCTGAACGGGAACTCCCGTGCATGCCTCTGGGCACCGAGCTTCTGCAGAACTGCAGGGGTGAGTCGAGTGGGCGGCTGCCGGACGCCCCCCTGGGTGCTGAGCCAGAAGCCTCACGAGGAACGGGAGAGAAGTCGGGGAAGGTCCAGCCCAGACCTGCTGGCCTGGAGCCCGGGCGGGCCCTGCGTCTTCAGCACACCCTGCGGTGACCGTGCCTGGCCTGGACTGGCCGGGCCACACTTGCACTGAGGAGAGGGTGTATGTGTGTCCCAGCCTGGGATCCTGGCAGAGCGCAGCCACCTTGATTACGTCGGAAGTACTGAGCCGGTGAAGGCCTCGAAGGTGAGGATTCCCAGCTGGGGGCAGAGTTCCCAGGCAGGAGGGGCGCGAGAGGCCTCCGCCACGTGGCAGCCCCTGCCCTGCGGTGCTCCCAGGTCACCGCCTCAATCCTAGAACACTCTGTCCCACGCCCAAGCCGTCTGGACATGAGGGTTTTACCCCCCATGCAGGGCGTGCCTTCTTTGTGGAAATCCTCCCCAACACATTTGTGCTACTGAAAGCCAGCAGACAGGGCTATTTCTAGCTTTTGTTTTCCAGCCCAAGTTGACGTGGTTGAAAGCCACCGGGTGGCTGTGTGTGACCACAGCTCGGCTCTTCTTATGGGAACAGGGCCAGGAGTGGTGGGTGAGTCCAGGGTAAGCCACCTCCTGTCACCCAGCCCCACGGGAAGCCAGAGGCAGGACGGCGCGAGAGCCATGTATGCAGCTCCTCCCATGAGACACCACGCCAGCGGGCAGAGGGTCCCTGGCAGACATCACTCTGAGCCAGGCGCCCGTTGCGGTGAGCCCCGACCCTTCTAGCTGTCTCTGCTTTCCCGTGGACAGGCAGCAGCCCAGCACACCCGAGAGCCGTGCCCTGTGCCGTCGCCTCGGTCCCTGGAGGCCTGCAGTCCAGGGAGACGCTGGGTCTGCAGGTGGCCTGGCTGTGGGGTGCTCAGGGCCACGTGGGGGGCTGCGCGGGCCGAGACGGGCAGAAGGGGAGGGCTGAGGCGCTGGCCTGCGTCCCAACTCGCACCTGTCTCTGGGCTCACCGCCCCCCATCGCCCTGACCAGCGAGGCGTCTCTTGGGGCTCGGGCGGGATGCAGTCCGGTGTGTGTGAGCGGGGCCCCGGGGGATGGAGCCACGCCTGCCGTGCTTTGAGCCGCTGCCCGGTGTCCCTTTCTCACTGCAGAGCCAGGAGCACGTGGCTCTGGCCTGGAGGGTGATGCTGGTAGCTCTGCCCTGGTGTGGGGACACTCCACCACCCCTGTTCATCACTTTACTTCGAGCTGCCACATTTACCAACCGTGTTACTATTTTAAAATCCAGCTGGGCACGGTGGAGCACACCTGTAATCCCAGCACTTTGGGGGACTGAGGAGGGAAGATCTCTTGAGCCCAGAAATTCAATACCAGCCTGGGCAACATAGTGAGAACTTGTCTCTACAAAAAATTAAAACACTTAAAAAATAAAAATTTTTATGAGGCTGGGCATGGTGGCTGTTGCGTATAATCCCAGCACTCTGGAAGGCCTAGGCAGGAGGATGGCTTGAGGCAACAGCCTGGGCAACATAGCAAGACCCCACCGCTACAAAAAATTTAAAAGTTTTGAAAATAACTTTTTTAAAAATAAGTAAACAGAAATAGTGTCTTTCGTGAGATTTTACCAACAATAAAGTCTCAAAAAAGAGGCCTGATTGTTGAAGTTTTGCCTCTTCATCAATGACCTGTTCCCACAGTCAGATGAAAATAAGCACACTCTTCAGGAGTGAGCTGTTCTGTGTGGATTCCTGGCGTGAGTCCACCTCCAAGGGCCACAGCCCACAGCCCGGGACATTCCCACCAAGCCCACGGCAGGCCGCCCTGCACCCACGGCAGCACAGAGGCAAGATGCCCCGGCTGTGCGCTCACCTGGAACAGCGTGTTGGGCCCCTGCATCCTGGCGGGGCTCAGCGGGGCCACGGGGCTCAGGCTGCTCCAGAAGTGGATGCCGGACAGCAGGGGGCTCGGGGTCAGGAGCAGGCCGCCGGGCGTCTGGGGAGAAAGCAGACAGGCTCGGCTGCAACCCAAGCCAGCCGCCTGCCAGGCGGCGTGCCGGGCATCGGCACAGGCAGGGGATGCGGACCGTGGCCCCCGGTGTCTCTCACAGTGTGAACCGCTCAGAGGACGGCAGCTTCGACCAGCACCTGCCTTGTCGTTCTGGCAGAACCAGGTGTGCAGCCTGCGTGGCCTCTCCCACCCGGGCCAGGCTCCACGCACAGGCAGCACAAAGGCCTAGGCCGGGTCTACTGCTCCCCTGGCCCCAGCAGACACCCATGTCACGCGCGTGCACACGCGCATATACACACACACACACACACACACACGCACGCACGCACGCACGCCACTTCCCGCCCACTGTCATCGAGGCTCTGCTCTAAGCCAGGCTGCCCAATCCCACCCAGCCATGGCTGGACTTGGAGGGCACTTTCCTGGCTGCCAGGGTGTGTGGCCACAGCTCGGGGCTGCTACGGCTCGGGACTCATAGCCAGCTGGGTGGGCCGTGGCTCTCGTGGGGGGCAGCTCCTGGTCCTGCGTGGGCTTGCCCTGGTGGGGAAGGCCTGGCAGTTCTGGTGGAGCCAGTCGGGCCTGTGCCAGCTGCAGCCCGGGCAGCCCCGCCGATGCCCACGTGTCACCCTAGCACCGCCCCAGGTCACACGGGCCGAGGAGCCCCGGGCCAGGCCTGACGGAGAGGCCCGCTCTGCTCAGCAGAAAGGAGACGTCCGGATCCCCCGGGGCTGCCAAGGGGGGCGTGCCTGCGTGCTGACCACATCGGCCACGTACCCTGCATCCAGGCACCTCTAAGGCACCAGGACCAGCCCCAGCCGGGAAGCGGCCTCCAGCCCTGGGTCAAGGCGGGCTCAAAGGATCCCCGGCCCGCAGGCCCTGCCAGGTTCCAGTCTCAGAGTCTCTGCCACCCGCCGTGTAGCCCCAGGCACATGCCTGATCTCCCGAGGCCTCAGTTTCCCTATCGGAAAATGAGAGGTTAGAAGTGCCTGCATCCTGGGGCTGTGGGAGCGTGGGCTGAGGCTCAAGCTCACGTGTGCCCGGCCACTGAGGGCTCGTGTGGGAGACTGCGCCGAGACCACACCAGAGACAGAGGACGCGTGGGCTCGGGTGCCAGAGTGAACCCGTCGTGTTGCCACGAACGAGCGAATGAGTCCGTGACGAGCATGTGTGACTCGCTTACTGTGTGGACGGGTCCCGTGTTCTAAGACACTCGGTGCGTGGGTACTGGGAGCACAACAGCCACGTCCACGCCCACCAGCTGGGGTCTGGGGGCCTCCAGATAGCCACAGGGAGGTCCCACGCCCCCGAGGAGACGGGGTCTGACCCCCAAGGCCGCAGCCTCCATCTCCGGATACCCACAGGGAGGCCCTCGGAGCCTCGAGGAGACGGGCCTGGCCGTCCTCCGAGCCGTGAGGGGTGGGAGTTCCCGGTCCCGGAATCTAACCGCCTGCCCTGCCTGGACTGGAGATGTTAGCACGCTTGCTTCCCAGGGACCCAGGACGCGTGTGGGGACAGGGCCTCCGTGCCTCCTGGGCTTCCTGTGCTGAGCCTTCCAGAAGCATGTGAGACCAGCGTCTAAGGTTCGCCCTGCCTCCCCTCCCCCAGGTTCCAGCCCCAGAGCCAGAGCTGTTGGCCGCGTCTCGGGGGAGGCCTCCGCAGGGCCCGCCTGGGTCCCCTCAGGCAGGATGGGCCTCCCTGCCTCAGCCCGCGACCCTTTGGGCCCAGACGGAGGACACCGGGGCGAGGCACCACCTCCCCAGCGAGGGCTTGTCCTGACACGCGTGGCCAGGGTGCCCGGGCCGAGCCCACCCCAGGGCCGCCTCCGTCCTCCCGCTCGGTGGTTCTCCCGCCCCACGGAGGCCACCCTGTGGGGCCAGCCGCTGCCCAGCTGCAGCCGCCCCGGGCCTCCTGCCCGACAGCTCCTCGGCCGCCTTCCTGCCTCCTTGGCCGTCGAGCACCCCGCCCCGGGGCCTCCCCAGTCTCCCCCCGGGCACTTCGCTCCTCCTGCATCCCAGGGCCCTGAGCCCACCTCCCCCGCGACCTCCACAGGTCCTGGTTCCCACCGCGGCCCGCGAAGGGGGAGAGGGAGGGCTGCCCCGCCACGGGGCCCACAGCAGCTGCAGCCTTGGCCTGGGTACCCACAGGTGGCCGCACCCGCTCTGCCCCACAGAAGCAGCGGGCAGAGTGCCGTGGGCCGGCAGGGTGCGACGGGGCAAGGAGTGCCAGGGAGTCCCTTCCTTCGGGGGACAGCCGGACCCTGACGTGCTCCACGGGGGCCTGTCCCTTGGCTCAGCGGCCACGGGCTCCACGCACTGTGGCTGCAGGAGTGGAGGAAGGGGTTCAGCACCACCAGCTCAGCAGCAGGCCCCACCCGGGGACGCCAGCCAGGGCCCGCTGGGAAGCTCTGGGGCCCCACAGAGCACGGCACTGGCTGAAGCCGTGGCTTCGGGGCCCGAGATGCGTTGACCGAGGCTGTGGCTCCAGTCAACCGAGCCGTGCTGACCGAGGCCGTGACTTCAGTGACTGAGACGTGCTGACCGAGGCCAGGTTCACTGGCCGAGACGCACTGACCAAGGTCAAGGCTTCAGTGGCTGAGACGCGCTGACCAAGGCCGAGGTTCACTGGCCAAGATGCACTGACCGGGGCTGTGGCTTCAGTGGCCGAGATGCACTGACCGAGGCCGTGGTTTCAGTGGCTAAGATGCGCTGACCAAGGCCGTGGCTTCAGTGGCCGAGACGCGCTGGCCGAGGTCGAGGCTTCAGCGGCCAAGATGTGCTGACTGAGCCTGTGGCTTCAGTGGCCGAGACACACTGAGGCCGTGGCTCCCGCGCCGAGAGGCGCAGCCCCAGCTGCCGCGACTGCCACGCTGCACAGGCGTGAGCGGGAGCGAAGGAGAGCACAGGCCAGAGGTTCCAGGGGCCCCCGGGCCGCCAGGGGCCGGCGGGGGCGGGGCTGGGGGGGAGGCGATGACACCTCGGTTGCTCCCATCTCAGGAGCTGGCACGCTCTGCCCTGCTCCTTCGCAACGGGCCAGTGTGACCCAGGACCAGGCTTGCGGTCACCATCCTCGTCCCCGCCAGGCTCCGGTGTCTGGTTCTCCGCTCCTCGTGGCCGTAGGCGCGAGCGTCTCGGGCATGACCTCTGCTGGCTACAAACTCAAGACCAAGAGTAGCCTCAGCACACTCACCCCCCACGGACATGCGTCATGGTTCTGACGCAGGCAGCGGCCATGGTGCCGGACCAGCGGGTGCGGACAGCGGGTCCTGAACCTCATGGTCGCGCTCAGGACTTCAAGGCCAGATCTGGGCCCCAAGCACGGGCCCTCAGAGACTCTGCGGGCTGGGCTCTGGCTCGCCCCAGCAGAGCTGGCGTCATGGCCGAAGGCGCCCCGCAGCTTTGGGCCTCCAGTGTACGGAGCTATGTTTACATGACTCTGTTGCCTGTTAAGCGAGCCACCGCGATACATCTAAAGAACGGTGTGCACACCTTAGTTTAAAAGGACGTCGTTGCTGACGGTCACCTGAGCCTTCCGTGAATCGTCGTCTTGCTGGTGGGAGCTCCTGCTTGATGCTGGGGGTGCTGAGGGCTGAGTCTTCAAACAAGGCGACCACGAAGTTGGCGCACGACGGAGCCTTCCTTCACAAAAGTTCTCTGTCGCGTGTGATGCTGTTGGGCATTTTACTCACAGGAGATCTTTCAAAACTGGAGTCCATCGTCCACTGGGACACGGTGGTGAGACCGCCCCAGTGGGCGCCCCAAATTCAGAAATCCCAAGTCCAAAGTGCCGGCAAACCTGACGCTTCCTGAGCGCTGACCTGGGGCTCGAGGGACTGGCCACTGAGGGTGCGGGCTTCCGGCCTTCAGCGGGGGCCCCCCACCATCTCATCACAGATGCCCCCAAGCTGAGGAACCCAGAACACTCCCAGGCCAAGCCTGCCTCAGACGTGGCACTCAGTCCGTGCCACGCCACTGGGCTGTGGGGACGAACCAGGTCACGTGTGCAGTGTTAGGATGCCGGCACGCGTGCCTTGAGGGGCCTGACCCACGTGTCTGGGGCACCCGGCCCGCGTGCGCGGAGGGTCCTCGGCCTACACGTGGAAGGACTCCTGGCCCTTGTGATGCCCGCACACCCAACGCTGCAGCCACGAATGGTGAGGACAAGGGCGAAGGCGCGGGATGGGGCGGGGAGGCGTGGAGGGAGCCGCCCTCGAGGGCGCCCGCCCATGCCGCCAGCTCCCGGCGATGGTGTCAGAGGGCTTGTGGCCACCACTCATCCCCGTCGTCACGACCCGCCCCACGGGCACGGGCCTGGCTCGGGGGCAGCGGCCCGGCTCCCTCAAGGACACAGGCGTCCAGGAGCCGGGTCAGGGGCGCGACCCCCTATCCAGGGCTCTGGCCTCTGTGGACGGCGCGGCCTCCCGGGGCCTGGGGCTCCTGCCACCCTCCTTGGCTCACTTGAGCCGTGAGCACATCCGACGGCCCGACCGGGGGCCGCTTCCCCAGGCCGTGGAGACCCTCCCGCCACGCCTGCCTGCCCTCCCCACGGCCCGGGCCTCCTGGAGGACACTGCCTCCAGGGACGCGTCTCTGGGGGGCCGCGGTCCTTGTCACGGACCCCCAGCCCAGCCCCACTCCACGTGACATGCAGCAGCCGTGTCCGCCGGTGTCACGCACAGAGCCAGTCGCCTCTCCCGGGGTCCCCACCCGAAGTCACGGAGCCCAGGGCCTCCCCAGAAGTCCCGGTGGAGACGGCTCTGACGCTGAGGTGGTCCACCTCGGGCCACACCGGCCCCGGGGTGGACGGCAGCCCCTTCCCATGCACACGGGGGCGGCGGACGGTGACGGGTCCGCGGCCACAGGGCTGTCCTGGGGCGGAAGGGACCGCCGCGGCCCCCTCCCCGCGGGGCGCCGGTGACGGAGGCACTCACCTGCGCAGTGAAGAAGGCCGGCGTCAGCGAGCCCGACGGCAGGGCCGGGCTGCTGAGGGCCATGGAGCCCAGGTCGGAGCCGGACAGCACCAGCGGGGACGCTGCGATGTCCAGGCCTTTGGGCCTTTTGGCCTTGGGGGGCAGCGACGGGGGCCGGGTCTTGGCGCCCGACGACAGGTTCAGGGGCTCCAGGGCCTCCGAGTCACGGCCGGCCTCCAGGGGGAGGCCTCTGTGTTCAGCGGGGAGCGGTGAGCCGGGCGACAGGGACGGGGACCGCGAGGACGAGGGCGAGGTGGACGCCACACTGGCCGCATGGGGCCGCAGCAGCGAGGACAGCCTGGCCGAGACGGACGAGGCCAGGAGGGCGGACGCAGCGGCCTCCGGCGGCGCGGGCAGGGCCGCCAGGGGCCGGGCGGCCTGCGCGGCGCCCTTGTTGGCCACGAACCTGATCACCGTCCTGACCTCCTCGGTGGGGGCGCCGTCCTCGGGCCCGTCCGGCCGCTCGGTCTTGATGGCCCTGCGGGCCTCGGGCTGCAGCGAGTCGATGGTGAAGGCGGAGTAGAGGCCGGAGTGCAGGTACTCGTGGCGGCCGGGGCCCCGCAGCGTGGCCAGGCCGGGCCCGCGCGCCTCGCGGGCCTGCGGGGACGCCCCGCCCTCGCCGTCCCGCGGCAGCAGGCCCTCGCGGCCCGCCTCCGCCGCGTGGGGCTCCATCTTGAGGATCTCGGGGAAGGAGACGAACTTGTACACGAACTTCTGCCCGATCACCTTCTTGATGATGTTCTGCAAGCGAGAGGCGGGCGTGTCAGCGGGCCGGGCCGCGGCGGGGACGCCGGGGCGCCGGGACACGGGCGGCCGCGGACGTCTGCCGGCGGTGCCCGAGCCCTCCTGACGGCCGCGCCTGGGGAAAAGCGGGAGCCGGCCTCCGCGGAGGCTGAGGGACGAGACCGGCACCCGGCGCTGCCCGAGGCGGGCGTGGGCGTCCGCAGACCGACCGTGGCGCTCGGGGCCTCACCTGGGAAGGGAGGGTGATGGCCCGTCGCGACGCGGGAGCGGCCGCCGTTTTGGAGCCCCGACTGCGTGCCGGGACCGCCTGACCTCGGCTCACGCCGCTCGGGGCCCCGAGGGGAGGCGGAGCTGGTCCACGTCTTCACTATCTTTTCTCAGAGACAGGGTCTCGCTCTGTTGCCCAGGCTGGAGTGCAGCGGCCCGGTCACAGCTCACTGCAGCCTCAACCTGGGCTCCGGCGAGCCTCCCGCCTCTGCCTCCTGAGTAGCCGGGACCACAGGTGTGAGCCACCACAGTCAACCAATTGTGTGTGTGTGTGTGTGTGTGGAGACGTGGGTCTCACTATGTCGTCCGGGCTGGCCTGGAACGCCTGGGCTCCAGTGATCCTCCTGCCTCGGCCTTCCCAAGTGCTGGGATGACAGCATGAGGCACTGTATGTGGCCAATTCCTTTTTTTTTTTAAGAGTCGCAGTCTCACTCCGTCACCCAGTCTGGAGTGGAGTGGCACGCTCATGGACACCCAGTGTCGACCTGCTAGGCTCCAGCCATCCTTCTGCCTCAGCCTTCCAAGCAGCCAGGACTACAGATGTGTGCTACCACGCCCGGCTAATTTTTGAGTTATTGTAGAGAGGAGTCTCGCCAGGTTGCCTGGGCCGGTCTCGAACCCCTGGGCTCAGGCAATCCACTCACCTGGGCCTCCCCAAGTGCTGGGATGGCAGGTGTGAGGCACCGCACGCGACCCGTTCCTGTTTTTAAATTCAGGAAAGCATGCTCAGCTCGCTCTGGCGGCTCCCCCGCCCGTGGGAGTGCTGAGGGTCTCCTCCAGCTCTGGAGAGGGAGGACTCAGCGGAAACACCAGCCCGTGCTCCGCGTGCGGGGAAGCCTCTTAGACGGCCATTGCCACCGCCACGGCCCCTTCTGAGGTCGGGAGCCATTTTATCCTTTTATTTTTCTGCCAAGGAAGCCCCCGGAGGAAACGCCTGCCGCCCGAGGGCGTCTGGAGCCTCGTGGGAGGACGTCTCCAAGCTGCTGGGGTGCCCTGGCTCTTGTGAAGCCCAGCCTCAGCCCCGGACAGGCACGTGCGGCCCTCAGAGACGCGATGGCAGCCGGGCGGCGGCCTCGGGTGACAAGACCAACCCCGAACGCCCTGTGCACCCAGGCACACACCTTCCCACGAGCTGCCGGCCTGCCGTGTGCCCGCTCCGGCCCGAGGGCGCCCCACATGGGCACGCTGCCTGCCTCGGGCACTGTTCCTCCCAGAGCCCGGATGCAGAGGCGGCTCCGACGAGGCCTGAGAGGTCACGAGAGCAGACGGAGCGGCGACAAGCAGGGACGAGGCCGCATCGCCCCCTCACGGCCTGGGAGCGCAGGGCGGCCGGGCCGAGGCCAGGCCGGAGAGGTGGGACGCGGACAGCCCGTGTCCACCGGCCGTGGGAGCGACCTGGGGGTCCCTGAGAGGGGCCCTCCCCACCCACCCTGGAGGGCAGCACGCCACTGGGCCCTGGGGGCCCGAGTTCATGACAAGCCCTCAGCCCCGGCCCGAGCGCACCCTCCTGTCCTCCTGCACCCGTCTGAAGACCCCAGGGGAGCGAAAGGCACCCCCAAATGGTAACACTCCCTCTCCTGTCTGGGACGGGGTGACCCCGGGGAGGACACACACCACAGGACGCGCGCTCCCGGCCAGCAGCGGAGACACGGTGCCAACGAGGACGCAGAAGACCCCGGGGGGGCAGCCACGGTCAGGAGAGGACTCATCCACGCCCCGGGGAGGCTCGGGAGGGAGCCGTGTGTGGGGTGGGAGGGGGAGGCAGGGGCAGAGGACACTCAGGCGCGGGTGGGCCGCTGGCGGGACCAGGTGCCACCCGGGTGGGTCTCAGGGGGCGGCTCAGCCGCTGGAGACCTTTGTGGGTCCACGGGCCAGGGCCCGGCGGTTCCTCCTGGGGCCCCACAGACCTGACTCTGCTCCCACCTCCCTCATCCCTGAGAGCACGTCCGAGGAAGAGTCAAAGGCCGTGTGCACGCGTGTGCTGCGGAGGGCGGACACAGCCTCCCCCAGCGGCCGACCCGCAGGACGAGCTGGACAAGGGCTGCTCCCGCCCTTGCGGCCGGCTCCAGCTCTGCTGGGCCACTCCCAGTCACGGCCGCTGGCAGAGGAGGCCACGGTGCTGTCCTGCCGACCCCAGGACCACGTGCCCACCACCTGACAACGGGGCTTTTCAGTACCGAACTTTTGATCAGAGCCAGGGTCTCACTCTGCCACCCAGGATGGAGTGCAGTGCCGTGACCCAGCTCACTGCAGCCTCTAGGTCCTGGGCTCAAGGAATCCTCCTGCTTCGGCCTCCCAAGCAGCTGGACCTGCAGGCACACACCACCACGCCCACCTCACTTTTAAGCGTTTTGTAGAGACAAGGTCTCACTCTGTCGCTCAGGCTGGTCTCAGACTCCGGGCCTCGAGCGGTCCTGCTGCCCCAGCCTCCCCAGTGTGAATGGCAGGGGTTACAGGTATGAACCACCGCACCTGGCCTGAGGGTCTCAGCGATAAAGGCCCTTCCTAGGGTGCCACACCCTCTGGGCAGCCTGCCTGGACCTCAAGGCGCTGGAGGGAGGGCGGCACAGGCCACGACAGGCGAGCACTCGGGCCAGAGCTTCCGGCTGCAGGGCTGTTTCCGGCCCAGGCCTCTGCCTCCTCCCTGCATCAGGGGGACGAGGACGAGGCAGCCGTCTCTGGATGTTGCAAAGTGCCAAGGACACGCGGGAGGTGCACCCAGCACGGCGCCTCTGTCTCACGGACAGTGCCAGGACACACGAAGGCCACAAAGCGGCCTCGGCGAGTCTGCAGGGGGGTGGGCGTGGGCTAGACCAGGACCACCCCCAGCCGGGGGTCAGGACACGGTGGGACCTCTCTCCTCGGACACCCTTGCTGGAGGCCACGGGCGCCTTAGGGTCTCCTCGCCGGCTCCGCGACCCCCACCCCCGGGGCACCAGGGCGGCCTCCCCAGGGCCCTGGAGCCTGGAACCTGGGGACGTGCAGGACAGGGCGCTGGCGAGGACACCACAAGTCTGGCCTGAGCCCCGAGAGGCGGCACACACGGGCCCCGTGGAGACCAGGGCGAGAGCGGAATCGGGCTTGAGCAGCCGCACCCGAGCAGAAGCTTGCCCGCGGCCGCTGCTGACACTCAGCGCCGCCCAGCAACCAGGCGCCAGGGAGCCCGGGACCCAGCCCCCAACCCCGAGAGCAGGTCCCCAGAAAGAGGAGACGGTGGGCAGCCGCGGCCCGTTTCCAGCGGGGGCCACGCAGGCAGGGCCGCGGGGACACTGCCGGCGCTCCGCCGAGGGCGCGCCCGTCCCACCCTGCCCGCCGTCCGCCCGAGGCCCCGCCCGCCCCGCGGCGCCCACCTTGTCGTAGTAGTAGCGCAGGGCGCGGCTGAGCTTGTCGTAGTTCATGTTGGTCTTGTTCTTCCGGAGCCCCCACAGCTTGGCCACCTCCTCAGCCTTGAGCAGCTTGAACTCGCCATCGCCGGACGTCCAGCAGATGAGGTGCTCGTGCTTCTGGTCCAGCAGCAGCTGCAGCAGGAACTGCCACAGCGTGACGGCGCTCTCCATCCTGGGGACGGCGGGCGGGCGGTCAGGGCGGGGCGGGGAAGGGAGCCGGGCAGGGAGGGCGAGGCTGGGGCGGGACAGGCGGGCGGTCAGGGCGAGGGGATGGGGACAGCACGGGGGTCGGGGCGGGGACGGGGACAGGTGGGTGGTCAGGGTGAAGGTGGGGACGGGACAGGCGGACGGTGAGGCAGGGAGAGGGAACGGGACAGGCGGGCGGTCAGGGTGAAGGCTGGGGTCAGGGGACAGACAGGCGGGCAGGACGAGGGCAGGGAGGGGACAGGCGGGGAGTCAGCGCGGGGGCTGGGGACAGCGGACAGGTGGACGGTCAAAGTGAGGGCTGAAGTCAGGGCAGGTGGTCAGGGTGAGGGCAGGGACGGGACAGGCGGGCGGTCAGGGCGAGGGTGGGGAGAGGGGACGGGACAGGCAGGTGGTCAGGGTGAGGGCTGGGGTCAGGGGACAGGGATAGGCGGGCAGGGCAAGGGCAGGGAGGGGATGGGCGGGGAGTCAGGGCGAGGGCTGGGGACAGGGCGGGTGGTCAGGGAGCGGGCGGGGACGGGCGGGTCATCAGCAACGTGGGGATGGGGGAAGGGGGATGGGCGGGCGGGCGGGCAGTGCCAAGGCCGGGAAGGGGCCCCCATGTGCAGCCCACAGGTTGGACACAGTTGGACACAGAACAACACGACCCGCTGCGTTTGGCCCCACCAAACCCGGCCACGAATCGCGACCGCGCCCCTCCCCGCGAAAGCCTGAGCGGCCCAGCCCCCGAGCACGCCCGTTCCTGCCGGGCCTCCCTGCTTCTCTGGGGGCCGGCCTCCGCGCGAGACGCTGGCTCCGGGCGAGGAGGCCGTGGAGCCCCCGGGATGGCGACCGCCCCACCCCCAGCGAGTTCCCGAGGGAGGGACCTTGTCGGTGACCATCGGCCACGCGTGGCCGACCCCACCCTGGGCTCTGGACAGCGGCACCGTCGCTGGCCACGCAGGCTGAGGACTCGGTCACTGCCCATGCACGGCCCCACCCCCCCACAGCACAGGGGCTCAGCCAGGGAAGCCCACACAGCAGTGTCCTCCTCCCGCAACTCTGCTGGGGACTCTGCAAGTGCCGCTCCTCCTGCCCCCCATGCTGCTCCGCGTCTCTGGAGCCTGGCGGACTCCTGCGCATCCATCGGCACCCAGTGCGGGGCGGCCTTGCCGAGGAATTTTCCCCATTCCTAGGCAGTTTCTCAGCTTCAGTCTTGGGAGGACTCGTAGCAGTGGGCACTGATGCTGGGTGACAACCCACAGCGACAACAGTGACGTCCATCAACGTCCACGGCGTTCGGAGAGGACGGGGGGCTGGGCCTCCAGAACCGCCCCGCAGACCCACAGCCACGGCAGACGCCGCGTGGGCCCTCGTGTCCGTAGGGGTAGGACGGCCGGAGGCGCCACGGCTGGGCTGGGAGGTGGTGAGGCCCGAGGGTGGAGGCTGCTTCCGGCTGCAGAGGCCCCAACCCAGCTGAGAGAACGGGGCCCCCTGACCACAGCAAGGGGACGCGGCCATCCTGGGGGCCGGGCACAGCAGCCGGGTCAAGACAGCAGGCTTGGGGACCCAGAAGTCAGGCGGGCACTCGGAGGGTCGTCGGCCCACACCCCTGTAGCTTCACACCTTCCCTCACGCGGCCCTGGCAGGGGCTCCCAGAGGCAGACAACGCTTTTCCCTTATTATTATTACTACTAGCATCCTTTCTGGCAAGGTCTCGCACTGTCACCCAGACTGGAGTGCAGTGGCACTACCATACTTCACTGCAGCCTCCGACTCCGGGGCTCAAGCAATCCTCCTGCCTCAGCCTCCCAAGTAACTGGGCCCCTGCCACCACACTCGGCTAATTATTTTGCTTTTTCAGAGGATAAGCTCTCACTATGTTGCCCGGCTGGTCTCAAAACTCCTGGCCTCAAGCGATCCTCCTGCCTCGGCCTCCCAAAGCGCTGGGATTACAGGCGTGAGCCCCCACTGTGCACGGCCTAGACCCGTCAGCCTCAAGGACCGGGCAGTTACCAAGAGTGTCATGGCTGGGCATCCCAGGTACATACACACAACTCTCCCGTGAGCTTGTCGTGGCATCTGCACAGACGGCTCGCCGCTGGCTCCACTCAGCAGAGGCCGCCTGGGGGTATCGCGGAGGCCAAGGCTACTCCAGAGCCCACCATGCTCGGGCTGTGATGACACGGTGGGCGGGGAGGGCAGGTGGGCGGGGCTCCCCACGCAAGGAGGTCGCACATGTCTCTAGTTCCGCTCTTCCTGGGTTCTCGTGGGACGAGATCAAGCCACCCGGCGGCTGCTGTCACCCACGACCCCACCCAGCCACACGCCTCCCCAGCTGCCACTTGCCCTCTGGGTGCTGGGAGGCCGCCCCGCCCACAGCCACGGGCAGGCACAGCCTCGAAAGTTCTCCGGGAGACAAATCGAAGGGACCGTTTGTGTGCATGGATGCCCTGGTGCCCGGGCCCATCCCAAAGTCCAGCACCGGCACGAAGGCCGGGAGGCTCGCCTGAGCCCAGGAAGCCGAGGCCGCGGAGACGATCAGGGCACGGCAGCCCAGCTGGGCCGCAGGGCCAGACCCCGTCTCAGGCTCCGCCATCACCACCACCTTCAAGCAGGGTCCATCAAGGCCCTCCCGCGGACATCGGGACGAACCTGCGTTGCGGGCTTCGCGGGGCTCCGGACTGCGCGAGGGAAGCGGCGAGGCCGCAGCGGGTCCAAAAAGGGCCTGGTGAACGAGTCCCGGGCCCACGGAGGGCGTGGAAGCAGGTGCACACCAGGAGCCTGCCGAGGACCCCCGGGCTCGCGGAAGTTCCTCCCTGCAGACGCGTCCCTGCGCCGTCGGCCCCCTGCCATCAACAGGGTGGCCACAGCACATCCAAACGCAGGGACCGCATCCCCTGGGGTCCCCGCGGGCGTCCGGACAGCGCTCGGCCCCTCGCCGTAACTCAGAGCGGCTGACAGCGGACCACGTCCTCCTCTTAGAAGCGGCACAGTGGCTCTGGGTTCGAGGGGCGGTGCGCATCCCATCTGGCCGCAGGACCGGGACGCGCCTCGGCGCCCCCGCCGTGGGAGGGAGGACGGGATAAAGCACGTCCCCTCGGGGCGGTGGTGAGGGGCGAGGGCGTGCGGCTCGACGTGTGGCACCCCAGGGGGCGCAGCCGAGTATTTGAGAGTCGGCGCCAGGGGCTCCAGCCACAGGGATGCCCCACCCCGGAGCCCACCAGGGTCCAGGCCCCGTGTGTCCTCCCCGCCCTCGCCCACTGGCCAAGCACCCGAGGCCGGGCCGAGCCCCACGGAGGCCGCAGGCCAGAGGCCGGCTTGTCGGAGGACCCCCGACGGCACCACGCAAGGGTCCGTGCCCGCAGGAGGCACGGGCCCTGCACCCTTGACGCCCACTCCGGCATCCCGAGCCGGTTTTGCCACGACGCCAAGGCCGCTGCCACGGGGCCCAGGCGCTCTGGACCGCGCTGGCCGGGCTCGGCCCCAGCACTGGGTCCGCCTGGCGCCCCCGGGCGCAGCTCCCGGCGCTCGCTCCCAGGCGTCCCCGCTGCAGATCCCCCCCGCCCCAGCCCCGGGGGCGCACGCCCCGTGTCTCCTCCCGCGTGCCCAGGGGTCCCTTCCACGGTGCCCTCCGCGGGCCCCCCTGTCCCGGGGTCTCCTCGCCCGCAGCCCCTGCGCAGGCAGGTCTTCGCCTCGGCCGCCAGGTGGCGCCGGCGCCCGCGTGCGTCCCGCCCGGCGCCGAGCGCGGCCCTGCGCGCGGGGCGCCCGCCGCTTCCTCCGGCCGGGCCTGCGCTCCCGGCTGACCCGGCGGCTCGGGGAGCGGCGAGGCTGGCCGGGCCGGCGCGGGCCGTGCCCGCGGGGACCAGGGGCCGCGCGGCCCTGCGGCCCGCCGGGGAGCCGGGGAGGGCGCGGCGCGCGCCCTGCCGGGGCTGCCCGCGGGCGGGGCCGACTCGGACGCGCCTCTGCGGCCCTCGAGGCCAGGCCCCCGCCCGGCGCGGCGCGGCTGCGCGTCCGTGGCGACCCGGTCCGCGCGCAGGCGCAGCGCTGCCATCGGATGGGACGAGGCCCCGTGCCGCCTGGGCCCACGCCCGGGCCCTCCCCGGCCCGAGCAGGCCGGCTCGGACGGGACAGCCGTCGGGGGCCACCCCGGGGGCCACCCCTGCCCGCGGAGCAGGTGTGCGCAGGATGGGACGAGGCCTGCGGCCACACCCGGGTCCGCACGCGCTCCCGGAGCGCACTGGCGCGGGATGGGACGACGGCCGGGTCCCCACAGGGATCCACACCAGCTCACCACGCGGGCGCCTCGGGTGAGGGTCGCTCCGGGAGGGGCTCGCCGACGCGGAGGCCTTCCTGCGCTCCTGGGACAGGAGGCGGGGTCGCCCACGTGCGTTTCCGAGACAGGCAGGCAGGCGTGGGTTCGTGACGGCCACCACGCGGGAGACGCGCACAGGCCAAGGTCAGGCCCCCAAGCTCCTCTTGCTTACCAGCAGCGCGCACTTTCCTCAGCCACCGTCCAGGGGCTGCCTGCCTGCGTCTGTTCAAGAGCGGAGAGCAGGCGAGGCTGGTGCTGCTGGTCTCCGGCCCGCGGCGGCCAGAGGGGCTCGGCGACTCTCCCCTCCCGGGACGGAGCATGGAGACCCCCAGCCGTCGGCCGCTCCTTCCTTCAGAACCCGCGGTCCTGGGAGAATCCCAGGCCCCTCCTCTGGTCCCTGGGGGCCTGTTACACGGGGGAGTTTTCTTTGGAAAGTAAAGGCTGGCGACGGGAGCGGGGAAGGTGTCCGGGCCGGCCGCCACACCGTGGACTCCCACGTCCCCGCTCGCCCGCACGCCCAGCCGCGTGTGTCCCACGCACGCCCAGCAGCCCCCACCCATGGAGAGAGGCCTGTTCCCACCCTAGGAGGCCTTGCATGGCTACCTTTTCTGTCCCTAGCTTGCCAACTACCAAACTTTTTTTGAAAATAGAGACAGGGTCTCGCTGTGTCCCCAGGCTGGAGTGCAGTGGAGTGACCACACCTCACCGCGGCCTCAAGCTCCTGGGCTCAAGCGATCCTCCCACCTCATCCTCCCAAATCGCCAGAATTGCCGGTGGAGCCACCGCACCATCCAGAACTTCTGAGATTCCTGGCACAGTTTCTTCCTCTGGGCTTGGGAGGAAGAGGTCTCAATCAACAGTAAATTAATTTTGGGCATCCCTGGAGCACACACCCACCGCTCTGTGCCTCAAAGGAGCCAGTCAGTAGTATGGATGAGAACCCGGGACACCGTCCCACACAGTCAAAGCCTCACACAGGCCTGCGTGTCCCCTCCCGTGTCCCACAGGAAGCCCCCACAGACCCTCACCTCCTCGGGCCACCCTCAGCCCAGCACACGCCCGACCCACGGGGGCAATCAACGGAACGGGGCCAGGCGCGTCCGTGTCTCTGGCTCCTCGTGATGGGACTGCAGTGTCCACTGGGAGACTCCGGCGTGAGCCAGGGGCAGGACAGTCATTTGCTCATGCTCTTCCCAGGAGGACGGCAGACTCGCCGGGTGTCTCCTCCACCCCGACCCCATCATCTCCCGCTCGGCTGCCAGGCAGCCCTGTGGTCCACGGCCAGGGGTCCTCAGCGCCCACCTCCCCACGAGTCTCATCTTTGAAAACCTTAGGCCAGGCGCCGTGGCACACACCTGGAGTCCCGGCCGTCTGGGAGGCCGAGGCAGATGATCGCCTGAGGCCAGGAGACCAAGGCTGTGGTGAGCTAGGATTGCAGCGCTGCGCTCCAGCCGGGGCCACAGAGCGAGACTCCAACGCAAAGTAGATCAGGAAATAAAAACCTCATAAGTTTCCTGGGCAGTTAAGGGAACACGAGGCCCGCTGTTCAAAGCGGCCCACGGATCACGGGCTTGCAGGCTGCGGCTGAGCTCGTCACGGCCCTGACCCAGCCCTCGGCCCTGGCCCCTCAGCAGGCCCAGGAAGGAACCCCGAGAGGCCCGGCCCGCAGACACGCCGTCCAGGAGACCCGCCGTGTCACAGCAGCAGACCACGAGGGCAGAGGGTCTCCGGCCTGGCCAGCCCCAGGGCCCCGCAGGAGTCGTGCGGGCTCGCCCCGGGGTGGAGCCCAGAGTCCACCCCGTGGCGAGCTGCTCGCTGGGGCTGGCTCCGGCATGTCCCGCTCCCACGCGCGTCCCCAGCGCCGCCCCGGGCCAGGCCAGGCAGGAAGCTGGAGCATGGGCACAGGAAACCTGGCCGCCCACAGCCGCCCGCCTGAAATTGCAGCTCTGGTTTCGTTTTGTCTCGTGCGTCCGCTCTGTTTAACCCTCACAAGACGGCCGAGCTCCGCTTCCTGCAAGAACGCTGCCTTCCCATCCGAGAAAGCGTGGGGTCTCTTCCTCCCGGGGCAGGGCCCCTATGGGTCCACGGGGAGCACCAGGTGGGCATTCCTCCAGCAGAGGGTGGGGCCGGGAAGATGGCTCACATGTGCGACCAGAGCGCCCCGCGGGCATCAGACGGTGTGTGACACTGGACACAGCAAGGTGTTTAGGTAAATATGACGGGGACCCAGAACAGCGGGAATTACCCTCAGGAGGTCAGGCCCCTTGTGGTGTGGGCTCCCCCAGGTGAGTGTTCCAGGAACCCATCGGCCTCCGTGGGCCAGCTGGCGTGGTGCTGCGAGGCTGCATTCAGCTTCGGAGAATTTTGGGGGGGGGGATTCTTGCAACGCAGTTACGCATTTCATGACGGGTGATGTACAAGCACACCTGCCCACGCTGTGCTGAGCGTTCGGCAGTTTCTGACCAAAAACAGCAGGACCCCATGCCCCCTCCCTATTTACCGGCTCTCACCCTGAGAGACTGTCTTGTTTCCCCAGATGAAAAAGTCCCCAGAGGGAAACGTCCTGCTGACGTGGAAGAGGTGACACCAAGGACAGCAGAAGCCCTCCAAGGCGTCCACATGGACGAGTTCAAACCCTGCTGTGAGCCGTGGAAAAAAGCGTCTCCACAGGTGCACTGCATCCAGCGGGGAGCATCTGAAGGTGACTGAATTTAAACATGCAAGAATAAACACACCGGTTTTATAAATAAATTCCACTGGGGGGCTTCATATGCTTGCAAGTGGGCTGAGCTGCCTGGTGAATTTCACATGCCAGGGGTTGAAAAAGAACATGTGGAAGGCAGATATGACCACACCTTAGTACGGTCACTCTCACTGATACTCCTCAAATACATTGCTTAATATCGCAAGTACTAGGCTGAACTGCATAAGACTGCTATTTTGGCGGGTCAAAAACAGTCACATCTCAGCAGCCTCACACACTCAACCTAACACACAACCTCACGCACAGAAGAGATGTGCGCACACACGCGCATGTGCACAAGCATCCCCAAGGCAGTGTCTTCCCTATGAGAATCTAAAATCCTCTAGGGAAAAAAAAATATGTATTTATACAAGACGCACGTAGTTTCCACAGGGACCGGAAAACTCTAAGACACTTTATAGATTCCAAAGCAAGACCCCTGTCCTCAGGACGCGTGGGCTCCACCTCCGCCACCAGCCATGCTGAGATGCCACGGAATCCTAGAGTGGGGTGCAGAGGCCCAAAACCCATGGCCTCGTTAAACAGGGCTCCTCTTTTGAATGCGAACGCTCGATGGCCACTCACGAGGGGCCGGGCACTGCTGAGTGCTTTCTTCATGCCGCCTGGGTGGAATGCCCCGCCTGCTGGGCCCGCGAGCCGACGGGGACGCGGGGGTGGGCGAGGTGCACACAGCATGGGAGCAAATGGGCCACAGAGCCCCACGCCCAGGGCGCCTGCTCCCAAGTCCAGGATCGTCATCACCACTCGTGTGTCTCAGCAGAGGCCTCGTTTATTTCTTTATATTTTGGGAGAGGGTCTTACTAAGTTCCCAGGCTGGCCTCAGACTCCGGACCTCTAGTGACCCTCCGGTCTCAGCCTCCTGCGTAGCTGGGACTCCAGGCACATGCCACCTTTTGAAAGTTAGAACTCCTGGCCTTAAGCCGTCCTCCTGCCTTGGCCTCCCAAAGTGCTGCGATTCCAGGCACAAGCCACCGTGCCGGCTTCAAGACCTTCTCACGTGCACCCCTCACTACTGCTGAGAGAGACGTCTCGCTGGGATGGGACAGCCGACGAGGAATCAGATCGGGAGCCTCCCTTGTTCCTTTCTGCTTCTGCCCGTCAGTGTCTCCAGTTGTGCCAGCGGCCTCTGCCTTTTGTTCTGAGCTGGCGTCTCACTCGCGCCCAGACTGGAGCGCAGCAGCCCCGCCCGGCCCCCGCAGCCTCACCTGCTGGGCCCCGGCGATCCTTCCGCCTCGGCCTTCCGAGGAGCCGGAACTACAGGCGCGCACTGCCACGCCCGGCTGATTTTTTGACTTATTGTAGAGATGAGGCCTCGCCAAGTTGCCCCGGCGGGTCTCGAACCCGCGGGCTCAGGCGATTCGCTCACCTTGGCCTCCCCAAGCGCGGGATGACAGGCTGAGCCACCGAGCCTGGTCCCCTCTGCCATTTTTAAGCCAGTATCTTCTTTTCAAAGGTCTGCGTCTTGGCTTAGACGGCGCCAGGCTCGCCCGGCACTGAACAAGTGGGGCCAGCTGGACGCGGCAGTCCGGTGTGTGCACAGAGGGCCAGGGCGCTCGCATGTCACGGTGCTCTGGAAGGAACCAGGAGGAGCGCTGGGTGTGGACAGGCAGGCGGGAGCCCCACAGACCCAGGCAGCACCTGGAAGACGCCCGCCCCCCAGGGCCTCCACACCTGCCCTGAAAAGCAGCAGCCCTGGCGAAGCCCCGCTCCGGGTGCCGAGAAAGCGGCGCATGGACTCGCGGGGCCACGGCAGGCCCTGGAGGTCATGGTTTTCGGCCGGCGGGGAGACGCGGACACCCTGCTGACCATCCTCAGGCCTGGGCCACGAGGTCCTGCCAACTCCCTCTCCCCTGAAGGCCTCCCCGCAACCCTCAGTCCTTGCACTCTGAGGCCTCAGCTGTAGCAAAACACCTCCCACCCCATCCCATTAGTATCAAGAAAATTCAGTCCCGCGACCCGACCCGGGAGGCCCCGGTGCTCACAGCAGCCACAGCGGGAGAGTGGCCTGAGGCAGGGAGGTTCCGATTCTTGCAGCCTTCTCACGTCTGGAAGGGGCGAGGCCAGCCCTGTCCTTCCTTACGTGAGTGATACTAAGACAAAAAGTCCTTGGAAAGGAAAACCCTGTCATCCCTTCGACCAGCGCATCCTGCAAGTGGTCTCTGAAGGAAGGACGGAATAACGTCTCCAGCTTGAAGCCGGACCTTCGCGAGGTCTTTGCCGATGTCTGCGGTTGTCAACGCGAGAAAGTGTTTATTTACTTCGAGGCTGGAAGAGGTTTCACAGAAACCAAAACAAAGGCGGCTCCCAGAGCACTTCCAGAAGGGGCCCGAACCCGCCGACCGGCCGGGCAGGAAGCTGACGAGGCAGAGCCGACCCCGGGAAGACGGCCGCAGCCCGGTGACGGTGGACTTTCCACCGCAGCCCGGGGCCCTTCCTGCCCAGGCTCGGTCTGCCATTGTGCAGGGCGGCAGGACCTTCTGGCCCCGGCTTCCTGCCATTGTGTGGGCGTCCTTTGGGGAAGGGGGAGCCACGGAAGGTGGGATTCCGGCAGCACCGCCCAGGGGTGGCCACGGGCGAGGCGGGCCGAGCTGACGGGCCCAGGAAACCCGCGGCACGGCCAGCTCATCGGCAGCCCGGCCCGCTCACATCCAGGGCCGGGCCCGGCGTGTCCCGCTCCCAAGTGGCCATCGCACACGTGTGCCCTGTCTCCCACCTGTGTACACACGGGGCCACCCCAGGGCAGGAAGGATGGGGCGTCCCTGGGGAGGAAGCGGCCCAGGTGGGCCTGGCCAGGCCGCGACACCCTCCCTTCCTCTCACCGGGACCCTGAGGGACCCTAGCGGGAAGCGTGCACAGCTGTGCCGCCCCCCGGCCGCGGGGCTTCCGGGCCCAGAGGTGCCACCGCCTGCAGCCTCCCTTCCTGCCCAGCCCTCCCCGCCCCTGGCTGCACGTGCTGCCGCCCTGTCCACCTAGGGGTCCCACAGCTTCTCTGCGCCCCTGCAAGGTCAGGCCCCAGGCGGCCCCACCGCCCAGCAGGTGTGTCAGGTCTGCGGAGGCCTAGCTCCCCCCACCCGCTCCTCCTGCGTGACACACGCCTCGGGCTTCCTTGGGGCTGGATGGAGCTGCAGGTGCCCCAGCCCGCTCCTCCAGCCATCCTCCACCCTCTACAGCAGCCTGGAGAGGGGAGGCCGGTGCCTTCCCGGGGAATCCCAGGCTTGTCTTCCCTACCAACCCTAGAGGAGAAAGTCTCTTCATCACTTCCAGCTGGTTGAGCCACTAAAAACCGTCCCCAGCATCAGGCCGCCTGGAAAAGCTGCCCTTCCCTCTCTGGAAGTCAGTGCGCTGAGACCTCCTCAATCTCTTCTAAGTGGTCCACAGACACAGGGCATGACACGAGTGGGCCGCTGCCAGCCCTGCTTAGAGGTGGGACCAGCCGACACGCAGCAACACAGCACGTCCGAGCCGCTGGCGAGCTACTCGGGGCTGACCGGGGCCTGCGCGTCTTTATTCCCGTTTCCTGAAACCTAACATCTGCCACCCTGCGCTGGTGCCTGGCGGTGCGGAGGCTTAGGTGGGTGACGGCGCAGCCCGGGTCCCCAGGCCCCAGGCGCACAGCGTCCTGCAAGAGTGGTGCGAGTCCTGCCCCACCACCGGGGGCCACCAGCAGTCCTTCGAAACCTTGAGAAGTGCCAGGAGACACGTGGCGGGCGGGTCCCAGGCCCAGAACGTGTCGCGCTGCTCTGTCTGTGGTGCTCGCCTCAGCAAGACTCTCCCAGGGTGCAGGGAATGCACGTTCCAGGCACGAGCACTTGGGCCCGGCCCGGTGTGGCGCCACACTCGCTCTGAAGAGCTCTGTAAAAAGCGGCGAATCAGCAGCCTCCGAGAGGTCGCCACTTGCTCACACGGTGCACACCTGCGGGGCTCCCGTGGTGCCCACGTCACGGAGGCAGTGGCCGCCCCACGGCCGACGCCCCACACGCGTGCGTCGCTCTCACACTCCACACGTGGATCTCGCGTCCAGCCAAGAGCACAGCCACAGGCGGGCAGACTCCTCTTCGTGCAGACAGCTTCCAAGCAAGGTCTCTTCCACGTGACGTAAGAATGAGATGGGGTTCGGGCAGGGCAGGCAGCGGCAGCCCCGGACTGTTCACCAAACGTCTAAGCCGATGGACGGCAGTGGCAGGACATGCCGACCCTCCCTCGGTGTTCCTGGCGGCGGCTGCTGTTGGTAAAACTCGCAGAAATGCTCCGCGAGTGGTTTCAAAACTAAATAAGCTTCTCCAATGGCTCGCACTCAAAACCCATTCCAAATTAACCCCCAAGGCGCGCTTGACGCAAGAACAGAATCGCGTGAAAGCTGTGGCCGTGGGGCACACGGATGCTCCGTCCATTCCTGTCCACGCAGCGGCCACCGAAGGCGGCGGGTGGGCGAGACCGGCGGCCGCTGGGTTGTTTGGAGGAGACCAGCTCCGCCCCCGAAGCCCCCTCGCCGACCGCGCCCCACGCGGGGGTCCGCCAGGCCCTCGCCGGCTGCTCCCTTCTGGGACACCGCACACGACTCATCACTCCATCGACGGTT
Source organism: Cephalopachus bancanus (assembly GCA_027257055.1). Classification (NCBI taxonomy): domain Eukaryota; kingdom Metazoa; phylum Chordata; class Mammalia; order Primates; family Tarsiidae; genus Cephalopachus; species Cephalopachus bancanus. The sequence continues at coordinate 5,503,578 of JAPVLO010000090.1, forward strand.
CCCTCAGCATGAACTCACCAACTGCACAAAGTGGCAGCCAGGTCCCGCCTCGGGTGACCTTTCCCCCTTGCTGAAGGTCACCCTCTTCACCAGATAAGACGTTTTAACCATCAGGGGCACGCACGACCTTCTGCACCAAGGTCTTCAAGTTTCCACCTTCCTAAAGACGAACGGCTGCGTCTCAACCTCTCAGGTTAAAAAACGCACAGGATGTGGCTCGGCGCTGATTTACATCCAAGCAGGACACGAACTGCTTGAGAGCAGTGACCCCGGCTTCTGAGAGCCCATCACACACCTGGGTCGGTTCACCTGAGTCAAGACATCTTTGAGCAGCAAATAGTTTTGTCATTAAAGTGACGCGATTTACGCTAAGATCCTAACATGCGCCACATGACCCCGCTCGTCATCGAAGTAGGCCTGAGGAGTCATGGGACAGCAGCTGGGGAAGGGACTGAGCGAGCCCAGGGATGCCGCTGGCCGCTGGCTCTTCCGACCCCACCCCCACCTTCCAAGATAAGGCGGCCTGGCCCATTCATAGCCGCCTGCCAGGGCTGGACGACGCCTGTCCACCCGGACTCTAGCCGGCTCCAGCCTCATGCAGAACACAACTAACAGAGGCAGTTGTTCCAGGACGCATTCTACAGAGGAGAGGAGCGGCCAGCCGTGCCCTGCAGCCTCTACGGTCAGCGTCTGGGCGTGGAAAACAGGCAGGAAAACCAGCAGAAATCACGCCCCTCCACGCTTGTGGACTCCACTGTCCAGTGGATCTCAAAGCCTCACAAGAAAACTGAGACTCTGGCCCTCACGGGCCTCCAGAGAGCCTCACATGGTCTTACGGCCATCCGAGAAAACCCAGGCTCTGCCCCTCAAAGCATCCAAAGAGCCCCACGTGGTTTGGCCCCTTCAGTGGACCTTCATCAAGGGACCGGCTGAAACTGCTGGGACTTAGGCTTTCTTCTTTCCTGCAAATTCTGTAACAAGTCTGGGTTCTCTCTTGACTTCTCCCGGTGAACGATGACTCTCTGGGGTGCACGAGTTTAGTGACTCCCCTGTGCGCCCCGCAGGGCCTGAATCCCGCAAGGGCCCTGACCCCGCAGAGACGGGCAGCAGAAACGGAGGTTCTGCTGTCCCTGCTGCAGACTCACACCTCTCTCCCCTGCAGCCTACACACACACACACACACACACACACACACACACACACACACACACACACGCATGTGTGTGCGCACACATGGCCTCTCCTTTCCTTGTGAACGCCCAGCACGGGGGCTCAGCGCTGAAGGTGAGCCCCTCGGACGCCAACAAGGGAGGAAGGGGCAGGGCTGTCCCCTCGGGGGGTGCTGGTCAAGGACCCTCCTAAGTGAGGGGCCGCTCCTACACCCCGGGGGCACCCTTCACAGGGCCCAAGGCCGGGTGCCTCCGGGCGCGACGTGTGGGTTCCCACTGCGGGGGCCCACAGCATTCCCGCCGTCACCCTGGGCCAAGCCCGCGGCCTCTTTCGTGGCTGCCAGTGGCGTCTTGATCTCGCTTTTCACAGCTGAGAGCAGGAGGGACCCCTGCTTCCTCCCACACTCGAGAGACAAGGTCAGGCCGTCCACAGGCGGCTCCTTGGCGAAGTCCCGAGGAGCTTCGGCCCCTCGCGGGAGACCGCGTGGACCCCGCGCCTTTCACCTGCTCAGCAACACGCAGCCAGGGTTGACGCTGAAACTCAGCCAGAGACATCGAGCTCAGAAGGTTACGGACAGAAGCCACACACACAGGTCTTCGTCTAAGTGAGGAAGGAGTTTTCAGTGGAGACTCTGAGTTCAAAGCTGCCGGGAGCGATGGCCCACGGCTGCAGTCCCAGCTCCTCGGAAGGCTGCGGCGGGAGGGTCAAGCCGGTCCGGACATTTCCAAAAGCCAGAAGTCGGACTGGCTACTCCAGGGCACCGTGAGGAGGTGGTCAGGCGGTCTTAGCAAGAGCCAGGGATGGCCACCACACAGCAGTGCCCTCCAACACAGACAGAGCCTACCGTCCTTGGCAGGGCGGCACTGACATCGACATGGGGCCGAGGCTTGGCCTCAAGGGTGCTGCCAGACTGGCCTGCTTTCTGTCATCTGCGTTTCGTCCACGTCGACACCAAGGGCTGGGCCTGAGGACCGTCCGGCTGTCTGTGGTCTAACCGAAAGACGTGCCCGTCATTACTCCAAGCCACGGGTTGTCTAGGAAAGAGCTGAACACATGAGCAGAGAGCTGCCGGAATCCAGGGGCAAATGCGGCCACCGGACATGTGTCCCCTTCAGGTCACACTTAACTCACTGAGTGCCTGAGAGTGGCAAAGGGCTGAGATACACGCGGGGAGGCCGGGGCTGGCAGGCAGGCCGCAGACGCGCGCCCCTCGCTGCCGGAACTGCACGGGCTCGACGGCTCGGACGGCGGCTGCAGAGGGGGACACGTGCTGCCCATCCACCCGGTCGCGGGAGAAAGGAATAACGAGCTCGCATGGACACCAGCCCTCCCTGCAGACAGACATGCCCGTGATCCTCCTCCGGCTCTGCATCTGGGAGGGAGAACTCGAGTGACAGAAGCCTGTGGACAAAGCCTGTGGCGAGAGCCCTGAGTGCCAGGAAAGGACAGCCGCGGTGACCCAGTTGGGCAGCTGTCTCCCAAGCAGGCCGTGACCGGGCTGGGCAGGAACCAGGATGACTCGGGCTGGGCGAGGTGGGGTGTGGACCACGGGGGGCGGGGAGCGGGCAGGCAGACACGAATTCCCCAGAGAGCAGATCACAGAGGCCCAGGGACAGAGCCCCATGTGCCCGGGGAACTGAGGCGAGGCCGGCGTGGCCCGTGGAGGCTCTGGGTCTCCCTCCTAAGCCGAGGTCACTGGAAGGGTGACCCGGAGAGCAGTGCCCAGTCGGACCTGGGTTCTGCAAGGTGTCCTGGCCCCTGCCGGGAGAGCGGGGGTGACAGGGACGCGGGAGCCCCCAACAGAACAGACTATGGGAAGGAGTGGGTGTCCCCAGGACAAGGGGGCCGCGGGCCACAGGGAGTGACGCTGCCGCCACCAGCTCCAAAAGCCCAGGAGGAAGGGAGGCAGTGGCTCATGCTGGCCTCCGCCGGGGTGCTCCTCATTCGATAAGGGACCTAGGGGAATTGGGGGACGCATATGGGGAGTCCCTTCCCCACCAAAGAATCGCCACTGGTTTACTTGCAGCCAGCTGTGTGGGGTGACAGCAAACATGCCACACTTCACAACGCTAGGGATTCAAGAAAGCAGAGGCCAGGTGCGGTGGCTCACGCCTGTGATCCCAGCACTCTGGGAGGCCAAGGCGGGAGGCTTGCTTGAGCCCAGGAGTTCGGGACCAGCCTGGGCAGCACAGCAAGACCTCATCTCTACAAAAAAATCAAAGTTTAGCCGGGTGTGGTGGCACACACCTGTAGTCCCAACTACTAGAGAAGCTGATGCAGAAGGATCGTCTGAGCCCGGGAGGTCGAGGTTGCGGGAAGCTGTGATTATGCTACTGTGCTCCTAAGCAACAGAGTGAGACTCCAACTCAAAAATTTAAAAGAAAACTTAAAAAGGACACAAACAGGACTTCTGCCTTGACGGGGGTTAGCCCAGCTTCTCCTCGGGCCCAGGAAACTGAGGCCCAGGAGGACTGACCAGAAACCCCTCAGCCCAACTGGCCCTAAAGGAAAATGCTTTTTCCTACAGCATGCACCCTGCCTTTGGTTCCTTTAATTATTTTTTAAGTATCAAGTAACGTAGAAGGGATTTCTCCTCTTATTGCGTGATGAGGAAATCCGTACATTCTAATGACTTACTTTTAACCGAACAGATTAAGTAAAAACACCAAAGTACTTTATGAACGGAGTCTGATCCAGGGTGTCAGAATCTACACAGCAACATGAAATGGCTACAATGGAATCAAAAGTAGCCTGGGAACATCTGGGGCGAGGGAACTATTCTCCCCGGGGGCTACACGGAGCATACAATGTACTGGAAATCTGTGCATTGCAGCCTAAGGAAGTCAGCCTCAATTCTTTGCAAGTGGGGGAGACACCAGGAGTCTCCAGCCTCAGACCGCACCCTGTTCACCTGGAGGGGCTGCCAGCAACGGTAACACTGCATTGCCTCAGAGGGCGAGGAGGAGGCTGCCGAAAGTTGCCACACCAAGAAAGGCTGTTTGTGAGGTGACGGGGTCTGCTGGGTACCCTGACCCGTTTACCCTGCGTGGATGGAAACATCGCTGAATGAATGTGAACATTCTACGTCAGTTCAGAAAGTGAGTAAAGAGGCGGTACCGGCTAAGAGGGGTGTGGCTTACGCCTCGCCTGTCAGCCCCGCCTTATACACAGGAGAGGGGAAACCACTCTCAGACACAGCAGCCCAAAGGAACCTACAGTCCCACGCGCTCTGGACACTCGAGAGTGAGCAGATTCACTTTCGTCCAGGTCAAACGGGAATACATTCGTAGAGCCTCATCTTAATTAACGAGACACAAGTAACTCTCTCAGCCATGTTATGAAATGATTCCCGGTGGCTCAGCCTCTCATCCCAGCGCTTTGGGAGGCTGAGGTGAGTGGATTGCCTGAGCCGGCGGGTTCGAGACCCGCCTGAGCAACTTGGCGAGACCTCATCTCTACAATAAATCCAAAAAAATCAGCCGGGCGTGGTAGCGCGCGCCTGTAGTTCCGGCTACTCGGAAGGCTGAGGCGAAAGGATCGCCGGAGCCCGGCAGGTCGAGGCTGCGGTGGCCGGGAGCGGCCGCTGCACTCCAGTCTGGACGACAGAGTGAGACTCCAACTCAAAAAAAAAAAAAAATGATTCTATTTAACTTCTAGAATAATTTAGGAATCCCTTTCCAGGAAATGCAAACTGATAGCGTATCAATAAAGTAGTCAATGCCTTCATTCCTGGAGGGAATTCAAACCAAATCACCATGTGTTGCAATGACCAGTTCGAAGTTTATTTGCGAACTGCTGACATACATGCAAATCTCCAGCCACGGGTAGAAGGCCATTTTTATTTTGGTTTTGGGGAGCTGGATTTCTGCACAGGATGGTTATTTGGAAGATTGAAGGATCTACCGTTTTTGAAGGGCTTTAGGATTTAACAGAAGGTTAAACACACACACACTGACCATTCCCTTTCCTGGGCTTGCTCCATAAGTGGCAAAACCAGAGTTTTCCTGGTCTCACTGCCACGGTTTCAATGACCTCGATTCAAAGTGGTCATGGAAGAAGCAATCTTGAGCTCAAAAAATCCACTTAAAACACCAGTTTCGGAGTTTGGAAACTCTACTGCTATAAAGTGCAGCAGCAATAAATAAAAGCTGTCAGAGCTACAAATACACCTTCCTCTCGTCACAGTTGGGCGGTTTCGAGGTGTGTTTTTTAAGTTTCCCCGGCTCTCTTCTCTCATCATGCAACATTCTATTCCGATGCGTCGTGCTCTGCACTTCCTGTTACTACGGCTTCACATTCAACTGCAAATCATGACTCATTCTTAAATCACAGAGAAGCTCTTCAAAATCCCAAATTTCACAGCACACAGGAACTCGGTCTTGCAAGCGGGTGGCATTCTCAGAACATTACTTGAACCACAGAGGACAAAAACACTGAACAAGGCCATGCAGAAATTATGTCAATCCACTGTTGAGTCAACACATTTATTAGATTAATCCATACAAGCTCTATGTGATTATTGCAGTCTTGGAACTAGTTATTAAAATGTGTTACATGACGTGTCAAGTGAAAATAAGTTATAAAACAGGAAGTACAGTGTGATTCCAATTACAAATTTTACGTGCATGTGTGTGCATGAGTTTATGTGCACACACATGCATTTTTTTTTTTTTTTGAGTCAGAGTCTCACTCTGTTGCCCAGGCTGGAGTGCAATAGCATGCTCACGGCCACCCCAGCACCAACTCACTGGGCTCCGGCGATCCTTCCGCCTCAGCCTCCCAAGTAGCTGGAACTACAGGTGTGTGCTACCTCGCCGGGTTAATTTTTTGATATACTGTAGAAATGAGGGCTCACCAAGTGGTCCAGGCTGGTCTCGAACCCCTGGGCTCAGGCAGTCCTCTCGCCTCAGCCTCCCAAAGTGCTGCGATGACAGGCTCGAGCCACCACGCCAGGCCTACTACACATGCATTTGTAAAGACTGGAAAAAAATGTGCATCAAAATCTACATACTGGAACTTTGGGACATGTCTGTTTTCAACGGTGGCTTTTTGTATCTTCCTAAGGTCATCACATTAACACTTTTCACAACAAAAAAAGAACCATTAGAAAAGACTGTCATGCTAGCTCAGTGTCAATCATCTAGGAGGGCGAAGAGGAATTGTGGGTAACTAGGACACAGGACACGTTTGCCTGGAACACGGGAGGAAATCTGCCCAAGTGAAGGACTCCCACAGAGCGCCATGCTCCTTGTGTGTGCAGTCCCCGGAAGGGTCAGGCGCCCGTGGCCTGGGCTCCACAGCCGGGACCCTGCCAGGATGGCCCGAGAGCCCCCCCGCCTTCAAAGTATACCGAGGAAGTAGGCGTGGTGGGGCGCCCTGCAGCCCTAGCGAATGGGGAGGCTGAGGCAGGAGGATGGCGTGAGCTCGGGAGTGCAAGGCCAGCCTCAGCAACACAGTGAGACCCCTGTCTCTAAAACTAAAAACAAAATTTAGAGGGGAAGGAACCCCAGGCTGGGAAGAGAGGCAATGACCGAGTCGCTCCCTAGACCCGGGAGGAACTCAGAGAAAAAGACTCCACTCCAGGAAGTCACATCCTTGGACAAGTTTTTATGAAGTGTTTTGGTTGTCACATGGCCATGTTTTGCAGCATTTCACAGCATCACACTGGACTTCTGAATCGGATGGATGTATACACACAATCAGGTAGCACACGCCACAGAGAATTCAATGGCTGACAGCTAAGGAGTCGCCGCTTAATTTATATACACTGCCTGGACATCCTTTACAGCCAATTTCAGGAAAGCTCTAAGTTCCCAAAAGTTACTACAAACGTAAATGTTAATGCATGACCTCAGAGTGACATTTGCTGCCGATGAGCAGTTCTCAATCATTTAATTTTTTGCATAAGGAAAAGAGGAGGTCTCTAATAAATGCCCCGGTGACTTCAGAGGCCATCGGAGTGGACCGACCGCTGCTCTCCGTCTGAGCTAGTGCCATTCTGGTCTTAAAAGCACCGGCACCAAGTCACAGGCATGCCGCCACGCCCGTGAGGGTCGGAGGTGGCCTCACAAAGGGGACTGGACACCAGCACAGTGTCCCCGCCTGCATGCACTGACTGCCTATTACTGACCAAAAGCAGAAAGAGAGGACCATGATGACTGTGCTATCATATATGTGGCCCAGAAGCCCAGCTGGCGACTTGTAAGTGCCCGTTGGCTGCACAGACACACCTGAAAGGGTTTTCATCGCCTGCATGACCACCGGAGACTAAGAGAAAGCAGATTTGCGATCTGGGCACTACTGTCATTCTGGGCTGGAGACGTCTTTGTGGGCAACTCTGCTGGGCCTGCAGGGTCCGGGCCTCCGCCCAGCGGCGGCCAGCAGCACTCCTCTTGCTGGGACAGCCCAAAGTGTCTCCAGACATGGCCAGTGTCTCCTGGGGGCAAAATCACTCCTGGCTGAGAACCACCGACTGAAGCAAGCTGTGCACATCCCAGATCACACTTGTTGGGCTGAGGACTTCCAGATACTCCCTCTCTGGAGGGGTGATGTCTCTGGCAAGAGCTACCTGCACCCTGCAGCCAGGAACTCCCCGCGGAGCGCGGTGCCGCCTTGGGAGGCTTTGGGGACCGAGTCCTGGGACCCCACCACGGCTTTCCACGCCGCTCTGACGAGGCCTGGCACCAGGAACAGCCTGTCCTCGGCACTGACTCACACCTGGTCGGCGGCCTGTTTTTAGGACACGCTTCGCCACCGGCCACGGAAGGCCAACACCCCAAAAGCCTTCCAGGGAGGCGACGCGTCTCCGTCCACAAAGGGTCCCGGCGGCTCCGGTGGGGTCTGGTCACCCCACCGCCTCTCTACTCGCCACATTTCTAGGCGACGAGTGAAGGGCTTTCCAAGAAGGGAGGGAAAGGCCATCGTCCTCTGTCCCGGGGCTTGTGCGGACTGGGTCGCTCCCGGAACCCCGAGGCTGCTCGTGGACCGTGCCCTGGGCCCTCAGCGCCCAGAGCCCAGTCTGGGATTTCCCGCCCCCACAAACAAACGCAGGGGGCCTCCTCCAGGACCGGGCCCACTAACAAAGGAGGGAGCCCGGCGGGGCGATCAGCGCCCTCGTCCAGGGGCCGACTCAGCTCCCAGCAGATGCCCGAGCGCGCCTGGCGGCCCAGCCCCCCCAACAAAGACCGGGGCGGCAGGAGGGGGAGGGGCGTGTCTGAGCCGTCCCCCGCGCCCCCCGGCCGCCCTCCCCCAGAAAAGAAAATCCTCGCGTCTCAAGCCCGAAGCGGCCCCAGGCGCGTCCCAGTCTTCCAGACGCCGCCGCCCGCGCAGGCCTGGGGCCGCCCCCGAGCGCACAGCCCCGCGCCCCCGGCCGCCGGCTGACAGCGGCTGCACAAAACCCCTCCTGTGCCGGCGGCGGAAACGCCTAATGAGATTACGGTGTGTGCAGACGCGGCTCCTCTCCGGCCGCCGCCAGTGGAAAATCCAGGGAACTTCCCGGCGGCGAAGCCCCCGCCCCGCCCCCGCCGGCCGCAGCGCCCTCGCGGGCCGGGCCGGGGCTGCGGGGCGGAGGGGACCCGCCGCCTCGCGGCCCCCGGCCCGCCGCCGCGCCCGCCCCGTCGCCCGGACGCGCCTGCGGCGGCGGAAGCGCGGGCGAGCAGCCGCGGCTCAGACGGCGCAGCGACGCCGCTCGCGTTTTACGAAAAGCCGGGTCGCGGCTCGGCGCCCCGCCCCGCCCCGCCGGGCCGGACCGGACCGCGCGGCTCGGGCCGCCGCCAAGCCCGCCGCTCCGTCGCCGCCGGGACCCCGCGCCTCCGCGCCCGCGTGGCGGCAGCCCCGGGCCCGGCGGCCCCCGAGCCTGTCCGGCGCGGGCGCCCCGCGGGGCCGGCCCGACGGCGCGCGCGGGGCGCCGGGCGCGGGGGCGCGCGGCCCGACGCCGCCGCCCCGCGCGCGGCCCGCGCCCGCCCCGCCGGCGTCGGAGCCCCGGAGCGGCCCGTGCGTCCTTCCGGCCGGCCCCCCGGGCCCCCGCGGCGGCCGCGCTCGGCGCACCCGGCCGGCGGGCGGCGGGCGCAGGCATCCCGCGCCCGCGCCCGCCCGCGCCGCCCCACCCCCACGCCGCCGGGAGAGGGGCCGCGGCGCCCGGCGACCTCGGCGGCGGCGGCCGGGCGCCCACCTACCCCGGCGCGGCGCTCGCTGCTCGCGGAGGCTCTAGCAGGACCCCGGCGCGGGCCCCGGGCCGGCCATGCCACGGGCGCCGCTCGCGCCGCCAGCAGAGGACCCGCGCCCGGCCCGCCCTCCGCGCCTCTCCTCCGCCGAGTGTGAGTGAGCAGGAAGTTGGAGCGGCCCGGCCGCCCGGCGCACTTCCTCCCTGCGGCGCCCCGGGCGCGGCCCGGCTCTTCCGCCGCCGAGCGCCGGCCCGCCGCCGGCCGCCCCGCCGGCGCCCGGCCCGCGCCCCCGCCGCGCCCCGCCCGCCGCGCGGCCCCGCCCCGCCCGCCCCGGCGAGGCCCGCCGCGCCCCCCGCGCGCCCCCCGCGGCGGCGGCGCCCGGCCCTCCCGCCCGCCGGCGAGGCCGCCCGCCCGCTGGGCCCGGAGGGAAGCCCGGGCGGAGGCCGCCGGGAGAGGAGCGGGCGTCGAGCCGCGGGGAGCGCCCGGCGTGGGCGCGGGCGCGAAGACGCGGACGGCAGGCGGGGGGCGCCGGCGGCCGCTGCCGCAGCGGGAGGGCTTGGGAGCCCTGGCGGGCCCGGACAGGGGACCGCCTCGGGGCCGCAAAGCCGGACGCCGGGGTCCGGGAGAAGCCGCTCTGGCCGCCCGCTCTCGCCCACCGAGCGCTCCGTGGACGTGGCGCGGACCGCGGCGGCAGAGGGCCGAGGGAGGCCCGCGTCCCTCGGGAGCCCACCTCCGGGGCCGCCGAGGCCGCGACCGGGGCCTCGGGCCCAGGCCTGCGCCCACCCGCAGCTGCCCCTTCCGGGACCCTCCGTTCCCCTGCGGCTCTTGGCGCGCAGACGGTGGCTTCCACTCGCGTGTCGGTGCCCGCCAGCTGTGTGGACTGAGCGTACTCTAGGTGTCCTCAGAGAAAGACAGCCCAACAACCGCGCTCGCGAGCCCGACTGGCTTCGTTTTAGAAAGCGTGTGCCTGAAGGACCCCGCCTGGTGACGCCAGTCTGTGACCTGGAGAAGGCGAAACTCCCTCGAAGGGTCGGTGGCTCCCAGGGCTGCGGGAGGGGGCGGAACGCGGGCCCCTCAGGGCGGACGTTGCTCTGCCGGACACCGCCGTGATGCATGCAGGTCGTGCCACGTTGGCCCGGACCCACAGCAGGTGCCACGCCAGCGCAGACCCCGCGTCAGTGCGCGCTGCGGGCGACACCGATGTGTCAGTGCTGGATCGCGGTTTGCAACAAGCGGACCCTCTGGTGGGGTGTCGACTCCGGGGGTGGCTGTGCCTGTGTAGGGCCCTGGCATGTCTGGGAAATCTCTGCGCCTTCTGCTCAGTTTGGCTGTGCTCCCGCAACTGCCTAAAAAATCTAGGGGCCGGGCGCAGTGGCTCATACCGGTAATCTCAGTAATTGGGGAGGCCGAGGTGGGAGGATCGCTTGAGGCCACGAGTTCAAGACCAGCTTGAGCAACATAGGGAAACCTTGTCTCGACAAAAAAAAAATTTAAAAATTAGCCAGGCGTGTGGCATACGCCAGTAGTTCCAGCCACTCAGAAGCCTGAAGCCAGAGGATCACTTGAGTCCAGGCACTCAAGGCTGCAGTGAGCTATGACCGTGCCGTTGCACTCCAGCCTGGGAGACAGAGGGAGACCCTGTCTTCCTGAGAGTAAAATGCAGTAACAACACGCTGTTGTTTGGAGAAACTTGCCTGGGCTCCATGTGTGTGTGCCCTGGGTCTGGATGTGCGCCTCAGTTCTTGCTGAGAGTTGCAGGTAGTTTTCAGTTCCCTACTCTGGGTGGCGGGTCCAAATGGCCTGCCTTCAGCAGAGCAGATCCCGCGACCTGTGCTTCCTGAGAGAGCAGCTGTGAGAAACCGCGGAAGGGGGCCACAGTGACGGCCTGAATGTCTGGCTCCCCCCAAAGCCGTCTGTTGAAGTTCAAAGCCCCGAGGTGATGGCGTTAGGAGGGGCCTTTGGGGGCTGACAAGGCCATGGGGGGAGCCATCGTGATGGGATTAGTGCCCTCCTAGAGAGTCCGGGGGTAGGCCCCTGCCCCTTCCGCCAAGGGAAGGCAGCATCTGCGAACCAGATTTAGACCCTCGCTAGCCAGACACCCCGTCTGCCGGCGCCTTGATCTTGGGTTCCAGCCTCCGGAGCCATGAGAGCTGAGTGTCTGGGGTCAATAAGCCACCCAGTCCATGGTATGCTGTCACGGTGACCCATGCTCACAACAGCCATCGGGGACCCTCCCCGCGTGCTGGGGTCTCAGATGCACGGCCCGCGCCCTCGCACCAAGCCACAGGCAGAGGCGGGATCTGAGAAAGTCCCCGCCGCAAGTGCACACTGGACTCAGTTTCCGGGATGCCCCTTCTGGGCGCACCTCTTTCCTTCTTGTGATCCTGTGTTGGAATCCAGAGCATCGTGGAAAGGCCTTGGACTTGCGTTGGGAAGCCTGGAGTTCGGTCCCGACCGATCTTGTGCTGTGTGATGCTGACCCAGCAACCTCCCCTCTCTGCTGCACCTAGCGTGAAACAGGGTTAGCAGCATCAGGGTCACCGAAGTTAATCCCTGCAGTGAATGTTTCAGGCTCGGCGGCACCCTGTGTGTTTCCGAACAGGAGCTACTCTTGCTCGTGGAGTGTCCGTGGCACCAATTCAGCGACTGTGGATTGAGTACCTGTGGCACCTACATGGAGACTGCGCACCACCAACCCGCAGCATCCATCCAGGGCTGTGTGCTGAGTATCCACGGCATCTACTCAGGGGCTGTGTGCCGAGTATCCATGGGATGTATTCAGGGACTGGGTACTGAGTGTCCTTGATATCTAATCAGGTGCTGTGTTGTGAGTATCTGTGGCATCTTCTCAAGGGCTGTGGACCAAGTATCTGTGGCATCTCTTCAGGGGTTGTGAACCAAGTATCCATGCAATCTCCTCAGGTGCTGTGGACCAAGTATCCATGGTGTCTGTTCAGGGACTGTTGTGAGTATCCGTGGCTTCTTCTTGGGGGCCGAGGACCAAGTATCCATGGCATCTACTTGGGGGTTGTGTGCTGAGTATCTGTGGCATCCATCCAGGGACCATGTGCCGAGGATCCATGGCATCAGCTCAGGAGCTGGGTACCAAGTATCCATGGCATCTATCCAGGGGTTGTGTACTGAGCACCCATGGCATCTCTCCAGGAGTGTGTACCAAGTACCCGTGGCAAATATCCAGTGACTATACACCTAGTACCCATGGCATCTACCTGGGAGCTGTGTCCTGAATTCCCCTGGCATCTACTGAGGACTGTGTACCTAGTGCCCTTGGCATCTGTCCAGGGGCTGTGTACTGACTGTCCCTGGCCTTTGTTCCGGGCTGTGTGCTGACTGTCCGTGGCACGCACTCGCGGGCTGGGGACCGACCACCCGTGGCCTTTGCTCAGGCTGTGTGCCTGAGCAAAGCCTCCCCCCACAGCAGCCACTCAGGGCCTGGGCCTCCGTGAGAAGGGCTGAGTGGCGTGCACGCACGGGTCGCCTCCTGAGCGTCTCCGTGCCACTGCAGGGAGGACGTGGCTCTTGCTCCTTCCGCCCCGCATCTGCTTCTGCCCGCAGAGCCCCAGGTCCTGGGCTCACTCCACAGCAGACCGCCTTCCCTTCCCACCCAGGGGGGCTCCGGAGCGCGCTGCCGGAGGGCGTTTCTCCTCCCCCGCTCGGGCACCTTGGCGGCTTTGTGGGCCTGTGGGCTGGAGACCGCGGAGGCCTCTCGGACCTTTCCTAGCCTCTCCCTCTCGTGGGGATTCAGGGCTGCCCCTCCCCCAGCAGTGTTCCCCGGTTATCCTGAGTGCCGAGGGTGGGGTCTCGTGTGAGCTGGCCCGAGGCTTAGGGGCCCATAAATGGTACATCCCTCCCCTGTCCAAATGTGGAACCCACTGAGGGGTCGGCATGGCGCCAGACTCACGGAGAGCAGAACGGCAGTCTTGTCATTTGTGTTTGGAGACGGGGCTGGCTCTGCCGCCCAGGCTGGCGTGCCGTGGTGCAGTTGTAGCTCACTGCACCCTCGACCTCTTGGACTCGAGCCATCCTCCCGCTCAGCCTTCTGAGAAGCTGGGACTACAGGCGTACATCACCACGCCCAGCTACTTTATTTGTATCTTGTACAGATGGGGGGCTCACTATGTTGCCCAGGCTGGTCTTGAACTCCGGGCCTCAAGAATCTTCCCACCTTCGCCTCCCCAAATGCTGGGATCACAGGCTCCAGCCACCACGCCCTGCCCAAAATGATACTCTTGTGGCCGACAGACACCAAGTTGGAGGGAGGAGAGCCTTCCCTCCGTGCCGCAGCGGGCTGGCTGTCACGGCGCCCTGGCTGAGCTCGCCTGAGCCGGAACACGGCAGGCTTCCCCAGCACGGGACCCCCCGCCGTGTGGTTGGGCACAAGCTGACCCTGCAAGAGGAGGGGGAGGGAGCTGACCGAGCCCATGGTCTTCTCCTAACCCTGCCAGACAGAGGGCGTCTGTCCCCTGTCCTCCTAGAAATCTTCCGACAGACGCAGGAAGTGAGGGGGCCCTGAAGCTTCCAGGACCACGTGCTCGTGACTGTTTCTCCCTGGCTTCCTGGTCCAGGGTCTCCTCATGACCACAGGAGCTCCAGGCTTCATGGCAGGGACAGCGCCACTCTGCTTCTCTGCGAGGCCCAAGGGAAGGCGCGCCTGGCTCGGAATCGCCAGACGTCTTGCGGAGGCAGCTTTGGGTGCTTTTGCACCAGAAGGTCCCCGGCTGCCGACTCCCAGACAGAGCCCGTCAGCCCACGCGCGAGGACCTGGGGCCTGTGGCCTGGAGTCCCCGCTGGCCCGCAGCTCTGCCCCACCCTCACCCGGGCCCAAGCCGCGGTCTTCCCTGGCTGCTCTCGAGCGACTCTTCTCACGCAAGTTCCAGGACTTCAAAGTGTGGCCACCTGCCTCCGGTGCCTTGGCTCTTCTGCCCTCGAGGTGTCGGTCGTGAGCTCCTGCAAGCCCGTGCCCACCCTGCTGCCGCCGTCTGCCCTTCCCGGTGTTTCCTGGGCCGCCCGGTACAAAAGATGGCAGCTTCTCATGGTGCCTATTCTCCCCTTCCAGGCTCAGACAGCAGGTGGGATGCTCGCCTTTCGTGGTCTGCACATGTAACCCGACGGCAGCTGCGGCACGGGAACTCAGGCATCGCGGGAGGGAAAGGCCCAGGCCCTCGGCACCTCTCGGGACACATCACGTGTGTATCACGCGGGACATGGCTGTGACCCGCGGCTGGTCAGGGCAGGTCTTCACCCACCTTCATCTCAGAAGTGACGGCAGTCCCCGTCGGTCGGGAGCTGCGACGCCATCTTCCTGCCTGACCGCAGGCCGCCACGCCCGGCCTCCCCCTCTTGATCCAGTGGGGAGGAGGGTGACCAAGCGCTGAGGCGGCGGGTCGGTCCTGGAGGTGGAGCGCGTGGGAGGCACACGAGGCTTGTTTGCGACGTCGCGAGGAAGGGGCTCCTCTGGAACAAGGAAGAAAATGCAGCCGAAAACCCAGACCAGAGCGGCACGGTCTCCTCTGCCCTTCACCGAAAGCGGAGAGCCCAGGAGTAAAATCTCCCGCTGCAGAGGCCGGGAGGCCTCCACCACAGCCTCCAGCCTCGCCAGAGCATGCGGGCGGGGCCGGGCCAGGCCAGACTAACCGCGTGAGCCACTGCGCCCCAGGAATCTGGAGGTCATGAGACTTCACACATCACAGAAGCCTCCTCTTCCCTTGGTGTGTTCCTCCCACCTGAAATGCAGATTCTGGTGACGCACAGAAGCCAAGAGGGCCAAGTGGCCAGGGTCCCTCTCAGATGGTGGCTGTGTGAAAGGCTGCGCCCAGCAGGACGTCCTCCGGCCCTCCCATCGCACGTGGCAGCAGGGACAGGCGTCCGGGGCGTGACGCAGAGGGAGACGCGCCAGACACAAAAAGACGAGGCTCGCACAGATCCACGCATGTGGGCGTCCAAGCATGGCTGTGGGAGCCCAGGACAGCGCCAGGGCCGCCCGGGGCTGGGGGTGGGTAACAGGAGTCTGTCAAGCGAGCGGGGTCACGTTTCGGTCCTCCCAGGTGGAGAGCTCTGGGAGGTTCTGCAGCAGTGGGACAGGCCAAACACTGTTGGACTGGACAGTGCCTTTAAGCATGGCCCGCAGGGGCAGTTTTGTGTGTTTTTTAAAAACCACAGTAAAGAGGAAAAGAAACAGCAAATTCGTCTCCATTCAAAACTCACACGGAGACAGGCCGTGGGCCCCGTGGGCGGCAGTGTGCCAGCCTGGGCCTGTGGGTGGCGCGTCTGAGGGCGTCAACACGGGTGCAGACCAGTCCCCAAACGCCTCTCCCAAGGGGCACAGGCCCAGCAGGGGCGGCCACACGTCCAGGCGGTTCTTTTAAACATTCCTTTCCATGAGCGTCAAAGCGTTTTAAGAATATTCGAGTGCGTGACACATGTTGTTTTCATGTAAGATTGGCGTTCCCTGTACAGGTCAGTAGAAACAGACACTTAGTTTTTTCTTTTTCCTTTTCTTTTTCTTGAGTTGGGATCTCACTCTGTCGCCCAGGTTGGAGTGCAGTGGCACGCTCACGGCCACCACAGCCCTGACCTCCCGGACTCAGGCAGCACTCCCGCCGCAGCCTCCTGAGTTGCTGGGACTGCGGGTGTGTCCCAGTGTCCCTCCTCCAGCCCGCAGCCCCAGTCAGACCTGCTCCGGGAGGCCGAGGCCTCTGTTTCCTTCAATCTGTCCAGTTTCACTTTTGGAGAGGAAACGTGTCCCCCACAGCCCACAAGACGTGGGACCAAGCAGCCGCTGTGCTCGGCCTGGGGAGTTGGCCAGACTCCCACGGAAGGAGACACCAGAAGGCACCCCGCACCCGGACCCGGAGGCCAAGAGGCGGAGAGGCACCAGGTCGGCCGCCTCGGAGGGACGTTCGGCCGCTGTCTTGGAAGGGTCTGAGGCGGGAGCGATTCCTCGTATCACTCATTCATTCGTTCATTTGTGCGGCGCCCGAGGAAGACATGCCCTGCCTTCAAGAGACTCCTTAGCTGTAACTCCAGCTCTAAAATGCCATGATTCAAAACCGATGACACAGAGAAAACTCTATGCCCTCGGGGTGGTGGCCCACCAGACGGCCATGGCTCTGGGGCGATGGGGTGTCCAGCGGCCCTTGGACCTCGGCGAGTCCCCTTGTCCCATCCAGCCTCCGCTTCCCTGTCCCCAGGTATCCTAAGGCCAACCTAGGTGGGCCAGGGCAGGACCCAAAGCGTGGAGGCAGCCCCGCGCGGGGCCCTGAGGAGGCCAGCCGGACGCCACCCGGGCGCGCCACCTCGGCCCTGTTTCCGTCCCGGCGGCCCGCGGGACTTGCTGAACCCAGGGGCGGCCATGTCACCTGGCACCCGCTTGCTGGCGCAGTGCCTGCCCTGTGCCTTGAGTGAGCAGGCCTGTCCCCGTGGGGCCCCTGCTCTCCTCCCTGGGATGGCCCTCAAGGCTCCTCAGCCAGGGTGCAGCTCAGCACGGCCCTCGGGCCTCTCCTCCCTGGCCCCGCCCAGTGTCCACCCGAGGTCCTGCCCCGTGTCCCTCACGCCAGCTGCTGACGCCTCGTGGGCCCTGTGCATCCTCCGCCCTGACCCCTCGGCAGTGTGAGCCTCACTGGGAGACTCCCCATTCCCCCCCCAGGTCTCTCTTCCCCTATTCCCTCCTACCTGGAAGATTCTCTGTCTCTCCTCACTGTCCCCAAGCCCAGGCCACCTCTTGGCTATCACAGGTGCTTGCCAACATTCCTGGATATACTGTCACCCCTATCACGGGTTTCTTGAAAAGTTCCCAGGGGAGGTCTGAGCCTCCAGCCTGGTGTTAGGCCCGGGATGGGAAGCAGGGAGGGGTAGAGGGGAGTCGGGAGGAGGGTGGAGGGCGGCCCTGCAGGGAGACTTTCAGTGCCAGAGGCACAGCTCCGACTGGCTGAGGTCAGCACTCTAGGCCTCATCTTACCACAAGCTGCCTGTCCCTCACCTTCCCTGGCTGTGGGTTCCTCACTCATAAAACAGAAGGAGAAGAAAGCCTGGACTCACTTGGCCTTAAAGGGTCCCTGGGCTCCAAGACCCCATGCCCGAGACAGGGCCACCTCTGGGGAGCCCAGAGCACGCACGTGAGATGCCAAGGGCAGCTTCAAAGGAGCTGTGGGTCAGCCCCTCTCCTGGTGTGCAGACCTCCGGCACCCGTGCCCTCAGCCAGCCTGTCCCCCGGACATGCTCCCCACAGCCTCCCTCCTCTCAGCCAATCCGTCCCCGCTCTACCACTCCCTGCGCGTCCCTGTCCCCTCAGCCAGCCCGACTCCAGGACACTGCTGCCCGTGCACATGGCAGCCACTCAGAGGCAACGACTGACTGACTGAATTGATGAATGAATGAGCGTCTCCTGGAACCTGCACAGCATGGGAACTGACGGCTCAGCAGGAAGGACGACGGCCCCCCCAAGCCACGCCTTGTCTTGCTCCATCCACTGCCAGCCACGTTTTAGTGGGTGGGAAGGTGGCAGAGCACTAAGCTCTGTGAGTCCACACAGAACCGTGTGGCCGGCAGAGAGAAGGCCTTCGGGGTGGAGTAGGGAGGAGGGGACAGGAGAGTCGCTTGAGCATTGCCCCAGTTTTCTGCAGCAAACTCTAACCCTCACCAAGAAGGTCTTGCTACTCTTAAGCCTGGCTCCTTAAGAGTAGTAAGAGCGGTGTCTGAACTGCCAGCTACAGAAGGGGCTGCACCCGCTAGCTACTCCCACACGACAAACACCCCTTGATGCTACTTGCTGACAACTCCATGGCTGGCAGTCGTGGCTGGGCTCAGCAGAGCGGTTCTTCTGTTGGTCTTAGGGGATCACTTATGTGGCTGTGGCCATGATGACTCTGTGGGGTTGGATGCTGTAAGCCAGCCTTGCTCCTAGGTCTGACGGGTGGTGCTGCCTGTTGGCTGAGCCACTCTCCGTGTGATCTCTCATCCTCAAGGAGGCCACTTAGGCTCGTTCACCTGGCCACAGCCGCGTTCCCAGTGAAAACTGACCTCCTGAGGTCAGCTCTCAATACCTAATAAGACCTCATAGTGATGTCACTTGTACTGCAACCTGTGGGTCTGGGCGAGCCCACATTCAAGGGGAGGGGAGCAGAGTCTACCTCCAGAGGAGCAATGTCACCTAGGAGAGAAAGCAATACTATGTAGCAAAGGGGCTGACATGTGGGGTGGGGAGGAGCTGTGGTCGTCTTGCAGACTCTCTGCTGCCCGGGCCTTGGGGCTCCTGCAGGCCTCTCGTTCTTCAGATGAGGAGGCTGAGTCACATGGAGCCCAGTGCTCTGGTCAAGGCCTGGAGCATTCACGGCAGGTCCAGACAGAAGCCCCAGTCCCCTGTCCTTCAGCTCACCTTCCCGGACGCTTCCCACCCGCAGCCTCCTTCTCTTCCGTCCAAGCCGAATGGTAGCCAGTCTCTCGAGCCCCCGTGTCTCAGGCTTCTCTGATGAACCGGCTGACACCAGCACCAGCCGATGAGGGCACCAGAACCCTGTCTGCAAGGCTGCGGCAGCTGCCCAGGTTCTGTGTCTTCCGAAGAGGAAAGGAGACCCCGCCCCACCTTCTGGGCCTCACGGTCTACTCAGCCCGCCACAGCTGGCCTACACAGGTGACTCTCACCGCACTGGGCTCTGTGAGAGCATTCCATAAAGCAGTACTCTGTACATGGAAAAAAAACACTCAAAGTCGTTAATCATCAGAGAACGCAAATCAAACCATGATGAGATGTTATCCTGCCTCAGTTAGACCGGCTTTCACCACAGAGACAAAAGGTGACGGATGCCGGTGAGGCCGTGGCGAGGGGACTCTCGCACGCTGCTGGTGAGAATGGGAGTAAGCACGGCCTCGGAGAGCAGTAGGGGCTCCTCAGACAACACGCACAGAGCAGCCGTGATGCAGCAATCCCACAGCCGGGTAGGTGTCCAAAAGAAAGAAGGCAGATGTATTGAAAAGGTAGCTGCACCCACATTCACGGTGGCATGTCCACAGGAGCCAAGACATGGAAACAGCCCAAGTGTCCATCAGTGAGGAGCAGGTGAAGCAGATGTAAAGTGGACACACAGGGGAACACAACTCCCCCGCAAAGGAGGAAGAAGTTCCCACCATCTGCAGCAACAGGGAGGGAGCCAGAGGGTGTTGCCTTACGTGAACCAGGTCGGGCATGGAAAGACAAATATTGCAACCCCTCACTCCACATGTGGGAGTGAAACTGGGTCTTATGGAGGTGGAGAGTGGAGGAGGGGGTTGCCGGAGGCCGGGAAGGGGGTGGCACGTGGGGAGAGGTCGATTGATGTGTGCAGGTGCACACAGCTTGATGGAAGAAATGGGACCTAGTGTCAGAGACGTAGATAGGGCAGCCATCAGTTCCAACACTCGATCACATGTTTTAAAACAGCTAGAGGAGAGTAACTCAAATGGGTTTAACGTGAAGACAAATCCGCAGCACAGCGGACGCCCAGCTGCGCCGACTCGAGCATTCCGAGTTACAGGACAGCATCACATCAAGCGATCACCTATGCCCCAGGATGAAGTACCTGTGCTCTGCGTCGGCAAACAAACAGTGCCTTGCAGGGGTGGCTGTGAAGACAATATGTCCTCGCAGATCCTGGAGGGTTCTGTTAGCAAACGTGTTAGACCCAAGGCCACGATCAAGAAGTTCACCAGAACAGCTTCCAAAGGGGAGGCTTGGGGAGTCGGTAACCATCGCACCCACTGAGCAAACTCCGCCAGGCTCTGAGCTAAGCATTGACACATATGAGCCCACCGAACCCTCATAGCGGCCACGTGACGTGGGCATGGCTGCTGTCACCATTCCTAAAGCAGGTCTCTCCACCCTCACCTTTGTGCTCAGCAGCCAGTCAGGTCTTTCTTGCAACTTGTTTTTTAGACATGCTATGTTTCTTTTTTTTTTTTCTTTTAGTGAGAAAGCAGGATTTATTGAGAGGACAGAGAAGCTCCCACAACGGAAGGGGACCTGAAGGGGTTGCCCCTTTTCACAACTTTTAACTTTTTCAACTCTGTATCATTTGAAAGTGCATATTTATTCCTTTGTGTACTAGGTGACAAGATCTGGCCTAGGTGTGGGGACGTGTCCCCACAAGCCACCCTGTCGGGTGGGTCACGGGCGCTGAGGCAGCAGCAGGACAGGGCTGTGGGCTGGGAAAGGGGAGTCCCCGAAGGTGCCAGTGTCTGGGATCCTGGAGTCAAAACTCTCCTGATTCTGTCCTGTTCCCGGATGATGTTTTGTGGATTCCGTTCCTGCCATGAGCCCTCAGGACCCTGGCGTTCACCCAGGGGCTGTCCTCACACCTCTGTCGCCCCGCTCTGCTGCTGGTGACAATCTCGGCCTGCCCCGTCAGCAGGCTGGCTCGCCCAGGGCGTGGGTCCCGTCTTCCTCCCTTCCGTCCTGCGGTCCACATGGCCCTCCAGGAGCTCTCTGGAGCCCAGGGCTCCCACAGCATGGAGGGGCCCACACCCATTCCTGTTCCTGTCCCAGGTCCCTGCAGGACGTCCTCATCCACGTGTGTGCGGGGCCTGGCTCTCAGCCCCCGGGGTGTTCTCGGTCGGCTTCCAGGGCGTGAGGCTGTCAGCCTGCAGAAGTCCTGTCGGCCTCACCACGCGGTCCTCGGCCAGGACCCCGCAGTACGGCGGATCCAGGGCTCTGCTCCCTGGTCCCTCTGCCCGCTTGGCCTCCCCCGCACAGTCCACTGCTCCTCGGAGAGGCCCGCGTCCCTGTCGCCGTGCGACCTGTCCCTAGACTCTCCCCCGTCAGGCTGAGTCCCTGTCACTCCCGTCCATGTGCTCCGCCCCTGGACTCTCTCCCGGGCGGCCCCATCCCTGTCGCCTCCATCCATGGGCCCGTCCACAGACTCTCTGGGACTGGGGTGAGTCCCTGTCACCCCCCAGCCATGTGCTCTATCGTAGACTGTCCCCCAAGCAGGCCTGCATGCCTGCCTACGCCCCCGCCCTCTGCCCTGTTCCCCGGTGAGCACCAAGGCCGTGGTTTCCCGCCCTGTGGGATGGCTGTGGCCCTCCGAACCTTCTCTTCCCGCAGGAGCCGTGTGTGGGAGTGAGTGTGTCGCCCCTGGCTTTCCTCAGGCTTGGCTGCCAGGCTGTCTCGGGTGTTGGGGCACACTTCATGAGCAACCCCCCAGGTTGCCTCTTATCCACCCACAACCCCAGGGTCCTCACGCCCGGTGAACATGTCTGTGGTCCAGACTCCTGCGTCACCAGCCGCTCTTGGTGAGAGGCCGCCGTTCTTTCTCTGGCTCACCTGTTCTCTCACGTGTGTGACAACTGCCCACCAAGCTCCTTCGCAGCCCAGGGCACCATTCCGGGCCAAGTCGTGCCCTGGAGGAATTCCGATGTACGGAATGAAGGGCACAGACAACCCACAAGGAGACCAACACCAAGAGATGCCAGGTAGACCGGGGGAATGACGGGTGTCTGCAGGGCGACGAGAGCCAGCGGCTGGAGATGCCCTCAGACCCCGTCCTGGGGGCGGCTCCCCCGAGGAGGCCACAGGGGGGCTGAGACCCGAGTGACAGGGAGAGCCAGAAGGTCCCGAAGAAACTCCAGGGAAACACGGGCACATCCGAGATACCAGAGGCGCGTGATGCACATTTTGTGGACCGAGCATGTGGCACGGCAAGGGCAGCAGGCCAGCCGTGGGGACTCGCAGGCGTGTGAGGACTTTTGGTTTTATTAAAAGCAAAACGCACAGGAGGCCAAGGTGGGAGGCCAGGAGTTGGTGGCCAGCCCGGGCCACATGGCAAAAGCCTGTCTCTGCAAAAACATGTAAAATTAGCCGGTGCAATGGCGTGTGCCTGTCATCCCAGCTGCGTGGGAGGCTGAGATGGGAGCAGGCCCTGGGCCCCGGACGTCGAGGCTGCAGTGAGCCGTGATTGTGTGTCCAGCCTGGGTGGCAGAGGGAGACCCTGGTTCAAAACAAACAGACAAGCCGGGCTCGGTGGCTCGGCCTGTAATCCTGCGCCTTTGGGAGGCCGAGGTGAGTGGACTACCTGAGCCCGAAGGTTCGAGACCCGCCTGGGCAACTTGGCAAGACCTCATCTCTACAATAAATCAAAAATGAGCTGGGCGTGGTAGCGCATGCCTGTAATTCCGGCTACTCGGACGGCTGAGGTGGAAGGATCGCCGGAGCCCAGCAGGCGAGGCTGCGGTGGCTGGAAGCGGCCACTGCACTCCAGTCTGGGCTACAGAGTGAGACTCCAACTCAAAAAAAAAAAAACACCAAACAAACAGACACACAAAGCAGCTTTCTAAACAGGACGTCGGTGGACGGCGTGGGAGCAGAGACCCGATCAAAGCCTGCAGGGTGGCCTGGGCACGGGCACGAGGACTCAGAGCAGGTCCTGGCTGCGGAATGGGAGGAAGGGGACCGCTGCCGTCCCTCGGGGCTGGGCTCTGCTCCTGCCGCCGTTCTGAGGGTCCAGCCAGCCATGTGTGCCCGGCATCCAGGAGTCCAGAGCCATACCGGAGTTGGCTGGGGGCCTCTGTCCCCTCAGCCGTCTCCTCAGTCCCTTTCCTGCTGGCTTGGCCCCACGAGGAGGGCCGGGCTTCGGGGCAGCCCTGCAGAGGTTGGGAGGACTGGCCGGGCACAGGGAGGCCAAGAGCCCAGCGGGCTGCGGGTTTTGGTCAGTGCTGTCACCCGCACCTCAGCCATGGTGCCGCGTTTCCCGGGCCTTCCGCCTCTCTCTTCGCTGACTCTCAGACGGTCTCTGAAAGCGAAAACACGCTGTTATTGCTGTTTTCCACTGGAAATAGAGGTGTGTTTTAAATCAGTTCACCTGGGTGGAGGCTGTGGGTGGTGGCTCCCGCCTGGTATCCCGTCTACTCAGGAAGCTTTGGCTGGAAGATCACTTGAGGCCAGGAGTTCAAGGCCAACCTGGGCCGCATAGCAAGACCCCATCTTCACACAAATTTTTAAAAATTATAAACTGAGTTGAGGGATCTAGAAAACACTTTGGAGGAGCTGGGGGTGCCCGGTGTACCTGGCCCCGGCCCATCTCGTCACCTGTGACCCCTCCCTGGCCCTTCTGCCCCCCCAGCCCAGGCGCCTTTCCCCGTCCCCAGGGCTCCAGCCCGCTCTCCCAGCCCTGTGTTCTCCCTGCCCACCCACCCCTGTGCGAGTGTCAGGTCTGACATCACTCCCTCTGGAAACTGTCCCCAAGGGCTGCCTGCGTCTAGGTGACGTGCCCTGCTGAATGCCCAGCTCAGGTCGTCTTCTTCTGAGGACCCGCAGCAGTTGTAGCGAACATCCACCCAGACCCATCTGGGGTGGGGGTCGGGGGGTGGCACGTGGCCCCTCAGGTGGCTTGACAGTTGTGTATCTGGTGCGTGTTTGTGCCTGGTCTCAACTGTGCCCACTCCAGCCTATTGCGGGGGGCAAAGAAACTGCAACTCGCCAGTGAAATGTGACAGCCTTTTCTGCTTAAAGCAATCTATGTCCCCCAAATAAAACTTGCTTCAGAACTGAAGCTTCCTCCCCTCCCAAACCTCCCTGCCTGTCCTCAAATCAGGGTCCGGCTGCAGGTAGGGGGCCACGGGCCCTCGGGCGTCCGGCAGGACCCCAGGCAAGTCCCCTCCACAGCTGGGCGTTGTCTGCGGCTCCCGGCCCATGGCGTGTCCAGCCCTGCCTTGCTGGTCCGAGAACCCAGGACCAACTGGGCCATCTACATCCGTGCCTGGGATAGGGTGGCGGCGGGCGGGGGGGCAACTCCACCCTCCAGGCCTGGTGCACTGGGCTTGGTGCATCACCCACATTCTCAGCTATCTGGGGAGGGTGTCTTGGGGAGTTTCTATGTCCCCTGGGGGCCACACACAGGCCGAGAGGGGACATCTTAGGCCTCTTCCTCAGAAACACGCCCACCACCTTGTCACCCTGCTGCGGCTTCCCGAGCTCATGGGCTGAGGGAGGACGTCCCCGAGTCCCCCTGGGAAGCAGAACTTGTTGCCTAGGCAGACCCTGACCCCGCCCAGGCCTGAGGGGTGCAGGGGCTGGGCTGGAGGCAAAGACCCTCTCTCACGGCCCCTTGGTACACCCTTCCTCCTCCCTGCCCGGCTGGTGGGAAGGACCCTGTGACAGTCTGTCTGCACATGGTCTCTGGTGCGAGGCCGGGAGCTGGTGCCCCACCCAATCACACTGGCTGCCCCTGGCCTTAAGCCCATTGTCCTGTGGCCAGGATGGAGCGTGACCCTCCAAGCTGGGCGGCGACCTCTCTCTCTGAGCCCACCCCTGCCACGGGCGGGGGCTCCCAGGCCATCAGGAGGCCGAAAATGCCTCCTGGTGTCTTACTTCCTGCAGTGGAGCCTGAGCCTTTGCTGAGGTCTGTGTCTCTGGGCCCTGCAAACCTAGTGCCGCACGCACCCATGGGTTTTTGTCCCGTGATGCAAGTGCATGTTTTAACTGCAGCATAACCATGGCAAGTCAGAATGGTCAGGAACCGTTTAGTTGGTTCCTTCATCTTGGGGAAGGAGCCTGAGGCCTCTGGGGGTCACACGGAGTCCCATGAACAATGGTGGGCGGGTCTCCACCCCAGATCTTTCTGCCTCCGGTTTCTGTTGCTGTTTTCCAGCTCACTGCTGGCTGCTTGTGTGGGATTTCGTCCGCAGTGTCTCCCGAGCCCAGGCCATGGCTTTCCCAGAAAACTAGGGGCCTCCAGGGTGCGTTTGCAGACAGGCCGTCCCCTCCCCATTCCCCCATCAGCGGGCGGTGTGTGGACATGTCATTTCAGCTGGGAAACAGCTTCGTGTGTCATGGCTACGAAATGTGTGCATTATCCCTGTAAATGAACCCGGCCACAGCCTCTACACTGTGTCCTAGCACTCAGCACAGGCC
This sequence comes from Cephalopachus bancanus, assembly GCA_027257055.1. Classification (NCBI taxonomy): domain Eukaryota; kingdom Metazoa; phylum Chordata; class Mammalia; order Primates; family Tarsiidae; genus Cephalopachus; species Cephalopachus bancanus. The sequence goes on from JAPVLO010000090.1 coordinate 5,528,808, forward strand.
ATGTACGTGTTGAATGGATATTCGTGAAGAAAATATTAGCCTTTGTCATTGCCCTACCAGAAACAATAAAATTGTATCTATAGAATAGATACACATACTTACGTATACATGTGTGTGTGTGTGTGTGTGTGTGTGTGTGTGTCTGTTGAGTCAAGGTCTCTGTCACCCAGGCTGGAGGGCAGTGGCAGGATCACAGCTCACCACGGCCTTGACCACCCAGGCACAAGCCATTCTCCTGCCCCAACCTCAACCCGAGTAGCTGGGACTGCAGGTGTGCAGGCTACATTCTGTATTTATTACTCTCTTACCAGGTTCCTCCAACAGACACGTCCACACCCCTGCGTGAGCTGCGGCGTCCGATCAGTTCAGCGCCAAGTTGTTTCCTGACACTCTGGAATTCCCTTCCCAGAGCGTTGCTGCCAACGCTGTTTTCAGATGAAGACTCATCCTCTGGTGGACTTTGTTTTGGTCCAGGAATTGTTTGGGGGCGTGTATTACTATTTTGGATCAAAAACAAGCTGTGAATCAAACCACACAAGAGCCTTTTGCTAAGCGGCTTGTCAGTCGGCGTTGAAGACCGGCCCTGGGAGGAGCCCGAGACGCGCCCAGCAGAGGCATCGCAGAAGAGGAGCAGGTCGCCCCAGGGACCACTGGGAAGTGGCGGCGCGGCTGGAGGCGAAACTTCTCGCAGATGAGTTCTGACGACAGTCGTGTTGGTTTAGAGTGACATCTCATGCACTTCTGGACTTGCAAGGAGACCGTCTTCACAGGCCATCCCGTGTAGTCATGGCGCTGTCTGTGTTTATGCAGAGGCTTCCGGGCTCAGGTGCGCTGGGTCTGCCGGCACCCAGGACGTCCCCGTTGCGGCCACACGCTCCGCTCGGCCCTGCCTGGGTCTGCCCACCCTCGCTCTCCTCCTCGCGCAGCTCCTTCAGTCTGATGTCACTGAGAATTCCTGGAGGAGGCCAGGCCCCACAGCCCTTGGACTCCTGATCTGTGTGTTCACAGGACGACGGTGATGGCCGCTCACCCCGTGAAGGAAAGGAAAGGGCTGGGCGTTCGGCTCACACCTGTCGTCCCAGAGTTTGAGAGGCTAAGGCAGGGGGATCGCTTGAGGCCAGGAGCTCGAGACCAGCCTGGGCAACATGGCGAGGCTTCGTCTCTCTAAAATAAAAAATCAAATGTTAGCAGGGTGTGGCGTCGTGTACCTGTAACCCCAGCTACTCAGGGGGCCCACCTGAACAATGATAGTGTCACCGGACTCCAACCTGGGCAACAGAGCTAGACTCCGCCTCTCTTAAAAAAAGGAGCGGGGAGGAGAAAATTTAGGATGGGTTCTGGGCTAGTTTATCACCCCCAGCTTTGACCCTAAATGCATCACGTCTCCAGAGCCTGGGAGAGAAGCCCAAGGGTCCACAGGGGCCAGGCAGGCTCCGTGCGTGAGCGGAGGGCTGGCTGTGAGGGACAGCAGTGCAGCCTGCTGACAAATGGCCCACGGCCTCAGCCTTGGAGTTGGAAGGCGGGAGGGGAGGGCGGGGACTGCGGCAGGTCAAGGAGCCGTCCCCTGAGAAGAGGGCTCGGCGAGGGAGTGCGACTCATGGGAATTGGAGCCTCCACGTTTCCTTTCAGACAACCCGACACTTGAGTCTTCATCTGACCTCTCTTGAGTTTTCAGTGTCGGCCAACCACACACACACACGTCCCAGAGAGAAGGGGAGCGTCTCCAAACTGGAGACCCTGGATTCCCATCTCACACCTGCCATCCGTTAACTAGCTGTGCACTCTGGACGTGTCACTCAACCCCTCTGCGCCTTGGTGTCCTCGTCTGTGAGGCTGGGACGGTCATCACAGTGCGGCCCGTGTGGGCTCGACATGAAGGCTGAGTGAGCCCAGATGCGCACGGAGTGTGCACGTCCGACCTGGAGCTGGCGCCAGGGACCCGCTGGCTTTTATTAGTTAACACCAGAAGCCGTGGTATCGACGAAATAAAACACAGGCTTGGCACTCGGGCCTGAGTCGGAAAGGAGAGCCCTTGCTCCCCTCCGACAGCGCGCGTGAAGTCACACCCCATGTCTCTGCAGGCTCCCTGGCGAAGGCTACGGAGGTCAACACAGACCTCCGACCTCTCGTTTCCTGGTCCCACAGCCGGCCATCACAGGAGTGGCCGCCGGGGGGTCACTGTGTTGAAGCCCCTCCACACGGGTCCATGGGGATGCCGTGCTGCCCCCAGCCCCCACCGCGACCCCCGCTGCAGCCCCATGGCCTGGCGTCTGTCCTGACAGGTGAGTGCCCATGCCGTGCCAGTGGTGCCACGCCCCTCACCAGGGAGCCTCAGAGCCAGGTAAGGGGCAGATCCAACTGACCACAAAAGGTGCACTCTCCTGAAGGGCGTCTCTCTCTGACCCTTGCTTTCCTATTTGTAGGATGGAAGTAGCACCAGCAAGCACCTCCTGAGCCCTGTGGCGAGTGAGAGGAGCTGCGTGAAAAGGGTCGCCGTCCTGAAACACGGCAATTACCCTCCCCAGGGCTGCTCCTGACATCAGTTCCGGCGCTCGGCCACCAGGTGAGGGTCTGGGCACCCCCCGTTACCCAGAGAGACGGCCTTGGTTCAGACGGGCTCACCGGTCAAGGCCTGTAGAGCTGTAACGGCACACATTCAAACATTTCTAACCGCAAACAACGTTGTTAAAACTATTAAATGTTAACAATGACTAAAATTGTATCTATTACCGTAGAGGACAGAAACACATAAACGTATTGTAAACCATTTGGACGAAATCAAATGGAAGGCATACCCCACATTTTACCAGTCTGGAGTCTTGGCTTCTCAGGAGCATATTTAAATAGGGCTATTTAAATCCCAGCGATTTGGGAGGCTGCAGTAGGAGGATTGCTTGAGCCCAGGAGTCTGAGGCTGCAAGAAGTGAGAGAAAGAAATAGGAGGGGTTAAGAGGGGCGTGTCCAGTGGCTCAAACACAGCCAGGTTTGCTTCAGTTCTGGCCGGGTCCTTGCTCCGTGGCTGGGTCAGGCCCATCTTGGTTCCTGCGAAGTCCCCAGCCCCCGGCGGAGTCCCTGGCGTGGCAAGTGTGTTCTAAGCCCTGAACAAATGCATGAATGCATGAGTGGCGAAGGAGTGAATGGCAGCCAGGAGGCCTGGGAAAGCAGGCATGGCTCCTTGGAGCCCAGAGACCGGGCTGGGCGCTGGCAAGAGACACCCACCGGGCTGGAGCCGGAGTCCAGGCCCAGGGATGGAGAGAAGGTCAGGGCCGGGGCCAGGACCCACGCAGCCTGGGAGACGGCAGGATCGCGGTGTGTGGAGGCCCGCCCTAAGCGGAGATCGGGGGTAGTTGTCTGCCGGGCTTCCTTGGAGTGTGGCCGGCCACACCCCTGCTGGGGGAGGGGACAGAGCTCAGAGCGCCTGGGCAGCGCCCCCCACCTACCATTCACCGTCCTAACGGCACCCAGAGTGTCACCTAATACTCAATCTGTGATTGTTTTTCACCTCTTTTTTTTTGCAAAGAAAGGGTCGTGCCCTGTTACCCAGGCTGGGCTGCAGTGGTTCAATCAGATGACGGCAGCCTCCACCCCCTGGTTCAAAGGCTCCTCCTTCCTCAGCCTCCCAGTATGCTGGGACTAGTGTGTGCCACCGTGCCTAGCCTCAGCCTTCAGGTAGGAGTTGAGACCCTCCGGGCCCATGCAGGCAGGCTTCGAGAAGGCAATCACTGTGTCCAGCCTGCGAGCCACCGGCCCGTGCTGGCCCAGCCGTGGGTTCCTAGACACTGAATGGCCACGAGACTCAGGGCAGCACCTGGCATGGTGGGAGGGCTCTCCAAGCGGGTCTGGGGGATGCCAGAGCCCCCGACAGGCTCAGGCCTGCACCTTGCTGCGGGGTGCCCTGAGGCCACCCCAGCGGTCCTTCGAATGCACCAGGGCCTGGCACCTGCAGTGAAAGGATCCGTGCGCAGAGGGGGCGAGGCTGGAGGCCTCTCAGCACCATGTCCCAGGGCCTTCACGGAACACACGTCCACCCCCGTCCGGGCAACTTCGGGGAAGGGCCACGGTGTGCTCACCACGCCTTGGTGGGGAGTTGGTCCCAGTGGAGCATGGCGCAAAGGCAGTCCAGAGGGAGCCACTGACGCGGAACCGTCCCTCGGGGCTCTTCCTCGGACCCCGTGAAGGACCCTGGGCTGCAGAGCCCTGTCGCAGGCAGGGCGGCCCTGACCCCACCCCAGCCGCGCCTGGAGTCTGTGGCTGTGGCTGTTTGTCCCTGGCTGTCTGAGAAGGAGCCCTGTGAACATGGCTTCCGTGGCCGTCACCGGGGTGGGAGGCTGGTCCGTGGGAAGTGGAGCGAGGACTTCGGGGACGTCTTCCTGTCACTCTGGCCGTCCTCCCAGGCAGCCTCGGGCCCTGGGGAGCCGCTGTGCCAGGAGGCTCAGGGCAGGCGTGAGCGGAGCCCGGAGCCCCCTTGCCTCGGGCCCTCGTCCTGCGGTTTAGCAATGGACTCTCCCCGTCGGACTGTGGCTGCGCGACCTAAACCCAGAGCCATGTGGCCCGGGGTAGCAGCGGGGTTCTCCGAGCCGGGGGGGGGTCCCCAGCCCCACGGTGACCGGGGGGAGTGAGGACACAGCCCTCTGCACGTCCTGAGGGGCGAGTCCTCCCGGCCGTGCCCTCTCGCGTCCTGGGAAGCAGCGACCCTGCGTGGTCCCAGCACCCCAAAGGGAGCCTCCCATCCCCCGGGCGCCCAGAAGAGACCGGTGGAAACAGCTGCCTCTGCTAGGACGTGGATCTGGGGAGGGCTGCTCTTGCCTCTGCGGCCACAGAAAGCACATCCTCTCACCAAGGAGCAGGGAAGTGGCGTGGCCATGCCCGCGGCCCCAGGTAGAAGAGCCCAGATCAAAATCTGCAGCCCATGGGCGGGGCGGGGGGTGGGGGGTGGGGGTGGGTGGGAGGAAACCAGTCCCTGTGGGCCAAGCCTGCGGACGCCCTTTGCGCTGAACTTTCCTCTGTTTTCCTGCGGCAGCTTCCGGGCCCCCTTCCTGTCCCCACAAAGGCCAGCACAGCACGGCGGGCCAGGCAGGCCCCGCCTCCTCCTTCCTGCCGGGATGTCCCTTCCTGGGGAGGGGCAGGGACGCCAGGTCCATGGGAAACGCCATTGTGCGCCTTATCTCAGCCCCGCCAGTCTGCACTTGGCGAGGCGACACTGGCTTTTTCCAGTGGAGATGGCCCCATGGCGGTGACCCAGGCGCCCTGTCCTCAGTGGAGGTGGCCCAGTTGCCTGCTCCTTGGGAGGTGACCCTGGTGCTCGTTCCCAGTGAGGGGACCCTCGTGGCTGTTTGCAGTGGAGGTGGCCCTGTTAGTCGGGGAGGGGACCCTGGTGCTCGTTCCTTGAAAGGCGACCCTGGTGCTTGTCGCGAGTGGAGGGGCCCCCGTGCCGGTTCTCCGTGGAGGTGATGCCTGTGTTCATTCTAGTGGAGGTGGCCCCGGTCCGCGTTTCCCATGGAGGTGTCCCTGGTGCCTCAGTGTGGCCCCCGCTGTCCTCTCAGTTGCCAGGGTCGCAGCGGCTCCCAGCCCTGGTGTGTTCCGGGCTCTTATCGGCATTCACGCCACGGCCGGGCAGGCGGGGCCGGCTTCTTCCTCCCTGCGCATTGTCTCCAGCCGCGCCCGCAGGAAGCAGAGCCTCCACCTGTCCCTCTGGGGAGCGAAGCCGATGCGACTGCATTTTCAGATGTATCCGCTGCTGCCAGGAGCTGGGGCGTGTCTGCTGACCCAAGAAGGACGCGTGCTCACGAACACACGGCGCGTTCAGCGCTGGACAGGAATCCACTGTCCACAGAGCTTTGGGTGGTGACGGCCGTCGACGCCACAGAGTCGAGGGGTGCTTTGTCTTCTCTGCTTTCTGTGATGCACCTTTGGGGCTGGACCCTGACCGACTCCCGCAAGTGTGTGTGTATGTTTGTGTGTGTGTGTGTCGATGTGTGTGTGAGCGTGGTGCCTGTGTGTGAGCGTGGTGTGTGTGAACACGGTGTGTGCGTGTGTGTGTGTGTGGTCGATGGCATAGACACTCAGGGACTTGAGATCCTCCACCCAGGGTCTCCTATAAACCCAAATGCCAGGCCCGGCAGGCTGGGTCCGTCCTCAAGAGCCGTGGCGTGTCTGAGGCTGACCTCCCGCCCTCTACCTCGCCCAGCTCAGCCAGCTCAGTCCGTGTGGACAAGAGCCGGGTCCATCTCGATGCTTCGTTTCATGGAAAGGCTTCCCCACAGGGCTCCGTGCTGGGGGGATCTGCCGTCCTGCCACCTGGAGACACAGCTGCGCACAGGAGTTCTGGAATCCCCAGCCTCCCCCAGACAGAAGGACTGCCTGTTCCTATCAGCATCTTATCTGGCGACCGGGTGTCAGTCTAGCACACTGGGAGGCCAAGGTGGGAGGATTGCTTGAGCCTGGGGGTTCAATACCAGCCTGGGCAACATAGCGAGACTTCATCTCTACAAAAATCAAAAGATTAGCTGGGTGTGGTGGTGCACACCTGTCATCCCAGCTCCTCCAGAGGCTGAGGCCGGAGGATCGCCTGAGCCCAGAGGATCGCCCGAGCCCAGGAGGTCAAGGCTGTGGCGAGCTGCGATCATGCCACTGCGCTCCAGACTGGGCGACATTTTGTCCTGGAGCCTGGACTTGGACCCTGGTAGCTCTAGCAGGAGTCATGAAACACCCATTTCTAGCCACCTCAAGAATACAAGAGGCAGAAAATCGTTGGGTCCCTCCAGGGTGGGGTCATGGCTCTCCCGGCAGCCCGGTGCCCCATCCAGGGCCGGCCTCAAGCTCAGATGCCTGGTTCCCCACCCTTGTCCGGCTCCCCACGCCTGCTGTGCCCAGGCAGCGTGGCCCTTCTCTGTGGGGCGAACACGGGAGGGAGGAGCGGGAGGGGCCTCTGGTTGCCTCTGCCCCGTGCCTCCTGGAGACCTCGGCTGGGCTTGACGGGAGCCCTCACCCCGGGTCCACCCAGGCACCTGCTGAGGGTCACGCAGGTGCCGGGAGACCTGCTCAGGGCCAGACTGTAGATCAGCCTCTCAGGAGCCGGGGCGGGGGGAAGGTCACGGTGACGCCCCTGCTCCGAGGGAGCCCAGGACCCCAGTCAGTGTGCCCTCCTATGGCCGGGCCCCTCAGAAGTGGGTGGGTCCTTCTGTGCCGTCAGCCTCGGGGGAGGCTGTCCCGGCAGACCTCCTGACCCTAACCTCAAAAGCTGAGTCCATTCGGGAAATGGAAAAGGCTCGACGGATGAAACGCGGGCAGAAACGGCACGGGAACACACACTCCCTCTAGTGCTGCGAGTTTCAGAGCTGGGAAGGCTGCAGGGGAGGGGAGTGGGCGACTGGGGTGAGAGGCTGAGACGGGAGGGTGATCCAGGGGCGAGAGGCTGAGACAGGAGAGCACTCTGGGGAGGAGAGACTGAGACGGGAGGCCGAGCCAGGGTGAGAGACGGAGATGGGAAGAGGCCCTGGACGTGAGAGGCTCAGACAGGCGGAGGCCGGGGGCAAGAGACAGAGACAGAGGTGATCTGGGAGGAGAGGCTGAGATTAGAGGAGCTCCTGGGGCAGGAGGATAAGGAGAGAGGACGCCCTGGGGCGAGACGCTGAGACAGGAGAAAGCTCCGGGCAAGAGCTGGCCGGGCACCCACGGAGCCCCGTGGCCGCACCTGTGGCCCTGGGTGCCGCCCACATGGGGGCTGCAGTATGGCCTGTCCTCGACACCCAAGGGCGTCCTCAGACGGCGGTGGCCCTTTCCTCACTGGCCGGCTGGCCGGAGTGGCACCGTCGGCCGCGGTTGGGGGATGTCCCCCCACGGTCAGCCCCGCACGTGCTCCCACGGCGCCTGCACCCCCGGGAAGGAGGCGCCCCGGGCACCGGGCCAGGTGGCGTTCGTGCAAGGGAAGCCCCTGCGTCTGCAGCTGGAGGCGGAGCGGAGCCCGCTGAGGGTGGCCCGAGTCGTGACTGTGGCTGGCCCTGCCGCCCCCAGCCTCCTGGCGACCCCGGCCTCTGGAGACGCTGCCGGCTTCCGCGTCCCAGCACCCCGGCCCGTGGCCCTGCGTGGTGCTCCTCGAGCCCGACCTGGGTCCTTGCCTGGGTTTCCGGGTTCTCGTGCCCGCAGAGCCCTGCCCTCCCCACTCCTAGGCCAGGGCGAGCTGCCCCCTCTCTCGTCTCCACGGGGTCGTCCTCGCCTGCCTTCTCTGGGCTGTGCAGGGAAGCCTCAAGCCACAGCCCCTTCCCTCCCCTGGAAGGACCAGCCCGGGCTCGTGGTCTCAAGGACCTCTTTGGGCCAGCGGCCGGCCGGGATCTGCCTCATCCACGGAAGCCCTTCTCGACTGTCTTTCCTGCCGCGTGACCGTGTGGCTAGGCTGGGACTGCCCGCCCTGTGCACCTCCTCGCCAGGGCAGCGGGGGGCCACAGCCTGGAGCTGAGAAAGCCCCGGGGGCTGCGGCGACGGCCGAGGCCCGTGTGACGTGGCTTCACGCCCAGAGGGAGAGCAGGGAAGCCGGGCAGGCTCCAGGTCATGGCTCCCTGGGCCCCTCTGTCGGAAAGGACATGGGCACCCAGGGCGTGCTGTGATGGGAACACACGGGGCGTGGCATGTCATGGACACACAGGAAGGGGTGTGGCACGACACACGGGGCAGAGCATGACATGGACACATGGGGCGGGGAGTGACGTGGACACACAGGGAGGCGTGGGACGGGGACACACGGGTGGGGCGTGATGTGGACACGCGAGGGGTGACATGGACACACGGGCGGGGTGTGACGCAGACACACAGGGTGGGGTGTGGCTTGGACGTGCAGGGCGGGGCATGCCGTGGACACATGGGACAGGGCATCGCCGCTGGCAGGGTCCCTCCCACGCGGCGTCAGTTTCCGCAACGCCTCTGCCGCCCTCCTCTGCTTCGGAGGCTGAGCTTGGGCTGGGGGCTTTGCAGGCCCAGGCTGGGGCTCTGCCGGACTGAGCGCCTTGGGCTGACCTGCTCCGGCCCGCCGAGGGCTGGAGTGTTCAGGCCTCCGAGGCAGACGCGGCGACACGACCGGCAAGTGGACCTGGCTGACCAGACGAGTTTCTGACGGCAAAGCGGCTCAGCAGAGCACACGGACTGCCTGGGAGGACGGGTGTGTGTTCGCGGCCGCCCGGCAGGGACTGGCATCCTGATCTAAAGGGCTCAGAGAAACGGACGGGGAAAGCAGCCCGGCTAGCGTGGGCAAAGGCCGCCAGGGCCCCTGGACAGCTGATGGCCCCTGAAGCTTCTCCCCACGACTCCGCCTGAGGCCACACCTGAGGCCCCGAGACACTCCCATGAGCCGGGGCACTCCTAGGCGATGCAAGCTCCACAGCACCCTCTGGCCCCTGTCCTGGCTATTTTGGGGTGTCCTGAGGCCTCCGTCCTGTCTGTCTTGGGGTGTCCTCTGGCCTCTGTCCTGGCTGTCTTGGGGTGTCCTGAGACCGTCATCCTGGCTGATGTAGCGTGTCCTGTGGCCTCCATCCTGGCTGACACGGGGTGTCTTCGGCCCTCCCTTCTGGCAGTGCTGTGGTGTCCTGAGGCCTCCATTCTGGCTGTCTTGGGGTGTCCTCTCGTCTCCTTCCTGTCTGTCTTGGGGTGTCCGCTGGCCTCCACGCCGGCAGTCTTCGTGTGTCCGGTATCCTCCATCCTGTCTGCCTTGCAGTTCCTCTGGCCTCCGTCCTGGCTGTTGGGGTGTCCTCTGGCCTCCGTCTTGTCTGTCCGGGGTGTCTCTGACCCCTGTCCTGGCTGTCTGGGGGTCTCTGTCATCGCTGTCCTGGGATGTCCTGCGGTCTCTGTCCTGGCTGCGTTGGGTGTCCTGAGGGGTGTCTTCTAGGCCACGGAAGGAGATGGGCTTTGGGGCGTCTGCCTGTCATTTTCAGCTCTCTTCTTTTTGGCAGGCGGTAGGCTACTCTCGGACCCCCGTGGGGACGACATGGGGCACACGGCTGGTTCTGCGACAGCCTCCGCCCGCCAGCGTGAGGCCCTCTGGGGCCCCCTTCCCTCCAGCCTGGCCTGGGTGTAGAGACTGCAACTGTCCCACCCGTGTCCTTCTGTGACCTCAGGGACGAGGTGGGGCCACCCCTCCCCTTCCCAGCCCGTCCCCAGCGGCAGGCGGCTGTGTGAGCGCAGCGGTGGCTGCCTCCACCTGTGCCATTTGTCACTGTGGAACCGCCCAGTCTCCCAGAGCCGCTCCCACGTCTTCAGGGAAGAAGTTGCTCCCGCCTGGAGCTCAAGTCACCGTCGCGGGGCTCCACGGCCACAGGCCCCTCTCGCTGTGTGGCTTCTCCGGGCCTGGTGGACGGTCCCTCTGGGAGGCTCCCCTGCCTCTGCCTGACTTTCCAGCCCACAAACCCTCTCCTCAGTGAGACGGAGCCTCCTCCCTCCTCCCCTCCCAGAGGACGCAGGCTCTCCTGTGAGAGCGGCTCCTCCGAGCGACCGCACCTGCCAATGTTAAAGCCCGTGAGTGTAATCCTCGCCGCCTTCCCAGGGAGCAATAAAACCGAACACCTGACTAGAGCCAGATGTGGTGGCACACACCTGTAACCCCAGTGTTTTGAGAGGCTGAAGTGATAGGAGCCCTTGAGACCAGAAGGTTGAGACCAGCTTGGGCCACAGAGCAAGACCCCAGCTCTACAAAAAGCTGTGTTTAGAAACCACGTTGATTATGTTCGGTAACGATCAGACACTGATCAGGAGGATGTATCCACTCGGGCAGGAGCCTGTGACAACAGCACGAAATGGCAAAGGACCAGGAGGTGCACCCGAGGCCCCTGCACACCAGGACACCTTTTCTCTGTCGACGTGGCCTCGGTGTCCCCCCAGGATGTGGTCCCCCAGCTGCACTGTCACGAGGGGGCGACGTCGCACGCCTGAGATGGTCAACCCACAGCGTGGACGGGTGAGAGGCAGGCGGAGCCCGGGGGGCCCATGGGGATGCCGAGCGAATCCACTGTGGAGCCACAACCGAAAGCCAGGCAGTCCTAAGAGACGCCGGGGCGCGGGGTGTGCCCACAGAGAGACGCGGGCATGTGAATGCGAAAGGGTCGCGGTGGGTGGCGGATGGGGTGGAGTCGGTGGCGGCACTGAGCAGTTGTGTTTATGAAGCCTCTGCGAGGACGCTCACCGAATCCTGGCAGGGGCTGTGCCCGAGGGCGCCCATGCAGGCTACTCTTGGACCCCCGTGGGGACGACATGGGGCACGCGGCTGGTTCTGCGACAGCAGGGTGATGGGGGGCTCTCTCTGCTCCCAGCATATGGCGGGACGTCCCAGGGAAGCATCTGAGGCTGGGTGTGGCGGCTGCACCACAGGCCCGGCACTTTGGGAGGCTGAGGCAGGAGGGTGGCTGGGAGTTCCAGTTCATAAGTGGGCAATAGTGAGACCCTGGATCTGTGGACAACACGGGGAGACCTGGGCTGGGGGACGACGTGGTGAGACGTTGTCTGTATTTATTTACGTATTTATTTTTGAGTCAGAGTCTCCCTCTGTCGTCCAGGTGGGAGTGCCTGGCCAGGCTGGAGTGCCTGGCCACCACAGCCTCGACCTACCGGGCTCCGGCGATCCTTCTGCCTCAGCCTTCCAAGTAGCTGGAACTACAGGCGCGCACCACCACGCCCGGCTCATTTTTGGTTTATTGTGGAGATGAGGTCTCGCCACGTTGCCAAGCTGATCTCGAACCCCTGGGCTTAGGCAACCCTCTCACTTCCGCCTCCCAAAGTGCTGGGATGACAGGCTTGAGGCACCACACTCACCCCTAATTATTTTTTAATCATGTGGAAAAGAGGCAGCATTTTTGAATGGGTGATCACAGGGGTCATGGCTGCCGTTCACCAAGTGCTTCCGGGCTTCCGGGGTGCCGTGTGTCCCATTGAGCTCGCCTGGCAACATTCCAGGGCCACACCACAAAGAAAGTGTCTTCTTACTCAGTAGGCGAGAAAGCTGAGGGCCAGAGAGGGCAAGCCGTGTGCCCAGGTCACTCGTAAGCATCCGAATGGGGATTTGAACCCAGGTCGCTGAGCTGTCCCTGCACTAACGGGCCTCCCAGTCCCCTCTGTGGGCTCTACCGTCTCGTCTTGGGGGAGCTGTTCTATGTGGCTCCGATTTGTTCTGGAAAGCTCTCTCATTTGCATGTATTGGCGCGGAAGTGTCATCCCCAGATGGACGTGTGAACACGGCACGTTGATCCCGCGTCAGGAGACCACTCGGGCCTGTGGGTTTGGAACAAGCAGGGCTGGTGGCAGTCCGGGGCCTGACGGTGCCCCGTGGTCCCGCGTGCATTAGCAGGGCTGGCTGCACGCACAGAAGCTGGCGCCAGCGGGTGAGGCAGGAACGCGGGGTTTCCACAAATACCTGGGGCAGCTCGTGGCATTTTCTCTGACCCTGTGACCCCTCTTCTGGCATGGCCTCCCAGCTGGCCTCCGTCACGGCTCCTGCTTCTGTCTCTCGTGGCGCCTCTGCGGTCTGTTCCTTGTTTACTCATTGGTCCTTGGTCTCCTGAGTTTGATTGCCCAGCCAGGAGGGTGGGGACCCTGGCGTCTTGCTTTCGGCTCCATCTCCAGATGGCGTGGCGTGCTCAGAAGTACTGGAGGGTGAACATAGGCCTGGAAACCCTCGAAGGCAGGGAGGCCGACAGCAGGGTGGCCAGGCCCATCCTCCGAGGAAGCTCCACACCATGACAGTTGGCTGCCGGTGTCCCTCTGCTCCAGGGTCACAAGCCCAGAACAGATCTGTTCACCCATGGAGGACCTCGTGCCCACCCGGAGGCCACGATGGGGACGTCTCGGGAAGGGCCACAGAGCAGACCCTTGCATGGAAGGAGGAGGCGAGCCTCACAGAACTGCCTCTGGCAGAATGGATGCATTCCAGCACAGCAGCCACATTTTCTAGAGGCCTGGCTGTGAACGGCAATTCTGCTCCCTGTACGGTCCACAGCCCGCAGTCACTGGGCACCGGCTCTCTTGTCTCTGGGGCCCCACCTAGGGGTTCTCACCTACCCGAAGTCTCACCTGCTCGAAGAGACAGACGCCTCAGGGCTGCCGACACGATCTACACGCACCCTGCCTCGTGTCCAGCATGTCCCAGTGCAGCTTTGAGTACGTTGGCTTTTTATTTTCTAGCTCATGAACTAGACAATCAACTTTACGTTTGAAAACATATGCTTTCCCTTAACCCAGATTCCTTGCTTTCTGTGAGCCCCGTGTGGATGATGTGGCCGACGCGGCTGGTTCTCGACCCGCGGCCTCTCGGGGCACCATCCACTTGGTTCAGGGAGGACTTGTGCAGGAAGCCACCGTCTCCTCTGCCATGACTGAGCCAGAGGCGATGTGTTGCCTGGTTCTGGGCAATGCCAGTGTGAAGCTGGCTGAGAACCTCTAGAAGGATGTTCCTCCCGCACAAGAATCATGTGGCGGGAAGGGACTTGGGGTCCACCTTCCTCCTTTCTTCTTTGTGATGGGTTGCCTGCACCTGTGGACATCACAGGCAGCTCTGGCAGCCATCTGGCAGATGTGAGGCGATACATGTGACAAAAGCCGGTATGCAGGGGACAGCTTAGGTGGGGGAATGTCATGATCTGGGCTCTGAGTGACATTCAAATTCACATGGCACAGGCAAGAAGGAACTTGGTGGCATTTGTGAGCACAGAAATCAACTCTGGACTTTGTTAGAAAACGGTAGGTGTCCATGCATCTTAAGCACTTCATTGGATTTACTGTAATTGGCAGTCAAAGCATTCCTACCTGACAGACTAAAGAAAAACTCCTTTTTCTTTTTGCACATTTATTTTCCTTTGTTTTGTAATTCTTAAATAATTTTTTATTTTAAAGGTGTGGGGTTAGATATACAAATGTTCATTATGCAGGTACCCTTGTTGATGAGGTGCGCCCGCCCCCTGGCAGTTTCTTACTACTGCCAATCCCATCCCCCCCTCCAGGCAGTTTCCCACTCTTGCCAATCCCTTTCTTTTTTAGGGCGGGGGAATCTTACTCCTTCACCCAAGCTGGAGTGCAGTGGCACGCAGGCTCACAGCCACCCCAGCATCGACCTTCTGAGCTCCAGCGAGCCTTCCGCCTCAGCCTTCTGAGTAGCTAGAACCATAGACAGGCACTACTATTTTTAATTTTATTGTAGAGATGAAGTCTTGCCAGGTTGCCCGGGCTGGTCTCGAACCTGGAGTTCAGGCAATCCACTCGCCTCGGCCTCCCAAAGTGCTGGGATTACAGGCTGAGCCACTGACCCAGCCTGCCAATCCCTTTCTCATAGTATCATGATAATTGTTCAAGGTCCGCTTATGAGTGAGAGCACATGGTACTCTGTTCTTTGTTTCTGTGACAGATCACTGAGTATGATCGACTCTAAATCCATCCAAGTTACTGCAAGGTCCATATGTTGGTCCTTCTTTATGGCTGCATAATATTCTATTGTGTATATGTACCACTTTTTTTTTTTATCCAGTCCAGCTTCAATGGGCGACATGGTTGGTTCCATGTTTTGGCTGTTGTGAATAGAGCTGCAACTGACATGCGAGTGCAGGTATCTTTTTGTGTAGAATGATTTGAGTTCCTCTGGGTATATCCCCAATAGGGGGATTGCTGGGTCATATGGAAGGTCAATTTCTAGTTCTTTCAGAAATCGCCACCCTGTCTTCCAGAGAGGTTGCACTAGTTTGCATTCCCACCAGCCGTGTAGAAACGTTCCTTTGTCTCCCCATCCTTGCGAAAAACTCCTTTCTCATAGGAAATCATACTGCTTGGCTTACCAAACTCGAGATGCTTCTATGCCCAGAAGAAGGGCCCAGATAGGCAAAGGACCCTGCCAGGAGGCGGGCCCATTAGGAGGTGAGTCCTACCAGGATGAGGGTCCTACGAGGAGGAGGGTCTTACCTAGGATGACAGCCCTACTCAGAGGAGGGCTCCACCCTGGAGTGGGGTCTTACCAACTGAGCCCCTTTGTGGAAGTTCAGTCTGAGGACAAGCCTGAGAATTCACTGTACCCTGCTGGAAGCAGCCTGTATGGTTGACATCTCTCTTCTCAGGGGATGCTTGGATAGCTACTGCCTCTCTGTACACACTTACCAACAGGCATCTAACTTTAAAAAGGTTTTCACGTGACAGTTTATAGGCTCTCGTGCAGCTTGATTTTACAGACTTAAAAGTGGCTGCGAGGTGTGGGCGGGAGGGGTCACCCTTGCCATGGAGAGGCCCGCGCCTGTCTTTGTCATGGAGCTGGAGGCTCTGGTGCAGCCGGGCCCCGCCCCCCGGCCCTGCCAGGAATGGTCCTCGAGCCACTGAAGCGCGTGACTCCTCCACTGTCCATCCCGATGGTTCTAGAGTTACAGCGCGTGTGTGCCGTCGAGGAACTCCGAGGTGGTGACTTATGAAGGAGAGGACTGCTGGGCTCTCAGCCCTGCAGGGTGCCGGCATCTCTCTCCCCGAGGCCTTGGAGGAGGAGGAGGGTCCTACCAGAAGGAGGGTCTTCCCTAGGATGACGGCCCTACCAAGAGGAGGGTTCCACCCCAGAGGTGGGTCTTACCAACTGAGGCCTTGGGAAGCTGCATCTTGGCAGAAGGGGATGGAAAGTAGGTGTGTCCCATGGCGAGAGCAGGAGCCAGAGAGGGAGGGGCCGGGCTCTCCCAAACAGCAGCTCTCCAAGCGTGAACTTTCAGGCCAGGAACTCACAACCGGCCGCGAGGACAGCACCAAGTCAGCCACAAGGGACCTGCCTCTTCCCAGGTGCCAACCCTGGGGGTCGATTTCAGCAGGAGGCTTGGAGCGGACAAGTGTCCGGACGAGATCACACGGTGCGAGCCTCTGGGCTGGGCTGCCTGCTGCAGTGACGTGCCATTCATTCCTTGGAGATGCGTTCTTCAGAGAGCACTGAACGGGGAGTCGAAAGACCAGCCTGGAGGTCCTGGTTGTTCCCAGCGGTCGGCGAATCTTGGGCCAGTCCCTTACTCAGCACCCGGTGTCTTAAACGGGATAGCAGAGTGGGTACGTCTGCCCCGTCACTACCACTGTCCAAGTCATTTACCCCACAGCGTGGGTGATCACCAGCGTGTCACACGAGAAGAAACTCAGGTCACGGAGCCCACGGCCACACAGCAGCCCAGGTCCCCAGTCGTGGCCGTTTTCTCTTCCCACATGCCAGGCTGTTCTCCGTTTAGAGGTGGGGACTTGAGGGTCCAGCACAGGGTGGCCCAGAAAGGACACTCTGGTCCATGAAAAGGAGCCTTTTCAAGAGCACAGGTCAGGCACGGTGGCTCACACCTGGAATCCCAGCACTTTGGGAGCCCGAGGCTGAGGCTTGCTTGAGCCCAGGGGCTTGAGACCAGCCTAGGCCACATGGCAAGAGCTCATCTCTACAAAAAATGAAAATAAATTTTAAAATTATCCTGGTGTGGTGGTGCACACCCGTAGTCCCAGCTACTGGGGAGGCTGAGGTGGAAGGATAGCCTGAGCCCAAGACCACGCCACTGCAGTCTAGCCTGGGGGACAGAGTAAGATCTTGACTCAAAAAACAAGCAAACGAACAGAGCATAAGCCTTTTCCCACAAGAGAAGAGAAACAGAAAATCAGCGAGTTTGGAGAAAAGTGTCCCATCCTCAGTGGATCTGCACGCCTGCCCCACGCTGTGGCCGTGTGTCCACCCGGAGCGTCAGCGGCCTTCCATCCGCGCGTGCCCAGTGTTCTCAAGACCCAGCACAGTAGGAAGCAGTCAGGGCTCCAGGGAGGAAGGGGGTGAGGCCGACGTGACCCCACGCCCCCGGCCCTGTGGCGAGGAGGAGCAGGTGCAGTCCCCACAGGCCCGGGACCGGAAGAGGGCCTGTGTCCAGGGGAGGGAAGGGTGTTTGCCGGGGCCGGTGGGCGCCACGTGAGCTGAGGGCTTCGAGTCAGAGGTGCCCCGGCTTGTCCAGCCTGAAGGGGCGCCCAGATCCGGAAGAGACGCGGGAAGTCAGGCCGGCCAGGGCGGGTGTCGGAGGGAGCGGGGAGCCGTGTTGACAGGCTGAGTCTTCCTCCCGAATGTGAAGGACCAGGTGGTGATGTCACCGGCGAGAGACACAGCGCCTGGACGTGCCAGGAAGGCGGCCAGCCCGGGTTACTCCAGGTTGCCATGGGGTTTGGCCAAAAGTAACAGAGCCGGGCGGGGAAGGAGGCGCCCCACCCCCAGGGTCCCGAGGCCCAGGACAAAGGGGCCTTGTTCGCTCCCTGACTGGGCCGGCTGCAGCCACAGCTGGGAGCGTGGTGTGGCGTCCGAGGGAAGACTGGATCAGAGAGGAGCGGAGTTCGAATCCCGGCTCTAGGTGCCCTGGCCATGTGCCTCCACCCCTGGCCCGCAGTTGTGCGCAGGCAGGCGGTGCCTGCTGGGTGGGGGCTGCAAGAACTGGTAGGGTGGGGCTGAGGGCCCGGGCTCTGTCTCCCCCACTGTTTTCCACGATAAAGCACATGTTGGGCTCAAACAAGAAGGGACGAGGAAGAGGGGGCTGGGAATGGCGTGACCTGCGTGGAGTGGCCGGGAGGGAAGGGTCGGGCTGGACAGCCCCGAGTGACCGGGAGGGGAAGGGTCGGGCCTGAACATCCATCCAGAGGAGCGTGCGATGACGTCCTGGGCGTTCCGAAGGGCAGAGAGAAGAAAAGTGAACGGACACGAAGCGCCAGTTTGGCTGAGCGGAGGTCAGGGCACCTTAGTGGCGGCAGGTCGGGGGTCTGTGAAATGAGGGTGAAGGCGAAAAGGGTTCAGGAGAGGAGAGGGCGGGGCCGCTGCTTGACAGAGCCGGAGAGCGGCACCGGGGAGCTGTGGTCAGGGGAGGGTTGAGCGGGCCGGGCTGTAAGCCCGCAGGACACGCTACACACCTGCAGGGCGTGCTACAAACCTGTGGGGAGCCGTGGTCGGGCCAGGCGGGAAGGTGGATCGGGAGGAGGCACGTGCCCTAGCGCACAGCTAGGTCTCCATCAGGCTGCGGGACCACGTGCGGTTTGCGAGAACCTCGCCGGGGACCCACGAGCCCACGGACACGGAAGCCGGCAGCCTGGTGGCTGCACACCCTGGGCCACTGACGCCTCCATGGGGTGAAGACAGGCACTTCCCAGGACAGGTGGCTCTGCCAGCCCTGTCCTCAGGCCTCGCCCCACCCCTCCCCTGTCCTGCACACGCGGTCCTGACTCAGTCCTTCCCCTCCTCCCTGGCTGGGGTCTCAGGACAGGCCAGGCCTCTGGCTGGACCCTTCTGTGGGCAGGGCCTGTCCTTTGTGGGGGCTTGTGGCGTCCCTCGCCTCCACCCACGAGGCTTCACCCCCCCGACTCCCAGGGGCCATCAGGAGTCTCCTGACTTTGCCAGGCCCGAGGGGCCATGGGACCCTGGTCGAGAACCACAGGTCTTGCTCAGGACCGGAGACTGGGATCCAGGCCCCTCGCTGGAGCTTCCCGCGGGATCTCCTGACGGCCCAGCAGCACCAGGTAGCCTCTGGGAGGCGGGCAGGGCCTCCGGCTCGGAGGCGAGAGCGGCGTGCTTTGCCTTCTGCCCAGAGCGAGCAGGAAGCCGGCTGAGCCGCTCACACTCCCGCCTGCTCCCCCGGGGCCGTGAAGGGTCCCAGGAGGCGGCGACCAGTTACCAGCCATAAGGAAGAGCCAGTGCGAGAATCTCAGAGTCAGGGAAACGCAGGGAGACAGAAGGTGGGAGAGGAAAGAAGGGGGGAGGAAGGAAGGGAGGGGGGAGGGAGGGGAGGGAGAGAGGAAGGGGGGAGGGAGGAGGGAGGAATCCCCCAGGGCCCAGGGGGAAATTCAGTCCTGTGACACCGAGTCTGTCTAGGAGGGCAGACCCACGCCCGCAGTCAGCCCGAGCCGCCCCGTCCCACGGCCCACGGGGCGAGGGACCCCTGCCCCGCCCAGACCCTGGACGTCTGCCCCAGACCTGCCCCTGCCGCCCTCCTGTCCCCGTGGGACCCCGCTCACCACCTCCCGGCCCCACAGGCTGGCGGCTGCCTCACACCTCCCTGCCGGGCACAGGCCCTGCAGCCCCAGGCGGGGAGGCGGTCGCCAGCGTCCGTAGCCCAGCGAGTCTGCTCTGGCGGCTGAGGCCTCCTCCCCAGGCGGCCGCCCACTGGGCCAGCGCTGCCCGTGCTGGGAGGCAGGGAGGTCCGCCTCTGGCTGCCGCGTCCTCGAGAGACGGCAGGGAGCACGGTGCCGAGGGGTCTCCGGGCGCGGACGGGTGGGCACGAGGATGGGTGCCCACCCGGGGGCAACAGGGTGCGGGGTCTCTGGGGGCTGTGGAGGAAGCAGATGCTGGCCTCCGCTCCCGGCCTCCTGAAGGCGGGCCGTCCCGGCCGTCCTGGGCGTCCTGCCGTCCTGGCGATGGCAAGGCCTCAGACCCCGGGCTCCGCCCATTGCGCTGTCCCTGGGTCCCAGGCTCTGCAGACAAGGCCTTGACTCCGGCACCGAGCATCGTGTCTCCCCCTGGGCGGGCCTCCACAACAGCCAGGCCGTGGCCTCGCCCCGTGGGCCTCCCCGGTCTGGTTCTGGCAGCAGCACTCGCCTGGCCTTCACGACAGGTCCTCAGGGCGGCCAGCAGCCTCCTCTTCCGGCCTCCATGGAGTCTGCCTAGGTGTGGGAGGGTGGGGGCGCCGCTTCCAGGAGCGTGCGGGCCGAGAGCGGGCGGCGGGGCCGGTCAGGACGGAGCCTCCCCCCATGGAGCCCCGAGCCCAGACCCCTCTGGGCGGCCGGAGGAGGGAACCTGGCCCGCGTGGGGCCTCCGTGACCCAAGCCAGCCCCTCTTGCCTCTTGTCCGGGGCCGTGGTGGGCGGAGCCACGGGACAGCAACTCTGGGGCGGAGCCCTCTTGCACGGGCAGGGCTGGCTGCCCTGCTTGACGCTCCCCCGCATCCCCACCCAGACCCAGGCAGAGCACGTGCCCGGGAGGCTCTGGGTCTGGGCAGCGCTGCCTTTGGCTCTGGACTGGTGACTCGGTTTCCCCTTCAGGGAAGTGGGGACGCTGGCCGTGGTCCCAGCGTTTGCTCGGAGGGCTGGACGGCTGGCGGCATGTGGCTGCCCAGAGCGCCTTTGGGCAGGGCCGCAGTCCTGCTGGAAGGTCCACAGCGGGCTGTGAGGGAGTCTGGTCTCCAGACAGAGGCGGGTGGGCAGCTCTGACTTGTCAGAGGGAGGAGGTGGGTCCTGCGGCATCCTCTGCGACGCCACGCAGGGCCGCGCGTGGGGCTCACTGAGCCCTCGCCCTGGAGTCCCTGAGGAGGGCCAGAGAGGGCTGAGCGCCTTCTCGCCTCTGGGCCGTTTCAGGAGGAGGCGGAGGACAGCCCAGGGAAGAGCCGGGCCCTCCCGAGGGGACGGGGCCGCCGAGGCGTGAAGTAGGGGGCCGTGGAGGCCGAGGGCTCCTCTCCTGTCTCGTGGCGTGCCTCCTTGACTTTCCGTCTCAGCTTAACGTTAGTGTCGCCACTTAGGGGCAAGGCCCCGCTCCAAGGCCCAGGCTGGAGTGCAGCGGCACGATCGATCACAGCCCACGGCAGCCGTGACCTCCTGGCCTCCAGAGCTCCTCCTGCCTCAGCCTCTTGCCCCTGCCAGGCTGGAGCCCCCACGCCTCTCAAGCCTCCACCCCTCCTCTCCCACCCCTCCTCTCCCACCCCTTGCAGCTGCCTCAGCCCCGCCCACCCCAGAGCCAGGAGCCGGCAGACTCCAGCCTGAGGCCCCGGCCCAGCGCCGCGCTGCTCCGGGTGTCCTGTCCACCAGCTGAGAAAGGTTTTACATATTTAAGTGGTTGTAGATCCGGGCTCGGTGGCTCAGCCTATCATCCCACGCCTTTGGGAGGCTGAGGTGAGTGGATGGCCTGAGCCCGCGGGTTCGAGACCCGCCTGGGCCGCGAGACCTCATCTCTACAATAAATCAAAAAATCAGCCGGGCATGGTAGCACATGCCTGTAGTTCCGGCTACTAGGAAGGCTGAGGCGGAAAGATCACCGGGGCCCAGCAGGTCGAGGCTGCGGTGGCCGGGAGCGGCCACTGCACTCCAGTCTGGGTGACCGAGTGAGACTCCAACTCAAAAAAAAATAAAAAAATAAAAAAATAAATGGAGAAAGACAAAAAAGAAGGCCAGACACGGTGGCTCACACCTGGAGTCCCAGCACTTTGGGAGGCTGAGGCGGGAGGATCGCTTGAGCCCAGGAGTTCAAGAACAGCCTGGGCAACACAGCAAGACCTTGTCTCTACAACAATTTTTTAAAAATTAGCCAGGTGTGGTGGCGTGTGCCTGTAGTCTCAGCTACTCGGGAGGCTGAGGAAGGAGGATCGCCTGAGCCCTGAGGTCGAGGCTGCAGGGAGCCATGATCGTCCCACTGCGCTCAGCCTGGGTGATAGAGCGAGACCCTGACTCAAGAAATGAAACAAAAAGTAAAAAGAATAGCTCATGACATATAAAGGCATTTTAAGTTCAAGGTTCAGTGCCCATGGAGAAGGGCTCATTGGCACAGCCACCCCGGCTCTCACCCACGTCGTCTGTGCTGCTTGTCTCGGCCCCTCAGGCTGCAGTGACCAAACGCCACGGACCACGCTCCTCACTGACCACAGACCTGTGCCCTCAGTTCTGAAGCCTGGAAGCTTGGGCCGTCACTGGTGAGGACCCCAACCCAGGCCCAGCCGACTCGGTGTCCCGTGAGGACCGGGACCCAGGCCCAGCCGACTCAGCCTCCAGTGAGGAGCTGGAACCCAGACCCAGCTGACTCGGCCTCCAGAGAGGACCGGGACCCAGGCCCAGCCGACTCAGCCTCCAGAGAGGACCGGGACCCGGGCCCAGCCGACTCAGCCTCCAGAGAGGACCGGGACCCGGGCCCAGCCGACTCAGCCTCCAGTGAGGACCGGGCCCAGGGCCCAGCCGACTCAGCCTCCAGAGAGGACCGGGACCCGGGCCCAGCCGACTCAGCCTCCAGTGAGGACCGGGACCCAGGCCCAGCCAACTCGGTGTACAGTGAGGGCCTGGGACCCAGGCCCAGCCCACACGGGCTCCTGTGAGGACCTGGGCCCCAGGCCTGGCCAACTGAGTGTCTGGTGAGGACCTGGACCCAGGCCCGGCCGACTCTACCGCCTGTGAGGTCCTGGGACCCAGGCTCAGCTGACATGGGAATTACAAGCATTCGGACCACTCACTCCTGGGCCCCAGGGGCAGGCTGAGTGGTCACGGTAGAGCCCCAAACACTCACACTTGGGCCCTCAGAGGGGCCCGCCAGCCCGTTCCTGAGCAGTGGCTGCCGCGGACGGCCACTGAGTCCGGGGTGCCACGTGACAGCAGCAGCCTTGCCAGCCAGTGCCGGAGGCAGAAAAAGGTTAATGCCACGCCAAAGCCACGGGTTTGTGACGGGCAGCCCTGGGCCAAGCTCCCACGGGCTCCGGGTGACTGCCCGGGAGGCTGGGACCACTCTGAAGCCTGGACACCAGGCTGCGGAGTCTGGCCCAGAAGGCCCCTGACCGGGAGCGATGTCACGCAGTGCGGTCCCGGGGTGAGGCTGAGCTGCAGGACGGTGGCTGGGCGGGGTCACAGAGAGCAGGGCTGAGTGCGAGCTCGCTGGACTGACGGCAGCCACCGTGTGTCTGTGTGGCCTTGAGCAAATCCCTCAATCTCTCTCTGCCCAACTTCCGCAGCTCTTCAGAGGGGCTTAGAGAAGAATTTGGACTCTCCCTTATGGGTCCGTGGCAAGGTTTCACCTTTGTATCTGATCTTGAGGCACAGAGAGACCTCAGGCCGGGCAGGCTGGGGTGACACCTGTTACTCATTTCACAGGAGCCCGCGGCTCCCTTTGTTCCCGGCGCTGTTCCAGGTAGTCAGGATGCAAAGAGGAAGAAAGACAAAGTGCGCCCATCTGATGCCCGCCTGTGTGGTCCGCCCGTGGGCAGGAGAGGACCTCGGGGCCTGGGAGTGGCGAGGCTGGTGCCCTGGGCCTGGGGCAGGAAGCAGAGGGAGGAAGCACCTTGTCCCGGCCCTCTCTGGCTCCGGTCCCAACCCCTTCCGGAGCACGCCGGCGTCCTGTGGGTCTCCCGCCTCCTCTCTGGCCCCGAGCTGGCCGGGAGGGGACGCCGGGCTGTGTTGGGGGATGACACAACACAGGTCGACCCGGGTTCAGGTCCCTGGCCACATCCCCTCGCCAAACAGCCAAACGACAACTCCCAGTGAAGGGCGCTGGCGCAGAACCCACCAGGTCCCCACCCGGATGCTCCTTTGTCTCAGCAAAGTCCAACGCAGGAAGGGCTCTGTCCCACAGCCCCTGCTGGCCCTGGTGTTTTCATTCCCCTTTGCTAGTTTGACTTGTCATTTCATTGTTTTCTTTTCTTTTCTTGTTGAGTTGGGGTCTCACTCTGTTGCCCAGGCTGGAGTGCAGTGGCATGCTCACGGCTCACTGCAGCTTCGACTTCTGGGCTCAGGCGATCCTTCCTCCTTGGCCTCCTTGTTGGCCGGGACTACAGGCAGGCACTAACACGCCCAACTAATATTTTCATTTTTGTAGAGATGAGGTCTTGAAAGTTGCTCAGACTGGTCCTGAGCTCCAGGGTTCAGTGATCCTCCCACCTCCGTCTCTCAAAGGGCTGGGATTACAGGTGTGAGCCACTGCACCTAGCCTGACTTCTCACTTTCCTGTGTGTGTGTGTGTGTGTGTGTGTGTGTGTGTGTGTCTGCATAGAAGAAAGGCTGGGAAGATGCCAGCACATCGAACTTGGTGGCAGTGAAGCAGCTGGGCATGGAGGGAAACGGGGAGGCTGGTGTCAGCGTCACCTAAGTTTTTTGTCCCCAAGTCCTTATGCCTTATCTTCCACCTGGGTGAAGAACCTCAGGCATATACACTTCTAAAAAATTATTTTATTTTTTGCAGAGACGAGGTCTTCACTATGCTGCCCAGGCGGGTCTCGAACTCCTGGGCTCAAACGATCCTCCTGTCTCAGTCTTGCAAAGTGGGGGGATGACGGGTGTGAACCACTGTGCCTTTGGAAGCTCCCACATCGTCCTGATCCGGGCCCCTCCCTTCACTCCCACCTGTGTCCAACCTGGTATCTGAGCTCCGAGATGCAGCCATAGCGGTCACAGCAGTAGCTGTGCTTGAGTGTTGCGGTCACAATTATTTTCACGTTTCTCTTTGCTTTCTCCCTGCTGTTTTTTGGTTCTTGTTTTGCTACCAGGAACATGCCAACAATGCCATCGTTAAGCGTGTTGGTCCTAGACCCAAGCCGCCCAAGTCTACCCCCACCAGGCCTCGGTGATGAAATGGGACTTCGTGAGACACAGGTGACTCGAGGCGTGCCGAGTTCTCAGAGCAGCCCGGCTGTGCGGCCCGACACGGACTGCCCGTTGACTTTAGGGCGGGAGGGGACAGGAGCCGCACACGAGTTGCTGAGACTCAGAAAGTAAGGCGCGACTGAGGAAGGGGGAGCGCTTCCCTGGCTGGGCCGCCCGCGCCTGGTCTCACCTGCCGGGGACTGGGTCCGTGCATGGCTCGACCCTGCTAGGAAGACCGAGGGGGCAGGCGGAGGCGGGCTCCGAGCGAGAGGGCAGAGGTGTGAGGAGGCTTGTTGCCACGCAACGGAATGGAAGCAGGCCCGCTGCAGCCACCCGGGCCACCGCGACAGGAAGGGCCAGCCAGCCTCCCCTTCCGCCCTCCGGGCCGTCCCAGGAGCTCCACCCAGGCTGGAGAGAGACCAGCCTGTGAGACCCTGTGGCGCCCCTCCTGCCGGGCCTCGCGCCCTCTGCGCTGCCTGCGTGTGTCTCTTCCTTTCCGTCCACCCGCTTTGGCGTTTCCAGAATGCCCCTTCTCAGCAGGACACAGACCCCCGCCAGTTGTGTGCAGGGGTCGCTCGCCGAGCACCTGCTGTGGCCTGAACGGCGCGTCCCCCGCCCACAGGGAGAGACCCTGGCCCCCACGGGCCGATGTCAGGAGTGGCGAGGTCCCGAGGGTGGAACCTCCTGAGGGGCTTAGCGACCACACAGAGGGACCCCAGGGAGCAGCCTGTGCACGCAGCCACACGCGGTGCGAGGAGGAGCCAATGCGTGGGAGGTGGCATTTGGCAGACTCGGATCTGACGGCCTCCCGGCCTCAGCTTCTGGCCTCCAGAACGCGGCCACGTGTTTCTGCTGTGTGAGCCGCCACGCCTGTGAAGTCTGTGGCTACAGCTCGAGCCAAAATGGCCTGGTGCTGGGCTGAGGCCCCAGGTGGCAACTCGCAGGCTCCCAGCGGCTCCAGGAGACACACGTCTTTTCATTATCTCCATTTTACAAGGGAGGACACTGAGGCCCAGAGTAGCCTGTGCAGTCTAAGACTCAGACCCCTTTGGCTGCAAGCTGCAGCTGCTGTGAGCCACCAGGACAGAGGACACAGCCCTGGGACCCCCGTCCAGCCGTCCCTGGACCTCAGGCCCCCCCAGGGGCTTTGCTGGAACACAGGAGCCTATCTGTGGTGGCCCTCAGACCCGAGCCCTCCGGCCCTTCTGCCTGCCATGACGAGGGGCTTCCCAGGGCTAAGGTTGAGCAGGTGCTGGCACTCCTGGGGCCCCGCGTTCGGAATCCGCCACTGTCCATGCTCCTGGCACGGGAGGACGAGGACGACGGTGAGCCCTGCAGTGCCCAAGAGCGACCTGCCATGACCCTGAGTTTCAGAAGGATGACGGCCCCTTGCAGGAGCCACAGCTGAGATGAAGCGGCACCAGGGATGTCCGCGGCGGGGGCGACCCCTGGACCCACTGCTCCTGGCCCCAGGGGGACACTGCTGTCCAGGCCTTCTCCCACAGGGCGTGAGATCCCCCTCCAGCTGCCGCCTCAGTGGCTTGCAGGCTTCCTGGGGCCGCCTCCCATGTCCTAGGTCACGGTGGGGAGAGCCTTCTGCCCAGGACCATGGACCCTGTCCCATGAAAGTGGCTCACGTGGTCAGGACTGCCGGGGCAGGTCACAGAAAGCACAGCCAGACGGCCATAGACAGGAGGGGAGTGGCTGGTCCTGGAGAGCTGTCTGAGCGGGCGGACCAGCTTTCTAGGTCTCTCTCTTCCCTGCCTTCCTTGACGTCCAGTCCGGGGCTGACCTCCCCGGGAGCTGCGCCTCCAGCCTCCAGCCGAGAGGGGGCATCGCTCCCGAGAGGCTCGGTGCAGTCCTGGCGCTGGGTCAGTCCTCTGGGTCCCCGTCCATCCTGAGCCAGCCACGGTGGCCACAGCCAAGAAGCCACCATGCCTGGCATAGGTCAGCCAAGACTCGCCTCTGGATCTGAGACCAGCACTCTGTCCACCCAGGACAGCTTTCCTTTAATTTCTAACACGGGATTTTCTGGGGTCGGTAAGAGCCTCAAGGAGGGTTTAATCAAGCCAACGGCAGCTACGCTCTTCTGGTGGCTCAAGTCGAGGCCTCGAAGCTGTCCGCGATGTTTTCACGTCCTCATTCCACCCCCTTTCCAGTCGAAGGTCAAAACTCACCCGCACCACCACAAGCAAATCCCTCCAGGACCCAGCCCCTCGCACCTGCCGGGTCACCTGGCCCCGAGAGACGAGGGCACTTCCCCTTGCACTTCCTGCCTGTCCCCGCTGTCTCTTAGCTACGGAAGCCAAGTCCCCCTTTAAACAGAAAATCTGCCGCGTCACTCCCCGGGGCTCCCACGTCTCCCCGGGAAGGCAGGAGGATGCAGCAGTGGCCGCCCAGACCCCGTGCCCGGCCGCCTCTGTCTCATCCCGCCTGGCTCACGCCTCAGCCCGGCCGGCCTCGGGCTGCGTCCCCACAGGACACGGCATCCCTGCCCACAGGCCTTGGTGGGCATCGTGCCCTGGGCCTGAAACACCCTGTGATGCCAGCGCGACCCTGCCCTGTGTCCGTGGGGACACGCATCGTCGGCCCTCCTCCGCAGCACGGGTCTTCGTCTGCAGGGGCCTTGTGTGTTCAGCCGCTTGTCCCTCCTCTGAATAAAGGGTCCACGCGGCAGGGTCCTCGCCACGGCAGCCCCAGCCTCCCGGGCCGGAAGGCCTGGTGCGCTGAGCGGGAGCGGGAGTCCAGACAGTCACACAGAAGAGGAGCGGCTCTCGGCGGACGGAAAACATCAGCCTTTCCAGCAGGCAGAGAAACAGACCCAAACGTGGCCAGGGCGGTGCTCTCCCCAGTGGAGTGGGGAGAACCGCCCCGCCGTGAGCCTGCTGCTCTTGACAAGGCAGTGACGCGGATGCTGGCGTGGAGCGTGGGTGAGCGGTGGCATCGAGTCACTCGGCAGGCGCTTACTGGGCGCCCAGTGTGTGCCGGCCGTCGCATAGTTTGCAATGTGTGCTCTGTTCCATCGTGCGGCTCGAAGCCTTGGACGAGTCAGGAGAGACTAGGCCGGCAGAGGCAACACATGGGCCAGAACCCCGCAGTTCGCCGTCACAAGGGCTCACGTCCTGACCGCTCAGCACATTCCTCTCGGGCTGCTGGAGAGGGGGCTTGTTCTGCGCCACTTGGGGCCGCCGCTGTCCAGAGTGCCAGCAGCCGCCCTGGCGGGGGCCAGGAGAGGCAGACAAATTATGGTCACGTTTCCACATGTCACGTCGCTTCACACGTCGCCCTCCAGAGTGTCTCCTGCCTCCCTGCCTGAGCGCAAAGCTTTCCACGGGCCCAGAGGCGCAGACGCTGGTAAATGTTAGTAGTGTCTGCACGGACCTTGGCTGTGAAACCCTTTGGCAAATGTGAACGTCTGCCACAGTCCTTGGCCATGAAATCTTACCGGACCAACCTAAAGTAACAAGAGGCCACATTAGGAAATTAGTCATGGAGGCTTCACTCGTTATTTTGATGGATTAAAAGAACCCTACTGCATAATGAGGAAATGGGTGACGGCCTCCTAGTCTGTCCATACACAACAAATTGCCATGTAGTCATAAAAATGATCGGCCACGGAGAGTCCACATCTAGAAATATAATTATTATAAAACGGCAAGAAAAATTAGGAAATGAGTGGCCGCTGCGACCACGGCCCGCAGAAATATCCCTAACACAAACATGCTAAGGAAACACGTTCACATGCTTGCATGCAACAAATATTCACCCAGCCCTCGCATGGCGCTCGGCCCTGCAGATTAAAAGGCGAAACGTGCTGTCTCTGCCCGCCCGTGGGACGGTCTAAGAATGTCTCCGATGGGGGATCAGCCCTCGCCTGACCCAGACGGCTGCTCTCTTCACTTTGTGTTTGCTCACACGGGTGGACTCTCGTCCCGTTTTGGCTGGACTCACCCAGAGAGCCGGGGAACCCTCCCCATTCAGCCCTCGACCCATCACCATACTGGGCTCACCCTTGGGGCACGCGTGGCTGGACTGGGGTCCCACGTGTCAGGCAGGCTGGGCCCGTGGCCTCGGCTGTGACCCAGCAAGCTCCTTCACACAAAGCTCCGTGCTGGACCGAGACGGTCACTGGTGCCTGACACGTGCTGGGCACACAGATGCCACCCAGTGCGTGCAGGTGTTCTTCCCAGGACGACTGTGCCCGCAGGCCCCGTCTTCTCGGCCCTCGGGGCTGCCGCGTGGTGTCTCTGCTCTCCTCCTCTGTGGCCCGGCAGGGGACTTCCTGGAACCCCCAGTGGCTCCCGCCTCCACGCCACGCTCCAGCGCCCCGTCCCTCTGCCACTCCGCCCATCGGTGTGGCGACCTTCCCACTGTCATGGCGTCCCCCACAGCAGAGCCGGTGAGGTCCCAGGCCTGTCTGGGCCACTCCTGGCTCAGTTCTGCTCCGGCTGTCGGTGCAAGGAGTCAGGTTACCGTCGGCCCTTAAATGACGTGCACAGTCCCTCGGGGCGCCCAGCCCGTCGCGCACAGCCCCTGAGTGGCAATGTGGCGCGCTCTGCTTTCCAGTCTGGGAGGCTCATTCATGGGAGAACCTCCCTCCACACCGTCGCAGTCGTGGAGGCCTGCCCGACTGCGAGGAGGCAGGGCGTGTGTCCACACGTGTGCGCCTCCAGGTGCAGCAGAGACAAGAGCCCCACCGACGCCAGATTCGCCCGTGCCCACACCACCTCCCCTGCCAGCCCTGCCAGCCCCTGCCTCCCTCCCGGCTGGCTTTCTCCCTCTGACCCCGCCCCCAGCCTCCCGCGGCCGCTGCGTGCTCCCCGCGCCCCCTCGCCCGCTGTGTGGGGGTTTCCCAGGCCTGCTGGGGTCTCTGCAGTGACACCAGGGCGCCCTCGGCCGCTCGCCCCACAGGCCTGCCCTTCTCCAGATGCCCTCCCTGACCTCCAGTTCAACACAGCAGCCCCCTCCCGGCGGACCCCGTCCCCCAGCTGTTCTTCTCCAGACGTACCCGGCATTTTATTTCTAGAAGAGACGAGCGCTCGCTGTGCTGCTCAGGCTGGTCTTGGGCTCCTGACCTCAAACAATCCTCCTTCCTCGGCCTCCCAAAGAGGGTATTTGGTTATGTGATGCCGTCACATGTGTTCCACGTGGGCACAGTTTCTTCCTGCCCGTCTTCTAACGAGTGCATCCCCATCATCCAAATGAGTGTTGACTGAATAAGCGTGAGCGAGGGCTGTGTGTTGAGTGCCTGGATGAATGGGCCGCCCAGGCCTGGCAGCCATGCCATCCGCCTCCCGCCCCAACCTCACTCCCTGCCAACGCTCCTCCCCCTGCACACATGGCTTTCCACGGGATCCCTGGGCCGACCTGGCTGCCTCCAGCCTCAACGCCTCACCTGGATTCCGGACTCGGTCTCACTTGGGGCTGAGGAGCCCGTGACCTGGCAGCACCTGCCCTGTCCTCCCTCCTGCGGCCACCCCCACGCCCGCGTCCCGAGGCCCACAGCTCTGTCCCCACGCACTGCCCTGACGCCCTCCAGGGGTGGGTTCAGACACCAGCTCCTTCCTCGCCCACCCGGAGCTGCCTCGGCCCCAGGAGCTCACAGCCTCACCCATCCCCTGCTGTGTACAACGACTGAATGTTTGCCTTGTCCCTCTTGCCAGAGATCGGCTTGTTTAAAGCCAGGAGTGGCTGGGCGTGGCGGCTCACACCCGTCAGCCCAGCTCACTTTGGGAGGCCCAGGGGGGAGGATCACTTGGGGCCAGAAGTTTGAGAGCAGCCTGGGCAACGTAGTGAGACCTCATCTCTACAAAAAAAAGCAGCAGTGAGTCCCAGTGGCCTCTTGCTCTCTCTGGTGTTTGGCAGATGGTTGACAGGTGCTGAGTGAGATCATTCGTCTACAGCTCTGGGTACAGCTCCCAGCTCACGGCGAATGTTCCATCCACAACCGCTGCTGACCCCAGTCCACACGGGGAGGCTAAGCCGGTTCCAGCCCCAGGGACGACAGAGCCTGCAAGGAATCCTGGGAGCCTGTGACACGCCAGGTCCCTCTTTCCACCCCCTGCACCTCTTCCTGGCTGAGGCAGGCCCATGCTTCCCGAACCGGCCATGCTTCCCAGACCCACCCCCGTGGCCCGTTGGGCACAGAGTGGCGGCCTGCCGCGAGGGAGAGGGCTCAGCGCTCTGGGGCCAACCCCACACTCGCGGTGGAAGTTGCCAGAAGGTGCCCAGCCTCCTGGTTTCCCGGGGACAGTTCCTGAAGCATGCTCCACGTGACTTCTCAAACAGCCTCTCTGGGAAGGGTCCCCGTGACCCAACGGCAGCCTGCTTGTGGCATTTCTTCTGTCCCCGACTTATTTCTGCCACGTTCTTGTTCTTTCTGAGATCAAAAGCCACATGTGCTCACGTCCTGCTTTGGAGGGAACGACCCTTCCAACGTTCATGCAGAAATGGCTGTCTTGACTGGGCACGGTGGCTCGTGCCTGTAATCCCAGTGCTTTGGGAGGCAGAGGCAGAAGGATCCCTTGAGCCCAGGAATTCAAGACCAGCCTGAACAACATAGCAAGATCTCGTCTCTGCAAAACAATCAAAAAATTATCTGAGTGTGATGGCGTGTACCTATGGTCCCAGCCACTTGGAAGGCTGAGGTGGGAGGATCACTGAGCCCAGGCGGTTGAGGCTGCGGTGAGCTGTGACTGTGCCACTGCCCTCCAGCCTGGGCGACAGAGAAAGGCCCTGACTCAAAACACAGACAAACGAACGTACATAAAACAACAAGTGTCAAGTGGGACAAGGCAGCCTGCCTCCCCCCGACCACCCTCACTAGGGCTCAATGCCTCCAGAAGCTTCTGCTGAGGGCAGGAGGGAGGAGGCCTCTGGGAGCCCGCAGCCTTCCCGTCGTCCAGGGCTGGTCATCAGGCTGACACTTCGGGCAGGGGCCTGTGAGGTCGGCGGTGCCCAGCCCAGCTGGGGGACTCTGCAGAGCAGCCACGCGGTGCGTCCTCGGCAAAACTCGGGAGTTTCACCTGCCCAGAGGGCGCTGCTGCCGCGGCCACCCAACCCTCACCGCTCAGATGGCGCGGTGCCTCCGCCTGGTCTCCGGCCCTGCACCCTCCGGCCTGCCCCCTGCCTCTTGGCCCCCCCTCCTGCACTGAGGGTCCTTGACCCGCGGCTCTGAGAGTCGGGCCGACACCTGGCAGGAGCAGCAGCATGGGTCCCCTCAAGGTGAGACTCCCCAGTGGGGGTGAACCGTGGGGGCAGGCTCGTGGCGCGCAGTTGCGCATGATCCCTGCCGCCCCCACGCAGGGCCGAGGCGCTGTCTCCACCCCCAGAGAGCGGCTGCACAGCGAGGCCACGTCTCCAGCAACTCCAATGGGTCTCTTCAGAAACGGGGACCCCTGGGCCGCGTGGCCGGGACAAGTCCATGGATGGCCCGAGCCCCTGCAGCCTCCCTTCCGGCGGCCTGTGGGACGGAGGTGCCCTCGGCGGGACTGTGAACTCGGTGGTCGCTGGCGACTGGGCTTCCGGGAGGGAGCAACGGGCTCGGGGCATCTGGGAAGCGCCCATCTGCCCGGGAGCCCCTGCCTGGACCCTGGGTCAGAAGCCTGCCCTCCCTGTGTGTCGGGTCCTGCAAAGCGAGCACCTTCCCAGGGGCGCCCCTGCCTCCCTCCCCCGAGGGCCGGACCCCGCCGTAAGACGCCCGGGGCCACCGCCCGCTGAGACCACGGCTGCCTCCCGCAGTGACGACCCTGCCCACAGCTGGCTTGAGCCTCCCTTCCGCCCCTGCGGGGACGCAGCTCACGGGTCCCCACGGAGCCAGGTGGCAGCCTGGGACAGTCACAGGGCAGTGCCCTTGTTCAGGGTGTGGGAGCCGGCATGGGGGAGAACAGCCATGCTGGAAGAAAGGCCTGGCCGGGACAGTGTGGCTCCCTGGCCCCCACAGAGCCGACGCTGGTGGAGTGTGCACCCGTGCGGGACCCCAGGCGAGGAGGCCCAGATGGGGACTGACCTGGGCGTGGCCTTCCACGTGCTGGGCGTGTTCTCGGGCTCGTGTTGTGGTCACTCCTTGGAGGACGGCGGCCCTGGGGTTGTGCACCAGGGATGAGCGGGGCCCACCGTGTCGGGCGGGGCGTCCACACGGGGTGTCCGGGCCTCACCTGCCGCCCGGGAGCTGTGGGAACAGACACCCCGCCCCCCGCACAGGCCGGGCCCCGCGAGGTGGCCGACCCCGTCTCTCCTCAGCACGCCGAGCTCTAGGGAGGAGGTATCCGGCACCGTCCGGCAGTGTGGACACCTTGCTTGGGCGCAGAGAGGGCACCGTGTTGGGACGGATGCCCTGAGCGACCCGTCTTCCGCGGGCGCCAGGCAGGAGCGTCTGAGGCGAAGCCCTGGGACGGGCGCGCAGGCCCCGAGGGGCCTCAGGAGGGGTGGGAGCTCAGGGATCAGCCGGGCGTCACGTGGGTCTGGGCGGGGCGGGGCGCCCTCCCAGGTAGCTGCGCTGGTCTCTGAGCGCGGTTCCGTCAGACGCATGCCCTTGACGCCAGGGCTTCACACTCGCTCACGGCCCCTCTCACAGAAGCCCATCCCGCAACGGCCCTGTCCTGCAGGGCTGAGATGGCAGCCGTCTCTCCTCCGCTCCAAACCGAGGGTGCGCTCGCTTCAGCTGCCCGTCATCTGAGGCCGCACCTGCCTCGGCTGCGAGTTGCGAACGCCCAGACCCCCAGCTTGTGCGTGCGAGCGCCTGAGTGTGGGCGCGTGTGTGTGAGTTCACGCGTGTGTGTGCACGTGTGCGTGTGCGTGAGTGCAGGCACGTGTGTGTGCATGAGAGAGGGGAGAGGATGCGGACGCTTGAGGAAGGGCTTAGAGCTGTGTGCAAATGGCGTCTGTCCCGGCAGGTGTTGAGAGTCATGGTGCCCAGGAGTGGCACGGCGAGGCGCTGTTGGCGGTGATGTTCCTCCCCTGGAACCTTCCGGAAGGTGTGTGGAGCCGGAGGCTGGCCTGGCCCACGAGACGAGTCCCCGAGGAGGGCTCTGGGTGGGGCTCACGGAGGCACCTCTGGAGGCCCCGCAGTGCTCAGGTGTGACGGGCAGGGCCCTCGGGGGGCAGCAGGGGAGCAGAGGGCTCTCCGTGGCCTCCCAAGGTGGCCTCTGCCTCCCCTGAGGTCGTCTCGGGCTTGCAGGAGCTCAGTGGCCCAGGAGCGTCCTGGCAGCGAGACGAGCAGCAGCCTGGAGGCCTTTGTGGCGGCCGCGGGGACGGAGGGCACCGGCGGAGGGGGCCACGCCCAGGCAGCCTCTAACCCAGACGGCCTCCTGGGGGTGGCGGGGCACGGGCGCAAGGCACCCTGGACAGGCAGACGGCCTCCCTGGACCCCCACGGCCCTTGGCCATGCCGGTCCGGCCTGACCGCGTGGACGCTGATCCAGCTATGTCCACTCAGCTGGGTCCTCCAGACCCAGGAGGATGCCTGATGGGCGGGGCCGGGGCGACGTGTCCTTCGGGACAGAACCCAATGGCGGCACTTCCGCTCATGTCCAGCGGCCATCGTGACGCACCGGGCGCCCTCCAGCTACAAGGGAGTCTGGGAGGGTGGCCCATCCGGGCAGCCGAGGCCTGGCTGACCTCACGCGTCCCGGGGCTTCAGTCAGGGGAAGACCGGCGTCCGGCGTGAGGAGGGTCTCTGGCTGCTGTCTGTGTGGGGCTTCCTCAAGTGAAGGACACGCAGGAGCCCTGGGCGTGACCTCCAGCCACAGCAGCCGCAGGACACCCCCATCCACGCAGTGCCCTGACGCTGCCCCAAGATCAAGGCAGACCGCGAGTGGCCCCGGCGGTGGAGGTGCGTTCCACGAGCTGTCGACCTCCAGCTGGGGCACACGAGGCCTTTGGGCGGAGGAGAGGGTGACCAGGCGCCCCGGGCCTGGCCGCGGGGCGGCGGGATGAGCCCATGACCTCCTCGTGGGGCAGAGCAGGGTCAGCCTGAGGGGAGGAAGGGGGGACGGGAGGGAGGGTGGCGGGGAGCAGGAGGGCAAGACCCTGGAGGAAGAGGAGGCCCGAGACCTCGGTGCGCGTCAGGAGAGGACAAGCCTCCTGGAGACACGGCCCGCTCCTGCTGTGACACCATCGTGATGGGGGAGGGCACGGTGCCCCACACCGGCCCCAGAAGAGCCCCGAGCGCGGGAACGGCGGTTCACTCCTGCAGTCCCAGCACTTTGGGGGGCTGAGGCGGGAGGCTTGCTTGTGCTCAGGAGTTTGAGACCTGCAGAAAATTAAAAAAGTAATTTGCCAGGTGTGGTGGCATACACCTATAGTCCCAGGTACTCGGGAGGCTGAGGCTGGAGGATCGCCTGAACCCAGGAGGTAGAGGCTGTGGTGGCTATGAGCATGCCACTGGACAGCAGAGCGAGACCCTGACTCAAAACAAAAAAAAGGAGGAGAAGAAACAAGAAAAGCCACCGAGGCGGGGATGGCGGGAGCAAGGAGAGAAAGCCAGGCGGGGTCTCGTGGGAACCGGGCTGAAAGAAGGTGGGACCCTCCGGCCTGGGTGTGTCCGCCCAGCACGAAAGCCCAACCTCAGCAAGACCGTCTGGAGGGGTCTCGGGGGCAGCTGAGGCTGGACGAGGCCACGGGCAGCCCGGGCCCCGACGGGTGACCCGATGAGGTCCCCTCTCAGGGCACAGGGGGTGGGCCCAGCGAGGGTGAGGCGGGAAGGGGCGTCGCCCGTCGCCTGTGACCTCCAGAACAGCGACGAAACAGAGGCTGTGGCGTCTGCCGTGGCGGCCCCGCGGACGGTGCGTGTTCGGGGAGAAGGGAGGAGGCTGGCCAGGCAGCGCGAGGGAGGAGGACGGGGAAGAGGTCGCCCTCCCACCGCGTGCGTCTGCGCCCAGGAGCGGGTTTCCTGGAAGTGCTGGGCTCAGTCCTTACAAGTGAGGCTCTGTCGCCACCCGGTGGCAACAGGCTTAATCCATTCATCCATTCGTTCATTCATTCACTCAAGGAGCGTCTCCTGAGTGCCTGCTGCGTGCGAGGCGTGCGTAAGCACAGGCAATACCGAGGTGGGCTCGGGGAGCCCTGTCCTGCCGAGCTCGGTCCTGGGTGCTCACACAGAGACACGACTCAGGCCTCGCCACGACCCTCTGGGGTGTGGCTGTCCTGTTTCCCAGAGGAGGACACGGGAGCCGGAGGACGCCTGCCCTGCGTCCCCACGTGCACCCCGGGTCCTGGGCACCTGGGGCGGGAGGGGGCGGCCTGGAGAGGCGTGTGAGGCCGTGAGCCTCGGCCTGCGGAGCCTGTCTGGGTCCACGTTGGGATCTGTCCCTTCAGCTCAAAGAGACGCTCAACCGGCTTCCTGAGCCAGGCGGGCCTGGCCCAGACCAGGCGAGCTGGGCACGTGGGAGCCCGCCCTCCACGGGGCACTCCTGCCCCGGCGGCAGGGTAAGCAGAAGGCAGGGCAGGAGGGGAGAGGAAGGGAGCCAAGCAGCCACGACTCACAGGTGAGGAGTTAATTAAATGCAACCTTGGGTGGCTTGAGCCCCGGGGCAGACTCACCAGCAGAAAATGACCCGTCCTCACAGGTGCTCTCCCGAGGGCACTGCTGAGACCCGGGTCCTGGGAAGTGGGGACTTCCTGGGCTGAGCCAGGTCTAGCTCCCCAGAGACCGTCTTGCCGCTGGGACCGCAGGTCAGCGCGGTCCGAGAGCAGGGTGCCGCCACCCAGCGCGAAGCCTCGGCCTCGCTTCCCGAGCTTGGGACGGCGGAGGCTGGATGTGTGGACCTTGCTGGGGACTTGGCTGGTTTATTTTGTCTTTCCTTATTTATTTGTCGAGATAGGGTCTTACTCCGTCACTTGGCTGGAGGGCGGTGGTGCCATCCGAGCTCACGGCAGCCTCAGCCTCCTGGGCTCAAAGCCATCCTCCGGCTTCAGCCTCCTGAGTAGGCGGGACTGCAGGTGTGCACCACCCTGGCTAATTTTTAAATATCGTGTAGAGATGGGGTCTCGCTGTGTTGCCCAGGCTGGTCTCCTACTCCGGGCCTCAAGAAATCCTCATGCCTCGGCCTCCCAAAGTGCTGGGACTACAGGCACACGCAACCATGCCCAGTTAACGCTTTCCTTTTTTTGTAGAGATGAGGTCTCAAACTCCTGGCCTCAAGCAATCCTCCTGCCTCGGCCTCCCAAGTAGCCGGGATTACAGGCATGACCAGGACTGGCTGGTTTTCTGCACAAGGCAGTGAGGACCTGAGCGTGCCCCAGCGCCCTGAGTCCCGAGCCGGTTGCCGGGTGCCCCTGCTCACGTCCTCCAGGTCTCCCGTGGGTGTCCTCGGGCCAATGGCCAGGAAGCAAGGCCTTGCGCCCCAGTCACTGTCCTGCTCGAGACCTTTGCGGGTGGCGGACGCTGCCTAGGAGAGGCCTTCGCTGGGAACGAGCGACGGGCCTCTGGCTCCCAGCCACAACCTGAGGACACCCACGGTGCTGGTTGACGAGGCTCCTAGGGCAGAATCACGTAAGCGCTGACTCTTCACCCCCACTTTCCCGCAGTGAGGGCCTAGCAGCCGTGGGTCATTCTGACAGGCCGCGGCCAGCTGGCAAGGCAACGTTTTGATTTAGGCTGATGCGAGAGAGACAGACAAACATACAGGACGCCAGCGCGCAGAGTTGGCCGTGCCCAGCTTTGGCCTGGCTCCCGCCCACCGCACTCCGTCCCCGCCTGTGGGGTCCCCGGGCTGGCACCTGCCTCGCCCCCGTCTGCCCGTCCCGCCCACCCACCCCTCAGCCTGAGTCCCCCGACTGCATAAGCTCAGAGACCGGGGTCTCGCTCTGCTGCCTAGGCTGGCCTTGAGCTCCTGGCCTCGAGTGATGCCCCTGCCTCAGCCTCCCAAGGAGCTGGGACTGCAGGGAGGGGCCCCGGCGCCCAGCTGGGTTTTTTTATTTGTTGGAGGGATGAGGTGTAGCCGTGCCACCTCCCTGTCCACCGGGACACATCTCGGTCTACGAGCCTCCCCGAAGGTGGCCTTCCTGGAGGCCCAGTCCCTCCAGAACGCCCTCACGTAAACTCACTCAACAAACACATATCGAACATCTGCTCCCCTCTCAGAATTGTGCGTCAACTCAGGACATGCCCGGCGTGGTGGGTCGATGGTCTTAGATGCAGACGTCCAGTGACGTGCGTCCGTTGTTAACCGTCCTTTGGTCGCAAGGGATAGAAAACTCCAGCTGGCTTAAGCCAAGAAAATGTGTTAGTGAACTAAGGCCCCAAAGCATATTTCGGATGCAGGTGGGGCAGGACCCCGAGGATCCGACGATGTCACCAGCAGACTAGATCCCACCCTCTCGCTCTCCTTTCTCCCTCTTCCTTTGTCATTCTGATTTTTAGGTAGAGAGGGGATCGTGCTCTGTTGCCCAGGCTGATCTCAAACTCCCGGCCTCAGGCGAGCCTCCCACCTTGGCCTCCCGAAGTGCTGGGATTACAGACACGGGCTGCCCCGCCCGGCCTCTCTCTGTTTCGGCTTCTTCCTCGGGCAGGTGTGAAGACTAGAAGTCCACCGGCAGCTGCAGGCTCGCGGTGGAGACGCGTGTTTCTCCCCAGCTCTTCTGGCTCAGCCCCAGGATTCGCTTGAAGCAGACGGACCTGGGTCCCAGGACCACCCTGAACTGTGGCTCCCTAGCGCGCTGACCTGCTGGACTCGGATCCCACGGGCTACTCCCAAAGTAGAGAGCGTGGTGGGACCGGGAGACGGGTGTCCACAGAAAAGCTGCAGACAAGTTAAGCTTAACAGAGTCTGTCTGAGCAAAGACAGGTTCATGAATCAGACAGCACAGAACCAGGAGCGGTTCAGAAACCCCGACACCCACGAGCAGCAGCTTTCATAGACTAAACATGGAAGCAAAGTGGAGAACTCTCCGGATTGGCTGCGACTGGCGGCCTGCCGGCCCTGGGCGTGTCTGACCGCTGGTCTGCCCGTGCTTGGCCGCGACTGACCGTCCTTGCCAAAACGTACTCCTAAGGGAGGGTTCGGTCTGTTGGCACGCGGCCAGGCGGCTGCTCGTCATGTGGGAGCTTGGCGGGCAGGGAGAGCCTGAGCCCAGCGTCTCCTGCTTCCATGATCCCACGCAAGGTGGAGCAGGCACACGCGCGTCACACGACCGACAGGTGCCGGTGTGCAGGTCGCAGAGGGTGTCCCAGCAGAGGGCGGATCTGGTGGACTGGAGGGGGAGCGGGAACGGAACGTGCCGGACAGGCGGGCGGGGAGGAGAAGGGGCGGGAGGGAGGGGTCTCAGCGCGGAGGAAGGCCCATGCAGAGTGGCAGGTGACTTCTCGCGCTGCACCTCAGTTTCCCCATCTGTAGGGCGGGAATGGTGGTCGTCCGGCCTCCCCAGGTTGCCGTCAGAATGCGCCGAAATGTGTTAATACGTATCAGGCGCTTAGGTCGGTGACTCGCATGGAAGCCCAGCACCTTGAGGGGCTGAGACAGGCGGGTCGCCCGAGCCCAGGAGTTCAAGGCCAGCCTCGGCAACACAGCGAGACCTCATCTCCACAAAATAATAAGAAAAAATTAGCCAGGCATGGTGGTGTGCACCTGTAGTCCCTGTTACTCGGGAGACTGAGCCAGGAGGATTGCCTGAGCCTGGGAAGTCAAGGCTTCGATGAACTGTGGTCGTGGTCACTGCCCTTCAGCCCGGGCGATGGAGTGAGACCCCGACTCAAACAATAAAATAAATAAAGCACGTAGAATAGGACCCGGCACGTGGAGACTGCTTTATTTATTTTATTTTTATTTTAAAGATGTGGGGTACAATTCAGGACCAGGCAGACACGAAAAGCGCTTTTAAAAAAAAGTAGTGAAATAAGCACAACAGAGTAAAATAACCCAGATGCATGTGCTGGTCCCTGCTGTGCTGCAAACCTAGTTTAGACACTGTCCCTTTCCCGAGGGTTCACACAGGCGGGCACACAGGAGCCAGCCCTCCTCCCACGGGCACGGCCCGCCTCGCCGTGGCGTTGTCGCCGCGAGCCACAGTTCCACATTTTGCAGGAAAGGAAGTTTCTCCTTCCGGCCTTTGTTTCCCTCCTGAGGCCCGACCTCGCAGACTTCTTTGAGCCCGAGCTGGCGAGGCCAGGCCCCACCGTCTCAAGAGACGACAGCCCGGCCCCACAGCCCTCCCGGGACGCGGTGGCGTGCACGGGCACTCTGCCGTGCCCACCACGTACGTGCCGTGTGCGGGCCCTGCCCGAAGCTCGCCAGCCCGTCTGTGGGGGTGTGGGGCCCGGTCCGACGCGCTCCGTGTGTTGCATTCTTGGAAACCCTCCGGCCTCCACCTTGAGCAACAGTGGCTGTCGAAACAGCCTCTTGGGAGGAAGCTGGTCTCGTTGCAACGTTCCCTGCGGTGAGGGGCAGGGAGGGAGTGCAGGGGGGAGGCCTGCGGCCAGGCGCGGGGCTTCAAGAGGCTGTGCCCGGGGTCTCCCATCTGGGCTCCAGCCCCGCGCCACCTGGTCCCAGCAGGGGCCTGGAGCAAGGGACTTAGAGAGGAGCTCCGTTCCCCCTCTCCGAGACTGGACGGTGACGTCCGTCCTGCGGGAGCGGCCAGCCCCCAAGCGGGGCCCTTGCTCGCCCCCGGTGCCCACGGTTCTGTGCAGGCCCCCCTGCCGTATCAGGGCTGGCCCGTGCGACCCGTGGGACGTGGCGCGAGGGGCCCTGTGTCCCCTCCAAGGCTAGTCACGCCCGCTGAAGCCTGGAAGGATGGTGCTCCCAAGGCTGCATTTCTTCCACCCCTGGAGGACAGAAAGCCGCGGTGCCCCCTGCCCTGGTCACAGGCCGGGGGAGTGGACAGCCCCGATACACACAGACACCTGTGCCACTGTCCCTTGGAAACACACGGGCATCAAGAAGCGTGTCCTGGCCCCTGGGGACTACCACCCAGACACTATGGACCGGGACCGGGTGGCTTGTGCTCGCAGCTCTGGAGGCTGGAAGGCCACGGTCAAGGGCTGGCAGGTGCAGTGTCAGGTGAGGACTGCTGTCTGGTCCACGGATGGCACCTTCCTGCTATGTCCTCACGTGGAGGGGCAGGTGGCTCTCTGGGACCTTGACGGGGACACTAACCCACTCAGGAGCCTTCGGCCCTCTCGACGGCATCCTCTCTGGAGGCCTCAACTCAGGGGTTAGGATTCAACAGATGAATCTGGAGGGACCCAAATGTGGCCACTTGCTTGCTTATTACAGCGAGGGTCCCGCTCCGTCACCCAGGTTGGACTGCGGCCGCACAGTCACGACACACCAGCGCCTCGACCCCCTGGGCTCGGGCGATGCTCCCGCCTCAGCCTCCCGTGCAGCTGGGATGGCAGGCATGCGCCACCACGCCCAGAGACACACGCGGACCGTGAGTCATTGTTCTGAAAGTGCCTCTGCTGCAACCATCACCCTCTGAGGTCTCCAGGACTCCCCGAGCCTCACACACTCACTTGGAGGGTCCCCTGGGGGAGGCAGCGCAGAGGCATCGTCTGGACACGGGCAGGACAGTCTCTGCGTGTCCGAGTGTGGCCGGTGCCTCGTGGGCGTCGCTGTGGGTGCAGGGAGCCAACGTGGCCTGCTCGCCTGGCATTGCCCTTAGCGTTCCCCTGGGAGTATCCCCGTCTCAGACCCACCATGTGCGGGCACGTGGCTCTTCCCAGGAGGGGAGGCCCTGTAGGAAGTGACAGAGGGCGAGCCGGTCCCTGGCCTGGGTCTGTGGCGAGAAGCAGGTGGGGGGACCCTTCTGGTGGGTCTTCGCCCTGGAACACATGATCCGTGGCCAACAGGGAAACAGGGCTCAGCATGGCCGAGACGGCCACAGGCTTCTGGAAGGGAAGCAGACACCAGTTCAACCCACCTGTGGCCTGTGTGGTGGCTCACACCTTCGTGCCAGCACTTTGGGAGGCCAAGGCAAGAGGACTGCTCGAGGCCAGTTCGAGACCAGCCTGGGCAACACAGCGAGACCCTGTCTTTACAAGAAATAAAAAAATAGCAGGGTGTGGTGGCGCACACCTGCGGCCCCGGCTACCTGGAGGCTGAGGTGGGAGGATAAGTTAAGTCCAGGTCAAGGGTGCACTGAGCTATGAATATGCCGCCACACTCCAGCCTGGCCAGCAGGGTGAAACCCCCGACTCCAAACATAAAATAAAAAAATAAAGACAACCCAAAACAAAAAACCCACCCAGGCCCGAGTCGTCAGAACCGAAGACAGCCACCTGTTGGGTGAGCACAGCTCCCTGGGGAGCGGGAACCTCTGAGGCAGAAGGAACAGACTCCGCGAAGCGCCATGGGCCCCAGGACAGGAGAGGCGAAAGGAGGCAGCCCAGACCGCGCCTGACTCCCGTGCTCCGCCCCCTCCTTCTTCCCAGCAT
This sequence comes from Cephalopachus bancanus, assembly GCA_027257055.1. NCBI lineage: Eukaryota > Metazoa > Chordata > Mammalia > Primates > Tarsiidae > Cephalopachus > Cephalopachus bancanus. The sequence continues at coordinate 5,570,468 of JAPVLO010000090.1, forward strand.
GCCGGCCGGGCGGCTGTCGGGCCGCAGCTACAGACCGGGCTCGCCTACGAGGGTTCCGGCCAGGCGGGTCCAAGGATGTGTCCCTGCATGGGCTCGGCTGTCCGAACTCCAAAACACACGTCGAAACCCGTCTGTCCACCCAATACACGCACCAGGACGTCCACATGGCCCCGCCCTCAATGACCGGATGCCCGGCCACGGCAGGACTCCACCCAGGAAACCCACACGTGGACACCACAGGCAGGGAGGACGTGCACCTGGACCCACCCAGAGCGCTGTGGAGGGTGCCCCAGGATCTAGGTGAAGGCAGACTCTGGCTCTCAGGCCCCGGGCCGAGACCTGCACTTCGGAAGAGGCTCTTGGTGGGCTGAGGTCACGGGGTGGAGAGGGAAGACGGCCGTGACCGGGGCCTCCCCGGGGCTTGCTCCAGGTTCAGGCCGACCCTCCAGGGGCCACGGGCAGGGGAACCAAAGGCAGCCTGGGTGGGCGGAGGCGCCAGACGCGCTCACGGGGCTTGCCGGGGGGTCCCACGGGTTGTTTACACACTTGGGAGAACTTCGTAAGGTTTTAGATTCGGGGTGCGGTGCAGGCTTGTCACACAGGTGTACTGTGGATACATGAATACTGGGTATTTGAGTGCACCCACCGTCCACAGAGGACAAACGGAGCCCAGTGGGTGGGCTCTCAACCCCTGCCCGGGCCGGTCCCGCGAGTCCCCGGTGTCTGACTGACATCTTTTCGCCTGTGTGTACCCATGTTTAGCGCTCACAAGTGAGCACATGCAGAACTCAGAGCGAGGGACTCCGGCGGCGTCCATGCTGCTCTTCGAGGCTGCGCAGCATGCCACACTTTCTTCATCCACGCACTGTCGACAGGCGCCTGGGCTGGACCCTGGCCTTGCCGGGGGAACACACGAGCACAGGCGTCTTTCGGCAAAACGGCTTCTTCCCTTGGGGGAGACGCTCAGAGGGGACTGCGGGGTTGAGGCCATGCTGGGTCGAGTCTTTGAGAGGCCGCCATACTGGCTTCCGCAGGGTAAACTGACCCCGTCACAGACACCTGCTGTCCTCGATGCCAACAGCACTGGCAGGCCTTGGTCCGTGCTCACCCCCAGGCCTCCCGCCCCGAAGGACGGGCGGGCGGCGCGAGCTGCGTCAGAGGAGAGGGGCTTCGTGGGAACCGGAGATGCAGGCCAGGGCCCCGCGACGGCGGCGCCCTTCGGTCCCGGCCCGCCGCAGGCCCGGTGGGGGCGCCTGGCTCTCCGGGGGGTGCCCTGGACGCCAGCCCAGGCCGGGGCGGGGGCGGGCTGGCGGGGACCCTGCCGAGGCGGGAGGGGCGGCGGCAGAGGCCTGGCGGGAGGCGGGGAGCCCGGGGCCCTGGGCCGGGCCGTGGGCGCCACGCGCAGGACGCAGAGCCCAGGGCGCGCCCCTCGTGCTCGCGGTTTTGGGTTCCAGAGACCTTTGCTTCCGCTCGATCTGCAAATAACTTTTTGGAATCAGAACTGGATCCCCGCACCAAGCCCCGGACGGCGTGAAAGGCGCCCCGCCGACGTCACGCGTCGCTGCTTCTGGGCCCCCTGGGCTAGCGCCCAGGCTTCGCGGGACCCTCCCCGGCGCCGTCGAGGGCGCGGGTCGTCCCGGAGCCGCGAGTCAGAGGCGGGGGCGGGGCGGCCGGGGGCGTGGCCTCTGGCCCCCCACACCGAGCCGCCCCCGCACCCCGCCTCCGGGCCCCACCCCTGCCCGGGAGGCGTCCACACTCGCCCGCCCCCGCGGAGACGTGTCCACACTCGCCCCCTCCCACCGGGCCGCCACCTACACTTGCCCCGTTCCGCCCAGAAAGAGGCCCGCACTCGCCGCCCCCCGGGACGCGCAGCGCCTCAGCCTGGTGTGAAGGCCTCGCCCTTCCGGTCCCCACGTCCCGTCCAGGGGCTCCTGCTCGCGGGCTTTGCCGGACCCTGGGCTTCCCCCCGCCTCCTCGTCCGACCCGCGGGGCCACGGAGACGCCTCACGATCCCGGGGAGCTGGAGCCTTTCGCAAGGCCGCTGGGACTCCGGGTCCAGGCCGCCCCTCGATTTGGAACTCCTGCGTCTGTGTCCCCGCGGCTGTTGTTCTATACGACGACGGCCACACTCACCCCGGGAAGAGCCCGCGTGGGCGTCTCCAGAGCCGGGGGGGCTCGGGCGTGCCCCCTCCCCCGCCCACACCTCGGCCCGCAGCCCGCCCGCACTGCCCAGAGCACCCCTTCTCCAAGAGAGGGCCTGGTGGTCCCGGGCCCGGAGGACGAGGCCCCCCTCGGCGAGGGTCAAGTCCAACCCCTGCCCCAGCCTCCGCCGGTCTGCCGGTCCATCCTGACCGCCCTCTTGCCTGAGGTGGCCGGACGGGACATCGCCAGGCAGCAGGTGGAGAGAGGGGCAGGGCGTCCCTGGAGGGCGATGAGCTGGAGGCGGCCTGGGTGGTGTGGGGTGGACGCCGAAAGCCGGGGGCTGAGTGCCCGGGGGAGAGGGAGGACGGGGGGAGGGGCGGCGGGACCCAGAGACTGAAGGGCCCACGGCGTGCCCACGCGTCTCCGTGTCCCCGTGTCCGTCTGGGTGGCTCTGGGCAAACGCTCAGGCTGCCCGCACACACCGGGCAGCACGGGGCTCTCTGTGCTGCTGTCAACGACGCATCACAACGGTGCACATTCGGGGCGCCGGAGAGGCCCTGGTGCGTGTGCGGCACACATTTGTGCAAGGCAGGGGCGAGGCAGAGCCAGGGAGGAGCTGGCGCCAGAGGCTCACCTGGCCACCCGGCGGGCTGCGTGGCAGGCACAGCCCCCGGGAGAGCCCAGCGTGTGACTCCGCTTCTGTGGTGGCCGTCCCAGAAGCACCCAGCATGGCGGCCGGGGGCTGCCTCCATTTCCATGTCCGTTCTCGGCAAGTTAAGCCTCAGCACTCACGGACATCAAACGCCAGACAACACAGCAGCGAGTCTGGACAAGGAATGACACTCCTCTTTCGCGATAATATGACTTCCAGATTTAAGCCAGCACGCACAGCTCCACGCACAGTCATCCCACACGGTTGCAGAACATGGTTCTGCATGGTTGAAGAACAGGCTGCTTTTAAACCTTTGCCAGAGCTTTCTTGAAAAAACAATAAATAAATAAAAAGCTGCACCCATCTTGTGCTTTTGACTTTTTAGGCTTTATATTTCCTCTGAGCACTTCCCCCAAGTTCCGCACATCCACCCTTTACTCTGGGACGCTTTGCCGAATGTTCCGGCATTTGCCAACGGGCCCACCGTGGGAAAAGGTAGAGGTCTCTGCCGGAGCCGCAGGTGCGACCAGGACTTAAGCAAAACGGCCAGGTGGTGAGGTCAGCGAGATGTCAGATACCACGGGAAAGGAGAGAGAGGTCCCTCTGATAGGCGACACGGCTCACGCTGACATGACCATCCACGGGCAAGTCAGTGGTGGGAACCGACAGGCCAGGGCCAGCTCCTGGGCGAAGCTGACAGCCTCAGCCAGTGGGAACCGGGCGTCTGGATAAAGACGGAGTCCCCCGGGGAACAACAGACAGTCCAAAATACCACGGGCTTACCAAGGGGGAGCTGATCTCCGTCTCAAGGGACAGAGACCTGGGACAGTCCCTGTGGGTCCACGATCCTGCGACCTGGCTGTTTCCTGCTCAGGGCCCGTCCCGTCTGGTGGGTAGTCCACCACCCTCAGTACAAGGTTTCAACCTCACGGCACAATGTAGCCATCAGAGCTGCAGCCAACAAGTCTCTGTGCCAGATGACAGAACAGGGAAGGGGTGAAGCTGAGGGCACTCCCAGAAGTCACAGTTGACAACCCACTTGCACCCTGCGGGGAGGGCTTCACGGCATGTCTCCCGGGTGGACACACGCCCTCCTGGACATGGAGGCTTTCGCCACCAAGGATGGAGAAGCAACGAGGGGAGACCCAGAAAACCAAACACCAGCCACCCAGCGTGGCCGGTTGGAGGGCGGGCCGCCGTAGGACAGGCGTCCCCCAGGTGGGAGTTCCCGGAACTCATTGTAATGCCTCCGTGTTCCAGCGGGCATGGTGGTGAGAGGCGGCATTCAGCTTCAGGATCCTGGGTTTTTTTTTTAGCAGTTCTTTCAAGGCGCTGCCCATTTCACGACAGGCGAACAAGCACACCTGCCCACCCCGCGCGCGTGTTCGGCAGCTCTTGACCGGAAACGGCATGAACCCCGTGCCTCACTCTCCCTAGGCGCCCAATCTCACTCTGAAGACTTTTCTGTTTCCCCGGGTAAAAAAAGTCCCCAAAGGGAAACGTCCTGCTGACGTGGAAGAGGTGACACCAAGGACAGCAGAAGCCCTCCAAGGCGTCCACATGGACGAGTTCAAACCCTGCTGTGAGCCGTGGAAACAGCGTCTCCATGGGGGCACTGCATCCGGCGGGGCGTATCTGAAGGTGCCTGGAGCCCAAGCAGGCAAGAGCGCATGTGCAGTGTTTAACAAACAAACTCCAGGGATCTTTGGGTTTCCTCGTATATCTAGGGTCAGTGATACCTTAGAGATATCGATCTACCGGTTCAGCTGTTAGTCGGTTACGGAATTCACGGGGGCGTCTGTGGACATCGTTCTCTGAACACGAGCGGCATAAACCCCGTGGGCTCCTGGCGACCAGCACGGCGGACCACGGCCCTGACGGTCCGTCACACGAGTGATCCTGCTTCGCTGGCTGCTGAAGAGCACCCGAGGGTGCAGCCGGTGGTGAAACCAATCCTGTTGCGTCGTATCTGCCACCCTAGACTCCGGGGCCTCAGGAAATGCCTGCCAGTGTCGACGCGTCACAGGTTCGAGGCCCTCTGCCTGTGGAGTGCTCTGGACTTCACAGTCTGGGGACCGTTCGTTGCCCGCCCCCGGGCTTGCAGGGCCCGCAGAGACCCACACACGCCCGCTTTCTCTGCGGCTGGGTCAAGGATCCCTGCTCCAGCAGGTTCCCTGACTGACTGATCTACTGACTGACTGACTGAGAGACACTAGGCCTCGCTCTGTCACCCGAGCTGGAGCGCAGTGCTGGGCTCACAGCGCCCTGCAGCCTCCACCTCCTGGGCTCCAGCAATCCTCCTGCCTCGGCCTCCCAAGTGGCTGGGACTCGAGTCGCGCAGTGGCTGCCTACCCATTTTGGGGGAGGCAGGGTCTCGCTGTGATGCCGTCCCGCGGGATCGCCTTGGCCAGAGGCGGCACGGACTGGCAGGCCGAGCCCTCAGCCTCCCCCGCGTCCACTGCGCCTCCCTCTGCTCTGGAGACATGGCTGACATGGCTTCCACGTCTCCGCACGCCACGGCCTCCGCCCGAAACTCCAAGACGCCTTCCGGGTGCCGCGGCCCCCGCCGCCGGCCGTCCTCCCACACAGCCCCGCGAGCCGAGCTCAGGGCGCCCCGCGCCGCGTGGCCTCGTGGTCCTGTGCCGCGGGGGGCCCGCCCCTTGTCCGCGACCCCGGCCCCCTCCTGGCCCACCTGGCCCACGTGCTCGCCCTCTGGCCTCCCGCTCCGGAGCCCTGGCCTCGCCCTCACCCCGTCCTCGGCCCCTGGTCCCCCCCACCCCGACCCCTCAAGGCCGTCCTCTCCCTCTGGCCCCGGGCCCGCCCCCGCGCCCGGCCCCGCCCCCGCCCCCGGCCCCGCCCCCCTCCTCGCCCTCTGGTCTCCCCCACCCTGGGCGCCCCCTCCCAGAGCCCGTATGACCCCGTCCTCTCCTCCTGGTCCCCCCGACCCTCGCCCCCAGCCTCCCCTCCCTGACCCTCGTCCTCCCCCTCTGGCCTCCCCGTGCCTGACTCCCGTCCTCCGCCCTCGGGTCTCCTGCCCGAGCCCGACCACCCCCCGGAGGGCCGAGAGCCGCGGGCCCCTCCGTCCGACGCCTCCCGCCGTCTGCTCCGGCCCGCCCCCCCTGGCTCGGGGCCTCCACGCCCGCCGGGCCCGCGCCCCGCGCCCCGCGCCCCGCCGTGCCCGAGGCCGCCTCCCCGCGCCCGAGGCCCGGGCGCGGCGCCGGCGCGGCCCCAGGGCAGCCTCGCGGCGGGTCGTCTCGCTTCCGCTCCCCAGGCCCCGGGAAAGGGCCGGGAAAGCGCGAAAAGTGGCAGAACCGCTGCCTCGCGGGCAGGACTTTCCTGCCGAGAGGGAGGGAAAAGCAGCTCCGGCGCCTCCCCGTCGGGGAATCGAACCCCGGTCTCCCGCGTGACAGGCGGGGATACTCACCACTATACTAACGAAGACCACGCGAGGGGCGGCCTCCCCAACACCCCTTCTGTCTTCGCCCCGCCGCCGCGCAGCGTCCTAACCCGAGCCTTTGGGGCCAACGCAGAGTTGAACGGAACGAAGGCGGAGGTCGCGCTCGCTCTCCGCGCCTTTCCCGCTGCCCCCAGCCCCTGTCCTCGTCCCCCCTTCCCTTCCCCCAGCTCCTTTCCTCTCCTCCCCCGATCCCGCCCCCTTCTCCCCCGCCCCCCGGCTCCCCCCCGCCCCCCGCTTCTCCCCGCGCTCCCAGAGGGCCCCGCGCGCGCCGGGTCGCGCTGCACCCCGGGACCTGTAGTTCTCTCCGCGCCGCTCCCGTGCCTCCCGCGCGCCCTGGAACTTCCCTTCCCGGCGTGCCCCGCGAGTCCCCGCCCCCTGCTCCCCCGTCTTATCTCCCTCCCCTCCGGCTCCGCGCGCTCGCAGTCGGCCGCAGGGAGTGGGCCCGCGCGAGCCGTGGCGGTCCCGGCGCCATGCCTGAGGTGACGGACAGCTGCTCCCTGGCCTCCCCGGCGTCCGCGTGTCGCACTCGGCACCTGCACCTGCGCTGCGGCGTGGACTTCGCGCGCCGGGCGCTGCGCGGGACCGCCGCGCTCACGGTGCAGGCGCGGGAGGACCCCCTGCGCCGGCTGGTACGACGCCCCGCGCTCCCCGCCCCGGGCCCCCTGCGACCCCCGCGCCCCCGGCCCCCGGCACACCGTCTCGCCCCGTGGGCTCCTGCCCTCCTCCCTCGCGGCCCCGCCTCGCCCGCCTGCTCGTCGCAACGCTCCTACCCCCGGGCCCTGCACCCTTCAGCCCCACTCACCCCGCGGCACCCGCACCCTTCCTCCCCGTCGGGCCTCCTCCCCGTCCCCTCCCCGCCCGTCCAGCGCCCCATCCGCCCTCGGCCTGCTCCGTTTCCTCCTTGCAGGAAGCACCGCCAAACCCTCCTTCCCACCGCTCACCCCCCGGGGCTCCTCGCGCCCCGCAGCCCAGAGCCCCGGCTCAGACCCTGCCACCCTGGCCCGACTCCCTTCCCAGGCGCCTGACTCCAGCCCGCGGTGTGGGGCGGCCCGGCCCCGGGCGGCCCCCTCTCCTTGGCCCCCTCTCCCTTGGCTCTCACCGCCCTTCGCCTTCTGGGGAGGGTCTAGGACGGCTGGGACCTCCGGGCTTTCGAGAGGTGACTCCTTGCACTTTGTCAGGACTTGGTTCCAAGGGGCAAGCGACGCTTGCCGGTGGCACCTTCGGGCTTTCGAGGGGTGACGCAGTGCACTTGCCAAGAGGCGGCTCTCGGAGCAGGTCATGACTGCTTCTTCGAAGACCAAGTGCAGCCTGCAAGAAAGTAGTGACCTTCTCGGAATACTTTTGATTAATTGCCATTTGCTTGGCTTGTCTTTATTATTTAGTGCTTTTTTTTTCATCTACTGTGGAGGCATCAATACCCACACGCTCTCTAACTCTTGGAATGAAGGGTGTGTGTAGACTCCTGGGGGTATTGGGTAATTTTTGTCTGTGCCATGGAACCTGCGTTGAATGTTCTCGCTCTAGGGGCCTGCTAGTTTTGAGTTGTGCCTTTCACCTGAAGAATCTCATAGAAGAGCATTTTAGAAATGAGAGGGACAGGAACAGTTGGCTGGCTTGTCCCCTCGCCAGGGCAGGTGGTCACTGTGTGTTTTGCAAAGGGTGGCGTGGTGGAATCTACTAACCACAGCAGTGAGTAATCACACCAGATACACCGTGGACCTGAGGGCGGAATTCTAGATAAGATTTGGTGGGTTTCGTGCCTCTTTTTTCTAGCCGTGTAACAGATCTGTGTTTTGAGTTCATCAGCATGAACTAATCAAGCATTTAACTTTCTTGCTCTCTGACCTTTGACATCTTACTGGGCTAATTGACTTGAAAAGTGGGTTGACTCCCATGTGTACTGATATGTAATCACTGCAAGAAAAAATAGGAGTGGCCCCCAGGAAGGTGGCTGTCTCCTTGGAAGTGCACTCTGGCCTTCTGAAGCATCTTTTATGGCAGGGGCGGCTTTGCCCAGGCAGGACTGCGCTGAGTCCTGCCTCAGTGCAGTCTCTCCTTCGATGAAGAGGCAGTGAATGTTCATAGCTCACAGCTGCTTGGCAAGACCCCGCACTCTTCTTGGTTTTGTATAAATAAAAGCTTATCCCTGTCCCCTAAGTAAGCAAGAGTCAGGATGTTGCATTTGAATAGAAGATCCCAGCCTAAAAACTAGCTCGTGGTTTTCACATTCCTCAAATCTAGAGAAAAGTCAGATTTTTAGCTTCTGGCTTCTGGTTGTCATGTGTGTTGAGGAGACTAGAGCCTGGAATGATGATAACGGTAGATTTTACACTAAGAAGGCAATTTGTAGTAAAAGGGATGTCTCTGTGTCATTGTTCGCTTATTTCTGACAAAACCTGAGACCATGAGCACGCATTGTTGTTTTACTTATTTGCACTTATTTAGAGTGCCTTGCTTTTTTCCTCCGCTGGATTATGGCCTCCTGACTTGCAGGAACTGTGTTTCACCTCTCCTTGTAGCTCAGATTCCTCGGGCAGTACCTGCGTGTGGAACGCCACACTTGGATTAAGGGATGGATTTGGTTAGACGGCAGTACCTGCGCCTAGTACGGGTACACTGGTGACACTGCCAGCTGCCTAGAGGGCAAGATGGCCAGCCCGGTGTGGCGAGGGGACGCGGAGTGTCTTCCTGTCCTCCCTGCTCCTGGGGTCTGTGAGGCTGGGGACGCAGAGGCTCTCTCGGAGGACAGTTACCCGGCTTTCTAAAATCCTTCTTGGGTTTTGCTTTACTCGCACTGTTTGATACTCGGCATGTGTGGTCACTTTAAGCATCAGTTTTTTTACTGAAACTTCCAAGAATGTTTGGGAGGTTTTCGTATCAGGCCAAGATCATGCAGTGGTTGGCAGAAGTCCGCAGCTGAGCTGGGTCTCTCTGACTCACACCCGCTGGGCTTCACGGAGCTGGTGCCCGGGCTGGAAAGCGACTCAGGCATTGACAGTTGTAGCGTTAGGTTTAAACACATAAGTCTGTGGGTTTTCTCCACCACCTCATGGCAGCGAGTAAGGAGAAAATGTAAAAAGCGGTACAGTAATGACATAGAAGGCTTTTTTCCCCAACTCCGCTTTGTTTCAGAAAGAAATGAGACTGCTTAAAGTAACGAATATGGCATAGTAAGATTCAACATAATTAACTAATTTGGAGGAAAAGAGGATAAGGATGGGAGAAACAAAACCCATGATATAAAGCCCTGGACACAGAAAAAAGAAGTGGGCCCCAGGGTTGACATGGAGTTTCCTAGCAGCCTGTGCAAAAAGGGAATCAGTTGTGTAGTCCATGACAACTGTCTGGCATCTTAGAAGCACAACTCTTTCTTGGGGTGTTGTCAAAGAGGATACAGTGAGATGCAGTAAGTTATGCCCCATCATTAGTTGGGCTGCTTCTTATAACTGTATATACGTATCTAGGCCTTACACAAAATTGGTGCTGAGTAACTGTTTCTTGAAAAGTACTCATTCCAACTTGCCAGATGGCCAGTTTTTTGACTTTTCTTTTTTATAACAGCTGTTGCCCCACTGTTTAATTACATTTATCAGGGAAACTTGAAGAGGAAGTTTTAAGTTATTTCAGAATGGTCGCTGAGGTTTAGGTCTTGAGACATGCAGCTTAGACATTGCGTGTTTCGTCTGCTCTCAATCTGGGACTGGTTTCGTGCTGTCACAGATGCCTGGTCTTTCCAGGCCCGCAGCTACCCCCCGGGAGTGCAGACCTGAGTGAGAGAATCTCCTCGCCCGGGTTAATGCGTGTAGAAGGCGGGATGGCCAGGGTGTGTGTTTCTTGACCTTCCATCCAGACCACACTTTGGGAGGGGAACGAAAGGCATTCCAGCAGCCCGGGCTAGGCCCGGGATGGCGGTGGAAGGAGAAAAGGCGTGGGGATGATCGGAAAACAGGCCGGCTGGGCGGGGCTGGGAAGTGGCCACTTGTGAGTTGGTGGAATGTCTGAAACCTTGGGTGGCAGGAAGAGTCCGTGAGCAGAATCGGGCCTCCGGGAGACGGCTGGTTCGGGGTCTCACGGTGGCTTCAGTTTTAGACTGCTGAGGCACGTGCGAGGTGACATTCCCCTTGGAGGCGCTGAGCCGTTGAAGCACCAGAGAACATGGCCGTGGACTAGCCTGGTGCCATCTGCACGGAGACGCTAGCCACCAGCACGAGCAAGAACTGGGTGTGCAGAGCACGGGAAGGCGCGCAGAGGACCAGGACCAGGATGCTGGCCGCGTCCTTACTGGGGCGTTGGAGAGGAGTGGGGAAGGATGGGAGCACGTGGGAGGACCCTCGATGGCTGGCGGCCGAGGAGCTGTGGGAGGGTCCAGGGGCTGACCCGGTCCGCGAGGGCTGCAGCAGGCAGAGCTCAGCTGGACAGAGGGAGCCTGCTGGTCGGGGCAGCTGCCTCTTCTGTGGCGGGGGAGCTGGAGGCCGGCACGGAGGTGAAGAGTAGTCGCTGGTGCCCTTGGAGTGAAGGAGGGAAGAGGAAGCAGGTGGAAGGATCAGTGGAACTTGCTTGGGTTGCTTGGAAACAGCCCGTGGACAGGGAAGCTGAAGGTTCTAAGAGATTAGCTGAGAGATGACGAAAGACTGTGGTTTCTGGGCCTCAGCTGGTTTACGGGGACATAAGATTCACGGCCCCTTGCTGCCGGGCCTTCCTGCCGCAGTGGTTGTCCTGGCGGGTGGGCGCGGTCTCCCGGCCCTCTGCAGGGTCCCTGGGCTTTTCTAGATCCACAGCAGTGCCGTGCAGCCTGCTTATGTGCCTGACAGGCGCCAAGGCCTGTCTTAACCGTTGGACTAAGGAAAGCCCACAGGAGTTGAACTGTGTGGGTTGAACTGTGTTGAACACAGAGTGAGATGCGTGGAGTCAGTGAAAGAACCTGAAGCTCCAGGTAGAGCTTTGCAGAGCAGAGGCGTTTCAGGAGCCGGAGCAAGGACATTTTAATTTGGACCTGACCTTCGCCTAAAGGTCATGGTTGGCGCTTACATCCTGGTGCTCCTCAACCCTCGCGTACAGATCTCAGAACCCCAAAGGCGCCGGAGGCCGGGGGCCCAGGCCTGGCTGGACGCGTGACCCCTGGGGGCCTGTCCTTTCCCTGCATGTCACTTCCGGAGCTGTGCATTCTCTGCGAGCGTTGTAGCGGCCTGCAGTAGCCTAGGACTGGCCTCTTCTGGCGTCCAAAGCTGCTTTCCGATTGTCTGATGCACTGACTTAGGTTCTGGACACGAAGGACCTTGCCATAGAGCGCGTGGTGATCGACGGACAGGAAGCCAAGTTCACCCTCGGAGGGAGCCAGGCCCACAAGGGCTCGCCCCTGGAGATCACACTCCCCGTCGCGCTGAGCAGGTAGGAGCCACCCTCTCTCGGCTGGATGATGGGGGGTGGTTTTGCTCAGTTGAGACATTTTTTAAAATTTTGGTGTGTGTGTGGTCATCATTGGTGCACTCATCCTGATCCGTTCAGACGGAAGGTTATGCGGTCACGAAATGAGATGTTTGCTCTTAAGGGACTGCAGACATGTGTACAGTTCACAGGACTGAGGCCTTGGGGGACCCTGACTTCTCAGTCAGTCATCGTTCTGGTGTCAGGAGTGGCGTGGGCATGCTGTCCCGGACATGGCAGGACAGCCTGGGAAGCTTTCACCAGCTGCGGTCTCCGTCCTCGCCCCAGGCGGCCACGACCGGCCGGCTGTGGCGGCTTGAGATGCCTTCCGTGTGTCGCCCTGTGTTATGCTGGGAGGTGTGCTCGCCACCCTGCAGATGAGGACGGGCGCTTGGAGACGAAGGGAGCTGAGGCAGGAAGGTGGCCACCTGCACCGGCCTCCTGAGCGCATGCCCCGTCCCTTGAGGCGCGGGGAGGACGTTGACTGGAGTGCGGCGAGCCGCCCGTGGGCGGGCCAGGGCCTCCCCCCTTCTCCTCCTCTCTGAGAGAAAGAAAGGGAGGCTAGGGTAGCGGCTCCGCGTGGGAGCCCGGCACTTTGGCAGGCCAGGGCCGGGGGATCTCTCAAGGCCAGTGCTTGAGACCAGCCTGGGCAGCATAGCAGACGGTGGAGCCCATCTCTGCAAAAACAAAGTGATCAGTTGGGCGTGGCGCTGTGCCCCTGTAGTTGCCTCTTGGGTCCCAGCCACTCAGTAGCTGCTGGGGTGGGACGATGGCCCGTGCCCCGGAGCCTGGGAGTCGGAGCTGCGGGGTGCTGTGACTGCGCCGCTGCGCTCAGCCTGGGTGGTAAGCACGATCCTGTCTCTCAAGGGATTAAAGAGAAAGCACAAGCAAATAAACACCAGGCGTGGCTTGTGAGGTGGGTGTCGTGAACCCCAGTCTAAAGGAAACTTGCCAGTCCCCAACACCAGGACGTGGCTGGGCCATGATTGCAACGCAGGCTGTGGCTCCAGGGCCCTCGCAGGCTCCCGCCAGCAGAGCTCCTCCAGCTGTGGGGGCGGCCGTGTCTGCCGTCGTCTTTTGGGCGACACTTGTGAAATGCCATGAAAAGGAGCTGTGAGGAAGAAGCGATGAGGCTGGCGCGTGTTTCTTGTTATGAGACAAAGCAGACTGATGGCCTGGGCGCTGCTCGCCGTTTCCCGACGGGTCCACTGGACAGCAGCGACTCGCGGGGTGGCACGGCTCACGTCGCACTCTGGCTGAACGGCCATGGTCATCAAGGCACCGCAGTTGCTCCTACCACATCCCTCTTCGTAGAAGACGAGGGGGCACCACGGAGATGAAGTGTGGGGCCTCCCGCGTGTGCTGGCTGGTTGTGCTCCCTGATGTCTCGGGCAGCAGCAGCGTGGGGCGTGCGCGGCCTGTGGTTACTGGGGATGGCCGAGGCCCGCCGCGTGGAGACTGCGCTGCCAGGGCTCACTCCCGTCCAGGAAGGGGCGCGCGGGGGGCCGTCCGTGCCGTGCCTGTGTGATGCGCGAGTCCCAGGGTCTGTTCCACGGAATTCCCCTTTGCTGATTGACTCCCTTGTCCCACACAGAGACCAAGAGGTTGTCATAGAAATCTCCTTCGAGACGTCTCCCAAATCTTCCGCTTTGCAGTGGCTCACTCCCGAGCAGACTTCTGGGAAGAAACACCCATACCTCTTCAGTCAGTGCCAGGTACGAGGGCTCCGGAATGTTCCTGCACACGCTGCCGGATGAGGCCCGAGGGCAGTGGGCATGCGGGCATGTGGGCTTCACCCAGTGTCGTGTTTGCATTTATTTTGAGTCATAAAAACAGGAGGTGTCTTCATGTCGCTCTCCCACTGTCAACACATTCATGTATCACCTCGAAAAGGAGCTTCTTCAGCTTGGGACTTGTCCCGAGGTTGGACTGTTAGGTCTGACTTGCATCCCAGCACCTGGCCGAGGCACTCACTCCATAGCGGGCATGAAGTGAGAGGTAGCATCTGTGAAAGTAGCGAGTGCTGGTTGGGAAACGCGCTGACAGCGGAGAGGCAAAAGGTGAAAGAGCAGACCCCGGCCCTTCCCAGGCGTCACTGCCTGGAGGCAGCCACTGTGGCGTCTGCCACGGCCTGTTCGTGTCCATGTGAATCATTTGCAGCCATGTGGAGTACAGAAATGTGTTCGGCATACCTTTAGAGTACTATGATTTAAACTGCCTCTGTTTTTCTGTTTAAAAACTAAAGGTAGAGAGCTGTACAGTCGGAGACAGTCTGTCACAAGGATCATAAATACCAGACTGTTTCTGAAAGAAAAAACCTACTGGTGGTGGTAACCAAGTCACTTGCCAGAGAGGAACTCACGTCATTAGACACTTACTGTGTTTCCCAGTCTTGTGTAGGTCCTTGCAGGTTCAGTCCTCCCCATGGTCCTGTGTGGCTCTCAGTTTGAGTACAAGTCTGTAAGACAGGAAGCAGCTCACGAATCAGGCCAGTTTACTTTCTGCAGCCACTTGAAATATCTTTTTAATCTAAGAAATCTTTGGTTCGTAATCACAAGAGATAAAATGTTCTGGACAAGAACATACAAGCCTTCCCTCTCTGTCTCTCATGAGTATCTGATTTCAGGCAGTATTTCTCATATAATGTTCATAGGCTAAAGTTGGCAAAAAGTGCAGATTTGTGAGTCACAGAAATGTGAATTTTGAATATCTGGCTCCATTTCTTATTGATAGCAATGTTTGAAGTATAGGAAAGAGTTTCAGCTAAATTGAGAAATAATGACAGTTGTAGGACACATGTAGCCGTGATTGTGCTTGAAGAGTTTGCTGAAATGCACTTAAAAACCGCTTTGGCCACCCGGTGCGGTGGCTCATACCTGACAGCCCAGCACTCTGAAAGCCCAAGGTGGGAGGATCGCTTGAGGCCAAGAGTTGGAGACTCCTGAGCTATGATCACACCACTGCACTCCAGCCTGGGCAACAGAGTGGGACCCTTCCTCAAAAGAGAGAAAAAAAAAAGATAAAACTGTGATTTAAAAAAAAAAAAAAATTCACAAATCTGTTTTTGCTACAGTTAAAGGTCCCAAGAGATGAGAGACCTCTTGCTATTTTTAAAGCAACTCTGTGTAGGATGATGATTTCTTAGCGACTTGGTTTGCAAGAGAGGAGAGTGGCTATTTCTTTTCTTTCTTCCCCTAGGCCACCCACTGCAGAGCGATTCTTCCATGTCAGGACACTCCATCTGTGAAATTAACCTACACGGCAGAGGTAAATGTCACGGTTATTAACTGAATTAAATGATCTGTATGAGAAAATAGGATGTAAGTAGACAGAGATGGTTACTGAAATGTTAGAGTTAGAAATATTTTACTTAATGAAATTCCACCCGAAATGTGTGAAAAAGAGACTGTGAAGCTCACTCTGAATCTCTGCTTTAAAGGCACTTTTTTTTTTTTTTTTTTTGTGAGACAGAGTCTCATTCTGTCACCTAGGCTGTAGTACAGTGGCATGCTCACGGCCACCGCAACCTCGACCTGCTGGGCTCAGGTGATCCTTCCACCTCAGCTTTCCAAGTAGCTGGAACCACAGGCATGCACAACCATGCTCAGCTGATTTTTTTTTTAATTATTATAGAGACAAGGTCTCATCATGTTGCTCAGGCTGGTCTCGAACCCCTGAGCTCAGGCAGTCCTCTTGCCTCCACCTCCCAAAGTGCTGAGATTATCGACTTGCGCCACTGCGCCCAGCTAAAGGCATTATAAGTTTGTAAAAAGGAAGGGGAGCTATTCTGAATTTTAATAAGGACTTCAGAATTCTGAATCTGAAAGCAAGAATTAGCAACAGTGTTTTTCTAACTTTTAAGAGTTGGCTTTTACAGAATTCAGGTTTCTCTTAATGCATTCTTCAGCCATGTCAACGGTGTCCGGGTGGCCTCGGGCGGTTGTGGGCGATTTCTGTCCTCTCAGGAAAGTGGGACTGCCGTGAATGAACAGACCACCCAGATGCACATGGATGAGCACTCACCTGTGTACGGCACCTTCCCGATTCCCAGGTCAACCACGCCCAGCCCACACTGGTGCAAGGCTGGAGAATGTTTTTTCTGGAGACAGACTCTTGGGCTCTTGGGCAGCACGAGGTGCCTGGGGTCCTTGGGCAGTTTGGTGGCCTCAGCCTCGGGTGTCCCGTGTGTGATGTGCCACTGTCTGAGTGCTGGGTGGAGGTGAAGCCAGGTGCTTTCCTGAATGTATCTTGGTTTAGGGTCTGTGGTGTCACAGCCCTGGGGCAGAGCTCCTAATTCCGTGTCAGCCTTGGGGACAGTTTGAGTCCCGAGCAATGCTGGAAAACTGTGCGAGGCTGGTGCTCCCTGGGCTGAGGGTTCGCCGCAGCACCAGCACTCTGGCTGGTCCTGTGTTCTGGCGTTGATTGGAAGCCCAGCATCCAGGGGCAGGGAGCGAGGGTGCCGTGGCAGGACCATGTGGCTTGCCTCATAGGGACCTTTTCTGTACACATTTCCGGAGAAAGTCACTTCAGGTTTTGGCAATAAGTTTTAGCTTCTCACAGTTACCGTCCTTAAAAATCCTGTTTTTATTTGAAACTCCGATGTGTGTTTCAAACGTGGATTTGCTCAAAGCTGCATCCTCTGTTCCCCAGTGAGCGTGGCGGCCTGTCGAGACCTCTGGGGCATGGGGGCTGGTGGCTCCATCTCCGGGCTGACTGGGCTGGCTCTTCAGATGCAACTGGATCCTTGCAGCAGACCTTGGCGTGTACCTGTCTGGTGGGGAAGCCAAGCGGCGGGGATGTTGTTTGCACAAGCTTGTGCGGCCAGCAGGTGGCAGGCCTGGGACCTGCTATGACTCTTCTCTTAGACCAGCGCGGATGGATGGATGGATGGATGGATGGATGGATGGATGGAGCAACAGCTTCGTTTGTTTTTGAAGAAGCCGGTTGCCCACATGCCAGCGCTATTCACAAACCGACCTACGTGTCCTCCAGCATTCTCAGTCCGCTTATTGTGCAGATCGTCAGTGAGAGGAGAAAGGCTGTGTTATGGTCGTAGCCTGAGGTCCTTGGAACCTTCTCATGACTAGAAGTGGCTTTTCTTCTCCATCAGGTGTCTGTCCCCAAAGAGCTGGTGGCACTGATGAGTGCCATTCGTGATGGAGAAGCGCCCGACCCTGGAGACCCGAGCCGGAAGGTGTACAGGTTCAGCCAGAAGGTGAGCTCTGGGTCTAGACTGTCACTCTCGTGGGCGGGAGCCACAGACAGCTTCTGCCCGTTTGGAGGGCAAACTGGCTTTTGAAACACTGCGGAATTTAGGGAGCAGCATTCGTTTCTTGTTGTCATTCTTTGTGCTTTAAGGGGTGTTGTTCCACGGAGGGTTGTGTTGGAGGCGTCTGCTGGGCAGGCAGAGTGGGCTGTAGACGCAGCCCTGCGTTTCCCTCGCCCGGCAGGGGCGGGCTTCCCGCCCTTCGACCCCATCACACTTT
Organism: Cephalopachus bancanus; assembly: GCA_027257055.1. Lineage (NCBI taxonomy): Eukaryota > Metazoa > Chordata > Mammalia > Primates > Tarsiidae > Cephalopachus > Cephalopachus bancanus. The sequence goes on from JAPVLO010000090.1 coordinate 5,587,629, forward strand.
TGCCCATCCCGAAGCACAGTGCAGGTGTGTGCTGTTGGGGGGGTCTGTCGATGCAGGAGCCAAGACAGGAGCGCCCTCGGGGACAGCCCTGGACATTAGAATTCCTGCGTGGCTGGGAGTTAGGCCTGTCTCCGACCTGCAGGAACTGTGTGTGTGTGTGTGTGTGTGTGTGTGTGTGTGTGTCATTGGCCTCACAGTGGACAACCTGGGTTCCAAGCTCCCGCAACGTTGGCATCCACTAACTGCTAGATTATTTTACATGTCTCCAGACTACGCCAGAAGGGGCTTAAACTAAAAAGAATTAAAAAAAAAAAGAAAAAACGTGTTTTGAAGTCAGGAAAAAAAGGTCAAGAGAATAGCTGAGTTGTCTTCCTATAGTCACCTTTTGAGAAACGCTTAAAATGCACACTCTAATCCTCTGTGCAGTTGTGTTTCCGACATGTCAGTGGCTCTTGCTCCTAGTGGAATTGAAGGGAACAGGTGTGTTGAAATGTTTCGCCTCACAATTTTACGCTTTTTGGTAAAAGCGAGAACAGTTTGTGAGGCACAGAAGGGAAGTCATCCGTACGGATATTTGGGGAGTTGAGGAGAATTCACTTACTTGTCGTGTGAGTGTCTCGCCATCGCATGAGCTCTGACGCAGGGTGTGGTGTGTTCCCTGCAGGTCCCGATACCCTGCTATCTGATTGCGCTCGTTGTTGGAGCTCTGGAAAGCAGGTGAGCTTCTGGTGGGCTTTGGGGTCTGTGAAGATCCGGCCCGGGCGGTCATGACCCTTTGCAGGGCTGGTCAGGGATTATATGTCTGCTTCTCAAGATGTCAGACTGAAGCCCCAGAAAAACGCCAGCCTAAACAGGAGGTGCAGGCAGCAAGTGCGTTTTAAATGAGAAGATCTCGGTCCATGGCCCCTTGGGTGTTCCGAGGACTGCACGTGAGCGCTCGTGCCTTAGGAGGGAGGCCTGGGTTGAAGAGCTGGAACAGGTCTCTTCTCGTCGTCTCCGTCTCCTCAGCCTGGAAACAGTGGCACCTGCCTTCCCTGCCTCGTGGGGGCACAGGGTATGTGAAGTAAGAGAGATGAGGTACATGAAAGCCCTTGCCCGCCTACAAGTATTACAGGCATGTAAGTGGTCGTGTGAGCCTTCTCCTGATAGCTAGAGTGCCCTTCCTTCTGGTTTCTTTGGTGTGTGCTTATTTCTGAGCCCACTTGGCGATTTCAAGTGTGCAGCTCAGTCGCGTTGAGCACATTCACCTTCTTGTGAATCGGGTCTGCGGAGCCTTTTTGTCTCGCAAAACTGAAACTCTGTCCCCTGAAGCAGCAGCCTCCTCCCCGCCCCCTGGTGACCACCATTCCACTTTCTGCTCCTGTGAATCTGACTGCTTAGCAGACTCATGGTGGATCTTGTCTTTTGGGACTGCTTGTTTCGCATGGCCTCATGTCCCTAAGGCTCACCTGTGGCGTGGCGTGGGCTGGGATAGCCTTCGTTGTCTGTTTCTTCTGATTGAGAGGATTCAGCCTCTGAGTGCATAGCCGAGCTGAGGGCTGCTTCTGCTCGGGATGATGTCTTGTGGGCGACGGCGGGCTTCCTGTGGTTGTGGGATCGAGGGAGAAAGCTGGACTCCCAACGTCTTCCCGGTCCCCGGAGGCCGACCTTGGGGCACTTCCCGACTGGGTTTCCTCGACTTGGCTGTTCCTCCTGGAGAGCGGCACGCTGAGGGCCGCACGCACGGCCGCAGCTGGGCGTCTGCAAAAGGCCGTTCGGCCTCACCCCTTTCCCTCAAGCACGTGGCAGATCCCCTGGCAGGGAGGGTCTGGACGAGACTGGAAACCCTTCCCAGAACCAGATGCCATCTGCTTGAATTTCCTTCCACTGGGCTCTTTAATTTTGCAGGCAAATCGGCCCAAGAACTTTGGTGTGGTCTGAGAAGGAGCAGGTGGAGCAGTCTGCTTACGAATTTTCCGAGGTAGGTCGTCTGGATGTCCTCACACAAGTCCCTGTGGCAGATGGCAGGGTGGAGATTTCGGGCGTGGGGCGTGCTGGTTCTAGGGGATGAGGTGAGAGGAGAGGTGTCTTACGTGAGTTTGCAGTTGCCATGTTCTTCTTGCCTTCTTCATTTAAAATAAGCGTCATCAATGCACAGCCTTCATAGAAAGCAATGTATGCTTGTAAGAAGTGTCCCCGGTAATGAAACATGCAGATACATGTGCACTCCTTTTTCAGACGGAATCCATGCTTAAAATCGCAGAGGATCTGGGAGGCCCATACGTGTGGGGCCAGTACGATCTGCTGGTCCTGCCGCCATCCTTCCCCTATGGGGGCATGGAGAACCCCTGCCTGACCTTTGTGACTCCCACCCTGCTGGTGAGTGGAAACAGCTGTCCTGTGCGGCTGGGCCTTTCAAAGTGGGACCTCGCCAGAAAGGGCCCTAGAGTCCTTGCACTGGCCACAAGGTCTTGTTTGTATTCCCTTGCTTCCGATTCTCTTGCTGCTTGTGGCTGTCAAAATCCCACTTTGAAAAGACAGTAACTTGGCCTTTTGGGGAGAGAGTATTACGTTCAGGGTTTCTGGGGCTGGGTTGCTGCGTGACAGCATCCGTCGGGGAGTTGCCGCCCCGGTCACACTCCGTGTGTAGGTTCGGGGAAAGAGCGCATTCAGCGAGCGCCATTCCGCAGGGCTCAGGCCGCAGCACGGGCTGTGTCTGTGCTGTGTGAGCAGCTGGGAGCCGAGGGCCACATGAGGAGTGGTGGGCGACTGCAGGTGAAGCACCCTTGGTGCTTGGTGCTTGCTGGGTGCGTCTGTGGGTCGTGGGGAGAGAACGTGAGGGGGCGGGAGTCAGATGGACATCGGCGGTGGAGACAGGAGGCAAGGTCGTGCAAGCTCACGGACAGCAGTGCGCCAGCCCTCCCCGGCACAGACGCCCTGGCGGGGGCAGCGAAACGTTCACGAGCGGTGGTGCACCGGCCCTCCCTGTGGCGCAGACACCCTGGAGTGGGCGAGGAGAGCAAGATCGCTCTGGGTTCTGCGTTTTATTTCGCTTTCTCAATGCCCGTCTCCTTGAAGCCCCTGAAGGGCTGTAGTGGAAACGCATGGACTGTCGGCACCAGTGTACTGATGTCCAGGGAGATGTCTTTTGGATAGTCTGTACTCTGCTGAAATACTATGGTGATTTTGTTTTGTTTTGTAGGCCGGTGACAAGTCACTCTCTAATGTAAGTTTGCATTTCCTATTATGGTCTTAAGAAGTATTAAGTCAGCTGATTCTAAAATACCCATTGTATTGTCACATTAAAGATAAGGTTACAAAAGATACTTGGGGGTTCTCGTGCAAGACATTACTACGTTCACAATCACATGTAATAGAGTTAATGAAGTTTTATGATTTGATCTCTTTCCATGGTTCAGTATTTTTAATGAAGTGACCTATCCATTTAATTTAATTTTTTCCAAGTAATGTTTGTTTTCAGTTATTTTAACTGTGCCATATTAGTTTTGTCTCTGGTTAAACTGCACTTTTCTGCTGAGCTCAGTAACTCTGAACATCTCGGCTCACGGTCAGAAGACAGACTGGCTAGCATGCAGCGGAAAGGACAAGAGCGCCGGACTCGGGGTGGTTGCCGGTGGGGCCGTGGGTCTGACTGAGTCACACTGCTGCCCCAGGTGATCGCCCATGAAATCTCTCACAGCTGGACAGGGAATCTGGTGACCAGCAAGACGTGGGATCACTTCTGGTGAGACGTGGTTTCTGTTTCTTCGGTGGCTTTTGTTGGGGCTGGGTTTTCCCCGCCTCCCACCACTCCGGACCGTTTCGTGTGTTTCTTTGGGAGACAAGGGTTCTCCCTCGGAAGTTGTGTTCCTCCATCCCAGTGTCTGGTGTGGGCCAGGCGCTCAGCTATGCGTGTGAGTCCCAATGCCGTCACATTGCTGTCCCGTGGGCACATGCAGCCGGGACCGTGGGTCAGCTCTCCCTGCTACCGGCTGCAGGCGGGCTGCCCACCTTGGCGTGGACCCGTGGAGCCACGCGGTCGTCTGCCAAGACCCGGCTGTGTGTTGCCACTGCTTTCCTCTGCACAGAAACCAGAGAGAAAATACTTCTCCATCAAAATGCCTGTTCCTCTTGGTTGTTTTTCAGGTTGAATGAAGGGCATACTGTGTACCTAGAGCGCCACATTTGTGGCCGCTTGTTTGGTGAGAAGTTCCGACATTTCCACGCCCTGGGAGGATGGGGGGAGCTGCAGAACACGGTGAGTGGCGCGGCTTCCAGGCGCTCAGCCGAGCCGAGAGGTGTGGCGTGGGCCATTTTCGCATAGCCTCTTCACGGAGTCGTGGCGAGAAAGGCACTGTCACAGGCATGGTTGCCGCAGGTGCTGGTGTGGCCAGGGAGCTTGGGAACTCCTTGGGACTCTGCTGTTCATAGAGCTGGCTGCTGTGTTTGAATTTTATTGGGTATATTTTTTCGTTTTAAGTGCTCGCTCCCCAGAGCCTGACCAGGCATTGGAAAACTTTCTCGGCCTTTTTGTAAGAGCGAAAGCTACGACTGGCCGTTTTCAGGCTGAGTTTGCCAGCCCAACCTCCAGCCTCTTGAACCTGCTTCTGCAAAGGCCTCTCCCCGCAGCCATCGGCAAGGGTCAGGAACATGGCCAGGCCCACCTGCTGGACTCATAGCGTGTGGCTGTCTGTCCAGCAGCTGCCGAGTTGTCCAAAGCAGAAGGGCTGAATGAGAACCGGTCACCTTCTGCTGGCCGTCCCCGGCCTGACTGGGTGCCAGCCCCTGCCTCGAGCTGCCATGCCTGAGGGGAGAGTGCCCAGCTCAAGAGACAGCCAGTGTAGAAGGGAACAAATGGAGAGTCAAATTGGAGGAGGGATGGGGCTGCTCTGTTTACAGAGAAAGCAGAAAGCCTGCTGTCGGGGAGGAAGAGCTGGGGACGTCCAGGAGGTGGCTGTCTGTCAGTCGTCATCCGGGAGTCGGTGCCGGGTTCCCCCAGGCCTCTGGTCTCCGCGTCTGTGCAGGATTTGGCCTCCCTAGGTTTTTGCCCCTGGGCGACATCACGCCTCCGTGTTAGCCTGCTGCCCTGGGACACTCTGTGTTGTCCGACCACACCCGGGATGTCGACTCACTGCGTGTCTTGCAGATCAAGGCTTTCGGGGAGACTCACCCTTTCACCAAGCTTGTGATTGACCTGGCGGACGTGGACCCCGACGTCGCGTATTCCCCAGTGCCCTATGAAAAGGGCTTCGCTTTGCTTTTCTACCTTGAACAGCTGCTTGGAGGCCCAGGTCAGTAGTTGGCTTCCCGCAGTTTTTTTCTTTTGGAGCCTGTGAAGGGTAAGAAAGAGTTGTGAGCAGCGGTGTGTGTCCATTTCACACTTCCGCTCGCTCTGTGTATAACTCCTGAAAAAACCCTTGTCCTTTTCTAATGTGACGTCTCCACTCAGAACCTTGACCTACCCCTGAGTTCGTAGTGAAGCGGCTTGACTTTAAAACAAGCATCTCCTCGATTTTAATAATCAGGATGCTGGTAAACACTGGGAAAATGTCCTTGGCACAGAAGCATACCAGCGACCAGTGAGCGTCCATCGGCCCTTTCCACGTTCCGGTGACAGCTGCCAGCTGCTGCTGTGTGGGGCTGGATTGTTTTCTGAGTGTTAACAGACAGATAAATATATCAAGCTGTTTTGTTTACGAAAAACGGATCGTGCTGTTTGGTGGTCTGCCTTGTTCTTGACTCATGGCTTCACGTGCCTCCTTCCTCGTTGGCACACATAAACCTGTCTCCTGCTGTTTTAAATTTTAAGTTATTTTTAATTTTTGATGTTTTGAATTTGAATCACACTCTGTCACCCAGGCTGGAGTGCAGTGGCCTGATCGTGGCTCACCACAGCCTCTACCCGCTGGGGCTCAGACAATCCTTTCACCTCAGCATTCCAAGTAGCTGGAATTACGGGCATGCGCCACCACACCTGGCTAAGTTTTTGATTTACTCTAGAGACGAGGGCTTGCCAAATTGCTTAGGCTGGTCTCAAAACCTTGGGCTCAGGCAGTTCTCTCACCTCGGCCTCCCAAAGTTCTGGGGTTACAGGCATGAGCCACCATGGCCAGCCCAGCAGCCTATTCTTAAAAAAATGCTTGCTACCTTAAAAGTAGTGGTCTTTATTTCCATAGCTAGGGTCTCACTCTGTTGCCCAGGCTGGAGTGTAGTAGTATAATTGCAGCTCACGGTAGCCTCAGACTCCAGGGCTCAAGTTTTCCTCCTGCCTCAGCTTCTAAGTAGCACCACCACCTGTTCAGCTAATTTTTATATTGTTTGTAGAGACAGGCATCTTGCTGTGTTGTCCAGGCTGTTCTCAAACTCCTGGCCTCAAGTGATCCTCTCGCCTCGCCACCCAAAGTGCTGGGATTGCAGGCGTGAGCCACTGTGCCTGGTGTCTCCTGCTTTTTATTGCCATCGTAATATTTCATTGCACTGAGGTGCTGGTCTGTTGCCGCCCTCCGTGGGCCGACTTGGAGGGCCCCCGCCTGCACCCCTTCTGCCTGTCAGTTGTCTTCCCCTCCCTCCTGGTCACACGAGGGTGATGCTGGCGGACCCTGTGCCGTGTGTGCATCTCCCCTTCCCATAATGAGGCTTCCTCCTCCCTCCCCCATGGTGTGTTCCTGACCCCTTCCTGAACATCCTTCCCTCTGAAGCCCTCGCTGGTTCCCTGGGCTGCGACGTCTTCTGTTCTCTGGAGTCCGTAGTCCAGCGTCAGCTGACACACCTGTCAGATAACAGCCTTCTAAGACTGGCTGATTTCTCTTTCTTTCTTTCTCTTTGCTCTTAGAGGTTTTCTTGGGCTTCCTAAAGGCGTATGTTGAGAGATTCTCCTACAAGAGCATCACCACCGACGACTGGAAGGCCTTCCTCTACTCCCACTTCAAGGACAAGGTGGGGTTTAAACGCTTTTTTGTTTGTGCCCAGTAGATTGTTACTTGTTGGTTTGTTGTTAGGCTAACTTGAATCACTTAGCATGTTGGTTCAGAATGTAAGACTCCATCTTGCGTTGCATTTTTTCCTGTTTACAATGTGATCTCAACCACACAAACAAAAAAGAGTTTTCTTTTTTCAGAGACGTTCTCAGTAGTATGCTTCAGAATTGTGTTTTCTGTATGTGCTTAATTTTCCTATTTTAATTATTTCACAGAATGCTAATATAAATTTATTTTAGAAGAGACTTGGTTGAGGTGATGGATGTGTTAATTATCTTGGTTTGCTCATATCATATTGTATACACTATGAAAACAGCACTGTGAAATATCCCATAAATACACACAACTATAATCTGTCAATTTGAAATACTGAAATTTTTTTGAGCCAGTCCCTCTCTGTCACCCAGACCGGAGTGCAGTGGCACCATCACAGCTCCCCACAGCCTCAAACTCCTGAGGTCAGGTGATCCTCCCACATCAACGTCCTGAGCAGCTGGCACTATAAGCGTGTGCCACCATGCCCGACCCGTGTTTTGATTTTCAGTAGAGATGGTGTCTCACTATATTGCACAGGCTTGAACTCCTGGGCTGAAGCAATCCTTCTGCCCCAGCCTCCTACAGTGCTGGGATTACAGATGTGAGCCACCATGCCGGGCCTAAAATAATACTGATTTTAAAAAGAACAGATTCAGAAATTATCCGGGTGGCAGAGTAGACAGGATTCTACATCTAAGCATTTGTAAAGTTTGTTTTAAAATGCTTTTTCAACGGAAAAGCAATCCTCAGCACATGGGGTCTTCTTCCTGTCGACAGGTCGACCTCCTCGATCAGGTGGATTGGAACACCTGGCTCTACGCCCCAGGACTGCCCCCCGTCAAGCCCGCGTAAGCCCTGCCCACGCCCCCTCCCTCCCCTCCCTCCCCAGCCCCCCGAAGCTTCCGTGAGGGCTGCGGGCCATCCGAGCTGCTGCTGTCAGCGGGAGAGCGGGGCTGTTGGTTTGGGCCAGCTAGACATTGTCCTTGACTGACAGTGTCCTTGATTGACGGCCACAAAGCAGCAGTTCCTTGCTGGGGCTTGCTCAGCGCCTCCTTCCTGCGCAAGAATGTGGGGCTCGGAGAAGACTCAGCTGGCGCTTCTAACGCTGAGTGTATGTTAGTGATTCCAGCACCTGTCAGTTGCTCGGCTCATTTCCGAGGCGGGGAAGACGGTTTAGCTGGGTCACCTGCCTCACTCAAGGCCGCACGTTCTGGAGGTGTGAGAGCTGAGGGTCCAGCCCGACAGCCCCCCGCCTTTCAGGGTGGCGCTCCTCAGAGGAAGGCCCTGACCTCCACACTTGTGGAGGATGCCAGCGCTGACGCATCCAGCCCCTCACACCCTTCCTGGGTTGCCGAGTGGCAGTTGCTGTCACTCTGGCAGGCCGGCGTGTTGGTGCGGAAGCAGCAGGACGGGGCGGAGCCAGGAGAGCCGGGCCGTGTGTCCGCGGATGGCCAGGCCGAGAGGTCTGGCGGGGCGCGGTGGGGCCGGCGCAAGGGAGAGACGGGTCGGAGCGGCCTGTGACCCGGCAGCGCTGGCCACGGCGGCCGTGGGGTAGGCACTCAGAAGCCAGGGAGGCGGCCGCATGAGCACCGTGCTCAGAGTTGTTTTGGAAACAGGCAGGCGACACATTATCAGTCCTCTGGCTCATCGGAGAGGCAGCAGCAGATGACACTAGCATGTCTCTAGAGCCATGCGTAAGAGGTGCCATGCAGGACGTGACCTCACTCGTTCCTAGAGCAGCCTTGCCCAAGACCGCAGGCCTGTGGTCCTGTGGGGGATGGGGATGACTGGGCTTCTTGGTTGGAATCTGCTGGTGAGCCAGGGAGGCACAGACAGGGACCGAGCAGAGAGCGCAGCTGCAGGCCGGCTGCACCCTGCACGTCCGAGGCGGCCAGGGCTGTGGTGACGCAGTGAGGGAGGGGCACTCGGAGCGACACGCTCCCAGGACTGGCGGCACGGGCCGTGTTTTCCGACGGCTGCCTGTTGCGTGTCACACGGGCACCCAGAGGAACACGGGTGGGGAGGCGAGCGCCTAGGGGGTCACCACGTGAGGCTGGCAGAGGAGGCGGCTTCAGGGTGAGCCGGCGTTCTGTCTCCGCCTGGCTCGGGCGTCCTGGCCAAAGCGGCAGGGGTGCCACGGGGAGACGTCCTGGCTCCCCGGCCTGACGCCCGCACCTCATCTGGAAGGCACGTCGACGTGGGCGCGTGCTCTGCTGCATCGACACGCGGGGTGCAGAGGCATGTGCGTTCTCCTAAGGCGTAGCCTTGGGCACGTTTTCTCTTTGCAGTTACGACATGACTCTGACCGACGCATGTGTCGCCTTAAGCCAGAGATGGGTCACTGTGAGTAGCAATAGGGGCCGTCTGTTTCTTTCTGAGTTCTGCGCACACGTCCTGTGCCCCGAGGAGCAGGGCGCGGAGACGGGGCGACCCAGGCAATCTCATTCTGTGCTGTTACTTTTTAATCGTTGGCGTGCATTTTGGGATTGAGACAAGTGCCGAGTTTACAGGAAGTTAAAGCTAGCTCGAGGAGCTGTTGCAGGGCTCATCCTAGACGCTTTGCTGGCTTTGCCGACTGTCATGCCGTCCTTCCGTCAGGGCTCCTGGCCGTGAACCTGCTGTGACGAGCACAGACCTTCGCTGCTTTCCTGAGACGGCTTCCAAGACCAAGGGGGATACCGAACGTGGGTGTGGGGAGGAGGACACACCCCTTGGTGGCCTTATCAGCTCATTATCGTGACACTGATAGGAACATGGGGAGTGGCTGTCGACTCATCTGTTGACATGTATCTGTGACTTTCTCTGCTTCGGAAATCTCTGTACCTCCCAAAGGATGTCAGGAGTTTCTTCCACGGTTACTAGCTTACTATAAATAGTCTGCTTTTTCTTTTTCTCTTTTTTTTTGAGCCAGAGTCTCATTCTGTGGCCCAGGCTAGAATGCAGTGGCATGCTCACGGCCACCGCAGCCTCAGACTTCCAAGTAGCTGGAATCACAGGTGTGTGCCACTACGCTCAGTTAATTTTTTTATTGTAGAGACAGGGTCTTGCCAAATTGCCCAGGCTGGTCTTGAACCCCTGGGCTCAGGCAGTCCTCATCTCCGCCTCACAAAGTGCTGGGATTATAGGCATGAGCCACCACACCTGGTAGTAGCCTACTTTTTCTTTCTCTCTTCTTTTTTTAAAATAGAGACAGGGTCTCACTGTGGAGCACTGGCTGGTCTCAAACGCATGGCCTCAGAAGATCCTCCTGCCCCGGCCTCCCCAAGTGCTGGGATTCCAGGCCTGAGCCACTATGCCCAGCCTACTTGTTCTCAAGTAATAGAGATGTTAGGATTAATATCAGGCTTAAATTTATTTTGTTTAATCTTGTACAGCGATTTGTCTTCTTAGTTTTGGCTTTTATGTTATATAAACTAAGAGATACCATTGAATTGTACATGAACAGAAATAACCAGGTGACATTTATCTTAGGCCAAAGAAGAAGATTTAAGTTCATTCAGCGCCACAGACCTGAAGGACCTGTCTTCTCACCAAGTGAAGGAGTTTCTGGCCCAAGTGCTTCAGAAGGTACGCATCAGCGCTGCACGGGATGCGGGGTGGCGTGGAAACCAGCAGGGAAAGCATTCCCAGAATCCCTCCCTTCCTCTGGAAAGGATCTGCTGAATGCCTGCCATGTTTCCTACTGTGCCAACGAGAAAAATGTCTCAGGAAAGACTGCAGCTTGTCCTGAGGAAGTGTGTGGCCTGGTCGAAGGGGACACGGGAGGACTCCACCGTTAGGGGTGCTGGTGCTGGCGTGTGGAAGGGCCATCCGAGGAGGCGCGTGGGAGGCAGTGGCCGCAGCCTGGGTGGAGCGCTGAAGCTGGAGGGGCGGGGCCGGGTCAGCGGCTGTGGACCCAGTATGCAGCCTGGGGCGCCTCCAACACCCAGCTAGAAACTTCAGGCTCCATTCTGGCTAGCGGGAACGGGTTTGCACGTTTCGGCCGGGAGTCGTTTGCTGGCCCGGTGGGCTGTGGACACTGGTCTGCTGATGTCACAGCTGTGAGGAGCCCGGGGCCTGTGACTGGTTGGGTTTGGGGCATGTGGGATGGGGCCAGGCCCATCTGAAGGCTGCAGTCGGGGTGACTGGAAGGCAGGAGGTGGGTGGGAGAGGGAGAGGTGAATGGAGAGGAGGGTGGTGGCACGCCCAGCCACAGGAGAGGCTCTCTGGCCCAAGGGCGTGGAAGGGGGGAGTTTCCTTGTGGTTGATGTTGAGAGAGGACGGGTTGCTGGTGAGAGAGGCTCGGCCTTCAGGACCCGTCAGAGCCTCTGGCTACCACAGGATGCATGGATCTGCAGCACGGGGGTGGGGGGGCGCTTCAGAGGTGCATGAGGACGCGTGTCCTTGAGGCACCGCGAGACCCGGACGCGGTGAGATGCCGGGGCTGCAGGGGGCTGCATCCCTCCAGGGTGGCCGGTCCGGCGCAGGCCTGCTGTCTGGGCGGGGCCGCCCTCCTTCCGGCCTGTCCTCCCTGCTGCGGGAGCCGAGGGGCGCAGGAGGCCTGGGAGCCTGCGGGGGTGTGGAAGTGTGCGCTCATGGGGTCAGCGTGGGGCCCCGGGCAGGGGTTCTCACTGCTCAGGGGGCTCTGGCGCAGATGTGAAGGACCGCCGTGCTCTGCGGACTTGGTCACTTCGCGGGGGCTTTCGGGGAAGCACAAGGGTGCGGGCCGCGAGAAAAAACAGAGGGCTCGTGATGACACCCAATGACACACGTGGGTCAGGGGTGACTCGGGGGCTCCGAAGGGTCGCGCCAGCCGTTGCTCCTGCGGAGCGTCGAGGAGAGTCCCACGTGCGCCCAGGCAGCCCCATGCTCCCGGGAGATGCCCTGAGCCCGGAGCCGCTGGGCCCTTCACGTCTGTGTGCCGGGATTTTCATCCTGCGTGTTTGAACGAGTCGGGATTCCAGGCCAGCTGGGGCTTCTCCCCCGCCTTCCCCCAGGGCCATCCTTGACGCCCCACCTCCATCTGCCCTCAGGCGCCCCTCCCGCTGGGGCACGTGAAGCGGATGCAGGAGGTCTACGACTTCAACTCCGTCAACAACTCCGAGATACGGTTCAGGTGCGTTGGGGCAGCGGGCGGCCGCGTGTCTCCAGGGAATGGGGCTGGGGGTGGGGATGGTGTGTCTCCAGGGAGCCGGTGGGGGTTGGGAGGCAGTCCCTGTTCTCTGGGACCCCGTCCGCCCGCCCCTGCTCCTCTGGGTGCCTTTCAGGTGGAGCCGAGCTGTGAGGTGACAGGCACCGTTCTGTGACCCTTTGTGCTAAGCGTCTCTTGTCCCAGAGCAAAGCGAGCGTGCTGGCTGGGTGAGCAGGCGTTCTCGCCGCCAGCCAGGGGCTCCGGTGGGGACAGTGGGCGCCGCGGGCTCCGTGGGCCGCTCATCCGTGCACAGGCGTGTCGCCTGCCTGCGGCAGCGCCGGCCTTCCCAGGGACCTGCATCTTCGCAGCCCTTCCTCGCCAAGTCGCGCCCTGGCGTGTGTGCGGTGCGGCTGCGGGCCCAGGCCCCTCGGCTCCCGCACACACGCCATCCCGCCGCCTCTCCAGGTGGCTGCGGCTCTGCGTCCAGTCCGGGTGGGAGGACGCCGTTCCCCTGGCCCTGGCGATGGCCACGCAGCAAGGGCGGATGAAGTTCACACGGCCCTTGTTCAGGTAGGAGCCCGCCCGCGCCCGGGGTCCCCGTGGAGCCGGGCAGGCGCTCTGCGGCGCTTCTGGGGCCGTGAAAATACTCAGGGAAGCGTAGCCCGCGTGACTGATGCTTTTAGTTTGTGAAAGTTCACTCGTAGAACTTTGAGTAGAAATTCCGCTTTGAGCTATGTGCAGCTCAAGATAATTTCACGAGGGTTTTAGGAAGCACTCTCTATATGGACGGCCTGCTGTGGCCGCAGGGGTTAGGCACTGATGAGAGGGAGCTGAGGCAAAGACAGGGTCACACAGGCTTCCCAGAGGCAGGTCAGAGGCGGTGTGGGCGGGAGACAGAGGCCGCACGCAGGAGAGGGGGCGGGCGCCGAGCGGGAGGTGGGCTGCGAGCTGCCCAGGGAGGCGTGGTGGATGCTAAACGGGGCGGCCTGGCGAGGCCTCGACATGGAGGTGTGTCCCTCAAAGGCCTTGGCGGTGGCTTGGCCCGAACCCTGGAAAGTCCTGGTATAGGGATCCGTGATTACTGTTTGCTTTTCTTTGTTTTTTTGAGTCGGAGTCTCACTCTGTCGCCCAGACTGGAGTGCAGTGGCCGCTCCCGGCCACCGCAGCCTCGACCTGCTGGGCTCCGGCGATCTTTCCGCCTCAGCCTTCCAAGTAGCCGGAATTACAGGCATGCGCTACCACGCCCGGCTGATTTTTTTTTTTAATTTATTTATTGTAGAGATGAGGTCTCGCTGCCCAAGTGGGTCTCGAACCCGCGGGCTCAGGCAATCCACTCACCTCAGCCTCCCAAAGGCGCGAGATTACAGGCTGAGCCACTGAGCCCAGCTTACTGTTTGCTTTTCATTTACTTCCCGCGCATGATGAGGTATGGCAAAGCAAGTCGTCATGCCTTGTTAATGTGGCCACAAAATTAAATTTTAAGTTATTTAAAGTAGATTTTGTATGGTTTCCATGCTTAAAACCCATCTAGCTTTGTGATGAGTAAGGTGTACCTTAAACAGGTTTTAAATAGGAGTATATCTTTTGTCGGAAAAGCAAATATTTCTCACGAATCTTAAGTAGTGGAAGGGACTGATGCTGCATTTCACATGGTCCTGTTTATTTAGTGTCACTTTATTGCTGTTTCACTAAAGTCAATATTTTTGCTCTCAGTGTAGTTTTTTTAAGTTTTCAGAAATGTTTTCTATAAGTTTAACGTTTTTCTACTCTTTTCTTTTTTTGAGTTAGAGTCTCACTCGGTCGCCCAGACTGGAGTGCAGAGGCTGCTCCCGGCCACTGCAGCCTCAACCTGCTGGGCTCCGGCCATCCTTCCGCCTCAGCCTTCCAAGTAGCTGGAATTACAGGTGTGCACTACCACGCCCGGCTAATTTTTGATTTATTGTAGAGATGAGGTCTTGCCAAGTTGCCCGGGCAGGTCTCGAACCTGCGGACTCAGGCAATCCACTCACCTCGGCCTCCCATAGCACTGGGATTACAGGCTGAGCCACCGAGCCCGGCCATATTTTTATACTCTTAAAATATTGAATATTGGCTGGGTGTGGTGGCTTACACCTGTAATCCCAGCACTTTGGGTGGCAGGAGTGAGAGGATTGCCTGAACCCGGGAGTTCAAGACCAGCCCGGACAACGTGGTAAGACCTCGTCTTTACAGCAAATCAAAAAATTAGCCCAGCATGGTGGCATACGCCTGTAGTTCCAATTACTTGGAAGGATCGCCTGAGCCCATCAGTTCAAGGCTGTGGTGGCCATGCATGTGCCACTGCACTCCAGCCTGGGCGACAGAGTGAGATCCCAACTCAAAAAAAAAGTGTGTGTGTGTGTGTGTGTGTGTTGTGTGTGTGTGTGTGTGTGTACGTATGTATATAAAATACTGTATTTAAAGCAGTTTTAAAAAGACAGAGTCTGTGAGGTCTGCTCCCGTCCAGGGCTGAATCTCAGCCAGTGGACGGATGATACCGGTCCAGACCTAAAAGCCTTCCCGGTGCTTGGTCGCTGGCCCCGTCCCTGGGACTGCCCCACGGGTGCCCGGGCCGTGCCGGCATGAGGGTCCCGCTCTGTCCTGACGGAGACTGGGGCCTGCTGGCTGGGCTGCTGCCCTCCTGGCGCCTGGCCGTCAGCCGCCCGGCCCGACCCACGACGGGCGTTCTCGGCGCCCCCTTCTCCCCGTCTCCCCCCTTCTTCTCCATCTCCCTCCTCTCCCTCTCCGCCTCGGCTCTTCTGCAGGGACCTCGCTGCCTTCGACAAGTCCCGCGAGCAGTCCGTCCGCGCCTTCCGGGAGCACCGCGCCCACATGCACCCCGTGACGGCGATGCTGGTGGGGAAGGACCTCCAGGTGGGCTGAAGGCCTGCACCGGCTCTGGCTTCTGCTGCGGCTGGCCTCACAAGCGTCTCTCTCCAGAACCGTGAACTCAGCCTGCCTCGTGACAAAGCATGCCTTTTCGTCTTGGCTTTTTGTCGCTTTTGGTTTTGGCTTTTTATCGCTTGGGCGGTGATTTTACTAAAATAAAGCTGCCTCTTTCAGTAGTGGCGTGTTCTTTTTAAAGGCCAAATTTAGCGTTTTGGTTGACACAATTTAAAAATTTTAAGTAGCTCCGTATTCATGATCTCCCCGTGTGATCGTGAACGACGTCACCCAGCTCCGCTGGCCAGCACCCCGCGGGACCTGGCCCTCCCCCCTTACTCCCGGGCCCTGCGGTCCCCGTGCTCGGCTGGACGCCCTGAACGCTGGGACCTCCCGCCTGACAGCCTGTCCAGAACAGCGCCACAGCTGCCCCAGGCGAAGGCAACAGCTGCCCCTGCACAGGGGCTGGGAGGTACGGCTGTGTCGCTTAGGACTCCTGGAATGTGGTGACCCCCCACGAGGATGTCGGGGAGCAGAAGAGGAAGGAGATCTAAGGCTGCCGGTGTGGGGCTGTTGGGCCCGGGGCCAGGCCGGGCGACAGACCCGGGGCCTGCGGGGCCGCCCGTGCTCCTGCTCTGCCCCGCTCCGCAGAGCATGCCTGGCCACCTGCGTGACTGGCACCCACTAATGCCACCCGGGGGCACACCTTGGCTCCAGGTTCCCAGGGTGAGGCTCTGACCCCGGTGGACCCTCCCCGGCCAAGTCCACTGCAGCAAGAGGAAGGGTCTCACCTCACGACCCCCAAAGTGCTGACCCTGTCACTGGGGTCCCACCCCGGGAGCGAACACTGGAAGCTGCAGCCGGGCTCAAGGATGAGGCCCGCCGTCCCTGGAGTCCTGAGACCACCCTGCTCCCTCCCTGGCGGTCTGGCCTCTTGGGCGCTTGTCCCCTTGCCAGGAAGTTCAGTGGAGGGCGTTGCGCTCCGACCCTGGAGTGCGACCTGTTCCAAGTGGTCAGACTTCAGCAAATCGCAACCAACCGATGCCTCCCAAGGCCGCCACCGCCCCGTGGCGGGATGGACACACGTGAGCCCTGGCCATTAGTTATCCTCGGGGATTCTGCCTGTGACTTGGCGCTCTAGGGTGCGGGCAGCTGCCATGCGGGAGGCAGAGGGTGCCAGAGACAGGCTGCCCCGTCAGGTCACCCCCTCAGCCCCACCGAAGACCCATGCCCAGGGTCTGTGCCAGGTCGGCACACGTTGCCACTGGGCGCACCCACAGGCGTCACTCCACGCGATGCCAGGGGAGAGGCAGGCCAGGGCAGCTGGCAGGGGCCTCACCCCCGCAGGGCCCAGGGTGTGATTCCTGGGAGAACAGGCCCGAGTGGAGACGAGGCGAGAGGCGTCCCAGGCAGAGGATTTCGGCGTGTCTACGGTGGCGGACACCGGAGTCTCTGCCCCGTGCCCGGGCGCCCATGCTTCTGGCAGTCCTGCCATCCGGAGCTTCCTCCGCTGGGTCTGTCCACTGGCGGGGGTGTCGGCGTCCTGCAGTGTGGGGGCCGTGGGGCCTCGTCTGCATGCTGACGTACGCCACGGTCAGCAGTGGAGGCAAGACCACCTCCAGCTCAATCCACGCCCGCGTCCAGCACACCGTGACGCGCCACGGGGTCAAGGAACGTGTTGGCTGAGCGGGTGGGTGGAGGGACGGAAGCCTAGAGGGGCTCCCAGCTGGCCTCAGTTTCTCAGGGGTGTTGGAGCTTGGGTCCTACCCCGAGGACTGGAGGGGTGGGTGCTGAGGAGGTCCTTGAGGAGTGGAAGGTTCTGGAAACACACTGGGTGCACGAAGGCAACACCACAAGTCTCCGTGATCCCGGGAGCCTGTGGCCGTCTCCTGGCGGGGGACGGGTGGCAGCTTCTCCAGATGACCTGGGGGCGGATCAGGGTCTCAGAGGAGTTTCAAAGTATTTACGAGGCCAGACGCACGGCTCACACCTGCAATCCCAGCACTGGGAGCCCAAGCCTGGAGGATCGCTTGAGCCCGGGTGCCGGAGACCAGCTTCAGCAGCAAAGCAATGCCTCAACTCTACAAAAGATAAAAAAATCAGCTGGGTGTGGTGGCGTGCACCTGCAGCCCCAGCCAGTCAGGAAGCTGAGGAGGGAGGATCGCCTGAGCCCAGGAGGTCCCGGGTGCGGCGAGAAGTGATGGTGCCACTGCTCTTCAGCGTGGGCAAGAGAGCGAGACCCAAATAGACAAAGTGCTCGTGAAAGAGAGGCCCGGGCACGCAGCTGGGGCCAGCTTCCCGGGCCTGTAAGGACGCGGGGCGGGGGGCGAGGGGGCGGAGGGATGACTGAGTTTGGGTCGAGGCGTGGTCAGAAGCGGGGTCTGGCCAGAGCCGGGTGGTGGCGAGGTCCGGGCCCCGGGGGGGCTGGCGCGGGCGCTGGAGGGGGCGGTCCTGGACCGAGGCCTCCTGGAACGCGGGGCTGCTCCCTGTGACAGCGACGTCTGCTGCCAACAGGAACGTGGTTTCACAGAAACGGGCTCTTCGGGGTTTCCGGCTGCCGCCACTGTCTGGGGCCACAGGAGCGAGAGCGCCACCGGGGCTGGACCACGTCACCTCCCGGGCCCCTCATCGGGCTGCGCAAGTCCCCAGAACCGGGCCGGCAGGGTGGCCAGGGACAGCACGTGCCCAGATGAGGAACGGCCACAAAGCCAAGCGGCTGGCGTGTGGCACGCACGATCCCCACACACGTGCCAGGGCTCGCCAAGGGCCCTCCGCGCGAGGACTCACTGAGTCCCCCGCTGCCCCGTGACCCGGCGCCGTCAGTGTCTTCACGCTAGGCATGAGGAAACGGCGGGAAGAGGTCGAGGGGCCGCCCGGGGTCCCATGCCCGGAGCGGCAGAGCCGGATCGGCCCGGCAGCTCCCCCGGCAGGGCCGTCGGGCGGCCTCGGGTGCGCAGACCAGGCTGGTCCCTTGCTGAGGCTGGCCGGTGGCGGCGCTGGAGGCCCGCCCAGGTCCGAGCCGTCTCCAAGCACGGGTGCGTTTGTCCAGGCGGCGACCTTCGTGGCGGAGATGACCTCTGGCCTCTCCAGCCTTCCTGCGGGGAGGGAGGCTCCAGAAAGCCTGGCTGTGGCGGGGGAGCGTTGCCCAACGTGTTTGTGGGGTAAACAGATGCGTGACGATTGCCACACTCCCGGTGTCAGGGCTGGCAGCAGGGGCCTCGCCTGGTTGGGCAACTCCAGGCAACTCCAGGGCCTCGGCGTTTATAAGCTGTCCTCGGAGCGGGAGCCGCCGACAGCAGCCAGGGCGAGCGCGTGGGGACCCTGCAGAGGCCAACACAGGTGGGTGCGGCGGCGCTGGGACCCCGGCGGGGAGGGAGGAGGGTGGCCTGCCGGCTCAGCACCCGGACGGGACTGCAGGAACCCGGGGGACCCTGGGCGCTGGATCAGCACTTGTCCCACGCAGGGGTGAGGGCGGCGGGAGGGGTCTGTGCTGAGGTCCCCCGCTCCTGCCGGGAGGAGGAGTCTCCTGGCTGAAACCCCCACCGTGCCGTCGCGGCCCTGTGGCCAGGTGCAGCAGCTGGGGGCAGACCATGCCGCGGTACACGGCGCACGTGCGTGGGGAGTGGCTGGCCGTGCCCTGCGTGGACCCGCAGCTGCCCGTGCGCTGGCTGGGCCGCGAGGCCGTGCGCCGCTACGCCAAGAACAAGCCCGACGGCGGCGGCCTGGGCCCGCTGGACGACCTGCACTTCCTTGTGCGCCGCTGCAAGGGCCTCGGCCTGCTGGACCACGACGACCGGCTCGAGGTGGCGCTGGAGGACAATGAGTTCGTGGAAGTGGGTGAGCGGCCGCGGGCCCCAGCAGGGAAGGCCGAGCCCCCCCGCGGCGGGGCCGGGGCAGCGGGAGGGAGCGCAGGCCCTGTCAGGCCCCGGAGCCCTCCTCCCACCCACTGCCCCGCCACGGGAGCCTCCGGCCTTCCGCAGCATCGCGGCCACGGACGGGGGTGACGGGGCGGTCCCAGACCCAGGCGCCAGGCAGGGCAGGCGGAGCTGGAGCCAGGCAGACAGGGCCCGATGCCGCGGGTGCCCGCTGGCGGGGCCACTTTGCCTTCAGAAGAGCCTCCCTGGCTGGAGGCTGGCAGCCCTGCGGCTCAGGGAGCTCAGACTGAACGTAAGTGAGCGTGGCGGCTCACGCCTGTCATCCCAGCACTTTGGGAGGCCGAGGCAGGAGGACTGCTGGAGACCAGGAGTTCGAGACCAGCCTGGGCCACAGAGTGAGACCTCATCTCGACAACAAATCAAAACTTTAGCCAGGGGTGGTCTGCAGCCCCAGCGACCAGGGAGGCTGAGGGGAAGGATCACCTGAGCCCAGGGGGCTGAGGCTGCAGGAGCTGTGATCACGCCACTGCCCTCCAGCCTGGGCAACAGAGCGAGACCCCCACTCAAGAAAAAGAAAAGAAAATGAGCTGGGGCCGGGCCTGGAGGTGGCCCTGAGCTCTCCTGAAAACCCCTTGTCTGCCTGACACCCTGTCTCTGCTTCCTGCCGTCCCCTCCATAAAGACTGAGATACCTGGGGCCCGGGGAGAGCTGCCCTTGCCTTAAATCCAGCACCAGGATTCCGGCCAGGCTCAAGAGACTTGCGTGGCCCCACCCGCGGCCTGGGGTCTCTCCCGCCCGGGCCCGAGGAGACCCCCAAGGCTCGGCCCGTGACCTGGGTCTCCCCGTTCCATTTCAGTCATCGAGGGCGATGCCATGTCCCCCGACTTCGTCCTGTCGCAGCCGGAGGGGGTCTACCTGGATCCTTGACGCGGGCGGGGCTGGCGGGGCGGGTGGGGGGAGCTCTCCCAGGCCACGGCTGCTTTCCTTGACCTGCCTCCAGGTACAGCAAGTACCGCGAGCCCGAGAAGGTAGGTCGAGGCCCCTGCTCGCGGAGGTGGGGCGGGCAGCCCGGCGGGCACGCATGGTGGCTCGGGACGGGGCCTTTGCGGCCGGTGAGCCGGCTCGGGCCTTGGAAAGGCGCGAGGCTGCGGCGCGCCCGACCCTCCGCCCTCAGCCTCCTCCTGAGCCCGCTGTCCTCGTGGGCGCGCGGCTGCCTCCTGGCTGCGACAGCATCTCGGAAGCGTCACGTGCGGCTCTGCCGGGGCGGCCCTGCTCTTCTGCTAGAGCCCAAGCTGTCCCGGCTCACGGAGACCCCCTCTCTCATGCAGTACATCGCCCTGGATGGGGACAGTCTGACCACAGAGGATCTGGTGAACTTGGGCAAGGGACACTACAAAATAAAGGTACGGTGGGCAGGTGGGGGTGTCCTCGGCCACGGCGCTGCCTGAGGACGTCCCCAGGGGCTCAGTGTGACTGCATCTCCCCAGCTCACCTCTGCCGCTGAAAAGAGGGTGCAGAAGTCCAGGGACGTCATCGACAGCATCGTGAAGGAGAAGACGGGTACCCTTTCCTACGATGTCACAAAATCCTTTCTACAGGCAAAAAAAAAGCAAGCCCTGCCTCTGATGGCGCCTGTTCCTCCCTAGTTGTCTACGGCATCACCACGGGCTTTGGGAAGTTCGCCAGGACAGTCATTCCCATCAATAAGCTGCAGTGAGTGGATTTTTCACAAGGGAGCCCGGTTACAGATGGGGGGGCTGGTGACGTGGCAGGTCACACGGAGCTAGCAGGCTGGCGGGGTCTCTGCGGCCCCCTCCCTTGGCCCCGTGCCTCCAAGGCCTGGGCTGTGAGCACGCTTCGTTCCCTGCCAAGGGAGCTCAGAGGTTCTCCTTCTCTTCCAGGGAGCTCCAGGTCAACCTGGTGCGCTCGCACTCCGCGGGTAAGTCGAGGCACGCAAGACCTGGGTTTCCAGCAGGAGGCCCAGAAGGACCGCCCAGGGAGGCCTGGGGCAGTGAGCGCCGGGCACCTCGGGGACTGGAAAGGAGGCGGGGAGCATCTGCCAGACCCCAGGAGCAGGCCGGGCTGGGTGGGGCCCGTGTCCTGCCGAGAGGGGCATGGGAGCTGGACTCAGGGCTGAGCTCGGGTGGGCGTGGTGGGAGGGAAGGCCGTTGAGCCTCGGCGCCCCGGGTCGTGGCGCCGTTCCAGGGTCCAGGTGATGTTCTGGGCGCGGCGTCACACCTGAGTCCTTGCACCTTGGGAGGCTGAGGTGGGAGGACGCATTCGCCCCAGAGTTTGAGACGTGACTGGGAAGCATAGTGAGACCTCGTCGCGACGCAAAACCGTGTAAAATTAGCCAAGGGTGAGGGGGCGTGCCTGCAGTCCCGGCTGCTCAGGAGGTGGCGGCAGAAGGGTCGCCTGAGCCCAGGAGGCGAAGGCTGCGGTGAGCCACGATGGTGCCACTGCCCTCCAGCCTGGGTGACGGCGTGAGACCCTGCCTCCAAGGTGTCTGGGAGGGTGGGGCTCGCTGAAGCCTCCTGGCAAGGGAAGGCAAGCCGGGTTCGCCTGGGCCTGCAAGGTGGAGCCTCCAGGGCGCCAGGCAGGCCAGGAAGTGCATCGCCACGGAGGGAGACCGTGGAACGGACTGGCAGGGGAGGGGGCTCGGGGAGGGAGGTGGCCGGGGAGAAGAGCTTGCCTTTCTTGGGGAACAGCCCACCTCTGTGTCGCAGGTGTGGGGAAGCCCCTCAGCCCTGAGCGGTGCCGGATGCTCCTGGCTTTGCGGATCAACGTCTTGGCCAAGGGCTACAGCGGCATCTCCCTGGAGACCCTCAAACAAGCCGTCGAGGTGTTTAATGGTAAGGCGGCAGGACGTGGATCACAGGGCAGACCTGAGGGGCCAGATGCCGGGAAACTGGCTGAGCGAAGACTAGGCCGGTTTACGCGAGGGGGCGGGGGTGCCAAAGGGCTGGCTAGGCAGGAAGAGGCCGGGGACGCCGGCCTCCCTGGTGGAGTGAGGACAGGTCTCGCAGAACAGGCGGCATCGCGGCTCCCCGGCTCTCTTCCTGGACTGGGAGATTCTAATGTGGGGACCAGATTTGCACCGGTCGGGAGACTCGCCCCTTGGCCGCTGAGGACAGGCCTTCTAGGCCCCAGGAGGCTGGCCGGGGGAGGACTGGGAGGAGCGGCTGAGCGGGGAGGCCTGTGGAGCAGAACACGCGCTCCAGCTCCCACCTCATGGACGGAAGCGGCCACACACCCGACAGGCCCCGGGGCGGGCAGTGTGGACCCAGGACCCACAGCACGCGGGCTCCACGCCTCCTCCCGCTCCCGCCCTGCTGGGCCACGCTCCCAGCCTCGGGGCTCGGACAGCAACCCTGGCCTTGAACCTGCGGCACGTCACGGGTGGGTTGGCGGCGCCTCCGGGCGTCCAGGGCTCTGAGACTTGGACTCTGCCCTGGACGCTGGCCGTGGGTGGCACTGATTGGCCCTGCCGAGGTTATTTGGCCGTTGGAAACCACGCCACTGCCAGAGCCTGATTCCACTTTAGAGAACAGCGGCCTGCTTTCTCGGCCACTTCCTGGGAATTTCTCAGGAAACAGAACGTGTTCGCTCCTCGGCGGTGGGGAGAGCAAAGCTGCTGCGACTCCACCTCCCAGGGACCCCTGGGACACCGCGTGCCCCTGGAGCGTTCTCGAGGACTTTGCCAGTGCAGACACCTCCGTGTTGACCTAGGCCCCACGCCTTTGCAGGGCTGCGTCTCTTCAACCCCGCGACGCCCTTAAACCCCTACCTAGACCGCCTCCAGCCTGTGTTCCCGAGACCAGGCCGTCCTGCACAGCCACGTCTCTGGGTGCCTTGCTAGAGTTCTGCAGGGGGGACGTTAGGCGGGTGGGCACACCCACCCCTCAGAGGCTCTGCCGCGGGAGGGGCTCCCTCCTGCCTGCCGTCTCTCCCTCCCCCTCCTCCCCTCGTCCTCCTCCCCCCCATGCCCTCCCTCCCCTCCCTCCCCTCCTCCCCTCCCCCCCCTCCCTCCCCTTCCCCTCCCCCTCCCTCCTCCGTCCTTCCTGCCCGCTCCCTTCCCCTCTTTCTCTCCCCACCCCCCCCAGAACAGCTTATCCAGGTCCCGGAAGCTCTCTGCTCCCCGGGCACTCGTGCACGAAGCGGTCGGACACGGGGCGGGGGCCGGGGTGCGGGGGCCGGGGTGTGGGGTCCCGCGCGACCGACGCCTGCCGCCCCTGCAGCCTCCTGCCTGCCCTACGTCCCGGAGAAGGGCACGGTCGGCGCCAGCGGAGACCTGGCCCCGCTCTCCCACCTGGCTCTCGGGATGATTGGGGAAGGGAAGATGTGGTCTCCAAAGAGCGGCTGGGCCGACGCAAAATACGTGAGACTCGAGGCCTCCGTGGGCAGGGCGCCGGGCGGACGCGGGGTGGGGAGGGGAAATGCGTGACCCTCGGGCCTCCACGGGCGGGGGCGCTGGGGCCGACGTGGGGCCGGGCGGAGGCGGAGTACGTGAGACCCCTGGGGCTCTGCGGGCAAGGGCGCCCGCTGGACCTGGGGCTGGGCAGACGTGCGAAGCGAGTGAGACCCTCAGGGCCCCCGGGCAGAGGCGCTAGGCTGGCACAGGTCTGGGAGGACGTGAAATACGGGAGACAGGCAGGGATGCCTGGGCGACGTGAGGCTGGGCAGAGGCGAAATACATGAGTGAGACTTGCGGCCGCTGTGGGCAGGGACACCTGGGCGGGCACAGAGCTGGGTGGACGCACAACCCAGGGGCGCCCAGCGGGCACGAGGGCCTGGGCGCTCTGCACGGCCCGTGGGGACCGCTGCTGCTCTGCTTCCACACGAGACGCCTGAGGCGTAAAACCCCGCCCAGGCCAGGAGGCCGAGCTCCCGCCGCCCATCGGCTCCCGGGCAGAGGGCTGGGGAAAGGGGAGGGGCTCCATCATCCTTTGGGGAGCGGGTCGCACACCCCCTCGTCCCTGTGCCCTGAGAACGTCTCAAGGGACCACGTCTCCCACCTCCCCGGGCCAGCCCTTCCTGGAGCCGCCTGGAAGCACCCATCACCCCAGGATGGAGTCCAAACCCCAGAGGCTCACGAGAGCCTTGTCCTGTGAGCCCATGTCCCGCCCAGCTGCATGGCACAGAAGCTGGGGCCTGTGTGCCACCAGGGTCCCCAGCCCCAGGCACGGGGGGCACATGCCTCCTCCCCCGGCCTCTCCCGCCTCCTTTCCGAGAGGCCGCTGACAGCCTGCCTCCCCGCCCCCTGGCTCCTCTCTGGCCCTGCCGGTCCCCGTGCCCTCATGTGCCCCCGAGCCTGCCACGCCATCATTCTCACCATGTCCACCCACGCCCAAAGTTGCTTGAAAGAGAAGCCTGCTTTCCTACGAGGGAACAGAAGCAAGTAATGGGCCAGAGGACAGGCACGGGGCCCGAGGCTGCCGCCTGACCTCCAAGAGGGCTGGCGTAAAGAGTCTCGCAGGTCCCATGTGACGTTAGAAACCGGCCGGGGCCCCGCTTGATACACATGTTCACATTTTGAACCATCTGCAGGTCCTGGATGCTCATGGGCTGAAACCGGTTGTTTTGAAACCCAAAGAGGTAAGGAAATCCCAGCTATGCGTGTGCTTACGGGCAAGCCTTTATCTACGCACCAGTTTCCGTCTTAATATCGGTCTCACCGGTTCCCTAAAATGAACACGGCTCACACGCGTGTGGAAGGTTTGCCATTGAAGAAATGGCTCTCCCATGAGCGCATAAGAGATGATTTGTGTCACGCGTGCACAGGGCGCTCTCAGGGACCTAAACTTCCAACTGAGCTCTCCAAGGCGCTCGGACGGATTGGCGCTCTCAGCCAAGACTCCGTAGGAGACTAGAATTGCTTTAAGGTGTCTTGTCTACAATGCCAAGAACCCAAAGAAGAAATGCGACTTGACACAGAGTTGAAGACCCCAAGTGCTGTCTACACCCCAGCACCACGCGGCTGCCTTGGGCATGGGTGTGCCTAGCAGGTATTCATTTCCCAGGCTCCACCTGCGTCCACATACGGCAGCACTTTCTCCTCAAGGGCTCAATTGAGCATCACTGCCCTGTCCTTCAGAGGCCTGGATAAGGCGGCTGGGCGCGGTCCTGACGCCTGTCATTCCGGCACTTTGGGAGGCCGAGGCGGGAGGATCGCTTGAGCACAGGCGTTGGAAAGCAACCGGGGCAACGTAGCGAGACCCCATCTCTACTTAAAAGAGAAAACACGGACGAGCAGCTCAGGCTGACTGGCTCACGTCTCTCTCCCGAAGGCGAAGGACGCAGAGCCCACTTGTGTGACCGGCCCTTCCTCCCGCAGGGCCTGGCACTCATCAACGGGACGCAGATGATCACCTCGCTGGGCTGCGAGGCCGTGGAGCGGGCCAGTGCCATCGCCCGGCAGGCAGACATCGTGGCGGCCCTGACCCTTGAGGTGCTGAAGGGCACCACCAAGGCCTTCGACACGGGTCAGTGCGGCGCCTGTGCCGGGTGATGCTCTCTCAGCCGGGGGTGGGGGTGGGGGTCAGGCTGGGGGTGGGCGGGGTCTTTAGACACGGGTGGGGGTTGGAGGGAAGGAGACCGAGTGTCCGCGGCAGCCCTGGGCCCGCGGCTGCCTCTCAGGGGCGCCCACCGACCCTCGCGCCAGCCCGTGGACAGACGCTGAGTCACCACTTGGGTCGCCTGGGGACCCGGGGGACCCAGCCCGCGTGCTGTCTCGGGACTCTGCTCCCAGGACTTGAGGGCCAGGGTAGGATGAAGGTGGGTCCCGGCTGGAAAACCGGGAGAGAAAAGCGGTTGTGGCTCATCCAGAGAGCGGTGAGTGCTCGATGCCCTGCTGTAGCACGGAACAGGGCGGAGATGGGCCTCCAGGGACCCCGTTCGGGGCCGCCCCGGAGCCCCTGCCACCACCCGCCCGGCTGTCCCACGGCCAGGCCGTGTCTGGAGCTGAATGCCTGGTGGGCTCAGCATGCGGTCTGCACGCAGATATGCCAAGTGGGAAGACTGGCGTCCACGGGGGCCGCCGCGCTTTTGGATTGAAATTTCTAACTCCAGGGGTGGATAAGGACCCCTGGGCTTTTGAGGCCAGGCCGGCACCTTGGATGGTCTGGCGTCATCAGTGATCGTTCATTCTACTTTTTGGTTTTTAGTTTTCCAGAGACAGAGTCTCACTCTGTCACCCAGGCTGGAGTGGCATGATCAAAGCTCACTGCATCCTTGACCTCCTGGGCTCAAGTGATCCTCCCGCCTCAGCCTCTCTGAGTAGTGGGGACTACAGGTGCACACCGCCACGCCTGGCTAACTAAAAAATTTTTTTTTTTTTTTGTAGGGAGGAGGTCTCGCTATGTTGCCCAGGCTGGTCTTCAACTCCTGGCCTCAAGCAGTCCTCTGGCCTCAGCCTCCCAAAATGCTGGAATCACAGGTGCGAGCCACCACGCCCTGCCAGTGGCCGTTCACTGCAACATAAGACTTACTCAGACTTCTCCCTCCTTCCGCACTTCTAGACATTCACGCTCTGCGCCCCCACCGTGGGCAGACTGAAGTTGCCTTCCGGTTTCGGTCACTCCTGGACTCGGATCATCACCCGTCAGAAATCGCGGGTAAGGTTCGGGCTTGTTGTGTGGGTGGCCGTGTGGCTGCGGTTGGCGGAGTGCGTTGCTGACGTGGTCCTGTCCCCCACCCCGCCTCTCCCGCAGAAAGCCACAGGTTCTGCGACCGCGTCCAGGATGCGTATACCTTGCGCTGTTGTCCGCAGGTAGGAACGAAAAGCTGCGAGTGTCTTCCCTTCCCCAGATTCAGGGCAAAAGATGTTTAAAAAGAAAAAGAGGAAAGGGTCAGGGAAACACGTGTGGGCAGTTATAAGCCACATCCCCTCCTGCCGCCGTGAAGAATTGTGTGCTTGGGGCCTCCGGTGTCCATGCCGATGGCGTCCACTCTGTGAGGTCAGCTCTTTGTTTTCTTCTGAACCGCCTTGCTCAGCCCACTTCCGGGGTCCCACGGACTCCTTGCCGTGCTGACACGGTGTCCTGACTTCTCCGGATTCTCAGTGGCAACACACTCACGGCCAGTTCATAGAGCTTTGCTGGTTCTCCCTGTTGGGCAAAACTTGAGCCCTCCAGGCAGCGACGTTGGCGGGAAAGTCTCATCGTGCCATCTCAGAATCCAAGTGCCTGTGGACAGTCAGGCCTGGCTGGTGCTTGGTAGGCAGGTCCACGGTGTGAATGTGTCTGTGAGGCTTGGCGTCCAGCGAAAGCAGCGGAGGGGCTGGGTTGGCCCGGGCGTCCTGCATTGCAGACATGAAACTTCTTTGCACACGGCCATTGGAGAGACCGACAGGCGTCTCGAGAAACGCTACTCCAGCGTGTGCCAAGTTCCAGCCTTCCACCCTACAGAGCAAACAGTCCTCCCTGGAATAAACCCCCTTGTTCCTGGTGCTGGGCGGGCCTCACACTGGCCAGCCTCTTGAACAAGAGATCGAAGGCGACTGTGGGCCAGGGTTGCCAAGCTGCTCCGTGGGAAGAAGGGGTCTGGCTTGAGGCCCCCGATATGTATCTGTTCCCAGGCTAGCGGGCAGGGGCATGATCACGGCTCACCGCAGCCTCAAACTCCTGGGCTCAGGCGATCCTCCCACCTCAGCCTTCCAAGTCACTGGGACCGTAGGCGCGGGCTACCACAACTGGCTCGTCTTTCTATTTTTTTGTAGGGATGGGGTGGGGGGTCTTGCTTCGTTGCCCAGGCTAGCCTCAAGCACTCCTGCTGGGCTCCCAAAGTGTTGGGATTACAGGCATGAGCCACTGTGCCCGGTCCCCCGGTCTTTTAATAATGACATCAGACTTCATGACGGGCACTGTGAACATGGTCTTCCGTGCGTTCACTCGTTTAATCTCCCCAGCTGTGAGAGAGGTATTCTTTTTCCCAGTCTGCAGTGGGGAAACTGAGACACAGAGTTAAGTCCTTTGCCCAAGATCTCACAGCCAGATTGTCACTTGCTTGACTTGTGAGAGAAGCCAGAAGAAGGCAGTCACCCTGGCCGTCTCTGGGCTCCGTCATGGCCGTCTCTGGGCTCAGCATGGGGTGGCTGCTGTCTCTGGCCTTGGCTGCTGTCTCTGGGCTCGGCTGCCGTCTCTCAGCTCAGCTGCTATCGCTCCGTTCGGCTGCTCTCTGTCGGTGTGGCGGCTGTCTCTGGGCTCGGCCGCTGTCTCTGGCCTCGGCTGCCATCTCTGGGCTGGGCACAGGGCGGCTGCCTGGAGGCACCCTCCCGCGCGACACCTTCAAGCTTCGGGAGCTCTGCCCCTTGCACCGTCGCTCCCATCTGAGGGATCCTCGTCACAGCCAGGAGCGCGTCATGCTGCTGTCTTTGCGTCCCCGAGCGGCGAGGTCAGGGCCGCAGCCTGCTTCTGAGCCTGCTGCTGTCCACACGGAAATGTGCGCCCCTTGCGCGTGTCCCGCCACGGATCCTGGCGAGTCTGCCAGGCGTAACACCCTCCCCGGCACACGCGGTTTGTCGCGCTTGCTCTCCGTGGGCCGGGTCACAGAGTTCATGCTGACCCGTCTCCGCGAGAGCTCAGCCTTACCAAAGGTTCCCCACACATTCCAACCGCACAGCCTGTGGTTCCCACGGCTTCACCCCACCCAGGGAGCTACAGGGCCGGTGTCTTGTCTGTCAGGTCCACGGCGTGGTGAACGACACGATCGCGTTCGTGAAAGGCATCATCACCACGGAGCTCAACAGCGCCACGGACAACCCCGTATCCTTTGCGTCGCTGGGGGAGGGCAGACGTGCGGCTGTCTTCGGGCCCGCTGGGCGGCCGTCTGGGTGGCGTCTCAGCGCTGCCGCGCCATCTCAGGGATCAGGACATGGCTCCGAGGCTTGGAGGCAGAGTGACGTCCCCAGGTCAGGGTTGGCGGTGGCAGAGACGGGCTGTCAGGCTGCTCTCGGGTCTGTGCTTTAAACCGGCCTGGTGACGCTCAGAGGAGATTCTGGTGCTGGCAGTCGGCTTCGTGAAGACCCTCGCCCCAAGACCTGCCACTGAGGGCGTCAGCAGCCATTGAAGGCTGGGAGCCTCGGTCGCAGGCCTCTGTTGGCGAGGCCTCCCTGGGCCTGGGGCCATCAGGACGCACTCACCCAAAGGTGGCTCCTAGCACTTTCCAAAGTGGGGGTCCAAGGATCATGGCGTGCCCGTCTTGGGTGTTTATTTCCGATGTGGCCTTGATTCAAATCGGTGCCTCCATATTTGCTCAAGGAACAGTCAGAACGCTGCCACGTCTCTGCCGTGGGTGCTGTCTCCTGAGTGGCGTGGCTTGCCCAGAGCCCCTGGTTTTCTCTGTGGGCTGTTCCATGATGGCTTAGTTCCTGGCGCTGAGAGGCACGGCCAGGAGTCGCGCTGGTGGTCCTCACGGAGACACCACCTGCCTGATGGGCCTGTTTTTCCTGTTCCCCATGTGCCTTGGTTCTCAGAACCAGAGGGCGTGTCCAGCGAGCCACTCTGGACGCCCAGACTGGTGCAGACGGCGACACGCGGCCGTGCCAGGGTCCTCCTCTGACAGCCCACTCCAGGCTGTGTTTTTATGTCTCTCAGTGTCTCTCAGACTTCACGGTGAAGACAGACCCACGCAGAAAATGGCTTGGCTTGGTCTCTCCGGTCACCAACACCACCTGCCCTTTGAGGAGCGGCTTTCACCAACTCTCTGTGATCTTGTTTTGCTTTGTTTTTTTGAGCTGGGGTCTCAGTCTGCTGCCCAGGCTGGAGTGCAGCGGCATGATCACCACTCACTGCAGCGTTGACCTCCTGGGCTCAGGTGATCTCTTGCCTCAGCCTCCTGAGTAGCTGGGACTACAGGTGTGCGCCACCAGGCCTGACTAATTTTTTTATTTTTTGTAGCAATGAGGCTGGTCTTGAACCCCTGGACTCAGGCTATCCTCTTGCCTCAGCCTACCAAAAAGCTGGGATGTCAGGCATGTGCCACCAGGCCCAGCTAACTTTTTAACTTTTTGTAGAGATGAAGTCTTGAAAGGTGGCTCAGGCTGGTCTTGAACCCCTGGGCTCAGGCAATCCTCTCGCCTCAGGCTCCCAAAGCCCTGAGATGACAGGAGTGAGCCACCGCACCTGGCTCTCAGTGGTCCTGTCTCATTCCCAGTTGCCCAGGAGGGACAGGCATATACTCCACACGGGCACAATGTATCTTGTGGAGTTAAAGAAAATCGCCATTAAGTGCCCGGTGTGGGGGAGGGGACCGTTCCCCACCAAACTCTTCCCGGCCGCTTGCCCTGGCAAGACCCTCAGCCAGAGACTTCGCTTTCTCAACTGGAGGTTCTTCGTTGTGGACAAACTCCCGGCCAGAGCTCTCTGGGCCTCTCCTGCAGCACTGGCGCTCCCTGAAAGGACACATTTCCCTCGCAGAGACAGCACACCTGTCACCCTCTCGCCCTGCTGGTGCTCACGGAGTTTAACCCTGGGTGCTGCAACCCTCTGACCCGCACACCTGTGGGGACAGCCAGGGGAGAAGGAACGCTTCTGCTCTAGCCGGGTGCAGGGCCCAGCCGCGGCAGGGCCGGGGGTGGGGAGATGCCCGAGGCCTGGGCGCGGCGTGATGCCCGCGTCTCCAGCGCCTCGGCAGCCAGAGCCTGCCAGGCAGTGAGTTCCTGGGCGCCTGGGGAGAGCGGCCTTTGGCCTGGGAGGCCAACGCCAGCTCCTTAGGCACCCGTGACGGCCTCGGTCTGGCGCTGCCTGGCTTAAGGTGCGAGAGGGGGCCTCATCTCAGCGAGTGCCAAGCCCCCACCTCCTCAGGGGGGACGTGTGGGGCCTTTGGCCGCCGTCTGCTGCTTGCTCCGGGGACATTCCCCAGAGCCGTCTGTTTGGTGGAGCATAAGCCTTGGTGTTCGGGAAGAGATGGGATTTGCATTCAGGCAGGTGCCCTGGGCACACCCTGCGGGCAGGTTCGAGCCTCAGACTCTCCTGGGCACTCGGGGATCCGGCCTCACGTGGAGACCTTCAAGGCGGGCTTCTTTGTGGCTCTTGTGCCCCTTCGTGCCCACAGCTGCTTGTGGGAGGCTCGTCCCTCTCCCCAGGCCACACTGCCATCAGGACGCCACCCTCAGGGCCGGCAGGGCTGACGTGGGAGGAGTCGCCTGGGCGGATCACACGTGCCTCGGCCAAGCCTTAACCTGCCCGACAGATGGTCTTCGCCAGCCAAGGGGAGACCATTTCCGGAGGAAACTTCCACGGGGAATACCCCGCCAAGGTGAGCGTCCAGATTCTCCCGGCTCCAGAGGCGTGTCCCGGGCAGGCCGACTGACCTGGACGCTCTTCCAGGCCCTGGACTACCTGGCCATCGGCGTGCACGAGCTGGCGGCCATCAGCGAGCGGAGGATCGAGCGGCTCTGCAACCCGTCCCTCAGCGAGCTGCCCGCCTTCCTGGTGGCCGAGGGCGGGCTGAACTCGGGCTTCATGATAGCCCACTGCACGGCCGCGGCCCTCGGTAAGGGCAGCGCCTTCCCCGCCGGGGCCGGTCCTCCTCAGGGCCTCTCTGTGTCACCCGGAAGTAGCCAACTTTGCCTTTGAACGAGATCTGGGTTTTGCCCTTTTTCTTTGCACCCTCCCTCTCTTGGTACAAACGGAGCAGGCAAGTTCCTCAAGACTTCCTAGGGCAAAAAATTTTTTTAAACTTAGATAGCCAGGTGTGGTGGCTCACACCTATCATTCCAGTAGTTTGAGAGACTGAGGATTGCTTGAGGTTAGGAGTTTCAGACTCGCCTGGGCAAATAGTGAGACCTCATCTCTACCAAAAAAAAAAAAAAAAAAAAACCGGTCATGGTGGTGGCTCACACCTATAATTTCACACTTAGGGAGGCCAAGGTAAGAGAACTGCTTGAGCCCAGGAGTTTGAGACCAGCCTGGGCCACACAGTGAGACCGCATCTCTAGAAAATTTTTTTACAAATTAACTGGGTGTGGTGGTATGCATCTGTGGTCCCAGCTTCTCAGGAGGCTGGGGCGGAAGGATCCCTTGAGCCCAAGAATTCGAGGTTGCAGCGAGCTATGATTGTGCCACTGCACTCCAGCCTGGGCGACACAGTGAGACTCTGTCTCTAAAAATATAAAAACGTTCAAATAGTTTTGAAGGCCTAAGTAATGCCATACTGAAACATAGCAAAATAGCAGCGAGGTTGTGAATGATGATTTCTCTGGCGAGGCCGTTGACCTGCGTGTGAACTCCACCTCGATTGCTTTCCCCCCAAATCTCAATTCGAGACTCTCAGAAGGAAAAGGACAGACACGCTTCTGGTTCACAGTGGAACCTGGACCGGCCTGAAGGATTAAACCTCAAGTGTATCAGCCACCACACACATAAGAGGTGGCTGCAACGTACGAAAATGCCTGTGGGAGCAGGACACCTGCTACGCAACACCCGGCCTCGGCACCGGTGACTTCCAGCTCAGGACGATGCAGGGCAGACAGAGACAAGGCAGACAGGCCGGGGCCTCACTCACCGCCACCTGCTGAGTGGTCCCTCCAGGGCTGCGAGGTGGGGGCTGCCACCATCTCCATCTCACAGAGGCGTGAAGGCGATCGGCGGGGGAAGTGCCTCGCCCAGGATCGCGCAGCTGGGCCGGCACCGAGCAGAATCCAGGCCTGGGCCTGGAGATGTGCTCTCACCTTAGTGAACGAGGACCTCACTGGAATCACACTCCACCCTAAGAGAGGACAGCCAAATTCAACAGACGAAAACCGGGCACCCCGTTAAATTGGAATGATCTGAGTCTCACTTATCTTA
Source organism: Cephalopachus bancanus (assembly GCA_027257055.1). Classification (NCBI taxonomy): domain Eukaryota; kingdom Metazoa; phylum Chordata; class Mammalia; order Primates; family Tarsiidae; genus Cephalopachus; species Cephalopachus bancanus. Next base: position 5,620,294 of record JAPVLO010000090.1, read on the forward strand.
AAAGAGGGTTTGTTTTTCAGTCTGAAACTCAAACTTAACAGGCGTCCTGTGCCTCATGGAGCAACCTACCCCAAAGGCAGATCACCCGGGGTTACCTGGGTGTGTAGATGCTGGCTCTGAGGCTGGCTCTCCCCTTTACTGGCGTGGGGTGTCAGCCCACCTCTCAGTCCCGTGGACTCTCTGTCTACACCCGCATAAAGCACGATGCTTGGCTTGCCCAGTGGGGCCGTCTGGAAGGTTGCATGCGGGCACGAAGCCCTGCCATCGAGAGCACGCCGCGAGTGCCTGACCGCACGGAGGCGTCCTCTCCCAGCCGCGCCCACAGCCCACCCAGGGCTCACAGAGCCCGTGTCCCCACCTGCTGACTTGCCTGTTAAAACTCCCTTTCGCCGGGAGAGAATTCTTCAGGGACACGCCGGGAGGCCGCTGGTTTCTGGGGAGCGCTGTGAAGGCAGATCCCCGCGGGAGCGGGTCTCACGGCCCGAGCTGCCCGCGGGGCTCTTCGGCTTCAGCCTGCGCTTCTTGTCCCCAGATCGTGCCGCTCTTTTGTCACTTGTAAGTGGCTTTCCTGAGCCAGCCTCGCCACAGCTTTGTCCTTAGGGCCTCGGCCTGGGGCCCGAGGACCCCGCAACCACAGCACCGAGACCCAAAAGCCCCGGGCAGGCCGGGGCCAGCAGATCCCGCCAGTTGAAAGCTGGTTCATCTCGGGATGGGATCCCTTCAAGCACGGGAAACGACTGCGGTGCCTCTCGGCCACACAGTCGAAGAGACAGGAGGCAAGACTCTGAGTCTGGCTTTGCTCGACTTCTGGAGCTGGGAGAAGGAAATTCCCAATCCGGGTCCCTGCTAAGCAAAGGGTTGTCTCCGACCAACCGTGTGACCGTCACCAGGGAGTCTGCTAGAACAGCGAGCCCAGCGTCTTCATCACAGCAAGGTCCTTGCGGGCTTCCTAAGCCCGGGACAGCTTGAGGGGCCCCTGTCTAGGCCAGCCTGAGAGTCATGCCACGTCCCAGAGAAAGTTCTGGCAGGCCCCAAGCCCTTGTTGAGGCCCAGTACATCCTTGAACAGTCCAAACTGTTACATTTTCTATAAAAGGAAAAGTATTTCGTTTAAGACTCAGAGACAGGGTCTTGCTATGTTTGTGGCCCAGGCTGGTCTCAAACTCCCGATCCCAAGCAATCCTCCCGCCTTGGCCTCCCAAAGTGCTGGGATTACAGGCATGAGCCGCCGCACCTGGCCACTGTTCCACCTTCTTGCCCAAGACCTGTGGGTCCAGGCTCGGTCCCCACATGCCACCCCTGGATTCTAATCCCACCTCTTCTGGTGACACAACCGGTGGGATTGCTCTCTGGTACCTGGAAACGGCCGCTGCGCCTTTCTTTCCCTAGTCCCCTGGCATGCTGAAGGCTCCCAAGGCTTCCGGCCTGACCTCGCTGGCATGGAGTCCCCAGCACCCATCCCGGTCTCCCCTTGGGACTGAGCTCTGGCGTCCTTCTCGCCTGGGAAACGTCGAACTGCCTCCCTCCCCAAGCACCTGGCTGGTGGCCACGAGCCCCGAGGAGGCGTGCCGCCCCGCGCTCCCTGGGGACGGCCAGTCTCCTGGGCAGCAGGCCTCACAGGAGCGCCCTGACCCACTCTGTCTCCCGCAGTTTCCGAGAACAAGGCTCTGTGCCACCCCTCGTCCGTGGACTCCCTCTCCACCAGTGCGGCCACGGAGGACCACGTCTCCATGGGAGGATGGGCAGCCAGGAAGGCCCTCAGGGTCATCGAGCACGTGGAACAAGGTAACCCGACGGCAGTCACCGTCTGGTGGTTCTCAGAGTGGACTCCCCGCTGCAGCCCCGGCGACCCCGGGAAGCTGGTTGCAAATGCAGGTTCCCGGGCCCTCCCGGCCGTGCTGAATCAGAACGTCCAGGGTGGAGGGGGCAGCCTGCGTCTCACCAGCCCTGCAGGGGGCGCTTGCTGGGAACTGAGCACCACAGGCTGTGCAGGGCCGAGCCGGCTCCTTGGCTGGCTTGTGTGTTTTTACGAGGCTTTTAAAACACACTTGGACGAGGAGCGCGTTGTCCCGGGAGCCTCCCACTCCTCCCTCACGTCAGCCCCTGGCCCTGCGCGTCCGTCTTTCTCTGCTTGTCCCAAGCTATTTTCCAGCAAGCCCGCTATGCCACGCCGTTTGACCCCGCAGGCCGTCTTCCTTCAGCACACACGCACCTGATCCAGGATGGCGCCCTGCTTACGTCCGGGAAAACGCCCCAGCGTGCTGGGGCTGTCACTGAGTGCACGCTTGGGTTTCTCCAGTTAATCCGGGTCTCCAGTGGGTTCTTCCCGTCGGGGCTGGAGGCCACGTTTTGCATTTGGTGGTCGTGGTTTCAGAGTCTCTTCGTCTAGGGCAGTCCTGTCTCCCTTTCCTTCTTCCTGTCACTGACGAGTTGAGAAACCAGGCTGGTCTACTGCTGGCGTTCCTTTTAACTTGTTCTGTGGACACTGCCGTCGACCCTAAAGGCTCGGGTAAGATGAGGGCCAAGCTTTCTGCAAAGATCCTTTGCAGGAAGAGCAGGGCGGGCCGGCCTCTCTCTGCCTTCCTGGTCACCGCCGGCCTTGGCCCCTGGGCGTCATTCCCTCGCTTCCTCAGCTCATGCAACGGGGTTGGAACAGGTGGCTGGCGCGGACTCCCACGCCCATAAGGTCAACGCCAGGGTGGCGTGTTCTTACTCGGGCAACAGCTGCTCTGAGTGATGATGCCCACGCCTCGCAATTCGCCCTTCGTGGTGGCGGCTCAGGGTTTTCATCCAGTCCGGGAGTGTGTGGCCATCGCACGATCCGTTTCGGCGTATTTTCACCAGCCCAGAAGGAAGCCTGTGCCGTGGCTGCTCCCCACCCTCCCTGCCACTACTTCTGGCCCCAGATGCTTGTCTGTTCTGGACATTTCGCGCCGAGGAGCCACACAGTCTTCTGGGTCGGGCGTCCCTTATTTCGCGTCACGCTTTCAAGGCTCAACCGCGTTGCGGCGTGTCGGTCCTGGGCTCCCTTTGACTGACTGAATGGTCTTGCATCGTGTGGGCAGACCACACTTTGTTTACTCATCTGAAAGCTTGGCTTGTTTCCACCTTTTGGCTGACGAGAATGATGCTGCCATGAACACATGCAGGTTCTTCGTGTGGGCAGACATTTCCACCTCCCTAGGGCGGGTCGTGGGCTCACTCCACCCCCTCTTCCTGGGGAGCTGCCACTGCCCCTCGACATGCCCGTCCACGTGAGGTTCCCAGCAGCAAAGTGGGGGCTGTGGCTTTGCCACGTCCCTTGGCAGCCGCCGCTGTTATCTGTCTCCCTCGAGTGTCCACACGGCTTCCCTGCCGAACACGTGGCTCTGGCCGAGAGGGTCGTGAGCCCCCCTTGTCCATCCACACACCTCTCCCGCTCGCCAGCAAGTCGACTCAGCCTTCAGAGAACACGTGTCTGTCCTCCACACTCACCGCCCACAGTGACCAGGGCAGCCTTTGAAAACATACTTCAGACCCCACCATGCTCCAGTGAAAATGGGCCCGTCGCGTCCTGTGGCTCCAGACAAAACCCAGCCCTTCTGGATCCAGGCCAGCCTGAGCTGCCTCTGGCTCTCGCGCCCTCCTGCCCTCCCGCCAGGACCCGCCGTGTTGTGCTCGGACCCGCCCCTTGTTCCCTGCTGGGGACCTTCACGCGGCTGTCCCAAGGACCTCGCCGGCTCCCCGCCTCACTCCCCATGGAACTGCCCAGATTTCAGCTCAGACGCCCTCTGGGCGACCCTGGCCACGGCCCTTCCCCTTCCTTCACGTCCCCAAGAGCTCAGTCCCTCTGATGGAGCTGGCTTGCTGGCTTTCTCAGCAACCGTGCTCCCAAGGGCAGGGCGCTTGTCCTCTCGCTCGCGGTCCTCAGTGGACCTGGAACAGCCCCTGGCAGGCTTGGTGCTCAGAGATCTGCATGGCAACCAGGTTGGCGCCGTGGGTCCAAACCTCAGGTCTGGCTCGTCCATGTGATTCTCCGCATGCGTACCAGGGAGGTGCGGTTAGAAGGGAAGAAATCGAAAAGGAACTGGAGTTTGTATTTCAAGCATGCTCAGTGGGACTTCAGTTTGCTCCCATTGTAGATACGAAATACATTCCTGTAAGTCCTGGACACCAGTGGTGCTGGATGTAAGTTTAAGAGAAGCCCGTGCCTATCCGGCTCTTAGAGATTCCACATGGCGCAGGGACCAGTGTGGGGCACCTGATCGTGGGAAGGTGTCATCCCTCGAGCGCATGGATCAAGCAGTGGATGGGGTCACGTAGCCTCTGCCCTTTTGGAAACTAAAGTCTAGAGCGGGTATTGGACTCTGCAGCACTCAAGACAAGTCTGGCAGAAGAGGGAGTTCTGGAAGGATGTCACAGAGCCTCGTCTAGCCTGAAGGGACCAGAAGAGACATCTGTGAGGAAGAGCTTACGATTAAGACCTGAACAAGAAATAGAAACAGGGCTGGCGTGTATGTGTATGTGTGCGTGTGTTCGTTTTGCAAGAGAAAGGAAAGAGGGTGTGCACAAAACAAACTGTCTTGGGACGCTGAGACGGAGACATTGGTAGGACATCAGGTGAGGTGCCAGCACTCAGGAAAGACCTGGATTTGGGATGAAGACTGGTGCTCTGAGCAGCGGAAGCGAGGGAAGGGGCCAGAGCAGAGCCTGGGAGAGAGAAAAGGCATCGCCCCAGCGTGACCACCCACCGTGGGGGGCCGGTCTCTTCCAAGGGCACGGCTTCCAGGGCTCGACGGCTGGGGTCTGGGAGGGGAATGCAAGGCCCTGTGTCCTTAGTGAAAGGAACACGGGCGTGAATCAGCCTCGGACACAGGGCGTGAGGGGCGTCCACATTTCCAGCCCCTGAGAACACACAGCTGCAGGGCCTCCAAGCAGGACGTGTCTGCCGCGTGTTTGAGCAGCGCCATCGCCGACTTGCTTGGAATCCTTTTAACCCACGTGAGTGGTGCTCTGTTAGGTGAAGAGAATGATCAGGGAAAACCAGAAAGTATTTCCATGACTTGTCAGATATTTTCAGCATGCTGACCACAATTTTTTTGGAGGGTTGAAGGTGGTTATGTGACCACAGAATATGGGCTTATTTCAAAATCAGTGAAAACACTATGAAAAACACCCAGCTAGCCGGGCTTGGTGGCTCAGCCTGTAATCCCGTGCCTTGGGAGGCTGAGGTGCCTGACCCCGTGTGTTCGAGATCCGCCTGGGCAACTTGGTGAGACCTCATCTCTACAATAAATCAAAAAATGAGCCGGGCGTGGTAGCATGTGCCTGTAGTTCCAGCTACTTGGAAGGCAGAGGCGGAAGGATCGCCGGAGCCCAGCAGGTCAAGGCTGAGGTGGCTGGGAGCGGCCACTGCACTCCAGTCTGGGTGACAGAGTGAGACTCCAACTCAAAAGCAAAACAAAACAAAACACCCAGCTAAGTCAGATACCTTAGACCCCTTGAACTCGTAACAGTGGGGGGCTGGACTTCTGCTTGCCAGGGCTTCAGGAAGAGCTGCTGGCCGTGGGAGTGTGCAGCCACATGCCCAAGGTGGCCATGGAAGGTTTTCCCAGCGAGCTCCACGCTTGTCTTGCTGACAATCACTTTTCAGGGGCATCTCTGACAGTGCCCCTCTTCTGAGGCTGCCTGCCGTCACCAACACTCACTGAGCATTTCCTGCGGGCATTTCGTCGCCTAATTCAGGTACCCTGCACAGTAGCTCTGGAAGGTGTGTCCTGTTATCCCGTTTTACAGAGCAGGGGACCAAGGCTCGGGCGGAACAATGTGCCCATGGTTATGAGGCTGGTAATCGGCACAGCTAGAGTCTGATCCCGGGCCGGCTCTCGGCGGCCGTCTTCCCGCTCCCCGGGGCCGCCATGTGGATCGCCGAACGAGGAGCCAGTGCCCTTGTGGCTCCCGGGACTTCCTCTGGAAGGCTGTTTCGCGAGTCCTGCTGTGCAAGTGAGCTCAGAAGGAAGTCTCTGCGCGTGAGGGTGTGCGGCTGTAGCCAGGCCTCTGTGGTCCCTGTGAAACTGGGGGTTGGGCAGTGAGGTCGCTGGCTTGGCAGCCACTGGGGTTCAGTCCGGGCATCTCAGCGGCTTTGGGCGGACAGTCTCTCTGACCCCTCACCTCCCCGCTTGGCTTCGCTGCTTTCTGTCCCCACCTTTCTGGAAACTTCCAGCTGCTCTCGGTCTTGCTCCTCCCTGGGCTCAAGACTCCAGCACGCAGACCTACAGCACAGACTTGGAGGAGCCGTGTCCGAGTGGTGGGTCTCAGGGTTTTGGCGCTCACCGGAACGCTGGCGTCGAACTTCCAGTGTGAAGGCTCCAGGGTCCCCTGGAAGCGGCATTCCAGGAACGAGTCTCTTGCCCACCGGAAGTTTTCCGATAAAACAATCTTTAGGCAGCCTTTCTCAGCTAAGAATGCTTACTGGATGTTCCACACCTTTCGATCAAGTCTGAGTGTTGAAATCCGCCTTTCTCTGCATTGGATGCAGTCTAGTTTATGAAGAATTTTGTTATAGCAATATAATTCAGCGTCAAACCACTTTGGATTTCACTATTTGCCAAGAAAATGGTTCAGAAGCTTAAAGTTGGTCAGAAAACTTAGGCCGTTGACCTGAGTAGAGGGTGGAAATGCTTGACTTCTCGGAGTGCGTGGAGTCCACCGGACTCGGGTGACACCGCTCAACAGAACTGGGCCCAGGGCTGGTGTCAGGGACTCGCTCTGACTCCCTTCCCCTCCTGGGTGACCTAGCCCAGCCAACAAACCTGCCGGGAAGGTATGAATGAGAGCTTTTGCTGGTGTAGACTCACAGGCAGCTTCCCGGGGACTCTTGGGGGTCTGGTCATTATTCAAACACAGGCCTCAGCTTCCTGGAGGGTACTTGGGGGGTCCAGTCATTTTTCAGGTACAGGTCTCAGCTTCTTAGGGGGCTGGGGGTCTAATTGTTGTCCAAGTAAAGGTCTCAGTTTCCTGGGGGACGCCTGGGGCGTCTGGTCATTTTCAGGTGCGGATCTCAGTTCTCCCCTCTCCCCATCAAAGGCGAGAGTTCCAAACGCAAGTGTGAAATGGCAGCCGAACACCAAGGCCACCTGGCCCTGCCGCGGACGGAGGCGCAGCTGAGGCAGCCGTCCGTCAGTGGCCGGGGTGGCCGCCGGCTCCGGCGATCGAGCCCTCGCGGTGAAGCCGCTGCGGTCAGCACCTTCTGCCCTCTCCTTTCAGTGCTGGCCATCGAGCTGCTGGCGGCCTGCCAGGGCATCGAGTTCCTGCGGCCTCTGCGCACGACCACGCCGCTGGAGAAGGTCTACGACCTGGTGCGCTCGGTGGTGAGGTGAGTCCCACGGCCCGGGCCCTCCCCACCCCGCATAGGCCTGGGCGCGCCCACACGCGGCTGACGGCTGTCTCCCGCAGGCCCTGGATCAAGGACCGCTTCATGGCCCCGGACATCGAGGCCGCACACAGGCTACTTCTGGAGCAGAAGGCAAGCTGGGGGTCTTGCGAGGGTCGGGGGCGGAGAGACGGGTCCTTCCTGCTGCTTCCGGGCTGTTCCCTGGATGCGAACAAGGAGTCACTTGGGCCATGTGCCGGGCCTCCAAGATGCCATCGGACAAGCCCGAAGTGCCTGTGATGCAAACAGGGGCCACGGACATGGGTCACGGCTCAAACGGCCAACGGGGCAAGCAGGCAGTAGCCGGCGGAGTCCTGTGCAGCCAAGCATCGGCTGTTTAAGGATTGGAGGCTGAAAATAACCTTAGATGGAGGCAGGGACAAGCGTTCATGGGGACAGAGTGGGGTGGACGGGCCCATGGATTCCCTCCCCACAGCACTTTCTCTGCTGGTGCTGCCATCCCAGCCACCACCACCAGCAGCTCAATAGCTGCATAGACCAGAGAGTTGATGGTGTCCCGCGTGCTGGCTGCAGAGGGCCTCCAGCGTGCCAGCGCTACACCTCGCCGGGGACACGTGGGCCTTCCTTCCTGCTGGTGCCTCCAGTGACAGGGGTCGCAGACTTCGCAGAGAGTGCACAGGCCTGGCATGTGGACTCTTGCCTTTTCTACAGGCTTTAAAAGTGAGAAACAGTGTGTAGGCGTCACGTTCCCCAGAATCACTCGATTTCCCTGAAACAGCCTCTCTGCTCTTGGGGAATGGGGTTTCCCTTGGACCCTCACCCCGTCGTTTCTGTGTCCTGCGGCCTTTGTGGGAGGCCGCTTGCCTGCTGCCGATGGTGCAGCCAGAGGCGTGAAGAGTTTGCCTTTGAAAGAACTCAGTGTCAAGGCTGCTCACAAGGACGAGAACGGCCCCTTGGCTTGCGGCGGCCATCAGGCAAAGAGCAGCTGTAGACCAAAAACAGGCCTTAATTTGACTCATCTGAATTTTTTTTTTTTTTTTTTTTTTTAGTTGGGATCTCATTTTGTCATTCAGGCTGGAGTGCAGTGGCACGCTACTCACGGCCACCACAGCCTCGACCTGTTGGGCTCAGGCGATACTTCCGCCTCTGCCTTCCAAGTAGCTGGAACTACAGACACACGCCACCACTCCTGACTAGTTTTTGTAATTTTTTTTTTTTTTGAGTTGAAGTCTCACTCTGTCGCCCAGACTGGAGTGCGGTGGCTGCTCCCAACCACCGCAACCTCGACCTGCTGGGCTCCAGCAATCCTTCCGCCTCAGCCTTCCGAGTAGCTGGAACTAGGTGCGCGCTACCACACCCGGCTAGTTTTTTTAATTTATTTATTGTAGAGATGAGGTCTTGCCAAATTGCCGAGGCGGGTCTCAAACCCGCGGGCTCAGGCAATCCACTCACCTCAGCCTCCCAAAGCGTGGGATTACAGGCTGAGCCACCGAGCCCAGCCTAGTTTTTGTGATTTTTTTGTAGAGACGAGGTCTCACCAAGTTGCTGGTCTCGAACCCCCGGGCTCAGGCAGTCCTCTCACCTTGGCCTCCCAAAGGGCTGGGATTACAGGCTGAGACACCATGCCTGGCCTCAACTCAATTTTTAAAAAAATTTTTCTGTATAGACAGGGTCACACTGTGTTGCCCCAGCTGAATTGGAACTGCTGGGCTCAGGAAATCCTCCTGCCTTGGCCTCCCAAAGTACTAGGATTACAGGCATGAGCCACCACACCCAGCCAGGGCCTTAATTTGAGATCATGTTCAAAAGACGAGGCTGGTGGGTGGGGGCAAAAACTGAATGAGATCGGCGGCGAGACTTCCCAGACATTCACATGTGTGTGAACAGGGCATACAGTTAAAATCAGATTTGGATTCAGCAGGTGAATTCAGCAGGGTGGAGGTCAAGGTGCTGACGTGTCCCAGGGGTTGCGGACACTGGCACAGCTGGGACAGAGAAACGGGGCACCCATGGCATGGAACCAGAGCCGGAGAAAGTCAGGGGGCTGCGTGTCCTTCATGGCTTGCTAGGGAAGCCACGGTCCCAGCTGGCACGAGAGCCGCCATCTTAACTCCGCCCATGCTGAATGCTCTAGGCTGTTGCTTTGGATACGTAAGCAACAGAAAACCATTCTGGCAACTCTAGAAAAGTTTTGGAGTTGATATATTTAAAGGCTTTAGTGCACCAGGCACGGTGACTCACACCTGTAATGCCAGCACTTTGGGAGGCTAAGGTGGGAGGATTGCTTGAGCGCAGGCGCTCGAGACCAATCTGGGCAACATAGCAAGACCTTATATCTACAAAACATCAAAAAAAAAAAAATAAGCCAGGTTTGGTGGCACATGCCTGGATTCCCAGCTACTCGGGAGGCTGAGGCAGAAGGATTGCCTGAGCCCAGGAGGTCAAACCTGCGGTGACCTGGATGGTGCCACTGCCCTCCAGCCTGGGTGGCAGAGTGAGACCCTGACTCAAAAAATAAAAATAAAAAATAAAGTGAAGCTTTTCAGGCAACTGGGGACTAAGGGACCCAGGTCACAGGCCAAAAGGCCAACATCAAACAAGCAAACAGTAGCCAGTATGGTCCCGTACTGAGGGTGTTTGACTTCGGACACAGCTGGTGTTGGATAATGGCATGTGGAAATCGTGTCGTCAGCACGTCCCCTCTGCTCCGTCCCTCCGCTCAGGTCTGGGAAGTGGCTGTGCCCTACATCGAGAAGTACCGAACGGAGCACATTCCAGAGTCTCGCCCCGTGTCGCCCACGGCCTTCTCCCTGGACTCTCTGCACAGGAAAGCCTCCAAGGTCCCGGAGTCGGAAGACCTCTAGTGGGCTCGGCCAGGGGCGGCAGACCTGGCGGCCGTTCGTGGAGCAGAAGCAGCGCTGTGCCGAGGCCAGGCCCGGGCGCATTCCTGGGCAGATGAACCCCGAGAGGGATCGGTGGGGCTGGGGGTGGGCGACATCGCTGGGCCTGGAGTGGGGTGCTCGGGGGTTCAGGCGACAGCAGTTAGCCTTCTTTCTTTGCGATGTGGACAGCCCACTCGCCCTCGAGGGGAGGAGGTGCCCACAACTGGACGGCCTGTCTTTCACGCTTTGCGTTAGATGAGGCCACACTTGGAAACAGATCAGAAGCATCCTTTCCAGAAACACTGGGCTTCTGCAACCCTCGCTCTCATTTTGACTTCCTGGTGAGCTCTCTAGCAGCAGGCTTTCGCGGGCTGGTCTGCTGTGCCGCCGTCTGCCTCCACACGCCTCCGAAAACAGCCACTGTAAGCCGTCATTCGTCCTGAGGCCGCTTTCTCCTAGTCACTGAATCTAGTTAAGAACAGCAGCAGGTCTTAAGCCACTCAAGGCAGGGCTGCCGGAGGCCACGAGAGGCCCCCGTGGAGGGGAGTCAGGGTGAACATAAAGACTGCTGTGTGAGCTGCCTTGTTGACCGTGTTTCCGTCTACTGACCGTCACCTTGAGTCACGCGCGTGAGGCGGAGTTTGAGGTGGGTGTTCTCACTTCCTGGGTGCTGCTCTCCGCTCACACTCCTGCAGCGGCCCCATCGACGCTGCTCATTTCCCAGGTGGAGGCGCCTGTGGGTCTGGCCAGCCCCCAGGGCTAATCATTAAAATGAGCCCTATTGACCCTGGGGTGTTACCCAATCTGTTTTCTCCCCACGAAGATAAGGGGCCTCAGGTGTCCCAGCCTGCGTGAGGATGGGTCAGGCGACCTCTCAGCTTCCCAAGCCCGAGATCTATGGCTTTGCACCCCGCTGTGTCCGCGTGTGCCGGCACCCCCACACAGGGTGTGGGCCGTGGCACAGGGTGTGGGGACAGGGACGGTCCAGACACATGCCTACCAGCTCGCCTGACGTCCTGGCCTAACCTGGGCTGCAGCATTTCGCCATCAGGCGACACTCTTCAGGTCCACCCTGCCTCCAAAGGTGGAAGCCCAGGGGCAAACCACCGCCCGCAGCAGTCAGGGAGCACAAGACGTGCTGGGAGCTTCCCAGACGCTGCCCTTATGCTGTTCTTGGCTGAAATGTGGACACACAGGGGGCTTCTGTGCCATCTCATGCCTAAGCTTCCAGCGGCCAGGACCCCCATGGCTGGAGGGAACTCATCAGACTCTCCTCCGCCACCGTCCTCCAGTCAGTCACAAGGATGCTCTGTCCCCAGATTTCCTCTGTGAGAACTGACATTGCAGGGTTCCCAGGGCGTGTGCAGGCAGAGAAACCGCCTGGCTGCTTCCTGGTGTCATTTAGACTCAGAGCTGTGGGCCGAGGCGAGCGCTCCCTGGGAACGGCTGTGCCAGGGACAGCTGGTCACGCTTCTGGAAGACTCGTTGGCCAATGCTGGCACCTTGCAGGAAGCAGACCGGCTCCAGACACTTCCCTCCCACGGAGCAGGACCAGGAGAGCTGGGGTGTTGGGTTTCACGTGGGGGATCCCTCCCTGGAAAGGGCCACCTGGCAGGCGTCCCGTGCCACATTCCCTAACACCCTGCGGCACGGGCGTGTGGCTAGGGGTCCTCGAGGCCTCCATCTGCCAACCCGCCACCCACATCCAACCTCACGCAAGACGGGCACACTGGGGAAAGGCCCCTTCGTGCCGCTTCAAGCCCGGGCCGCATTCCGGGGTTTGGTCGCGGGGCTCATTTCTCTTCACTCCACGTCCAGGTTGTCTCATAAGCAGCACAGAGGGTCTGCCCTCGGGGCCACTTTCGACGGCACTCGTGTGCGAAGTGAAAACGCTGGGAAACGCTGGAGGATGAAGCTGCAGCTTGGAGGGTGGCCCCAGCCGCCCAGGACGGTCCTTCCCTCTGCTAGAGATGGGCTCGAGAGAGGGCCGGACGGACCTGGCCAAGGAGGGAGGCGGCGTTTGGAGGCTTCTGAGCCGCCTTGTCTCCCAAGGGCTGTGGAGGCCCTTTCTCCGGGACCTGCTTGGCCCACGAGGAAGGGCATGCGCCTGTGGCTGTTCAGAGGCCCAGGCAGAGCCCGGCTGGGGTGGCGTGACCCCGGGAGACGGGGAGGGAAGGGGACAGCCTGGGCTGCCACATTCCTGAGCTGCTGGATATACCGGTCCTGAAGCCCGCCCTGTGTTTGAATTTCCAACGTGAGCTGGTAAACTTACACACACACACACACACACACACACACAGAGAGAGAGAGAGAGAGAGAGAGAGAGAGAGAGAGGGAGAGAAAGAGAGAGAGAGGGGATCTTTTTGTCTCCCAGTGGCATGATCATAGCTCACTGCAACCTCAAACTCCTGGGCTCAAGCAATCCTCCCACCGCAGCCTCCTGAGTAACTGGGACCGCAGGTGAGTGCCACCATGCCTAGAAAAGGATGTGCATTTTCTGTAGAGGCGAGGTCTGTGTTGCCAGTCTCGAACTCCTGACCTCAGCCTCCCAAAGTGCTGGCATTATAGGCACGAGCACCATGCCTGGCCGACTTCCCTGTTTTTCCAAGTCAATGTCCGTCGGTTGCAGATCCTTGCGGCCAGGGCATCCCACCCAGCGCAGCCACTGTGTGTGCGGGGCTGAGGATGTCGGTGATCAGTGTGGGCCTGTTTCAAGGCCTGGGGACCCATTCTGAAAAGCACCGCACCCAGAGAGAGGCGGAGCAGCCCCGGCGCTGTGGGGCCGCAGGGGCCTCCCGGAAGAGGAGACCCAGCCAGGCTCTGCAGGACGGGAATCCGAGGGGCAGGGCAAAAAGCAAACATCGGCCGGGGCTCAGCGTCCGAAGACCTCGTGTCAGGAAGCCGCCCTCGCCCAGTCAGGGTCTATCGATGCATAAGCCCTGGCCGAGGTGGCCCAGGTCCCTGCCCGCGCCCGGAGGACCCGCCAAGAAGAGTGACGTGAGGAGGGTGGGCGCGGTGGGACGGTGATGGGGCAGGTTGTGGAGCACAGGCCGCCGAGCCAGCGGTGCAGTCGGGGAAGCAGAGCCCCACGTCTCAGGGGGCCACAAGCAGGGCGGGCTGCGGGCCGCAGGGGTCGTTTCTGCCATTGGGTGCCACGTGCTCGAGGCCTCCAGTGGCCTCAGTGGAGCCACTTGGAAGACGCGTGGCCTCATGCTTTGGAATAGCTTCCCGAGGGAGGAAATAGCTCCATGAGACTGATGTCAGCGTTGTCTTTCTACTGCTTGCTATTAGAAAGCCAAGGCCAGGCGTGGGGGCTCACGCCTGTTAGCCCAACACCTTGGGAGGCTGAGGAAGGAGGATTGCTTGAGGCCAGGAGTTCAAGACCGGCCTAGATAACACAGCGAGACCTCGTCTTCACAAAAAATAAAATTAGCCAGGTGTGGTGGTGCACGGCTGTGGTCCCGGCTACTTGGGAAACTGAGGCAGGAGGCTCACTCCAGCCCAGGAGTTTGAGGCTGCAGGGGCCACGATCATGCCATTGAACTCCAGCCTGATTGACAAAGTAAAAGCACCAACTCAAAAAAAAGAAGACCAAGATGCTCATGCTCTGTGGACAATCTGGCAAAACCCATTTACGTGAGAAACTGTGTGTGTTTCCCCAGAGTGCCCGTCTCCCCAGAGAGCAGGCCTGCTCAGCCTGAGAGTGGCCCGGCCTGAGTCTGTTGGCATCTGCCCCAGCTGGAGTGTAGGTCCCTGCAAGGCAGGGCCTGGGTTAGAGCCGGAATCTCAGAAGTGGGAGGAACCAAGCGTGACATTGCACAGATAAACGCCCAAGCGGAAATCACCGCCTGGACATGTCTCCAGTAGGGCGCCCGGTGGCCTGGCCGGCCCTCCCTGGCATCTGATGCCAGCACCCCAGTGGGGGTGCCCCGAGGGGAGGAAAACCGGGAGGCAAAAAGTATCTCATACATGGCCTGGTCTGTGGCCTCCGAAGCTCAAGCTGCCCTCACAGTCTTTACCCTTCATTTAATTTTCCTGCTGTGACAGGCTGCTCATGTTAAAAGGCCGAGACAAGACTGAGCAGCACCATGGCTTAACAAGAAAAAGAAAGGCTGAGGGCAGAAGGGTGAGCCTGGATCCCGTGGAGCACGGTGCCGAGTGGGGAGGGCTGGGTCTGCACACCTCACGGCTGTCACGAAAGCCACATGCTTGGACGCCTGCACGTGACTCTCCCTCACCCCCACCAGGGGCCTGGGTCAGCCTGCGGGTCTCTCGCCAGAGTAAGTTCACACCGCAGGGCCTGCCGTGCACTCTCGGGCCGAACTGGGCTTTCTGCAACACCCTTGCCCTGTGCTGCTCTGTGCAGAAGCCTCACTGGCTTCCCTGCCTTGAGAATGAATTCCGGCTGTGAGCCTGAAGTTCGAGGCGGCGAAATCCCACCGGCCCGACGGCGAGCCCCGCTCCGCACCAGTGTCCCACTCGGGAGGACAGGCCACCTGGAGCCTTCCCCTCACATCCAGACCTTGCCCACCCTGCAAAGCTGAAGCTGCAGCTGCCACCCTGCGATGGCTTCTGGGCTTGGTTTTCCTTCCACACCCTCCTCCCCGTGGCGTCACCTGCTTTGGCGTTCCAGTGAGTCCCCTACATAAGAACCTTCAAGTTGCAAACTTTCAAGCATGCAAATGTGTGTTCACATGTCCAGTCACGTGAGTGAGTTCGAGGTCTGGCACCCATGGTCATGGGCATGCATGGTCTTCAAGTGGTTGTGCTTTTGTGAGCAGGAAAGTGTGAGTGGAGAGATGTGTGCAGGGAGGTGTGAGCAGAGCGGTGTGAGCAAAGAGGTGTGAGCATGGCAGTGTGAGACAGGTGTGAGCAGGGTGTTGTGAGGAGGGCCCTGTGTGCAGGGCAGGGTGAAAGGCCGTGTGTGCCCAGCAGGGCAGTGCGTGAAGGGTGGCGTGAGCAGGGTGGCGTGACAGGGGTGTGCGTGGACAATGTGAGCAGGGTGTGTGTGCAGTGTGTGTGGGGGATGCAGAGGGGTGTGCAAGGGCGGCGTGTGTGACGGTGGCGAGCGTGCAGGGCGGCGTGTGCAAGAGAGAGTGAGCACGGGTGTGGGCCCAGGGCAGTGTGTGCAGAGCGGCATGTGGGGGGGTGTGCGTGGGGGAGGTGCAACAGGGTGTTAGCAGGGGGTGTGTCGGGAGGGTGTGAGTCGGGCTGTGTGTGCAGGGCAGTGTGGGCAGAGGGCGTGTCCGGGCGCTTTGTGCGGGGCCGTGTGAGCAGGACCCAGACCGCAGAGTCCCCGGGCGGCGAAGATGCAGATTCTGGCTCAGCACGTTCCTCTGAGTCCCAGCTAGAGTGCAGTGGTGCAATCATCGCTCACTGTGGTCTCGAACTCCTGGGCTTAAGCCATCCTCCTGCCTCCGCCATCAAACGCTGGGGCCACAGGTGCCCACGCCCATGCCTGGCTGATATTTTTACTTTTTGTAGAGACAGGGTCTTGCTATGCTGCCCAGATTGTCTCCGACTCCCAACCTGAAGCGATCCTCCCGCCTCGGCCTCCCAAAGTGCTAGGATTACAGGCGTGAACCACTGCTCCCAGCTTGGATACCCTCTTCTGCTTTAAGTCAACACAGGCAGGAACACTACCGGCTTAGAGCAAATGTCTCCTAGAAGAAAAACAGGAGCGTTTTGCCATCTTGCTCCTTAGACATGACGTGGTCCTCTGTGGCCGGGGCTCTGGGGCAGACACGCCCTTTAGTTTTGGCCTTTAAAACCTTCTCCTGCACCCAAACACTCTCCCTTCTCCCCCCCCCCGCCTAAGTGACTGCCACAGGGCAGGCGTCACCCACAGCCACCGTGTGCCTCACACCCTCAAGACTCCAGCAGTCACCGAGGGAAGAGCTCAGAGACCCCAGCGTGAGACACCAGTGTGCAGGGCCACCCCCAACCTCCCCGGAGGGGAATTCTGGCTTGATCTGCATGGAATCCAGCACAGCCTCATTAATTCAGGTTCTGGGAACCTGAAATGGGCGACGACTTGGATAGCCAATGTTTGCTTCTCAAACCATTTCTTCATTCATAGAACAAAGTTTGGTGTTGCAGCTGTAGTTGTAAAGATGGCGGGAACGTTTGAAAAGACTTCTGTACACTCACGTGGCTTTGGAAACACCCATTTATACGCACATAATTGTCCACTCTTGATGAAAGATGCTGTCACTTGCTCACCCCCTAGAAACCCTGACACATAGCACTGCTGACTTTCCGGGGTGAGGGGAAATACACCCACAGCAGTCAGTGCGACAGCAGGTGTTTATTGAGATCTGGGAAGCAGTTTTTGTCCATTTGTCAATGTGGAGGATTAAAAACGATTTCCAGAAAAATCACATGACTGGATGTGGCCAAAACCCCCCATGAGTGGAAGCCCCTGAACCTGGCTCAGAACGACATGCCTTGAGCTCTGCTGTGGGCATCACAGCAGGGCAAGGGACGTTAGAAGCGCAATGTCCTCCTCATCAGGGGACACTCATCTCCAGAAAGAGGCTGTGGGAGGGAAGGTGCCGCGTGGGACTGAGGAAGGCGCCGTCCTCGCCTCACGGGCATCACTCGGACCTTCTTCCACCCCCAAAGTTTGCCAAGTCCAGCTTAAGCCCTGACAGCTGGGGACACGAGGGGACATTTCAAGCCAAGTCTGCTGCTCCCCACGGAGGCATTGTCCTGACACCTCATCATATTAATCTCCAGAATACGCATAGCACTGTTCGGGAAATAGCTGAATGCTTGGGGGTGACCATCCCAGCGGGGATCCCCGTTTAAGCATCAGATGCACACGTTAAATTAGCATAAATCAATCCCATGGGGTTTTTGAGTGGATTAACAAGGTCCTGAAATCCATTTGGGTTTAAGTGACATAATTCTGGTGAAGTACTAAGGTGCTCTAACTTTGAACATCACCGTCCTGATTCGTATAGTCAAGGGGTCTTCTCTTTGTTCTCAGAGCTGTCATTTCTATAAATGACTTTTCCTTTAACGATGACATATTCGATCAGTTCGTGGTGGCCCCCGAACTGGTAGATCAAATGCTCCCACCTAGAAAGAGATCAGACATCACTTCAGTGAGTGTGAGTCAGTGATGGCTTTCTTTTTTTTCTTTTTTTTGAGTTGGAGTCTCACTCTGTCACCCAGCCTCGACCTGCTGGGCTCCGGTGATCCTTCTGCCTCAGCCTTCCAAGTAGCTGGAACTACAGGTGCACGCTACCACACCAGCTAGTTTTTTTGATTTTTGTAGAGATGAAGTTGCCCAGGGGGGTCTCGAACCCGTGGGATCAGGCAATCCAGTCACCTCAGCCTCCCAAGGCGTGGGATTACAGGCTGAGCCGCCAAGCCCGGCTTGGCTTTCTTAATAAATGCTCATTGTGAAGTGCCTACTCTAAGCATTGCTTTATGCCCGGTCACCTGGGCTTCCTAGAAAATGGTGTCCAAATAGCTAGTCTATGACAAATCAAACACTGTCTAATCACGTTGTTTAAGCACCGATCTGAAGCCATTTGCCTCCCTACGCGTCCCATGGATGGCGTCACCAGTGCTACGCGGAACAGAGAAGCCGGGTTCTGAGCCAGAAGTGCCCAGGTACCCACTCTCCTCCGTGGACACAAGGTCCCAGGGCGGCCGTGGCACGTGACAGTCAAGGATCGCAGGATCCACAGCTTGTCGGTGCAGACCGGTGAGACCGGCCGTCACACAGGAGGCCCCGGTGGCGAAAGACTGGGGAGAGAGTGAGAAGCCAGAAACCAGGGCACCAGGCTTGAGGTCCAGCCCCCGCAGGTGTGGGAGAGGTCCGGCCAGACGCAGACAGGAGAGTCGGCAGCCAGGCCGGGGAGCAGGCACGTATCCGGACGCAACACGGGGAAGATGCCCGAGACCTGGCGGCGTCTGCCCGGCAGCACGGGCTCACACTTAACTCGCGGGTGGCAAAGGGACCAAGACAGAGGGGGCAGGCCGCGTCTGCGTCTGGACACAGCCTGGCACTGGCCCTCCGTGGGAAAGGACGTGAACCCACCCACAAGCCTCAGCGGGCGCACGCTCACCTGGACGCGTTGATGACAATGAGGTCGCCCTGCTTGCCAACCTCCAAGGAGCCGTGCGTGTGAGATCTGCCCAGCGCGTACGCCGCGTTGATGGTGGCGGCGGCCAGGGCCTCGGGCATGGTCATTCCCAGGTTCACGCAGGCCAGATGCATGACCATCGGCTGTGCGGGAGGAGAGTGCCGAGTGTCGCCGCCACTGAGGATGTTTCTCAACACGGCCCAGCGGGCAAAGGGGGGGACAGACACGAGAAAGCCAGTCCATCGCCGGGGGGAGCCTCAACTTACACCTAGAAGTTCCTGAGCTTTGAGAGACCCCCTTATTACTGCTTTTAGTTTTTATCCTTGTGTATGTACGGATCAACTCGGGGTCTCTCTCACCCAGGCTGGAGTGCAGTGGCTTGATCAGGGCTCACAGCAACCTTGACTGCCTGGGCTCAGGCAGTCCTTCTGCCCCTGCCTCCTGAGTAGCTGGGACTACAGGCCCACACCACCACACCCAGCTATTTTTTTATTTTTTGGTAGAAACGAGGTCTTGCGATGTTGCCCAGGCTGGTCTTGAACTCCGAGGCTCAAGAGATCCTCCCTTCACTTGCCAAAGTACTGGGATTATGGGACTGAGCCACCACACCCAGCCTGGGATTCCGTCATCATAGAGAGTGTGTATTTAATGTTACTGACAATTCCTCAAGACATCCGCTGTGTACGGTGAAGCCCCCCCCACCTCCGCCAGAACCTAAGTCTGTAGGGGCGCCTGCTGTTCTCTGGAGACAGGAAACGGGCCATTGTAAAACCACGAGGAGCCCAGCTGCATCAGACAATCACGCCACAGAAGCCCCATGCCTGGAGGTGTTTCCGTGGTGCAGAAAATCCAGTCACACTACTGTTTACCCCTTCTCTCTTGCTTTACAGAGAAATAGTTTTAGATCTTCTAATACCTTTTAACAGGCAGAATATTTTTAAGTTATCCCTGTGCTGGGCGGAGACTGCGGGGGGGCCCAGGGGAGAGCCTTACCATGGAGAGGCAGTGCGCGTTAGGGTTGAAGTCGCTGCCCAGAGCCACTATGACCCCTTCGTCCAGCATCTTCCTGGCTCGCGGTGGCTTCAGTCTGAGGAGGAAGAAAGGTCGTCAGTCGCTCAGGCCAGAACCTCTGCAGAGCAGACGCGCGGGACGTCGGGACCTGGGGCCTCCAGGCCCTCCGCGCTCCGCATGGAGAAGCAGTCTCCAGCGGGAGGGGTTGCCGCAGGGACCCACCTGGCGGCGCCCCAACTCCTGGCGGGCGACACGCCCCTTCTGAGAGGACCTGGGTGCGACTGACGTTTAGTCTGTGACTGCCTGTCTATGAACTGCCTGTTATACTATGAAGACATTCTTGCCCAGGGAGGAAAGTCTCACTTCTTAAAAATTTAATTTTTTTATCAAAATTCAAAACTTTAGTTTTAATATTTTTAAAATGTCTAAATGGTTTTTAAATTTAATAAACTTTTCTGTCGCTGGCAAATTAAATGATTGATGGGGTTCTGATCATAGTATTTTTATTTATTCAGCTAGTTAGTTATCTATCTATTTATTTATTTGAGTCAGGGTCTCACTCTGTCACCCAGGCTGGAGCGCAGTGGCACACTGGTGGCCACCACAGCCTCAACCCGCCGGGCTCAGGCGATCCTTCCACCTCAGCCTCCCAAGTAGCTGGAACTATACATGCTGCCACCACGCCCAGCTGATGTTCTGATTTATTGCAGAGATGAGGTCTCGTTCATATGTTTCCCAGGCTGTTCTCGAACCCCTGAGCTCAGGCAGTCCTCACACCTCGGCCTGACAAAGTGCCGGGATTACAGGCATGAGGCACCGTGACTGGCCCAGTGCTGTTTTAATTCACTTCATCTTTAAATTTCCTGTTCATTTCTCTACCCCCTCCTTTTCTTCAGGCTTTCAACACCTTGTTGGCCCTTTTCCATCTTGAAGGCCCAAGGATTTCATGTGTAACGTGTCTGTGCGTCTCCCTGGACTGGCTGTTTCCCTGCTGTCCTCGGCAAACGATTCTTTATTCTTTAGACATGACTCAGAAGTTATGTCGAAAGAGGCAGAAACTAAAAACTCGTCAAAATGATGAAGACAGACTTAACACTTCCAACAATGTCTGAGAAGAATTACGGATATTTTCTGATTTCAGTCTGCATGTGTCTGCTCTTCCAGTTGAGAGAATAGTGATAACAGCAACGATATGCAATGTTACGTGTGTATGAAATCATAATAAGTGTGAGAAAGACACTGACGTCTTGCCTTCTCTTTTCTAGAAGTTACTAGAAGCTCAACCTCACCTAGCCCGGGCACGAACAGGGTACTTGTTAGGGGCTGTTAAGACTCTGAGCGGCCCTGGCCTCCACCCACGAGATGCCAGCAGCCTCCTCTAGCTGTGACAACCAGGAATGTCTTCAGACACTGTCAAATGTCAGCTGAGGGACAACATCACCAGGGCTGAGAACCACTGTCCTCAGGCTGTAATGCAGAATGCTGAGAACCCTCCCCAAGACTGTGTACTAGGCCTCACAGAAAGCACCAAGCCCTAAGAGAAGACAAGCTTTCTGCCAGGCACGGTGGCTCACGCCTGTCACCTCAGCACTTCGGGAGGCAGAGGCAAGCGGATTGCCTGAGTCCAGGAATTTGAGACCAGCCTGAGCAACTTGGTGAGACCTCGTCTCTACGATAGATAGGTAGGTAGATAGACAGATAATTAGCGGGGTGTGGTGGCACACACCTGTGGTTCTAGCTACTTGGAAGGCTGAGGCGGAAGGATCGCCTGAGCCCCGCAGGTCGTGGCTGCCGTGGCACTGAGCATGCCACTGCACTCCAGCCTGGGAGATAGAGTGAGACTGACTCAAAAAAACAGAGAGAGAGAGAGAGAGAGAGATATTGAGAGAGAGAGGAGACAAGTTTCCTCTGGGGGGCTGGCCTCCCAGACCGCAGACCCGGCACTGGCCCGTAGGCAGGACGGTGGCGAGGGTCAGAGACCCCGGGTCTTGTATTTGGAAGAAGGAGAGCACCGCGGGTAGCAAACACACCGGCTGTGTGTGTCCGGTTCTCAGAGGGCACACGGCATGATCTCTGCAGAGAGTTCCCACGCATACTTAGACGTGCCCTCTCTCCTCCCGCCCTGGGCTCAGGGGGCTCCGGTAGACGAGAGGGGCCCCCAGCACCTCCTGGAACTCAGCTCCGTCGGGTCCAGATGTTGGCAAGCACCTCTGACGACAGGGACATCCCTCAACCTCCCCAGCACATTTCCAAAAGCACGGAGCCTATTTCATCATTCTCTGACTGTAAAGGTAAGGCGCACTGACTTTTCTCCGTTGGAAAATGCCAAAGTCCAGGGCAAAAGAAAGTTCCGCCTTCCCAGCCACCCACGAGGCGGGAGCTGAGCCTTCTCCTCTGCGTGTCCTCGGCGGTCCACGAGGGCAGCAGGGCCACGTCTGCGCCTCGCGGGAACCCACGCCTTCCCGGCCGTCCCGCAGCTCTGAGTGGGGGGCGCCCCTTACCTCAGCATGTAGGCTGTGGTGGGCAGCAGGACGGCCGCGCACCTGGCCGCGGCCATGGCGGCGATGCCTTCGTCGCTGGCCTCCTCCAGGTGGCTGATGGCCTGGGCCCCCAGCTCGGCCCCGAGCTAGGCACAAGCAGACAGGAAGGAATCAGCAGTGGGCGGCGGCGGACGGGCGGCACAGTCTTTCCCACGGAGAGAAACAGCCTTCCGGACTCCACGGCCCACCGGCTAATGCACGGTGCCCTGGGCCCAAGGGGCGCGGCCCCGGTCTCTGATGGGCTGCTGGAAGTCGGCTCGAGTGCCTCTAGGGCCCTGCCCTGACGCAAGAGCAGCCTGACGCTTGGAAATAGGGACGTGAGGCGTCCGAGCGTCAGGGGTGAGAGAACGGGTCCAGGGATACTTGGGAGAAGTGAGAGGACTTGGGGGTGGGCGACGTGCGGCAGGTGACGGGCGGGGGCAGTCACGATGACCCAAGCAATGGCATCCCTCACTGGGGCAGGACACACAGGTCAAGACTCTAAGTGACATGAAGAGATCAGACTGGACACTGTGCGGTGGACCCGGTGGGCCGTTTGTCCCCGTCTTCGGGCTTGTTTGTCTAGGTCCAGGCTCTGGAGGACAGAAGTCTGGACTCACAGCTGCAGGCACTTCCGTCTCACTGCAGAATTCTCAGTGCCCACAGCCGGGCCTGGTCCGCGGGAGACCAGGGACGCTGGCTGAGGGGACGCATGCGTGACTGCCTACGGGCAGGCCACACAGATGAGAAGCTCAGCCTGTGTCAGCTTCCGGTGTGCCCCCGCCCCAGGCCTGGAGGCCACCACAGGAAGACCCGGAAGTTACGTGTGGAACCCACACACCTGGCTAGTGTGGCTCTGAGTGCAGCCCAAAGAGCGTGGGGCGTGGCTCGGCCACCGCAGGGCGCCCCTTCCGCTCATCACGCCGACAGGCGATGCTCGAAATGGGTGTGTGAGGGAGCTCTGGGCTTTCAAGGCTCAGCCGGCCCGGCCTGCACAGCGGGCAGACGTCCCCCGGCTCTCGGTCTGGAAGGCCCTGAGCCGACTGAGCCCTCCCGGTCCCGGACGGCAGGGAGCGTGGACGCGGAGAGGCAGAGGCCGCCGTTACCTCGGCCGCCCCCATCGGGCGCAGCTCGTCCCCGTGGAAGTTGATCAGCAGCCCCATGGCCTTGCCACGCTGCAGGATCCGCCGGGTGGCGTCCAGGTCAAAGACACCCTCCTCGCAGAACACGTCGACGTTGTCCACACGCACCTCTCCCGTCCTGATGAGCTCCTGCAGCCGTGGTAGGTGCTTCTGGACAATGTCATCGGCAGCTTCCGATGCGGTTTTTCCCCTGGGGGGGGAGGCGAGATTACCGTGGGCACTTTCGTGGACATACAGAGACCCTGAGAATGAGCATCGGCCAATGGCCACGAGCCTCAGCGGGGCAGAGGAGACATCAACGTTCTAAGGCAGGACCCTCGCCCATTGGGCCCCCTGAAAGCCTGTGGCATTGAGCATCTCAGTTACCAAAGCTTAGGACCACGAAAGAACTGGGAGATCCCGGGTGGCGTGCTCGAGGCCCATTTTTTGGAATGGCTCCATGAGTTCTGGAACCAGAGCCCTTCCTACCTAGATACTCCGGGCCCGCGGGGAGCCTGAATGGACACGACACGGCACGGAGGGGACAGAGTCTCTCCCGTAAGGCTGTGGAGAAGCAGCTTTTAAACAAAGGCTAAAGGCACTGGCCACAGCAAAAAGGACATGCTTGCTGTGAAGGAAGAAACAGGAGCCGAGAGGCGCCCTCAGACCCCAGCGGCGAGCTTGGCTCCGCCTCCTGCTGGTGCTGCTGTTCGCTCCCAAGGAGCTGTGACCCAGGCAGCCATCACCGGAAATGCCGTGATTAAGCCCCGTCATCCTCAAGGACCCACGGGCGCCGCTCTGCTCACACCACAAGAGCCCAGGCGCGGTCCTCCCCCCCGGAAGCCCAGCGGTGGGCGGCAGGCGGTGGCTCCTCCGGCCGCGAGCCGCGAGGGGGTCCCGCATCCTTCCTGGCGCGGCCCTGGCTCCCCGCAGGAACGAGAGCAGTGCCCCATGCGGTCCTCAGGCACCCTCTCCCGCGGTCTCCAAGCCCGGAGTAGCCTTCCACGTGGCTCTCCAGGCTCTGAGTCTCCCCCCAGTGCCCCTGCTCTCCCAGCCCCGAGTCCCCCAGGCTACCTGGGCACGGCGTGCGCCCCGCAGTAGGTGGTGGAGATGCCCACGCCACCCTGGCGCCGGGCGCGCTCCAGCACACGCAGCATCTTGAGCTCGGTGTCCAGGTCCAGGCCGTAGCCGCTCTTGCCCTCGACCAGCGTGGTGCCCGCGCGCACCATGGCCTGCAGCCGCCGCGCCAGTGCCTCGAACAGCTGCTCGTCCGAGGCCTGGCGCGTGTGCTCCACCGTGTAGTGGATGCCCCCACCGGCCTGATGGATGTCCATGTACGAGGCGCCTGCCAACTAAGCACAGCCCCGCCGTCAGCCAGCACCAGCCGGAGCCACCGCCAGGGACACTACACGTGGCCGAGAAGCCTCGCGGCACCCGCCTGCCGTCCCAGGACTTGGGGAGCTGAGGCGGGAGGATCGCTTGAGCCCAGGGGGTGAAGACCCGCCTGGACAATTTAGCAAGACCCCATCTCCATAAAAATAAATACCTAAAAGTGAATTTAAAATGCAAAAATATATAAAGGAAAAAGCTGTCAAAGGACTCCTGTGTCTCAAGGACTCAGGAACCAGCCTAAGTAGGTTCCTCCTAGCCACGGACAAAGTCGTGGTAACTGATTAGAAAAATAACCTCAATCGATTAAAACATATCAAACACTCACACCCATGAGTCCATAATGATATTTAAACATGCGAGGGACACCCGGCACGCTGGCACATCCCTGGAATTCCAGTCCTTTGGGAGGCTGAGGCGGGAGGGTTGCTTGAGCCCAGGGGATTGAGACCAGCCTGGGAGTCAGAGTGAAACCCGTCTCTAAAAACGCGGGGGAAACAAATCAAAAGAAAGGTAGGAAGGATGGAGAGACGGAGGGAAGGAGGGCGGGAGGAGGAAGGAGGGAGGGGAAAGCAGCGTCTTGGCCCAAGCACCAGCAGGCCAGGTCAGAAGGGCCGAGGGACACGTGGCCCCGGAGGCCTCACGGCCAGACGCGGGCTTGCAGGGAGCAGGGCAGCGTCCTGGAAGGGCTGGAGCTGCAGGACTGGGCCATGTGGCCGGTGGATGCTGGGGCCTCGGGGCAGCTGCTGTCCCAAGCCGGTCGGGAGGAAGGCGTTCGGTGCTCAGCGGCCCCCTCGTCCCCGGGTGCCCGGCCTAGCCACAGCCTCCCAGGCCCCTCGGCTGGAGAAGGCAGAGCGGAGGCGGCGCTGGGAGCCCCACAGCCTCCGCCGCAGAGACCGAGGGCGCTTCCACGGCCCGATATCTGGCGCCTGAGTCTGCAGCGTGACCCTTGCTGTGCAAGCGAATGCAGAGGCTCTTCCGGGGTCCTGTGGGCAGCAAGGAGCGCGGTGCAGACCCCGGGGACCTCCCCTGGGTCTGCCCCCTCCGGCCAGCGCCCTCCACCCACACCCTGTGCTTCTCTGGACCTGCCCTGCCTGTGTCCAGGGAGAGGAATGGACCGTCAGCCAGGTAGCTCTTGGCTCTGAAATTCTGTGATGTCATAAAACTGTCTTCAAAACAGCTCTGGTTTGCCAAGGAAGGGGCATACTAGTGAAAGAAAAGCATTAATTTTTCTGAAATAAGCCAGTTTAGGTGCTACCATGCACATTTTTTTTTGGATTTGGAGTCTCACTCTGTCTCCCAGACTGGAGCGCAGTGGCTGCTCCCGGCCACCGCAGCCTCGACCCGCTGGGCTCCGGCGATCCTTCCGCCTCAGCCTTCCGAGGAGCCGAACTACAGGGGCGCGCTCCCACGCCCAGCTAGTCTTTTGATTTATTGCAGAGACGAGGTCTCACCAAGTTGCCCAGGCGGGGCTCGAGCCGGCGGGCTCAGGCCATCCACTCCCCTCGGCCTCCGCAGGGGCGGGATGACAGGCTGTGACAGTGGCTCCAGCCAGGGTCTTAGGAGTTGACTACAGCTAATACGTAACGAACACAGATGATGCTCTATGATTCTTTTTCTCTTTTTTTGCGCCAGGGACTCACACACTGTTGCCCAGGCTGGAGTGCAGTGGCAGGTTCACGGCTCACCGCAGGCTTGAACTCCTGGGCCCAGACAATCTTTCAGCCTCAGCCTCCCAAGCAGCTGGGATGGCACCAGCATGCCTGCCAATTTTTGGACATTTTTAAAGAGAAGGTCTCATTATGCTGCCCAGGCTGGGCTTGACCTCTGGCCTCAAGCGGCTCTCTCACCTCAGCCTCCCAAAGAGCTGAGATTATGGGTGTGAGCCACCGGGCACAGCTATGATTCTCAATAAGTGTCATTTTTTTGAAAAAAGATAACAATATAAGTAAGGCACTTTATTTTGTGATTAGCAATGTATTTTTCCAAGCTTGGCCCCCATGAATCGTGATTTTCAGACTGTTTCTTGGAGCCCTTTCAAAGGCTACTGGAGGTCATGATTTGGAATGGGGAGAAGGAAAGAGAGGGGGAATTAGAGGGCAAGACAGCTCAGCTGTTTTTAGCGGCTGAGGTGAAGGAGGGGACAGGGGGAGGGGACGGCTTGAGCCCAGGAGTTCGAGGCCTGCGTGGACAATAGCAAGGCGCCTCCCATCTCTAAAGAAAAATAAAAACAGGATGCTACAACCATGCATTTCAAAAACTACGATACTAAAAATGACCCCGAGCCCTGGGCACGACGTAAGGCTTGGGGCGTTGTCACTAAGCTCTGCCATGCCTGGGGCGAATCACCGCGTGGAAAGAAAGGCCGGCCGCAGCCGCAGAGCACACCGGCCCGGTTGCCCTTCGGGAGGGGACTCTGCACTTGGCCTGTTGTGGACTGCCCGTTCCTTGTCACAGGTACCTTCATTGCAAACTCGTGCACTCTGTCCCCGTCCCACACCGGATGCGTGTGCGCGTCCACCAGACCTGCAATCAGAAAACCAGCCGTCGTGAGGCTGGGGGTCGGAGGGTGCCACAGTCAGCCAGGTGCTGCCCCTGGGAGACGCCGCGGCCACGGGCCACCGTCCGTAGGGGGAGGAGGACTCGGTCCCGTGCTGTCCTCACAGCGGAGAGGAAGACTGCCTGGGGCGTGGCCGTCCAGCTGGCTCGGGGGAGGTGGCGCGATTTGACAAAAACACCCTCCACGGGGAGGTGGCGCCTCCACACCGAGTTCCCAGCTCATGAGATCGACTCTCGGTCCAGGCTGCCAGGCCCGCTGGGTAGCAAGAGCCAGGACCACTTCGCCCAGACGTGACCTGCGTGTGCACACCGAACACTATACCCGCCCCCACTCCGAGGGGGAAGTGTGAACGGGGTGAAGGGGAAGCTGGAGGGTCCGTGGCAGCCGCGAGACTGTCTGTCCCGGTGCTCTCTAGAACGTGCAAACACCTACGGACCAAATGGCTCTCTGGGGGCTCTGGGTGGACTCCGATCAGAAGTCCTGGCTCAGACCGCGTCCGCCACAGTCCTCCTCTCAGAACAATTCACCCGACTTGTCTCCTGACCCAGGAACGAGAACAGAGATGCTGTCGGACGTTCACAGCAAACAGCTCAGAGATAGAGACGTCTCCGTAGACAATATCAAAATATATATTATCTTCTATTATCTATATTAAAATATAGACTTTTTTTTTTTTTGAGTTGGAGTCTCACTCTGTCACCCAGACTGGAGTGCAGTTGCCGCTCCCGGCCACCGCAGCCTCGCCTGCTGGGCTCTGGCGATCCTTCCACCTAAAATATAGACTTTTAAGTAAAAGTTTATATATGCATGGTGGCTCATGCCTATAATCCCAGCACTTTGGGAGGCCGAGGTGAGAGAACTGATTGAGCCCACTGGTTTGAGACCAGCCTGGTCAACTTGGAGAGACCTCATCTTTACAATAAATCAAAAAAGTAGTCAGGCATGGTGGTGTGTGCCTGCAGTTCCAGCTACTTGGAAGGCTGAGGCAGAAGGAATACCTGAGCCCAGCAGGTCGAGGTTGTGGTGGCCGTGAGCGTGCCACTGCACTCCAGCCTGGGTGACGGAGTGAGATTCTGACTCAAAAAAAAAGCTTATACATGTGTATTATTACATTTATATCTACAACCTAACTGTATTATATTTGTATGTTCATGTATGTGTATATTATAAATATATTATATACTTATATAATAGTATATGACATTTAATATAATATCATATCGTGGTATATATCTGATATGGTATATATATTTTAAATAAATAAATTTGATATATTTTATAGCATATTATTACATATTATTTATGTCACATGAAAATCTACACTTTTACATAACCTTTGACTTAAAAGGAAGCGTGAAGCCCGTGTTGGTGTGGAACTCAGACTTGTGAAGCCTGCTTTAGATGGCCACGTGAAGCCACACGACAGACACTGCATGAGGCGGCAGCGGATACAAGGTTCTGCCGTCGATCACTGCAGACGTAAGAGACCTGGGGCAGGATGTCCAGGGCGTTTTTCTCCCCTGCCTGGAGCAGGTCCCTTGGTTCCCACCCTGTACACATCGGGGGTGTTTCTGCCATCAGGGGAGAGCCGCGGCCGTGTCCCAGTCAGTGGGTGAACAGTGTTCTTTGACTGTTTTGAGCCTCAGCTCCGCACCGTGGGCCTCTCCGTGGGCAGGAGGGGCGGAGCGAAGGAGTGAGTTCAACTCCCAGCACGTCCTTGCCTGGTTAGCAGCCCTGGGTGAGAGGCTCAGCCGCCCTCAGCCTTCTCACCAGGCACGCGTAGACGGGGACCCCTCCCGAGGGCAGCTGCAAGGATCAGCGGGACTCACGCTGACGACGCAGCGAGACATCCGGCAGCAGAACGTCACTCCACGGAGCTGTGGTGACTTGTGGTCTCTGCTGCATAGACCCCGCTTAGAGCAAGCAGCTGTTCTTCCCTCGACACCCTAGAGAGACCCTGGAAACCCCAGCTCGAGCGTCCCCACGAGAGAGGTACCTGGCAGGACACACTTCCCAGTGCAGTCGATCACCTCCTCGAAGGCCTCCTCCGGAAACTGTCTCCGGATAGCATCGGCAGGACCGATGGCTTCTATCAGGCCATCGCTGAGGAAAAATCCAGAAATCACAGGGAGGCTTGGGGAGATATTGGAGAAACCTGACTGGTGATTGAAACTAGGTTTTCAGAGGCCGGGGTGTCAAGGAACCAACATCCACTGTGCTTCCTTCTCGCACCCAAGTCCTTGGGGAGTGACCCTAGCCACGTTCAGACGGAGGCAGCTGGCCCCAAGAGCAGCATTTCCCTCCGCTCAGCCCTAGGCCCTGCGGGTCCACTGGGCACACGCCACCGAGAAGAAAGACCACGCCTCCGGCCCCCTACCTGGCCACGCCCTGGCAACCGGGCTGTCTTCCCTCCCTGCCTGCTGGCTGCAACGTCGACACCATAATCAGAGACAGCAGCTCTGGGACTGTGGAGAAAGTGGCCACGCGGCAGAGCATGCAGACCTGAGGACCCCAGCCAGCCCACGCCAGAGGGCCACGTGCTTCCCTGTTGCCTCGGCCCCAGCGGACGTGGGGCTTGCTCACGCCCCGCAGATCGAGTCCCGCCTCGGGAGCCCGCGGCAGACCTGAGGACTGAGTGCTGTCAGCCGCAGGTGAGGGCTGGGGCGCCCGCAGCGGGAGCCGGAAGCGCGACTCGGGTGGTCTGGATGAGGGGGCGGACACCGGAGGAAGAGCAGCTGGCGCCAGGGAAGGCGAGTACCGGCCGTGGGTGTGACGGGCGGGATGAACCTCGGGGGGGGGGGGGGGGGAGGTGTCGGGGGCGGGTGTGACGCGGGGCCGGCCTGGCCTGGAGGAAAGGCTCGGACCAAGGCAAGGTCTCACTTGGGCGCTCTGCATCCTGGCCAAAGGCGCGGCACGCCGCCTGCCACCCGGAGGGCGGCTCCGAGGCCCACGCTTCCAGGTGCACGTGGGACAGAGGAAGCCTTTGCCACAACCGGACAAGCGCGGGACAGCTCGCCTTGAGGCAGCAACCCAATTCCATGTTGGCCCCCTCCCAGACCTGAATCCCTCCCAGCTTCCTTCGTGCTTGGTTATAAAACAAACGTGCTGAGCTAGTTCAGGGCTCCTTCTCCCCCGTCCGAGGAAAGTGTCGCCCCAGCCCCAGCTTTCCTTTGTGTCTTTGTGTCTGTGTCTTTCTTCCTCTCTCACCACTCTCTCTCGGGACCCTCGAGGCCGTCGCAGGCAGAGAAGCAGGGCAAGGAGGGGTCTTTCTCGCTCGCTCAGGCTGGAGAGCCGTGGCACAACCGTGGCTCACCGCAGCCTGGACTTCCTGGACTCAGGCGATCCTCCTGCTTCAGCCTCTGAAGGAGCTGGGACTACAGGCACATGTCACCACACCCGATTATTTTATTATGATTATTTATAGAGGTGAGGTATCACTATGTGGCTCAGGCAGGCTTGGACTCCTGGCCTCAAGCAACCCTCCTGCCTTGGCCTCTCAAGGTGCCAGGATTACAGGCACGAGCCACCATGCCCAGCCAAGAAGTCAAGTTTTGAACTTCAGCATCCCGAGGTTCACCAGCCCTTCATCACTTATGGCTTCTACTTGCCCCAAAGAATCCACCCAGTGTCCAGTGAACCAGGGGGTGGAAAGACCAGCAGGCTTTGAAATTGGCCCTTGGGTCGAAGAGATGCTTTCTTGGGACAATGTCTGTTCCCTTCTCTCAGAACAGTCGCACGTGGCACGAAGCCACGTGAACCGGGAGCCACGAAGACCCAACACGCCGACCCATGCCAGGAGTGACCGATGGCCACTGCTCTAGGAGGGGCTGTTTGAACCAGGTCAGAGCCTGGAAACAAATCTCTGACATCCTCAGCGTGGGCGGGCAGAGGACTTCCAGGGCCTGGTCCTCTTCCCCAGCCCACTAGCCCAGGCTTGCCTGACCTCTAAGACACAGACCTGTCGTCTACAGTGAACCCTACCCACATCTCAGTCAGGTTCTTGTCCACGAACAGTTATTGAAAGAAACCAAAAGCATTTTGGTTTTTTAAAGTAGCCACTAAAAATCACAAAGACATGTATTAGTGCTGTGAAGAGACTGCTACTAGTCATTGCTAAGTAAAAAAAAAGCACAGAGTACAAGAAATATACACAGATTCCTTTTCTAGAAAATATATATATATATATATGTATATATATATATATATATATATATGTATATATATACTCTTCCTCCAGTGCTCTTCCTCCGGTGTCCGCCCCCCTCATCCAGACCACCTTATATTATATATATATATATATATATATATATATTTTTTTTTTTTTTTTTTTTTTTTTTAGGTGGAGTCTCACTCTTCGCCCAGACTGTAGTGCAGTGGCCCCGCCTCAACCTGCTGGGCTCCAGCAATCCTTCCCCTCAGCCTTCCAAGTAGCCGAAACTACAGGTGCACGCTACCACGCCTGGCTTATTTTTTTTTAATTTATTGTAGAGATGAGGTCTCGCCAAGTTGCCCAGGCGGGTTCTCGAACCCACGGGCTCAGGCAATCCACTCACCTCAGCCTCCCAACGCACGGGATTACAGGCTGAGCCACCGAGCCCGGCTGAGTGTATATGTTTATGTTATTCTATTTGCATAAGAAACTTCCGGAAGGAGAAACCCTTAAACATTCGTTCCTTTTTTTTTTTTTTTAAATTAGAGTCTCACTCCGCCACCACCCAGACTGAGTGCTCTGAACAGTTGAAGGAGAAAAAATTCCACACAATCCAGCAACCTGCCGGCTAGAACCGCCCGAGAGGCTGAAGGGGACCTGGCCTTGTGGAAGTGGCAGCAGGGATGTCTCTGGGAGGCTTAGGGTGGACACACCCCCACACACCCGCACAGGTCCTGGGACTAAAACTGCTCTTACTGGGAGGATAACTGGCCACCTCTTCCCGCCCTGCGGCTGAGCGAGGAGCCCTCTGCAGTGTCCTCTAAGCCCGCCTGGACACACCTCTCCGCTCTGACTCGCCTCGCTGCTTAGCCCTTGTGGACTTTGAGCTCTCTGAGGTCAGGGCCAGGCTTAGTCAATCTGTGTCCCAAGAGCTGAGCCCTAATCACTCAGTGCGTGTCTGAAGAACCAATGGAAAGGCCCTACCTCTTCTTGGGTTCACTGTCAGCCTGGCTCTTTTGCTGACAGTATGTGAAAATTAAAACAAGCCAGTCACGTACGGAGCTAGTCCTCACTGAATGACAAAGTTCTGAATATTCTGGTAAATGCACTGCAATGTACTAAACCCAACAAACTCCGAGAGCCCGTAACAGACTCCAATCGAAGCCCCACCTTGCATGCCACAGTCGCTTCCCCCACCCCCTCACCTTTTCGTTCCCTGTTCTATGTGGTTCTGCCTGGAACACAGAGAGGACACGTCCTGGGATCCAAGAGTCCCTCCTGGTGCCGTGACTCTAATTTCCACAGGAACTCTGGTCATTTTCTCCACTTTCCAAGCAGATTTTAAACACATTTTTAAGAGTAAAGCTAGGAATGTTTCGTCTCATTATTCATTAAAAACAAACAGTCGCCCACAGTCCTCTGAAGCCGGGTGCCTGCACCACGAAGGCTGCCGTGGACCAGCTGCAGTGGGTCCCCGAGACTGACTCAGCACAAGCAGTCGCGGCGCCCTGGGCTCCTAGGATTCAAGTCCGCGTCCACTCGCGTTCCTACTCCAGGCCACCCTCGCAGACGCTGCCTGTTCATTGACTCACAGCTGGAGAGAAACTCGGACCATTAAGAGAAATGCTTCTTGCCCTGGTGGCCAAATCTTGGATTCCTATCACTCAAAGCTATCACCATCTAAAGGTTTCCTTTCTTTCTCCTTTCTCCTTCCTCCCTCCCTCCCTTCCTTCCGAGTTGGAGTCTCACTTTGTCACCCAGGCTGGAATCCAGTGGCATGCTCGAGGCCACCACAGCCTCGACCTGCTGGGCTCAAGGGATCCTTCTGCCTCAGCCTTTCAAGTAGCTGGAACTACAGGCATGCACCACCACGCCCGGCTACTTTTTTGGCTTATTGTAGAGATGAAGTCTCACCAAGTTGCCCAGGCTGTTCTTGAACCCCTGGGCTCAGGCAATCCTCTTGCCTCAGCCTCCCAAAGTGCTGAGATGACAGGTATGAGCCACCGTGCCTGGCATTTCCAGTATTTCTAAAGCTTTAGGGCACAGATCACGGAAACATGGGGACTTTTTCAACATTTGGGTCCAGAACTCCACCCCAAGAGATGCGGAATCTAAAGGTTTGAGGTAGGGAGTTGGGGAGGGAGGTGGAGCCAGGAAAAAACAAAAACAAAAACAAACAAACAAAAACCGCACACCCATCCAGCCTGAGCAACAGAAGGAGACCTTGTCTCTACCCAAAAAAAATTTTTAATTAGCTGGGCATGGTGGCTCATGCCTGTACTCCCAGCACTTTGGGAGGCTGAGGTGGGAGGACGGCTTGAGCCCAGGAGTTCAAGGCTACGGAGAGCTGAGATCACACCAATGCCCTCCCGCCGGGGCCGGAGCAAGACGCTAAAAGAAAGAGAAAAAGGAAGCCCAGGCTCTCCCGAGCAAGGTGTTCGCCCGTCCGCGCTTCTAGAAGCCTCGCGAAAGCCCTGGCCCCGACGCCCGCGGACGGAGCAACGGTTCCCGGCACGGGGGGATCCCGACGCCAAGCTGGGCTCCAGCGGCGGCTCCCCGGGGCCCCGCCCGCGACCCCGGCCCCACTCACGCGCCCACCACCACGCTGGCGCCCTCCAGCACCGCCAGGCCGCGCGCCGCGCCCCCCGCCAGGAAGCGCTCGCCGCGCGCGCACACCAGCACCGCCTGCCGCGCGCCGCGAAGCAGCAGCCGGGGCCCGCGCGCGCCGTGCGCCATGCCGCCGGGCCGCGGGGCCGCGGGGGCCGCGCGCGCCGGGAGGCCCGGGGCCGGGGCGGGCCGGGGCGGGCCGGGGCGGGGAGGGCGGGGGGAGGCGGTGCGCGCGCCGCCCCCGGCCCCGGCGCGACGAGCGGCCCCGGGCGGGCGCCCTCCTCGGGGGTCCTTTGGGACGGCCGGGGCACTGTCCCTGCTCGTCGGGCGAGGACGCCGGCGCCGGTCCCGGGGAGACCCGTGTGGGCCGCGTCGCGCGGGGGGCGGGGGCTCGCGGGCAGGGTCGCGCGCCCCCGCGGAGGAGCCCCGGGCGGGAGAGCGGGCGGCGGGGGCGGGCGCTCGCTGCCGCGCGAGGCGGGGCTCGAGTCCTCGCGGTTGGCCGGCGGCTCGGGACCCGCCCCTCCCGGCCGGCGACGCGGGGCCGCCCGCGGGGAGGACAGAGCCGGCCAGGAGCGGCCCCCTTCCCGCCGGGGACGGGCTGGACCCCTGGACCCGAACGCGCGGAGGTAAGAGATGTCCGCGCTCGGGCGCCCCCCGCCCTCGAGCCTGGGCCCCGGGCGGGGACAAAGTCGAGCTCAGGGAGGGCGGGCTGGTCCTCACCCCGCCTCTTCCTGCAGGCCGCTGCTCTCAACGTCCCGGCCGGACCGGCCCTCAGTGTCTTACTCTGCGAACACACTCCGTGAAAAGATCCTGGGCTGCCGGTGGCGGGGGCCCACGCCTGTCATCCAGCACTTTGGGAGGCGGGGGAGGCAGGCTTACCGGAGCCCAGGGGTTCAAGGTCAGCCTGGGCAACTTGGCGAGACCGCTCTCCGCAGTAAATCCGGAAAGTCAGCCGGATGTGGCGGCACGTGCCGGTGGTTCCGGCTGCTTGGAAGGCTGAGGCGCAAGGGCCGTCTGAGCCCCGCAGGTGGAGGCCGTGGTGGCTGGGAGCGTGTCGCTGCACTCCAGCCCGGGCGCAGAGTGAGACTCGGGCTCACAAAAAGAAGCGGCCCCCAGGCAGCTTTTGTGGAACATGCAGACGGGAGAGGTGTGTTCCCTGCCTGGCAGGGCTTTACCGTAAAAACAGTGGACAGCCAGTGCAGGGCAAAAGCAGGGCTAGCTCACAGGCCCACGAAGCACGGAGGCTAGTGACTCAGGCATGTTGAAGACAGTCAGGCAGGGCTGCGTGGCTCAGGCTGAGGGGAGTGGATGGCCTGAGCCCGCGGTGCGAGACCCGCCTGGGCAACTTGGCGAGACCTCATCTCTACAGTAAATCAGAAAATCAGCCGGGCGTGGTAGCGCGTGCCTGTATATCCCGCTACTCGGAAGGCTGAGGCGGAAGGATCGCCGGGGCCCGGCAGGTCGAGGCTGCGGGGGCCGGGAGCGGCCACTGCACTCCAGTCTGGGCGGCAGGGTGACACTCCGACTCAAAAAATAAAGTAAAATAAAGACAGTCACAAAACTGGGGCGAGCAAAAACTCCTTCAGATTGCCTCGACAAGCCAGACTAGACATTATACCCTAGCCCCAAAGATAGAGACCAGGTGGGAAGGAGGGAAGGAAGAGGCTAGAAAATAATCTGATAACATGAGTGAGAGACCTGAGGCAGAAAAAAGAAGTCAGACAGCTTGGAGGCCCTCACCCCAGGTGTGTGAGTCTCTGCACGGCTTTGGCAAGAGAGTGTACGTATACACACACACACACACACACAAACACACACACACGTACACAAATATACATACATGCACACACACAATATAAACAAACAGCAGAAACAGTGGGGAATAGAAACACATAAAGTCACTAATTCTCAGAGAAATATTAGCAATTTTTTTTTCAGTCGGAGTCTTTATCACCCAGGTTGGATTGCAGGGGCACACTCATGGCCACTTCAGCCTCCACCTGCTGGGCTCAGACGATTCTTCCACCTCAGCCTTCTAAGTAGCCGGAACCACAGGCATGCACCACCATGCCCGGCTAATTTTTTGGTTTATCGTAGAGGCGCGGTCTCGCCATTTTGCCCAGGCCGGTCTTGAACCGGTGGCTCAGGCAATCCGCCTGCTTCCGCCTCCGAAAGTGCTGGGATGACAGGCATGAGCCACCATGCCTGGCGAGAAATACTAACATTCTGTCCTACAAAATTTCTGCCAAAGACTTTAACTCGTTATAGTTCACATTGATAGGCAGAGTTGTGGATTCATGCAATTTTGGGTCCAAAGGAGGGGTTGAAATTGTAGAAAGTAGAGGACTTTGAGGTTCCACAGACTTGCCCAGGTCGCACTTCTGTTACTCAAGAACTGTGTGACCTTGGGAGATTGACCTGCAGGAATTCCCCTGTGGTCCCTTTCCTCTTCCTTATCATGGGGTCACCGTTCGAGCTTTAAATGCAATAAAATGGAAATCACTAAATCACTTAGCCCAGCGGCTGGCTCTAAATAAGTC
This sequence comes from Cephalopachus bancanus, assembly GCA_027257055.1. Taxonomy (NCBI): domain Eukaryota; kingdom Metazoa; phylum Chordata; class Mammalia; order Primates; family Tarsiidae; genus Cephalopachus; species Cephalopachus bancanus. Next base: position 5,656,543 of record JAPVLO010000090.1, read on the forward strand.
ATGGATGTTATTGCTGCTACTTTTATTGTCATTGTCAGTTTGAGTCCTGCTACTCATCTTGCTGGTCAGTTAAGGGTTCGGTTTCAGCCAGCAACACTCCTGAAAACAGAAAGCACCACGCACTTGAAGCTGGCAAGTTCTTGGCGAGTCTAAAAGACACTCTTTCTCACGGGTTGTGTGTCCGTGGGTGAGCAGGTGCACCTGCCCGGCAGTCCAGGTGGGGGGCATTGCCTGAGAAGGTACCAAGAGAGGTCTGCGGGGGCTGGAGGGAGGAGTGCTGCTGGTGACCGCAGAGGAGCGGACACGCGTGTGCCCTTGGCGGTGGCGCGCAGCTGACCAGGGCCTGGTTTACAAGCGCCTTTCGCGTCACACACACCTGCCGACACCTCCCCTTCCTTCCTCTTCGCCTCCGCAAAGTGAGAATGTTTCACTTTGCGGAAGGGACAACCGAGATGTCCACAGAAGAGTCCACACAAAATGGCCTGCGTGACGCCAGCAGTGCTCAGAGGTCAAGCCGAGAGCCACTTTCTTGTCATCACACTTTGCTCTGACCCCGTCAGGACGGGAAGGCCAGGGAGGCCAAGGACCTCGGGGCTCCTGGCTTTCGGGTAAACAAAAAATTGCTGACTTCAGTCCCCACACACTGCCCGAGGACACAGTTCACAGCCCCTTCTCGTGGTGTTTGTCCAAGGTGGGAGGATTGGAGGCGGGAGAAAACCCTGGAAAGGCATTGGGTCTGAGGGAGCCTGTCCCTGTCCTTGTGCGTGCGTGGAAGAGAACCAGCTTTGGATCGCCTGTGGAGACAATCTGGAAACCCGTTTTCACTGGGTGTCGCGACGGCAGGCACAAGCTGCTTCACGTCCTGCCCGGGAGACACCGTACCTATGCCTGAGCTTGCAGCTCGCAGGTGTGCGGCCCGTCAGTTGCTGTTTTCTGTGTTGCAACTGGTTTATGTAGGCGCTTGCTGTTCCTGTTGAAGGATGAGCTCCTGAAAGCCAAGGCGGCTACTGTGTGCGTCCTTTTCTCCCCTGTGGCCTCTTGTGCCCAGTTGATACTGCATTGACGCAAATTGAATAAAGGAATAAAGTCGTGAATAAGTGAGATGATCTATTCTTAAAAAAAAACACACCTTGGAGACTGTGTCAGAGCTGATTTTATTTGCTTATTTATTTATTTGAGTTGGAGTCTCACTCTGTGGCTCAGGCTGGAGTGCAGGGACACGCTCCCGGCCACCGCAGCCTCGACCTGCTGGGCTCCAGTGATCCTTCCGCTTCAGTATTCCAAGTCGCTGGAACAGATGTGCATCACCACACCAGCTAATTATTTTGATTTACTTACTGCCAAGACAAGGTCTCACCAAGTTGCCGAGGCTGCTCTCTCCTCCGCCTCCCAAAGTGCTGGGATTACAGGGGTGAGTCACCGCACCTGGCTAGTGCTGATCTTATCGAGAGTTGGTCCAGCACTGTGGGACTGGTCCTTACAAAAACCCACACCTCTGCCCCCATGCCCAGAGCTTGGAGCACAGGGGTCTGCAGAAAGGTGAGCCAGGTGCCCGGGGCACTGCTGGCGGCTTCCTCTCCCACGGCCCGGGTTTGCGCACTCTGGCCAGGGGTTTCTCACAGAAGCCTGCAGCCGGGAGTGCCCCCATTCTTTCCAAATGCTGGTGGCTACGCACAAGACAGAGGACCAGAGAGAGGGTAGATCTGGACGGTGTTTGCCTTGAAGAAAGCAAGAGTGCTCACCCCCACCAGCCCGCTGGGAGCGGCCTTTGGCACCCACAGGCCTGCCGGCGAGGAGGCATCAGCGTCTGCGCTTGAAAGGCTCCCGGCAGCACGGCATCTCTCTCGGCCTGAAAGCAGGTCCAGAGGAGTCAGAGGCGGCGTCACGGGGCTCGCCCCAGGGCCGGTGTTTCCCCGGTGCCCTTCTCACTGTGCCACGATGCTCATTCGAATGCGAGGCCTGCTGACCCCGCCAGCTTCCAGATGTGCTCGGGGAGTCCAGGGAGGAGTGAAGGCCCCCAGCACAGGGCTCATCGGAGGCCCGGTGTCGTCCGCCCCATGCCCCCTTGGGCCTCCAGCCGCGGCTTGAACCCCCGTGCCCTCATGGCCCTTCCCGTGCCCCAGCCACCACCTCCTCTGTGCCCGGCAATGGCCACGCCGTGTCCCACTGGGGTCCTCATCTCGTGCTCCACGTCCACACCAGTGGCCGGTCCTGTGGGCTCCACGGTCGAGCCTCTCCCTGCCACCTCCACTGCCCCAAGGGACCCGCCGTCTCCTGCCTCCTGGAGGCCACGGCCTCCCAACGTGGCTCTGGGGCCTCCACGGCCTCTCCTCCGCTCAGCAGGCAGAGCAGTTCGCCGAGGGAAGGCCCGCAGAGCCCTGGCAGCCCTGACCTTGTCCTCCTGCCGGCCTCGTCTGTGGCACCCCGCGGTCCTCTGTGCTTGAGTTGCACCGCCTCCCTGCCGTTCCCGAGACACGCACCGTCCCCCGTGGAGTGCTCCTCCGCCCGTGGTCACACTCGGGCTCGCCTGGGGCACCCGATGCCGTCCGGAGGCTGGACGCGCCAAGTCACGGAGCGACCTGATGGTGGGCACGGCATTCCTCGCCCCCTAGGCGGATGCGGGGACAGAGGCGTGAGGCCAGGGACCTGGGAGGGCCTCCTCGTGGCCCCGTGCGCGCCGCCTGACAGCCGCACAGCTGCGTGCTGCGCCCCTGAGAGGCCAGGCCTCGGTCTTCTCGTGAACACACATGTGAGATGGGACCTTCAGGCTCCAGCCCGGACCCCGCGCCTCTCTCCAGCGCAGAGACCCTGTGTGGCCATCACGCCGTTGTTCCCCGGCACACGACGACGTCCACCAGCGCGGGCCCTCTGCTTGCGGGAAAGGGGACCTCGCCGTCCCTTCTGAGACACCGGGTCCTCGCCTCTCCCTCCTGCCGCTCCGCCACCCTCCGTTCCCCAGCTGGGGACGCGGCCAGAGCGGCGGAGGCACAGCCACTTCCAGAGACCGCCCGTCTGCACGGCCTGTGAGTGGCCGCGGGCACGGAGGAGGCGCCCAGCCGGCGTGGAGGAAAAGGCTGCAAAGGCACCGGGGCCGGGGTCAAGCTGCCCTGTGGAGGCAGCCTCTGAGGACGGCGGGATGGGGCGGGGCAGGATCGCGGCTCGGGGGAAGGCGGAAGGAGCAGACGCGGGACTTGCGGGGACGTGGACGCGTGGGGGTCGGCGGCGCCCGAGGCTGGGCCGGAGGTGGACTCTGCGCTGTCCCGCCAGTCCCAGGCCCTCGCAGACCGCCTGTCACCTGCTTCCCCTCAGCCTCCGTTCCCGTCGGGATGGCCCTCGGGCCTGCGAAAGCGCTCGGTCGTTTGAAAACGGGAGTGTCAGCCGGCAGGCTCTCGCTCGGGCTCCCTTTCCCAAGCTTCAGTGTGATCTCTTTTCTCCTTTTCCTCTTTGTTTGGAATCACGGGAAGCGCCGCCGCGCACAGAGTGTGACTCTTGGTGAATGTTAGCCGACGGTGCTCCACGCCCTCTGGTCAGACCCGCCGCCGCTTGGAATCCCCAGGAAAACCCTGGCAGAGAGAACTCTTCTGCCCACTTGACGGCGAGAAGGCTGAGGTGCGGAGATGCTGAGTCATGAAGGTGTGGGCTCCTCGGAGGCGGTGGCTCTCGTCTTTCCTTTTTGTCTTTGTAGAAGGTGCCCAAGAACAGTGCCTGGCTCTCACAGGGGGTTCTCGAGAAGCATTTTTTGAACGCCAAGCGAACTTGCCCACACGTCTGCCAACGCCACACCAAGACCGCCAGTCGGGCTCATCCCGCGAAGGTCATGTCCGCCGCCGCCTGCCCGCGGGCTCCCGGGCCCATCCCCCCACGGCTCTCAGGGGTGATGCGGCGGCCGGGGCGGACGTGCCGGCTCACTGCTCCCACGCGGGCGCCCCTTTTGATGCAAACTCCTGGTGTGCTCTGCCCCCGTGCGTGGCGGCGACTTTTCCCACTGCAGTGGTCACAGAAGCTCATCGAGAAAGCTGAGTGGCCGCAAGGAGCCTGGAAGTTGGGACGAGGCCGAGGTGGGCTGAGGAAGCCCAGGCGGAACCCAGTCGCCAGAATAAGCAATCCTAGGGGGGAGGCATCCCACACCTGGAGACCCAGCGCTCGGGGAGGCTGGGGAAGGAGACTGTTGGAGCGCAGGACTTCAAGACCAGCCTGAGTCCCAGAGCAAGACCTCGTCGCTACAAACAAGGAAAGACAGAAAAACCCCAAAAGCAGCTGGGTGTGGGGGCACAGGCCTGTAGTCCTGCTGCTTGAGAGGCTGCGGTGAAAGGGTCGCCTGAGCCCGGCAGGTCGAGGCTCTGGTGAACTGTGAATGTGTCACGGCACTCCAGCCTGGGTGACAGAGTGAGACCCTCGACTCAAAAAAAAAAACAAAAAACAAAAACCCGACCGGGTTTCATGGCTCAGCCTGTAATCCCAGCACTTGGGGAGGCCGAGGTGAGTGGATTCCCTGAGCTCGAGGGTTCGAGACCCGCCCGGCCAACTTGGCGAGACCTCGTCTTTACAATAAATCAAAAATTAGCCAGGCATGGTAGCCCGTGCCTGTAGTTCCAGCTACTTGGAAGGCTGAGGCAGAAGGATTGCCGGAGCCCAGCGGGTCGAGGCTGTGGTGGCCATGCACATGCCACTGCACTCCAGCCTGGGCATCAGAGTGAGATTCCAACTCAAAAAAAAACCAACAAAACAGCAATATCTCAATCCACTATTTTTTTTTTTTGAGTCAGAGTTTCTGCTACGCAGGCTGGAGTGCAGTGGCATGCTCATTAGCTACTGCAGCCTCAACTGCTGGGCTCAGGCGAGCCCTCCGCCTCAGCCTTCCAAGTAGCTGGAACTATAGGCATGTGCTACCTCACCTGGCTAATCTTTTGATTTATTGCAGAGATGAGAGCTCACCAAGTTGCCCAGGCTGGTCTCCAACCCCTGAGCTCAGGCAATCCTCTCGCCTCGGCCTCCCAAAGTGCTGGGATGACAGGCTTGAGCCACTATACCTGACCACTACTATTTTAAAAATAAAGCTGAATACAAAAATCCATGCGGGGCCAGATATCACAATGTTAAATTAGACAATCTCTGTGAGGCCAGTTCAGGTGAGACCAGGGCCCCCTGACTTACAGGGTCACGCACGTGTAGAATCTGTGTTTAAAATGTGGGTGTTTTGTTCATCATATATATATTTTGTGTGTGTGTGTTGATTTGGAAGTTTTTTTTTTAGTTGGAGTCTCACTCTGTCACCCAGACTTGGAGTGCAGTGGCTGCTCCCGGCCACCGCAGCCTCAACCCACTGGGCTCTGGCGGTCCTTCCGCCTCAGCCTTCCGAGTAGCTGGAACTACAGGCACGCACAACCACGCCTGGCTCATTTTTGATTTGTTGTAGAGATGAGGGCTCGCCAAGTTCCCCAGGCGGGTCTCGAACCCGCAGGCTCAGGCAATCCACTCACCTCAGCCCCCCAAGGCGCGGGATTACAGGCTGAGGATTTGGAGGTTTTTAAAAATTGCATTAACATGTAGTTTGATAACTGAAGGTTTTTGTGGGTTTTTTTTTGCAAGTTCTTAAGTTTTCAGCCATGGCGAGCACCTCCATCACCTGACGCTAGTCCCAGCCCCGATACGACCTTGGAGAGATTGGGGGTCAGAGCCCAACCCTCCTCCCGTGTAGGGAGCGGCTTCCCGACACCCTCCGACTTTCTTTTGAACAGGTTTGCTTTTCACTGAGGCAGCGGACAGAGGCGAGTCGTGACCCTAGCGAGGGGTGTGCGAGGAGGACTCTCTATTCAGGCCCTAAGGCAGCTCATTCAGCGACCCCGCACACACACTCACACACGCTCTTCTGCGTGTCTGGTTATCTGTGGAAGAGGCTCCTGGGGCGGGACTTGCCGGGCCGCGGGGTCTGGGCGTGCGCGGCTTTAAACCGCCATCAAGGCTGCTCGGGCACACACGCCGTTGAATTTAGGCTTTTTGTATGACAGTCACAGAATTCTTAAAAACGCATTTTCTTTTCTTTGGACAGGGCCGGGAGACAGCATGGAATCAAATTTATGGCTGACACCGCTCAATTCTGGAGGCAAGAAGACGACTCGGAAGCCTTGGCTTTGTGCCTGGTGGGGGGCGGGGCATGCGGGGGAGGAGGAGAAGGAGAAACCCTGGCCCCTGCCAAGGACGGGAGCTGTTTCGTGGTGGGCAGGTCTGTGCAAGCCTGCCCCTGAGGCCCCAGGAGGCGGAGAGGCTGCAGGCAGGCTGGCAAACCCTGTTTCCCAGAAGGAAGCGTCCCATAGGGACTTGGGGACGGAAGCCACGTCCACGTCTCTTGGTGGCAGCCAGCCAGCCAAGGTCGCCCCCCCAGGGCTTCCCTGCCTTAGGGAAGGTGGAGGTGTGCGACAGGTGACATGCATGCTGTCGAGGCCGCCTGGCCTCAGGGCAAGACTCACGCTAAGTCCTCGCCCTGCCACTGGAACCACAGAAGAACGGGAAATCTCAGAGGCCTTCCTGGAACTGGGGTTGGCCAGAAACCAACACGGTGGCTCAGCACCCACTGTGGGGCTGCTTCGGCCTCCACAGACGGAAACAGTGTGTGGACCGCCCGCTGAGAAGACGCTCCTCTCCTCTTTCGTTCCAAAACCGCCCTTCAAGCCAGGGAGGGCATGGCACTGCGACGCTTCGGCTCTGACAGGGTAAACGGGGCCGGAGCCATGAGGAAAAGGCAAGATGGCCGCAGAGAGGAAGGCCGGCGGGAATGAAGTTCAGGACTCGCCCTTCCCAGACGAAAGGGGCCGGCGCTCGGGCGAGTGCGGTGGGGAAGGCTGGAAGCTTGGTGGGGGGGGCCCGCGCGAGGGGCTTTGCCGCAGAGGAGGTCTGGGCCAGGAGGAACGGCCGGAGTCGTGGCATGCATCTCGTGGCCAGGCAGCAGCGTCCGGCGCCTCAGGTGGTGGGCCGGGGGCGGTCGGGTCTGTGGTACCGACAGACTGATGCCCGCGCCCCCGGGGGTGGGTGCTGGGAGTCGGCCCCCGCGGCGGCCCATAGCAGCGCCTCAGCACCGATGCCTAAAAGATAAATCGTTAGCAAGACTGGACATGCTTAAGGGGTTCTGCGTCATCACCAGTTTCTGGAAATAAAGTATTTTCCGGTGTTTTTTGCGCCGGAGTCTCACAGTTTCGCCCAGGCCGGAATGCAGTGGCACGCTCATGACACCGCAGTTCGTCCTGCTGGGCTCAGGAGATCCTTCCGCCCAGCTTCCGCATAGCTGGAACCCCAGGCATGCGCCACAACACCGGCTAATTGTTTTATTTATCATAGAGACGAGGTCTCGCCAAGTTGCCCAGGCTGGTCTCAAACCTGTGGGCTCAGCCCATCCTCTCGCCTCCGCCTCCCAAAGTGCTGGGATGACGGGGATAAGCCTCTGCGCCGGCTTAAGTGTTCTCCTTGTGGATGATTCCAGGGAAAAAGGCCGAGCGGGCCGTGCAAGCTGTGCAACAAGGGACTGTCAAGGGGGGAGGCCTCAGCCAAGGGGCTGTGCTGACTCCAAACGGCTCCGTGACAGCCTAGATTTCTAGGACTCCCTCCTTTCAAGATCAATTGCTAGTCTCTCGTGACATACAACGGTTCAGTCAGTCCCATACTGCCATCCGGGGAACGGGATTCTGGAGAGACAGCGATTTCTCATGAGGTGAACGTCCGTGGGCCGGCGTGGCTGACGGAAAACGCAGCGTCACAGTGGCAGGGCATGCCCGGGCGACACCTTCTCCCGTGAAGGAGGCCATGACGTAGATCCCGCTGCCCCCCTGCCCCAGGCTAACAGTGAAGTCGCCATGGTGTTGGAAGTGCCGGCAGGAGAGACAGAGGACAGGCCCTCGGCAGCAGGTGGCGTCTGGGGAGGCCCACCCACCTCGCCATTGGCCGCCGGCCCCAAAGCGGTCGCCGTGCGGTGTCTGAGTGGATGAGGTCTTCGCTGTTTTATTTGTGTAGTTTCATGCTGTCTGTGTGCAGCCTTCCGGGCAGAGTTTGGCTTTAGTTCTAGCCTTTTCCAAAGGCCGTCTTGCCGGTCGAGGTCTTCGTTACAATCCCTTCCTGCTGTCCCGTGTTGCAGGCCGCTCAGGTGGCACGCATGTCGCGGTGTGTTTGATGCGGCTCCTGTGGTTGTTTGGACCGTGGATGGCTCACTGCTCCGAAACACAGCGCTGCTGGTCAGCGTTCCTGTGCACGTCTCCTGCGGCGCAGATATGCCCTCCTCGTATACCTGGGAATGGAATTCCAACCTGATGCTGGTGAACGTTCAGCCTCAGATGGGACCGTCACATGTTCCAAAGCAGCTGTCCCACTGTGTGTCTGCTGGCGCTGTGGTCAGAGCCTGCAGACCCACCCCCTTCCTCGGCCCTGGCCGCACGTTCCAGCAACACGGGGACTCTGAGACCCTTCCCCCAGGACGCTCATGGACCAGGGCATCGGAATTCCTGGGGGGAGGCAGAGGGAGTCTAGTGGTTAGGGCCAGAGCCCCTGCGTCCCCTTGTAGCCAGCACCAAAACTGCCCCCTTTCTCTGGTTTAAGGTGCCAGCTGCGAACTCCCAGTCCTCATGGCGTCGGCTGTTGGTTTTTTTTAATTTTTTTTTTTTATTGTAGAGATGAGGTCTTGCCAAGTTGCCCAGGTGGATCTCGAACTCGTGGGCTCAGGCAATCCACTCACCTCAGCCTCCCAAGGCACAGGATTACAGACTGAACCACGAGCCCGGCTGGCTGTTGGTTTTTAAGGCCAAGATTTCCATCCCCCTCCCCCACCCTAAGCATTAGAAAGCAAGCAATAAAGAAAGAGAAAGGCAGGCCTTTTGTCTTTCCAGATTTCTGAGTAAAAACAGGTCGTTCAGAAGCTCCACAGACTTTTCCCTTTCCTTTGAAACAGCCAGCCTCCTTTTCCGATTAAGTGTACAAGCCCATGGTGTTCAGTGTCCTCAGAGACGTGTGCAGCCATCCCTCCAGCCCCCTTTAGGACACTTCCGGCCTCTCCGAGAGGCGTGTCCCTCAGCCGTCACCCCCAGCACACGCCCTCCAGTCCTAAGCAACCACTCACCTACGCTCTGTCTCCGTGGATTTGCCTGTTCGCACATTGGCATCAATGGACTCATCGAGCACGTGGTCCCCTGTGGCCTCTTACATAACACGTCCCCGAGATCCATGCGTGTTGTGGCGTGGACCGTGGTCTTAGAATCCACACCTGCCTGTTGGTGGCCAAGTTGTAGGTGCCGTGTGGACAGACTGTTCTTTGTTTATTGCTCGCCAGCCCACGACTCTCCTCTGGTGGCCTCTGCTCTCCATGATCATAAATAATCCTGCTGTAAACATCCAAGCACGGCTGTTTGTGTGGACACGGTGCGTGTCTCGCGGGCCTGTCCATACAGCAGAGTCACTGTCGTGACGCAGGTCCGTCGAACTTTCTAAGAATAGTTGTCTCCTGAGTGGCTGAAACATCTGCGTTTCTGACTGTTCAGTTTCTCCACGTCTTCTCAGCACGCGCCATTTTCTTTGACTTTCTTAAGACTCTCTAGCCTTGATGGAGGCTCTACGTGCCTGAGGGCATGGCCGTGACCAGGGCTGCAGCCCTTACTGTGGGAGGTGGTGAAGGATCCATCTTTTTTCTTTTTTTGAGTCCACTTTGTCCACCAGGCTGGAGTGCGGTGGTGTGATCACGGCCACCGCAGCCTTCACCTCCTGGGCTGAGGCTTTCCTTCCGCCTCAGCCTCCCAAGCAGCTAGGACTGCATGTGCATGTCACCATGCTCAGCTACTTTTAAAATTTTTTTGGAGAGACAAGGTCTCACTATGTTGCCCAGGCTGGTCTTGAACTCCTAGGCTCAAGTGATCCTCCCACCTTGGCCTCCCAAAGTACTGGGATGATAGGCCGAGCCACTGCACCAAGCCAGAAGAAACAACTTAACATCTCAACATAGAACTCTGCCATTCTGGGAAAGGCCTCCCTATTTTATCAGCTTGTTGTGCAGTAAGCACTAAGTGCTGTGCTCGGTGCCTCAGGAAGCGGACACAGGAGCTCCAGAGACGCACCCCACAGTCTCCCAGACCCCATGTCCCAGTTGCCCCGCCCTGGCGGGTGGGGGGCTCACCCTTCTAGTCGGCAGGGGAGGGAGGGTGGAGTGCATTCATTCTTCTTTCCCCTTTACCAGAAAAAACCAAGGATGACTCCGCCAAAAAGGACAAGCCTTACAAGATCTTTTTCAAAGATCTCTTTCTTTTCAAAGAAAATGAAATGGCAGCCAAGAAAAAGGTAAGCTTTTATAAAAATCCCAGTCTGCGGCGTGTCAGCATCGTATCCTCTCTCGGTTGCTGGTATGAGCGTGGCTGGGCCAAGCAGCTCTGGGCAGCTCTGGGCACGCCCGGGGGCACAGCAGGAGGCCACCGAGCACAGGCAGGGGCCGGCGAGGGCCGCCACCGGGCGAGGGAGGCGGGCACGCTGCCGCAGTCCAGAGTGACAAGCAGGTGCACCCCCTCCGGGAGCCTGCACCCTCAGTTCTGAAGCCGGGATTGAGTGACACAGACAGCATGTCGTGCAGTGTCGGCCGTGAATGAAGTCGTGGGCATCTCTCAGCGATGGCATCATCTCGGTAACTCGCTGAGTAACTTGATGAGATACGGTTGTATGGGTGACATCCAGTAAGAGACGCATGCACGTCGCCAGGCTCGGTGGCTCAGCCTGCAATCCCGCGCCTTGGGAGGCCGAGGTGAGTGGATGGCCTGAGCCCGCGGGTTCGAGACCCGCCTGGGCAACTTGGCGAGACCTCATCTCTACAAGAAATCAAAAAATCAGCCAGGCGTGGTAGCGCGCGCCTGTAGTTCCAGCTACTCGGAAGGCTGAGGTGGCAGGATCGCCGGGCCCAGCAGGTCGAGGCTGCGGTGGCCGGGAGCGGCCACTGCGCTCCAGTCTGGGCGATGGAGTGAGACTCCGACGCAAAAATAAAAAATAGAAAGAGATGCAGGCATGCCACAGAAGCATGGAGAGAGAAGCGCTTGTCTTTGTGAGGCACGGGGAGGGGGGGTGGTGTGTGTGCGTGGTGTGTGCGTGCATGTGAGAAGACTTCGCCGAGGAGCTAACGGGGGCTGAGTCTTCGAGAGTAAGTCGCCATTTGCCAGAAGGCCCGGATGGCACAAGACCTGCGTGGGTGAGGGAGGGAAGACGGGGACGGCCACGTCCCTTCAGACGTCCCAGGTGCTGCGGGGTCCCAGCGTGGCTGGCCTGTACTCCTGGGCGCTCTCACTCCTTGCGTGGCCAGCCCCCGCTGCCTGTTCACGCTTCAGCAGGCCTCCTTGGCCTCCTCCCGGAGGGGAGGGGGACAACGGACGCTTTCCCCCACACAGGGGTCCACCCAGACGTGCTCAGCACCACTCCCGGGCGGGGCGGCGTTCCTGCGTGTGGTGTATGCTGTTGATGAACTGCCCCAAAATTAAACTGAGAAGGCGCTGATGAACGGGAAGCCTGGTCAAGAACGTCCGCCCACTGGGAAGCCTCTTCCCCTCAGGCTTTCGGTTCCCCAGACGCAGCTCTTGCAGTTTCCAACCGTCCCCGGCGTTTTGAGCAAGACAAAACGGGGGACGTCAAGCCGGCAGGGCCTCTCCAGCCTCAGGCCGTGACGCGCGTGCGTCCTCAGGGTTCGGGGGCTTGCGTTGTTCCCAGCCCCACGCGGGAAGGCCACGAAAGCCACACGCATCCCAGCCAGGGCGAGGACCCGGGCCGCCTGGTGAAGGTCCGCGGCCTTCTGCGGCCCCGGCATCTTCACACGCGCGAGCCTGTCGCGAGAAGGGCGCCTGGGCGCGCACACACCTTCCTTCTCGACTCTTCCCCTCGGGCAGGAGAAGCTCCTGAACCACAGCCTGAAGGTGCACCAGAAGTCCACGTTCTCGTCCCGCATGAAGAGCCGCTCGCACCTGAGCCAGCTGACCTTCTACCGCGACACGAGGGGCCGATCGCTGGGGCACCTGGGGCTGGACCCCGCCCTGATTCTCAGGATGACGGAGGGTGAGTCTGAGCCGCTGTCTGAGGACAGCGTTTCGGGGCCTCGCGATTCACGCCAGGCCGGGGGGCTCCCGGGGTGAGAAAAACAGAAAGTCAGCTGCCTCCTGCAGCCGGGGGGGGGGGGGCGCAGGAGGGGCCTTTGAAAGGGCCTGAGAGTTGAAGAAATCTTTTTGAGATCATCCTTTGCCAGACGACTGTCACTCACCTCACGGCACGGCTCCCGGCAAGAAAGGGATGCCACGACCACACGGCGCCGGCGCCGGCGAGCAGCACGCAAAGGCCACGCTCGGCCACGCCTGGCCCCCCTGGGTGTCGTGCTGTCGAAGCGAGCCATGGGGCGCCGGGCGGCCCCGGCCCCAGCGGAAGGGGACATGCTCGCCCGTTGCCACAGAAGCACAGCCTGCTTTCCACAGCCTTCAGAGGCAGCGCGCTGAAGTGCCAGGCGATGGCGAGGCTGCTGTCTGAAGGAGGCCCGTCTGGGGCCAGAAGTGCCGTGGCTGGCTGCTGTCGGCCGGGCCAAGGTGCGCCCTGGTGTGGGGTGCAGAGCTGTCTGATGTCACCCAGCTCGAAGTGGGCATGCTGGGAAGATGGAGGGGCAAGCTTCTCCCAAACAGATCTTTTCCCATTTTTTAACATTTTGAAAGAAAGAAAAAAGGACGGAAGGAAGAACATGTATCGAAGTCACTGCGGTCTCTTAAAAAGAAATTTCTCGGGCTCCCAAAGTCCATGCACCTTCCCAAATTATGGAAACAAAAATCCTTAAAGGAACAAGAAACCCCTCGGGGAAGGGATCTGGCTTCAGTCGGTAAGACAGGAAAGGGAAGCCAGGGCGACGCGCTGAGGAGGTAGGTGCATGCCTGCTGGCGTGACGGCACGAGAGGCAGCCGGCGGCCGCAGCAGGGGACAACGGGGACGCCGCAGGAGCGCCGGGGTCCGTCCGGGTCCAGCCCTATGGCCCCTGGCTCCCCTCCATAGAAAGTGAGCCCTGTGGGGGAGGGGAAGGGAGGTGGGACTAACGGTAGTCGATATCTGTCTGGGGACGGGGAGACACCCCTTATCAACAAGAGTGCCTGAACGAAGCCTATTTGTATACCTAACCCCAAACTGTACTCCACAATATCAAAATAAAAAATATTGATTAAACAAACAAACAAAAAAGAGTGAGCCCTGGGTCCCTGAGAGCAGTGGCAATGCCGTGATGTTTCCAGGGAGTCCCACCCACAGTGGCTGCTTTCGGAAGCCCTCGTCACGCCAGCAGATCTGAGGTCACCAGGAAAGCGTGGCTTTGCAGATGGGCTGACCCATATCGCTGCTGTTCAGCAGAGAGGCCACTGGCCTCTTAACAGTAAACGGCATGTCCGGGGGTGGTGGCTCATGGCCACATTTTTACTTAAATGCAATTGGCAGAAACTGACTAGCTGACACAGCCCAAGTTGCCTTGATAATGCTAAACAATTTTACTATTTCCTTTTTTTTTTGAGTTGGAGTCTCACTCCATCACTCAGGCTGGAGTGCAGTGGCACACTCACAGCCACTCCAGTGTCGACTTGCTGGGCTCAGGCGATCCTTCTGCCTCAGCCTTCCAAGTAGCCGGACCTACACGCTCAAGCTCTCTTGCCCAGCTAATTTTCTGATTGATTGTAGAGATGAGGGCTCGCCAAGTTGCCCAGGCGGGTCTCCAACCCGTGGGCTCAGGCAGTCCCTCCACCTCGGCCTCCCCAAGTGCTGGGGTGACAGGCATGCCCACAGAAAGGAGCAACACTAGCCTCTGCTAGCACACGCAGTCTCCTCACTTTGCAGATGAGGACACCGCGGCATGGAGAGGGTGAGAACATTCGCCTGCTCCCTTGCTAGGAAGAGGTACGTGTGCACACCACCCCAGGAGGACTGCAGCACAGGCTCACTGGTCAGGGGGGAAACGTCGTCTCATTTCTCTTTGTCCTTTTTGGCTTTTGTCTTTCTTTTTGCTGGACTCATAACAACTGGGCATATGTACGGGCGCAGCATGATCTTTTGGCCACTGTTGGGTCATGATTGGATCGGGGTCATTCCAGATCCTCCACCTGAAACACATGTCCATTCTGGTGGGGGAGCCCTCAAGGTCCGTCCTTCCAGTCGCCTGAAGACCACCAGGAGCTGCAGCCTCCCGCCGTGCCGCGAAGCCGGGCGCACCCTCCTCCCAGCCGGCCCCAGGGAGCCAGCCTCTCCCTCCTGTCCCTCCTCCCAGGACCGCCGTTTCTCCCCCTGCCTCCGCGAGATCAGCCTTCGTAGCTTCCACATATGAGCAGCTACTGCTTTTTTATTGAGCCTTTCTGTTGGGTGCCATATCAATGGGCTTCTCCTGAAGCAAATGTACGGAGCGGCCGCGCGAGTACAGATACCCAGCACGACGAGCCCTCGGAAGCAGCTCTGGGTGTTTCACTGCGAGATGTAAACCAAGGTGCCGACCTCTCCTCCTTGCTGCGAACTGGGTGATGGTCCCCAAACTGGTGGTCTGCGGGCCTCAGCCTCATGCTTGGACTGGCCACGCATGACGTGGGAGCACGTCGGTCCCGTGCGGTGCCGCCCCAGCTCGGCAGACGCCTCTCCTTGTCTGCGCTGCTGGATGTGCGATCTCGGACGGGAATGTCGACAGCTCTGAGCTGCAGGACTCACAGACTGGATGGGACAGCCGTCAGGACCTTCTTTGGGCTGTGGGTGGGGCCAAATGGCATACCAAAGACGTCTGATGAGGTTCCTGGAATGGGAATGGCAGATATTAACACTGTTAGGAAATTAGTTCTGAGGGGTTCAGGAAAAGTTTATTTGAAGGCATAGTGTTGTTTTTGTTTTTTTCCTCGAGACCAGGCACTAGGGGCACGATGATTTAATGATGTGGCCGGATCGTGAACTGAGCTTAAGTCTGTTCCAACTTTCTTTACAGGTTCAGACACAAAAAGGACCGTGCATGAATTTATTAATGACCAGAGAGACAGGTTCCTGCTCGAGGTAGTAAAAATGATGTCTTCCCCCCATCAGCTGAGTGGAAGGCTTCGGGTGGTGGGGGTGGCGAAAGCAAGTACTCACCGTCGTCTCATTTCCCCATCACGTGCCCACATCTGTTGGCCGAACACGTTGGCTCATTCATTTGAAAAGTATTTAATGAGTGTTTACTATGTGCCAGGCAGTACACAAAACCAAGACCGCACCCTCAGAGAACTTTGATTCCCATGTCTCCCACGCGGCTCCGTACTTCCAGGAGCTGCAGAAAAATGGTTCTAGGAAATGTCTGGCGCCCATGTCTCCCTCTTCCCCTGTTCCCTCCCCATGGCCGGGACAGCAAGAAGCCCAGTCAGCACCAGATTCTCCTGGTGCTTTGACTGAATGTGGTGGGAATCCAGACACCCCGGAAGCCAGAGAATTCCAGAATCCTTCCCAGTCCCTGTTCCCATGGGCACCAGAAGAGAGCACCAGGTCCTGTTGACGTCTTCATGACAATAACAGACGCTTCCATCCGGCCATCAGAAACCTCGTCGAGAAACCCAGCCTGTAACTGAAAGCAGGGTTGGGTTACTTCCTCCCTCCACGTGCATATTCACTTACCACAGATGAGGCCGACACCGGCTCTTAGCAGTGCTAAAATGGGTGCCTTGAATCTTACTCCTATTGCCAAGCCTCTCATGCGCTGAGGAGGATCGCAAGTCTCCATTTAACTTTGCGACGCTGAGGAGTCCATGAGAATGTGCCGCCTTTGCACAACCGCGTTCCACACGTTTTCAGGGACACTTCCATGTGCTGGCAGCCGCCATCAGCCCCAGGGCGCGCCGAGGAACCGGTGCCTTCAGAGGCTAGCTGGCATGCTCTGGGTGTGCGTGACGGAGTTGGGGCGTTGTCCCCCCGAGGCCCGTGTTGGGGGCGGGACCCCGTGGGGGCGTCTGGGTCCTGGGGGCGGGTCCCTCGTGGGGGGCTTGGCCGCAGCGACCTGTCTGGCTGGGCCTCCTCTCTGATCTCACTCCTCCCACTCTCTCTGATCCCAAACGACACAGACCCATGTGCCACAGCCCTGAATGTCGAAATCCTGAAACGTCAAAGTCCCAAAAGTTGAATTCCAAAAAAAAAATGTTTTTTAAGACTTTTATTTTAAAACTGTAAAGGGGACTTGTTTGAGACACATGTAAAAACCCAACAGAACACTTCAAAAGCCCCTTTATACAATAAAACAGGCAATAAGAACACATGTCTTTGCAAGCGTAAACACTCAGGTATTCTGACCAGAGACACATGGGTGTACACTTATGAGCAGACGAACAGCATTCATAAGGGAACAGGTCCGAAAGTGAAACAGACAAATGTGTGTCACTAGGGCTGGTGAGCGTATGCACCCAGGTTCCTAGCTGCAGTCGTGACACCGACTCTGTAAGTAGCACATTGACATTCACCTTCAGAAGCCTCAGTCGCACTTAATCCCAAGTCTGCCGTGATGTGAACACAGCATTATGTTCGGAGGTCCCGCTGAAATCCGTTTTTTTCTGCCGAACGACAACAACCAGGAGGCAGGTCTGCCTGGCATGACGCAGCTCTCCTGGGAGTGTGATTTTCGGGACTCTCGGGGATCTCAGACCTGGGGTTTGATCTTCCAGGGTTTCAGCTTCAGGAGTGGTGCTGAGGGCTGGGTCTTTCGGGTCTAGGATCCAAGCCCTTCCCTCGCTGGCTCCGCCCCAGCACCTCCGTGTGGGTCCTGGGTCGCCGCAAGGCCCGGGAGGCTCTTCCAGGAGGGACAAGCCCCGCAGACATCCTGGTGCTAGCCCCTCCTTTCGCCCGGTCTGCGCTTAGCTGCCCCTGTGTGGGGAAGACTCTCTGGTGGTTCTGTATGTAACCGCACCCCCGCCCCGCCCACTGGCTGACCCGCTTTCACGCACGCCCCTCCTCTCCTGGCATGGACGCTCCCACAAGCACAGGCCGTCCATCGCTTTACCCACACCCCTTAAGACCGTCCTGGCACACAGCAGGCACTCAATAAATACTGGGCAAAGAAAGCCATGAAGGAAATACTTTTGCTGTAAACTCACTGGGCCTAACTATTGGTCGTGAGTTCTTCAAGATTACCTGACTTCCTCGTTTTAAAGGCATTTGTATTCCACTGTCTGTGGCTCTGTGTACTTGTGTATTTGTCCTGCCTGGCATTAAAAGCCCGAGTGGGCGCTTACACTCTGATGTTGGGTTGCACGGGGGACCAGGGGGCCTCCTGCAGTGTGCAGGGAAACCACCCAGGGCTGGCTCCCTGGCACACACGCCGGGCAAGGCTGGGCCAAAACTGCCTCCTCCCCTGGCCCTCCTCATTGGAGGAGCAGCTGGGGGCTTTGGGGCTGGAGACGGCCCGGGTTCCCAGGCCCACAAGGGGCGAGGAGGTGGACCTGCTCTCGGAGGCACGGGCAGCTGGCTTCGATGTGTGGGCACAGCCACTTTGGGGCAGCAGCAAACCATTCTCACCAGGCATGGTGGCCCGTCCCTGTCATTCCAGCCCTTTGGGAGGCTGAGGCGAGAGCACTGCCTGGGCCCAGGGGTTGTAGACCGGCCTGGGCAACTTGGCGAGACCTCGTCTCTACCATAAACCAAAAACTTTGCTGGGCATGGTGGCATGTGCCTGCAGTCCCGGCTGCTCGGGAGGCTGAGGTGCAGGGATCACCTGAGCTCCAGGTCGAGGCTGCAGTGGTCCTGATGGTCATGACCCAGAAAAAGAGAAAACAGTAAACCTCTCCACCAAAGTAAGAGACAGAATCCCTGTTTCCCTCCTAACCGCTCCGCCAAATAAAATTCCCTTCGGAGCTAGAGGCGGTCACCCCAAGACCCAGGCAAGTCGTGCAAGTCGCAAGACACTGCCCCCTCGCGGCGGGGCTGTCGCGACTGGCCAGAAGCGAGGGTGACGCTCTGCACCTCCGTCTTCCGTGTCCCTAGTATTCTCTGTCTACCAAGAGAAACACAATTAAGAGGTTCGAAAAGCACATCGTGAGCAAGGAGCTGCAGCTCGCGAAAGCCGAGAAGAAGCTGCAGGACGACGCCCTGGCCTTCGAGGAGTTCCTGCGGGAAAACGACCAGAGATCTGTGGACGCCCTCAAGATGTGGGTGCCTTTGCCCCGGCCAGCGCCCGGCCCCTCTGCTTCTCCGAGCTGGACCCCGAGCCGGCCCGGCTAACAACCTCCGCTGTGTTTCAGCGCGGCACAGGAAACCATCAACAAACTGCAGATGACGGCGGAGCTGAAGAAGGCCAGCGTGGAGGCGCAGGCCATGAAAAGGTGAGCGTCCCCTCCGCCCCGCCCCCTGAGACCGCCCCGGCCCGCTCACCTACCTGTGGCCCGGCCTGTCCCCCGGCACTCTGGGGGCCGGTGGTGCCAACTTGTGGGTGCTGGACCGAGGGACGCGATTGGGTCTGCGGGCGTCCTGACTGTAGCCAGCACTTGGCGGGTCCCGGGGAAGGGTCAGTTTCCTTTCTTCCCTTCACACACGTGCCCTCCTCTTTGGCTACCCCGCGCTTCTGTCCCTGACTAAAACTGAACACAGTGCTCCCTCCAGAAACAACCGGGCCAAGGAACGACCACCAGTCTGCGCTGCGTGTGAGCATCCTTGGGAGTGTTTTAGTCAGGCAACCTTCCCGCCGACCTTTCTCCTCGTTTCACATTTTATGGACGCCCATAGTCTGTGGCCACATTTGTACTTTTTAATAAGTAGTATTCAGCTGCAGAATCAAGAGCATGAATCGTGCACAATGTCGTTTGAATGAACCGCTTTCACACAGACTAACCTGATCCTGTGTTTGCTTCTTTTGAGTAGCGAAATAGCAAAAACAGAATATCTCCTTAAGGAGTACATGAAATACGGTTTTTTCCTGCTGAAGTTGTCCCCAAAACACTGGCAAACGCAGCAGACACTAAAAGGAGCAAAGGCATCGAAAAGGAAAACAGATCCCGACCTTCCAAAAACGCCCTCAAGTAAGTCACGTCCTCTTAACTTCAGTTAAGCAGCTATCCCTATCCAGAAAGTAGTTTCACCTCAACGTCTGCTTGTTCTTCACTTAAATAGTCAGAATTGTTACAGCGGGCTGGGAACACGTCTCCTCATGGTCTCTGATGCCGTAGATCATTCGCTTGGAAATGCGGGCTCATTCAGAGCTCAAGCGTCTCTGTCACGTCGAGGCCGCCTCTGTTCTGCGGAGTGAGGCCAGGATGCTTCCCCTCACAGCAGAAGGCGAGGGGACCCAGCGCGTGCAGAGACCACGTGGCAACAGGGGAGGTGGGGTTTGGGGGGGCAGGCTCTTTTTAGCAACCGGCTCTCGTGGGAACTAACAGAGCAGGAGTTGGAGGCTGTGGGGACGGTACTAGGCCTTGGCGAGACCCCACGGCCAGGCCCGCCTCCAGCCCCGGGACCACATTTCAGTGTGAGGCTTGGAGGCTCAATCATCCCCCTCTGACATAAAGCAGTCAAATGTATGCGTGGGAAAAGAGAAGACCTGTTACTTGCAAACGACACCACGGCATCCTGAGACACCCCTCGGGTTCCCAGAAACCTGAGAAACGACTGGATCGTATTAAAACATTCTGCAAACCAAACAGACACAAAGTCAAGCATACTTTATTAACCTGCCATACTAACCTAAATAAGCCACCTTCGTTCCTTAGAAAACATACACGGAAATGAAATCCAAGAAAACAGTAACCCTAATGTGTACGGCCAGGAAGTCTGATACATCGAAAAATAGGTCACATTTTCAGAGAGAAACATTGACTTGTAGAGTCGTCACTTTTTCTAAATTTAAAGTATAAGTTTACAGGAATTGTAAATAAAATGCAACCAAAACATGCCAGGGAGGGGACACTGGGTGGAGGAACATTGCGTGCGGATCCCGGGTTTATCTGGGAAGACGTACAAGTGCTTCGGCATTAGGAAGGTCCCCGCGGGGTCGGCCCTCCTTTAAAGGGTTAAATAACGTATGGCCAGGGCATCTCACGGCTGAGGGCTCAGCTCAGTGGGCCAGGGGTAAATCCCATCACCCACCTACGTACCGGACTTTACTAAGTCGCGGGAGTGGGCTCACAGGTCAAAGGGGAAGACCCGCACTTGCGACGCCATCAGGGTCACAGGGACCAGGCTCACCTCCTGCTGGAAACGTCTGGAAAGCCGGATGTGCTCACGGGAGGGTCAGGCGCAGACCCCAGACATCAGGCGGCCAAGCAGAGGCATCCCCAGGGGAGGGGAGGCCAATGGGCAAGCCCCGACCCTGCCTGAGTTTACCACCCGGAGAGAGTCTCCAGAACGCAGCTCTGGGAGTTGCACCCCGGTGGGGCCCAGCAGGAAGCCGGTGTCCCCACTCCAGGGAGGCCAAGCACAAGTCAGGGGTCTGTTTCCCAGAGAGCTGGTTGTTAGCCCTTTAGCACACACCACCGACAGCTGCCCTCCCCTGCTCCCCACGCCTCTCGCCAGGCCCCAGGCCGGGATGTTTGGTTGGGTGTGCACCACGTTGAGCACAGGGGTGATGTTCGGCGACAGCTCACGCAGTGGTGCTGCACGAGAGAGGAGACACAGGGAGAGAGCCCGAGAAGGGGCCGGGCATGGCAGCTCCTGCCTGTCATCCCAGCACTGCGGGAGGCTGAGGCAGGAGGATCGCTTGAGGCCAGGAGTTGGAGGCCAGCCTGGGCAACACAGTGAGACCCCGTCTCTATTTTTCAAAAAAAGAAAAACAGGACCTGCTTGGGAGCTCGCTACCTGTTAGCCTGGGGAGTGGGTAGCTAGCTTTGGGCTCTGAGATGCTGTGGCAGACCCTGGCCACGCGCGTCACACGCGGCTGGTATGTGGCGTCTCCGTCTCGAGCGTCCGTCCCTGGAGGTGTGAGGGTTGCCCCACCTTCTCCCCGAGACGGCGCGCGTTCTCGGAAGGGGCTTCTCCCACCCTTCTCCTTCCCCCCCTGTGTTTCCCACTTCTAGAATCCTCATTGCAGTCAAGCAAAAAGGAGCGCATCCCCGAGGAGTCCGGGAGGACGTCGGTCCTGGAAGAGCGGTCTCAGGGGAGAGACAGCCAAGGTAGGCGTGGGGATCGGGAGCCTCACTCCCAGCAGGCCACGTCGCGGCGGGGCGGAGGCCCCCAGCTGCCTGGAGACTGGAGGCAGCGCCGCCTCCCCGGTCCTGGAGCCAGGGGGTCGGGCTCGCCCTGAAACGTTACCAGAGAGCTCAGAGACTTGTGCGAGTGGACAGAGAGGCGGAGGGTCGGGGATGAGCCCGTGCTTGCTGGGCCCCGCATGGCCCGGCTCAGGCCCGCCCTCTCGGTGGACAGACCCGGGGCCCCGGCAGGCGGCCGGCTGCGGCCAGGAGACGTAGCTCTCGGGCAAGCTGTGGCGGCTCTGAGCCGTCCGCCTGCACTCCGAGAACCCCTCAACCCTCCACTCCTGGGGGACGGCCCCTCCCGCCTCTGGCCAGCAGAACCACAGCACAGAGACCCGGCCCGCCTGGCTGCACCCCGGGCCCCAGTGTCAGGTGCTGCCCGACTTGGGGCCAACACTCAAAACTCAGCAGCTGTCGTGAAAACAAGCTGTAGGTCTGTCTTCTCTTGAAAACTCAAGATCTGGCTGAGTGCAGCGGCCTGTGCCTATCATCCCAGCACTTTGGGAGGCCGAGGCAGGAGGATCACTTGAGGCCAGGAGTCAGAGGCTGCAGAGAGCTGTGATCACACCACTGCACTCCAGCCTGGGTGACAGAGTGAGACTCTATTTCTAAATAAGGAAAAAATAAGTATACCTATGTATGTATAATTGGGCAAAAATAGAACCCTGACATATATTCCGCAACTGACATCCCTGATTTACGGCCTTCAATAATTGTATCCTGATTCTGACAGCACCCCTCCACCCTGAGCCAGCGCACCTCTGACTGGATACTGATGCTTGGAACACAATTTCAGTTCCAATGGAAAAAAGTGGCTCCATTTTTTATAGGACTGTCATTCTAATCGTAAAGTAAATTTTCAAAAAAAGAAGTACTAGATTCGGCCCAGGGGCTCACGCCTGCAATCCCAACACTTTGGGAGGCCGAGGCCGGAGGACTGCTTGAGCTCAGGAGCCGAAGGCTGCAGTGAGCTATGCCGGCACCACTGCCCTCCCGCCTGGGCCACAGACAGCATGACCCTGTCTCCAAATTTGGAGGGAAAAATGAAATAATAGACATGTCTGTGCAGGAAAACGAATACCTCGCAGTGAGAAGGACTCATTGCTAACCACAAGTTTTATTTCTGTTCCCTCCACTGTCACCAACGCACGGACTTCACGCGGACATCTGACCAGGAACGCCGCGCAAGAGAACTACTTTTGCCCTGGAGAAAAAGACGTCCTCCACACCCAGGTAGGTACCTCCTTGATGGACTCCCTGGGAAGCCGATGGGTTTGGCCAGTAACTGCTTCAGCCATCTGAGCACGCCTGGGTCCTCCCCGGCCTCGGTGCTCCCGGACAGGTAGAGGCCAGCCGGGACCTCCTCCTCTCTGCCCTGCCATCAGCCCCTGGACACAGCAAGGGACAAGAGCATGGTCCGCCTGCCCAGATGTGCCCTGCGCACACCCGATGCCGTGGGTGTGGCTCGCTGATGGGAGAAGGGGGGGCCTCGGGCTGCAAGGCTGCCAGGGTCCCCAGCTTGAGCCATGCGACTCCACGGCCGGGTGCAGCCCAGTGCGGTGCCATCTGTCCCACCAGGCCTCAGCCTCTGGGATCCACCGCACTCCGGTGGACTGAGCTGCTCGGCCAGCCCGAGCGCACCATGTCACCCCGTTCACACACTGCGGGGACGTGAGAGAGCTCACTTACTTTTGGTTTCTTTAACGTTGACTCCTTGATGCGTGCTCTTCAAAAGTCGAGTGTTCTCAGCCCGGCCTCCCCGAAAATTGGTTGCTGCCTGGGGTGGGCACACCAGCCTGGAGGGGGCTACCGGGCCAGCATCCCAGCAGCACAGTGGCCACTGAGAGAAACTGACATCTGGCCCCGAATCCTAGGGGTCCTAGTGACATGCCACTCCTGTGGCATTTAGCTGTCACTATTTGCTTTACATTAAATGTTATTTTGGAAGCATGGTAGACTCACATGCAGCTGTAAGAAATAATATAGGCCGGGCATGGTGGCTCATGCTTGTAATCCCAGCACTTTGGGAGGCCAAGGTGGGAGGATCGCTTGAGCCCAGGAGTTCAAGACCAGCCTGGGCAACATAGCAAGACCTTTTGTCTCTACAAAAAATTTGTTTTAATGACAATACAGAATGATCTCGTGTGCTCTCTACCCAGCTTCCCACAGTGGTGATGCCTTGCACAACTGTAGGATTATCCCATGACCGGGGCACTGACACTGGGACAGTCACCCCTTATAAACACACCCACTCCTTCCTCCGCCTCTCCTGAGCCCCTGGCAACCACCAGTCTGTCCCCCATGTCTGTGGACACAGCCTGTGATCTACTGGGGCTGGGACTTTTTGGCTTCGTTTTGTTTGGAGTTGGGTCTCACTCTCTGCTGCCCAGGCTGGAGCGCAGCGGCATGCTCCGCCACTGCAGCCTCGACCGGCAGGCCTTCCGCCTCAGCCTTCCAAGTAGCCAGAACCACAGGCACACGCCACCATGTCCAGCTAATTTTTTTATTTCCTGTAGAGACGAGGTCTCGCCCAGCGTCCTCACTGCTCTGTACCCTGCTGGGACAGGCCCGGGCAGAGCTTGCGGGGCTTTCAGTCGGCGCTTTCCTCGCGGCTCCTGGCGCTGAGCCTCTTCTCGTGGCCTGCCTGCATCTGTGTCCCCAGCGAAGCATCTGTGTCTTTTGCTCATTTCTTGCCTTGGCTTCTTGGCTCTTGGACTTTGAGAATTCCTTATCAATCAGAAGCCAGTCCTTCGGGCCATGTGGTCTGCAAATACGTCCTCCGAGTCTGCCGGCCTCCCCTCCTCCTAACAGGGCCTTCGCGGGGCGGAAGTCTGAGAAAGTGCACCCGCTGACTCTTTTATGGGTCTCGCTTTTGATGTCAATTCTAAAACTCTTTGCCCAGTCTTAGGCCCAAAGATTTGTTTTGCAACTGTTTCTGAAAAGGCTTCCAGTCTCCCATGTAGGTTTGTGACCTGTCTTCCGTCCTGAGTTCATTTCGTGCGAGCCGTGAGGGTCAGGCTGCGGTGTTCTGTTGGGGCTCGTGGCCATGGATGGGCCGTGCTGGAAGGGACTGTTGCACCGTTGGGCTTCCACCCCTTCGGCGAAGCTTGCTACGGCTGTGTAGGCTGTCCTGTGCCCTTACTCCGCAGACGCACCCCAAGCAGCATGGCCCCCGGCGTGGTCTCACAGTCCCATCTTCCCTCCACCTTCGGGGAACCCGCTGGTGTCTGCAGTCGCGGTCCTCTGAGAGGCGAGACAGGCTTTGAGAACCGTGTCACCGTCCGGTTCCGAGGCAGCTTAGACATGAAAGTGCCTCTGTGGGCAGAAAAGGACTAGAATCTGACAGTGCTTGTCCTTTTTTCCTTTACAGCCAGGACGAGAGTGTCTATTCCGAAGACAGCCTGGAATTCTTTCTCGATGACAAAATGGACTTTGACCTGGTAATCAGATTCTGTTTCTTAAGTATCGTGTTTGGTGAAAAGTATGGATGCTCGTTTCTCCCTTTGAAATTAAAATTTCAGGCCGGGCTCGGTGGCTCAGCCTGTAATCCCAGCACTTTGGGAGGCCGAGGTGAGTGGATGGCCTGAGCCCACGGGTTCGAGGCCCGCCTGGGCAACTTGGCGAGGCCTTGTCTCTACAATAAATCAAAAATTAGCCGGGTGTGGTAGCGCGCGCCTGTAGTTCCAGCTACTTGTAAGGCTGAGGCGGAAGGATCGCCGGAGCCCAGCAGGTCGAGGCTGCGGTGGCCGGCAGCAGCCACTGCACTCCAGTCTGAGTGACAGAGTGAGACTCCAACTCAAAAATAAAAAAAAGAAATTAAAATTTCGTGTTCAAAATGTTCCAAACCCTCCAGAAGGAAATGTGATTTAGACACTGCTCTCCACGGGTTGTGTAGTCCAACCTTGTGGTCAGACGTTTTTTGAAAAACGTTGCTGGGTGTGGTGGCTCACGCCTGTCATCCCAGCACTTTGGGAGGTGGAGGTGAGAGGATTGCCTGAGTCCAGGATTCAAGACCAGCCTGGCAACTTGATGAGACCCCGTTTCTATGATAAATCGAAAGCTGAGCCGGACGTGGCGGTGTGCGCCTGTGGTTCCCGTTACTTGGAAGCCTGAGGCATAAGGACGGCCTAAGCCCAGCAGGTCGGGGCTGCAGGGGCCGTGAGTGTGCCACTGCACTCCAGCCTGGGCGACAGAGTGAGACTGGCTCAAAAAAATATAAATTAAATGTCTGTGAGGAGGGTCATCATCGTGGAGACACGGCTGGTCCTCGGTCTTGAAATGGGCCCTTTCCAGTTGCTTATCGTCTGGGGGCTTGCGGTGCGCCGGCGGCCTGAGCGGGGAGACGAACCGGCCTTTGACCCAACGGCCTCTGCGGCCGTGAGACTGACCGAGCCCGCCCTGGGCCGGCAGGCCGCAGACACGCCAGAGGAGGGAAACGCCCTCGGGACTGACACCGCCCAGCGGGCCCAAGCCCGCCAACCCAGTGCCGCCAGTGCGCGCACAGTGGTGCCGACGACACGCACGCTGCTGGCAGTGAACGCCCCGAGCGTCTTCATCCTGCAAAGCTGAGGCTCCACGCTCACTGGGCGCCTCTTTCCCGCCCGCCCCTGGCAACCATCCTTCTGCTTTCCGCCGCCCTAAGCCGAGGACTTTCGACGCCCGGCAGAGGCGGAACCGCACGGGGGCTGTCTTTCTCGTGAGCATCCCGTCCCAGGCCCGTCCACGCCGAGTGTCCTCTGTCAGGACTCCCTTCCTCGTTAAGGCTGAAAACACTCGACCGGACGACTAGCCACATCTCCCGGTCCCCCTCCGTCCGTGGACACCGAGGTGGCCGCCGTGCGCGGCTGTTGGGAACACCTGGGTCACTTTTCAGAACATGGTTTGAGGTCACACGTGCTTGCTTGTAGCGCTGGAAAGTAGGCGCCAGTCGAAAGTGGGGTGTGAGGACCTCGGCCCGGCCCCCTCCCGCCCTGCGTCCTGCCTCCTCCCTCCTGGCGCGCGCACGCAGCCTCCCCCCTCACGCTGCCCCTCCTTTGCCGGCTCTCCTCTTCCCGCCCCCACCCCGCACCGAGAGCGGCTCTCCGGAGAGCCGGCCCCTGCGCCAGCCTCGCCCGGGGGCCCCTGCGCCTCTGGCCGAGGGGAGCGCGCTCGAGGCCTGACCCAGCTGTGTCCCGCCCGCCAGGAGCCGGTGCTGTACTTCACGGAGCCAGAGGAGCTGCTGCGGGTCCTCGCGGAGCTGGAGGAGCAGAACCTGACCTTGGTGCAGTACTCCCAGGACGTCGACGAAAACCTCGAGGACGTCAACCGGCGAGAAAGGGCGATCCAGGACAAAATGTGAGTCCCGCCAGGCCAGGCCGGCGCCGTGTGCCCCGGGGGCTTCCGGCCGGGGACCCTCCCCCGGGCCTCTCTGGGTCTGGCTGGGGTCCCATAATCGCGAGGCAGACGTTCCATTTGCCCGGAGCGGGCTGCCCGCGGCTGTCCACACGTCGTCCCTACTTCCGTCCACTGGTCAAAGCCTGTCCCAGCTGGTGCAAATCAAAGAGCGTGTCGAAGATGAAGGCGTGAAAGCCGCTCCGTGGTTTGCGTCTGGTGTGGCTTCCCCGGTCACCCGGCGGGCTGGCGTGCCCTTTGCCAGACCGCACTGCGGGCAGCAGGGCAGGAACGCATCTTCCCGGCTGTGACTTGCAGCAGGCCGCTGGACCGCCAGATGTGGCGTTGCCCCCAGTGCGCGTGTCCGCAGGTCAGGGCTGCCACCGACGGGAGGCCAGGCTGGCCTGGGGATGCTTGCCTCTCCCTCCTCCTCACAGATTTTATGCGGTTTCGATTTTTTTTTTTTTTTGAGTTGGAGTCTCACCCAGACTGGCGTGCCGTGGCCGCCCCCGGCCACTGCAGCCTCGACCTGCCGGGCTCCAGCGATCCTTCCGCCTCCGCCTTCCGAGTAGCCGGAACTACAGGCGCGCACTACCACGCCCGGCTGATTTTTGATTTATTGTCGAGATGAGGTCTCGCTGCCCAGGCGGGTCTCGAACCCGCGGGCTCAGGCAATCCACTCACCTCAGCCTCCCAAGGAGTGGGATTACAGGCTGAGCCACCGAGCCCGGCTTGTGGTTTCAATTTTGAGAAAGGGATTTGAATGTAGCAGACAGAGCTTTGTATCAACTCATTATAAAAACATGCCGAACCTTCTCCAGACAGTTCTCTGGGCCAGAAGTGGCAAACTTTTTTAAACACGAGGCCCAGCTACATGTCACTTCAGAACAGATTCGTCTGTTTTGAGGATAAGAAGCCTCGAGATCGGTACCTTGGGCGCCCATGCCCCTCTGAGACTTTGGATCCCGGTCCATTTCCCAGCCCTCCGTGGCCCACGCCCCACAACACAATTTCCCGGGCCGGGGTGGGACGGGCACCAGGAAGGGGTGGTCTGGGCCAGAAGCTCTCTCCAGGGGTCCTCCTCAGACTCCCCAGGCGAGGCAGGCGGCCGCCACTCTCCCCGCAGCTCCCCGGGTGTCCTGATGACGAGCCGGGTTGAGGACCCCGACAGGCATCCCACAGCACGCGAGGGGCACCGCAACAGCAGGGCGGGAAGACCCGGGCCTTGGGGGCACGGGAACAGCTGCGTCTGCGTGTTGGCTTTTCTCCTTTCTATTCCCACGCGTTGACATTTCCCAGCGAAAAGTCACGGTCGCCAGCACAGACCGAGCGTGGCTGGCCAGATACGTGACTCGGGGGACAGGGTGGGGGGCCGCGGGAGCCGGGGCCACAGGCATCCCACTAACCCGTCCCGCCGCCCCCTCCCTCCCGTATGGCAGAAGCAGCGACATCGAGTTCCTTCTGGAGTACAAGCGGATGCTGCAGGCCAACTGCGCGCGGGAGGAGGAGAAGGCGGCCGAGCTGGAGCTGCGGTCCCGGCTGTTCAGCTTCGGGGCGTTCAACTCAGACGCGCAGGTGCCTGGCGGCCCGGGGTCCCCTCCTCCAGCCCCTGGGAGGAGTGCTGCCGTCCCTGGGCGCCGGGTGTTTCTTTTGGGGTGGCTGAGACGGAGCCGGAGCCCCCCGAGGAGGGCAGACCCGGCCCGGAACACGGTTTCCCCTGCAAGCGCGTCTCTTCATGGGCACGCATACTCGGGGAGTGCGGCCATTTTGGTGGGGACTCAAGGAGTGGTTGCGAGCAGAGTCCCCCCAACTAGCAGGGACTCAATGCAGCAGGCGTGGGCCCAAGGGAGCGTGTGGCCGGCCCCGCCTCTTGGGCCCACAGGACGTAGACGGGCTCATCCTCTGGGCACCTGTGGTGCGCACGCCTTTACTGACGGGTCTGTCTCTCCCGGCTGACACAGACCCCTCAAGGGCAGGGCTGGTCTCACCCTTCCCAGCTCAGTGTGGTGTCCTATGAAGTTGGTGCTCAATAAACGTTTGTGGAATGAACATTAGGCCAGTTTTTAGGCCCACAACAAGCGCCACCCAACGCTGATGCGCATGTGAAAACCTCAGATGTCATAAAAATGCCAGGCGAATGTGCAGGGCTCATGTCATAGTTATGGCCGCGAACTTGGTTTTCAGAGGCAAAATGGGGGGCGCTTTCTCAGGAGTAGATCCCCCGCCCCAAGTGGGCAGGGTCACAGTGGCACGAGCTGTCTGTGCACGTCACACTCACACTTCCTGGGCTGTCACGCCCTGAGTGGGCAGGGGTTGGCGTGCGTTGCCAGAGCTGCAGGTGTGATGCCAGTCGTCCCTCTGTTCAGAACTAGGTTGGTTTTGTCTTTTCTCAAACCTCTTTTGGTCTTATGGTGGCAACGTAACATAAAACATACCCTCTAACCACCTTAAGTGTGCGCGGCGGAGGCATCGTGGACATTCGCGATGTCCGATGACTCTCACCACTATCTGCTTCCAGCATTTTCTCGTCTTTCCAACATAAAAATCCAACCTTTCAGCCACTCCCAAATGCTTGGTTCGGGGGTGTCAACCACACTCACTGTTGTGCAACCATCTCCAGAACTCTCCGGAACCCGCTAGAACTCCCCAGAACGCTCCAGAACTCTTGGCGCCTTGCAGAACGGAAACTCTGCCCCCGTCAAGCTGTAGCTGCCCACCCCCACCCCGGCACACACCGACTTGTTCTGTCCCTGTGAGTGCGCCTCCTCCTCCCGTGTCCATCCTGGGTGACAGGCTTGTGTCGCTCAGCACGGTGTCTGCCAGTTCATGCGTGTCGTCGCGTGGATCAGAGTTTGCATCCCTTTCCCAGCCGAGTAACAGCCCATCGGATGCACACCATGTTTGGTTTGCCCACTCACCCGCTGACGCGCACACGGGTCCTTTCCACACCTCCACCCTCTGTTAGGTCACTCGGAAGCTGAGGGACCCACGAACCATCAGACAAGCCTGATGCCTCCCCCTCACCCCCAGCCCACCCTTCATCCAAGCTAAGGGCAACTTGTAAAAAGTGGCATTTTTTGTTTGTTTGTTTGTTTTTGTTTTTTTTGAGTTGGAGTCTCACTCTGTCGCCCAGACTGGAGTGCAGTGGCCGCTCCCGGCCACCGCAGCCTCGACCTGCTGGGTTCCAGTGATCCTTCTGCCTCAGCCTTCCGGATAGCCGGAATTACAGGCACGCGCTACCACACCCGGCTAATTTTTTGATTTATTGTAGAGATGAGGTCTCACTGCCCAGGCGGGTCTCGAACCCACGGGCTCAGGCAATCCACTCACCTCAGCCTCCCAAAGGCACGGGAATACAGGCTGAGCCACCGAACCCGGCTAAAAAGTGGCATTTTTAATACTCTTAACGAGGCAGTCAGATTCCTAGGAGTGACACAGAAGGCAGGCTTGGTCTGGAGAGCGCTTTTTAAAAGGCCATTTGGGAAATGCAGCCGCAGGTACAAATTTGGCGCCCGTGGACTGTGTCCCCCGGGGAGACAGGCGGTCACCTGACGCGCGTCCTGAGGCAGGAAGGCGGCTGGGGAGCGAGGGCCAGAGAGCTGGCGGGACAGCGCTCTGGGGAGCCGGCTTCTCCGCCCTCCGCGCGTCTGCTCCTGAGCAGCACCGCGTCCCTCTTCCTGGGTTCGCGCTCAGCCTCGCCCAAGTCTGGCAGACGCACCTGCTGCTGGGTCTGGATGTCATCACAGCGGCTTTGGGCCACAGCTGTGAAACGAGCATTTGATTCTTTCAAGACACGCACACCCTGTGCTTAATCCCCCCAAAACGGATTTCTTGAGCCGACAGTTTACTTTTAAGATAAAAATTTAAACTGACAGCCACGGGCACCTCTTGGGCGTTTCCTCAAAGCAAATGGCCCCATGTCCCCCTGGTTCAGAGAACGGCCGTGATCAGCCTCACCCCCTCCTGTCCACCCTCCTGTCCCTCCCAGTCCCTCCGTCCCTCAGAGGAGACGGGGTCCTCTTTGCTCACCTCGAGGGAGCGTTCCTGCGCTGGAACCTCGTGGAAACACGCCTGGCTCCTTCCCTGACGTGGGGTCTGTGAGACACACGTGGGGTTTTACGCAGGAGCTGGGAGCTGTGTCCACAGGGCATGATGTGCAGCACGGGAGCGTCCCTGGCTTGGGTCAAGGACGCGCTCCTCGCGGCTCCCTTGCTGCTTCACACAGGAGCGGGCCGGGTGCGTGAGATGTGTCCCATCGGCATCCTTGAGCGGGAAGTGACCCCAAGGGAGGCCCCTCCCTGGTTCGGACCCGACTCCCCCGGGAGTCCTGTGGTCCCGCCCTCCCCGCGCCCTCCCCAGTTCTGACCCAACGATCCCCTGGACACGCTGTGGCCGCCCCTCCCTCTCCAGGTCTGACCTGAGGACTCCTCCCTGGATGTGCCATGGCCCTGTCCCTTCCCGGCCACTGTTGGAGCTGGCCCAAGTTCTGGGTCTCGCATCACCCGCTGAGCTGCCCGGGCTGGGCCTGCCCTCTGGTGGCCGCTCCCAGGCGGGCTCCGTCGTCCCTGCCGCGGCCCCCTGGCGCTCTGTGGGGCCAGGCTGGCAGTCCCCTTCTCATGCCTGGGTCCCGGTGACCCTCCTCCCCGCTCCTAGCTCTTGCTCTTACCGCGTCATCCTAAGAAAATGCCTCCTCCTCTTTCTTGTCTCATTTGATGAGGGAACTTGGGAAAAAGAAAGGAGCAGGCCCCCTCCGACGCCCGCCCAGCCCGGCGCCGTCCAGGTGCTCCTGGGGTCCCAGGAACGCCCAGCACGGCCGCCGTCCTCAGGGCGAAGCTGCTGCCCCCAGACCAGGGCTGCCGGCTTCCACTCTCCTTCGTCCTGCTGGCTGTGGGGCTCCCGCGCAGCAGTGCTGCTTTCTCGGGCGCAAGGTTTCCGCCCCCAGGGGCTGCTGCCACTCTTTCCCTTTGATGCTTTTCTGTAAGTCTCCAAGGTTTCTGGGCAGCATGTTGCGATCCACGTAGGACTCACAGCAGGTGTGACTCTGGGAGGGAACGGGGCTTCGTGGCCAGCAGGGCTGTCGCCGTGTTCTATTGGTTTGTGTCTCTCCAAACTCTCTCCAAGGATCGTGTTCTTAAAATGAATAGGAACAGTAATCAGCATTCTTCAGAGAGGAGATCAGGGCTGCACAGGACCGTCAGAGCTTGCTGACGTGGCAGGGGACGGCCCTTGGGAACCCACTCGGGCACCAGATCGGCTGTGGCGAAGTGGCTGAGAGGGGCCGCGGGTCCCAGAGCGGCGTCCCGGCTGATGGGGCCGCGTCTGCGGCGGCACACCCCTGCCCCAGCTTCACGTGACTCTCATCGCCTTGAGCAGAAGCAGGCGATGGGGCAGGA
The DNA here is from genome assembly GCA_027257055.1 of Cephalopachus bancanus. Classification (NCBI taxonomy): domain Eukaryota; kingdom Metazoa; phylum Chordata; class Mammalia; order Primates; family Tarsiidae; genus Cephalopachus; species Cephalopachus bancanus. Next base: position 5,688,482 of record JAPVLO010000090.1, read on the forward strand.
GCCCGCCTGGAGAACCCGGAACCTGGCCCAGCAGCTGACTCAGCTGCTCTTAACCACGAACACCGGGCTCAGAGGAGGCTGAAGGTCCCGGAACATGTCACCCACCAGCTCAGGAGTCCCCTCCAAGCCTCAAAACGGCGCTGCGCTGAGGTACCAGGACCACAGGGTGTGGCCCACGCCTTGACGGAGACCAGCGCGCCGCAGTGGCTTGCAGTGGAGGGGGTGCAGTGAGGTCCCCACAGGGCTTTGGGAGGCTGGCCTGGGCGTCCGGGCGCTCCGGCCTTTTTATCTGCACTAGGTCACGTATTCAGCAAACACTGACTAAGTGCACAGTTGGGTGCAAGGCACTTACTGACGTGGAGACGGATGCACAGTGGCTCCTGCCCTCTAGGGGCTCATGGTCTAGGAGAGACAAGGCGTGTGTGCGCAGCGCCCCAGGCAGGATGGTGCCAGACTCTCGGACGGTCTGGATGGCGGTCCCTGGTCTGGGTCACGGGAGAGCAAGCCATGCGAAACAGGGGTGGGGGCTCGCAGGGAGTGCTGACAGGAACAGCCTCCAGGCGGCGGAGGTCAAGGTGTCTAGTGGCCTCGACTGAATGCTCAGGGACTCGGGCAAACAACATCACTCGGGCAGAAACGTTTCACCCTGTCATCATTACTTTTGGGACCTGGCCCGGTGCTACTGTAGTAGCCATCTGGCTCTATACCCTGATCAGTTACATGGCGCCGCCGCGCTTCCTCACTGGCCGGTCCCTCCAAAGCTTGTCCTTGAGGCAAGGACTTCCCGGAGCTCGTGGCGGGTGCTTCGTGCCTGAGCAAGCGGGTGTTTCCACCCGCGCACACGACGTGACGTTGTCTCCCATTACAGGAGAAGCTGATCGACTCGCTGAGCAAGAAGATCAACCAGGTGTACAGGGTCTGCATTGGCGACGCCGAGGTGGGCAACCTCAACCCGGTGCAGAAGCTGGTCAAGGTGGAGTCGCGCCTCGTGGAGCTGAGCGACCTCATCGAGTCCGTGCCCAGGGAGAATGTGGAGGCCATTGAGCGCCTGAAGCACAAGGAGCGGCGGCAACGGTGGGTCGAGGCGCGGGCCTGGCGTGGGGGAGGGGTGCTGTCAGGCTGGCCCGCACACGGCAGCGGGGCGGCGGGGTTGCACAGGCACCATAGGCCGGCGAGGTGATGCAGGTGCCACAGGCCGGCGGGGCTCTCACGGGTGACACAGGACAGCAGCGTTCTCACAGGTGACATGGGGCTGGCGGGGCTCTCACGGCAACATGGGTTTCCTCCGTCCCCAAGATGACCTCGGACCTCTGATGCCAGCAGACCAGCATCCTTTTCAGTAGCAAATGCAGCCTCACGCGAGTGTGATGGCCACTTACTTCCCGCAGGGCGACCCGAGTGTAATTCCAGTTACTCCCATTCTTATTAGAAAGAGAATTTTAGTTGATCTTCTCCAGGGTTTGAAGGCACCTAGCATAGCACCTGATTTTGCAACTAAAACTGGCCATGGGGGCTCCCGCCTGCGGTCCCAGTCCTCTGGGAGGCCCGGGCAGGAGAAGCGCTTGAGCCCAGGAGTTCGAGACCAGCCTGGGCAACACAGCACCCCCAAAGAAAACTGAGCCAGGCATGGTGGTGCCACTACTCAAGAGCGGAGGGGGAGGCTCCCTTGAGCCCAGGAGGTCGAGGCTGCCATTGAGCTGCCACGATGGCAACACTGCACTCCCGCCTGGCTGACAGAGCAAGACCCTGAAACGCCCTTCCCCGGCCAAAAGCAAGAGCTGCTACGTCTTGCTCCCTTTAGGGCTGTGGTGGGGGCAAGTGAAGTGAGGCCATCTGTGCGGCCCACCTAGTCCCAGGCCTGGGGACAGGCACTAGGGGCTGACTGCTGCTCTAGGGACCTGGCTAACTAAATCTCAAGGGAAAGGCTCTACACCAGCCACAGAAGCAGCATCGACTGGGCACTTTTTAACTTGAGGCCTCTTGATCCGAAAAGATTATGGCTTGCTGAGCCATCCACTTGCAATCTGCATGCTCTTCTGCATGTACGTGACACTTCGGTGAGAGTTGATTCAAGCCACAATCACACAAACCACCTGGAAAGCGATGAACCGTGATCAGTGACGAAAAGGTGGTCTCACTCTAGACTAGGATCTGGGCAGATTTCATTTCTTCCCAAGTGGCAAAATGGAATTCCTTGTTTCAGCACGGTACTTGTTTTGAGACGGGCTGTGGGTCCATGGAGTCTGGAAGGGCTGACACTAGCCGCTCGCCTTGCAACCGCAGCCTGGGGGAGCTTCCTTGCCTTCTGCGGGTTCTGGTTCTGGGAGCATCTCTCCCCTCTCGTGACAGGTTGCGTGATGAGAAAATGAAAGAGAAACAGAAACACCAGGAGGAGAGGCTGAAGGCAGCTCTGGAGAGAGCCGTGGCCCAGCCCAAGAAAAAGGTAAGTGTGCGCCGCGGCTCAGCCTGCCATGCCAACACGGAGCTTCCCCGCCTCTGGTTGCTGCTTCTAGAAGAATCCAAGTTCCTGAGTTCACAGGTCTGTCAGAGCACTTGTTAGTAGAAGAAGCCCCTTCCCTCTCTTCTCTCTTTAGCCCCGGACCCATTAAAACCCAAGAATCTTTAGTGGCTTTCTGAACCAGGTTACCCAAGCAGACAGTTCACGGTTCAAAAGACAAAAGAGCACTCAGCAGGGCCAGCCTCTGCCGGTCCTCCTCCTGGAGGCAGGCACTGTTGAGGTCCACCTGCCCTTTTTCTGGCAAATGATAGCTAGGAGCCTGGCGTCTCCCACTCAGGGTTGGAGAGTGGACCCAGAGAGCGGCATGTAACTGCAAGAGACTGCTCAGCCCTGTGCCGTAAGCACGGCAGGATCGACAGTTGGTGCTAACACGACTTGCCGTCACTTCTGGCTGAGCGGCAGATTCCAGACAGAAGCCAAGGTTCCACGTGTGGCCGAGATGGAGGGCACGTGGGGGGGGGCTTTGTCTCTTCCTCCTCTGGGAAGGGGTCCGAACGTGTTCTAGAGAGGCAATTTCATGGCGATCCTCAAAGGCAACATGAGCGCCGCTGTTAGCACAGTGTGAGGATGCTTGCCTGGAGGCAAGACTTAGAGAAAGCCCTGAAGGGTGCTGTTCCTACGTACCACGCTCAAACATCATGACCGGGGAATATCGTTTGAAGAAGCACCTTATCTTAAGGCCAGGCCTGGTGGCTCACGCTTATAATCCCAGCACTTTGGGAGGTCGATGCAGGGTAGCTTGAGCCTAGGAGTTCAAGACCAGCCTGGGTAACACAGTGAGAACTTGTCTCTACAAAAAACAAAAAATAAAAACCAAGCCAGGAGTGGTGGTGTACCTGTCGTCCCAGCTACTTGGGAGGCTGAGGCAGGAAGACTGTCTGAACCCAGGAGGTTGAAGCTGCAGTGAGCCGTGATTGCACCACTGCACTCCAGCATGGGCAACAGAATGAAACCTTGACTCAAAAAAAAAAAAAAAAGGACATCTTGGCTGGGCATGGTGGCTTAAGGCTGTAATCCCAGCACTTTGAGAGGCCGAGGTGAGAGGACTGCCTGAGCCCGTGGGTTCGAGACCAGTCTGGGCAACATAGTGAGCCCTCATCTCTACAATAAATCATGTACCTACAGTTCCAGCTACTTGGAAGACTGAGGTGGAAGGATCGCCAGAGTCCAGCAGGTCGATGCTGGGGTGCCTGTGAGCATGTCACTGCACTCCAGCCTGGGCGACAGAGACTCCACCGGCGGGGAGACACATTCTAACTATGATATTTGCGTAGTTCAATTTCAAAGCAGTTCTTCCTGAGACTCTCCTCTGTTCCCTTCCTGCGGGACTGACACCGGCACCCTTACATGTGCGTGGAGTCTGTGAACCCAGTGAGCTCAAGTGGCCATTTTGTAACGTACCCACCTTTCCTTCCAGGCCATGAGTCTTGGGGTCCTCTCTACCCCCCAACACCTGGAACACAGTAGATACTCAACTGGCGTTTACTGAATTAACAGACTACGCACATGAAAGCTAAATCTAGGGAAAACACTTACCTGACAGATCCATACACAAGCTCCGCCAGGAGCTGACTCAGCCAGGACCCTTCACCCTTGGCAAGGCTGCCAAAGACCCTTGACAGATTGTGGTATCAGGAGCAGCTGGCGACTGGCCCCCAGGGAACTCCTGTGGCGATGATGGAGTAGAGAGCCATTGCCACCTGGGCCTCTCAGGCCAGAGAGGTCAAGTGCCCTGTACATAGGTGAGCCTCCTGGGATACGTCCTGCCTTACGCTCACGGCACCCTCTGGAGAACAGTGGCGCCCCATCCAGCCTTACATCCCACAGAATCACGGCCACTCCCTCATGCACCCCATTGACACAGCCAGCCATGAGAGCAAAACAGAAAAGGGGGTGAGAATCCCAAGACCAGGAGAGGGTAGTGACATGCTTGAGTACATTCGCCCCAGAGATGAGCAGGTGTGACCTGGGTGTCCTGAGCCTCTCCTGGCAGGACATCGCAAGAGCTGATGGCAGCTGGTGCTTAAGACAGCACGCGGTCTTCCAAGGCCTGTGCATCACAAGACTTCGGAACGCCATTGGCAGGGGCCCACCAGAAGCGGCCTCTTCTCAGCACGCTGACGGGCCACAGCCCACCCCGAGAAGTGCAGCCGTGGACCCCAACAGGTGCTTCCCGGCCAACCCCACCTGAAGCACACACGACTCGGTGGTTTTTCCATCTCCAAGTCCCCCAACGCCCAGCCGCACTCAATTTGCAGCTCAGCTCTGCCTGACACATCAGGCATCCGCCAGGGTCTCCCTGCTAAGTGACAAGGCCACATTGTGCTCCTCGTTACCGCTTGCGACTCTTGTAAATAACAAGTCGGTATCTCGCATACTTCAGTAGGAAACGCTTACACTCAAGAACACTAAGCATTTTGCCTTTCTGCTTTTGTTTCAGATGGGAAGACGACTTGTCTACCGTTCTAAACCCCCATCCGGGAACAGACACAGGCTGCTTCTAGTCAGTGACACAAGAACAAAAACACTAGAGGAAGAGTATTTCTTCACTTGAAGAGCCGGAAGACACTGTAATGCCAGAACGCTCTCGGCAGACTCAAGTTCTGGCTTTCACTGCCGGCAGTGTTCGGCCCCACATCCGGCCTGATCCACTGGAGGAAGCCAAGCCCTTACTCTGAGGGCCGTAGGGTTAGGAATTAGTTATTTCCTTTCGTTGAAGCCTTTTAGTATTCCTAAGTAGTACTCCACATAGCTAGCAATCTTTATCTACATTAAGCTGCCCCACTTGGGACACACCCAGAGACAGGTTACTGATGAAGCCGTCTGGTAAATGACCGTTCAAGTGTCGTCATGGAGGTTCTGGCATAAGGTCTTACTACACTTTCCCAGCCAGGCTGTGGGAGGCTCCGGGCACAGTGCTGCCACTGACAGAGACACCCTCTACTGACACAACGCCCGGAAACAGCTGGAGAATCTTGAGGCGTTTCAAAGGAAAACCACTACATTAAGGTCTCCGAATGCAGCTATGAGACTGATGTTTATTTCGTATTACGTTCGCTCAGAAAATGTTATTCTACGTGAACAAACCGTACATACGTCCTCAGCCTTAAATGTCAGTCCACAATTTCTGTTGTGTCCTATCTCCACGGTCATTTTAGTTTTCAGATGTCTCAGTTTTAGCTACAATATGTGCAATTAGCTTGATATATAATTATCGTTTCCTGACTACCAAGTAAAACAGTGTATATATATATAAAGGAAATGTTTCATTTCATACATGTTAAAAGTGGCTCAAAAGTAACTAAAAGAAACAGTAACTTGTAAAAGGTCTCAGTTAGTACATAACTACAAGAAAAGGTCTGAAAATGCACCTCTGCAAAGACGTTTAAAGCATATAAACAATTATCCCTTATAGGAAAGAAGCAGGATATCAGGCTTACAGACACAAACCAACCTAAGTGAAGCCCAGTGGCGTCTAAGCATGAGTTCTGTGAACAATCTTCCAACTGCTTCAACGTGTGCACTTTGCACGTAAATACCTGCATTCGAAGAGTTCACAAGTCAAGGTGAAAAACAAACAGATCTTTATTGTCTAGAAATATATATAAAAAACCACACAAAAGCTGCTATTCCCTCATTTCCCCATCTTCTTCCTCTTCTTCAACACCTCTGATATAAAGGACGTTGTTACACCTGCAAATAGAAACACAGTCATGTTGTTCCAACCAGAAGCTATGTGTGAAGTGAATTACGATGCTCAGTTATGAAAATACCAAGCAATAACGTTAGAAGATACTACTCTCTTTCGAAAAGAGCTTTACAGACTTGTTCAAAAGCACATGGCACTTCTTTTTCACCATGCGACTGTTATGACATCTTTATGATTTTCCAAAGGGATTACTCGAATTTGGAGGTTTAAAAACAAGTATAATGAAAATCTTTCACAGCAGCCAGACCCAAGAAACATCCAAAAAACTAAGGTCACAGCCAAGGGCAGAAAACTTAGTATCCACACCAGAAGAATCTTAAGGATGCTCAGGTCTGAAACATTTAAATCTTATCTCAGACAAGTCTAACAGTAGCTGTAAGGTAGGATGTTGAGTTAATGGTGATTTTTTTTTTTTGTAGAAGTAATTCCAAGACCCTCACTCACACCACGGCTGTTATTACCTTATTAAAACTTCACCCAGGTGTCCAGACAGCGCCCCGTCTATGTATTCTTCTGTGTTTGCAAGCTTCAATACAAATAAATATATTAGTACAATCAGAGGAAGAAAACAGTAGCAACACACCAAAGGCTGGCTAGATGTCTTATTGCCTGAGACCTTTCTAGACCAACAACTCAGCTGTATCCACAACTAATCATCAGAAGATCAAACAGCTTTCTGCTACTACTGCTGTACATTTTGGTTTCACATCAACATTCAACATGTTAGTAAAACTAACATTCAAGGATGCAGAACTAATATATAATAAAGCTAAAGCTTGTTTCAATGTAAGTTTCAATGTTTCTTTCTACGAGGTCTCAGACCTGTGTGGAGGGAGGCAGTCTCCACTTTACAAGTAAGTCGTGACAAAAAGTTTTCTGGAAATTCAGTTCTAATAAACACCAAGTTTCCTCAGGCTGAAAGCATTACAAACCATGCTGAGTCATCCAAACGGGCGTCCAAGAGCTGGGGCTAAAACGCCACATATCTGTATACCAGTCAGAAACCAAAGCCAAGAAGAGTAAGCGCTTGTATCGAAAATGTGTGTTCTAAGAAACCGGAAAGTTCTTAGAGGAGGTAAGACAGTTAAGAGTGACCTCTACAGCAACCTCGGGGACCTTTCCTTCTGCATGTAGGCAATAGACCTTACTTGCCATTTTTAAACATCACAACAGTGCCACTGGGGACTCACAAAAGGAAGGAAGAGGAGAGAGGGAAGAGGGGTCTTCCTTCCCAACTACGTGTGTGGAGAGGAGAAAGCAAGCTAAGGCTGACCCAGGATGAGACAGAAGGTTTTTCACACCTGCTGAGGAACAGATCATGTCCCGAATCCAGTCCTCACCATTACTTAAGGGCACTGACTGGCAGCCTAACCTTATCACTCCTCCCTTAACTCAATCTGTTCTGGACTCTTGGCATGTGCCTTGAACATGCTGCCGGGCACGCTTCTGCCACAGGGCCTTCGTACCTGCTGTTCCCTCACGCTGGGATGCTCTTCCCCCAAGAGGCCAATAGCAAATACCTAACACCACACACACTGCCACTCATTCCCTCTCTTTCTCTTCACAGCACCACACCGGACATATCTTGTTACCATCTCTCACTAACACATCAACTCTTGAGGGAAGGAACTTTGTTTTGCTCACTGCTATATTCACAGTGCCAGGCACTATGGACACTCAATAAATATCTGCTAAGTGAACAAACTCAGAGATACTCTACCAGGCTGAGGCAGAAGAACTGCCTGAGCCCAGCAGGTAGAGACCACAGTGGCTGTGAGTGTGCCACTGCACTACAGCCTGAGTGACACAGTGAGTCTTCAAAAAAAACTGTTCTTTTAAAGTGTATAAGTACCTAACAATAACTACCTAATAACTAACAATAATTACCTAACAATAACTCCTGTTAGTACTCTGCTTGCAAGTATGGCATCCTTAGGTTCATGGTTGGATTGACTACCCGTCCAGGTTACCTTTAAAAACCTGGTTAGAAACTACCACCACTAAACAACCAAAAGAAAAAACCAAAAAAAAAACCCACAAAAAACCAAAAAACCAAACAACTCAAAACGTTCACAAGACATGAACAGGCGTTTCTCCAAAGAAGAGAAGCAAATGGTTAAAAAAAAAAAAACATGAAAAAGTGCTCAATACCGTCATTTGGAAAATGCAAATCAAAACCACTTCACAGTCATTAGGAGACGGCAAATGTTAAAAAAAGAGAAACACACGCACACACAGAAAAGGAGTCAGTATTGGCGAGGATATGGAGAAAGTGGAACCCTTGTACACTGCTGAGGAGGGTGTAAAACCGTGCAGCTGCTGTGGAGAACAGGGTGGCAGCTCCTCAAAAGCTAGGCCCAGAATGACCCTATGCCCCAGCAACGCCACCTCTGGGTGTACCTCCAAAAGAGCAGAAAGCAGGTGCTTGGACAGGTAGGTGTTTGTGCACCCACGCTCACAGCAGCACTAATCGCTGCGGTTCTAAGAGGGAAGCAACCAGGGTCCACCCCGGGGGCTACATGGATTAGAATGAGGTACAGTCACACAACAGGGCATTACTCTGTCACAAGGGGGTGGCATTTCTGACAGCTGCTACACCACGGACGAACCCTGAAGGCATTACACTGAGTGAAAACAAGCCAGGCACAATCCACGCAACCAGCACCAGGAAGAGTCAAACTCCTTAGCAGGTAGTAGAACAGCGGTTACAGGGGCTGGGGGAGGGCAAAGAATTTCACTTTGGGAGAATGGAAAGGCTGTGGAAGGGGTACCGGTGAAGGCTGCACAACAACGTAAAAGGACCGCGTGCCACTGGACTACACGTTTGGAAACAGCCGCACATTTGCAACGTATATTTTGTCACAACAAAACTTGATGGTGAGACTAAAACCTTGATCATTTACAGAAAGCAGTTTAACAGACACGCCGTCAGTCCAACTCCTTTGGCTGACCTGTCTCCCCCCGAAGGAATGCGCTCACTGAAGTACCGGAGTGTCGTGCCTTCAGAATTCGTTAAAAGACAAGAATTTCCCTTAAGAATTTCCTTCAGAGCTAAATGCTGGGCAAGCTTTGCCATCTCCAGCCAACTGATGTGTTTCCCTTATGGCTTTATGAATCAAAGGTCAGCTCTGCTCACTTTAACCACGAGGAGTGAACCCGCGGCTGAATTCTGGTTCAAGCCCAGTCTCGGGCTAGGGCCTCCCAGTTAGACAGTGTCCTCCCAGGCCCTGACTTTCCTTCCCCGTTCTGCTTTATGCTGGTCAACTGACTGGTCACCGAAGCTCTGGGGAACACAGCGAGACGAAAGCAGGGCGGCTGACAGCCCCCACAGCCAGGTCCCGGCCACCGCTCACCTGCATGTTCATGTAGCCGTCCACCGACACCAGGTAGCCCTTGTACTCCATGCCCCACTTGAGCTTCACCATCACTGGCTTCCCCGTGAGGCCATTGAGGAAAGGTTTCGGGTTGAGGGGTAAACTCTGCGTCAAGAACAGAAACGGAGGGACTCCAGTGACTATTTCTCCCTCTGCCACCCACTCGCCGCTAACCGATTCACCTGGTGATACCTGACCGACGAAAGCAAACCCTTGACGCCGCATCACTTCACCACTATCACTCTGCCTGGCTAAGAGCATCAGGGAAACTTAAATACCCAGTTAGCCAGTTTCATTTGAACCCATCAAAACGAAACATTCGTCATTAACTTTAGATGCAGGGATGCCTACGTCACCCACCGTCCCCAGCTCTAAAGAGCCAAGGTAAAAGGGCGGAACAAAAGGAAGGACAGCCCGGGGGTCTTGGAAGGCGGGGTGGGGAGCCGGCCAAACTACTAGGCAGGGAAACAGGAAAGGCGGCCCGGAGCCAGGGACACCTTGGCTTTATAGACGAGAGCCTCCTACTTCCGGGCGAGGAAAGGCCACTCCCGGCGAGGCTGGCCCCCCGTGGAAAGGTGGCGACCCTGGGCACACCGGGACGAGTCAGTGCCGTCAGCAGAAGCCCCACCTGGGAGGCCGAGGAAGCCGGGCAGGTCCCGGGGAGGCCGGCACAGGACCGCGGGCAGGACGGCCTCACCCGGACCGTCCCCAGCCTCGCTCTCCCTTCAAGCAGCCCCGGAGCGTGTCTCCTCCGCACACCCGTCGCAGCCCGGCGAGCTCCAACTTGCTTCGCCTCTGCTCGCCCGCGCCAGAGAAGAACCCAGACAGGGGCTCCCCGGGCCCTCCCAGCCGGGCGCACCCCGAGGGCCCGAGGGCCCGGCGGGCCTCCGGCCGCCCCCTGCGCTCGTGGCAGCCCGGCCCGCCCGCGCCCGCCCCCCGGCGCGCGGCCGTCCCCGCCTCCAGGCGCCCTCCACCTCGGCCTCGCCTCCCCGCCCCGTCTCCCTCGAGGCGGCGCGCGAGCTGCCCGGGTCCCGGCGGCCCCTTCCGGGACGCTCGGGGCCGTCCGCACCTCCGCGCTCGTCCCGCCGCCCGGGCCTGCCGCGAGCGGGGGCCCGCGAGGCGGCGGCGGCGGGGAGCCCCGGCCCCCGCCCCGAGCTCCCCTGCCGCCCCTCCCGCTCTCGGGGCCGGGGCCGCGTCTCGGGGCCCCCGGGGGGCCGCGCTCGCGCCTCGCGGTCCCGGCGAGCCCCGGGCCCCCGGCCCACGCGACCCGCACCCGCCGGCAGGAGGCGGGCCCGGGCCTCAGCCCGTTCCGGCCACGCGGGCGGCGGGGCGGCGCGGACCCTCGCGCGAGGAATGGACGCGGGGAGCGACGCCGGGCCGCGCGGCCCCGCCCTCCCGCCGCCGGGCCCCCGGCCCTCACCATCGTCGCCGCGGGCCACGCCGCAGGCCGCTCGCCCCGACCGCGCCGCCGCCCGTCCCTCGCGACCGCAGCAGGCCCGCGGGGCCGAGCCTCCGGGCGGGCAGAGAAATGGCCGCCGCGCGCCGCGTGACCTTTCACCCCGCCGCGGCCCGCCGGGCCCGGGATTGGGCGCAAAGAGCCGCGCGCTGATTGGAGGAGAGGGCGCGGCGTCTCCCGGCAACCCGCGCGCGTGGCGTGCGCACGCGCCTGCGCGGACGCGCGGGCCGCGTGGGAGCCCTGGCGGCGGCGGCGCGGCCGCGGCCTCCCGTCCTTGGCCTGCGGGCTCTGCGCGCCCTGGCCGGGCGCCCGTCCGGGACGCCCGGCCCCGCGGTCCTGCCCGCGGCTTCCCGTCTTCCCCGACGGCGTGGACGCCGGGCGCTTGCCGTCGTGTCCGCCCGGAGTCGGGTCCCGAGAGCGGCGCGCGGTGCCGGCGGGGCCTGGCCGCCCGCGGCCGTCCTGCAGCCCCGCGAGTGAGCACGGCCGCGCGGGGGTGTCCGCGTCCCCGCGCGTCCGAGGCCGCCGGGCCGGTCCGGGGGAGATCTGGAGGCCGCGGGCGGCAGGCGGCTCTCCGCCGCGCCCCGCCGACGGGCCCGGGAGGCCCGCCCGCCTGGCGGGCTGGACGTGCAGCGCCGGCGCAGGACCGCGCAGACCCGGAGTCCCCCGGCACACGGACTGGTGGCCCGGAAGAGCCCGCGCCCGGTTCGGCGGTCGCGGTGGTCGTCGAGGAGGCTCTTGCGCCCGTAAGGGCGGGGGGATGGCTGTCAGAGCTCGGGACCCGGCGCCACCCGCCGCCCTCGGCTCTCGGCCACGGTCGCCTCAAGCGCGGTTGTCGCGCGTGTACGGCTTCTCCTCCGCTCAAGCTCGCGCCCTGTCTCTGGAGGCACCCTCGCTGTCCTTGCGGTTGCCTTTTTCTTTCTGAGAGGTTTTCTTTTCAGCTGCACTTTGGATTCGCCCCGAAATTCCTTTCTGTGGCGAGGTCAGAGGTCCCGCAGAGCCACACACCGCGCTCCACGCGGCGTCCTGTGCACCAGCTTCCTCCCGCAGTCCGCCCGCGTCACCCCTTTCCGAAGGCAGTGAAGGAGCAGGGCTGGGCCGCCCGAGGCAGTCGGCAAGAGGCAGGCGCACAGGTTGTTTCAGCAAGGCCAGGCAGAGTCTGGAGCGCGGCGCCACAGCCTCCCAGTCCCCACTGCTGCCCATGCCTTCTGCGTGGCCTGTCCGGCCTCTCGCGTGTGTGTGTGTGTGTGGTTGCGGGCAGGGCGAGAGAAGCGCTTCGCAACGCAGGCATCGGTCCTTCCCAGGTCACGGTGTTGGCCAGGCTCCCCTCGTCTTCCCGTGACCCCAGTGCTAGTGTGACCTGCCGCTGTCCGGCATCTGAAATGCTCTGTGGGGTGTTGGCGATATGCACACTGGGCAGTGCTGCCTTTTTGTGGCGCTGAGGAAGTGGCTTTGGAATGAGGGAGGAACAGCCTGCTGTGTGTTGAGGTCGGACTTTGGAGACTGCCTGAGCTCTGAGCCTCCACCTGTCAGGAGGAAGAGGGGCTGGGCCTGTCTGAGCCCTTGTGGCTCTCAAAACAGGGCCCACCTAGGGTTGCTGCAAAATGCAGGGTTCTTGTAAACGCAGTTAGACCTGCGTTTGGCCAGGCAAGGGCTCAGCAGGCGTTCACTCTCATTTTAACATTGTCGGGGAAGTGCTGGGGACCACTTACACAGCAGTGAGTTTTAGTGCAGCTGTCACCCAACAGTTGTTGGAACTGTTTACCCCAGGGTTCGGTAGGTTTTTCTGAGCGTGTCCATCATTTAGTGAAGCCCTAGACTTGGTACAGGTTTTGAGTTCTGTGAAGGAGAATCTCAAGGCCCCTGAAGTCCCCAGCCAGACCCCACGAGAAGGCAGAAGGCCCCAGTGCTGGCCTCAGACTTTTCGAGACGAGTCTCCTCCCACAGTCAGGGACATGCCAGTTGTAGCTTCAGGCCAGCAGTCTCAGACCAGCTCCTGAAACCAAAGTCAGTTCCACTCCGTACGCAGGTGGTGGCGGCAATGATGAGATCGGTCACGCCTCCGCCTTCCAGGACCCCTCTCCCTGCGTGCCCCCCCAGGCCTTCAAGGAAGCGCGAACGCTAAGCCTCCCTCCCGGAGGACTGCTTCAGAGAAAGACAGTAACCTCGACTGGTGGACCGCGGGCCACTGTCGCCTCTCCCTGCAGTTTCTGCTGTGTCGGGCTCTTGCCCGGCTGTGGAAATCTTACCAGAGGGACTCGTTGAGGGTCACAGCCCGGCTTGGGGATGAGGAAGCAGTGCTGGCAGGTGACAGGCCCAGGGCTTCTCAGCTGGGCTGCAGCCCCAAACTCTGCTTTCTCCGCTCCCTGAAGCTGCTCTCCAGAAGTGCGGGATGTGCTTTAGAAGGCTGGCTTGTGCCTGCAGCTGTTTCCTCAGCGCAGGGAAACAAAATATGCAGAAATCTAGGGAACGGTAGCTTTTTCTCATCTTAAATACCTTATCACAATTGAGTGGACAAAAAATTTAAGTGAGCATAAGTCGTGAGCATTTCTGTAATTATAAATGTATGGAGTAACTTTTGGAAAATACAGAATGTTCTAAAAATAAACCCCAAATCACTCGTAATTCCACTAAATAGCAGCTATTAACATTTTTAGTGTGCTATTTATTGTAAGACATGCAATATTTTTAATATCTACGTGTAGTCTTATAATTTGTTCACTTTATATTGAGCAGATTCTCATGTAATTCTTCTAAACTGTGACTCACCATTATTCTCTGTGGTTACGTATGTGATAATGTGGTAATCATCTATTGTTTTCATTTTTCCTCATTATAAACGATGTGCATTGAACATACTTGTGCATGGATCCTTGAGTGTACCTCTGATGCTTTCCCATAAAGTCTTAGAAATACAATTCCCGGGTTACAAGGCATTATTATTTTAAAGTCATTTAATAGATATCCATATATATATATGGATATATATATTTTTTATTTTTCACCTGTTGGCTTGTGGCTCAACAGAATAATTGGTTTAAACCTGGGAGAAATAGCAGGGTTTATATTTTTGAAGAAACTTCATATTGTAGTTAAGAGCCAAGACTGTCTGAGCTCAAACCCTGATTCTTCCACGTGCAAGTTACCTCTACCTCAGTTTCCTTATCAATAAAGAGGATGATAATGATAGTACCCCTGTCTTTTGAAAATGTATTATTGTGTGTGTGTGCGAAGGGGCCTCACTATGTTGTCCAGGCTAGACTCGAACTCCTGGCCTCAAGTGAGTCTCCTGCCTCAACCCTCTGAGCAGCTGGCACTGCTGTTGCAGACCACTGAGCCGGGCTCAGTACCCCACTTCTTTTTTTTTTTTTTTTTTTGAGTCGGAGTCTCACTCTGTCGCCCAGACTGGAGTGCAGTGGCCGCTCCCGGTCACCACAGCCTCGACCTGCTGGGCTCCGACGATCCTTCCGCCTATCCTTCCGCCTCAGCCTTCCCAGTAGCCGGAATTACAGGTGCGCACTACCACGCCCAGCTGATTTTTGATTTATTGTAGAGATGGGGTCTCGCCAGGTTGCCCAGGCGGGTCTCGAACCCGCGGGCTCAGGCCATCCACTCACCTCAGCCTCCAAGGCGCGGGATAGTACCCCACTTCTAAGGCTGCTGCTAGGATCATCCGCTGGTGCCACGCCGTTTCCGAGGCTTGGCTCTCCAGCGAGCGAGCCAGCCAGTGTGCCTGCACACCGCGAACGTGGGGCCGCGTGTTTGCCGCCTGCTTGCAGTGTCCCCGGCCCTCGGCTCTGGGGCCCCGGCCGTGGGGCCCACCGTGTGCCCAGCAGCCTCCCGGCCCGTCGCCTTGCCCACCCGGCTGGGCAGCTGGAACGCCGACACGCCGCCCGCGCTTCAGCTGGCTGCTCCGCCTGCCTGGGGCACGGTTTCGCTCCTACCCGCTGAGCCTCGGGGTCTGCGCCCGGCACCGGCGGAGGCAGCGGACGCCCGTCTTGCTCCCTGAAGTCGGGGCTCTTCCTGCCTCCCCCACGGGGCTGACCGGGAGTGAGACGCGTCCAGTGAGATGACACAGGCGAAGCACTCGGCACACGCTCCGGCTAGCAGCTGTCGCTCAAGCGTGGCTTGCCCCCACGCTTGTCATCGCTGACGTCTATGCGCCTCCCGCAGCCTCGGCCCAAGGGCTGTGAAGCCAGCGTGAAACAGCGCCTCGCTTGTCTGTGGGAGACCCACCCCTGGGGACCAAACGCTGCTCCGCCGGGTAACTTGGGGTTTAAGAGCAGCTCTAGACCTGGAGTTGTCTGGGTCATCAGCCCCCACAGAGGCAGCGGAGGGACTCCCAGTCGAGGCTCAGGACCCCGGCACGGAGACGTCTGAGCTGATGTGTGTGAGACGGGCCGTAGACATGGGGTGGCATGAGAAAGGCAGCATGGGAGGAAGCAGAAGGCGTTGAAAATGTTGTGGTATGTTTAGGAGCACACGTAAAGGGGGTGCCCCCCAAAGCTGGAATTGCCTTTTGGAGGGCAGGCCTCCCCCGCTGGGTGAGGGTTCTAGGAAACCCTTGGCTTCAGTGTACCCGCTAGCGTTGCGGTGAGGGGCTGCATTTGGCTTCAGTGAATTGGGTTTTTGGAGATTCTCTCAGCAAATCTGCCCATGTCGTGATGGGTGACTCACGAGCACACCTGTCACACCCACCTGTCACATCCGTTCAGCAGTTTCTGAAGGAAAACGGCCCCACCCGTGCCCCACCCTCCTTCTTCTCCCGATCGCATCCTGAGTGACTTTTTTTGTTTTCCTGGATGAAAAAAGCCCTCAAAGGGAAACGTTTTGCCGACATACAAGAGGCAAAACTAAAAGAGCAGAAGCGTTAACAGGCATCAAAATGGACAAATTCAAAAGCCACACTGAGTCATGGAAAAAGCATCTCAGCAGGCGTGTTGTAGCCAACGGAGAGTACTCGGAAGGTGACTGAAGCTTCGACATGTGTGAATGAATATGCAATTTTTAATAAATTCCAGGATTTCGGGGTCCGTGTACGGCGCCGCCAGCGGGGTGTCTCGTGTGCGCAGTGCGCCTGGGGATGGGAGGCGAGCCTGGGGACCAAGCATTCCCCAGAGGGTGGCCCGACGCCGCCTGTCGGAGCCTGAGTGGGTGCAGGGCAGCCACCTGGGACGTCGGACCGGGCGAGGGAAGGCGGAGGAGGAGCGTCCCGCAGGAGGACCTGCACAGCGGCAGGACCCGGCTGGGGGGATGGCATGCAGGGAAGGACAGCGGCGGGCGGGGGCCTGCCACGGGGACTTTGGGAACAGCGAGCACGCTGACACCGGCTGTCGCTTCCAAACGCCGTCCCCGCTGAAGATGCCGGGTCCTGGGAGAGCGCCCCGCTCCAGCCTCCTTCTCTGCACAGCAGTGAGGGGGACGCCATCTCCCTCTAGCACCACAGGGCTGTCTGCCGTCAGCAGGGGCACAGATGGAGACCCCGAGCACTCACGGGACGCGGAGAGAAGTCACACGTCCGCGGTCTGCTTAGCAAAGACGTGCTCTGGCCCGGACAGGAGGCAGCCGACCAGGCGGGCTGAGGCGCGTGGTGCTGAATAGCGGGCCTGTGCCGTCCAGGAGTGTCAGATCAGAGAAGGGTCTTCAGGACACACCGCAGAGGGGGCCTGGCAGAGACTGGCTCACAGAACAGGCCGCCTTTGTGTCAAGGGGTTCGAGCCTGCCCCCCTGTGCCGGAAGGTTCCAGGTGCTCAGAACACTGGTGACCTCTAGGCGTGGGGGAACAGCCCTCACAGCAGACAAGGGCGAGGCTTCTCACACACACATTGGTAAAGACTGTTTTGTGAAATTCACATAATACCTTCCTTATTATTATTATTTTTTGGTCGCCCAGGCTAGAGTGCAGTGACACACTCACAGCCACTGCAGCCTCAACTTTCTGGGCTCAGGCGACCCTCCCGCTTCAGCCTCCCGAGTAACGAGTCACAGGCAGACACCACCACGCCCAGCTAATTTTTTCACTTGTTGCAGATCTTGAACCCCTGGGCTCTGGCACTCCTCTTGTCTCCGCCTCCCAAAGTGCCGGAGAGACAGGTGTGAGCCACTGTGCCTGGCGTACATAATACTAAATTACCCATTTAACGCAGCCCTTTAGTGGCACTTAGCACCCTCAGTGCTGTTGCAGCCGCCACCGGTGTGTAGCCCCAACACACTTGTTAACACGTCCAAAGAAGACCCTGCGGTCCCCAAGCAGCTCCTCCCCAGCCCCCTCTCACCCCAGCCTCTGGCTGCCACCGACCTGCTTCCTACCTTGACCAGTGTGCCAGTGCGAAGTTGTCACACAAGTGGCCCTGTGTGAGGTGACCTTGGGGCCTGGCTTCCTTCACTAGCACAGCGTCTCTGAGGCCCCTGCGCTGTGGCTCGTGGCAGCGGCTTGTTCCTCCTGACGGATGCGCCGTGTCGCCAGAGGGCTCCCCATGCTGCGTTGATCCATCCTCTCTGGACGACATGTGGCTGTTTCCGCCTGCTGGCTATTGTGACTGTCGCTGCCGTGAACCATCGTGTACAGGTATTTGCTTGAGTCCCTGCCTTCAGTTCTTTTGGCTGTGCCGGGCATGGTGGCTCACGCCTGTCATCCCAGCACTCTGGGAGGCCAAGGTGGGGGGATTGCCTGAGCCCAAGGGTTCAAGACCAGCCTGGGCAACATAGCGAGACCTCATCTCTACAGTAAGTCAAACAATTAGCCAGGAGTGGTGGCACACATCTGTTGTCCCAGCTACTCGGGAGACTGAGGCAGGAGGATTGACTGAACCCAGGAGGTGGAGACTGCGGTGGACCGTGGTCATGCCACTGCACTCCAACTTGTCCAGCTTGGGCGACAATCAGACCCTGACTCAAAAAAACAAACCAACAACCTTCTGGCGATACCCCCGGGGTTAGAATTGCTGGGTTCCATCATAGTTCTGTGCTTAACTTTTGGAGAGACTCCAGATGTTTTCCACAGCAGCTGCGCCTTCTCTCGTCCCCACAGTGATGTGTGAAGGTTCTGACGTCTCCACGTTCCCACCATCACTTGTTGTTTTCCGGGTCTGTGTTGTTTAGCGACCGCCATGCAGTGGAAGTGAAGCCACCTCTCCCTGTGGTTCTGATGTGCGTGTCCCGAATGACGAGTGGCTCAGCGCATCTTTCCATGTGCTTCTTGGCCACCTGTATACCTCCTTGGGAGAAATGCCTGTTTGAGTCCTAGATACCTTTTTGTGCTCTGTTTTTGGGACCTTTGACTATATCGCCTAACTAAACATTCAACTAAAACTTTAAAATGAAAGGAGAAGTCATGTAACTATTCTAGAATTCATTGTTTCCTTTGGACACTCTAGGGACGGGGCCAGGGCAGCGTTTCCAACCTTGATACGATGAACATTTAGGACCAGATCATTCTGACTGTGGGCCTTGACAGTGCACTGGGGATTCTCAGCAGCATCACTGGCCTCGCCCACGAGGTGCCAGCAGCACCTCCCTGCACCCGGGTTTGACAACCAAAAGTGTCTCCCGACATTCCCTCCTGTCCCCAAGGGGACAGTGGCGCCATTGAGAGCCACAGAGCACGTGGCCCCATGGCCCCTGAGCCTGGATTGCTTTGTAGGGGGCATAGAGGCTTTGCAAGCTATTTTCATTATTGAAAAACAATCAGACAAAATAAGTATACATTTATTCTAATAAAGGCAGTTGAGTAGACTGATTTAAACCTCATGCTTCTTTGCTTTGATTAAAATCAACTCAAAATAGGAACACTGATTGGTTGTCGTGGATCAGATGCTCTGGTGGGCATTTATTTATGAAAACGGGAAATGAGCTGGGAGTGGTGGCTCACATCTACTATCCCAGCACTTTGGGAGGTGGAGACAAGAGGACTGCCTGAGCCCAGGGGTTTGAGACCAGCCTGGGCAACTTGGCGAGACCTCGTGTCTACAATAAAAAAATTAGCTGGGCGTGGTGGCATGCACCTGTGGTTCCAGTTATTTGGAAAGCTGAGGTGGAAGGATCGCCTGAGCCCAGCAGGTCAAGGCTGTGGTGGCTGTGATTGTGCCACTGCACTCCAGCCTGGACGACAGAGTGAGAGCTCGACTCCAAAAAAAGAAAAAATGGGAAAGAGCTCATTAATAAATGATACTTTTGAGTTTTCTAAATCGTAGCTTCAACTTGGGGAATGGGTAGGTGATACCAGAAGCCTCAGGGTGAAGGCTGGATGCGCCCCGCAGACCCCGGCACCGACCATGGACGGACACTCGGCTCTGGGCTCGCCAGATTCCCACAGGGCAGCGACAAGTCGTGATCAGCTGCCGCGCAGGCCCCGGGAAGCCAGTGGGCACAAACGGAACTGCACTGTCCCCAGACCCCGCGTGAAACAGAGCAGACCCTCGTGGAGTCTCTCCTTCTGCCTCCCTCAGTCCTCTAGTGTCTGCCTCGAGGCCCATTCTAAAACAAGGCTGTTCTGCCTCCTCATCTGCTACCCAGCTGCAGAGCTCGCCCCGGCCTCCCCTCCCCTCAAACAAAGTGAGCATCTGGACGGAGTCCTCGCGGCCCACCTGCCTCCACAGGTCCATTGCTGGCAGCCTGGCTCCCTCGCCGCTTCCATCTGTCCAGCGCTGCAAAACCCGCCGGGGACGCAGGCCCGGCTTCTGCAGCCCCACACCTGCCCGAACGGCCTCCCCGGCTAGAAATCCTCTCGCTTCTCTGCTTGCTTTGCCTGAAATGTTCCTCCTCCCTGAGCCTCCATGGTCCGGCTCGAATGGGCACTTTCCGGCTAAAGCTTCCCAGCCTCCCAGGTCGCTCATGGTGCGGCCACAGACTCCACACCCTGCCCTGTTCTAGCACACGACTCTCTTGGAGGGAAAAAGAGTTTGTTCAGCCATTCACTTGTGGCTGCTCCTGGTCTTTCGCCACCCAGAACAGGTTCCCTCACGGGGGACAGCTGCTGGGAATAAACAGGCAGCAGCTGGGCGACAGGTTTGGGCCTTAAAAATCTGTGCTGTCGGCTGGGCTCGGTGGCTCAGCCTATAATCCCGCACTTTGGGAGGCCGAGGTGAGTGACTTGCTTGAACCCGCGAGTTCAAGATCCGACTGGGCAACTTGGCGAGACCTCGTCTCTATAATAAATCAGATAATTAGCCGGGCATGGTAGCACACGCCTGTAGTTCCAGCTACTTGGAAGGCTGAGGCAGAAGGATCACCGGAGCCAGCAGGTCAAGGCTGCAGTGGCTGGCAGCGGCCACTGCACTCCAGTCTGGGCAACAGACTGAGACTCCAACTCAAAAACAAACAAACATACAAAAATCTGTACTCTCACTTGGAAGCCTGCGGCAGAAGGATCCCTGAGTCCAGCAGGTCAAGGCTGCAGTGGCCATGAGTATGCATGCCATTGCACTCCAGCCTGGGCGACACAGGGAAACTCTGACTCAAAAAAAAAAAAAAATCTGTACCAACCCGAACATTCTAAAATACAGATTAATAGATACTATGTATATAATGTGTATTATATATTATATATTTATATTTATTTATTCTATATCGTATAATAATTATTTCTTATATTTATATATTTTTAGAATGTATAATATTTATATTGTATATTTTACAATATTTATATTTGCATATTTTGGAATATTTATATTTATATATTTTAGAATATTTATATATTTATATTTATATCTGTTTTAGAATGTATATGTGTAGTAAAGCCAAAAACAAACGGAGCAAGTATCCATTCTTCTCCCTCGGAAGAACAATAAACAGAAGAGCCGTAGATTGTGAATGGGATATTTGCTTTGACAGAGGCCAGGTGGTGGCATGGAATCCTTAGCATATTATCTACCACTAACTTTACTAAACTCTCTGTATCCTATTACTGCGTCTTTTGACGCCATGCTTAGCAATTCCTACTCTCGGTCGTTTAAAGTGACACCATTTCCTTTGATTCTGTCATTGAACTCACCTCTTGTTGTTAAAAGGGCCTGCCTGTATGCCAGGCTTTCTTCTTGTGGTGTGTGGATCCGGGCTGCAGAGGGAGCATTTCCCGTGTGCACCATTCATTGGGCACTTGTCTACAGCTTTACGAATCGACACCTTATGTGTGTGTGTCCCGACCCCTGACTTCACTGCGAGACGCTAGAGGGCCGAGGGCATGTGCAGATGCCGAGCGATCGAGCCCACTGCTTACTCCCCTCCTGCTTGCTTAGTTCTGTCTCTTGTGTCCTGAAGAGATCACAGCTCTGTACATTAGTTGAAGTCCCTACAGCTTTGCAAAGTCCAAAGCGGTGCTCCCGCCCTGTGGTGACTGACTCCGGGGCCAAGCCGCCTTCAACCCCCGGCTTCTCTGCGTCAAGAGGAGGAAAGGGGCGTGGGAGTCCCCTGTGCGAGGTCTGCGTGGACCACACCCCCGCAGCGTGCATCCCTCTCCGCGCGCTTTTGGCTGGAACAGTCGCGTGACTTCACCTGACTCCAGTGGAGGCTGGGCACCATCTGCCCCAGAGAGCGGGCCGGCGAGCGGAGGGTCCCCACCCCCAGGAAGACACGGCCCCCCTCTGTGTCGCGAGGTCACCCTTGGTGGTTCTCCTGGCCCTCTTGGGTACTGTCTGTTTTCACTCGTTCTGTGTCTGCCACACCCTGATGGCGTCACCAAGCCTTGATCACCTTGAACTGCGTTCGTCCGCTAGAATCCTACTGCTAGAGTAGCGTTGTTAACACTGCCTTTTCTGTGCCTCAGTTTGTGTGTGTTTTAACAGAGCCGGAATCCTGTACACCACCTGTATCTCACTTTTTGCTTAACATGATGGTATAAACATTTTCTCATTCTTGGGACTGTTTCACTAACAGCATCCTTAATGGCTGCATCGTTTCGATCACATAATGAGATATTCTACCTGGACTGTCGGACACGTCAGTTGTTTCTTGATTTGTTACTGTTTAACCATTCATCCAGGAGGGCCCCATCTCTGTTTCTTCCCTGTATGCCTGCACGTCTTTGCATGTTTCTGTAATGTGGATGCCATGCTCTTCTAGGGACAGTGGATGCAGTCGTTAAGGGCGGGGACTCAAGGACGGGCCCTGCCTGAGTCCGAGTTCTGGCTCTCTCGTCTCCTTGCTGAGGGCCGTGGACCTTCTGACTTCGAGTCCTTTATTTACAAAACGGGGCTGATGATACTCTCTGCCTCCCAGAAGGATTAAATCAGTTAAAGTCCTTTCACTAGCCGGGTGTGGTGGCTCACACCTGTCATCCCAGCATTTTGGGAGGCCGAGGTGCATGGATCGCCTGAGCCCGTAGGTTAGAGACCAGCCCGAGCAACTTGGCAAGACCTCTACGATAAAATGAAGTTAGCCGGTCATGATTGTGCATGCCTGTGATTCCAGCTACTTGGAAGGCTGAGGCAGAAGGACCCTCTGAGCCCAGCAGGTTGGGGCTACGGCGGCCATGAGCGTGCCACTGCACTCCAGCCTGGGCAACAGAGTGAGACTTGGACTCAAAAAAAAAAGAGAAACAAATGTTTCCCTCTTGAAACTCTCGTTTATCTGACAAGTGTCTATGCAGTGTCACTGTGTGCCAGTCACTGCTCTCAGGGCTGTGGGTGCAGAAGTTCCAGGTGGGAGGGCCTCCCTGCCAAGAAGCAAAGGCGAAGTCCACGCCTCTGGGAGGCGGAGGACTGTCGGGGGAGGGGCACAGCTGCTCGGGCAGGAAGGCCTCGCCTGCCCAAGGACAGGCGCGCCGAGTGACAGGTGCAAAAGATGGCTGAATGCCCAAAAGGGGTTCTGCGCCTTCACTGTGGTGGTCTCACTGTCATGGTCACGGGCAGAGCTAAGTGCAGTCTCCAGGGAGGACAGGGGGCCCTTTGAACAGCACATCCATCCACAAAGAGCAGCAGGTGCCTGTCTGAAACCCCTCGAGGCTGGTTTTCAACGGAGCAGAGCTGATTCATCCTTGGAGGAAAACAGCTGAACCTAAATGACACAGGAGGCCAGGCGCGGTGGCTCAAACCTATAATCCCGGCACTTTGGGAGGCCGAGGCGAGAGGATTGCCTGAGCTCACAGGTTCGAGACCAGCCTGGGCAACATGGTGAGACCTCGTCTCTACAATAAATCAAAAAATTAGCCGGGCGTGGTCGCATACGCCTGTAGTTCTGGCTCCTTGGAAGACTGAGGCGGAAGGATCGCCGGAACCCAGCAGGTCAAGGCCGCAGGAGCCGTGAGCGTGCCACTGCACTCCAGTCTGGGCGACCTAGTGAGACTCTGACTCAAAAAAAAAGACAAAAAACAAAATGACGCAGAGATGCTGCTGGGTGAGGGAAGGCTTAACAAAAAAGAAAAGCCTCACCACCCAGCAAAGGTGTGCTGAGTGGCTCGGCCTCCTGGAAGTCAGAGGTAGCTTTTCTGAGAGGTGGTGTTTAATCTGAGGCCAAAAGATGAGCAGGCATGGAAAACTCCTCCGTGCAGCACAATGTTCACCCACTGGGGAATCGGCCCCCTGAGCCCCATTCCCCCACCATTCCCACACAGCACGTCCCCGTAGCAAACACACATGTGCACCCCCAAATCTAAAAAAAAATTTCTAAAATTATTCTTAATCTTCCCAGATAAAACAATTTGTTGAAAAACAAAACAAAACAAAACAACTCCTCTGTTATGACTACTTGGACCATTCATGTAGATGCCGGACAGACCATCGCTTACTGTAGAATTGGCCACACGTAGTTGAGATCTCACTAGAAATTCCTTTTTTTATTTTTTTTTTTTTTTTTGGTAGAGATGGAATCTCACTGTGTTGCCCGGGCTGACCTCAAATTCCTGGCCTCAAGCGGTTCTCCCGCCTCAGCCTCCCAAAGCGCTGGAATCACCATAAATGTTCGGTAATTACTCACTCAACACGGTGGCCTGAGTGGTGAGACACACAGCAGGCCTGCTGGACCACCCCTGTCCCTGGTGACCTGATGTCGCCCTCTCATGGCTCCAAGTACTAGAGCCCGAGGCAGCCGTGCCCAGTGCTGGCATGCAATGCCCCGGGCGCAGACCGTCTCCTCTCAGACCACCTGAGGGCTTCCCAGACGAGGGAGCAGTCAGCTGGGAGCACCTGTGCAGTGCCGGCGTCTGCACACGTGGCCATGTGGTGCCAGTGCCCTGCCGACCCTGCCTGTGGCCTCCTGATGCACATGGGGCCGAGCCCACCCTCCCCCGGTGACGCCTGCGTCGCGTCTCTCTTACACACTGAGCAAGAGGCCTACAAAAAGAAGAAGGCGTCCCGACCCGCTGGGATCCGGATGGTCTTTGGGCGTGCCATGGGAGGGAGTCCCAGGCAAGGACAGCCACGAGGCCCGGAAACTCATCTCTGGCATGTTTCTCTCATTCCCCAGAGAGCCCTGTGCAGATGCCACCCATGAGCACAGGCCTCATCGTGGTTCCGCTCCCATCGCGGGCGTCTGTGGCACCCTCAGAGAGTGACACCTCACCAGGAGTTGACGGGGGGCTCTACCTACAATAAGTTATTTGCACTTGCTTTTTCTAGCTTTTAGAAAGTGGGTGGTTTACTCTCATGGGAGGGAAGCTATTTGCTTTGTTTTTATCTTGAATTTCTTTTTTTTTGAGTTGGAGTCTCACTCTGTTGCCCAGGCTAGAGTGCAGTGGCACGCTCATGGCTACCGCAGCCTCGACCTGCTGGGCTCCAGCGATCCTTCCGCCTCAGCCTTCCGAGTAGCTGGAAACACAGGTGCACGCCACCATGCCCAGCTAATTTTTTGATTTATTGTAGACATGAGGTCTCTCCATGTTGCCCAGACTGGTCTCGAACCCCTGGTCTCAGGCAATCTTCTCACCTCTGCCTCCCTAAGTGCTAAGATTCCAGGTGTGAGCCACCACGCCTGGCTTGAGACAGTTTCACGTGTAGAAGACTGTGATAGGCACCATGCCAAAACCTCTATTTTCCCTGAGCTATTTCGGAGTCAGTGCCAACGCGTGACTTCCCCACACCCAGAGGTGTCTGTGCGTATCTCCTGCAAACAAGGTGTGTGGCTTGAGTGATGGCGTCCGCTCCAGCGTGCATGGGGGAACTGAATCCCCAAAGCAGCAGTGTTCAGGGGTGATCAAGTCATGAAGCCTCTGCCCTCAGGAATGGGTTCGGCACTCTTAAAAAGGGCTCAGGTCTCAGGGCACGGGGGCTCACCCCTGTAATCCAGCACCTTTGGGAGGCTGAGGCGGGAGGATGGGCTTGGGTTCAGTACTTCAAGACCAGTCTGGGCAACATAGCAAGATCTTGTCTCCAAAAATTAGCCAGATGTGGTGGTGTGTGCCTGTAGTCCCAGGCTAAGGCAGAAGGATTGCCTGAGCCCAGTAGGTTGAGGTTGCGGTGCGCCATTACCGTGCCACTGCACTCCTGCCCGGGCGACAGAGAGAGAGACCCCAACTCAGAAAAAGAAAAGTCTCAGACTGAAGGCAGCACCCTCCTTCCCTTCCTTCCCTCTGCCACGGGAGGACACAGAGTTCCTCCCTCCAGAGGACGCGGCCACAAGGCACCATCCTGGGAGCAGAGACCCATCCTCACCAGCACTGCCCCACCCAGCATCTTGATCTTGGATATCGGAGCCTCTGGAACTGTGGGAAGTTCCACTGCGGTGGGGTGGTGTCTCAGTGCGGTTTAGATTTGCATTTCTCTGGTGATGAGTGAGGCTGAGCACTTTTTCTTGTGTCTGTTGGCTGCCGTGTATCTTCTTTTGAGAAGTGTCTATTCATGTCTGTTGCCCACTTTTTAATGGGGCTATTCGTTTTTTTCCTTTCGGCACGTTTGAGTTCCTTGTAGATCCTAGATGTTAGACCTTTTTCAGATAAACAGTTGGCAGATATTTTTTCCCATGCCGTGGCCTGTCTCCCCACTCTCTTGAAGGTTTCTTTTGCTTTGCAGAAGTTCTTCAATTTGATGAGGTCCCACCAGTCTACCTTATTTCTTATGGCATGGGCACTTAGGGTTCTGATCAGGAACTGGCTGCCAGTTCCGATTTCCATAAGGGTGTGCTTTGGTGTTTCTTATGAGCGGATTCGGGTTCGCGGTTTGCTCAGGACTGTGTTCTCAGGGTGGCGTCTCATTGGGCGACACATAATTCTAATTGTCCCGTTACCTGTGAGGTGAATCTTCACCTCTCCATGGGACCACCTGCCAGGCTCCTCCCTTGCAAAGCAGCTTTTTCCTTGTGTTGTTAGTACGTGGCGGCGGTTGGGGCTGTGTAGTTGCCCCGCCTCCCCACCCTCTCGCCACGGCACGCTAAGCCTGCCGTTCCTTGGCTGAGTCGGTCGCTGGGGTAGCTGCAAGCGAGGACGTTCGACACCTTGTCCCTTCCGCCCCGGCAGCTGGTGTTCCTCTCCAGGACACGCCTCCTCCTTTGCCCACTGGCCGTCAGTAGACTCATGGGTCCTGTTTTATTTGGTGAGTTATAATGTCAAGAGTATCCACTTTGTTGCTCACTGTTTATCTGGGGCTCCTGGAAGTCTGTCTCATGACAGGGATTTATACGCGGTTGCTGTTGTTCTTGTTGTTGTGCCCCAGAAGCCACATATCTGGGTGGAGGAGGCCCTCCATTCGGTTGACAGATCACCATCGTTCCTGGAGCATTGTCTTACTTTCTGGCCCACTAGGCTTTGCCCTGCCCCAGCTCTGGAGTCGGTCCCATCTCCAAAACTCCCCGACTCACTTTGGTGAAGAGTGGCTTTAGATACCAGAGCCCATCCGGGAGCCGGGCGTGCTCCTTGGCACTGGGGAGGGGCCTCCCGTGGGCTCTGCTGAGGACAGGGCTGGCAGATACATGCAGGTACACACACTTGTTATGATCGAGTAAGCGAGAAGAAGCTATGCCAGCAAGTTGAATTTATTAATTATAAATTTATGAACGCACGGGTCAAGAGCCGGAACAAAAACTCTTGACAAATTGGTGCAGTTTGTGACAAGCTTTTATAGGTAAAATTTGAAGCAAAGGTTACATGGCAACTTAGTGACCATAGCAACTATTAACTAACGAATTGGCAACCAAAATGGGAACTTCGATTGTTAGGGAGCTTTGATTGATTTCGTGTCCTAGGTCTAGCCAGTGCCCAGAAAGCCCCTGGAGTTCTGCCATTAAGATATAGCTTAAGGGAGTTGCATAGAGACAAGGAAGAAGAATCCTTATACAATGGAGTTACCTTGGTTAGGTCACTAACAGAACATAAGAACAAACTATGAAAATGTCAAAGCGTAACATCTGATTTCGGTTAACAAAGCATACAATCACATGGAAGCTATGGCGAAGGAGTTCTGGAACGGTCAGCAGGCAACGGTCAGCACAACCCGCCCAAAGGAGACAAAGCTGGGGGTCTGTGGTCGTGGGAACGTTGCTGTCATCACACGTAGGCATTGATTCTTAGGTCAGGCGGGTAACTAAGATGGAAGTTATAAACAAAATGGAGTGAGCTGGTTCATGTCATTATTTTGCTAGCAAATTGATTTTATTAACTGTTTAGCTTATTTCATATGCACACATACACGCACCGCCGCAGGCACACCAGTCTCACATCCCTGCTGACAGTTCTGACCAGACAGCAAATGCTCGCGCTTGTGTCTCCACCATATCTGCTTCCCTCTCCCCCCGACGCACTCACTGGCTCCACGGAGCCCCGTCCTCCCCAGCCCCCACCCGTGTGGATGGTGTGCTGGCCTGGCTCCTCGGATCCCCCAACCTCCGGGTCCTCCTTAGCTCCCCCCACCCCCTTCCCCAACGCCCCCTGGCTTTAGACGGAATTATGCACAAAGGAAGGACGGATGGTGGAAGTGAGCCCACATTGCTTTTAGCAGACTTGTTGAAGGAAAATCGCACAGAGGGAAAATACAGAGGGAGTGGATGTTCCTTTTTCTGGACACCCGCTGATTGCTTTGGTGCGTGGGCGTTTCGAGGCAATGGAAATCTCTGGAGTCAAGCTATGTCGCGTGATGCTTTGGATGCGAAGATCGTGAGGCCATGCCTGTTCTTTTCCAGTTTCCTCTTCTCCTCCCATTTCTGTTCTCTCTCTTCAATTATCTGAGGGACCAAAAGGAAGGGGGCTATCACACAGTGACCTAAACAGCGAGATAGCTAGAGCAATTAGACGGCAGATGCAGATGCGTGGCTCCCAGTAAAAGTATCTTATCAAATGTATCTATTCAAACCGGGCATGGTGGCTCAAGCCTGTAATCCCAGCACTTTGAGAGGCCAAGGCAGGAGGATTGCTTGAATCCAGGATTTCGAGACCCCCCTGGGCAATATAGTGAGACTTCATCTCCAACAAAAAATTGAAAAATTATCCAGACTTGGTGGTGCACACCTGTAGTCCCTGCTACTTGGGAGGCTGAAGCAGAAGGAGTGCCTGAGCCCAGGAGATTGAGGCTGCAGTGAGCCAGGATCGAGCCACTGCCCTCCAGCCTGGGCAGCAGAATGAGACCCTAACTTAAAAAAAAATTATGTATTCAATATCTTAAAGGTTAGAAGTTCATAAGTATATCTCTTAACTCTTAGGAAAGAAACTCTTATGTATCTATCGGGGCATTAAAGTCTTACCGAAAGAAAGGAAAAAAGGATGAGGAAAAAAGGATAGAAAAAGGTAGATTTTAATGCAAATTAAAGCAAAAAGATTAAGGTTGGCAGAGGGAATGTTATTTGTGGAAGGAGGATTAGTTCGGACTGGGGGAGAGGCACGATCCACAGAGGGTGATCACGCTGGGATTGTGCTCAGCTCGGATTCACAGAGGACAAATGAATGACCGGTTTAAATGAGGTGAAAGTTCGCCTGTCTCTGCTGGAAGAGGAAAGACAGTCGACCCTGAAATGGGGCGGGGCTGGGGGCACCAGACCCCCACCCAGCCGGAGGGTCAATGTGGGCTTGCCTAGGAGCCTCCAGCTGACCCCAACCAGCTGATTAGCACACATCGCGTGTGCCGTAAACATCCCAGCCTGTGGGCTTCCGAAAGAGCAAGCCAGAGAGAGGGGCATGTCATGAAGAGCAGCATAAGGCAGAGAAAGCAAGTTTGCCGCTCACTAAGTGGCCACGGGCCACCGTCGAGGTCTTCATCCTGGGGGTCTCCCTGCTGAGGAGGAGGAGGAACAAGAGGGTGGTCTTGCTGTCTCAGGGGAAGCTGGAGCAGAAGAGAGCCGGGCTCGGTGGCTCAGCCTGTAATCCCGCGCCTTTGGGAGGCCGAGGTGAGTGGATTGCCTGAGCCTGCGGGTTCGAGACCCGCCTGGGCAACTTGGCGAGACCTCATCTCCTCAATAAATCAAAAAATTAGCCGGGTGTGGTAGCGTGCACCTGTAGTTCCAGCTACTCGGAAGGCTGAGGCGGAAGGATCGCCGGAGCCCGGCAGGTCGAGGCTGCGGTGGCCGGGAGCGGCCACTGCACTCCAGTGTGGGCGACCGAGTGAGACTCCAACTCAAAAAAAAAAGAGATGGGGGAGGTGGAAGGGTGCCAGGGAAGCTGGGCACGCTCGGCGTTGTTTTTATTGAGAAGCGCCCTGTGTGTGTGAATCCGAGTGTCTCAGGCTTGGTGTTCGAGGGCCCGCGGTGGCCAGACCCCGGTGCATGCTCTGCCTGGAACCTGCAGAGCGCCCAGCTCTCCCGGGCTCAGTCCTCAGCCCCAGCCCCATCCAGGATGGAGCTGTGACCTGCACGCCCAGTCCGGGAGCTGGGGCACGGGGAGCGGAGGGACACGCATGGCTATCCGGAAGGACATTTCCTGCAAGCTGGTGCGTGGTTGTGGCCAGGGCCGACCCACCAAGCCCACTCTCCCTCCTGTCTCTCTGGCTCCTCCCCCTTCATTCCCCCTGCTTGTCTCTTCCTCTCGATATTTCTCTCTGTCTCTGTCTTTCTCTCCCTCCCTGTCTCTCTCATTCCTCTTCCTCTCGCTCTCCCTATTTCCCTTTCTCCCCTCTCTTTCTCTCACTGCCCCTTTATCTCTCTTTCTCCCTGTCTCTGTCTCTCTGCTTTCTCTCCCACTCCCCTCCCTCCCAGTCTCTGTCTCTCTCTCCCTCCCTTTCTCTCTCTCTCTCTCTCTCTCTCTCTCTGTCGCTCTCACTCACACACACGTATAATTCCAAAGACTTATCCTTTAAGCAGACCTGGATGGTAAGCCAGGGTGCAGGCCTCGTTCATGCCGGCAAACCCCTAGCTTTCGGAACACCAGCGTCGCACCCTGAGCCACAGTCTCCCTGAGAAAGTGCCTGAGAAGAGAGTTTCCAGCACGTAGTTGCATTTCTTGCTGAGTTAGCTTTCTTCTGCTGGGCAAGAAGATGAAATGGAGATGAGATGGGGCGAGGACATGGACAAGATGTCAATGTCACCCGCCCGGGCAGGAGCAGATCCGGTGCCAGCCTTCCCAGCAGATGGGGTGACGCAGGTGGTGACAGTCCTTTTTATTTGGACACAGCATTTGAAATGGTCTCAGCGTGAAGAATTAAAGGCTGTTTCCCTACTGCTGTCCAGAGCCTGTCTGCTACTTCATCACCTCCGTGGTGATCGCTGATAAACCATTTGCAGAGAGTGACCCGCTACACCCGAGGCAGCAAAGGCCTCTTCCAGACTAGAACAGGGACCCTCGTGTGCACAGGACCCCAGACGGGCCGGCAAGCCACACTCTTGTTTCATGAGTCCCCTTAACTAAATAGCACACAAGCAGATGTCAAGTGAGGTCCATGACGAAGAGGAATTCGCGTAACATCAAAGGAGGTAACTTCTTCGCAAGACAGCTTGACAGGGTTGCGGTCATCTGTGGGGAAAGCGGAGACGGCTCCTAATCATGTTGTTCTGGATTAGAGTAAATCCACATCCACATACACGTGACTGATCTGGAATTTATGGGAATTCTGTTGGAGTCGAATTTACCATTGTTCTCCAAAAAGAGAAACTTGCTAAGAAAGTCAGTTGCATGACACAGGAATGCAGAAGAAGCCACTAGCAATTTACGAAGAGTGTTTTCCAGCTTTCCAAAGGCATCCTTGATACCTTCCAAAGGTGTGATCGTGACAGAAACATGGGGCCACGAGCTCTGGTGAGATCCTCCTGATCATCCTGCCCCACTCCGGAAGCAACGCTCCATCAAGTCAGGGGTGCTACTCTATTTGCAAAATCTGCAGTGAGATTTGTTTCTGTAGTAGATTTTTAACCACAAAAGCAATACAAGTTCATTCAAAGAACTTAGATAATCCAAAAGAGCACACAGGAAATAAAAAACACCCCAAGTCCACACTCAACGATGATGAGCATTCGGTGTGATTATTCTCAGAGCATTTTTCAACATATAAAGACTTTGAACCATAAAGTATCGGCTGATAAGACAACTTGCTAAACTTTTCTTCTCTCAGCAATGAGTCATGGGCATTGTGTTCACGTGTGAAAGGAGGCGGCCTGAGAAACTTAGAATACACTTAGTTCACATTTTGCCTCAGTGTAACCATTTATGCTTAGACTGACCTGCTTTGAATCTAGCACAGGCTAGACATAGATAGATAAATTTCCAATAGGCAGGTTTTAGGAAGCGTTCAGACATTTTACTGCAGGCCCAGCTGGCAGCCCCTGGGCAAATCTCCATCAGGTGCAAGACAAGGACAGCCCCACCTTTCAATTCATGGTTTAGCATAATCATCTCCAGGAGACTTTCAGGTTCCTTGTGGAAGGCAGAAGGTCAAAGATCACCCCTCAGCTGGCCGAAGCCATAGAAATGATCATCAGACCACCTTTTTGCTAAGGGGCTTGTGGATTGGAAACATCTGACAGGTCTCTTGCAGGAAAAACTCCTCCAGCCCGAATCCCCCTTACCCCAAAGGCCCTTAAATATACCCAGTTCTTGGCCCTTGGAGGCCACACTTGTCTCTGAGTGTCACCCCCTTTCCAATCTGTGAATGATGAGTAATAAACTTTACTTCTTTCTATTTCCGACCTGGTTGCAATCTTGCATTATTTCCACAGTACCAGCACCGGCCCGCCTCACCTCAGTTTACTCTTTCATCTGGTGGCCCGTACGGGGATGGAACCCACAACTTTGGGTAGGTCACACTACCAGAAGGGCTTCCAGAATGTCAGGTTAGGCCTACCAGGGGTGTGGAAGTCTGGTGTGTGGTCTGGTGCCACGTGAAAGATGCAGATAATTGCACAGAAGTGAGACTAGAAAATACAATTTATTTAGAAAGTAAGTGAGAGAGAGAGAACAGATTCCCTTCTCCGAGGCAGGAGAGGGGCCAGAGCGTAGGAAACATGGCCACACCAGAGTCCGGTAAAGCAATGGTCGCTGGCTGCTCGTGGCTGAGGCCTTTTGGCCCTTCCCTTTGATGGGGACGGTCGTTAAGATGATTGGGTGGTGGTCTGCTTCACGTCAGCATGAAGGGGCAGGTCAGCGCAGGTACTGACGTCAGCTGATGGACAGCAGGCAGCTGGGTGGGGCAGTCACATGATTGCGGTCGTGGGGGTGGGCTCTGTCTGTGTCTGGAAGTCGCAGAGGGCTGATTAGGTTAACTTGGGTCCTATGGGTGGAGGCAAATCCTCCAACTAGAAAAGCTAATTAGCATAAAGCAAGCGGGTTGGGGGGGGTTGTAAAGCAACTATCAGTAGCTGCCTCTGAAAACCGGTACGTCCTTGACTAGTGATTAGAGGGTAAGTTAAGTGAACTGCTAGAGGAACATGAGATTTAGGCGATGTGGAAGTGGCTGTTCCTTGGGCACGTTCAGTCCACGTTGTGTCCTTTCTGCGTGCTGACCCACGCGTGCCGTTTTACAGCAAGACTGTTCTTCGCTTCCTGATGTCCCGGCCCACAGCGGACCGTCCTTTCCTTAACCTGCTGTTGGACGCTCGGCATGAGTATGGTGTTTTTGTTGTTATTAGCCGTGCTGTGAACATGCTTGTATTTGCCGCGTGTTCCTCTTTAGATGTGTTGTGGGCTAAAGTCTTAAAAACGGGATTGTCCGGAGCCAGGAGTGGTGGCTCACATCTGTAGAAGTGGGATTGTCCGATCGTAGGACGCGTTCAGTCAGGGCTTTGAGGCGTCCCCAAAGTAAAGGGCCACAAGTCGGAGGACGAGGGGACCCCCCCCGCACGGCCCATGTTGATTCACCTCCCAGGGCACAGACCAAGGCAGAGACGGCCAGGGAGGGTCTGGGGGGACGGCAAGAAGTTGCCTGGCGTCCTCCTTCCCGACCCTGGGGCTCCGGGGCGCGTCTGCCTCGAAACACTTCCAGCACTGGTGTCATGTGATTTACCGTCAACTAATTGCTGCTGTCAGCCTTCACTGAAGTGTGAGCTCTGTATGGTCAGGGACTGACCTTTCCATTCCCGGCGGGATGCCCCGTGCCTGGCAGACGCCACGGACATGGCGAACAGTTATGTGCCTTCCATGACAACGGGAAACAGAGGGGCTGGCCGTCCTGCGGGCACCCACGCCGCGTGACCTGTGAGACGCGAGGGCCAGGCCAGGCCAGGCCCTACCCAGAGGAGAAGCTGCCACGCCCACAGCCTTCCCGAGGGCATCCCGGGAGGACCCGCTGGAGAGAGAAGGGAGCGAGGGAAGGGAAAGCTCGTCTGCCTCAAGACGCTTGCGAGCCTCCGCGGGAGGACAGCTCCGGCGTGCCGCCTGTGGAAGGATGGAGACGGAGGCCTTTGCGCATCCGAAAGAACCTCGGCATTTACCGCCGCTCAAGGAGGGAACGCGCGTCCTCCTGACACACGTCGCTTCTCGGACTATTTTGAGTCGAACACGCTACGAGGATGGAGACAGGGTTCACGTGCCGGTGAACAAAGATCGAGATTTTCGAGGTTTCTTTCAGCCTCGCGGTCTTGCGCCTCGGTCGATATGTTAACCTGGATTGTATTTTGGTTGCTTGCTCGCTGGTCCGTCGCCAGAGTGAGGGCAACATGCAGACAGAGAAGTGCCACAGTCTTGCAGGCCTTGAGCATCGCCAAACGATTTACTCACCAGAAGACGATCTCCCTGAATTTCCTCGAGAACCCAAAGTTTCCCCACTCAAGGTTCACGGCTTGGGGTTAAAACTCACGGCAAACCTTTTTATTAGGGCGACGAGCAATAGAA
Organism: Cephalopachus bancanus; assembly: GCA_027257055.1. NCBI lineage: Eukaryota > Metazoa > Chordata > Mammalia > Primates > Tarsiidae > Cephalopachus > Cephalopachus bancanus. The sequence goes on from JAPVLO010000090.1 coordinate 5,722,640, forward strand.
AACGGGGAATCTAGGGTGACATCAAGTAAGAAAATCTGCTGTAAGAAAGAAGCTTTAAGAGAGAAAATATCAGCCAAGGCCGCTGAACATGATGGAGCTCATAAACAAAGTAACTCTTGAGAAAGGCGTTGACTCAGCCGTGGCTGCCAGCATCAGCTCTGTTTTCATTTCACAGCCTCAAAGGGCCGTGGTCTCACTCACCGGCTCTGACGCCGCTTCAGCCGGAGCTCACATCTGCCCTGCCTGGAGAAGCATTTTAGTCACCATGGACGAAGCTGGGGAAGGGAACAACTGGGAGAAACACTCAGGAAGTTCATCTGGTCGTTAAGTCGAGCAACTAGTAACTACATATATGAGGGTTTTTGTTTCTGTTTTTGTATTATGTAGAGACGATATCTCACTCTGTCGCCCAGGCTGGAGTACAGCGGTGTCATCAAAGCCTCAAATTTCTGGCTCAAATGATCCTCTCACCTCAGCCTCCTGAATACCTGAGATTACAGGTGCATACCACCATGCCTGGCTAATTTTTTGTTGTTACGGTTGTTCTTTTTATAGAGTCAGTGTCTCACTTCATTGCCATCCTTGAACTTCTGGCCTCAAGCGATCTTGCCTTGTCTCCCAAAGTGCTGGGGTGACAGGCTTGGGCCCCCACACCTGGCCTCAGGTGAGATGATTTTAAAGTCAGAGGTGAGTGAGCCTAAGACCAGCAGCAGTCTAGATCCTGACCGCCGCCTGCAGTGTTGCTGGGAGCAAGGGGCCTCGCACTGTTTTGGCCTTTTCGTCCCACATAACCCACGTGGCTCCCAGTCGTCTTACTCTCTGTAAACACAGCTCGTTTATCCAGCTTTCTTTTCTGCCTCTCCTCCGCATTGGGACCTTTGCGGCATGCAGCTAGCTCAAGCCAAAACCTGGTTACGGTTTTGCCTTAACTCTGACGGCAGCGGGCTGTGCTCAGGTTGGGGAGCAATTGTGGGGGACCATCTGCTCACGGCTGAAAGGATTGTGGAAGCGAGTCAAGAAAACGCGCAAGACAGTTTACACGAGGAGGGACGCGTTGCCTGCCTCGTGAGGCCATTCCACCCGGCGAGGGGAACCTTCTGACCTGGCTGGCAACAGACCCTCGGGTTTCTGATGCCCTCATTCTCAGCACGGTTGGCTTCTTTTCCTGCGACAAAATACACGCAACCTGCGATTGACCGTTTCAACCGTGTTGAGGCGTCCAGTTCAGTGGCATTCAGTGGGTTCCCACTGCCACGTAGCTGCCACTGCCACCCACCTCCAGAGCGCTGTGACTACGGACACCCAGGACAGGCTGGTTCCCTTTTAGGGTGGTGGCGGGGTCTGTCCCCTGTGCGGTAGGACGTCTTGCAGCACTCCTGGCCTCTGCTCACTAAAGGCCGATGGCATCTCCACCCTCTCCCCCTGCCCCGTCTTGGTCATCAGAAATGTCACTCGGCATGGCCAAATGTCCCCGGGGAGGCAAAGTCACTCCTGGTTGAGAAGCACTGATTCGAAGGGGAGGAATTTTCATCGAAAGTTGTGCCATTTTGACTTCGAAGAAATAACTTTGGAAAAATGCATTGTGGGCATTCATTACTGTCAGACACAGAGCTGTTTGTGACCTGACCGTGTCCTGTAGTAAACACATGGTGCTTTTAGTGGCCAGAGCAGTGACAACAGTTACTCTGATTGGCATTGCTTCAAACAACGAAGACTAATCAGAAACTGTCTAGATTGGAAACGACAGCTTTACACGCATGATTGAATGTGTATGGCCAGAAAACCGCTGAAGAATAAGGCTGAGGAGTTTGTTTTAGTGTTTATCATAATTACTGCATATTTTATAGAGTGACATCAGCTGACTTGCAGGAACACAGTGATTCTGTGTGATTCTACAGAAAGAGTATCTTCTGTTAAAAATTATTATTTTGCTGGGCACGTCTGTAATCCCAGCACTTTGGGAGGTGGAGGCAAGAGGATCGCCTAAGCCCAGGGGTTTGAGACCAGCCTGGGAAACAAGTTGAGACCTCGTCTCTACAATAAATCAAAAAATTAGCCGGGTGTGGTGGCATGTGCCTGTAGTTCCACCTATTTGGGAGGCTGAGGTGGAAGAATCGCCTGAGACCAGCAGGTCAAGGCTGCAGTGGCTGTGAGGGTGCCATGGCACTCCAGCCTGGGTGACGGAGTGAGACTCTGATGCAAAAAAAAACAAAGTTAATATTTTATTTTATCTCATCGTGCCATATGTACTGCAGTTATAGTGAACAAGATAGACAAATATTTGAGGAGTATATTAATTGCATGCCAGATAACATGGAATTTCCCGAAGTCAGACATGACTCTGTGTCCAACGCTAGCCACTGGCTAAAATGAGGACCCTTGAGTGGCTGCAGTAGCCATGATCGTGCCACTGCCCTCCAACCTGGGCGGCAGAGTGCATCCTTAGGTGGGAGGAGCGGTGAGTGGAAACAGTCAGGTGTATTCCACGCCAAATCAGTTCCATTATCTATTTCTAGCCATTTCCTGGCTGTCAAATTTATAGTTGCTGCAATTCTACGAACTAAAGTTTTAAATATTAAGCAAATTTCCATGGATATTTCCTTAAGTTCCTTGACCTATCCAGGACTTAGTTTTTCATTAGTCCAATTAAGAGATTAAGGTAGATAATCCCAGGACTCTTTCCAGCCTTAAGATAATGTTATTTTCTGATGGTTTAAATTAATAACAGGAAAGAATGAAAATTAAAATAAAAAACATCTTTTGATGTGTAGCTGTGCTTTCAATTATACAAACAGCCTCAAAATAAAGAACTGGTTAGCTTTTCAGTTTAAGTAGCAATTAAGACCTTTTGTAGAAAACCTTTCTGTCTTTTTGTAGAAAACCTTTCTTTCACTCTGTCGCCCAGGCTGAGGGGCAGCGGCACAATCATGCTCACCTCAGCCTTGACTTCCTGGACTCAGGCGATCCTTCCACCACAGCCTCCTGAATAGCTGAGACCACAGGCGTGTGCCACCACACCTGGCTACTGCTTTCATTTTTTTAAACACGAGGTCTCTTGCTATGTTGCCTAGGCTGTTCTTGAGTTCCCGGGCTCCAGCAATCCTCCCACCTCAGCCTCCCAAAGTGCTAGGATTACAGGCATGAGTCACCATGCCTGACCTAAAGGAAAATGAAGGGAAAAGAAAAAAAAAGAAAAGAAAGACAGGAACCCTTTGGGAGAAGACTCCCTGTGGTTCCTAACTCACAGCAAACTGGAAGAAGGTGCACAGGACAATGTGCCTCAACAAATCCTCTTGGCTACCTACTTGAACCCTTTTACGAGACCACAAATAGAAGTGCTTAATCACCTTGTTAAGAACATATGCTGCTTTCAGAGACTTCCTACAGTTAGAGAACTAGCTGGCTTTGCTGCAAATCGCTTACTTTTACTACACTGAAAATGGGACGCGTGCAAGGCACATCTCATTCATCTTTAAACTCGAAGTGACTTGCCTGGCAGTGAACACATGAAATACACCAATAATTGTGTCTTTTCCTACTCGAGTATAAGTTTTATGAGAGCAAGATCTTCTCCTTATTTCACTGTTCGAAGATCATTACCAAACCTTAAACTCTGAGTAGCACAACGGAGGTGTTGAGCCAATTTTCAGACTTCATAATACTGATAAGGCGACATCGATGAACGTGCTCCCTTGAGCGAGTCGTGGCGCAGGATCCCCTCAACAGCCCCGTCAGCATCCATCTTTTGAACGTTTGGAGAGGGCACAGAATGTTTTCAAGGTTCTGTAGCTGGGACAGGTCTGTCTCACTCCAGAGCTGGGTCTCTACTACTTTGATTTCCAAACTCAAAAAAACACATGGCAGCCGAAGAGAGGAGTAGACTTTCGTTTGCAGAAATCTTTATTTATCTGTTTATTTATTTTTGAGATGGGGTCTCACTCTGTTGCCCAGGCTGGAGGGCAGTGGCACGATCACAACTCACCATAGCCTCAACCTCCTGGGCTCAAGCGCTCCTCCCACCTCAGCCTCCAGAGTGGCAGGAACTACAGCTGTGTACCACCATGCCCAGCTAATTTTTTTTTTTAGTCAGAATCTCACTCTGTCACCCAGACTGGAGTGCAGTGGCCACTCCCGGCCACCACAGCCTCGACCAGCTGGGCTCCGGCGATCCTTTTGCCTCAGCCTTCCAACTAGCTGGAATTCCAGGCATGCGCTACCATGCCCGGCTGATTTTTTTTGATTTATTGTAGAGATGAGGTCTCGCTTGCCCAGGCGGGTCTCGAAGCTGCGGGCTCAAGCAACAGCTAATTTTTTACACTTGATCTTAGCCAAAAGGCCGAGAAGCGATGCCCAGCTAATTTCAAAAAAATTTTGTAGAGACAGGGTCTTGCCCTGTTGCCCAGGCTGGTCTCAGACTCTGGGCTCAAGCGATGCTCCCGCCTCTTCCTCCCAAGGTGCTGGGATTTCAGGCGTGAGCCACTGGGCTGGGCCAGAGGTTGATATTTATTCCATCCCTTTCCACAGAGAGGAAAAGGATTTCTGAGTGGACAAACACCTTCGATGAGTGTGGGCGGAAGCGCCGCAAGAGCTTCGAGGCTTCCTGCTCTGTTTCACAGCCACCCTGTTGTTTTGCAAACCTGTCATGTGTAGAGGATAACTGCAAACACATGCACGTTTCAGTCGATGTGTCAGCCGTCATTGCCGACGCTCCTGAGTGTCATCCATATCCCAGTCTTAGAGACGCTGCAATGTGGACCCTGCAGTGAAACGGGTCGTCTGTGCTCTGTGTGTGTCTGTGGGCTTTCGGTGTCACTCTGTGAACTTCTCTCTGTAAGCTCTCAGGGGCACGGCGCAGAGACTAAGCATGTGGACTGTGCTGCTGCCTGCCTGCTTTTCCATCCCCATCTGTTGCTTACTGGCTGTAGCCTCGGAGAAGTCACTCAGTTCCTCCAATTTTAGGTGCCTCGTCTTGCTTAATCTACCAAACGGGGAGGAGCATGTCTTTCTCTGATCACTCCAGATACAGTTGATTAGCCTGGCCGGGCACTGTTGCTTTAATTTCTAGAGCCTTTTTGGCAAAAGGTGGATCTGGTGTGTTGCTTAAAATATCTTCCAGCTGTCAGAGGACTTATATCTCTGGGTTTTATTCTCAAAACTGTCTTTTAGTTCCAAGACTTTTCACTGTCTCCTAAGAGGTCTCTGTCCTGGGATGCCCCGACACCAGCCATCCTTCCGGGGGACTGATCGCTGAGCTCGCGGCAAGTTAGAGCATGGCGGGACTGCGACACGCTTCTGGACAGTCTCCATCCGCCAGTCAGTTTTGCAGGAAGAAAGCCTCCCTCCACCACTCTCGCCGGCGCCCCGCCTCCAGCTCTCCGGGCAGGCGCCTGCTCCTGGGCTCTTTGCAATCAGAAGACGTCACTTCACTCGTGCAGTTTTGCTCTCTCCTCCACTTCATCAGCTTGTCGTGGCATCAGCGAGCCTCTCGGCTCTGTCCACAGGGCAGGTGACCAGACTCATCTCTGTCAGATGGGACCTGCGGCCCAGTGGAGCTATTTGGAATATGCCAGACTCTCTGGTGACTAGGACGAGCAATGATGCGTTTGTGGAGGTGAAAATGATCTCTTCTGCTCTAAGACTATGTGTTTGTTGCTGTTGTTGGGGTCGGGGTCTCACTCTGTTGCCCAGGCTAGAGTGCGGTGGCACGATCATGGCTTGCCACAGCCTCAACCCCCGGACTCAGGCGATCCTTCCGCCTCGGCCTCCTCAGTAGCTGGGACTCCAGGTGAGTGCCTCATCCCTGGCTAACTTTTTGTGGGTGTGTGTGAAGACATGGTCTTGCTATGTTGCCCAGGCTGGTCTTGGACTCCTGAGTTCAAGCAGTCCTCCTGCCTCAGCCTCCCAAAATGCAGGGATTACAGACGTGAGCCACTACACCCAGCCTGAAATGTTCTTCCTTCCTCCCTCTCTCTCTCTCTCTCTTTCTTATTTAAGGAACTAAAATAAATCCAAGTTTTCTGAAGCTAAGTGTCGATGTGGGTTCAGTTTTGTTTGAGTTTGTTGTATGCAATCCTAATGGCTAAGAAAAAACGAAAATGCCAGCAAGGCTCACCTTCGGATGGGGGAATTAGAACAGTCGTTTTCTTTTTTGTACGCTTCCACATTTAAGCCATTCCCGCTGGGAAAAGAGTTCTGAGCTCCCCCGCATCCTTGAAAAGGTCAAGAACTCCTCACCGAAAGCGTTGTCTCATACTCACACAGTGATCTCGACCCTGGCTACTCATCAGAGCCACCGGAAAACATTTTTCAGCGTCTAGCCTGGAACCGAACACAGAGACTTGAAAGTGAGCACCAAGGTGGGACCGACGTCTCGCGCGTTCAGAAGCGCCCCCGGGCGTCCGGATCCCTCGGGTCTGAAAGCCAGCCAAGGAGGGTGTCGCCCTCTCCAGATGCCTCCCCAGACTCCTAACAAGCTCCCTAGGAAAGGACCGAACTCAAATACCTCATTCTGTTCTTTAGGGAACATTCCACGAACATCAGTTGTTGGATTCAGGATCAGAAGACATGGAAGATGAGACCTGGGCTTTGCAATCCAGCACTCGCCATCATCTTCAGCCTCGACTGGCGTACAGTTCAGTCTTGCACCCCAGCGCCAGCCGTTCGGTTCGTCGCCAGCCTTTCGCTGAATTCGAACGCCATCTCTGTCCCTGCTGCAGAAACCAGACATGGGACCTGCCTGCCTGCATGCGAGTAGAACCTGCTTCTGGACCCGCAACAGCCTGGCCAGCGAGAGCAGGCGGCGGGCCGTATGCCCAGGGAACTGCTGCCCATGGTGGGAGCTGGGCTGCTATGGATGAAAACTGTGTTTCCGGGATATTCCCACACGCGGAGTCTCTGGGTGGGAAAGTCGCAAGGCAGACTAGCAACACTGAGACCAGAAGTTCTAAAATACAGAAATTTGTTTTGAGACAGGGTCTCACTGTGTCGCCCAGGCTGGAGTGTGCAGTGGTGCAATCATAGCTCACCACAGCATTGACTTCCTGGGCTCGGGCAATCCTCCTACCTCAGCCTCCTGAATGGCTGGGACTTCCGGTGTGCTCCGCCATGCCTGGCTAATTGTTATTTTAATATTTTGCGGAGATGGGGTCTTGCTATGTTGCCCAGGCTGGTCTTGAACTCCTTGGCTCAAGCAATCTTCTCTCCCTGGCCTCCAAAGTTCTGGGATTACAAGTGAGAGCCGCCGCTCTCAGCCTACAAGAAAGAAATTTGTTTCCCAGCTAATCATCATCCACCCCTCCCCCACTTAATTCCTGTTGATATTTGGGGAACTAATCTTCTACAGATAAGATTTTGTGTTCATAATCTCCAAATACCCTTTGGTCTTTGGAGAAAAACCCCATGAGGGATTTTTAAAATAAGCTACAGAGAGGGAGAGACAGATGAAGTGGACACATTGCAATGAACGGGTCCCATGCCCCATGAAATGTTGACAGAGGGAGGCGATCTGGTGTGGCAGGCGGGCACCGTGCTCTCACATTCGTGTCTCTCTCCTTAGCTCTGGCCCTAACGAAATGACTGAGGTGTCTGTCCCACGGCATGGCAGGTGGAGTTGCAACCTGTACCTTAGGACAGGCAAAGCTGACTCCGCGTACTGTCAACTGATCAGGATTCATAGTGGGCCAAAGACACATGCAGGACAGTGAGATGCTAGGCAAAACGTGCTGCCACCCAGAAGTCCCTCTGGGACAGAGCCCCACGTGGGCAGTGACAGCTGTGATCTACTCAGGCTGGGAAGTTGAGGTCAGCCCAGGAGGAAGCTGACACAGGAGGACTCAACTCAAGTGACCGGCCATCCCGGCCCAGCCTGCCGGGGACTGTCCCAGCGTTGGCGCTTACAGTCTTGCAGCTGGGAAACCCTTCGGTCTCGGGAGGGCCAGGGAGGCTGGGCCCCTTGCTCAGCACCCAGGACAGGAGTGCCAGTAGTAAGGAAGTGGACTCCAGGAAAACCCCCCAAAGAAGTTGTTGGGCGCAGTCTAGAAACATGAGGAAGCATGGCCCTGACACTAGCCAGTCTTCCTCCGGCAGGGCTTCCTACCCAGATGGCAAACAAGCCCGCATGGAGCTACGATGACCTCCGGGGGGGTGGCACACATGCTGGGCTTGCCAAGGGACCCAGGATCCAGGCGGTGCTTCGCACGGGGAATTCACACATTGAATTTCTCAGGTGACCTTGATGACGAGCAGACATGAACAGTGATGACGAGGTGGGCTCCTCAGTGCCCGATGCCGGGACGACTGCGATCCGTGACAAAAGGAGACAAGCTCCCTATCTCACACCACGCAGGAGAGCTCGTAACTTCAAAGTCTAACTGTGGAAGTAAAGGAACCAAGAGTGACAAAAGACTTCTTAAAGAAGCTGCAACAAGGGAGAGAAGCCTAAAGCTGATTTTGCCTTAGGATGGGGAAATCCCATGAGCGCAGTGAACAGCCAGCTTAGTCCCGCGGACCTAGCGAGGACTTGCATCAGGAACATGCAACGCCCTGCAAGAAACTCACACAGAAGATGCCGGCAACCCAGCAGACACAGAATGAGAGCAGGCAGTCCTCGGGAGAGACTTGAGGGGCAAAACGGTTTCCCTCTCTTCTCTGAAGTCAGAATCTCCCCTCCGGCCCAGGCTGGAGTGCAGTGGCACAACCGCAGCTCACCACAGCCTTGACCTCCCAGCTCAGGTGATCCTTCTGCCTCAGCCTCCTGAGTAGCTGGGACTGCAGGCTCATGCCACCATGCCCAGCTCATTTTTTGATTGTTTTGTAGAGATGAGGTCTCACTGTGTTGCCCAGGCTGGTCTCAAACTCCTGGCCTAAGCCTTCCAAAGTACTGGGGTTACAGGCATGAGCCACTGTGCTTGTCTGTAAAAACATATTTTTAAAGACGCTTAATTTTGATCCTTTTGTAGTTCATTTAGCATGATGATTGGGCATTCATGCACGCATGTGTGAGATGTGCCACCCTTAAACCTTGTTACAACACGGGCACATGACCCATCTGGCAATGAAAAAAACAAAAAACCTAGGTGTACCATTCATCAGAGAAATGCAAATTAATATCACCATGTGATAACATTTTATACCAAGCGGATTGTTAGCGTTAGAAAGCCTGACCAGCTGTTCTCTTCCACTGCCAGTGAGGTTGTAAGTTGGGACAAGCACCTTGGACAGCAAATGTCCAATATCTCAAGATGTTTTGAAAGTGTATCCGGAGCCACACTTCCTAGTCAGGCAGCCTAGGGAAACTCTGGAATGTGCGCGCGAAGGGCCGTGTATGAACGGGTTCACTGGAGCAGGTTTTATCAGAGCAGGGGCCTGGAAGCAACCTAAAAGTCTGTCAGCGCTAAGGTCGGCGAGTCATGCTCCAAAGCAGAGTCAGTGCGACACTTACGTGCGGCAGTTACAACACATGACTCAAGCCAGATGATCAGCACCACGAAATCTCAAAGGCACCACACTGAAAACACAGAAAAAGCAAGTCACAGCAGGACTCACAGAGTCTGGTATCATGTGTCAAACACAAACAAGAGATGCTGTAGATGTCCTGTGTATACAGATGTGCCGGAAACATACAAAAACAGTCACAGAGATAGTAAACCGGCTAGTGGTTATATCTGAGGAATAAGAGATGGGAATAAAATCAGGACAGAGTTCATAGGCATCAGATGTGTCTATTATGTTTTGTTTTTTTAAAAAATCAAAGTAAATAAAGCAACATGTTAAGCTTTGTTAGGAGCTGGGCAGTAGATATATGAGCGTTATTTTATTCTCTGTTTTGAGTATTTCTTTTTGAAAAAATAAAAACAATGATATCAACATTTAAATTCAGTGTATTTTAAAATGACTCCAAACTATTTTTTTGAAGCGAAACAAAGCTAGGCTTCTAAGCGTTGGCCACCTAAAGCCACGTTTACCGTGACGTGCAAAGCGCCGCGACCGACACTAGGGGTCGCTTGACCTCGTGTCTGTGACAGCCTTCCGTTGGAGGTGGAGAACGACTGCTTCATCCTCTTCTTTCCCTGGGAGACACAGAGACTGATGCCTGCCGCGTGTCCTTCCAGGAAGGCGAGGACGTGTCCAGGGCGGCGGGTCCATCCTTTTGCCCTCAGCACCGTAACGGGTGGCCAAAAATATGGCTGACTGAATAGACAGAGGATATGAGAGAGACTCTAACAGGAGAGACTCCCGGCTGCATACAGCGACAGTGGAGGGTTCTGGAAGGGGGACTCCGGGAACGGGGAGCTCGGGAAAGGGGTGCTTGGTCAGTGCTGGCCGAGTGGGTGAATGAGCAGATGCAGTGTGTAGGGCCATGTAAATCTGCTTTGGAACGAGAAGCTTATCGCAGCCCTTGCTGTCTCGACTCCCCAAAAAGCATTATTATTATTGTTACTATTTTGAGTTTCAGTCTCGCACAATCCTGGCTCGCTGCAGCCTCAACTTCCTGGGCTCAGGTGATGCTCCCTCCTCAGCCTCCTGAATAGCTGGAACTACAGGTGTGTGCCATCACGTCCAGCTAATTTTTTGATACTCTGTAGAGACGACGTCTTGCTCTGTTACTCAGGCTGGTCTTCAACTCTTGGGCTCCAGCGACTCTCCCGCCTCAGCCCCCCGAAGTGCTGGGACGACGGGTGTGAGCCACCACACCTGGCCAAGAACAATTTCAGGAGCCTCTCCTCCTCGTGGCCAGCAAAGGAAGGGTGTCTGCCCCGGGGAATGGTGTGCACTGGGCAGAGCGTGGACTCATAGATGGTGGCCGCGGGAGGGTCCGGGCTCAGTCGCCTGCCAGCCCTGTGCTGGGAGACACGTCCCCCCACCTCCGTCCTCACCTGCAGGGCTGGGATCGCGGCCTCTGTCATGGGGTGTCCCGGGACCCTCAGAATGAATGCCTGCTGGGTCTTCGGAGCACAGTGCGTGTCCTGCTGAATCAGCCACGCGGAAGGGAGACCAGCGAGGGCTAAGTGGCCACTGGCCCAAGATGGTACAGAAGAGATGTTTACGTGTTCAGAAGCCTCCACACTCCTTCCAGGGCTGAATTCGGTCACGCCACCGGGCCCACGAGAGGCCGCCCAGCGCATCCCACACCCGCGTCCACGCCAGGCCCCGTCGTGCCTCCCTGCCCGCGCCCGCCGGCCACCTCGCCGTCCTCTCTCCCAGCGAGTTCTTCTCTTTCCCGGCCCCCCGGCTCCCGCGTGTCTTGTGCTCTTCGTTCTCTCGCTGTTTTCTGCGCGGATCGGTGTCTGCTGGCCCAGGTGGTGGCCGTGCAGGCGGCCCCACGGGCCGTTCCTACTTCCCGGCGTGGACGTCAAAATTCACCCAGTGAGGAAGTGGCAGGAGCCACAGCAGGCTCGGGACAGCTCCGTGGTGACCGCTGGTGTCGGGCCGCGGCGTGCGGGCGACGAACGGGCCGCTCTTCCTCCGGAGGAAGCTTCGGGCCCGGCTGCCCCTTCCCGTCTGACCTGCTGCGGGTGAAACGTGACAGACCGGAGGGTGCCCCGTCATTCCTTCTCCTCTGCAAGGGGTGGAAAGTGAAAGTGCCTGGAGCAATCATCTGTGGACGAAAAATAGCTGCACGTGAAAAATCACGGCTGTGATTTAAAGATTGCGCCGAGGCAGAGAGTAAAATGCCTTTCCAGCCTGGAAAGAGTGCACAGCGAACTCCTCACCACCATGGAATGGAAGCAGAGAGACACGCGGTCTGGGACAGTCGGTCGGTTTTGAATAAGACGCGCTCTTGAAGTCTGTATCAGAAAGTGACAGAGTATTCAGTCTGCTGAGCGGACACGGCTGAAGACGAACGGACGTGAGCTCCGTGTTGTCCACGGCCACGGGTCCGGAAGCGGGTCACCTCAGCTTCTTCTTGAGTTCACGGTTTTCCGGGCCCGTGTCATGGGAGCGCTTTTGCTGCTGGGCTTCTGCTGTCCGCCTGGGGGTGACCCATGTGGCGACATTCTCTCCCTATTGTATTTCCAGTGCCGTGATCACCGCACACCCCCGCCACCACCCTTGCCCGGCGTCCGAGTGTAGGTGCTCGACGCTGAGATGACACTGCAAGAGTCCGTGAGGTGTGACTGCACCACGCAGCAACACGGGATAGAGGTTTTGTTCTCACATGGCTCTCCAGAGGGCTGTCCTCTCTGAATTCAGGGACGTGCTCTGGTCCTGGTCGCATGTTCCTCCATCTGAAACACTTCTGTTAACAAACATAACAACATTGCTTGTTAAGAGAATTCTAGCCAGGCGTGGTGGCTCACGCCTGCAATCCCAGCACTTTGGGAGGCAGAGGTGAGAGGACTGCCTGGATTCGAGATCAACATGGGCAATATGGCAAGACCTTATCTCTACAATAAATAAAAAAAATTAGCCAAGCATGGTGGTGCGCGCCTATAGTTCCAGCTACTTAGAAGAGTGAGGTGGAAGGATTGCCTGAGCCCAGCAGGTCAAGGCTGTGGTGGCCATGATGGTGCTACTGTACCCCAGCCTGGGCAACAGAGTGAGACTCCAACTAAAAAAAAAAGAGAGAGAGAGAGAAAATTCCAACTCCCCGGTTTCTCTATATAAAAAATGTCTGAGTAACATTTAGGAAAAAAACAAAACAAAACCAAAAAGCACCAATACTTCCCTCTAAATGGAAATTAAGCAGGAAATAGAAAAGGGCTTAGTCATTATTCTTTAAATTGCCGTATCTCTGAGCTAATTCACACAGGAAGCCTGAAAATCAGCAGCATGAAAATGTGACGAATCACTGACATATTTCATGGCTCAAGTTGACTTGTTGTTGATTTCAATACTTCATAGACAGTAGTTAAGCAAAAGATTAAATATATTATGTACAGGATATTTACATTTTAAAAAATGTTTAAGCCCTATGATTTATGATTTGCAGAGCCTGTATAGAAAGGTAAAATATATTCTAAGCATCTAAGTATCACATTGGCAAAGTAGTTTACTTTGTTAGTCAGGGCAATTTGCTACTAAAGTATATAAACATCATAATTTAAACCTATGCATGGATTTTGGGCAAAGAAACAGGTGGGGACCATGAAACGCAATAACCTCAACTAAGTATATGAAGATTAAAATAGAATTAAAGTAAGAATCACAATATATTAAAATTTGCCAGATAGGAATTCTTGACTATCAACCACAAATTAAATATATATTGGACATTTAGAGTGGAGAAATTTGAATGTTTATGAACGTTTTACTAATACATTTGTAAAAATTAACTGACAAAATATTTTTTTTCAACTATATGGTAAAGAATGAAAGAAATAGCTCACAAAAGTGCTTGCTATAGTCAAGGTTTTGTTCCTAGAACTCTATGGTGCCAGGTGGGGTGCAGTGCAAAGCTCCTGGATTCTTTGGCTTGACCCTAAAATAAATTTTAGAGTGGCCAGTAACGTTTTAAAATAAAGTTTATTAGAGAGAGAAGAGAGGAATGAGAGGGAGACATGCCAGGGCTTTTTAAGATAGACCTAGGCTGGGCGCCATGGCTCATGCCTATAATCCCAGCACTTTGGGAGGCCTAGGTGAGAGGACTGATTGAGCCCAGGGGTTCGAGACCAGCCCGGGCAACTCGGTGGGACCTCGTCTCTACAATAAATCAAAAAATTAACTGGGCACGGTGGTGTGTGCCTGTAGTTCCAGCTACTTGGAAGCCTGAGGTGGAAGGATCGCCGGAGCCCAGCAGGTCGAGGCTGTGGTGGCCTTGAGTGAGTCACTGTACTCCAGCCTGGGCGACGGAGTGGGACTCCAACTCAAAAACAAAAGCAACAACAACAGAAAAACCTACAATAGACCTGACAGACCTTCACAATGGTTGATAGGCCAAAGAGGGTGGAACCCAGGTAACCGTTGTCACTCAGGAGAGATTGACTTGGCTCTGCCTCTGACAGGTGGGGGGGTGGTCTTTTCCAGACCAAATCATCTTTGGCAGGAGACCTGCCAGACGATGGTGACAAGTTTATGAGCTCAGAGGGGGTTTTAGTATTTCTATGGCTTTGGTTAGTTAAGAGGTGGTGTTGGGTCTTCTGTCTTTGTGATGATTATGCTAACCATGAATCGAAAGGTTGGGCAGTCCTAGTCTTAAATCCGATGGGGTTTTCTTTTGATTGGCTGAAGGGGTGGGGTGGCCTGCAGCTTGGCCTGCAGTAAAAACAATGTAATTTTTAAAATGTCATCCGTTGCCTTGCTGGACTCTGGTGTGGCCATGTGCTCTTCGAGCTTTGGCTGTCGCTAGGCTTCCTGGCTTTGGCCTCCTCCCCCACCTTGGGGAGGTGAATCTTCTCTCCCTTTACCTTCTTGCTGTCATTTATTTTTATTTTTTACTTATTTTTACTTACTTATTTTTTGAGTTGGCGTCTCACTCTTGCCCGGACTGGAGTGCAGTGGCCACTCCCGGCCACCGCAGCCTCGACCTGCTGGCTCCGGCCATTCTTCCGCCTCAGCCTTCCAAGTGGCCAGAACTACAGGCGCGTGCTACCATGCCCGACTAGTTTTTGATTAATTGTAGAGATGAGGTCTCACCAAGTTGCCCAGGCGGGTCTCAAACCCTCAAGCTCAGGTAATCCACTGGCCTCGGCCTCCCAAAGTGCTGGGAATTACAGGATGAGGCACCGAGCCCAGCCGCTCTAATTTATTTTTAAATAAACTATATTTTTAAATCTAAAAAAAAGTCTAAACCCTGCCTTAGGAAATGTATCTATCCGTGTCTAACCTGTGTTGGTTCCCCTGCCTCACTTTACCTGCAATGACTCATTTAATCCTTGTAGCACGTCTATGAGGGAGACATTATTACTATTCTAATTTACAGACGGGAAAACTGAGGCATACAGAGGGCAGGTCATTTGCCCAAAACCACAATCTAGGCTCTCAGTCACTTCACCGTTCTGCTTCTGTGACATGACCTTTTTATTCACTTTTGTTCAAGCAGTAAAGCTCTCTGGGTCGTGGTGGGTTGGCATTCTATCACAACATGGACTAGCCACATAAGTTACATAGAGTGTTTAAAGCTATAAGGGCGTGGTGGCTGACGCCTGTGATTCCAGAACTTTGGGAGGTGGAGGCGAGAGGACTGCCTGAGCTCAGGGGTTCAAGAAAAACCTGGGCAACTTGGCAAGACCTGGTCTCTAGAATAAATCCAAAAATTAGCCAGGTGTGGTGGCACGCAACTAGTTCCAGCTACTTGGAAGGCTGAGGCG
The DNA here is from genome assembly GCA_027257055.1 of Cephalopachus bancanus. NCBI lineage: Eukaryota > Metazoa > Chordata > Mammalia > Primates > Tarsiidae > Cephalopachus > Cephalopachus bancanus. The sequence goes on from JAPVLO010000090.1 coordinate 5,737,888, forward strand.
GAAGGATCACTGGAGCCCAGCAGGTCGGTGCGTGGCCATGAACGTGGCACTGCACTCCAGCCTGGGCGACAGAGTGAGACTCCGACTCAAAGAAAAAAAGATACAAAGGACGCTGTCAGAAACCACATTCTCTGGTGACCAGAACTGAGGAACACAATCATTAATATACCAAAATGCTCTGTAGGCGAATTCACAAGAGAGGAAAACAAAACCCCACTGCACCTGGCAGGAAAAAGATAAACGATAATTAACATTTTGAGATGTTTGCTGCGTGTCTAGTGTTATTCTAAACGTTTTAATGAACATAGTCCTGCCACCACCCTTGAGATAGGAAGGAGGTCACAGGGGAAGCAACACGCCTGTCTGCCATCTCCCTCCTCTGCTCTTTCTTCCTAGAAATTTCTGGAAGAAAGCTGGTATTTTCTTGTTTTGCAATAGTAGGCAATTTGAAATTTGGGGGGATTTTTTCTGACAAGAAAGGTGACAGCCTCTGACATAGGATGCACTGAAGGATAATTGCTGCTTTAGTATAGAATTGTTTTAATTTTTTGAAAAAATGTTTTGTAGCGATGGGGCGGGGGGGGTCCCACTCTCTATGACGCCCAGGTTGCTCTCGAACGCCCCACCTCAAGCGATCCTCCTGCCTCAGCCTCCCAAAGCTGCTACAGGCATTAGCCGCCATGCCTGAGCCCCAAACAAACATGATGGCATCTCGCTTTCTGCCTGTAATGTAACTGCAGAGCGCTCTAGTTTAGTGCGACAATAATGACCAAGTTTTCAAATCCTGGCTCTGCCTTTGTCTTAGTCTGTTCCTGCTGCTGTAACAAAACACCTTACACCGGGCAATTTGCAAACAACAGAAATGTGTTTCTGCCGGCTCCGTGGCTCAGCCTGTAATCCCAGCGCTTTGGGAGGCTGTGGTGAGTGGACTACCTGAGCCTGCGGGTTCGAGACCTGCCTGACTAACTTGGCGAGACCCCATCTCCACAATAAATCAAAAATTAGCCGGGTGGGCGTGGTAGCACGCGCCTGTAGTTCCAACTACTTGGAAGGCTGAGGTGGAAGGATCGCGGGAGCCCAGCAGGTCGAGGTGGCGATGGCCAGGAGCGGCCACTGCACTCCAGTCTGGGTGACAGAGCGAGACTCCAACCCCCGCCAAAAAAAGAACTGTCCAGGGCAAGACAGCAGCACATCGGACGGGCCACTCCCTGCTCCCTAGATGGCACCTTCTCAGGCACCCTCCAGGGTGGGAGGGGTCACGGTGACACACAGGGCCCGGAGGCCCTCCTACAGCAGCACAGGCTCCAACCCAGGGGCGACCCTATCGCCCCCCAAAGGCCTCGGCTCCCAACACCATCCTTGGGGGCTGGGCTTCCGCATCAGGATTTTGGAGACCACATGCAGACCCCCGCGGCCTCTTCCTAGGTGATCTCCGGTGGGTCCCAGAGACAGCGCTCCCGAGGGAGCTGCAGGGAGGCGTCCCTGCTGTGTCGGGGCTCAGGGCGGGGCCGGGTGGAGAGAGAGCCCCGGGAGGGGCAGCAGAACGGGCCAGAGGCCACAGTGTCTCTACAAACGTTTCCTGGTCACCTCTTGGCACTGCGGGCAGCCGGGCCTGTCGTGGAAATGTTTCCTCTTGTCCTCGTTCAACGTTCTCCCTTATCTATTTGGTACTTTCTGTTTGTTTAATGATGAACTCTGCTCGCTGCCTGCCTTCTCAGTCACACGAGAACCTTCTAGAACTGCTGCGCCTGCTTGGGAACTGACTCTCAGGCCCGCCTGTGCTGTCGCAGGGAGGCCACTGTCCGAAGCCCGGAGTCCAGCCCACCCGCTGTCTTTCCCGATGCGTCACCAGGGTTGTCTGTGAGCCACACGCGCAAAAACAGCTCAGAAACAGATTTCCTTTAACCTCATGATTCAAGCGGGTGAACTGGGATATTTTTAACTGGGCTACATAGTTATCTAATTAATCATTCTTCCTCCATTCTCCACAAATATTTATTGTGAGTCTGTTCCGTGCCTGGTGCCCGTGACAGAAAGGCAAATGTCCCTGGCTACTTGGGACTAGCAACCAGCCCTGCGCACCTCCCATGTTGCTTTCCAGCTCCTGACGATTTGTAGCTTTTCCTATAGCCCGTGGTCTCTATGTCTGCCTTCCGTTTAGCTCCCATGCCAGCGCCCTGATGCGCAAACAAGTCCGAGCATCTGAACTTCATCCTTCTCCTCTAGGGTCAGGCTTGATCTCTGTTCTTCTCCTGACGCCAGCCAGTGCTGTCTTCTGCCAGTGCCAGCTGCTTGCACACCCTGGCTTGCGCCTTGCACACAGCATTCGTGTCGTGAGGTCGCCCTGAGGACCTGTGCTGCCCAACCTGGATGAGCGGACTGCATATTCCTCAAGTGTGCGTGTGTGCGTGTGTGTGTGTGCGTGTACATAGCTATATGTAGTCTCTATATTGTATGCCATATATGAGGGCCAACAATGACGTTTGCAAAGCATCCTAGAAAAGGTGTTGCCTGCCTCACTGCTGAATATCACTCCGGTCACCTTGGAAGCTTTCCCCTGGGGAAGCCATGCACCAACGCCAGCACCCAAGTCCACCTGTCAAAGCCACTGTGGAACTCTTATTCTGGAATGGCCTCCGGCGCAGTTGTCATGTTGCCCTGGGGGTCCTGAATGTCATCAGAATGTCTTCCTTCCAACCTGTCCCTTATCTTCGCGTTTCATACCAGGGTCCCGAAACCCCACCGAGTTGCGTGTGCAGTGCTGACAACATCAGCACACGGTAGCAAGTTCATGAGCTGAGTTGTCAGACCGCACATATCATGGATATATTTCACTTAGGACTCTGGAATGTAGCTCCAAGTATGAGTTGGCAACAGTCGTAACCCTCTTTACAATATAACTAAAGGCCTGCTCTAAAGAAAGCTGGTGATTTCAGTAAGGCACAATTAACTTTGAACTTGCTTGGGCACGGGATGAGAGTTCAAAGAGTGATAAAATACATTGGCAATCTAGAGTCACTGTAAGTTTGATATCTATCTATCCATCATCTATCTATCTATATTAAATTTTTGCAGAGACAAGGTCCCATTATGCTGCCCAGGCTGGTATTGAACTCCTGGCCTCAAGCAATCCTTCCTCCTCGGCCTCCCAAAGTGCCGGGATTACAGGCGTGAGTGATTGTGCGTGGCATGGCATATATAATTAACAGTGACATTTCTTAGTGGGAAAGCAACAGCTATGTTATATTAGCCTCTCTCTCTCTCTCTCTGAAAAAAAAAGTTTGGTGTAAATTAAACCATAATGCAGCTTAAATCTGGAATTAAGTCAGACAACCGAGACCCAAGGACATTTCACGACGTACATAGCATGACGCCGACGACCACCTGGCCATTGTTATTATCTCATCACAAATGTTGTTATTATTTTTTTGAGTTGGAATCTCACTCTGGCTGGAGGGCCATGACATAATCATGGCTCACCACAGCCTCAACCTCCTGGGCTCAGGAATCCTTCTACCTCAGTCTCCCAAGCAGCTGAGACTACAGATGCGTGCCACCATGCCAGGATAATTTGTTGACTTTTGTAGAGACAAAGTCTCACTATGTGTCCAGGCTAGTCTCGAACTCCTGGACTCAAGCCATCCTCATGCCTCGACCTCCCAAAGTGCTGGGACTACAGACATGAGTCACCACACTTGGGACAGATATTACTATTACTGCTAACGAGAGATGTAATCGTATCACTCTTACGTTGATTCTTCCTTCCAAAGGAATTCCTCCTCTCTCTTCCCGTTTGTAAAACTCTTATCCTAATTGTGTCTACGTACACAGGAGTGGTGACTGACTTAATTACCTAACAGCATCCTAAAGAACACCGAATCAACGCTGATTTGGGATAGAACGAGATTGCCTACCAATACTGTGCTGTGGTAACATGTCTCTCATACATGAGATCAAAAGCACTTTCAGGGTTGTTTTGGGAGCTGGACGCTGACAAACGATCACTGCCCGCTTGGGCGGACCCCACAGTCCTAACGAGACAGGGGCGCAAGATGACGGGCAGGACCACCACATTCTCCTTGCCCACCGTGGGGGGCTGCTCAGTGAGACAGTGCAGCATCCCTGACGTCCCACCAAAGCAACCCGCACGTGTGGGAGCACTGGCCATACAGAGGAAGAAACAAGACACAGGTCACTCAAGTGTTAGGGAGAGCATGGCCATCTCATTGTGCTTGAAAGTAACTTTTCTTTTTTAATTAAATCTTTCCTAGAAGCTGTGAATATTAAAAAGTAACTGGATGAAAAGAGGGAAAAAATCTCAGTAGGGGACTTCACAATTAATATTCAGTTTCACAAAAGCACACCACTGGGAATGAAAAGAGAAAATGTAAGACTGGCTGCAAGAGCCTTGGACGAGCAAATCAACGGATAGAGAAGGCGCAGACGGGGGAAGGTGGAAGACAGGAAGTGACTCTCGCAACAGTGCAGATTAGTTGGCTCGAATACCCTCAGTGCAAGACACCTCGTGCCAGCTGAAAAATAAGGAAACATCCTTTCAACATGCTGTTTACCTTGTAAGACAATAAGGGAAATCATCGTTCCTCCAGTATTGTGACTATTCAAAAAGTACTAAATATTCTAGCCAGTGTAAATTAGAAAAGAAAAACAAAATTATAAGAATTGGAAAATAAGAAACAAACTGTATCTAAATGCACATGATATGGTTGTTTACACAGAAAAATTCAAGTGATGCAAATTACTAGAACTAAGAATTTAGTAAGGTTGCTGGATATAAGATCAATATACAAAATTAATCACCTCCTTGTATATGAACAATAAAGATTAAGGAATATTACTTTTAAAAAGATATTTATAAAAGCAATACCAAATATGTCCAGGAATAAATCTAATAAAATGTTGGCAACATTTTTATGAAGAAAATTATAAAATCTTATTGAAATGTCATAAAGAGGACCTAAATGGAGAATTATACCATGTTTGTAAAATGTAAACTCAATTTCCTAAAGATGTAACTACTCCTTAGTAAATTATAAATGTAATGTAATTCCAGTTCAACCCAATCAACAGATGTGAGTGGTGGAGCAGAATTGAGTTGCTGGCATTTAGAGTAAATCTGGAATTCTTTGGAGAGCCTAGAAATATTTAGTAGTACCTCTAGGAGAAAGAACATTTCCTGCAAATTTTGTTACGAGGATGAGTGCTCAGACACATATAACAAAAAGGTATCTTATTTACCAAGACACGGAATATTTATGACAACATTCAAAATTAAGAACGTGATTATGGGCACAGGATTGCTGCCTCAGTGGCAAGATGGCACTTTTCATCCATGACTCAAAAGGGAAGTCTGGAACACCTGCCCAGTGCCTAATATGGGCGTAGACTCTAGGCCCCCCCGATCTGGAGAGGGAATGTTTCAGCAAGTGCTCGCAGCCACACATGAGAGCATCCAAAGCGTCCACAGGCATCAGACGACAACGCCTCCCCCGAGGCCACTCGTTAAACTGTAACAGGCATGCCGCCTGCTCCTTCAGAGCCAGTAAGTGATCTTTGGACAGAGCTGGAGTTAAAAAGTAAACCCATCCTCTGCGTCTTTGCATTGTTATAACTAAAGTACTCACAGCCACGCCACGGACTTGATATGGATATGCCGTCAATGTTTGCTTCCAAGATTGGCTCATTGTTTGCATTTTAAAGGAAGAACGTGTTTGTTATGAAGACGTTGTTCCAAACAGTCTGATTGCTTTGGAAGCAGCTCTTGAAACTGCGACACCATGTAGCCAGTCACAGTTACCTTTCCAACTCTTGCAACTCTTGGTGTTTTGGGTCTTTTCGGTGGAAAGAGAGCCAGTGCAAAATGCAAGATGGCAGATGCCCGTTCTCAGAGTCATGCTATCGCTTTTGCCTTAAGAACTGTGACTCCTCAAGAACACAGATAAAGATAAACATCCTTGGTAATAAGCTCTTTTCATCAGAGGCGTGAAAGCATCATATAAAATATGGAAAGTCTCAGACTCGTAACATACCTGGTGTTTCTTCCGCATTTGGGGCTCATTCTCTTATAATCTTCTCATCATCCTGTTCATTGTTGGAAGGAGGTGGTAGACACAGCCTAAAAACCTCGCAGAAAGTGTGCCTGGCTCCCTGTTTCCCATGGCAAGGGCTTCAAGTGCGCTTCAGTTTTCTGTTTGCTTTCCTCCTCTGCCGTCTTGTCCACTGGCTGCTAAAAGTAAACGTCATGTGAAAAGGGTTGGAATGGCCAAGCTGTCGATGACCTCAACAGACCAGCCCATTTTTCCTAGTTGATTCACAGAACACACCACCCATCAACAGCAGAATAACATTCTTCTCCAATTCACACAAAATATTCACTGAGATAGACTGCATGTTGGGCCCTGAAACGACCTTAACACATTTCGAAGAATACAAATGACACGAAGCGTGTTCTCAGACCACACCACAGTGGAATGAAACTAGAGATGAATAAAAGAAAGATAGCTGGAGAGTCGCCAAACGTCTGCAGATTTCACAACAGGTTTCTAAAAAACCCATGGGCCAAAGTAGGAATCTCAAGAGAAGTCTTAAAATGTTTTGAATGAAGTGAAAATAAAAGTACCACTTATCAAAATGTGATCAACACAGGAAAATCAGTGCTAAGAGGGAGATTTGTAGCACTAAATGCATATATTAGAAAAGAAGAACGCTCTAACCTTCTTAGGAAAATCCACTTTAGGAAATTAGTGGAAAGGGTACGGTCTGGGCATCGTGGCTCACGCCTGCAATCCCAGCACTTTGGGAGGCCAGAGTGGGAGGACTGCTTCAGCTCAGGAGTTCAAGACCAGCCCGGGCAACATAGTGAGAACTTGTCACCACAGAAAATAAAAAAACAAACAGCCAGGTGTGGTGGTAAGTGTCTGTAGTCCCAGCTCTTCAGGAGGCTGAGGAGGGAGGCTTGCTTGAGCCTAGGAGTTCGAGGCCGCAGTGAACTGTGATCATGCCACTGCACTCTGGTTGATGACAGAGTGATTCCCCAACTCAGAAAACAACAGCAACAAAACAAAAACTGATTGACACGCATAGAAAAAAATGTTTAATTGCATGCATAATATAATCAAAAATGAAAAAAACTCACTTTTTACATACTGAATTAGGAAATTTATATTTTTAAAATATAATATCCAGTGCTGGTATGAGCGAGGCAAAATGGACACATGCATCACTGATAGCTGTGCAAATGGACAGAATATTCCAGGAAAGAAATTTGGTCATGTGGCCTAAATATACCTTCCCTTTAACTTGTTATTTCCATAACTGTTTAAAATAATCCCAGTTTAAGAAAAAGTTTAGGCCAGGCACAGTGGCTCATGCCTATGATCCCAGCACTTTGGGAGGCCGAGGTGAGAGGATTGCCTGAGTCCACGGGTTTGAGACCAGCCTGGGCAATTTGGTGAACCCTTATCTCTACAATAAATAAAAAGAAATTAGCCGGGCATGGTGGCGCATGCCTGTGGTTCCAGTCACTTGGAAGGCTGAGGCAGAACTATTGCCTGAGCCCAGCAGGTCGAGGCTGTGGTGGCCGTGAAAGTGCCACTCTACTCCAGCCTGGGTGACAGAATGAGACTCCGACTCCAAAAAAAAAAAAAAAAAGAAAACCTTTAATTAACAGAGATTGCTATAAAAGTCTTATTGATAAGAGCAAAAATCCGAAAAAAGTCCAAGTATCCAAGTCAGCGTGGCATTCAGAACAGGGATGTTCTTGTTCCTGAGACAGTCTACGGGCTGTGCAAACGGACGTTTGGGGAGGATTTCTAGTCACTCAATAACAGTAATGAGTGAAAAGGGCCTGTTGCAAAAAGGGTGCGGCCAGCTGAAGGTCTGAAGGTGTGCACCAGGACGGAAGCTGGTGTCTCTGGGTGGCGGGCTGCCTGTGGCCGACACTGCATCTTCCTCCGATTTTCTGTTTCTGCGATGCACACAGGGGCTTCGCGCACGGGCTTAGAGTCCCATGGCTTGATCTGTAGTCCGCGGCTCTGTTACTTACCGGTGGTGTGAGTCTCTGTTCTTATTTGTGAGATGAGGATGACGAGTGACAGTGTCTCCCTAGGGCGACTGAGGTCTCGGGGTGACCACGTGCTTCGAGTGTTACTCGGGCCCGCCTTGCGTCTGAGCCCAGTCGGTACGAGCTGTTGTTACTGGTTAAAAGGGGGTGGGGGGAGCTCGGCTGAGAGCGGGCACAGGCTGGCGGTCTCGCCAGGTTTGCTCAGGGAAGTTTGTGTTTCCCCACGGGACTCTGTTGACTCACCCTTTTGAAGGACGTGCCTATTCGGGACATTTATTTACTGATGGCTGGATATTTTGAGTCTACAGAGGGCCAACTAACTGTTCTTCTATAGACTAAAAATGAAACAGTACACACCGAGAACCGTAGCATATGCAACTCTGTGTGTATTTAAAAGTGCTGCACCCATGAGCACACCGGTGAGATGGGAAAGAATTCAAAGCTACTGACCCTCGCCACTGATTACTCTAGGCTGCGGCTTGGATTTTTTTTCAGATAAGGAATCTGGGCTCCTTTACCTTCCTATAGGTCAGGAGGAGACTGAGCTGTCCCCTGCTGCTGCTGCAGGCTTCTTTTCAATACAAAACGCAATTTTTGTTGGTTTGTTTTTGAGACTGGGTCTCACTCTGTTGCCCAGGTTGGAGTGCAGTGGCATAATCACGGCTTACCGCAGCCTCAAACTCCTGGGCTCAGGCGATCCTCCCATCTCAGCCTCCAGAGTAGCTGAGACCACCATGCCTGGCTATTTTTTGTAGAGATGGAGTCTCGCTATGCTCCCCAGGCAGGCCTCGAACTCCTGGGCTCAAGCAAACCTCTCACCTCGGCCTCCCAAAGTGCTGGGATTATAGGCATGAGCCACCACACCTGGCAAAATGCAATATTATTTAAAAAGTGTTAATATAGCTTATGGGATTTCATTGCCACAAACAGAGTTCAGTCTGTGATAGGAATATCATACTTTCTGACAAGAATTAATCAAATTTTTAAAAATTCCTTTTTCTGTTTGCAATAAAACTTGTATTCATTTCTGAAGGAGGGCAGAAAGCCGGGTGTGATGTATTTTTCCTTTCTGTTGAAGGGATATTCCATAGTTACATTAGAGAGACTCACTACATGCGTGAAAAAGTGCTTGGACTTCAGAGCAAAGAGTATCTTTGTATTAACTTAGGCTTTGGAGTTTTAATTCCTCAAGGTTAGGAAGGATATTCCTGTAAGTAAATAGCATTTCTAAGCAGAGAAGGTCCAAGAGAGGCCACCCGAGGCATTCCTCTGAAGCGTGCAGACATACGTGTACCCTCGGGTGGCAGTGGCCTCTGGATTTCTTCCGCAATTCATTCACAGGTTTTCAAAATGCCTTAGCACCTCAAGGCCACCACCTTGCGCTCTCCGAAGGTCATGATTTTGACATGGCTTCGTGAGGTTTTTCTGAGGTTTCTGATAGCGGAGGCCTCTCCTACAGTGAGATCGTTATCCTGAATTTAGGGTGGAAGCATCATGTCGTAGACTCGACCCCATGCTGCACTGCAATCGTGTGACATCCCAGATAGAAACTTTCAAGAAGGAGCTTGTGTTTGAAACTGCTGCACCAGTTTAGGATTAGAAAATATCCAGGATCATGGAGTCCTGCGGGCAAAACCAACCGGAAGCCGCTCCAGCTTAATTAACAGCTTGAGCACATCGTCCGGCATCACATTTCTTGAAATCTCACCCCTAGACACAGGGGTTTTTAGTCAAATTTCTGCTTTAAGAGATTGCGGGCTTTTAAGTTTGATTTTCGAATACTCGGGCGACAGTGCTTTCTTTGATTTTTAGCTACAGAGCTAGAAAATTGTGGCAGCGTCTTTGTGCTCTCAGTTGCTTGCATAAGAGTACCAGGTCCGGAGACAGCTAAGCGTGCCATCCCTGCTCTGTTACCAATCCTAACTAGCTGCGCAGCCGTGACGAGCCTGGGGCCTTTGGAACGAAGCGTTTCCAACATAAGACCTCAACGGTCCTCAGGTTTCCCTGTCAGAACAGGAGGCTGGGCCAGTCGCTCCCCAGGCTTTGTCCTACGCTCACACTCCTTTTACCAGGGTATTATGAGTTAGGTAAAATCATAGTACTGACAGCAAGTGTTTATAAAATAATTTGCCTTGGAGATCTCACATTTTTTTTTGGTAGTGATGCGTCTCACTTTGCTGCCCAGGCTGACCTCAAACCATCCTCCTGGCCTGGCCTCAAGCCTCAAGCCATCCTCCCACCTGGGCCTCCCCAAGTGTCAGGATTCTAGGCACGCACCACAGTGTCAGCCCGCAGCAACACAAATGACTCCAACCTTCTATCTGGAAGCTCCGCAGAGCTGCAGAGCCTACTGGCCTAACGCTCTAAGTCAACTTGGTTAAAATGAATCCGTCACCTCCCAAACCAGCCAACTGCCTGATTTTCCTCACCCTAACAAAGGGACTACCATGTTTTCCCAGCTGGCCAGATTCGGAGCCACCAGGCCGTCCTCGTTTCTCCCCAGACTCCTGTCAATCCCACGCCTGTCACACAGCGCTCAGCGCCTGGGCTTTTTGCTTTTTCTTGCCTGCCTCACGCTCCCTGTGATCATCCCGGTGCAGACCCCGGTGTTCCCACAGCCTCCTCCAGCTCCCCCTCTCCCAGTCGATGAGCCCCACTTCTGGAGCAGGACGTGCACCGCTCCCCAGCGCGACCGCCGGCCCGGCCACGCCTGGAGCTGTGTGGCCTCCTCGGCCGCCTCCCTGCCCCTGACTCGCACTAACCTCTGGGACACCCTGCCTGCCGGACTCCCCTCTCCCTCCTGGGGCGTCGGGCCCGGCCCCACCGAGGTACTTGGGTGACCACCGGCAAGGCTCGCCCACCCCGCGGTCAGGGCCCTGCTCAAGCCCACGCCCCCACGTGCTCCTTCGCGCCGCCTGGGCCCACCTGTTCCCCGCCACTCCGCAGACACCGCTTCGTCCTGCCTGACCTTGAGCTGCCAAATTCCGGGAAAGGAAAAGGCAACAGTAGCAGTTCCACAGTGTTGCCGGACTCTCCGGTTTCAGCATCCAGCACCCTGCAGTATTTCTCCCAGTCCTTTCCGTACGTGAGTGTCCCGTGGCTGTAACCACGGCAGACGCAGAGTGCCACGTCCCAGGTTTCTTTCACTCGATGGATTCGAAAAGCCTAACAGGACGATAAGGTAATACGGGGTGAGGGGAGCCAAGGGACCCTGCTGGAAGCGGAGGTGAGGCAGAAGGCGTCTCTGAGGGTCCGCTGGAGCGGACAGAGGAAGAGAGCAGGGAGGTGGGACAGGGTGCCAACGCGAGCGGCCGCGGCCGCGCGGCCGTCTTGGACCTGCAGGCCGTCCTCCGGTGGGGGCAAGGAAGAGCACAGCACTGGAGATCTGGACCCAGCCAAGCGCCACAGACTCCACCTGCCCTGGACGGGAAGCCGCAGAGCACGTTCCCAGGTGCTGGGACCAGAGATGTGGGCGGAACGGCCAGCTTTCGATGCCGTGTTCAGCTCGGGACGCAGCCTCCCCCTTTCCAGAAATACCCTGATCGTGTCGAGGGTGGCAAAGCGCCCAGACGTCCTCCTGGGCTGCAGAGGCCGCGTCACCCAGGTCTGGACAATCCGAAGCAGATGGGGAGGCTGCCGAGAAGGCATTGTTAGGCTCAGCTGCGGCCAGGCGCGGGCGCATGCCCGTGAGCCCAGCACGTGGGGAGGCCGAGGTGGGAGGATCACCGGAGCCTAGGGGCGAGAGCCCAGCCTGGGCAACAGGGTGAGACCTCGTCTCTACAAAAGGTGAGAAATTAGCCGGGCATGGTGATGCACACCTGTAGTCCCAGCTGTTCAGTAGGCTGAGGCGGGAGGCCGACCCAGGAGGTTGAGGCTGTGGTGAGCTGTGATCATGCCACTGCACTCCAGCCTGGGTGGCAGAGTGAAGAGTCAGCTCAGTAAGTGTCTTTCTTCCTTCTCTCTTTGTTTTTCCTAGAGCGGGGATGCATGTCCAGGGGTGGGTAGCCATCTTGTGACCCTGAGGAAGAAACCCACCCACATCCTGGCGACCACCAGGAATAGCTGCATCTGTACTGGACTGTCGACCTCCTGACTTCTTGTCATGTAAAGACGGACACTCTCGGTTTAGTTCAGCCACTGAGTTGGGTCTCCACTTGTGAAACTAAATGCAGTCCTGTCTGATATAATAGCATACCCGTTTCTTGGAGATTCACAATGAACGTGGCATGTAAGAGTCCTGAGAAGTCCTGTTTGCCTTTGCTTAGCCTCATATTAGAGTCATTGAGCCAGGGGCAGTGGCTCATGCCTATAATCCCAGTGCTCTTAGAGGCTGAGGCGCAAGGATTGCCTGAGCCTAGGGATTTGAGACGGCCTGGGCAACTTGGCGAGACTCCGCCTCTACGATAAATCAAGAACTTAGCCAGGTGTGGTGGCGTGTGCCTATAATTCCAGCTACTTGGAAGACTGAGGCTGAAGGATCGCCTGAGCCCAGCAGGTCGAGGCTGCGGTGGCTATGAGCATACTACTGCACTCCAGCCTGGGTGGCAGAGTGAGACCTGGACTCTAAATTAATAAATTTAAGTCAGGCAACTATTTAGCTTCTGTCTATTGAACACCTACATATAATTTAAGATGGAATTTCAGGGCAAGTCAAAAAAGATGGCATATAGCTGGTGCATTTATATTTTGCTATCTTAAATGTTTAACAAAATAAAATGCTTCCTGTGCCTTGCACTTTTTGAAGTACTTCATAACTATTAACTCATTTGATATTCCGCATAACCTTATGAGCGGGACCCCATTGTTATTCCCACATGGCAGATATACAAACGACACACAGAGAGGTTAGGTGATGTGCCCACAGTCACACAGCTAGTGATCCATGCAGCCAGGATTCAGATCTGGGAGTCCAGCTCCTGACCATCAAAGACACAGTGGAACTGGCCCACACCGGTTCCTGATCTTTCCCCCTCACGAGGTAGTTTGTTTCTTTATATCTATTTCTCTACCTTAAAAAAAGTAATTCAGCCAGGCGTCGTGGTTCATGCCTGTAATCCCAGCACTCTGAGAGGCAGAGGCGAGAGAATTACCTGAGCTCAGGGGTTTGAAACCAGCCTAGGCAACACGGCAAGACCTCATCTCTATACCGCTACAATAAATCAAAAAATTAGCTAGATGTGGTGGTGTGCACTTGTAGTTCCAGCTACGTGGAAGGCTGAGGCGGAAGGATCGCCTGAGCCCAGTGGGTTGAGGCTGCAGTGACCATGAGCATGCCACTGCCCTCCAGCCTGGGTGACAGAGTGAGACTCTGACTCAAAAAAAAAGTCATTCGTCTCAGAGCATCTTACTGCCAGTTTTGGAAATGGCAGTATGTACAGTTAGCTTTAGCTACGAGTGGATTTGAGGAAGAAATGTTCAACGTGTGTCACTACAGGGCCATTGATAGTGGCTGTCTGTAGCCACAACAGAGCTGTTCGTGTTTGCTTAATGTTCCAGGCTCCGTATGATTGACGTAAACATGAGAGAGCACGCGTGCGTTTGCTTTTTGTTGAGAAAAGTCCCGGTTGCCTTCCTGAAAGAGCACACGTGTTTTCACAGGCTCTCACTCCCCTCCCAGGAATGAGCGGCTGCAGCCAGGGGGCGCGTGAACAGGGCTGCAGGGAACCCCCAAGACGATGTTTCTAAAGGGCGTGCGAAGGACACGCACCAGGTGGAAACACGGTCCGGGATTATCTCAATGGAAACAGTTCTCCATGTTATCGTCCCCCAAGTCTTCCAGTGCAGAGAGAGATAAGATTGTGCCCAAGAACAATGGCTGATACACAACGATGCTTTGATCGGAAAGCTCAGGCCCTGGGTCCTATCGTCAGGGTGTGTTTGTGGTGGACTCTGAGTTTGGCACCTGCATAGTCCATATCACTTTCTCTTTGTGTCAACAGGCACCGCTATTCCTGGTCCCTCCCACACGGTGATACTGTGAGGCGAAGTGAGAGGGTGTTTATAGTTCCATGGAGAAACAACACAAGGGACACTAAAAATGTCCCTCTTTCCAGAGTCCTTCCCTCCCTTGGAAATGTTAGTGCCGTGTGTCCACCGTGCCAGTGAAAAGTCCAGTCCTCCACAAACAAGATCACTTTTTCAGAAAACAGGTAATTAGTTCATTGAGGACTAAAAGTTTCATTTCAAAATTTTAACCATTTTTCAGAGGTAGCAATTTAAATTCGTTGACTTATTCTTCAAATTATTATTATTATTTTTTATTTTTTTGTTTTCGCCACCACAGCCTCGACCTGCTGGGCTCAGGTGATTCTTCCGCCTCAGCCTTCCAAGTAGCTGGAACTACAGAGGCATGCCACCACTCCCAGCTAATTTTTTGATTTATTGTAGAGATGAGGTTTCACAAGTTTGCCCAGGCTGGTCTCAAACCCTTGGGCTCAGGCAATCCTCTCACCTCCACCTCCCAAAGTGCTAGAATTATAGGCGTGAGCCCCCACACCCAGCCAAATTAATTTTTATTGAATGCTTACTACGAGCAATGGGTTTTAATGGAAATCTTTCCTCTGGTTACACAAAGTAGATTTTACCTTGTATTGAGGACTCTGTAAGACACCAATATATGAAAAAGGGATTTTCAGGTGTATCAGCCGACATCACAAAGCTGCGAATGCATTTTCAGGCCACAGAAATATAAGCCCTAGCCCTAAGCTAAGGGGATAGGTAGTTCTGTTCTGTTCTCTTCTACATTGATCAGACAGACCTTCCAGATGCACAGCGGAAGACAAACCGGGGCTCACCCGGGAGGGGCGTTAGGGTGGCGAGAGGTGGGGGGTCATGTCGGATGGGCGATGAGATGGCCGAGAGGGGCCATGAACCCTGACTTTAAGCCTTTGGGGACCGGGCAGAAGGGGAGTCAGACTCACTCTGCATGGCTGTGGACAATACCCTGCACACACAGGATTTTAAGGAGACAGAGTGGTCAAGCAAAGCAGTGCCAAAAACCAACGCAGTTGCTTTTGCAGCTTTAGAACAGAAACGAGGTGACCACCGGACAGAGGCTTTGGGGCGGGGGTTTCTGACGGGCTGAGAAGTTGGGCTCACGGGCCCCTTCTGCTTCTGAACGTCCTGTGATCTGCCAGGAGCCCCACTTGCTGTGCTGAGTTTTCACGAACCCCTCCATGCCCCTGGGAGTCAGGCCTGTGCGCTGACGAGCCGCAGACTGCAGGGCGCTTGGGGTTTGCTGTTTGGGCTTGTTTTTGTTCTCGTGGATACTTTTCACAATTCTCCCATCCTCCTCATTCCCAGACTGCCTCAACTCATTCCTTGTCTTCAACGGAGTCCTGCGCCATCAAATTTGTTCTTCTAATACGCTGCAGGCTAGGGAAGCATCAGAACCAGACATCCTCGATTTGCCCGAACAGTTTATGCGAGCCCCGCAAGGCTGTCTCGTGAGGAAGGTCTTTGGTGCACAGACATCTTGCCATCCCTTTTAGTTACTAAAGGCCATTTTAGCTTTCTTCCCAGTTCTCGGGAATATCCTGGATTGAACTTGTCAACGGTGTGGCTTTTGGAAACTTGTGATTGAAATCCGACAAGTTTTCTACACGTCCTGCTCATTCATAAACTCACGAAAAATTCCGACTCCATCACCGACATTTTCAAAACACAAAATCGTAAGCAACGACCTGGCTGAGCAAGACTTTCCCGAACAGCTTCCTCAAGATGACTCGTAACTAAATCAGAAGACAGGAGCAGGTGCAGTTGATCAAACTGCCCACACGCTTCCCTCCTGAGCTGCTTCTTGCATGGGTGTCAAACGCAGATTCCTTTAGAACATGGGAAATCGTTCCTGTCTCACCGGGTTTTCTCCTTTGCCCTCAGTCTCCCTAGTACATAACGACAGTTTTGTTTTGAGCCGGAGTCTCACCCCGTTGCCCAGGCTGGAGTGCAACGGTCAGATCCCAGCGACCAGCCTTGAGCTTCAGGGACCAGGTGGTCCTTCTGCTTCAGCCCCCCGAGCAGCTGGGACTGCAGGGTCGTGCTCCCATCCCTGGGTAATTTTCTGGTAGAGACAAGGTCTCCCTAGGGGGCCCAGGCTAGTCTGGAACGCCCGGGCTCAAGCAATCCTCCTGTCTTGGCCTCCCAAAGTGCTGGGATGGCAGGTATGTGCCATCATGCCTGGCTAACGACAGATTTAGCATGACTCAGTCAAACTGAGCATAGCAGACTGAGTCCAGACTGAGCATAAGAGACTGCTCTACCAACAGGGAGCGTGCTGCCTGGTCGAAGGAAGCGGGGACCACTTACAGAGCAATCGAGGGAGCCTGCTACCCAGGTAGGCCTGGTGCAGACCACCAAGCCTCTTGAAATCTGTGGTGATCTGTCATCCCAGCACTTTGGGAGGTGGAGGTGAGAGGACTGCCAGAGCCCACGGGTTCGAGACCCGCCTAGGCAACATGGCAAGACCTCGTCTGTACAACAAATCAAAAAATTAGCCGGGCTCCGTGGCTCAGCCTGTAATCTGCGCCTTTGGGAGGCTGAGGTGAGTGGACTGCCTGAGCCCGCGGGTTCGAGACCCGCCTGGGCAACTTGGCGAGACCTCATCTCTACAATAAGTCAAAAATCAGCTGGACGTGGTAGCGCGCGCCTGTAGTTCCAGCTACTTGGAAGGCGGAGGCGGAAGGATCGCCAGAGCCCAGCAGGTCGAGGCTGCGGTGGCCGGGAGCAGCCACTGCACTCCAGTCTGGGTGACGGAGTGAGACTCCAAC
Organism: Cephalopachus bancanus; assembly: GCA_027257055.1. Lineage (NCBI taxonomy): Eukaryota > Metazoa > Chordata > Mammalia > Primates > Tarsiidae > Cephalopachus > Cephalopachus bancanus. Next base: position 5,754,733 of record JAPVLO010000090.1, read on the forward strand.
TCAAAAAAAAAAAAAGAAAAATTAGCCAGGCATGGTGGTGCACGCCTTGTGGTTCCAGCTACTCGGAAAGCGGAGCTGGAAGGGTCGCCTGAGTCCAGCACTTTGAGGCTACAGTGCCCGTGAGCGTGCCATTGCACCCCGGTCTGGGGGGCAAAGCGAGACGATTACTCAAAAAAAAAGAAGCAAGAAGTCCGTGTTGAGAGATGGAGCTGTCAGTCCTGCGCCGGCCTAGGCAGCACACAGGCTGAAATCGGAGCAGACAAGAGCAGCACAGCCCCTGCACACGGCGTCCCCCATCCTTAACCACACAGCACCGAAAGTGCCAAGAGAGTGGGTGTGAAGGGTGCTCTCACCACCAAAATGACAACGACCCAAGGCAGAGCATCTGCTGGCTGGCTAGATTTAGTCGTCCCACAGCGTCTACGACTTCGCAACACCACGTTGCCCAGGACAAATCCACGCGCTTCATCTGTCAGGAGAAGAAGCGGAGGGTCGGGCCTCCAGGCCCTAGGCTTGGAGTGTGTAACCAACGTGCGCTGTTTCTCTTTTTAAATTTCCCTTGACATCAGGTTCATGTTGGTGCCAGGAGTCTCAGGCTGTTATAATTCCCTAGCCTGTATTTGACAAGAATAAGCAGAGTTTTCTCCCTCCCCCAGAGACCCTGCCCCCGCCAGGAGTTTCAGGGACCCCTCTCACCCCGTGGGACCCCTCCCACCCCGTGGGAGCTCAACTGTGAGACAGGAAGAAAGCCCCCACACCACGGAGATCTCCAAACCCCAGGGGCGTCTGCCGGCAGGGACGGCGCTGTGGAATGGCTGTCCCCGCCCTCCACCGCCCGGAGTCACGGGAGGAAGGATATTCAGGTCTCCCAGACTGTGAATGCCGACCCCACCCAGTCCCTCGGGGAGATGCCGCTGCAGACAGCACCTCCTGCCCCAAAGGGCGGCAGCCGCGCCTGTGCCGCAGGGAACCCCTGCAGGGCATCCCCAAAGCGCGTTCCCTGGGAAAGACGCGACGGGAGCGCCGCGGCACGCCATTGCTTCGACCTCTGCCGGCGTCCCTGGGTGGGCAGAATCGCAGCCGCGTCTCGCGGAACCTGCCCCGGCCCCGGTCCGGCGGTTTCACCTCCTTCCCCACGACCACGCCGGGCGCTGCCAGGCCGCTCCGGAAGCTTCGCAGCCGCCCTCCCGGGCGAGGGTGCGGGCGGGCGGAGGGCCTGGCCCCTCGCCCTGCCCGGCCGTCGCGCGGCCTCCGGGCGCTCTCCGCGGCTCCCAGCCAGCCCGGCTCCCTCTCGCCCCTCGGCTCGGGGCGCCGGCAGCGGCCGCCCGGCCGGGGCCCCGGAGCGGCAGGGACGCGGCCGAGCCCCCCGGCCGCCGGCGCGCGCCAGGCGGGGCGGAGGTGCGGTCCGGTCCGGGGCTGCGGCGCGGAGGGCGGGGCCGGCGCGGGAGTCGGCGGCGCGGGCGGCCTCGCGGCGGGCTGAGCCCCTCGGCGTGCCCCGACCTGATCGCGGAGCGAGCGCGCTCAGGAATGTTCGGGAGAGGTGGGAGCCCGCGGCCGGGAGCTGCGGGCGCTGGGGCGCCAGGGGTCCCGGGAGACGCGGGCGCGCGCGGAGGGGCGGCGCGCGGGCGGGCGAGGCCCGCAGACCCCGTTCCCCGGGCGACCCCCGGGAGACCCTCCCCAGGCTGCCCCTCCCGGGGCGACCCCGCTCCTTCCAGGATAGCCCTCCGGGCGCGCCCTGCCTCCCCGGCGACCCTCCTCGGTGACCCCTCACCTCTCCGACCGCCCCTCCTCCCCGGGGCCCCCCCTCCAGCGGCGACCCCGCCTCAGGCGCCCCTCCCCGGCGGCCCTCCTCCACGGGAGACCCCTTCTCCTCGCGACGGCTCCCCACGGCCCCGCCCCGAGACCGCTCCCCCGGGAGCCCCTCCCTCCCCCGGAGACGGCCCCCGGGCGCCCCCTCCCCGCGCGAGCCCCGCCCCGCGCCTTCGCCCCGGCGGCCGCCCGCCGCGCTGACCCCTCCCCGCCCGCGACCCTCCCGCCGCGGCGGCCGGCCGGCTGTCAGGCGGGGGGCGGGAGCAAGGGTGGAGGCGGGGGCGGGCGGAGGGCTGGCACCGAGCGGCGCGGCCGGGCCACAGAACGCCGCCCGGCGCTGCCCATGGAGCGGGACGCGGCCCCGGCGCGGCGGCCGGAGGAGGCGGGCGGAGCGCGGGGCGGCCGCGCGGCGGCGGCGGCGGCCGCGCAGTGAGAGGCCTCGGGGCTCGCGGCGGGCCCGGCCATGGTCCCGGGGCTCCGGCCGGCCCCGAGGCGCCGGGCCCCGCCGGCGGGGCGCGCCCGGCTCGCCCCGCGGCCCGCGCCCGCTGACCCAGCCGGCCCGGGGGCCGAGGCGGGGCGGAGGCGGCGCCCGCGGCGCCAGGAGCCGGGCCCGCGGGCCGCGCGCAGGAGCCGCGTCCGAGAGCGCCCGGCCATGGGCTGCTGCGCGCCGCTGCTGCTGCTCTGGGGCTGCTCCGCCGTGGCCGCAGGTGGGTGGCGGCCGGCCGGGCCCCGCCGGCCCTCGGGTGGCGCGGGGGGGCGGCCGGGCCGCGGGCGCGGGCCGGGGGCGCGGGCCGGCCGGGGCCCCAGGGCAGCGAGCGGCGCGATCGCCGCCGCCGGCCCGCGGCCCGGGGCTCCCGGGCTTTCTTGCGCCGGAGCGCACGTGCCCGCGGAGACCCGCGTCCCGGGCGCCGGCCGGGGCCGCGGCCGCCGGGCTCCTGCGCGGTGGCTCGTGCGGAAGCAGCCTCTGGCTCGGCGAGGGAACAAAGGAGCCGCTCGCCATCCCTGGACTCCATGGCCCGGGGACGGACGCGGAGGGCCGGCGGCCCGGGCGCGCGAGGGCCGGCGGGCCGCGGGGCCGCCGCCGGGTCCCCGACCCCGCGCCGGGCACCAGGGAGCCCGGCGGGGACCCCGGGGCGGGCGGGCGGCGGCCGCAGCGCAGCGGGGCTGGGCGGGACGGCGGGCGGTGTCGCCCCGGGCTCGCCGGAGCCGGTCCCCAGGCTGGGCTCGGGGCGGTGGGGCGACCCGCGGCGGCGTCGCGGGCCGCCCCAGCCAAGCCTGCCGCTCGGGGCTGCCCGAGGCTGCTGGCCACGGCCGGTCGCCCCAGCGCGGCGTCCCCTCGGCTCCTCTGCCTCGCTCTGCGGTGCCCGGGCTCGCAGCGGGGCGCAGGGCAGCTCCGGAGGGGCGCGCGAGGGGCCGCAGGCGTCCCGCTCCGGTGGGGCCCGGGAGCCTGGAGGGCGCTGTCGCGCGCGCCGCTCGCCCCGGCCTCCTCCACGCCCCCGGAGCCGCCGCCCGCCCCCCCGCCCCCAGGCCGGCTTCGGGGTCGCGTCCCAAACCCGGCGGAGTCAGGCCGCCTCCTGGGTGCACTTGGAGGGTCGCTCTGGGGTTTCCACGTGTTTTGCCCAGGGTTGCTTATCCGGCTCAAGGCTTTCCTGGGCTTGCATAGGGGCCTTTACGATAGTTATTCAGGACGTTCCCCGGAGCCGGTGAGGGGCGAGGGTCTCGGATGTTGCCTTAGCTCTTCCTGCTTGCACGCCCTTCAGAGTGGACCCTCGTAAGCCCCTCCCTTTCCAAGCCGTGTGGTTGCGAAAACTCGCTCGCCATGAGAGGCAGCAAATGGCATCACAGGCGAGTGTTTCCAGTCAAAAAATACTTGTCCAGGCAGTATATACTTTTCCCCGGAGTGCCTGACAGGTGAGTCATAGCACACCGTGTGTGCGATCCAGGCCACAAGCCCCTGCAGCCCGGGGTAATCAAGAAGGCAAACAGCCCAGGCTCAGTGCACACTTAAACTTGACTTTTGAAGAACAATGCCACAGAGGCTCTGAAGTCGGGTCACAAGGCTCTGTGGGCCAGGAGTGTGGGTGTTGGAGCCTGGGGTGTGTGTGTGTGAGCCTGGTGGTGAGTGGGCACGGGTCTGAGTGTGTGAACCTGGGGGTCGGAGCCTGGAAGTGTGTGGGTCTGGAGGTGTGTGGGCCTGGGTCTGGGTGGGAGAGCCTGGATGTTGGAGCCTGGGGTATGTGGCCCTGGGGGTGAGTGTGAGTCGGGGGGCGTGTGTTCACGGGGGTATGTGAGCCTGGGGTGTGCGGACTTGGGGGTGTGTGGGTCTGGAGGGGATGTGAACCTGAGGGGGTGTGAGCTTGGGGCGCGCGCCATCTCTGCGCCGTCCAAGCTGTCATTTTGCCTCTCCAAGCTCCCGGGAGAACAGCTCAGAGTTCCTGCTTCCCAGGAGGCAGAAACGTTCAATTAGCCAGAATCTGAAGTTTGATTTCCCTCTCCCTCTTTCCCTCTCCATTGTCACCTGGAAAAGAGATGGTTTTGCTTAAGGTATCCATCCTTGAAGTGACAAACCCAAATTAAAGGGTTATAATCTGCAGTCGGAATGTTAGTAAGTGGAGGGTGTTTATCGTTTTCAGTAATTTTGCAACATTAGAGTCTGCTCGGCCTTTGTTGGGAGGAAGAGTGTGTCTCTCAAACAGGGCGTATTGGTTCCCAGGTCAGGTTTAAGGGTGCTGTTCCCGTTGCCAGACTGTAGGCGCTCGCCTGCTGAGCAGACAGGTGACGACTGTGCGACCCATCCCAGGCGGCTGAGACGGACAGGTGCCACAGGCGTGGGCGTGTAGGGGGGCCTTCTCTTTTGTTAAATTTACTCAGTGTTAGAAGGGAGAGTGCACATTCGGGCTCCAGTGATCTCTCCCCAGTGAAGTCCCACTGCATATTACTAAGTATATGCAGTAATATTGCTGTTCCCAGGCAACTTATTCCTTCCTTGGCCTAAAAGTATAAAGAAAATAGAACTCTACAGTTCCTCCTGAGTGCATTCTCATGACAGACATGTCAGATCATGCTAGGGACCCAAATTGTATTTGAAAGACTAAATTAGGCAATCTCAAACGCATGCTGGTTTTTTAGCAAGTCATGACTCCAGAAACAAATGTGTGTGTTCCAAGCATAGAAAACATCTGTAAGACAAAGCACCTGGAAGGTTTGGGCTGGTCGTCTCTACCCCAGTGGCTCCCTTCCCTTGTCTCACCCTTTCCCTAAAGTGACTTTTTCCTCTTATGAACTTCGCATCTGAATATAAACACCAAGTGCACACACGCGTGTGCACAGATGCGCCGTGAGCGAAGGACAGCGTCCATGCTCGCGTTCATGGCATTCGCACCCCCACCCCCGGAACTCCGTGTTGCCGGGGTTTTCGCCACACACAGTTGGGAAAGGGAAAGGTTGATGAGGGCTCACTTTTGAAGGGCGCATAAGCAGGGAGAGTTAAGGTAACACCCGAGACCCTCACCAGTTCCTGGGGAAAGTCCTGGGTCATCGTAAAGTCCCCTAAACTGCTAAGTCCCGAAAAGACTTGAGCCAGATAAGCAACCCATGGGCTGCTTGAAAGTCTCCAGCTCGGGGGGGTAGGGTGCTGGGACGGTTGTGGGTGGGCCAGGTGGCCGGAAGTGCTTTCTGGATGGATCCAGCCCAGGAGCACGGGTGTTCCTCCACCCACTCCTGTCATCTTTGGTTCCCTTGAGCGCTGTCCTGTAGTCTTGTGGTCAAGATCTTTCACCTCTCCGGTTAGGTGGATGCCGGGGCATTTTATTCACGTGTGTGCTGCTGTGGTGAATGGGACCAAGTTTTTGATTTGGCCCTCAGCCTGCCTGGTGCTGGCGTCTAGAAATGCAGCTGGTTGTTTGCGCGTTGCTTCTGTATCCCGAGACTTTGCGGAGGAGGTTTTGGTGGAATTTGGGGTCCTCCAGGGTGGCATCCCCTCATCTGCGAGGCGAGCTGGGTCAGCCTCTGCCTTCCCTCTGGGGATGCCCTAGCTGCTTCCCTCCCCTGCCGCGCGCTGGGCCAGCCTCGTTCCCAGGAACGGTCCCGCCCGGGTCTGGCCCGAGTGACACCTGCCTTCCCTCGGCAGGCCTGAGCAGCGTCTCCGGGGTGAGTGCCCGCTGTGAAAGGGCCTGCAACCCTCCCATGGGCAACCTGGCCTTGGGGCGGAGACTCCGGGCCGAGTCCACCTGCGGTCAGAACGCCACGGAGCTGTCCTGCTTCTACAGCGAGAACGCCGACGGCACCTGCCGGCAGCCGCACTGTGACAAGTGCAACGCCGCCCACCCCCGCCTGGCCCACCCTGCGGCGGCCATGGCCGACTCCTCGTTCCGGTTTCCCCGCACGTGGTGGCAGTCCGCGGAGGGCGTGCACAGGGAGCAGATCCGGCTGGACTTGGAGGCCACGTTCTACTTCACCCACCTCATCATGGTGTTCAAGTCCCCGCGGCCGGCCGCCATGGTGCTGGACCGCTCCCGGGACTTCGGCAGCACGTGGGAGCCCTACAAGTACTTTGCAGCCAACTGCTCAGCCACGTTCGGCCTGGAGGACGACGTCACCAGCAAGGGCGCGCCCTGCACGTCCAGATACTCCAGCCCCTTCCCGTGCACTGGAGGCGAGGTAAGTCGCCGGTGAGCTCCGCGGAGGGAGGGGGAATAATGTGACCAGCCCACATTTTTTTGAAGCGTGAAGCCACGCTTGCAGCCACATGAATGACGTTAGGATGTCCATGGGCTTTATTTGTCATCAACGATCTGTCCCTCCCAGACCTGGAAGCGCTTTCGAGCAGCTCGCCCTCCAGCCAGGCTGAATCAGGAGGTTCGGGTTTCACGGTGAGAAGGGGCTGACCCGGCCGTGGCTCTGGGAGGTCTGAGAGGCGTCGTCCGTGGGATGCTTGCTGTGCTTCCGAGAGGAGCAGTCGCAGAGACAGCCTGCTCCCCGGGCCTCGCGGGCCTCTTCCTGCTACTGGCAACATAAATGGGAAGTAAACACAACCCAGGCCAAGAAGGAAAAGCGTCTGTTTGTCAGAAGCATGCTTTGGTGTCACAGCAAAATGTTGTAAGATTTCAAGAGTGCGTAGCAAGGAGTGGGGTCGTTTCACAGGAGACACAAAGGTCCAGCTTGGGCTCGCAGACGGGCAGCCCGTGCAGGGACTCCGATCCAGCCCAGGCCCAGGACCAGCTGAAACTCCTTCTGCCAAGCCGCCCGTGACCCAGTTGTGTATGGAATGTTTTCTCTTTGTTTACTATTTCCTCCCCCCCACCCCCCCTGCTAAGCAGGCCTTTGTAACTTACGAGGCCTGGTGGCACCTAGAAAGCCCCTCCCAGATGTGTAGAACATTCAGAGGAGGCAGGCTGGATGCAGGCAGATGAGGAGAATGTCGTGCCGCCGACCAGCAGATGGAGAAACGTTGATTAGAAAACAGAGACGCGAGAGCAGTCTTGCTAACTCTGGGTCATGACTTGAGTAAACAGGCTGGCTTTCCACTGGGGTGATTCCGGCCCTCCCCTGGGGACATGTAGCAATGTCTGGAGACGTTTATGCGGGGGGCGGGGGGAACCACCACTGTCAGCTAATGGGTGGAGGCCAGAGCTGCCGCTAACTGGGACCGCACACAAAACAGCAATGCCCATCCGCCCCAGCAGGGGCTCCTCCAGCCCTGGTGTCTGCCATCCCGAGGCTGGGAGAGCTGGCCGTCAGGCACGTGTCCGGCACCCACGTCCCAGCACTGCAGGCACAGCGTGGGCCTCGCCCAGCATCCTCTCTGTCGCGCCTGATTCGACAGGCATGTCTTAGGCCCCTGTGGGGTCAGGCACTGGGTTCGGGGCTGCTGACTCTGCCTTTGGGTGGGATGGGGGTTGCTTGCCAGGGGCCTGATGAGAAGGCTGTCCTGGGGACTCTATCTCCGCCCTGAGTGCCGCAGACACCGGGGCCTCGCCACGTGTCCAGCCGCTTCTGTGAGACAGGGACAGGGCTGCAGGCCCCCAGGCCACTCAGGACAGCGTCCAGGCAGCACACCGACTAGTCTCCTTTCTGCTCCATGGTCCCTACCTTTGGCTTGGTACTGTAAGTGCGTGGCACCCTCCCATGATGGACAGTTTTAAAGATGCCAGGACAGGAAAAAGACAGATGAATGAGATGCGTGTTTTCATGGTGTGGAGCGTGCTGGTGTAGAAAGCTCGTGTGCAGCTTGAGCGCTCAGGTTGCTCTGGGCTGAGCAGTCTCGTGTGGGCTCCCTGTGTCTCGACGCCGAGGGACTGTGGGTCTCCGTGAGGACATGCAGGTTGGACACCAGGGGTGGGTGGCTCGTGCAGCAGACACCGTGCTGAGGGGGTCACCACCATCAGCAGCAACTGAGAGATAACGGAAGTCACATGTGACCAATCTGTAGCGGAGATGCTTGTCTTCTTTAAGCCAAACCACGTAATGTCATCAATGCTTGCATCACATTCCAAGCAAATAGAGGCTCAAATGTATGCTGGGTACTGCAGTGGAGAGACATTCCCTGCACCCAGTTGGTAAATATTTTTAATGGTAGCTGTTACTTCAGTCGACTTGAGTCAGGGTCTCCTTCTGTCTTTCAGGCTGGAGTGCAGGGGGGTGATCATGGCTCACCGCAGCCTTGACCTCCGGGGCTCAGGTGATCCCCTCTCCTCAGCCTCCCCAGTAGCTGAGACGACAGGCACGCACCACCATGCCTGGCTAGTTTTTTACATGTTTTTTTGCAGAGACGAGGTTTCGCCGTGCTGCCCAGGCTGGTCTCAAGGCTTGCGCTCCAGCAGTCCTCCTGCCTCGGCCTCCCAGAGTGCTGGGATGACAGTCGTGAGCCACCACGCCTGGCCATTTTGTTTTATTTTTGAGAGCAGCTTGTGCTTCAGGGGCGAGGAAGACACCAGGGCCGCCTGCTTCCCTCTCGGGCATCGTGTGCAGGTGCGCGAACTCTCAGGTGTGACAGACGCTTCCTTTCGGGGGCAGCTTCGGGCCCCAGCCTCCCTCCAGAGTCAGAGGGGCGAGGAGAGCCCTCCCGGAGGCAGGGACCACGGGAGGCTCAGAGCGAGCCGCCCGGCCTCCCCGCCACGTGGGCGCACGTGAGTGCTGAGCACGGACCTGCCCGCCACACCCAGCTCTGCCATCGCTCTCCCCTTTGGAAACGGAGCACTCCGAAGCCCGGCCAGCCGTCCAGGCAAGCAAGGAGTCCCAGCTCCCACACGGGCTGCTCTGCTGTGGGCCTGGGCCTTCCTCCCTCCTGGAGGACAGGGCCTCTCCGGGCCTCGCCTGCCGCTCGGGGGGCCTAGGCATGCCCCAGGCGCCATGTGCTTCAGGGTTCATTGGGAAGTGGCTCTCTGGGCCTGAGCCTGGAGCCGCGTGTCTGAGGACTCAGCTCCCGCCCTGAACAGGGCAGGAGGGGGCAGGCGCCACCCGAAAACCCACCCAGGAGGACGCTTGCCCCCTCGGCCTGAAGCCCGCTGCCCCAAGTCTTTCCAGGAACGGGGTGAGGCTGGCCGGAAGCGCGGCTCCTCCCCAGGAGATGAGGTCAGGCTCGGGGGAGGGCACTGCCCAGCAACTTAGGGCGAGTTGGTCCTGGGCTGGAGCTGGGGTCTCCCGCCCGTGTGTCTAGTGTTTGCTCCGTCAAGCTGAGTCCCCTGCGTCCCCACCCCACCGCCCTCACAGTCTCCATGTCCTTACTCGTGTCCACCCGGGCTCCGTCCTCATGTCTGTCCCCACACGCGTGTGACTGAGATGCGAAGGGGAGAAGAGTTCGCCGAGCAGCTTTCTCCTCAGTGGTTGCGTCCTCTGAGAGGCCAGTGGTGTTCTGGGAAGAGCAGGGTCCCTTGTCAGGCTGGGCTGGGAACCACAGCTGGGTCTGGAGAGTCAGACCTGGGGAAACACCGGCGCTGGGGTGGCATGCCCCGATGCCCGAGAGAAATCCGAAGGGGAGCTGCTTCTGCCCCCACGTGGCCGGGGAGCCCGCTTTGGCCGACCTCCAGCTCCCACTTTGCAGGAGCCCAGAGGCCCGCGGAGCACAGCGTGGGCAGCTCTGGAGGGATCAAGTGCCCCCAGAATCCTGGGGATGGGCACAGAGGCCTGGCAGGCATGGCTTGACACCAGTGCTCCCTGCGGGTGGGGCTGGGTCGCCTCTGTGGCTGGAGCCTTGAGGTCTTTCGGGACACAGGGACATCCCCTCTGGTGACCTCAGGACACAGGGCGATGCAGCCACCCTCTCGGGCCATGCAGCCAGGCCTCAGGAACCTGGAATTGTGATGATCGCTGTTCAGGAAACAGCGTTTTTCCCCAGCCCGAAGCCGGCTCAACGGGGATGCGGCCACTGTCCCCGCGGACGTGGGCGCGACCTGCTCCCTGCTCTACTAACTCTCTCCTAAGAGAAGTCTGTGCGGAATTGGACGGCCCCCAGCCAAGCCACACAGACCGTCTTGTCCGCAGGGCGTGATGAATGCTTGGCACTCACAGGAGGGCTGCCAGGGCAGAGGCGGGAGCAGAGGGCAGAGCTGGGGTCGGGCCGCCCCTGAGCGTAGCAGGACGGGAGAGGGTGCCGACTGCGGTCCCCGGGACCCCTGCGTCCTGGAGCTTAGCACGTTGCTGGCATCACAGTGGGCAGCCCACGCGCCTGTCCACGAACGAAGGAATGTCTGAACGATGTGGCAAGCAGGAGAATGGAGGGAGCGGTGCGTGAGCCTTGGGCGGGGGTGGGATTCTGAAGCCCTGGCTCACGCAGAGAAGCAGCTGACTCGGCGGGAACCTGCCGGCCGTGGAGCGGAAAGGCCGTGCCCAAGGGGTCTTGCCTGGGGTTCCTTGCCTGCTTCTCAGAGGGTTTTCGGCTACTCTGTGTCGGACCCCACAGCAGGGTCTGGGGACGCCTCAGTGGATCGAGCAGGATATCCGTCCCCACGCACCTCAGCTTCTCACTTGGGGCTGGCAGACAAAGAACAAGTGGTGAGACACACGGGGCGAGGGTGTGGTCACTACTCAGGAAGCGGGGCGGGGCGGGGCGTGGCGCTGCAGGGGTGGGCTGCCGTTGAAAAACAGGCCAAAGGATTTTTGTGGAGTCGAGGTCTCACTCTGTCACCCAGGCTGGAGTGCAGCAACCTGATCACAGCTCAAGGCAGCCTCGACCTCCTGGACTCAGGCGACCCTTCCACCTCGGCCTCCCTCCTGAGTAGCTGGGACTACAGGCAGGTGCCACCACGCCTGGCTAAGTTTTACATTTCTTTTTGTAGATCCAAGGTCTCACTATGCTGCCCAGGCTGATCTTGAACTCCTGGGCTCAAGTAGTCCCCCCACCGCGGCCTCTCAAAGTGCTGGGATTGCAGGCGTGAGCCACCATATCCGCCTGGTTAGTTTTTGTTTGTTTGTTTGCTCCCGTTTTTTTGTAGTGATGGGGTCTCGCTATGTTGCCCTCCCAAGTGCTGGGATGACAGGCTTGAGCCACCACACTTGACGAAGAGAGAGGTGGAAGGATTTGTTTGATGGGATGGATGGCGAGAGGGCTTTGAATTCACGAGCGAGTTTTCACGAGTGAACAAAATGTATAATCAGGGATCACATTTCTTTCAACCTGTGGATATGGGAAAAAGAAGTTGGTGTTCATTAATATGCCACACACTGACAAGCTCCCTTTTACCAGTGTTTCTCAGAGCGAAGCATCTGGAAAGGAATCTGAGTGTCACCGGCGGAAAAGCCTCACTCAGGAGTGCTCTGAGGCCCAGAGCGCTTAAGTGCCGTCTCTGCGGCTACTCAGCTGAAGTCTGTTTTCTGGCTTCCAACCCGGTGCTGTTTCCACTGTACCGAGTTGAAGTTTCTTGAAAGACACAAAACGACGTGCGTTCCTTTGCTTGGCGCTCCTTACAACCGGCTGGACGGAAGAGACGATGTGCTAACTTATGGACTGACTCATTAAGTCATGTGAGGAAGTGTGTGATTAATCCCCCAGATATGTGGTGTGGATGGCGTGCCTACAAGATCCAAGCGTTCATTTGTCTCTGAGGCCGTTGAGAGGGCTGTGCTTCCATGCCTTGTGACAGTCAGTTCAGCACTGATGTGCAGGGAATGATGAGTCACTGAGGCCGGTTTTTACATTCATAATCTGTTTGGCGGTGTTTAGAATCTTCTAAACATGAAAGACAAGACAGTGGCGTGGGAGCAGGAACGCTTTCTGAGCACGACTCTCGGGTGAGCTCCTGGTTTTCTGGAGTTAGTAAGATCAGGTGTTACAGCAGCCGCTGATGTCGGTGAATGAGCCCTCCCACCTGCCAGGTACCCTGGGACACTGCGTTTCTTCTCACGAGAACCGGGTGCATTCAGTGCCAGTATTAAACCCCATTTTACAGACAAAGAAACAGTCGAAGCAACTCAGTGTCAAATAAGGACTGAGCTGGCCTGGGCTAGAGCTGGGAGCATTAGCTTGCCTTGAAATTCCTTATATGCGTAGGTTTTATTATAATTCCAAAATTAAAAAAAAAGCAAACTAAAACTAAACTGCTCTGCATAGTTTATACAGTTTAGTTGATAAACTGTAATATGGTTCTGTGCCCTTTGCCTACTGATGTTACTGTTTTTTACATTGGATAGAAAAATGTTCTGTAGCAAGTGAAGCCTGATTGCACTTAATTATCCAAGATCATCTCTGTAGAGCCATGTGCCTGCTATTCATTTGATTGGGGTTTTATGGAGGGAGGGGAGAACTTCTTATCTAGCTAATAGCTACTTTAAGTAGTGTTTTTAAGTCGTCTTGGTTTTAATGTATTAATGTTTCACTTTGCATCATATTCTCAGTATTTGCTGGATTTACTAGAAAATAGAAGGTTTTGTATATTTATAGAGTGATTTGATTTGACACACCCTGAGGTTACACTCTTCCTTGGGTGTGGGCTAGAGATTTATAACAGATATTTCTAAAAAATGCCTTTATTTAAAGAAAATCCACGGAGTGATTATCAATTAAAATTATTTAAAGAAGCTACATAAAAATGAGAACAAACCCAGACATCCAGTCAGTTCACTTTCATTTATTGATTTCAAAGGGCAGAATTTTCCTCCAAAAATAATGTCTTTTCCAGTGATTAGAAACAGTCTGATGGCCAGGCTTGGTGCCTCATACCTATGATCCCAACACTTTGGGAGGCGGAGGCAAGAGGATTGCTTGAGTCCACAGGTTCAAGACCAGCTTGGGCAACATGGCAAGACCTCATCTCTATAATAATTCCAAAAATTAGCCAGGTGTGGTGGCGCGTGCCTGTAGTTCCAGCTACTTGGAAGGCTGAGGTGGAAGGACTGCCTGAGCCCAGCAGGTTGAGGCTGCGGTGGCTGTGAGTGTGCCACTGCACTCCAGCCTGGGCGACAGAGCGAGACGCTAATTAAAACAAAACAAAACAGTCTGGTCTGCTTGGCATTTGTCTGCTTTGCAGTTGGCCAATATTTGGTTAAAGTATTCCGGAAATGTTGAGAAATCAGAGTGTAAATCGTTGGGCTGGTGAAGCAAGACCTGGCTGGGCGTGGCGGCTCACCCCTGCTGTCCCAGCACCTTGGGAAGCCAAGCGGGAGGCTCACTTGAGCCAAGAGTTAGAGACCAGCCTTCCAGCCCAGGAGTTAGAGACTAGCCTGGCATCATAGCAAGACCCCACCACCACCCAGTCTCTACAAAAAAAAAAAGGAAATTAGCCAGGCATGTGGTGTGTGCCTGTAGTCCCAGCTATTCTGAAGACTGAAGTGGGAGGATTGCTTGAGCCTAGGAGTGCGAGGCGGCAGTGGGCTGTGATCGCACCACTGCACTCTAGCCTGGGTGAAAGAGAAAGACCCTGGCTCAAAGGCAAGAGAGAGAGAAAGACAGAGAGAGAAAAAGAAAAAGTAAGGCATCACAGCGAAGAAGAGACACGTAGGCGCCTGAGCTCAGACGCTCCTGGGCATGAGAGGCAACTTGGAGGAGCGGTGGACCCAGGAAGCAGGCAGGGTGTCAGATGGGTGCGCCGGACAGTGTGGAAGTGGCTGCCTAGGGTGGGCGACGGCAGGGTCCGGAAGCTCCGTGCCTGCCATCCGCCCTCCTCCGCGCTCTGCGTGCTCACGCTTGGCTCCGTGGAGGCCTCCCTTGATGCCTGCGTCTTCTGTCACTGTGTGCCCTGTGGCCTCTGCACTCAGCTCAGATCCCAACACTGAGCACGTGTGGTGGGCTGATTCTGTGAAAGGAACGGCGTGCATCGCCTGTGTGGGTTTCACATCTCTGAGGGCAGGTTCCCTCCCCCGCTGGACGCCTCGCCCTGCAAGGGTCTGAGGAGGGCCACACCGGCCAGGAGCTGGGACAGAGCCAGGGTCACAAACAGAACAGAGGCCAGTCCTGGGCATATTCAGGGAAAGCAAAGCCCTGGACACGCTGCCGGGCACTTAGGGAAGGAGGGAGACAGGCACCCAAGCCGGGGGGGGAGGTGGTCCCCAGCAGGGGGAATGAGAGAGGGGGAAGGGTGGAGGTGACCCCCAGCAGGGGGAATCAGAGAGGGGACGGAGGGGCGTGGCAGTGTCAGGTCAGCCTGGAGTGTCACCTGAATCAGGGAAGCCTGTGTTGTCTTTTGGGTCCCCTTCAGCCCAGAGACGTTCGGGTGGGCCCTTCACTCCTCTGCGAGGAATCATGAAGGCGGCGGTGCTCACGCCGAGGGACAACTGCTGCACTCTCAGCACGGTGTGGGCAGGTGCGTTGTCTCGGGGGAAGAACCAGTCGCCTGTTGGCCACAACTGGGGAAGTTTCTTCCACCAAAGGTGACGTGACCCTCTCAAAACTTCCAAGTTTTGAATAAAGACACAATTTTTAAATAAATAGATGCCGAGTTTCTTTGGGGTCCCCTCATCCGTCACCCCCAAATGCCCTTCTTGGGCGTAGTTGGAGATGGCTGTCAGAGGGCAGAGGGAGAAGCGGCCCGGCAGGGCTGCCTCTCGGGGAGATTTGCATCCACAGCCGGTCTGCTCGGACGCGCCTTGAGAGGCCTGAGGGAAGCGTCCCGCCTCTTCTCGAGGGCTGCCGCCTGGGCGGTCTCCTTTATTTGTGTATTTATGTCTGTACTTATTTGTCAGAGATTGAATAGAAGTCTCACTGTCGCCCAGGCTGGAGTGCAGTGCCACAACCACAGCCACCGCAGCCTTGACCTCCTGGGCTCAGGGGGTCTTTGGGGCTCAGATGATCTTTCCACCTCAGCCTTAAAGTAGCTAGCATCACAGGCATGTGCCATTGTGCCCAGCTAATTTTTTTTTTTACTGTAGCGACGAGGCCTTGCCAAGTTGCCCAGGCTAGTCTTGAACCCCTGGACTCAGGCAGTCCTCTCATCTCGGCCTCCCAAAGTGCCGGGATTACAGGTGTGAGCCTCCAAGTCCAGGTATTTATTTAGTAATCATTTTTGTAGAGACAAGGTCTCACTATGTTGCCTAGGCTGGTCTTAAGCTCCTGGTTTCAAGCAGTCCTCCTGCTTCAGCCTCCCTAAGCACTGAGATTACAGGTGTGACACTGTGCCCTGCTATTTATTTATTATTTTGTTGAGATGAGGTCTCACGATGTTTTCCAGGCTGGTCTCGAGCAGTCCTCCTGCCTCAGTCTACCTAAGTGCTGGGATTATAGGCGTGAGCCACAGCACCTTGTTGAGGTTTCCTCTCCATAAGGAGGCCACCCCTGCTCGCCACGCCTCCCTCCCCTGCCGTAACCTTGCTTGCCGTATGACCTGTTCCGAGCCACACTTGGAACCGCGAGATGGCATACAGCTTCTGCAGCCATTGGGACTTGGGGTGATCACTGTGGTTCTCCCCATGTGCGTGTTAACTCATTTGTATGCCTTTTCTCCCATTCAAAAAAGGAGAGACCCAAGGCGGCGGGAGGGCTGGGAGGGCCAGGGAGCAGGGAGACGGCTGTGCAGTGGCTTAGGGGAGGCCCAGGTGTGTGGCCGAGGGTCGCCGCACAGGGGCGGGAAGGGCTGTCCTTCTAGATCTGTCTATAGGTAGGGACACAGCGTTTGGTGATGGTCGCATGGGGAGTGTGAGGAAGAAAAATTTCAGACAAATTACACGGAACAGAGTTTAACTGAGCAAAGGTGGCTCTCGGATGGCAGCTTTGGGGCGTCCCCGTGGTCAGACGAAATTAATGGGCAGGAAGAGAAAGGTGCTAGCAGAAAGCGGAAGCAAGTCACAGAAACAGCCAGGAGGGGACGTCTGCCTTATTTGAACGCGGTGTGGACAGTCGGCCGCCTGCGACTGGCCGACACCCAGTGACTGGCACAAGAGCAGGGGACAGTCTGCTGCCCATCCAGTCAGATGACAGTCCTATGTGCAAGGCCGTGAAGAGACCGTTAGAACATACAAGGAGGCAGACGCGCCTCACAAGGAGGCTTTTAGCTTGAACCCCGGAAGAATGGGAGGGCCGGGCCGGGACCTGCACGAGACCTGAGAACGGCAGCCTTGGGGAGGACGGCCGGAGCGTGTTGGCGGATGCCGCTGCAGGCCGTTTTGTGTTGGTGTGAAGGAACGCCCAAAGGAAAGGGGCTACTGACTCTCGGCTCTGCTGACACCGGTCTGCTCCGGCGAGGCCTCGGGCGGCGGCAGGCCTGGCGCCAGGGGAAGGGGAGCAGGCGGGGCGTGGCGAGAGCCAGAGCACAGAACCAGAAGGGCGCTGGGCTCTGCCACGCTCCAGCTCTCACGTGAGCCAGCCGAGCAAGAGCCCGTGGGCACGAGGACAGCGCCGAGCCGCCCAGGAGGCGCCCGCCCTCGCCCCACGCCCATCCCGCCAGGCCCGCCCCGGTGCGGGTCCGCGTTCCAGCCGGAGGCGACTCCCTCAGCCGCGTTCGTGGTGGAGGTGCCGAGGAGGCAGTGGGTGGTGCGCTCAGAGCTCAGCGGCGAGGTCTGGCCTGAGGATGTGAGCCTGGGAGCCCTTGGCACAGAGACGGTGCTTAGGGCAGGGCGCAGGGTGAAACCACAGACGGGGAGCGTGGACAGAAAGGCGACGGCGGCCTGAGGACTGAGCCCGGGAGAACACCTCTGCCCCCAGGTGCTGCCTCCCTGAAGACCCTCGCGACCCGTGAGCCGCCTGGGAAACCCAGCCTCACTCGGGTGTGGGTCCAGCCGCTGTAGAACGGAGCCACCCGGAGCTACCAGGGTCAGCACGCGGCTGCGAAGTTCGAGACACAAGCGACGGGGAAGTCGAAGCGACCGCTTCAGGTCTTCAAAAGACGCAGCAAAGCACACAGGGAGAGGGAGACCCTAACTGGGCAACACGTGGGGATGGAAAGGGCCAGGGGACCGACAGGAAGAGGCCACACCTGGATAGGCCTCGAAGACAGGGTCTCGCCTTGTCGCCCGGCCTGGAGCTCACGGCAGCCTTGGCCTCCCAGAGCGCTGGGACTACAGGTGTGCACCACCACACCCGGCCCAGAAGCTGTAGTGAGGGAGGAAAAACACTTGGAGGACACACTGCTGAAAGAGAAACATCCGTTTTGGAGACCTTTGGGTTTCAAGGGTTCGTGTCCCAGTTCATCTCAACTCCTCCAACTTTTCATCCTCTTTTGATGGAATCCCAGCTGCAGGAGCCACTCTTTGGCATGCCCCGGTGCTTCCCAGTGTCAGAAACAACGTTAAGGCTTCACACTGCACACGTTTTTCTGCTTCGGGTTAGGACACGTTAGTGGGCATCTACCCGGATGGCCAATCTCGTGAAAGTGTCTGCGTGCTCAACCTTCTGGTTGGTGTGCGGAATTTTCTGAAAATTCTCATCGACGTTTTAATCAATGCTGAACAGATTCATGGTTAATTGTTCCGTGAAAGGGGAAGAGGAAACCAGCATTTGGAGGTCGCCACAGAACGTTCCGGTCTCTCTGCCTGGGCATTCTGCGTGCACTCGACTCATCTCTGAGAAACACATTCCGTTCCTGGGTGGCTTGTCTTGCTCATGAGCAAACAGCAACAAAAGGACACGCTCCTTCTGTGACTTCTCTCTCTTCTCTCCTGCGTCTCCCTCAGCCAGCAGAGAGGACGGTCTTCCCAGACCCTCGCTGCGAGGGGGCTGACAGCACTCGACGCGTCGTAGTCACAGCTCTGGAGACAAAAGATGATGACGGCAGGCATGCCCGTGCTTCCTGCACGGCACCGTGGCCTTCGCGCCGACCCTGAGACTTTTGGCGGCTCCTGAAAATGGCTTCTCTGTTTCGAGCTTGAATAGGGGAGCCACCTGTGGTCCCCTCCCAGGCTGCGTCGTCTGCACGAAGGATTTCTCCTTTAGTTCTGGCTGGCCTGACGTCTCTGAGGGCCTTGGCGTCTCCCGTCTGTTTCCCTTGTCACGGATCCTGCGCGTCTCCTCCCCCGGGTCCCCCGGGTCGCCGCACCGCCATCTCCCAAGCGGAGGACACTCGCGCCCAGGTCCCAGGACAGCCCCACCGCCCTCCCCGTGGCTCAGCCCGAGTGGCCTAGCCCCGCCTCTGATGAGGGCTGCAAGCCCACCAGGGACCCCTCTGGGGAGGGGCCGTCAGCCTCCGTTCCCCAGCCCGTCGGGTGCCCTCGGTCGCCCCCGGCCATGTTCCTTTTCGCGTCCACTTTTCTCCTCAAAGCGCCTGGTGGTGTCACATCTCATTCAAGTTGTATCCCGCTTACTTTTTCTACTATTTCTTTTTGAGTCGGAGTCTCCCTCCGTCGCCCAGGCTGGAGGGCAGTGGCGCGCTCCCACCCACCGCAGCCTCGCCCTGCCGGGCTCTGCGATCCTTCGGCCTCAGCCTCCCAAGTAGCCGGAACTACAGGCGCACGCTACCACGCCCAGCTGATTTTTGATTTATTGTACAGACGAGGTCTTGCCGAGTTGCCCGGGCGGGTCTCGAACCACTCGCCGTGGCGAGTCTCATCCACTCGCCGGGTGGGTCTCGTCCACTCGCCGTGGCCTCCCACAGTGCTGGGATGACAGGCTGAGCCGCTGAGCCGGCTGTGTCCCACTTATTTTGACTCCGCGGCCTCCGGCATGTCTGCAGAAGCAGCTGTGACGCCGAGCCTGCCGTGACATTCTCTCTGGACTCTCTTCGTGCTTGCCCACGTCTCCCCAGCCAGTCCTCTGTCCACCCGCCAGCCAGTCCTCCGTCCACCCGCCACCCGCCACCCGGCCAGGAGCTGGGCGCGCGCCGGCAGGACGCAGCACGGTGCAGAAAGGCCTGTGTGTCCAGGCCCCTCCTGCAACCGCAAGACCTTCCCAAGCTTGCCCCGCCCCCGGTCTCTTCTCCAGGCCCTGCCCCAGCCGGACATGCCTCCTGCCTCCCAGGGAAAGTGGATCGCGGATCCCAGGCGGGGGTGTTCCTGCCAGGCCCCCCGGGGAGAGAGACGAGCAGCCGAGCGGCTCCCCAGCGGTCCTCTCCCGCCACCTGGCCCGCCCCTCACCAGCCCCCCCAACAACTCCCGTCTCTCCTGGGAAGGGCGCGTCCGTCCCTGCAGCGCCCGTCCTCGGGCCGACCACCCTCGTTCTCCTCCGCGCAGGAGCGTGCGCCTGGACGTTCTTGCTGTCTCGCCAGCTCCCTGCTGCTTCCTGAAGACCCTCCTAGGGCCCACAGACCCTTCCCTGCCGAACACACTCCGTGACGCCCCAGGGCCCCGCAGGAAGGCCCACATTCCCGGCGGGGCGTGTCCACCCCGTCTGGGCCCCGACCTCGCCCTGCGTCCCTGCTGCCTTGCCGTCCGCTGCCACCTCTGGTGACCCGCTTGCTTTGCTGCAAGGCGCCACGTCCCCGCTCGCCCTCAGACCCAGGGCCCTGGCTGGAGAGGAGCTTCTCGCCCGGCCTTCCCACAGTCCTGCCTCTCATCCCGGGGCGAAGATGCCACCAAAATAGGTTTTTGACCGACAGAGAAAGGACCCGAAGTTCCGACATCCCTCAAACCTGTGTTTAACTGACACCCCAACCAAATTCTGGGTTGGCTGCTCCGGACGTGTCCATCACACGGTGCACCCACAGTGTCCCACCCTCGCCTCGATCACGGCATCCACACGTGTACACAGGTGCACTCGCTGTATCCTGGGCTCACCTGTATCACACTCCTGAGCCCTCACGGCTTAGACCACACTCGGAAACCCTTGTTAGCGTCTGACATGCTGCCTCACGTGGCACGGGGTGTCGGTCCCGGAAATGACCTCTCACTCTGTGTTGTCGTGTTGCCGATGAGGACCGCGTCTTGCTGTCCTGGGCTCACGCCCTTCTGCGCAGGGAATGGGGTGTGTGCGAGCACCTGGCCGTGTTTCTGAGAGGACCTGCCACCTGCCCCGTCAGCTGTCATTTTAGAGTGACAGACAGCTCGGGCAAGCAGCCGGTCAGTCCAGTTTCTCAACGAGGATGGTGGCATGGGTCTCGCCCTTTCGCAAGCCCAGCCCACAGGCTGTTCTTACTGTCCCGGGCTTGGCGTGGTGGCCTCTCGCCCAGACGGTCTGGCACGCGTCTGTCACCTCCTCCCGGGAGCAGTGCGAGGTGCACGAGAAGGTTCCTGTGTGAATGTGGGCGCTTTCTCGTCAGCACGGTGGCCGTGACGGTGACGGCTGCCTGGTGCTTTCTTGCACCACGCTCCCAGCTGGGTTCTGTGGCACAGTGATCTGTGGCTGCAAGGGTGGTGGTTCCAGGATTCAGGAAAGCAGTCACTCTGCCATGTATTCCCGACTTTCCGTCTTTAAGGAGTTCACAGTCACCTCGGACCTATTTTTTGTGAGTTGGGGGGGTCTCATTCTTTGCCCAGACTGCCTTGCTGGCACAGTCACAGCTCACCACAGCCTCCACCTCCTGGGCTCAGGCGATCCTTCCACCTCAGCCTCCCGTGTGGCTGGGACTACAGGTGGGCACCACCACACCCAGCTAATTTTTTCTTTTTTGTAGAGATGAGGGCTTGTCTGGCCTCACAAAGTGCTGGGATCACAGTCATGGACCACTGCTGTGGCTTCTGCTCGTGACCTACACACTTCTGATCCCTCAAGGGTGGGTGGTCACTGAAAGGCAAAGAAGGGGATTCCGTGGGAAAGCACAGCAGTGCCAGGAAGGTCGGTCCCAGAGTGACGGGCGAGTGGGTGTAAGGGCTGGGGAGAGACGGGGCTGGGGGACAAGCGAAGCCTCCACGGCAAGCACTTTGACCTTGACCCTGCGGGAAGTGGACATCCGTCTGCAGTTCTTCTGGCCGGGGGGAGCGTCACGAGCACTGTGGAAGAAGGAGGCCTCGGGGCATGGCGTGGAGGATCCCTGTGCAAAACTTGCGGGACGGATGGACGTCACTGCTTCTCAGCGTCCTGGGAGGTGTGGCCTGTCTCCGTGCATGTGCAGGAGACCTGCAGGCCACGGCCAACCGTGGTCCCAATGCGCGCCAACAGCTGTCACGACTGCCCACAAGCAGATGCTGTCCCAGCCTGCGTGAGCGGAAGAGGAGTGCGCCGAACGGAGGAGCGAGGAGCACTTCCATCCTCTCCTCCAGGCGGGCAGAGCCGGAAGAGCGTGTGCAGCTCAGGGTGCTTCTAGGGGAGGAAGCTGGCGGCACTGGAGGGAGAATTAGAAACCTTGCCATGTAGTGAAGAGTTAGCTCCGGCTAGTTCCTTAGGAGAGAGGATATGTAGGCCTTCAGGGATTGCTAGCATTCTCCAGATGTTTGAAGAGGGATTACACGGGCTCTTGCACTCGGAAGGCAAGTGCGTGGCCAAAGGAAGACTTTCTCGGCCACCCGTGGCAGCTCATGCCTGTAATCTCAACATTTTGGGAGGCCAAGATGGGAGGATCGCTTGAGGGCAGGAGCTCGAGGCCTGCCTGGGAGACATAGCGAGATTCCATCTCGACAAAAAAGTGTGTGTGTGTGTGTGTGTGTGTGTGTGTGTGTGTGTGTGTGTGTGCGCGCGTTTGTGTGCACACATGGGTGTGTGTGCATGCGTGTGTGTGTGTAAATACTTTCTGAAAAACTAGGTGTGTCCAAAGGCCAAGTGAACACCCTTCAGTTTCTCCTCCCAGGAGCTCTCCACAGAGGCCAAACGACCAATGATGAGAAACAGTAGAGAGAGGATTCCATGCACGTTCAGACAGTCTGTCCCATCCGACTCTGAACCCCAGGCGATGGCTTCAGAGAGTCCTTCTGTCCAGGGCTGCCCACAGCCGAGGACTTGGGCTGGGCGTGGCTTAGTTAGCTCTCCGGACCGTCCTTCCAGACCTTGATCCTCGGGCGACCTTTCGGGGGCGGTCTCGTTTCTTGCCACTGCGCGCGGCTGCCCTTCTTAACCACTGACCACAGAGGAGCTGCTGAACTGCTCGAGAGAGGCAAGGCGGGGCCGGAGCAGAGGCCTCGCTGCCTTCGGTGTCTCTGCTGGACATTGACAGGCCCCTTTCCATCTGCATTTTGGAGCACTACTAGACGCGGTGTGGCTGTGTGAGCTCAGAGCTGGGGCCAGGCCTGCCCCGGTGCTGGCAGCTCCAGCTCTCAAGCGGCTCTCCCCACCAGGGCAGTGTCCCCCCTCGTGTCTGTCACCACACACTCAGACCCTTGGGTGGCCTCGATGGCTGCCTCTGCGTCAGAGGGGCCTTGGGTCTGCCCTTGCCAAGTGGATCACTGTCGGGGAGACTAGGGCATATCTAAATGCGTTTTGCAAGTGGCTAAGTGCCATGTAAGCTCTAATTATGAGCACGGATATCCGATCACATTACTTGTGAGGTGGACTTTCGGGGTCATCTAGGTCGCTCAACCAATATGTGGGTCCAGCACCATCCCAGGGGTGTGGATGCGGTGGTGAACACAGCAGACGGACGTAGCATCCTAAGGCCCAGGCAACTGGCCCACAGATAACGTTTTTGAGCACAAACCCATCGCAGGTCAGGGACTTCCTGAATCAACTTCCATAAATCGTCAATGTCTCCATCGAGGGTCTGCCTTTCTGCTTAGTGCTTTGAACAAACATTGAGTTAGAGGAAAATCAGTCTCAGTCACCTAAGAGTAGGTAAAGTGAGCACAGGCATTGTGGGCTTTCCATGAGCACAGTCGCCCAGTTGTTGCCTAGACGGGCCGTGATGGGGTCAGTAGCGTTCAATGTCGAGAAAAACGAACAGGTCAGATGTGCAGAGGACCGTCCCGTCTCTTCATTCCATATTTAGTTCTGTGTCTACTGTGACTTCACGAATTCCTTTAAACCGTGTTACGAATGTCAAGTCCACGATAAGGAAAGAAGGGTTTAAAGACATTTTTAGATGGCAATATCTTGGTAAGGCACAAGTAGGAGCTTAGAGTGGAATGTCTTATCAGAGCTGAAAGAAGTGGATCCGCCCGCCCTTGCTGGCATTGCAGGCTCACGAAGGAACTTCCAAGTGATTCTGTCAAGGAGCTGCCCTGCGGTGAACTGGCCGTGGACGGAGCTAGGCTCCTGGCCCTCCTGACCAGCTCACTATCTGGACATGCCTTTCTTCTTCTGTTACGGAGAGAAACTCTTCACTGTTTTATATGATAGATGAGTCTGCTTTTGTGGTCAGGGAGCTACAACACGTTTAAAAGATTGCCAATTTGAAATGCTGTTCCCAGAACTCACACACCCTTGTTTTCCAAGAACTGGATAAAACATGCACTGGGGCCAGGCCCAGCAGCTCCTGCCTGTCATCCCAGCGCTTTGGGAGACTGGGGCAGGAGGATTGTCTGAGCCTGGGAGTTTGAGGCCAGCCTGAGTAACATCGTGAGACTTTGTCTCTAAAAAAAAGAAAAGCTGGGTGTGGTGGGCCTGGGCCACAGCGCGACCTGGGGTTTAAAAAAAAAAGTCACGTGGACCTGGGATTCTTAATGTCTTTAGACATGGCTTTGTCATCATTTAAAAATAAAAATGGCCCCGATGATGGGAGCCACGATCAGAATTTATACTAGCCAAGCTTGTGATCTATCTGGGTTAGAAATATCTTTTTAGCATCTACACGTATAAGAAAGAAAAGTTTTAGAAGCTGAGGTGAAGCCAGGTGCAGTGGCCTGTAATTGCAGCACAAGACTCAAAAAAAAAAGGAAGACAGAAAAGAAAAGAAAGGAGACTGGACTTGTTGGCCGGTTTTCTCTCTGGAGCCCAGAACGTGTGAGCGTGCCTGCTCCCGGAGCCCGGTGGCTCAAACATCTGGAAAAACTCTATCCCTTCAGCTCACCTGTGTGGTCTCCACTCTGAGCAGAGGGAAACGGAAACTAATGTTACAGTATTGACTGTTTTCTGTCTCTTCTGTCATGTGAATGAGACTAACTTGTCTCAGGTGAATGAACTTCACTTCAGTATGTGTAGGGCAAAGCAGAAAAAAGACTATCTGCTTTTTGTTTTTCTGAGTCGGGGCCTCACTCTGTCACCAGGCTGGAGTGCAGTGGCGTGACCACAACTTGCCCTCCTGCCTCAGCCTTCCGTGTCGCTGGAACTGTAGATGCGCGCCACCACGCCCGCCAACTCTTTGATTTTTTTGTAGAGACAAGGTCTTGCTGTGTTGTCCAGGCTGACCTTGAATTCCTGGGCTCAAGCAGCCCTCCTGCCTGGGCTTCCCAAAGTGTGGGGATTACAGGCGTGAGCCACCGTGCCCAGCCTGCTTTCTACTTTTGAAGCCAAGAGCGAGGCTTGACCTCTACAAGTCTGTCCTTCTGATTCAGCTCTCAGTTCTCTGTCTGACCTCGGCTTCCACATCTGACCCTCATGTTCCTGACTGGAGCCTGATGGGGAGGGGTGTGCGGCCTCCGTCTCTACTGGGAAGCCTTTTGCGACAGAGGCAGTACGTCTCCTCAGTCACCTTCAAGTGAAGGACAAAGCGGCCCACGCTGCCTTGTCCTGGAGTAAAAGCAAACATTTGTCTGTGGCTTAGGGTGAGTTGGGAGGCCCCTTTGATGTCTACTTGTTTGGTAGCCAGGGTCTCCCCACCACAGCAACGGTGTTTAACGCTT
Source organism: Cephalopachus bancanus (assembly GCA_027257055.1). Taxonomy (NCBI): domain Eukaryota; kingdom Metazoa; phylum Chordata; class Mammalia; order Primates; family Tarsiidae; genus Cephalopachus; species Cephalopachus bancanus. Next base: position 5,779,480 of record JAPVLO010000090.1, read on the forward strand.
GGATTTTCTTTTTAACTCTAATCAGTACATTGTGGTTGCTCCTGATAAAGTCTCTTGAATGAAAAACTGAAAACATATTTTATCCAAGTTTGCATCATGGACATTCCCTGGTAGGCAAATTTCTGTGCAACCAGAAAGAAGCTAGTTTTAGCATTGAACCAATTGCCAGTTGTGGTTTTCTGTAGTACCCAGTCGGGGAAATATGTAGGTATGTGTGAGTGTGCGTGTGTGTGTGTATGTGTTTATGCATTTTTACAGGGAAGTTTAATTGACAGGATGAACAGATTATAATAAAATTATTTTCATGACTTTAGTGTAAAAAAAGGGCTAAAGGTTTTTCCACCTTGGATAAATACACGGGCATTTGGTCTCGTTACGGTTTAACAGTTGTCTTACTCTTTAAAGAGAGGATAAAAGACAAAAAACAGTGTTTACTGAACTGTGATGTAATCAGGTAGACTTATCGAATTCTCCAGGATGTTGACAATTAAGTGATCGTGGTTTATCTTTTTTCTAGTGTGGCCAAGTTTTGCAGGTAAATTGGAAAGCCAAAGAGGACTCCTTTAATGCACCTCGTTGAGAGGATTATCTATCTCTATTGTTTTGCTGTGGGAAAACTCACTTTATGATGCGTGTAATCTTACATTCTGCATGGAAGCGCCTTGATCCTGCAGTCCAGGGACCAAGGTGTAGAAGAGTGTGACTAGCTTTGCTCTGGTCCTGTTCAACAGGAGCAGGCCACGGTAACTGCCTAGGAGCTTCTAACTCAGGACATGCAATGACTACCTGAAGCTTTTATAACTTTCACCTACTCTGGGGGCAAAGGGTTACCTATCACCCTATAGTTTCAGTGACTTAGACACTGAGTGAGCTTCCCAACACTATAGAGTAGACCGAAAACAAGCCCTGCAGCATTCACGGGCTCGAGGGAAAAATCCCACAAATCCCCCACCTCTTAGGGGCAAGGGGAGGTGGAGTAGGGGAGGAACAAGAAAGAAAGAACAGTGACATTTAGTATTCAGAAATCATCTCTTTAAAACCAGACAAGCCTTTCCTTTTGTCTCTGTCCTGATGCTCCAGAAGTTGCAGCATCTTAAAACTCACCTGTATGAAGTGAGATTCCTTCCGCTGCTCAGGAAGGATCAGCTACTCTTGGAATCACCCTCCCTCGGTCTAGAAAGCAGGAGACATGGCATGATGCAGTCATTTTCAGACCTAGGACAATGGACAGCATGAGCCTGAGCTTTGCGAAAGGAGCAAACATGGTGAGCCCTGCGGTTGCCCCCGCTACTGATGGGACGGTCCCAAGCTGCAGCCTGGGAGGAGCACCCAGCCCCAGGGGCTCACTGAGCTAAGGAGACAGAAGGGCGTGCTCAGGGGGCCCAAGTTGCTGGGAGGATGTTGGAGAGAAGGCAGCCATGCACCAAGAGGAGCCCGGGGTCGATGCGAGGGTCTCCCACGTTGGCCGAACCCTGATCTGCAGGTGTGGGAGGTGAAACTCTGAATCTTGGAGGAAGAGCCCCAGGAAGGAGCAGTTGAATAATTTCTGGTGTTCCCACAAGGCTGGGAGAAGTTCGTGTTCCCACTGCCCAGACTGGCAGACCTCATAATCCACAGGCATCAGTAAAGTCCTCAGAGAGCCTTTGTGATGGGGTCAGATGAGCCCTAGAATAGAACCTACACTGCATTCACCCTCACAAGAATTGAAAACAGTCCTCAAAGAGATGAAAGCAATTCCAAGTAAGTTAGTTGCATGTCGGAGCAAAGTCTAGCCCTCCTCAGAGATTTGTCTACATCCAGCAAGCAACAACACAAAGTGCACAATGCCTAACGGCCAATCAAAAATTACAAGGCATGAAAATACAACTCCCAACCAGAAAAAAAAAAAAATCAATGACACCTATCAGAACTAACAGACTAGGACCTTAGAGCAACTGTTATGAATATACACCATGGTCTCAAGAAGACACAAACATGTCCAAGAAGAAATAGAAGATGGTCTAAAAGTTCTGATGGAATTTCTGAAGATGGAAAACGCGATATCTGAAGTGAAAAATGCATGACAAGGACTTGCTGGCAGATTAGATGACAGAGAAAAGTGTAGTCAACTTGAAGGCATAGCAACGGAAACTACGAATCAGTGAAGCCCAGAAAGAAACAAGGATGGAGTAAAAAAGGGCGTCTGTGAACTGTGGAACAATATTAAGTGGTCCAACATTCATGCGACTGGAGTCAGAAAGAAGCAGCTGAGGACAAAAAGGAATAATAAGAGGAAAACTCCAAACTTGATGAAAATCATAAATCCACAGATCTCAGAAGCTTGATAAAACTCAAGGTGGGGAAAAAAACATAAGGAAAAGTATATCAGACTGGGTGTGGTGGCTCATGCCTGTACTCCCAGCACTTTGGGAGGCTGAGGCAGGAGGATTGCTTAAGCCCAGGAATTTGAGACCAGCCTGGGCAGCATAGTGAAACCTCATCTCTACATAGAATCAGAAAAATTAGCCAGGCGTGGTGGTTCACACCAGTAGTGCCAACTACCCAGGAGGCTGAGGCAGAAGGCTTCTTCCTGAGCCCAGGAGATGGAGGCTACAGTGAGCCATGATCATGCCACTGTACTCCAGTCTAGGTGACAGAGTGAGACTCTGACAAAAAAAGGAAAAAGAACAGTCCTCAAACTTGCCAAAGGGATTCAGTGAAGAAAGGATAGTCTTTTTACCAAATAGTGCTAGAATAATTAGACATCCATGGGTGAAGGGAAAAAACAACGTCAACACTTAGTTCTCTCATGCAGGAAAATTAACTCAAAAGGAACGAGAAGCCTAAAGATGAGAGCTAAAAGCCACAGGACCTCCAAGAGAAAATGGCCATGGCCTTGAGTTTGGGCATCAGTTGTTTAGATAGAACACAAAAAGCACGAGCCAAAAAAGAAAAATATTGATAAAATGAACGTCATAAAAATTAAAAACTTAGCCGGGCTCGGTGGCTCAGCCTGTCATCCCGCGCCTTTGGGAGGCTGAGGTGAGTGGATTGCCTGAGCCCGCGGGTTCGAGACCCGCCTGGGCAGCGAGACCTCATCTCTACAATAAATCAAAAAAATCAGCTGGGCATAGTGGTGCATGCCTGTAATTCCGGCTACTCGGAAGGCTGAGGCGGAAGGATCGCCAGAACCCAGCAGGTCGAGGCTGCGGTGGCCGGGAGCGGCCACTGCACTCCAGTCTGGGCGACAGAGTGAGACTCCAACTCAAAAAAAAAAAAAAATTAAAAACTTTTTCTATTAAGGCACTTTTTGAAAAAAGGAAGCTACAGATTAGGAGAAGATAATTGCAAATCATATATCCCAAAACATGTTTATATTTCAAATTCTTTTTTTTTTTTAGTTGGAGTCTCACTCTGTCACCCAGGCTGCTATGTAGTAGCATGATCACAGCCACCACAGCCTTGACTTGCTGGGCTCAGGCAATCCTTCCACCTCTGCCTTCCAAGTAGCTGGAACCACAGGCGTGTGCCACCACCACCGGCTAATTTTTTGATTTATTGTAGTGATTAAGTATCGCTAAGTTGCCCAGGCTGGTTTCCACCTCCTGGACTCAGGCAATCCCCTCACCTCAGCCTCCCAAAGTGCTGGGATGACGGGCGTGAGCCACCGCACCTGGCTGTCTGTGAAAACTCATGAAGAATTCTTATAACTCCATAAGAAGAAAAATGAGCATTAAAAGTGATCAAACAACTAGAACAGGCACTTCGCCCAAGAAGACGCTTGTCATGCGCATGAACAGCTGCTTAGCGCCGCTGGCCACCAGGAAGACGCAACCTCAGGCTCCAGTGAGGCGCTCTTCACGTTCACCGTCGAGACCCGCACGAGGAAGGCTCATCGGTCCTTTGGTCGCTCGTGCCGCTTGACGATCAGGGACTCGCGCGCCTGTGTGAGATGGGCCACCCTTAAGCCTTGTTCGCTGTGGGCACGTGACCCGCATGTCTGACTAAGAGGAAGAAGAAGAAGAAGATGGATGCCACCAAGCGCCGGCGAGGCTGTGTCGCAGCTAAAACCTTCCACAGCCGTTGCCAGTGGGTGCCTGAGTGAAGCACCCTAGGAAGCCCCAGCAGAGCGCCACCTGCCCCATCACCTAGCCAGCCCTCTCCCGGCGCCCTCGGGAAGTGATCACCCACGTGCTTGTGGGACTCCCAGGTGGTGCTCACTCACTTGTGTTCATACAGACAAAATCTGCGAACAACCCATACGTCCGCCAAGCAGGGAATGAAATTTTTCGTCGCCCCCTTCTTGCTGCCTCGTGCCTGCCCCGTGTGCTTTCCCGAGTCCGCTCCCGAGGGTCCCTGACCCCACCTAAACTCTCAAAAGTCTTCCGTTCCCCAGCCAAACCCAGAACGCCCTCTGGAGTCTCCTTTCTTTCCTTCTGAGTCGCGCTTGCCGTTGCTAATTCGTGTTCTTACTCTGCGTTCCCTCCCGGGCCTTCGGCGATGGTGGCTTTTCACCATGCTCCTACACTGCCCGCGAAGCCTCTTTCGGGTGACTCCCGGCTTCTCCTCCCTCTCCCCTCGACCCGTGGGCGGCCCCCGAAGTCAGCCTTTGGCGCTTGGCTGTGGCGCTGACCTGCATCTTTTCGCCTCTCGCATGTGGCTGCTCCCCCCACCCGCACCTCCCACTCGCCCGCTGCCTTTGCAGGTTCAGGCTCTCCTCTCTGCCACGCCAATTCTCCTCAAGGGAAGCTCCGGGCATTTCCCCCCACCCCCGGTCCCCTGCTCAGCACCCGCACGTACTGGCAGCCAAAGCCAGCTGTGCTGGAGGGGCCGTGGCGCCGAACTGGACTCCCACAACCTGGGTGCAGACCCTGGCTCTGCTGCGTCCTAACCCGCGGCCTTGGACAGGTGAATCAAGAGCTTCTCGAGTTTCTGTGTCCGAAAAATGGGTGTGAATAATATCACATCACCGGTTTACTGTGAGGATGAAGTTGATAAGCAGACATAGAGGCTGTGTGTAAGATTCAAATCTTGACTAAGCATGCGTGAGCAGGAGTCTCCAAGTCACGTGCAGGGCGTTGGCTGTGAACCGACTGGAGGCAGGCGGTGTCCCTGCGCTCGTGTCCAGCTCACGGTCTAAAGACCAGCAGGAGGCACGTTGAAAGACAGACATGGTGGCTCTGGGTCTGGAAGAGAGAGCAGGTGCTTGGAGTCGCATAGAGAGGAGCTTCCGCCCAACCTGCGGCGGGGAGGGAGGTGAGCAAGGCGCCCCAGGGTGTGACACCCAAGGTGACGCCCGAGAGACTGGCATGGGCGGCCACGTGGGTGGTGGGGCAAGGGTGGCAACGACAGGGACGCGTGATAGGCCTTCCGGGTGGGAGGAGTAGCTTGGGCAGCAGCCGGGGAGGGGGCGAGTGCCTGGCGCTTTCTAAGCACGGTGCAGGGCCCGGGACGGCTGGAGTGTACGTCGGATGCGGAGAGACTGGACACGGGCGGGGGCGGGGGCAGGCAGGGAATACGGGAGATCACCCGTGCCGTTTCCAGCATGAGCCACGCAGACGGAAGCTTCCGGAGATCCCGGGTGAAGTGGCGGGCACTCCTAACTGTGGGCCATGCACAGGGACGGGAAGCAGAGGTGGTCGGGGTCAGAAAGTCACCCAAGCGGACAGATGTTAACATCCCAGCCGTCGGACTGCCTTCCTGGTCAGCTCAGTCCCGCAGAAGGGACACCTGAGAGGCTGCACACCTGCCACGGTGTTTCTAAGGGCAGTCATTTTCTGCGGGCACGTCTACGTCTCGCCATTTTTAAAAAACCTCCACTCATCCATCCTGTGAGCTGGGGAAGAGCGGCTGTCATGACTTCATCAAGGGCACCGTGAGCCACATCCGTTGATAAAATGAAGGCTGGCCGGGCTCGGTGGCTCGGTCTGTCACCCCGCGCTTTGGGAGGCTGAGGTGAGTGAATTGCCTGAGCCCCCGGGTTCAAGGCCCGCCCGGGCAACTTGGTGAGACCTCATCTCCACAAGAAGTCAAAAATGAGCCGGGCGTGGTCGCGCACGCCTGTAGTTCCGGCTGCTGGGAAGGCTGAGGCGGAGGGATCGCCGGAGCCCGGCAGGTCGAGGCTGCGGGGGCCGGGAGCGGCCACTGCACTCCTGTCTGGGCGACAGAGGGAGACTCCGACTCAGATAAAATAAGATAAAACGAAACAAAGGTGGCTCAGCTGGTCCCGCATGAGCTGAGGATGACAGTGGAGGGGGGCGGCTCACGTGACATCTCCTCATTCCTCGACTTCGAGTCTGACTGGAATCCAGGCTGGCGAGTACCCAGGAGAGGGAGGAAGGGATGGGGAGCCCGTAGGGGGCTGCCGGTCGTGGAAAAAGCCCCAGACTGGAATTGTGGGGATCGGGCCCTGGTCTTAACTCTGTTACCAGCCCGATCTACTGGTTGATGCCGGGCAAGTCTCTCAGGCACCGGAGCCTCGGTTTCCCTAGTTGGACTGGGCCATGGACCCCCTTTGACTTCAAGTCCAGAGGGCCAAAAAAAACACCCAAAGTTGGATCCACAGATGCTGAGGACTATGAGACTTGGGAAAATGCGTCTCCAGCCCCAGTCTCTTGACTTCGGCCAGCCCTGTTTCTTGCTCCTCCTGCCATTCCCTCCCCCTGGAGACACTTAAGAAGCTGCCTGTCGTCACTCTGGGACTGTGGCCACGCCCTGGGAGCTCGAAGGCAACTCTGGTCCTCAGCCGAGGTTACTCCCGAGCAGCAAGTCCCTTGAGGACGCGCATTCCTTGGCGCAGTGCTGAGAGCGGTGTGGGGTGACACTGTCCTATCGCAGGAGATAAGCTCTCCCGTTCTGAGAGGGCGCCTGCCTGCAGGACGGTGTGCCCAGCGTCCAGACTGGCCGCGGGAGGACTTGGGTGCCGCCCAGAAGCCAGACGCACTTCTCCAAGGCCAGGAGTGCTTCACGAGCAGTGGGCGGTCAAGGCCAAGTGTTCTAAAATTAAGCCCGCCGGCCGCAGCTGCAGGGGCCACGTGTCCACTGTGCCTCTCTCCCTTCCACGAGACCAGAACCAGCCCTCACCCGCCCGACAAGCCCCAAGTTTCACGGGCCGTCCAGAGGCCTCCGTCCTGGGGCAGAAAAGCTGCTCCAGAACCCGCGAGGGCGCACGGGCTCCTCCTGAGGCCCCACGCAGCTGCCTGAAACCTCGGCTGAGCGCCGTCCACTGCCATGCGAAGCATCTGTTCACAGCAGGTGACGTGTCCAAAGCCAGGGCGGGATTGCATGGACTGTGGGAACCTGAAAAGCACGGGAGAGCGCAGGGCCTCGAGCAGCAGACGAAACGCGGTGTGTTGTCCACCAAACGATCGTCAGAATAGCTGTTGGCAAAGCTGGTGGCAAGGCTCAAGTGAACGAACCAGATGCTCTTTGTCAGCGACTGGGGAACAGCCACATCGAGCCAATAATTGCTTTGTGACCTAACTGGAAATGGTTTTCAAGACAGAGGCTACCGCGACCAAGCTCCTAGAGGGGAGGGGGCAGTGTGATTGTTTTTCTTATAGAGAGAGAGTTTTTACCGTTGGAGTGATTTGTCTTTTTATTAGATTATATTAGGCAAAAGTTCCAGGGAGTTCTCCCTAAATGTTTTGTAGTCATTGTAGTCACTTGATTACTGAAAATGCATTATTCAAATATGGCATTCAAGCCAGGCATAGTGGCACGTACCTGTAATCCCAGCTACTGGATGACTGAAGCGGAAGGATCACCTGAGCCCCGCGAGTCGAGGCCGCAGTGGCCGTGAGCGTGCCCCTGCGCTCCAGCCTGGGCACCAGAGTGAAACTCTGACTCAGAAACAAACAAATGCAACAATATGGCGTTCAGAAAGTATTGATTTATATCGATGAATATTAAATCAATTTTTTTCTATAAAGTAGAATTTTACTAGTCATATTGGAGTGGGTGTAGGTCAGCATACAACTGGAATATTTTGTGAAAATGATAAAATTTATTATGAGGTGATATATACCTAGTATTTTCTCTTATAAGTAAAATGAACATTGTAAAAGTAAAATTTTATTATATTTACACTGTTATTCTTTATGAAAAATTAAAATAAGCATGTATTAACATGGTTCTACACCGACTCATTCATGCAGTGAATATTATTTGTGAATGTATAAGTCACTGCACTAGAGGTTGTGAACATAGGGAGGTTGTAAATCAAAGCAATACAAAGCACAAGATCGCAGTTGAGATCAGAAATTAGTTAAAAAGTTATGTTGTGAGTTCCCCTGTCTATTAAGACACAAATCATGAAAACAGAGTTATTGAATAAGCTTACAAAGCTTAGTTGCTTGTAATCTTATTTTTTATATGTTTTAGATTGCTATGCCCAGTAAGAAAATCGTTTGCTTTTCATGTCTTTTTATCAACCAAATGTAACCACACTTCTAGCTTTATGATAAAATTTCCAATACTTCCAATGATTTCTATATATTTGAATACAAAAATAAGGACTCAGTTGAAGCATAGTTTTATAAATTGTGTTTTATAAAAGTGAAGTTGCCTTGGGTGTTTAGACATCACCCTTCAACCATGAAATGCCGCTTTTGGGCACTGTCATCAGGTAGCAGGGGGTGGTGACCACAAGAGTAGGAGCAGTTGAGATGAGCCCCACGGCTGCCCCCTCGTGCTACCCAGAGGGTGTGCAGGCTACAGGCAGGGGGAGGAGCCCAGATGGGACTTGAGGGGTTTCTTAAATGGAGAAACTGAGTCTGGGCAGGGCCCGGGCAGCCCGTGTGTGGGACAGCATTCCAGAGAGGAGAGCACTGCACAGGGAGAGATATCCAGAGTCCTGCAGAGGGTCCCTGAAGCCTCGTGCTGAGCACCATTCAACACATGCAAGGGAACTGCTGAGGCCAGAGGACACGCCATCTGAAGCATGGGGGGGCACTCACCGGAGGTTATGTGGGACCAGGAATGTCAGCCAGCATGGAAAACCTCGTCAGTCACTAGAGGAGCTGGAAGGGTCATGCCTTGGTCCCACTGACCACAATTCAGAGCAAGCCTCGGAAGGAACCAGCCATTTCCACGTAATTGAACTTCATCCCAGGAAAAGGCTCAAGACCACAAACATGTCCAGCACCCAGCAAGGTAAAATTCACACGGTCTGGCGGCCAATCAGGACCTGCAAAGAAACAGGGAAATGCGACCCATCATGAAGAGAGCCGTTAGTCAGTAGAAACACCCACAAATGGCACAAGCAATAGAATTAATAGCTAAGGACTTCAAACAGTGGTTTTATGACTGTGTTCCATGTGTTCAAAAGGTGAGGGAGAGGTTGACTCCGTGAAGCAGGGGCTTGGAAAAGAGAGCAGAAATCCAAATTGTCCACTGTTGAAAAATCTTGATGTCTGAGATGAAAAATACATGGGATGGGATTAGTAGGTTAGAAGGAAGGCTTTGTGAAGTTCAATACCAAGCTGTAGAAATGATCCAATGTGAAACACAGGGAGAAACAAGCTAGAAGAAGAAAGAGACAACTTCAAGGAGTTCAACACATGTGTAGTTGGCATCCACAAGGAGCAAAGAGAGAGGAGGACAGAACCAAAAGTCAAGAAACAATAGCTGACATTTTAAAAAAGTTTTATTATGGCTATAAACCCATAGATCCAAGAAGTGCGACAAGCCTTCAGCATAAGAAACTTGAAGGAAATGCCCCCAGGCACATCAATATCAAATTGTTTAAAAGCCAAGAGGTAGAGAAAACCTTAAGAGAAAAATAACACATTGTGTACAGAGGAACAAAGCTAAGAAGGACATGGAGACAGTGCAAGCCTGAAGACAGTGGAGACAGAGACCTTGAAGTTCTGAAAGGGAAAAAGAATCAATGTGGAATTCTATACCCAGCAAAAATGTCTTTCAAACATGAAGATAAAATGAAGACTTTTTCAGACATAGAAAAGTCAGTAAAAGTCGACCACCAGCAGACCCACGTCGCAGGACATGCTGAAGCCCCTCAGACAGAAGAAAAAATGACACCAGAGAGATGGACACCTGGGCTTCCAAAAAGGAGTGAAGATCATCAGAGAGGGAAAGCATGTGGGTATGTGTGAAATGCATTTTCCTTATTTCTAAAATCTTTTAAAAGATAATTGACTTTTTCTTTTGAGTTGGGGTCTCACTCTGTCACCCAGGCTGGAGTGCAGTGACACAATCATGGCTCACCACGGCCTTGACCTTCTGGGCTCAGGTGATTTTCCCAAACCAGCCTCCAGAGTAACTGGGACTACAGGTGCACACCACCATGCCTGGCTAAATTTTTTAATTTTTATAGGGATGAGGTCTCACTGTGTTGCCCAGGCTGGTCTCAAACTCCTGGGCTCAAGCAATCCCTCTGCCTTGGCCTCTCAAAATGCTGGGATTACAGGTGTGAGCTACTGTGTCTGGCCAATAATTGACTTTTCAAAGTAAAAGTGTTAGAAATGTGTTGTGGAGTTTATAATATACAGAGAAGTAAAATGCCTGACGAAAACAGTGCCAAGGTCCTGGGGGGAATGGAAGTATAGTACTGTTCGTTTCCTATACTATATGCAGCCTGGAAAATACCACAGTCACATTACATGCAAAAGCTTAAACCCTCCAATTAAAGACATAGATTATTAGGGTGAATAAAACTGTTTAAAAAGATCAACTATGCTGCCTACAAGAAACCCACTTTGAATATAAAGACACAGCTAAGTCAAAAGTAAAAGAATAAAGAAAGATATACCATGTTAACGCTTTGAAAGAAAGCGTGGGTGACTGTATTACTAGAACGTGAAGGATCCCGGCAGCAGACACTCTCACGCTGGTCCTCCCCGTTGTGCCCTTCGCAACATGTCTTTCCCTTCATAAATCTCTTTTTCCTTGTTCAAAAAAAAAATGGAAAGAAAGATCCTGTGTGCTACTGACGAGAAGACACCTAGAGCATTTGGAAGCAGATTCTGTGTTTATATGTGGATGTGTGTTCACATGTTACCATCAGGAGTCGAGGCACCTTGCTTTCTGTGTCCTTCTGAACTCTGCTTCCTCTCTGGCTTCTCCTCTCAGAGTGATACTTGGAGAAAAGGTTTGCTCATTTGTTCATTCAACTGCTGTGATGAAACGCTACCGTGTGCCAGAGCCTGGGACGTGCACGGGGGAACACAGCTGTTAACCGGACAAACAAGATCCCCGCCCTGGAGCACCAAGTCTCACGTGAGATACAGACAAGGGAACAGGCACCTGTCGGCCCGGGTGGGAGTGCTGTCAGGAAGGACGTGCCCCAGGGAGTCTGCAGGGTGGGTGAGCAGCCCGGCCCTGGACTGTTCCTCATGCCAGCAGCTAAAAACAACTCTTTAAAAATATGGCTGGGCACATTGGCCCAGGCCTGTAATCCCGGCGCCTTGGAAGACCAAGTGGGGAGATGGCTTGAGGCCAGGAGTTCAAGACCAGCCTGGACAACATAGCGAGACTCCATCTCCACGAAATAGAAATAAACCAGCCAGCCATGGTGGCTCACACCTGTTGGCCCAGCTAGTCTGGAGGCTAAGGCAACCCAGGAGTCGGAGGCTGCGTGAGGTATGATTGCACCACTGCTCTTCAGTCTGGGCAACAGAGTGAAGCTCTGTCACTAAAAATAAAAACAAAATAAAAGCACGGCAACTAAGCTTCCTCATTTATTCTGAGTCAATATAGATCATAAGGCTTGAGGTCTGGGGCAACACGTGAGGCACGTGCTCGATGCGGACGGACCCCCTTGGTGCTGGCGCACCGTACGCTCACTCCTTATTCCGCTCACACGGCATCAATGCTTTGCGAACCCTCGTCTCAATCAGCATGTAGGTGTGATGTCCCAAGTGCCGGCTTTACTGATGTTCAGTGTTACTGTGCAGGGTTTCGGTGAGTATTCCAGAAGAGAAAGACAACCGAGGTGGTTTCTGCCCGTTCAGAGCTTTCTGAGGATGCCTTTGCCACCCCGGGCATAGGAGTGGCAGGGCCTGGGTCAAGAACCTCGCTCTCTGGGCGAAGCTTGCGGAATTCCCGGCTCAGAGAAGAGAGGCCAGGCCGGAGGCCAGGAAGGTTCCAGAGATGAGGTCGGAGGGGGATTGTGACCGCTCAGGGGGCCTGGTGGTTTCAATGCTCTGCGTATTCTTGGACCCGCTAACTTCACACCTGGAAATGTGTCTTCAGGAAATGGTCACAGTCACCTCCCTTGTCCATGGTTTCACTTGCACGGTCTCAGTCACCCATGGTCCAAAAATACGTGATTATGATCATTAAGATACTTTGAGAGACAGAGAGGTCACATTGACAAAACTGTTTTTCTTTTGTTGAGTCAGAGTCTCCAGGCTGAGTGCAGTGATACACTCAAGGCCACCGCAGCCTTGACCTGCTGGGCTCAAGGGATCCTTCCACCTCAGCCTGCCAAGCAGATGAAATTACAGGCACGCGCCACAACACCCAGCTAGTTTTTTGATTTATTGTAGACATGAGGTCTCACCAAGTTGCCCGAGCAGGTCTTGAACCCTTGGGCTCAGACAGTCCTCTCTCCTTGGCCTCCCAAAGTTCTGGGGTCATAGGTATGAGCCACCGTGCCTGGCCGACAAAAATGTATTGCAGTCCATCGTTACAGCTCTTCTATTTTGTTATTGATTCTTGTTGTTCATCTCTTACTGTGCCTAATTTATAGATGAAGCTGTATCCCAGGCATGCGTGTGTGGGAAAACATGGTGTCTGCAGGGCTGAGTACACTCCACAGTTTCAGACATCACTGGGGGTCTGGAAAGGTACCCCCCCGAGGATAAGGGGGGCCACTGTGCTGTGTGTGTGTCCACATTTTAGCCACAGGGTTGTCCATCATAGTTGGTTGCACTGAAAAGCCACGAAGAGTCCATTGCCTCGTAGCAGTGGCTGGCGCACCCACAATGTCGTGTCTGCACAGTGGAACCCAAGCTGGCTGTAGTCACGTGGCAGCCCCTTCAAGCTTGCCTGTGCATCGGGACCCCGGAAGCCTTGTGGAAACACAGGCTTCCGGCCCCACCTGCAGAGCTTCTGATGCGGCCGATGTGGGAGAGGGTCCATGGATCTGCCTTTCTAGCAAGCCCCCCGGGGATACTCTCAGTCCACAGGCCACACTTTGAGAACCACGGATGCAGAGGTGTATTTACTGATGTGGAAGAACTCTCGCAGGGGGGCAAAGCTGTGGACGCAACACTCTCTGTGTGCCTACCTACGGAGGGTCAGGTAGAAAGAGCCCCTCGAGCTGTGTCCCGGGCATCTCTGGGGTGGCCACATCGCAGGAGATTGTCATCTTCCACATTCTGCGTGGCAGATTTTCCTGTAATGAGCAGAATGTTGGCCACTAAAGCAGAAGACAGTTTCTTAATTGGACAGCAGGAGCTATGAGGTCCTGACCAATGGCACTTGTAAGCCCAAAATACCAAGTCTGCTTGCTACTAGTCCAGGAAGTTCTTCTCACACGCGTTGGTGTGTTCGGAGGCAGCCCCAGGCCGAGGGTGGTGACGGCCACAGGCACATCTGCTCCTGCGGGAATACACCCAGGGAAGGCCAAGGTGACACCCAGGGCTTCTCTGCGGCCCCCTGCTGCGTTTCCGCAGTGCCCTGCAGGCCTCTTCTGGGGAAGTTTGGAGAACACTGGGTGGGGCCCGAAGGGCGACCTGCCAGGGCCAGAAGCATCTGGGTTGGCGGCTCTCTGTCTCCTGACGCAGGGTAGCTCAGTTTCCCAGGGTATCAGATGAAGGCGTCTCCTTTCTGGAAAAAAGATTTCGTGGTTTGAATTCCCGTTCACTTTTGTGCCTGTGGCACTCGCTGTCTCCTTCCCAGCACACAGCGCCAGGGGTCCCGACGTCCCTTCCCCACGGATCTCCGCGTGCCAGCTGCAGCGTCATGCTCGCAGGGCACAGAGCCGCCATTCAGCTCCGGCCCGGGCTCAGGAAGCCAAGAGTGAAGCCCCGCAGACCTTGACAGGCTTCCTCCGGTTGTGCGGGTGCTGTCCAGTTCCCGGGCAGGGCTGGGTGGGGAGAGAAAGGGCCTGGCAAATGTCCTGCGTGGATGAGGCAGGAACAGAGCGAACCAGCAGCATGCCAGTGCCGGGCAGGGAAGGGCCGGGACAGGCAGAGGCGCCACGGAGGCTTCTCGGAGAGCTGCCACCTGGTGAGTGCCACTCCTCCTCCTCCCTGTCCACGCACCACGTGGCTGGTGACAGAGGAGGTGGCCGCGTCACACGTGTCGCTTAGAGCAGGAGTTCTCCGTGAACATCGAGCAGAGACGCCAGTGTCTCGATGTCACCCCGAGAGTCAGTCCCACACAAAGCCCACAATGGGGCCCATGTTTTCTTAAACGTTTCCAACACAAAACCACGTCCTCATCTAGGCGTTTGTTAAAAGGCGTTACTTCTACACTGACTCGCAGACATGGGACACATCGTGGGCTAGAAGATTTTCTCCTTTTAGAGACAAGGTCTCATCGAGTTGCCCAGGCTGTCTGCAGCCCCTGGGCTCAGGCAGTCCTCTTGCCTCTGCTTCCCAAAGTGCGGGGGTTGCAGGCGTGAGTCGCCACGCCTGGCGCAAGATTTTCTAAAAGGCTGCTTCCCACCGCCGTACATGTGGCTACATGGGCAGGATGGGGTGTAAATTCAAGACACAACTTTCTCTGTTTTTTTTTCTTTTGGCCAGGGGTCTCACTCTGTTGTCCAAGCTGGAGTGCAGTGGCACCATCATGGCTGACCATAGCCTCGACCCCCTGGACTCAGGTGACCCTCCGGTCTCAGCCTCCTGAGTAACTGAGATGACGGGCGCTCACCAGCACACCTGGCTAACTTTCTTTGCTTATTGTAGAGACAAAGTCTCACCACGTGGACCAGGCTGATCTCAAAGCCCTGGGCTCAGACGGTCCTCCGGCCTCGGCCTCCCGCAGGGCTGGGATTACAGGCGAGAACCACTGTGCCCAGCCAAGACCCATTTCTGACATGACACTTAAATTTTCAGACAGCGCGGGTCAGCTCACGCCCCCTCTCGGCCTGCAACCTCCGGTGGCTTCCACCGCCCTCTGCGACCTCCCCGGCCGCCTTAAGGGCTGCCCTCGCACTCTCCTCCTCCCCAGCCTCTCTCCCTCTGTTCCTGGTCTTGAGCCACACGAGCTTGAACGAGCCGAGCTGACTCGGCTTGAGGCCTTCAGGCCTGCCGTCCCCTCGCCGGAGCGCTCTCCTGGAGGCCTTGGCCTGGCTGCCTCGTCTGCCGTCTCTGCTGGTTGCGCAGCAGAGGCTGCGTGTGTGTCCACCAGGGGCGCGTCTGCTGAGAGCCACAGGGTGGCGCCGCCCCTGGTGCCCACGGCCCGGAGCCTCTTGTCTGACCACTCCCAGGTGGCACGAGGCACCGCCCAAGCGGAGACTCCTCTGGGCCACAAGTCGGGGTTTGCACGTCGTCCTGTCAACGCTTGGCTCCTTCTTTCTCCTCCCAGGTGATTTTCAAAGCTCTGTCCCCTCCCTACGACGCGGAGGACCCTTACAGCGCCGAGGCCCAGCAGCGGCTGAAGGTCACCAACCTCCGCGTGCAGCTGCTGAAGCGGCAGCCCTGTCCCTGTCAGAGACACCACCCGAGTGAGAAGCCACAGCACTTCACGCACTACGCCGTCTACGACTTCATCGTCAAGGGCAGCTGCTTCTGCAACGGCCACGCGGACCAGTGCGCGCCCGTCGATGGCTTCCGGCCAGTCAAGGCCCCGGGAGCGGTCCACGTGGTAGGTGACGCGAGTCTCCTCGGGCGAGCCGCGCGAGTGCCCTCTGCGTGGGCGTGGGGGGCTGGGCTCCCGGGAGCCGGCGTCTGCCCAGCGCGGTGCTCCTGGCTCCCCCTGGCGGCCCCTCCTCCGACGCCAGACCCGTCCTGGGAGGGCCCCAGCCTGCCTTTACTCCTGGTTGTAGGGTCATAGTCAAGCGGGACAAGCAGAGTCCCGGGGAGGTGCCGTGCCACTTTCTAGTTCCGTGGCCTTCTGACGCAGGGCATGGGGCGAGCAGCCGGGTGAGGGTGACGCCAGCCCAGGACACCAGCTTGGACAGCCGACGGAGGCCACTGTGGTGTCGATGTTAAGACGGGAAAAGGGCGGGGCTCAGGTTAACCCCGGATGACCTTGCCGTCTCCACCATAGCCTGGACTGGACCACCGTTCCCCTCTGTGAGGACAGCCTGACACCCCTCCACCCCAAGGCGGACGTGAACCTTCTTCCTCCAGGACCACACCCTCCCGGGCTGCCCTCTGGACTGGACTGTCTGCTTCCCCCTGAGATCACGGATGCCCTGAGGGCAGGAGTGGTGTGGCCTCTGCTCTCAGGACCCAGACATGACCTGAGCCATACAGTGGGGACCCGCCAGGGGCTTGATGGACCAACAGCAATGCGGGAACGGGCGATGAACCGCGTGCACCATTGCCGTCTTCCAGAGAAGACACAGAGTGGCCCGGCCAGCAGGCACCTTGTGGGGACACACCGGAGCTGTGGGCAGGGACAGGCGAGGGGGCAGGCAGGCGGACAGCACCCCAGTTCTCTCATGTATTGACGTGCTTGTTCATTTTTTGTGGAGTCGAGGCCTCACCATGTTCCCCAGGCTCGTCTCAAACTCCTGGGCTCAAGCGATCCTCCTGCCTCAGCCTCCCACAGTGCTGGGATCGCAGGCTAAGCTACCGCGACAGGCCAGTCCATTAACGTATGCCTTGCTCTGTCGCTTCTGATCAAAGCAAGCCAAAGCAAATTCGCAGAGTGTCCTCATGCGCTAGCTGAAGGGTAGACTTCCACCTTCTGGCTTCTCTCTCCAGCTCGCGTACAGGCTGGGGCCAAAGGGGCCATGGTCCCGTTGCCACCAGGACAGGTCGTGCTGACAGGGCTGAGTGGCCAGGGCCACATGGGGTGAAAGGAATGGCTATGAAGTGCCCAGAGGAAAGCAGAAACGGGCGCCGTCCTGTCGCTCCAGAAGCCCATCCAGGGCTCCCAGTGTGGAAGAGATGCCACCCTCTTTCCACAAATACCTACGAGTTTTCAGGCGCTCGGAAGTAATACGGTATTGCTTTAGATAGAGCGTGGAGTGATTCCAAGGACCACAACTCACTGGGTTTGGGCATGATTCGGACAGAAAATAAGCCACGTGCTCTGGAGACATGCCAGCCTCAGACTGTGAGCTGGAAGGGGTGTGCGCGGCCGGGGTCGGTTTCCACCGTGGCGCCTGGGTGAGTTGGTGGAGGGGCGCACCAGGCCTTTGTGTCCTCCCTGCCGCCCCTAACCCGAGGTCCAGCTCAGAGCACAGTCCTGAGCAAGCGGGCGGACCCGGCCCGGGGGCCCCACCGCGCAGGGTGCGTGGGTCCCAGGCAGACACCGAGGCAGGAAGGGCGCCGAGACGCCCCACACTGAACCACCCGCGTTCTCAGAGATTCCAGAAACTTCCAGAGTGTGCATTCAAAAGCCATCGTTCCTTTTTTCTTTTCTTTCTTTTTCTTTTCTTCTCTTCTTTTTTCTTTTTTTGTAGAGACAAGGTCTTGCTGTGTTTCCTAGGCTAGTCTTGAACTCCTGAGCTCAAGCAATCCTCCCACCTCAGCCTCCCAAAGTGCTGAGATTATAGGTGTGAGCCACCACACCCAGCCTCTTCTTTTCTTTAAGTAAGTCCTCTGAATGTTAACTTTCAAAGAGTTAACAACATTTTCTAAGGCTTCGAGGAAAAATTCTAGAGATTTCTTTTCATTCTGCTAAATTCTACAAGGGATAATGACTTGGTCCACAGAGACTTCTGCAGAAGCCTTAAACCTCGACAATCCTATATAATATTCTGCCAGCAAGAAAATCACCAGCCTGTGAAGAGGCCGTGGGTGGCCAGGCCGAAGGGGTGGAGTGTAAGCGGATTTCATTTCAGAAGGACACTGGGATAAGTGGCCTGCAGCCTGGAGACCCACGGCATGGAAACCTCAGTGTCCGCTCTCATCGTAGGCCGCTTTGAAATCGGAAGCAGTTTCCTTGAAAAATAGTACTCACTTTCCTTCTGCCTCGTTCTCATCCTGATGTCAACGTCTGCCCCGTGGTGGTGGCCACCCCAGTGCTGGAACTCAGTGTGGCACAAATCAGCCCTGGGGCTGGGGCCAGGGCACAGTGGGAAACAGCCTGAGTGGCCAAGACCGTGCTGGCTTCCAGGGATCCAGTGCCATGGGGATTATTGCTGTCTCTACTCTTTAAAAATGGTAATTAAAAAAAGGCCAGGCGCGGTACCTCAAGCCTGGAATCCCAGCACTTTGGGACACTGGGGTGGGAACTTTGCTTGAGCCCAGGAGTTTGAAACCAGTCTGGGCAGCATAGTGAGACCTCATCTCTACAAAAAAAATTTAAAAATTAACCGGGCGTCATGGCGTGTGCCCTACTTGGGAGGCTGAGGATCGCCTGAGCCCAGGAGGTCGAGGTTGAGGTAAGCCACGATCATGCCACTGTACTCCAGCCTGAGTGAGAGAGTAAGACCCCAGTTCGAAAAAAGAAAAAAAAAAGTCATGAGCAATTGGGCCCACAGAGGTGGTAGTTGGAAATGTGCATGATTCTGGTTTCAGATTTATTCTACCCCTAAGCTCAGGGGCCTTTTATGTTTATCTACAGTTTCTTTCTGGATTTTAAAGAGCTGACATTAAATTTGGAGACGGCTGCCTCTTTTGAAGGTGACATGCCTGTTCCGATGGCAGGTCCACTGAGCAAACTGCACACTGGAAGCGTGGTGTTTGCCTCTTTGGGAGCACAGCCGTAAGGGCATCGTCCTCACACGGTATGTCTGTGGACGCCACTCCGTTCATGCACGTGGCTGGAGCTCACCCGATTCGTCAGCTGGGCCTGTGGAGTCTTAGGGAGCCGCTCAGGAAATGCTGCTCTCCCAGGGCGGCCTGCCGTGGGCACATGACCCAAATCTAACATTTTTAGCACGGCTTCTTTTTAGAGCAGTGTCTCTCACAGTGTGGTTCCTGAACTGGCTGCAGCGGTGTCTCATGAGCAATGCCCGTTCTCAGGCCCCGCCCTGGACCCGCTGAATCAGCAGCCCCGGAGGTGGGACCTGGGAATCTGCACTGACCAGCCCCCCAGGTAACTTGCGTTGTCACCACGATGAAGAACGCAGTGACACGGAATCTGGTTTTATGGGCTAGGAGATTTGACAGCTGGTGGTGGCGACTTAGGGAGGTTAATAAAAATGATACCTAGTCCTTTTCCTTCTTTCTTTCTTTCTTTTCTTGGGGGGGGTTGGAGTCCTGCCCTGTCACCCAGGCTGGAGTGCGGTAGCACGATCACAGCTCACCGCAGCCTCGACCTCCCTGGCTCAAGCTATCCTGTTTCCTGTGCCTCCTGAGTAGCCAGGGCTACAGGTGCGCACCACTACACCTGGCTAATTTTTAAAATTTTTTTTGTAGAAACAAGATCTCACTGTGTTGCCCAGGCTGGTCTTGAACTCCTGGACTCAGGCAATCCTCCCGCCTCGGCCTCCCAAAGTACTAGGATCACAGGCAGGAGCCACCGCACATGGCCAGGTTATAAATACAAATAGCAACCGTGACACTTCCTGAAGGCTTCCTGTGTGCCTGTCTTGTGCTGTCACACTACAGATGTCATTGAATGTCGCCTGCACACTGTGGGCGGGGTCATCCTCATTCTCTCACGCAGACGAGCGGGGCTGAGGCTTGGAGGTGCGTTGACCGGCTTCCCCAGAGCCGCTGAAGGGTCGAGCCGCTCCGACCCACCTGTCAGACACGGGAGCCCGCTCTCGGATGCTGCCGTGCTGGGAGGCTGGGTCCACCCGGGCTGGCGGTGCCGAGGCCAGGGAGGGGGGCAGGGAGCAGGAAGGGGCGGGGCCAGGGGTCGACCCGCGGGATCCTGCGGCGGGCTGGGCCCTGGGGTGTGAACTCAGGCGGCAAGTGGGGACTCGGGGCAGGGACGAGCTCAGCGCCGATGGCCGGCTTTCTTGGGTCTGTAAAGACCTTTCCTGTGCTACGGGCTCACAAAGCCCGTACTTTCTCTTGATTTCTGTTCTGCAGATAGAGGAACCAGAGGTGCAGTGAGGTTGGGTGTGTTTGCTGGGGGTCAAATTATAGAGCAATTGCCCTCGGGTTCTTACCACTGTACCCCTCTTCCATCCCCAATTTTTTTGATTGATTGTTTGTTTTAGAGACAAGGCCCCACTGTGTTGCCCAGGCTGGTCTCAAACTCCTAGCCTCAAGCCTGGGCCTCTTGAGTAGCTGGGATTACAGGTGTGGTCCACCTCCAATTTAACAAGAGAAAACTCTTATTCAAAAGATTGTTCTTGGCTGGGTGCAGTGGCTCAAGCCTGTAATGGCAACACTTTGGGAGGGTGAGGAGGGAGGACTGCTTAAGCCCAGAAGTTCAAGACCAGCCTGGGCAGCATAGCAAGACACTGTCTCTCTGAAAGAAAGAAAGAAGGGAGGGAAGGCAGGAGGGAGGGAGGGAGGAGGAAAAATCGTTATTACAGGGATAGGCAGAGACATAACCAGGAATGAGCATGATTTCCTTTCTCTTCCGCTCAACAACTAGTGAAATGGTCCAAAGGAAGAAAAAAATTAAGGCGACTCTGGGTCTCCCACCAAGTCCATAATTCGGAAGTGACTGTCTGAAGGGGCGCATCTTTGGCTTCACCAGGAAGAGGGATCTCCGGGCCTGCCGTCCCCTGATCGCCTCTGGCCCTAAGTCCTCTTGCTGCTGATGACGGGCAGCGGCAAGCCCAGTCATTTTTGTCACTCGCGGACCCGGGAGGGACGGGTCGCCCTGCCACCAAAGTGGTGCCATCTGGCCCTAACATCAACAGAGTATGCGGCCTGCCCATTGGACACAGTTGGCGAGCGCTTTCTCTGCCCGCCTGAGGTCTCAGCTTCTCCCTCCAACACTGCGATGTTGGTAGGGGCAGCCTTGTTCTGGTCCCTTGTTGAGGCGTCGTCACGATGCCACAGTGGGCACGCAGGACGCTGGCCACGCTTCACTTGTGATTTGGCGTTTCCTCTGGGAGGGTGGGCCAGCCGGTTTGTCGGTGGCTGGAGACTAAGCGGGTGGCTGCACTTTCTCTCTAGGCAGTGAGGTGCACTTCTATTTTATTTTATTTTGAGTTGGCGTCTCACTCCATCGCCCAGGCTGGAGTGCAGGGGCACACTCATAGCCACCCCAGTGTCGACCTGCTGGGCTCCGGCGATCCATCCACTTCATCATTCCAAGTAACCAGAACTATAGGCACGCACTACCACACCCGGCTAATTATTTTTTGATTTATTGTAGAGACAAGGTCTTGCCAAGTTGCCTGGGCTGGTCTCGAACCTGCGGGCTCAGGAAATCCACATGCCTCAGCCTCCCAAAGTGCTGGGATGACAGACTGAGCCACTGAGCCTGGCCTGAGGCGCACTTTTATTAGGCGATTACACCTTTTATCTGATGATGAGATTCAAAGCCAGGAGTGTTATAAAATCATTTTTGCATTCATGAAAGGATCCCTGCAGGGTTCCTTTCAAGGGTCACCCAGAACAATTAAATATTTATTTATAGGCCAGTGACTATTTCACCAAGAAGTGGACGGGTGAAAGGCCTGAAAGTCAGCCGGCTAGGGTCAGAGCTGCCATCTCTCAGTGTCAACTCTCAGCCAATGGGAAGGCCCCGTTGCTTTCCCCACATAGAAGATTCGTTCGTTCAACTTTCCATGACATGCTTTCCAGAAAAAGAAGCACACGTGTAGGTATTAGGTCAAAACAAGGGCACTGGAAAGGTACAAAAACGAATCTCCGATCTGCCAGTTCTATAAATTTGGGAAGGGACAACCTAAATTTGCTGTTTTGCTTACTGTGAAGTACCCCCCAGGTATTCAAGGCCTGGCCCCACTCTGCATATTTTTCTTGTGAGTATTTCCTTTTCTGGATGGCGTTTTTGGGTCCGTTCCAAGTCAGGAGCCTGGGGTCAGATCTCTGTGTCTGGAAGGCCTGGTCTTCCGACTTCGCTGCCAACGAGAGCGGGAACTGGAGAGGAGGAAGCTCTCTGGACAGATAAAAGCTGAGGTTCCGGGTGGATCTCGGACTTCTGGCTCCCAACCCGTATCTCTCTGGCATTTCATCTGGGTCGTGCCAACTTTGTAAGAGCTGGAATGTGCTTCTATTTGTCCTGAAACAGTTACATTCGGTAGGAGATAAACTGTAATTCAAGTCCTTATTCCCTCTTACAAGGATACTTTTTTTTTAAGTCAGAGTCTCCCTCTGTTGCCCAGGTTGGAGTGCAATGACACAGTCACAGCTCACTGCAGTCTTGACCTCCTGGGCTCAGGGCATCCTTCCATCTCAGCCTCCCAAGTAGCTGGGACTATAGACACGTGCCGCCACGCTCAGCTAATTTTTTTATTTCTTGTAGAGACAAGGTCTTGCTATGTTGCTCAGGCTGGTCTCAAATTTCTGGGCTCAAATAATCTTCCTGTCTTGGCTTCCTAAAGTGCTAGGGTTACAGGCACGAGCCACTGCACCCAGTCCCAAGGAGAATTTTCAGTGTCAAGATACACATGGTTAAAATACACACACACTTTTTAATACCAGAAGACAGAGAAAATTCACAGTCGTTCCAAATAGTAAGGAAAACAAGATCTGTTGACTTTAGCATTCAATTATATTATTAACTTCAAAAATATAGTTTAATAATAACTTTAATAATATCATTGGGGCTATAGTGGCATTAAATCTTAACAAGGTAAATGTTTTAATGGAATAAAACAGAAGAATAATACATGTATGGGAATATAGAAAAACTATAGTATTTGCTTACCCATAATAAGAGTTTTTTATAAATATGGAATCACAACATAGTATCTTTGTAGCTCTTCTCTAAGAAAAAAACTGAGAAAATGAATGGTTTCAAAAACTAAAGATAATATATATTTTTAGCTTCAAGAGCATTCACGTATTAGAAGTGGAGAAAATGATCACATTCGTTTCACTAGGACATATTTTATGTATAACGTAAACAATTGTAAATTCAAAATTGTTGACACAGATCCAGTGTCTTTTGCCTTCTACTCTGCGTCTCCACGTGCACCACGCCCAGGCACACAGCTTAGCCGGCTCGTGGGCCCTCAGGACTCTGGAAAGACAGAGATTTCCCTGCTTGGCAGGGAGGCCCTTGGTAGGCATCGGCATGAGAGAAAGCCCAGGATCGCGGTATCTCCAGAGACCGAGCCGAGGCAAAGCACGGTCGCTGTGTGTTGGTCTTTTTGTTCTCACCTGTAATGTACTTCAGTTCATCGTAACAAACCAGGAACCGAAGGGGATGTCTCAGCATAGCAAAGTCATCCACAGAAAGCTCCGCTGACCTCGTGCTGCGTGTGAAACGCCAAGAGTCTTCCCCGGTCATCAGGAGCAGGGCCAGGATGTCGGCTCTCGCCGCGGTCACTCGGTATTGCCCTGGGTGATCAGGCAAGAAAAACAAATAAAGGGCATTCAGATCGGAAAGGAAGAAGCCACAGATGACGTGCTCTCTTATGAATTCACCGCGAAAGCTATTGGAGCTGATAAACAAGTTTAGCAAAGTTTCAGGAAACAAAATCAACATACAAAGATCAGTTGTGTTTCTGCACACCAGCAGTGAACAATCCAGACGTGAAATTCAGAAAATAATCTCATTTACAATAGCACCAAAAAAGAATAAAACAAATAGGAATAAATTTAACTAAGTACAGGATGTATATGTACTGCAAACTCTGAAGCATTGTTAAAAGAAATTACAGATGCCCAAATACAGGGCAAGACATCCTGTGCTCGCCCATGAGAGGCCTGAGATTGTTAAAACGGCAATATTCTCCAAATTGGCCAACGGAGTCACTGAGCTCCCTACAAATTCTAACTACCTTTTTTTGCAGAAATGAACCAGTTATACTCATGTGAAAAAGCAAGGGATCTCTAGCAGACAAAACAATCTTCAAGAACAGCAAAGCTGGAGGAGTCATTCTGCCCAGTTTCAAAACTTACCTCAAAGCTACAGTCATCAAAACAGCGTGGCTCTGGCATAAGGATAGGCGTATATCAACGGGACAGAGTTCAGAAGTAAACCCATACATCTAGCAAATGTGGGTGAAACAACTGGATGGCAACAAGTGAAAGAGTGAACTTGGACCTCAACCGTATACCACACACTCAATGATAAACTCAAAATAAGTCAAAGACCTAAATGCAGGACCACAGTTATAAAATGCTCAGAAGAAAACAGATGTAGGTCTTCATTACTTTGGGTTAGGCAATGGTTTCTTAGTCCTGACACTCAAGCACAAGCAGCAACAGCAACAACAAAATTGGGCTTTCTCAGAATTAAAGGCTTTTGTGCATCAACGAGCACTCGAGAGTGAAAAGACAATCCGTAGGAGGGCAGAAAATACTTTCAAATCATGTATCTGATAATGCTCTAGCGTCCAGAATATATAAAGAGCTCTGACAACGAAATAACAAAAAGGCAGATAACCCCATTTAAAAATGGGTAGAAAATGGCCAGGCACAGTGACTCACACCTGTAATCCCAGCACTTTGGGAGGCTGAGGCAGGAGAGTCGCTTGATTCTAGGAGCTCAAGACCAGCCTGGGCAACATAATGAGACTTCATCTCTGCAAAAATAAAAAAATTGACTGGGTGTGGTAGTCCCAGCTGCTCAGGAGGCTGAGGCGGGAGGATGGCCTGAACCCAGGAGATCAAGTCTGTGTAAGCCATGATTGTGCCAATGTACTCCAGCCTGGGCAACAGAGTGGGATTCCAACTTAAAAAAAAAATCCCATGTATTGAGTCCTCTTATATGAATAGACGAATCCATAAAGACAGACTAGGTTGCTGATTGATTGCCAGGACCCGGGTATGAAGAGGGCGAAGGGGGTAGGGAGTGAGTCTCAGTGGCACGAGGCTTCTTTCTGTGGTGATGAAAAGCTCTGGAAGCTGGGCTCGGTGGCTCAGCCTGTAATCCTGTGCTTTGGGAGGCTGAGGTGAGTGGATGGCCTGAGCCCACGGGTTCAAGACCTGCCTGGGCAACTTGGCGAGACCTCATCTCTACAATTAATCAAAAATTAGCCAGGCGTGATAGTGCGTGCCTGTAATTCCGGCTACTCGGAAGGCTGAGGCGGAAGGATCGCCGGAGCCCAGCAGGTCGAGGCTGCGGTGGCCGGGAGCGGCCACTGCCCTCCAGTCTGGGCGACAGAGTGAGACTCCAACTCAAAAAAAAAAAATCTCTGGAATTAGGCAGTGGTCATGACTGTGCAATATTCTGAAAACCATTGGCCTATGCGCTGAAATAGTGACAACAATGATTTATTTTATGTGAACATTATCTCAATAAGAAAAAAATCAATAGCTGGACAAACCCCCAAACAAAAGCAAACATGGCAGATTACATAGGACTTTTACCGATGGATTCTCTCCTGTCAAGTCCCAGTCATTAATCTGACTGGCTCACAAAGCAACCGCTTTGGGGTGGACGGGTGTTAAAGAAAGCCACGCCTCTCCATCGCTGTGGCTGTCATTGCTGGCCGCGTACTGATGCTCACGGATTTCTCAATGGCTCTGGATCCTCGTGGAATTTCCAAACAAGTGTAACCTTTAACAAAACCTCATAAGGCATATGAGTCTGCTTGATTAGGACTGTTGAATCAAGATTCACCTAGAAACAAGCACTTTTCTGATACAAAAAGAAGCATCTGAATAAATTAATTTAACAACGGAAAACTGTGCAGGGACACATGCCCTGGCAGCTGCTTCTTGTCCTACAGTCAGGGACTGAAACCGCTCAGCTTCTGTAAGCCCCTCTGTCCACATGGACGCGAAGTGACGGCCTCACGGAGCTGTCAGCAAAGGAGGACAACAGGCCGGTTGTGGTGGCCCATGTTTGTCATCCCAGCACTTTGGGAGGTGAAGGCGAGAGGACTGCCTGAGCCCAGGGTTCAAGGCCAGCCTGCACAATCTGGCAAAACCTCATCTCTACAATAAATCAGGAAAAAGTAGCCAGGCGTGATGGTGCACACCTGTGGTTCCAGCTACTTGGAAGGCTGAGGCGGAAGGGTCGCCGGAGCCCAGCAGGTCGAGGCTGCGGTGGCCGTGAGCGTGCCACTGCACCCCAGCCTGGGCGACAGAGTGAGACTCTGACTCAAAACCAAAAAGAAACAAAAGAAGTAGAAGAAGAAAGGAGGACAAACAGTGGGAAATGTGGACCAGGATGATGAAGACACACTTTACAAAAGCGTGCACAGCAGTCTATGACAAGGCATTTTCCTTTCAAGTAACCAGAAGCTACGTGACCATCGAGCAAATGAATGTCTATGGGTGAAAAGTACATAAGGATCCTCATGGCATTTCTAGAACAGCCTCCCTTGTCCTCAACTGTTTATAACAACACTGAAAAATCCTAAAAGACATTGCACAAACCCTCCCAAAGTTCCCCCATCCTCGCATCCGAAACCGCCTGGCGAATGTGTGCTCCCGCCCGTTCCCAGAGGCTCTCTGAGGAGTTAAGAGTTGTCAGAGTCTGTCAGACATTATATGTTGTCATTCCATTTTTGCCTTCTCATTCTCAAACTATTAAAAATTAATAGGCAATCGAAAATGGATATGCTCCTCCTTTTCCCGGAAGAGGATGCATTATAAGAAGCTATTGTAGGTGCTCGTGAGAAAGAAAACGATCCCCCTAATGGCATCACTGTCCTATTTTTGGAATCTCTTGGGACTTTTGTTCCTTGATCTGCCATTGGTTTGCTTTAGGACCTTGGGAAAGCTTAAGGATAAAAAGCCAAGTGCAAAGTAAACCATGAAGACAAGACTTCACGAGGACTAGCAGGAGAGCAGAGACGGTGGAGGTGAAGCTTCTGTGTGGCAGTGGTCTTAGGAACTGGACACAGGGACCAGGTAGCCACTGGCTTGAAAGAAATCCCATTCCTTGGTGATGGACCAAGACAGTTTCTCATAGAGTGTATGGGAAAGTCAAAGTCCGCCTCAGGACAAGAACTGCAGTGGACATCCAGAGATGCCTGTCAGTCTTTTGTCCCGTATTTGCAGCAGAACAAATGGTGGCTGTGACGGAGCAGAAAGGAGCGCTTGGTACGCCAAGCATAGGCGTCTTAGATTCACCGACATGAGTGTCTTCAAGCCAGAGTGCCTGCCTTTATTGTCAGCGTGTGCATGCACGTCGGAAACCAAGTTGTGCATGTACCCCAGCTCAATCCACTTGCAGGATCCAGCCAGATAAATGTATCGGTGGGACAGAGTCATTGGCAAAAGCCCAGCAGTCAGAAATGATTCTTAAAACAAAGAATGGTAGGTCTATGCAATGAAGTCATGGTGGAGAAAACTTGTCGGAAGATGGGAACGGTGTGATCTTATCTAAATGTGATCTGCGGAAGCCTCCCAGGCATTGCAGTTCTTAGTCCAATACCGTCTGCATTTTTATGGCAGAAATACCTATTGGAAGCCCCAGAGAGAAAATACAGTTGCTGATGACACAGAAAACAGGAACCTAGTAGAATTAATCTGGGAAAATATAAGACACTCAGAACCCGCTATAAAGTGCTGCAATTCCTTGAAGTCAATCTTCAAGTATTCTTGGTTTGAAGAAAAACTTAAGGTAACATGTGGAGGGTAAGAAATGGCAGGGTTAAAGGACACATTTTGAAAAAGGAAAGTCATGACTCTCAAACGCAAATATAAAATGAACATGGCCGGGTGTGGTGGCTCACACCTGTAATCCCGGCACTTCAGGCGGCTTCAGTGGGAGGATCACTTGAGACCCAGAGTTTGAGACGAGCCTAGGCAACACAGTGACACTTTGTCTCTCCAGAAGTAAAAAATATCACAAAAATAAAAGGATGAGCATGTGTCAAAGAAGTATTTTATTAATGATGTATTTAACTAATGGCAGGCCAGTGTGACATTACAACCAGTTCAAAGGAAAATTCAAAGGGCCAGGCAGGCATATATGGGCAAACGAAGAATGCGGAAATGTATTTACAAATAGATGCAAAACAGATCAGCATGGAGGGCGATGATCAGTTGCATTTGACCAGACTCATAGATCCATATTTCTATGGACAAGAACTATTTGTGTTATTATTCATTTTCCACAACTTACAGAGTTGTAAAATAGCTCAGTGAAAATAAAGGGCAGTGATGACCTGGAAGGGTGTACAGGATCAGACCCTTGGCCATTTGTTTCTTTCTGTGGGACGGGGGGCTGCTGTTTCGAACCTTCTGTGTCTTTCCCCCCCACAACGTTCTGGTAGTGTTTCCCACAAGATTCTACATTGGAACCTCAAGTCCACAGTTGTAAATAAAAGTAGTCCATATCCTTGGCCTCACCAAAAAAAAAAACAAAAAAAAAACACCACAGACTTGTTTTGTTCTAGGAAATCATCACTTTGTACAATAAGAGAGAATTCTACCTAAAATTACTCAAGAACCCCAAATTTAAACTGTACTGCTTGCTTGCAAAAAAAAAAAAATGCTATTGAGCCAATGGTACATTTTTAAAAATTGGAAATATTCTAAAGCCTTCTTCTTGGCTTCTAAGTGAGGTTATTCCATTAACACTGTTTTTAATATGTTAAAAAAATCTTTTGCTGTGTATTTGAAAGGCCCAAATCAGGCTTTTCTCTGCCCTGGAGAAGTTCCTGTCTTTCTTCCTGTAGGTGGGTGGGTGGGGGACTTGCTTTCACTTTGTTTTGTTTTGGCGAATCATTTATTTTTACAAGAGGCGGCCAGGCTATGTGTTGAAAGATAACCACAGGGCTTGACTTGGGTTATTAGCTCTAGCTGCGATACTCAGACGGAGTTCTGCTGAGTCACAACTTTAAGCGGTCCTGGGACTGAGAGTGGTGGCTCACGCCTGCAGCACCCGCACTTCGGGAGGCCAAGGCAGGGGAGCACTAAAGTTTGAGACCATGCTGGGCAACGGCGTGAAACCCCGTCTCCAGAAAAAACTTTTAAAAATTAGCTGGACGTGAAAGCATACGTCTGAGAGAGGATCACTTGAGTCCAGGATGTTGAAACTGCAGTGAGCCTTGGTCGTGCCACTGCACTCCAGTCCGGGCATCAGAGTGTGACTGGCGAGTCACCACCATCTTGGAATCTATGCCCTCGATTGGGAGTCCACCGCTTTATGGCAGCATTTGGAAATTATATGTGTGTATGTGTGTATACACACATGCTTCTGAATTCCTTTCGACTCCTGATTTCTATGGTAAACAGCACACACAATGTCACAGATAAACCTTCGCTTGGATGCAGCTATGCATGCTTTGGGGCATGCGAAAGTCAGCACGGGAAAAAATGAAAACCGGCCAGCAGCCTCTGTCTGCAAGTGCACCTGGATCCTGATGTCACGCTCTGTGTCGCCACATTCTGTCCCTCATAACCTGGGTCATGACGTCACATTCCACGTCCCCACATCCTGTCCCTCATAACCTGAGCTAAGCGTGGCTGAAGGTCATCCCACCACGTGTTGCCACTCACCAGACCATACCTAGTAGGGACGACACATGACATGATAGGCGCTGTCCGCCAAGGACACGTCTCTAATTATCATCCCTTAGCGTTCCTGTTGCCATCTCTGTTTGTTTCTGCTGGAGATGTGTTGAAGCTTGCGGCCGCCCAGAACCCCCCAGGAGGTGTCAGGATCGTCAAGCACAGATAGAAGCATTTTGCACACAACCAACGAGGCTCTGAGAGTACTCTGTCCTCTCCTGGCCCTGAGCTCACCTGCACCAGGTGTGGAAGTTGGGGCCTTCTTCTGTTCGCCTGTCTTCACTGCTGCTCACGTCTCCCAGAGGAATAGGACTGCCGGCGTGCAGGCCAGAACGCCCACGAAAGGGCTCGCCGCGGTCCTGGCCGCTCCACCCTGACAGGCTCACAAAGGACACGCTGTGTGGGGACACGCTCGCCCCAGGGCGCTGTCACCCTGAGGAGCCTCAGCCAGTGTGCCCTGACATCCTCTCCCTCAGGGTCTCTGCCTGCCGCTCCACCGCCCTGGGCTTTCCCTCCGTGGGCAAACTCCCCGAAATCCTCGGGCCTTGGGTTCCTCGTCTGTGAAGCTGGGCGACGGGTATGCCTCCCACGCGTGGCTTTGCGTGGGTGGCACGAGCTCCTCGTTACACGACACCTGGCGTGCGGCAGGCGCCACGCAACGTTCGCTGCTCTTGCTGTCATGATGGCATGTCCTCTCCTTCACGCCTGGCCCACACTCCTGCTGGAGATGGCCTCTCCACGTACGTGAGAGCGCCTCTGCCCAGGCCACGCCCAGGTCCGGACCACCGTGCCTCTCCCGAAGCCCTCTGGACAAGCCGGCCGGGACAAGCATCACCCATGCCTCGACCCACTTCAAAGGCACCTCAGCACCCTGCCTTCTGGGCGGTTCTTAAAGTTGGACTGAGCTCAGCAACGTGAGGTCTCAATACTCCGTGACGTATGTGACCTGAATGGCCGAGAGAGAGGCACACGGGTTGGTCCAAGAAGGCCCACTCGGTGCCAGGCCCTGGGGGTCCGGACACTGAAGCCACAGCGACTCCCTTCGAGGGTTTGCGGTCTGGCGGGGGAGGGGTGGGAAGCACGTGGCTCCCACGCAGGAACTTGCGGAGGCTCCGTCGTGCTTCTTCCAGGTTCGTGGTCAGGGCGGGGTCTTGGCAGGACGCCCGAGAGGCCCAGCTGGGCTCGGCCCCACCCCCTCCCCATCCCTGCTCCCGGAGGCCCTTCCTTCTCCGGCAGCCCTGAGCCCACTCTGGGCCTGAGAGCCCTGCCTGTCGTCCCCGTTGCCATGGTTTTGCTGGTGGCTCGAGGATCTGCCCCTGGGAAGGGGCCCCGGCTCCAAGCACATTCCGGAGCCGGAGGTGTGAGTCTCCACTGGAGGAATTCCAGGCTGCGGGCCGGGGAGCGCGAGGGAGGGTCTTCTTCCTGGCCAAGCTTTGTTCCTCAGCCTCACGCTTTCGCCCTCTTCCTGTCCTCACCGTGTCGCCAGCTTCCTTCCATTCATTCGTTCATTCATCCGTTGGTTTGTTTTTGAAGGTGCAGGCTCAGTTCAGGATTAGCTATGCAAACGGCCATGGTATGGGTCTAGCTTGGGCCTGACTTTACCCTCCGCTTCCATCTTTCTTATAAGAACCACTTCCCAGGGTTTGCGTGTGGGCCAGAGAATGGCACAGAGTCTTTTCACCGGTGCCCGCGTTCTCGCAGTGCGTGTTCTGGGCAGGGCTTGAGCACGCAGCCTTCTACCTGCCTGCCTCCGTCTGGCCATGAGTTCTGGCCCCCTCTCCACCCCACCCAGCCATCAGGCTTAAGATTCCCCGTGGAGCGCCGGCTTCCTGTTAAAACATGTGAAAACCGTTAAAACACGTGAACCTTACATGTGAAGAGGCAAGTTTTGTTCCTGAATGAAGAAGCGCGTTTTTGTCCCAAGGCTGCCTATTCAGGGTTGCCCTGTGCTGTGTCAGAGAAGCAGTTTCTGGCAGGCTGGCCGCTGTGAGGACCCCCTGCGTTTCGTGCGTAAGAGGTTCAGTCTTTCAGGAGTTAGCCCTTTTCTCCAAAAGGGACATACTGTCTCTTGAGAAATTAGCCAGGCTTTCCCATGTGGTTTTGCATTGCTGCGGGGTTTGTCATAGCTAAGAAGAGGTCCGTGAGTGGCTGCAGCTGCCTGGAAGCGGCGTTTTCCTTTGGCTCCCAGAATGAGCATTGCTAGTGTCTTCTTTTCACAGACTTTTGCTCAAGTTCCCATGACGGGATGGGAGAATGCTCATCTTCAGTTGGAATTAAAAGCTGCACGGGAATGAACTGGGAGGAACTCACGTGCGTGCATGTGACCGTGGCACGGCGGCCCGGCAAACGACCCAGCTCAGGAAACCCGGAAACGTCTGGATACTTGGGTATAAAGCCCGTCGGGTTTTTCACCAGCTTTCCTCGTGATTCCTGGTAGGACAAGTGGAACCAGAGAGTCAAACTGCCGCTGTTCTCATCTTCCTTGGAAAGGGAGCGGGGGCAGGTCTCACCAGCCATTCCGGAGGGGTGCGGCTAGCGGGAGCCCCGCACAGCGTTAGCCGGGCTGACCTTCCGCTCCGGTGACTCCGTGTGGCGAGTGTCTGTGGCCGGTGTCACTGGATGACAGAGCACTGTGTTTGGGAGGAGGAGCTGGAGTCATGTGAGTCCACCGTGCTCGAGCCACCAGCCGTGGGAAGCAGCGGCAGGACGCAGGAGGGGAGAGAGACAGGGCGGGCCGACGTCAGCATGGGTGCAGCCAGTGGAAGCACTTGGACGTCCATCTTCAGAGACCCTCTGTGAATGTGTCTTCCCGTTCCCGCTTGTGTCTCGTTGGGTAGAGCCCGCCAGCAGGAGGATACGGGCTCCCGGCTCTTCCTTCGGACTCTCGGCTGTTCTGGAGTGCTCTGTGCTGAGAACCCAGCTGCTGGACCCAGCGGGTACCATTAGCCCTCCCTGGTGCTTGGGGAGGCTTAGGGGCCGAGGCCTGCAGCCACAGAGCACTCACATCACAGGCAAGCGGGCCTGGCGCCCCAGAACCCAGGACGGGAGGGCCGGGGGCTTCAGGCCAGCCTTCTACCTGCTGCTCAAATGACCTGCAGAGCTCAGTGAGGGTGGGTCCCTGTGCCAGGCCTGCCAACCCCCAGACTCCCCACCCTCGTCCCACCAGCTTCCTCAGCCACACGGTTACTGGCTGCTGAAAGCTTTCTGCTCCAAAAGCAACAATAATTAAAAAGCAGCTTTTCTAGGCAAGACCTGTGTCTCTTCCAGCAGTGGATCTGAAGAATAATCATGCCCTCACCCCACCGCCTGCCCGCAGCCTAAATTCTTATGTCTATAGCCTCAAATATGAAGAAAAGGTGTTTTCTCTTCCTTGCCTCTTTGGTCTTAATAGGTGATATTTGTCACCAAAGTACGCAGCTTTGACGGAGCATTCTGTCCCTGTAATTCCTCGAATCTCTGGGTCAGAGTCTGTAGGAGTCCCTTCCTGGAAGATAAATATGCTACAAATGACCGGCCAGCCGGTTGATGTCGCTAGGGTACGAGTGTGAAAACCTGACACAGAGAAAAGCGTCCTCCGCGTGACAGGGAGCTTTGTGAGACTCATGGGACGGCCCGTGTTCCAGATGGCCCGTGGGCGATCTGGAGTTGTCGTCGTGTGTGCAGGCGACTTTCTTGATTCCCAGTTGAACAGCCGGACGCCGCTCCTCTCGGGCTGGGCCGCGTCAGCGACTTCCCATCCTCCTGCCCCAGGGCCAGGCCGTGTCTGTGTGCCAACAGGAGCAGTTTTTTAACTTGTTTCCGAAGCTTCCTTTTCCTGGTGTTGTTTTTTTTGGTTTTTCTTACCGATGAGGCCCTGGTTTTCCTCGCACATTTTTCTCGAGCACCGAATGCTGGGCGATCTTTCAAGCCTGAACGGCGACAGTCACGTCGTGAGGAAGGTTTTCTTGTTTTGAGTTGTCTAGGTAATGATTTACAGCTTTATTGTGGGTAGTTCTCAAAATGACAGCTCCTTGAATTTTTCTGTGTGCAGAACTATTTGCTGGGCCAGCACCTTTCAGGCCCCAGGAGGTCTGTCCCCGTCCTCGGCATGTGGGGACAAGGGAACGCCCTGGAATCCTGGCGGCAGAGGGAGCTGGCCCGCCCCGCGCTGCCTTGTGATGCGTGTGAATGTTTGATGAGGTTGCCGGACGTCTGTGGCCTCCCGAGGCTTGGAATTCGTGGTCCAGTGCGAACCCGTGCCTGGGGAGAGGCTGCACGTAGGCCTCGGCGTTCTAGACCAACCCTGGTACTCGAGCCTGGGTGATAGCCGAGCTCCTTGAAGAAGGCCGGCGGTGCTGGGCAGCGTCTGTCTGCATCCAACACCCAGTCGTGTTGCTGGAAAAAGGAAGGTGCAAAAGGCGGGCCAGGAGAGTTTGCCTTTTTAACTCCCGCATATTATCTGAAGATGCACATGGGTGCCGCTATTCGAAGGCATGAGCTGGGAGGACACAGCAAAGGGGGAAGAAAACCAGATCAGGCAAGACAGGAGGGCGGGGGAAGAATTCTCCAAGCGAAGGAGAAAGGTGCCTTCCCTGTGCCTTCCAGTCACTGCCTTACTCAAAAATCTCCAGCGTGGAGACCAGATACTCGGTGATCGGTCACAGAAACAGAGACCGGCATGCCACGTGTTCTCACTCATAAAAGGGCCAGAAACACCGGTGACCATCGCACGAGGAGGGATCAGCAGTCCCTGGGCACTGCGGGGGGTGTGGGGAGGCAGGGGGCAACACAAGCGGTGCCTGGCCCTGTGTCTGGGGGCGCGAGGGCCAGTTGGAGGCCCAGGCTTCATCTGCACGCAGCCCGCTTCTGTGCTTAATCCTCACCTGTACCCCACATCTCTATCGTAAAATGAAATTAAAAAATAAACCACCTCCGGTGGCCCTGCACTGCCTGCAGGGTCAGCGTCGGCCTCGCTGAGCTGCTGCTCAGCGTGTCCTGTGGCTTGAGGGGACCCGCTTCTTGGGCTTGAGCCTCTGCTTCACTTACAGACGGTCCTGACGGCCCCTCTAGGGCCGCGTCTTCCTGTCTTTGCTCCCGCAGGGAAAAACCCATTGCCCTTCATGACACAGCCTCGGGAGGCACCCAGAAGTTTTCTAGAGCCCCCAGGGGCTTCCTCGCTGTCCTGGTCACTTGATGTCCCTTCAGCCTCCCGTGTCGCCCACCCAGCCAGAACTCCAGGCGGTGGGCGGGGGCTTCGCTCCAGGAACTCTGACTTTGATTCTGACCTAATACCTACCCTTGTTTCATTCACGTTTTGCTCGGCTTTGGGGTGTCTGTTTTTGACACGATGTGGGACGTGTGGTCCCAGCGCTGCCTCCCAGCTGGCCTCCACTGTGTTCCGCGGTCTGCGGCCAAAGGATGCCCTCGCTGTGCTCAGCCCCTCAGCCTCAGGAGACTTTCCCTACCGTCACTTTTTTCAGGCTCCACTGTGTTTGAAACCAGCACCTGGAACTGCAAGAAAGCAAAGCACCTTCCGCTTTGACGGAGAACTGAAAGAAAATTACCACGTAGAAGTTATTTGATAGGAGTTTCTGTTTTTTCATGACGAGAGAGCATGCTAAATACAAAATGCTCAAGAGAAGCCACAGGACCGGGGCGTCTCTGCTTCATCTGCTTCACACACAGAGATGCGTGACGCCAGGCTTCCAGGAGGCACGACGCAAGCCCCCGTCCCACGGGGCTGCAGAAGCGGTCCCTGCAGCCCTCCCGGTTCCAGAGCAGACTTGTCTCAGAGCATGCCTGGGTGCTTGCGTGGAGGTTGGTAGTGAACCCATCACTCCATGGGACTTCTGTACGTGAGCAGTTCCTGTCCGAGAGCCATGGAGAAGCCCAGGAAGGCAGGTCCTCATAGCTCAACCCACAGCTGGGCCTGCCCAGACCAAAACCCAGGACCTGTGTCTGTAATATTGAGTTGAGTTTCTACGAGGAAAAAATGTTTGCCGCATCATCTTACTCCAAGGAGCCCATCCACCCTCTTTTTACAAAAAAATCTATATTCTGACTAATTAGTCTCTGAGAATTAAAGGGACTTCCCATAATTTCATTCAGCATGAGAACCTTGCAACACACGGAAGTGAAATTCAGCAAGATGGCGGCCAAAGCGTTATTGATAAAACAGTCCAGATTGTAATCTTAGATGTGAGGGGGTTCACTTACAGGTGGCCTGCTGCCCTCTGCACCCTGCATGTCATTCCTGGCCTTGCATGGGATGTGAGCCCCAGGCCATGGCAGTCCTAGAACACTCGTGGAAAACTGCATGTGCACGTGGAAGCAGAGACGCCGGCGCTGGGAGGGCTCACCGGCAGAAGGCCCAGCCAGGACGGCGCCACACCCCGAGGGTCATCTCGGGTCAGGCAGTAGGACGTCAGTGTCCTGGCGGCTGTTTCCAGCTTTGCTGAACTTTAGGGACTCACTTTGGCTTGGCCATTCTGAGTGTGTGTCCATTTTCGTTCCTATTTTTTATTCTTTTTTTTTAAGCATTCATCTGCAGAGTCAAATATTTTAGACGCATTAAAAGGAACTTTGCTCACAGATTCTCCTCTCACACCTTGGCTATGTTCCTCTTCCTGGGAAATGGCTTTTCTCCCGTTAGAAATGCCACCCGTCTGTCCAGCGCCAGTTCCCATCCCAGCCCCGCTGGTGAAGCCCACCATGACCACCAGCCTGCGATGGTTTCTGCATCCTTTGAATTCCAGCATCCTTTTGCCTCTTAGGCATTTATTTATTGTCTCGTGTACCAGTTATTTTTTTCTACACAAGTCTTCCCTTTCCAGCAACACTGTACCTTTCTTAGAAACAGAAACTGTGTTTTGTAAAGCTTTATGTAGCAAACATGGTCCGCTCCTGCGGGTGTCCACTAAGTGGTTGACTCGTTGATATACTTTGTGTCTGTGTGCTGAGTTACATTCAACTCTGTTCCAGGGATCTCCCTCTCTGAGCCGCCGAGCTATTGGACCAACCTTTCACTTGTGTAGTCACATCATCATTGTCAACAAATGCAAGCTGAATTTATGCAATTGGAACTCATGGCAAGGCTTAGTTACAGGAGACAGTTCCGCTGACCCAAATATTAATTCTTAGAAGTTATCATTGAAATAACACAAAAAATATTGACATTCTCAGATTCATGACAATTCTAATAAGTAAACCCACAACTACTCTGAACGGTGAGATCAAGAAAAATGCCCAGTCATTAGGATCAAATGTATTCAAAGCCTCAACAATGTACATATTTCATTCCTTCAATTTTACTTCTAGAAAACACATTCAAAGGAAATCAGTAAAGATGTATACAGATACTTAGTTACAAGGGTATTCATTGTAGCTTTGCATATAATGTATAAAAATACTTAAAAGCCTAAATAGCAATAAAATAGGTGATTGGTCAAATAAGTTGTACATCATACAAGGGGCCAAATGTGTGTCATAAAAAAAATTTCATGAAAGGGAAAGATATTCTCAATATATTATGTATTAAAAAGTTGTAAATATAATTGTATTTCTCAAGTAATGATACAATGCTTCAGTTGTTGGTATTAACGTCATTTTGTGATGCGATCACCGATTTCTAAATTTTCCGTCGTGAAGATGTGTTGCTTTTGTGTCAAGAATTTAAAAATTTGGCGATATTAAAGACCTACTTCAGGGCTTAGCCGGTACCTTAAAATTGCTCAGCAGGGTCAAGAAGATATATGACTTAATCTTTGAATTAATCACAAGACAAACGGAAGGATCTTTTCTCTTGGTTGCTAACTCCTTCAGAAAAGCGGGTGAGGCCGGGTGTGGTGCCTCATGCCTGTAATCCCAGCAGTTTGGGAGGCTGAGGCTAGAGGATCCATGAGGCCAGGAGTTTGAGACCAGCCTGGGCAACATGGTGAGACCCCATCTCTACAAACATTTTTTAAAACGAAAAAAAATCAGGCAGGCATCTGCAATCCCAGCTACTGGGAGGCTGAGGCAGGAGTATCACATGAGCCCAGGAGTCTAAGGCTGCAGCGAGTCATGACTGTGCCCCTGCACTCCAGCCTGGGCAACAGCGCAAGACCCCGTTTCCAAGGGGAGGGGGAGGTGTGAAAGACTGTCTCATGGCCAAGGCCCGCTCACGGGGCTCACGGCTCTCACGTGTCGTCCGCAGGTCCACGGGAAGTGCATGTGTAAGCACAACACGGCTGGCAGCCACTGCCAACGCTGCGCCCCGCTGTTCAATGACCGGCCCTGGGAGGCCGCTGACGGCCAGACAGGGGCCCCCAAGGAGTGCAGAAGTAAGTACCCCGAGCACACGCGTCTGTGGCTCCTGTGGTCTGTAGACACAGCAGGAAGTGGTGGGGCCAGGTGCGACCACCACACACAGCCGCACGCCGCCTGCCAGGACCCACCCTGGCCACCGCGACTGCCGGCGGTGGCCAGCGTGACGGTCTTGCCAAGAAAGTGCGGCCTGTTGGCTTGGTCATTCTGTGGGATCTTGGAACCCCCCTCGAGAGCCTGACACTATGAAAACATGAGGGTCACAGGGTGCAGTTACTCTCACAGCAGAGATCTCGAGTTACCGATGCGACAATAGCCATCTTGCCTGCTGTTCTCAAAACAACACAGTGCAGCAGGTGGTGTTCATCCCATTTTAGAGACCAGGACACCGGGGCTGCGTGAGGCGAAGTGCCCTGCCAAGGTTTGTAAACGGTCCCACGTCTCAGACTCCTCATTAGATACTGTTTCCCACAATCCTACAATGCCTTTTACTTCCTTTGTGCTACTGGAGATGATGAATTAGGTTGGGAATTGAGCCAACAAGCCAAGCAAGCCATGAATGAGGCGGCCTTCTCAGGACTAACTTTGGGTTTGAGGCTGGAGATTAAATAGGAGGGTGGGCCAGCGGCGGTGGCTCCTGTCTGTCATCCCAGCACTTTGGGAGGCTGAGGCGAGGGGATTGCCTGAACTCAGGGGTTTGAGACTAGCCTGGGCAACCTGGTGAGAGCTCATTTGTACAGTAAAATAACAATATTAGCCAGGCGCACACCTGTTGTTGCAGATACTTGGAAGGCTGAGGCGGGAGAATCTCCTGAGCCCGAAAGGTCGAGGCTGCGGTAGCTGTGAGCATGCCACTGCACGCCAGCCTGGGCAACAAAGTGAGACCTCGACTCATAAATAAGCAAATAAATAGGAGGGCAAAAAATATCGGGATGTGAACCATTTTTTAATTTGAGCTTTAAATGTTCAGAGGAATGTATGCCCCACAATGTCTGCACTCACAAACCTTGATCTCACAAGGATTTAAAGGTACCACTGAGGGTGAGGTTGTGAGAAGATTCTTCCCACACATAGCTGAAGTCAGTTATGGCCGATTTGTTTTTGTTTCTAGGAAACGTGAAGGGCTTCCTCTAAGCATAAATCTTAAATTATCCTGTAATACGATATCTAAAGATACGAATCTGGTCAAAATATCATAAAACATCAAGGAAACAATGCAACGTGACAGCCCAGACATTTTCAGATGCACTGGCCTCCGCACGGAAGCCCGGATTCTTATTCCAAACCACTCATTGAGGGGCTCTGATGAGTTGCTTCTGAATTCCTGGGGTGCCTTTCTGGCTCTTTTTGTGGAAGCCAACTGCATATCTAGATACACATAGAACACAGACACTTGTCACTTGAGGCGACTGACTGGTGGTTTTGGAAGTGGCTCTGAGAAGCGGTTACATAACAAACCCTGCAGGCCTCCTCTGCACGGAAACGGAGGCTTCCGCGGGGGCCTGCCCCTCCTCGCGGACGGCGCCAGGGGAGAGCGGCACGTCACGAAAGGCAAGCCCGTCTCGCCACGCTGCCACCCTGGCCACCAGAAGCTTCGCTCCAGGCTCCAGGCCAGTGTCTGCAATGGGAATTGCCCTTTCCAGATAAGGCTTGGCAGCCCTGGCTTCTCGTAGCAAGGCCAGGAGACACGAGGCCCCTCGGGAGGGAGCAAGTGGAAATGGGGCCGTTACCGCCCAAGCGGGAAAAGCTGGCGGCCACACAACCCGTCCTTCCAAAGCCAACATCAGCGTGGGGTCTCTGCCCAGCTGGGAAGAGCCACACCTGGTTTACTTTCATGCATATCCTGAAGCTGATTTTTTCTTTTTGCATTGAGGTCTCACTCTGTCACCCAGACTGGAGTGCAGTGGCACAATCACAGCTCACCACAGCCTCAACCTCCTGGGCTCAGGAGATCCTTCCACTGGGACTGCAGGCGTGCACCTCTGCACCTGACTAATTTTTGTTTTCGTACTTTTCGTAGAGACAAGGTCTTGCTACGTTGCCTAGGCTGATCTTGAACTCCCGGGCTCACACAATCCTCGTGCCTCAGCCTCCCAAAGTACTGGGATTGCAGGCGTGAGCCACCACGCCCAGCCTCTGAAACTGGATTTTTAAAATTAGCAGCCTGTGAGGAAAATCTGGAAGCTACCCAAGAAACTAAAAACCTGTGAAGAGTAGTAAGCCATCCGAGGCAAGGGAACACGAGGTGAACAGGGAGGGAGAGGCCAGATTCCCACTGGGCTTGCATCCGTCATCTGCCAGCTCTTTGGGAGGCCAAGGCGGAAGGATCACTTGAGGCTAGGCATTCAAGACCAGTCTGGACAACTCGCTACAAAATATTTGCACAAATAGCCAGGCACGGTGGCCCAGGCCCGCAGCCCCAGCAACAGGGAGGCTGAGGCCAGAGGATCGCCTGACCCCAGGAGTTCGAGGCTGCAGGGAGCCGTGATCGGCGAGCTCTGGTTCTGTCAGTGCACTCCAGCCTGAAGGACAGCGTGAGACCCCAGCTCTACAAAAAAGTTAGAAACGGGCTAGATTTCTCCAGGTACACCTTCTGCTGGTGTTGCTCCCGGACCGGTTCGGCCATTCCAAAGGCTGAAAAGGCAAGTGAGCCGTGACTCTGCTGCTTTTGACGCCACAGCGGGAAGGGCCTGCTCCTTGCCTGCAGAAAGGGAGCCCTGCCCTTTCCCTGGAGTGAGAGGCCTCGCCCCCCGGCCTGCAGCAGGAGAGGCCCCGCCCCTGACCTGTGGGGCCTGTTCTCCTCCATTCCAGCCTGCAGGTGCAACGGCCACGCAGACACCTGCCACTTTGACCTCCGCGTGTGGCAGGCGTCCGGGAACCGCAGCGGCGGCGTCTGCGACAACTGCCAGCACAACACGGAAGGCCAGCACTGCCAGAGGTGCAAGCCCGGCTTCCACCGCGACCTCCGCCGGCCCTTCTCAGCCCCCGACGCCTGCAGGGGTGAGTGACCGCAGGTCCCGGGGGACAGGGTGGCTTGCCCCAGAGGTCAGCCTCCCACCTGCCCCG
The DNA here is from genome assembly GCA_027257055.1 of Cephalopachus bancanus. Taxonomy (NCBI): domain Eukaryota; kingdom Metazoa; phylum Chordata; class Mammalia; order Primates; family Tarsiidae; genus Cephalopachus; species Cephalopachus bancanus. The sequence continues at coordinate 5,820,360 of JAPVLO010000090.1, forward strand.
TGCCGGCCCGGGGAGGGAGGCTGGAGGGTTCGGGCGACCCCGCCGACGCCGCTGGCTTCTTCGTCGACGACGGCGAGAGCGGGCCACCCGGTAGGTGAAGCCGGGACCGGGCCCACGAAAGCTCCCCCTCGTGCTTCCCGTAGCCCCCCCTTTAGAAGAGCAGGGCGACTCGAGGAAGGAAGAAAGGGTGGCGACAGCAGACAGGCGGGTGCGCCTGAGGCTCCGCCCACGAGGAGCGCGTAGGCCGTAGGTGGACGTTTGCGAACTCTCGGGAGAGGCTGCTGCCCTTGGGCCACGCCACCGTCCACCGCGACAGTGAGCATCAGCACGTGGAAAGCCACGGGCTTCAGGTGTGGCTGACACCCTGCTCTGCGGCATCCCCGGGATCCTCACAAATTAGAACACACCAGCAATCTCGCAGGCTTGCTCTCTGTTGGCAAAGCTCCAAGAAGAGGTTTCTCAGGAAAGAGAGCAGAACTTGAGAAGATCTGCCTCGTGTGCGGGACGTCCCTTGCCGTATGTGACTGTGTGGATGTTGGCTGTGGGTCACAGGGCCTCTGACCGCACTGGCGCTTACGTGCCTGTCAGCTCGGAGACCGATGGGTGGCAGACGCCACTGGAGACGAGCAGGGAGACTGAGGGTCCTGCCTAACCCCCCCGCCCTGGGGACTCTAGGTTCCAGCTTAGAGCCGACTGTGTGTGTGTGTGTGTGTGTGTGTGTGTGTGTGTTTGAAAGCAGGATTTATCGAGAGAACAGAAACACCCCCGCAGTGGAAGGGGACCCTAGGAGGTTGCCCCTTTGTGTGTTTTTAAAAGGAAGAGCTAGCCAGGAACAGTAGCTCACACCTGTCGTCCCAGCACTTTGGGAGGCTGAGGCAAGAGGACTGCCTGAGCCCATGGGTTTGAGATCAGGCTGGGCAACATGGCAAGACAACACAATAAATCAAAAATCGGCCAGGTGTGGTGGCGCTCACCTGTGGTTCCAGCTACTTGGGAGGCTGAGGCGGAAGGATCACCTGAGCCCAGCAGGTCGAGGCTGCGGCAGCCGTGAACGTTCCCTGCGCTTCAGCCTGGGTGATGGAGTGAGATTCCGACTCAAAGATAAAAGTAAGAGGAAGAGCAAGCTCACATTTTGGAAATGAGTATTTTTAACACTGGGAGGAGACACGGCATGGGTTGCCGGCAACATCGGTCCCACAACTTGGATCCGTGGGAGGTGCTCCTCCCAGGGTGCTGTGCTCCCCTCTCCTCGTTGGTGCCGAGACCTCCGTGGAACAGGCTCTGGGAGATCCAGGTTCGCAGCCTTACGGCCCGCCTGGCCATGTGAAACGCTCCGTGTGTGGTGTTGCCATGAGAACCCTACGCGCTAACAGGGCTGGCGGGTGGCCTGTCGTGGCGTGAGCCCCGGGAAATGGCTGCTGCTCTGCCGGCCAGATGGCAAGAACCGGCGCTCCTTGCTGAGAAAGGCCGTGTGTGGAAGATACTCACTTCTCTAAACTACCTTACATTAAAGACCACAGTTATGCTCAGATGCTTTACGTGATAAAGTGCTTTATACTCACTTGCACGAACATCCGGGACCCTCATCTCCACGTGCGAGAAAGGGTCTGCGCGTGGCACTTCTTCCACCCAGATCACGTCCAGTCTCAACGCCACTGGGTTTAAATGTGTGAAAATCAATAGGTGTATGTGTGCGTGTGTGCGTGTGCACACGCCATAGCCTCAGGCCGCTAGTAGAGATGCCTAAAGATGAGAATGGACAAACTGCCAGGCGGTTACTTGGTAGGATTTTCATATCAGGAACGCCCTCCTTAGCAGACATATGCCGCTGCCCCCTCCTCAGTTATAGCCGGTGACAAGGTTTGTGACAATGCATCAGTGTACTCAGCGTCACCAAGTGCCTCTGACGACCAGGCTCCAAGCTGGCTGCCGTGCTGACATTGCCACAGCCAAGCTTCCCCATCAGTTTCCACTTGCGTGAGGAAGGTGGTATCGAGAAAACACGTTGATTTTTTTAAAATGTGAACTCTCTCCGTGTGTGGTTCCCTCAACCACATGCACAATGTTGTTCGAAATAACAAATCTATATCGGATGAGAGACATTCTGCTGAGCTTACCAAGGCGGGGAAGCAGCGTTCCTGCTTGTGCAGTCCCCAGGCCGCTGCAGCCATCACGGGCTGCTGATGAGAAGGGCGGGGCTTGAGTCCACCCAGACCCACGGCCCGAGTCCACGCTGTAGCAAAGCTCCCAGGCGGCTGCCTCGTGTTCAAGGCGAGGTGTGCTGCTGCGTGCTTTCAGTGGGGCCTCAGGGCAGCTGGGCACATATCCTGCAGTTCGAGTCTATAATTGGTGAGCCAGAGCATCCTCCTTAGCCAGGCATCCATGTTCAAGGTTGACGTCCCGACTCGTGTGCAGAGAGACTTGGAATTGCTTAGAATGAAACACGTAGTGATTACTGAGGAGAGAACGGAACTCGGGCAAGCGTGCAGCTACGGGACAGCGTTTCCTGTGGTTTGCTCTAGAGGGCACGAATGTCATGAGCTGTCCATAGGAATGATGTGACGGGAAACCTTTCTGCGGCCTTGCGCTTAGGAAACGAGCTAACCAAGGCCTCTTGCTTCTGGGCTCTCAGGTGCTCACGGCGGGGTCCCGGGGAGCTCTGAGGCGTCTCCAGGGGGCTGGGGGGAGGAGCCCCTCACCGCGCATCTTCTGGGACCAGCTCTCCAGGGCATCGCCGGGCCTGTCTGAGCAGGCTTCCCTTGGGAAGGCATGTCCCAGAAGGCTTTTCCTGTAGGTTTGTTGCCAATTTCTACAACTGTCGATCAAAGAAATAATAACCCTTCGATTTCTGTCAGTGACATCATCGCAAGCCTAGTGTTCACTGGGCCACCTGCCGTCTCCAGGACCGTCGGCAACAAACATGGAATGACCCTCTCCCCTCTCGCTCTTGCCGGGTTTTTGTTTTCTCAAAAGTCGGAGCCATTGAAACCCTGAAGCGGCAGCCCAGATCAATTTCCCAGTGGCCGTTTTATTTTATGATAGCTCAGAACACATTTCCCAGTGTCTCCTGGGTGCCAGAGGAGGCGTGGAGGCCTCGGGTGTCCGCGGTAAGAACAGTCTGTGGGGATGAAGCGGTCTTCCGTAAGGGATCTTGCCTTCCAGAAGGGGGGAGACTTACAGTGGCAGATCGCCGTGGCGGTGACGGTGACGACACGTTGGGATCCTAGCTGGCGTTGACTGAGCACGTGCGTCCTCTCTTCTGTTCCCTCTTCAAAGGGCTGTGCGTGTGTGTGCTCGTCACACTCTCCCAAGAGGGGTTTGGGGTCGGGGCTGCTCTCACCCCCCCGCTCTGCAGGAGGAAAGACGCCCAGAGCCCAGCATGCCGAGGGAGAGTGTGGGTGGGGCGAGGACACTCAGGGAAGACGTCCTTGGGAGGCCCTGCCCATGTGTCCTGGGGGGCTATCTGGTCCCACTTTCTAGTCCCCGCGATTGCCTTTGTTGCCTTTAACGAGTTGATCCAGAAAACCGCTGTGTGCAGGGGCTCATCCCTGTCATCCCAGTGCTTTGGGAAGGAGAAGTGGGAGGATTGCTTGAGCCCAGGAATCCACATAGCAAGACTCCCCATCTCCACAGGAAAATTTAAAAAAAATTATCCGGGTAGCCGGGCTCGGTGGCTCAGCCCGTCATCCCACGCCTTTGGGAGGCTGAGGTGAGTGGATTGCCTGAGCATGCGGGTTCGAGACCCGCCTGGGCAGCGAGACCTCATCTCTACAATAAATAAAAAATCAGCCGGGCGTGGTAGTGCGCGCCTGTAATTCCGGCTACTCGGAAGGCTGAGGTGGAAGGATCGCCGGAGCCCAGCAGGTCGAGGCTGCGGTGGCCGGGAGCAGCCACTGCACTCCAGCCTGGGCGACAGAGTGAGACTCCAACTCAAAAAAAAAAAAGACTAGCGGAGACCACTGAAACTGAATTTATTGCTACAACTCTGGGGAAAAAAAAGAAAAGCAACTTTGTAAAGTCCAGAGCCTTTAAGGTCCCTAAACACAAGGGAAGCAGGAGTGCCTCCAACTCGATCCAGGACTGGAGCCAGAGCGCACTCCTGCGGGCCGGGAGCAGAAGCCAGCGAAGAGGCAGCTGCCACTCACCGTGTGCCAGGGCCCGGAGGAAACATCCCCGTTCCGAAGAGGCGGGTCTCTTCCAGGAGCTCCCTGAGCTCCTCGTCCCGCGTGCGACCTGGCGTCCGCAGCGTCCGTAGATCGCTCTGCGGCAGGCATATCAAAGCTGTGAGCATAGCCTCACCGGGCTTTGGCGTGCCGGCTGTGTTTGCCTTCGCGCATAGCATTTGCCAGTGTTGATGGTTTAAATATTCTCTCCGTGACCCATTTCAAGCAACCAGGTCATTTTTCATCAGGAAGTCAGACTCAGAGGCTAACCTGGACGGTCTAGGGTAGACGGGTCCTCTCCTTGGGACACCGTCTTGCCCCCTCTTACCCCCCAGCCCGCCTTCCGTTGGGTCCCAAGCCTGGGTGGGGGTGGGCCTCCCTTGGAGCATTCGCTGAAAACGTGGATTCCCAGAGGCCCAGGGTGCACGGGCCCAAACTCTCCAGCAGGGCACGGGGACAGCAATGGCATTTCTTTGAAAAGCGTTCCTGGCCAGGCTAGTTCAACTCTGCGGTCTCCAGGCCACTGCACTCCAGTCCGGGCGACAGAATGAGACACCAACTCAAAAAAAAAAAAGTCACTGCTCACGGCAGTCCTGTCTGTAGCGTGGGTTCTGCTCATGCTCCTTGTCATCGTGGGTGAAAGATCCTGAGCGGACAATCGCCTGGAACCTGGTCTTCTTGCTGAATGAGCCGCACCTCTGGAAGGAAATTCGAAGGATCCCTGAGACCAGCTAGTCCCAGCGGGTGTGAAGGCTGGCATTGGTCCAGTGGTCATCTCCCACTTAGGAATCCCTGAGTAAGCCGGGCTCTGTGGCTCAGTCTGTAATCCTGCACTTTGGGAGGCCGAGGTGAGTGGATTGCCTGAGCCCATGGGTTCGAGACCCGCCTGGGCAACTTGGCGAGACCTCATCTCTACAATAAATCAGAAATTAGCCGGGCATGGTAGTGCGCACCTGTAATTCCAGCTACTTGGAAGCCAGAGGCGGAAGGGTCGCCGGAGCCCAGCAGGTCGAGGCTGTGGTGGCCGGGAGCGTGCCACTACACTCCGGTCTGGGCAACAGAGTGACTCCAATTCAAAAAAAAAAAAAAAAAGAATCCCTGAGTTAACCTCCACTCCTCTCCAAGGACGTTTCTGGCAAAAATCCTAAGATGTCTGTTTTCCGTATAACAGTTGAAAATAAATGCCTGGTAATTCCAGTTGGACAACTCCCTCTTACTCATAGTACTGCAGACAAATTTGCCGTGAAGGCCTCTTACTTCAAAGTGAGCTCTTGTAAGGAGACTAGAACTTATAATAATAATAACTTATAATACAATTACAGCTCACCTCTATGCTGACATTGACTTTTACTTCCGTATTTATGTATTTCAGAACATAGCATAGGTAGGGACATTCTTGTGCTTGGCATTTAAATAACCACTGAAGGCAAGCACAGTGGCGTGAACCTGTAGTTCCAGCACCTCGGGGGGCTGAGGTGGGAGGATCACTTGCGGCCCGGAGTTGAAGGCCAGCCTCGGCAACAGAGCGAGACCGTGTCTCTAAATAAATAAATCAGCAATCCTTGAGCCCAGTTCCGTTCATGAAGACCCCCACTTACCCACCCTCCCTCCTTTGAGCACCAAAGGCTGTGTTCAGTGTTAGATGACTGGATATCGATTGGATGTGGAATACTGACAGCATTTCCACGACGCTTTTCTGTGGAAAATGCTCCTTACTTCAGTAGAGCACGTGTGATCCATGGATGCTGGCCCCTCGGGCATCGAGGTCGACTATATACAATCTGCCCACGTTCACACAGGTTTGTCTGACTCCAGAGACCTTGATCCAGGGGCCTACGAGGAGCAGGACATTCGCAGCCGATGCCGGAAGGCAGGCCCCGCAGAGCAGAATGAACTCCCTCCCAGGAAGCAGCCAGCTGATTCCTTTGCAGTAAACTTGTTGACCTGTGTTAAGGCACATCTGTGTAATTGTGGCGAGGCCGTCCCCAGATTAAAAAGGAGAACCAGCCAATGGAAAAGAAAGCAAAATCCATTCCCTGCAACGTAAACAACCTCTTGAAAAACGGACATGCCCTTCCTTCCTCCCTGGGGGCCACGATCAATGCCGTCAGGTGCCTGTTAGCAGAGGGGAATCTAAATAAATGTGGTCTCCCTGCCCGGAGATGCCTCTGATTACTTGGTTACTGTACCCTGACTAGCTGGCCGTCCTTGCACAGAGAGGGTTCTGTCACCCAGAGCTATCTTTTTCTCCTTTTCTGTTCTTTTCTCGGGCTTGAGAGAGAAGGGCTTGGCTGGCGGGAGCCCACCAGCCTCGGGCTGCGATGCCCTTCCATCCACTTTCCACCACGTCACGCCCTTTCCGAGGCCTCGGCATGCACGTCTGCATCCCCCTGTCTGCTTGCACTTCTACTGAGCACGTCCTGCTCCCTCGAGGACAGCGATTCTTCCCTTCGTTTGTCCTTCAAGTACACATCTGCGTTGGGGAAGCCCAGGAAGCCTTGCCTCGGAGACCGGTGCGGGAGGCCACTGCGCCTCCCGTGTTGTCCTCCAGCCCTCCGTCTCCCAGGGCCCCGAGATCTCTTCCCATCGGAACGGACTGGCCTTTCCTCTCGAGCCGCCGTCTTAGCAAAGCCTCATGTGTTCATTCGACATCACGGAGCACAGTCACCTCTGTTTTCTGTTGAAGCCACCGCGTCTGATTCCAGGATAGACTCGATATGAAATAACAGTTTTAAGCCGGGCTCGGTGGCTCAGCCTGTCACCCGCACCTTTGGGAGGCTGAGGTGAGTGGATTGCCTGAGCCCGCGGGTTCGAGACCCGCCTGGGCGGCAAGACCTCATCTCTACAATAAATCAGAAAATCAGCCGGGCATGGTAGCGCGTGCCTGTAATTCCGGCTACTCGGAAGGCTGAGGCGGAAGGATCACCGGAGCCCAGCAGGTCGAGGCTGCGGTGGCCGGGAGCGGCCACTGCACTCTAGTCTGGGCGACCGAGCGAGACGCCAACTCAAAAAAAAAGAATAAAGAAATAACAGTTTCTGAAAAGCAAACTGTAAATAGAGTCAGGGATTTGGCAGTGACCGTTGGGAAGCTTTAATCTCACTCAGCTTTTCTGTTTTTAATCTGGGAAGTAAAGCCAGAGGGTTAAGACGCCATAACGTAATGACATTACCAGGACTGTCTTTTTAAAAGATTAAATATTACATGTTAAAATTCACCCCCCAGAAGGGAGAAATGCTCTGAATTGATGGATAATAAAAGTCAGTCAAGTGCAGGCAGAGAGGCGGGAGAGGTCACGAGATGCCCTAAACGCCTCCCAGACGGAAAGTCTGGTTCACTGAGTAGTAAATGACGTGCCCGTCTGCATTTGAGGAGGGCATTAAGTAAGCAAGCAAATAATTGCAAAATACAAGGAGGCCTCCCCCAGAAGCCTGGAATTTATTTATAAATATCGTGCATTTCTTCTTAACGTGTTCAAACTTGGGTCACCTTCAAAGTCTTCTCCATGGGCTGCAACACACCTATCAAGACGCTTTTCCTGCTGCTCAAAACAGTGTCTGAACGCGTCCATTTTGTTGCCTCTTGGTGCTCCTGCCGGTTTTTTGCCTCCCCTCTTCCGTACCGGCAGGACGTTTTCCTTGAAGGGCTTCTTTCATCCAGGGAGACAAACCCCGTCGCTCTGGGGTCGATCGGGCGAATAGGGAGGGTGGGGCAGAGGGGTCCTGCCGATTTGGGTGCACAGCCACTCAGGGCGGTGTGGGCAGGTGCGCTCGCAGATCGCCCACCATGAAACGGGCAAAACGTATGAAGTTGAAGGCAGCCTCTCAGCACGATGCCAGCTGATCCACGATGCTCAAACACTCACCTGGTGGGGGATGCCCATCCCACCAGGCGCCCACCCTCCAAAAGGGAATTCCGATTTGGGGAGTCCCCCCTCGTATCAAAACCTTCAGAAAGTCTGGAAGACGTTAGATGGGACATAAGAAGAGAACTAGGGTCTGTCAGACGGCCGCTGTGACCGGTAACCAGAACGGGCCACATGCAGAAGCCATCCCACTGAGCAATCAGTACGTGTTTGGTGGCGTCTTTGCTATGTGGCAAATGAAGACACTGGAACTCACCTTGGTCACAGGGGTCTCTGTTGGTTCCAGGACCCCTCAGACGCCAAAATCCACAGCTCAAGCCCCTGACGTAAAATGGCGCAGTATTTGCCGCCACCCGCACGCCTCCTCTCGTGTACCATCAACCTGCTATAGATTACTAGTAACGCCTAATACCATGTAAGTGCTGTGTAAACAGTTACTATACTGTGTTGGTTATTTAGCTGCATTATTTTTATTGTTGTTCTTACTCTCCCCTGGTTTTCTTTTCTCCCCAACTATTTTTGTTCTAGTTTATTTTCGTGGATCAAAAATATGATCCATGGATGCTGGACCCTCAGACACAGAGGGCAACTGTGTACAGTTTGCTCAGGTTTGCACAGCAAGGCTGGGACTCGAACCCAGGCTTGTCTGACTCCAGAGACCTTGATCCAATGACCAACAAAGACCCAGCAAACCCTATCTATCTATACAGTGTGACCTAGCTGATGAAAAAATGAGTTAACACAGGCAAAATAATTAGTCATATGTTTTAGAGCCACGGATAATTTTTAAAGGACCTGGGGGGTACACACACATACATATATATCTATGTATGTACTTATGTATGTGTATATATGGCCTTTGGTCTTGAGTGAGGCCCTGCTGTCTGATAAACAGCCACGTGACATTTGAATCTGAAGAGCTGCTTCACCTTAAGGAGTCTTAGTCCAGGAGGGATGGAGGGACTTGAGTGTCCCGGAGAAACCATCGAGAAAAGGGAGGCCCTCGTGAATACCTGTGGAAGAGGGTGGACATTCTCGGGCTACCCCGGCAACTTCTCAGGCAGAAGGCAGCAACCCTCTGTCGATCCTCAGAAGGTCTGGGGGGGAGGAGGTGTTGCAAAAAACCATTTACTTCCCTAGAACAAAGGGTTGAAATTAGATATAACTGGGCGAAAGGGAAGAAAAGAGATTTCACACTGATCAAGCAAGCAAAGAGTGCTGCCGGCAAGAGGCATTTCTGGGGGAGATGCTCCGTGTTGAGTCAGAAGAAAGAAGCTCTGTGCAACTAAGAAAGAGTCAGGCTGGGCTGAGCGAAGACTGACTGTAGGAAACTGTCTTGTCCTGGGGAGACTCGGGGGGCTGCTCGCTTGACGCTCGAGTTGCCGCAGCTTTGTGGGTTCTTTTCTGTTTCTAGGATCTTAGGGTTGCTGTCCCAGGGGCTGGGATGCGGGAAGGATGGGGCGTGGTGTGGGCATCTTAGGGGCTGGCACAATGTAAGACCATGGCACGCGGTTGCTTCTTCAGAGCCACGTTCGTTCATTTATTCATTCAGCCAAGACTGAGCGAGTTGCCAAAATGGGTCCGGCGTGCACCCAGGTCTGGGGATGCAGACACGAAAGTCGTGGCTCCTACCTTCTAGGCCTTCATGGCATCCTGTGGAGACAGCAAGCTTGGCTTGCACATGCCAGCCCAGCGCTTTTGGAGGCCGAGCTGGGAGGCCTGCTTGAGCCCAGGAATTGGAGACCAGCGTAGGGAATATAGCAAGACCCTGTCTCTAGAAAAAAAAAATTAAAATACAGAGACAGCAGTGAAGTGAAAAGTCAGAACGAGATGAAGGGAGGCAAAAGGCCCCCAATTATCAAGAAGTGTTCACTAAGGAACACGACTCGCCCATTCAAAAAAATCCACTCTGGATTTCCTCCGTGTCTCCCATGTGGCAGGCCGTCTAGTCACTGTCTACGCAACAAAACACCTCTGTCTCCGTGGAGCAGACTCCAAATAAATCACCCAGGAAAATGTGTAACTGAAAGCTACTGGAAGGAAAGGGCAGCACGATGCATTACGGCAGGGCAAATCATAGTCTCTCCAAGGTGAGCCCGAGGACAGACACAGTCAGGGGGCTTGTATCTCCAACAGAAAAGGAGCACAAGCGACCTCAACTCCTGGCTGGGTGTCCAGGTCGAGGGCGACCAAGTGGACTGGGAATACAGGAGGCCAAGCAGGTGGGATTTCCTTCAAAAAAAAAAAAAGATGATGGTGGATGATAAAACCCAATCCTGCACAGCAAAACACAGAGTTTGCGATGATGTCCAGGAGTTTTCCCATAAAAAAATGTGTCTGTGTATGCAAAGGTGCCTTCTTCCGTTTTAACCAAGCAAACCAAGAAAACAAAGTTACTTTTTGACCACCCCAGAACTGTCAGCTATACTGAGGAATAGACAGCAACTGGCCCAGTGATGACCAATTCGCAAAGGGGTGCTGCAGAAATCAGAGAGGGTCTGAGCAGCCACCACTCAGCCAAGCACCGTAAAGGAGGAGCAGGGTGCCTGTGTTCATTGGCATTATGCATTTAGAAGCTTAGAGAAGACAGACAGGAAACGTGCTCAGACATCACCACACTGGCATTCTTTCAAACTGTAAGCAGAGGCTGTTCCCCATTCTCCTGTTCACAACAACTCACTTAGGAGACACTGAATCTCAGGAAAGGAAAGGCAAATCTTAGCTGGGTGTGGCGGCTCTCACCCATCATCCCAGGACTTTGGGAAGCCAGGGAGAAAGGATCCCTGAGCCCAGGGATTCGAGAACGGCCTGGGCAACTTGGCGAGACCTTGTCCTACAATAATAAATCAAAACATCAGCTGCACGTAGTGGCGAGCTCCTGTAGTTCCATCTGCTTGGAAGGATCGCCTGAGCCCAGCAGGTTGAGGCTGCGGTGGCCACGAGTGCCACTGCACTCCAGCCTGGGCAACAGAGTGACACATCGGCTCAAAAAAAACCCCCAAAAGCAAATCTTTATTTAGATTTATTCTAGCATAATTTTATGTGGGATTAAATACACCTTGAATACTGCGGAACTAGCTGTCATCGAACACGATACATACGACATGTCAAGGATCAGTAGAAAAATGTTCCCAAAGATTGTAAAGAGGAAACCTCGGCCTTTCACAGACTTAGATTGCTTGCAGTTTTTCTCAGCTATTTTTACAGCTATTTTTATCCTTATGGCTGTCCACTAGTGAAAAGAGTTGATTGTGGAAGGAAAAGCGAAAACCACCCCAGAGGGCAGAAGACTCGGGTTTTATCTGCTGTTTGGATTCTCACTTCATGTACTTCTAACAGCTTCAGTCCTTTCTGCTTCGAGCTGTCTCCAAACTGGCTCCCAAGGCCCACCCCCTCCAAGGCCCGGCAGCTGGGCAGCTTCTGAAGGCTCTAGCATTCCGCGGGGCCTTGGCCTATTCAAGAGCAAACAATGTGTGGGTCCTGGGCACAGCGGAGAGCGGAGGGTGTGGCCGCGGGTCCTGGGGACGGCGGCCTCTTTCCCAGCGGAGGGCCTTGAACTCTGCGTTCCGTTTTCAGAGCAGCTAAATCAGGAGCGAGTCTTCCAGGGCCTTCTGCCCACAGAGCAGCCTCTGCTAAGAGCACAGCCACCGTTAGCAACACCAGGGACCCCCGAGGAGCCCGCAGTGTCCGGGGAGGATGCCTGCCGGGCGGTGCCGCGTGGAAGAGCCACACAGACTCCCAGAGGGGGCGTGAGGGTGGCGCCACACCGGAGGCGCGGGCCACGCGGTGGGAATGAGGGGACCCTCATAGCTCCATCCGCCTCACGCCCTGGGCATTTGGTGCCGGTGCTTACACTCTTTACACGCGCAAGCCGGTGGCCGTGACCCTGGGGCTGCGTGGGTCGAGACTGCCCCCTGCTCCTTATGCACAGCACTCTGTTTCCCCAGCCATGGCTGCCGCCGCCCTGCCCTGTGGCGCTCCATCCCCAGCCATCTCCTCGCTCCCTCCCCTGTACTGTCCACCTCTCTGGTGTCAGCGGCCACCTGACAAGTCTCAGAACTGAGTCTGGGACCCCAGCGCCTCCCTGAGCTTTGGATCCTCCGGGTGCCGGGAGCTCATGAGGGCCTTCAAGCCCCTCCCACTTCCCCGGCTCAGCCCTGAGCTCCTCTCTGCCTTCCTGCCCGCTCGGCCCCCAGCAGGGCTCTGTGGCCCAGCCTCCTCCGGCCTCCACTCTAAATCTTTGCGAACAACGTTGCCCTTTGGTTTCACGCCGATGCGGGCTTCCTCCGTGCCTGTGGTCCCTCCACGCCGCCTCCCCCCGTCCGGATGGTCTCCAAACCCTGCCTGTTCCGTCTTTGAAGCATTCGTGTTTCCTGCAGGCCTCCTTCCCATCCCCACCCGAGGCCGTCGCCCTAGGTCTCCCTCCTTGGTTTCCCCGTCGTCACCCTCTCCCCCACCCCGGGCTATGCAGCGCCACCCCCGTGTCTGCTCACAGGCGGGTGTAACCATGTCATGAGTCTGCGCTGCAGTTCCTGGGGCCTGCTGATCCCACGGGACAGAATCCCGCTTTTTTTTTTTTTGCGACAGGGTCTCACTCCACCGCCCAGGCTGGAGCGCAGTGGCGTGAGCACAGCCCCTGTAGCCCCCACCTCCTGGGCCCTGGCGATCCTCCCGCCTCAGCCTCCCATGTAGCTGGGACGTCACATGCATATCACCGTGTCTAGCTAGTTTTTTCTGGTTTTGTGCAGACGGGGTCTCACTGAGTTGCCTGGGCTGGCCTCGAACTCCTGGATTCAGGTGATCCCCTTGCCTCAGCTTCCCAAAGTGCTGGGGTTCCAGGCATGAGCTGCCGCACCTGGCAAACCCCGCGCTGTGACGAGGCCCTTCCCAGGACACCACTCTCACAGAGTCTGGCTCAACCCTGCAGTGTCCCCCCCACCTCCCTCGACTGCCCCACCTCCGTGATGTCCTAGACACACACCCAGGCTCCTGGCGCCCCACATCCACGCCGGTGTTCACTCGTGTCCCTTCTGTTGCAGCGTGCTCCTGCCATCCGACTGGCTCAGCGGCCCTCCCCTCCAGCTCCGTGACCTTCTGTGACCCCAGCAATGGCGACTGCCCCTGCAAGCCTGGCGTGGCAGGGCCCCGCTGCGACCGGTGCATGCTGGGATACTGGGGCTTCGGAGACTACGGCTGTCGGCCTTGCGACTGCGCGGGCAGCTGTGACCCCCTCACGGGAGACTGCGTCAGCAGGTGACCACGCACACCCGCGCTCTCACCACGTGTCTTTCAGGACCCCTGGAGGGTTTGCGCGTGATCGGGAACTTCTTTGTGCCACCAGTGGGGCAAAGATATGCTTGCACGTCTCTTAAAAGAATTATAGAATTGCAGAGTCCAGTAATTTGCTCTTGCAAGGTTCTGGAGACTGAATAGTTCACTCTGCAAAGTAAATTCTTCTTCGGGCTGGCGGGAGAGTGGCGTGGTGGCGCTCGTCTGTCACCCCGGCACTTTGGGAGGCTGAGGCGGGAGGATCACTTGAGGAGGGCGCTCGAGACCAGCTGGGCAACGTGGTGAGACCTTGTCTCTGCAAAACCTAAAAAAAATTAGCTGGGCATGATGACGCATGCCTGCAGCCCCAGCTACTCAGGAGGCTGAGGCGGGAGAATTGCCTGAGCCCAGAAGGTCAAGGCTGCGGTGGGTGAGCTGTGATCATGCCACTGCACTCCAGCCGGGGTGACAGAGTGAGACCCTGACTCCAAAAAACTTTTTTTCTCCATACTTGTTTCTGAAAGCACTGTTTACTTCTGGGAGAATGACGGTAGGAAAGGTGGGAAATGGGGTTTAAGTCTCGGTAAACGGATTCGTTTCCACTCGAGTTCTAAAAAGTCCCTGGAGAGTTTCTCATCGTTTTCTGTTCACTCAGCAGCAGCGACGCAGACTGGTACCAGGAAGGTCCTGACCTCCGTCCGGCGCACAATCAGAGCCCGCCGGCCTGGCACTGGGGAGAAGAGCAGGGGTTTTCTGCACTGCGACACTCAGGTGAGACAGTCACCCCCGCCGTCACACTCCCAGCTCAGTCTCGCATAGCAGTGGCAGGCGACAAGCCGGGGACAGCTAGCGGATCCCATGAGAGCGTCCCTTTTCAGTTCTGAGGTTAAACGGTTTGCGAAAGCCGTGATCTCCTGAGCATGAAACTGCGAGGCCTTACTGAGGGCACTGAGCAGAGTTTTGCTTAGTTTCGGATTATTAGAGTAACGGAGGAATTTGTATAGAAAACTCGGAAAGGGCCAACATCACAGTTTTTTTAAAGTCCCCCCAAATCTCATGACCCTACTGTTGATGTTTGAGTGTGTTTCCCTCTCTCTAAAATATAGCTAAAAACCAATTGAATACACCAGCTTTGGAAATAAATGGATCCATTGACTTATTTATTTATTTATATTTGAATCCGAATCTCACTCTGCTGCCCAAGCTGGAGTGCAGTGGCACGTTCCCGGCCACCGCAACCTCGACCTGCTGGGCTCAGGCGATCCTTCTGCCTCAGCCTCCCAAGTAGCTGGAACCACAGGCACGCACCATCGTGCCTGGCTAATTTTTTGATTTATTGCAGAGACAAGTTCTCGCCAAGTGGCCCAGGCTGGTCTCAAACCCCTAGACTAGGGCGATCCTCTTGTCTCTGCCTCTCAAAGTGCTGGGATAGCAGGCGTGAGCCACTGCATCCTGCTAGGACAGATCCATTTAAATGGAAAATATTCTTACAAACCTGGTGTAACTCACATGTACAAAGCAACAGCTGGATGTGAGCCCCAGCGTCTTCACAACTAGAAAACAAAGGTAACTGTGCGGACTAACTAACCCTAACTAACTAACGAAGGCAAGTGACAAAGCCATTAGGATTCAAATTAATAGCATTAATGGAATATGAAAAATGGGGTTTGCTGAAGCCCAAACACGGTTCGCCATATAAGTACGGCTCTTTGAGAGACCCAGGTCTACACTGCTGTTTCCTCTGACTCAGTCTCCCTTTGGCACTTTTCTGTTTCCTCTTTGCAAGTGCGTGCCGTGACATTGGTAAGATTCTTACTCCTGTGTTCATCTCGCCCGTGTTCTTTGGATGATCAAGTGGGTCTGTCTGGCACCAGCTTGCTCCTTCACACGAACTCAGAGGTGGGCATGAAACCTGTGTCAGCCCTGAACAATACGGTGCTCACCAAACGATCCAAGCTGATCTTGTCGTAAGGGAAATCTGTTTTTCTTATGAAGCATTGCAAACAGTAAAAGCTTATGCAGTGAGCGCCTGATGCCACCTCTGAAGTTCGGCCACCTCCCGCATTTTGGCCACTGAGCTTCATGTTCCAGCGCCCTGGGAATCCCTGCATGCCGAGCCGCAAGCTCAGGCGTCCCCTGCCCCCACGCCCCCACGAGCGTGACCTGGGTGTTCATCGTCCCTTCCGCAGACGGACTGTCGTCCTCCCTGGATATGTTTTGAGTATTTCCTACATCCCCTGCACATGGTAGCCTCCACTCTTGAGCCGTTTCGACTGAACGTTGGGGCTTCCGAGAGGCGTCCGCCCTTGTGTGGGAATCGACCGCCTTTTATTCTGCCACTGTCTGCCCTTTGGATATTTCCGGGTCTAGTTTCCACCCCACTAAATAAGGCCGCCGTGGCCGTTCCCTTAGATGCCGCTCTGCCCTCGAGGGTTTTGCCAGGCCAAGGCTGACACACCACAGCCCTTGCGCCAAGTGCGGCTGGCCACTTGCCGTTCTGTGACTCGCAGGCCGCCTGCTCCTAGAACAGTGTTTGCAGCCTTCGGTGGTTGCACTTTAAATGCATACGTCAGCGCCTCTCATCGCTCTTGGCCCTGCAGGCTTCCTTTCCTGTAGATTTTCTACCTGCTGTTTTCATACTAACTTGCGGCCGTGCTTTAGAAATGTCCTCGTTCATCCACCAGGTGTTCATGGAGCGCCTGTGTTCGGCAGCAGGTCAATAGAGCAAGGGGCAAAACGGAGAGATCCCAGCCTCCACGCCACTGCTGGTGGAGGAAGGCCGCCAATGAGCAGAGAAAACGTTTAGTATTGTAGAAAATTAAAGCGGGGACGGGGGAAGAACCGTGTGGAAGGGGGCACGCTTTAGTTGGTTGGTCGCTCTGTCCCCCAGGCCGGAGTGCAGCGGCGCAACCACGGCTCACCACAGCCTTGGCCTGCTGGGCTCAGGCAACCCTCCCACCTCAACCTCTTGAGTGCCTGGGGCCGCCGGTGCGTGCCACCAGACCTGGCTAGTGCAATGCATTAGAGGCCTATATCAATTATGGGCATAAATACAAAAAGCCTAAGCTAGCAAACACACAAACACACACACACACACAAACCCCAGCAATTCAACAGTGTATGAATAAAAATACCTCATGATCAATAGAACTAAAAAAAGCAGAGCAGGAGGTATCACACTCCCAGACTTTAAACACTCTTATAAAGCTACAATAATCAAAACAGCCTGGTATTGGTACAAGAACAGGCATACAGACCAATGGAACAGGACAGAGACTCCAGAAGCAAAACCTCAATTTCTCAACCAACTTATCTTCGACAAAACCTCCATCACCAACCACTGGGGAGCGGAGAACCTATCTGGTAAATGGTGCTGGGGAAACTGGCTGACCATATGCAGAAGATTAAAACAAAATCCCTATCTATCACCATACACAAAAATCAACTCTAAACAGATCAATGGCCTAAACATAAAACAACAAACTATAAGAACCTTAGAAAATGTAGGAGACAACTTTTATGGAAATTGGAACTGGCAACCATTTCCTGATCAAATCCCCAAGTGCCCATAAGAGATAAGATAGACAAGTGAGACCTCATCAACTGAAGAGCTTGTTCAAAGCCAAAGAAACCATTGAGAGAGCGGGAGACTGCCCACAGAGTGGGAAAAAATATTTGCCAACTGTATATCTGACAAAGGCCTAACATCCAGGACCTACAAGGAACTCAAGCTTGCTGAAAAGAAAAAAACAGTGGGCAGAAGATATGAATAGACACTTCTCAAAAGAAAACAGATAAGCAGCCAACAGATACACGAAAAATGCTCAGCCTCACTAGTCACCAAAGA